>CM060968.1:104515903-105760903 GCA_030765045.1 Tenodera sinensis | reverse complement strand
GTGCAATTACATTGCGTTTGTTTTAAAGTGCATATTACATTGAGTTATTTCCCCAATAAGGATTCTTAGCTAATACATCTGTCAAAATAATAAAAACACAATTTTATTCTGATTCCTTTTCACCACACACTCAGAACCTAAAGCATATGATTCATTAGCATAACTTTTTAAGAAGCTGTATAAAATTCCTTGTTAACATATTAACTTTTGCTTTTTCTTCTCGTATTTAAGTACATAAATAGATGAACTATTATATTCCACCTAAAATTTCCCCACCGAGATTTTACAGGAAATCTACTTTGTAAGTGTTTTTTCTTTGTCTTTTTTACCCTTTTTTGCTTTCTATTTCTTTAAATTGTAACTCCAACTTACCTTTATACCTCACTGATCTTTTAAGAGCTGCTCGTTATGTGATAGCTTTGAAATTCCATTCTCTTTGCATGACCAGAATAAAAAAAGTGAATAACAAATTCCCATTGTAAAAGAGTATAAATATTCGAAAATGTAAAACAATATCTCAGAAATGATACACTCCGCAATAAATTAATTTGACATGAATTGTATGCTATATTTTTGTGTAGTAACTTTTAAAGGTTTATCAGTAATAAAAAGGTCATGTAAAGTGAACTGAACATTGGAAGCTATTGCCAGAAAATTCATTACACATGTACGCTTCATTTTGTTTGTGAAAACCTCATAAGCGTATAAGAATCCTTTTTGAAAATATAAAATTTTTCAAAAAAATGTTTATAAAGGTTAGTTTGGAGTAGGTAATTTCCTTGAAAATCTTGGTGTCGCATATTTGGAAGGTGCTACAATTATAACCAAGTTGGATATTTAACTGACTTTTCGTTTCTGAGTTATGTTCTGAGGCAATATTTTGTGTAAGCCCTCTGAAATAATTCTGTTAGAATATAGTTAGCAAAGGCTGACTTCTTTTGTTCATTGTTCTACAACCAAAGAGGAATGGACTGAGTACGATAGTGTAACGACGAAAATATTAATTAAAGTGAAAGATAATTGTGGTTTTGATGCGATTCTCATAAAATAAACTGTAGCGTAAGTGACAATAATTGAAACCAATTACTTGCAGTGAATTTCCTACAACTGCTGGCTGTGCCTAGCCATTTTTTTCATTGTTTAGCAAAAAATTTGTAGGAAGGCTCACGATTTTTGATTGTCAATTCTTGAAAGTAATACCTATTGGTTCTTTTAACAGCTTTATATATATATAACATATCCGTGCTACTCCTGTGATAATATTAAAAGAATCTTCAAGCTCTCCGACTGATGCTAGGCCGAGAGAAGTAAAATTACGTTAAGATTTTCACATAACGTCACAGACTTTCACTCCAAAAAAGGACTATAAAAGTCAATTATTAACAGAAGATTATAATGTTCCAAAATTCTGTATTTAACATATGTATATAAACCGTAGAAGAAGTAGCTCTATCCCTATGAATGCTGACGTGGAGATTTCTCCTGCTGCAGACTAATGCTTGTATCTGGAACACGGCACTGACTATACTCTTTGCTCACGCCCTATGTAATGCGTGTACACATAGGAGGTGAGGCGGCGGCTGCGGCGACGGCAGCCCGTTGTAATGTTTAATAATAATGCAAGTTGTAGTGGGCGCCTCCCACACTAATTGCCTGTTGAAGACACACGGCCGTATCCTACTTCATGTTAACATATCACCGTGTCGCTTGCTTTATCGTCTTCACTGTTCCACCTCATAAATAAGAACCACCACTTCAAAGTAATGCTGCAATTTACACGCTTAGTATTAGAAAGGAAAATTGTTTTGTTCCACATATTGTCCAAACTTACTGGTTCCCAATGGAAATTGCAATTTAACAGCTGTTATATTAAAAAGATCTGATTTGTTGCACTCACACGACTTTCTCTACTCTTGTACTAACTATTCATACAAACCCTTATTTCACTACCTTAATCAAAATTTTCCATGTAAAGAGAAGTTTAAGGTGTGGTAATTTTCTTCAAAATCTTCATATCACATCCTTGAAAGACGTAAATCTTAAATACCAACCTTTTTCTAAAAAATTGTTCTTGGACTCATGGGGCCTCAAAACATGTTTTGGTGAAATTTCGACATCGTAGTAGAGAAAGTAAAAATGACACCTGGAACTTAAAGTAGAACACATACGTCATTTAACGAGATTTAACAAGATACAATTTTTGTATAGAAAGATTTTGTGTATCTCCTTCAGTTTAGTAAACATTTAGAATCATTTTTGAGAAAATAAATTTCCTTTGAAGAAGTACCATGTGAAGGGTATTTTGAGGCGGTAGATTTTTAAGCCTCAATTTCATCCTTGGAAGATGCTGGAATTGGTACGCGGTGTTTTTAAAGGGCTTTCTGTACGTTAGATCACACACATATTCACAAGACCAAAACAAGATAGCTTGGAATCGGACCCGGGACTATTCCTATAAGAAACTGTGTGAAATGCTTCAACCAGAGCGAGTAGAAAGAAAAAGTGTGATCACTCCACTGCTCTTCCATATTATTATACAAGAGCTACCTGGCGCCTCCGTCAGGTGGCAGCAAAGTCGTTAGTGTGGCTATTTACAGCGCGTTTCGCTGGATATTGCATTGGAGTATTGTTGTGTATGGTTGCTGTGTTTATTACAGAGCGATGAATTGTGGTTAATTTTTATGAAACTGTGAATTTATAGAAATAATCGACATGCCTATGTGTTTAGTGCCTGGTTGTAGATCTGGATATAACAAATCTAAACGTAAACATTTCTTTACACCTCCAAAATATAAACTACTGTTTTCTAAATGGGAGAGGGCCATACCAAGAAAGGACAAGTACCTATCATCTAATATTTACGTGTGTGATTCACATTTTTCAGAAGAACTTTTGATAAAGGTAGACAAGTTTCTAGTTAATGGAGAAAATGTAGAGATTGCTTTTTCCTAATCTTCCTAAATACTTATCACACCCAATACATTCCCGTAAACTTCCTTCACAGAGACCATCAAAAAGGGCTGAAAGAGATACCAATTTAGAAGACAGTGGGAATCATGCAGAAGGCTTTCAAAATACGACTGTTAATTTTCCCCTCGCAGGGGATACCAGTAGACATTTTAGTAATAAAGTAGGCCTACTTAAGAAAAGGTCAAATCAACAACACCGTAATATAATTAGACTAAAATGCCAAATGAAAGTATCCAATGCCAAGATTCAAGTACTTGAAAGGAAAGTAAAGTAAATGGAAGTAGTAGCAATATCGATGAATGTGATGGAACAAAATACCTAAGTAAACACAAAAAATTGTTGATACAATTTTGAAAATATCAAAGGCAACTAAAAAGAAAGGCATGAAATATTATGAAGAATTTCCTTTAGATAGCCTGCTTTTAAAAATCAAGTCATCCGAAGGATAGATACATTGTTTAAATCACAATCTTCTTCAACTTCCATCAAAATCACATTTAAGAAAGTTAATCAAAGGTCAAAAATGTCTGGAATTGCAGTATCTGAATTTTTAAAGGATAAGAATGAAAACGAACGATATGGAATTTTAATTTTTAACGAAGTAAAGATAAAAGAAGTTCGATTTGATTCTAATGCTTTGAAAGTGGATGGGTTTGTAGATTTGGAGGATTTAATCCCCGAAAAAAGTTAACTCTTCATTCACAGGAAATTATACTTTTACTTCATTCCTTTAATGCCATTTTGCATTCTAGTGGTAACATTATTGTCTTGAATTTCTGTGAATGGCTGTCAGAATGTGCATGCGTGAATTAGTTATTGTTAAACGACACTATTCTTCTCCTTTGCTACTTTTCCAGCTGAATCTCCTGCTAAACGCTAGTGTTCGTATTAGCATTGTACCGCACTAGCAGTTGCACTGCCATCTGTGTGGCGGAACACATGAACTACAGCAGTGATCACACTTCTCCTTCTAAACGCTCTGCTTCAACCAGAACATTAGAAATCTTGCACTTACAGACAATACTTGCAAATTACTTATTTTTGAGTAATACCCAACTATTTTAACATCGAGAAAGCTGTTTGGGAAATAGTAGTGCCACAACAAGCTACTCCGAGCTGGATATCATCATCATCATCATCATCATCATCATCATCATCATCATCATCTCTATCAACACCATAAGGATCTGAGTGGTCTTCCAACTTCTCTGCTATCAACTGTTTGTACTGCAGGGCCTATTTGATTAAGTCTTTCTTCTGGCATTCGAGAGATATCATTTTGCCATTTTATTATGCACTCCCTAATTTTGTCGCTTAAATTAAATACTTAATTTGCTCTCTCAGTGTTTCACTTTTAATGTTACCTTTAATACTACAGTCAGCTACGTATATAAAAAACTTCATTTCAGCTGTTTGAATTATTCTTTTCTCATTTCTATTCCAGATGCAGGTCTCGGCTCTATAAATATAATGGTCACTGCCATAGTTTTATGAAATTGCATCTCTTCTTGTTTTGTCTGACAATACTCGTTTTATATGTTTTAAAGTGTATATACTTATTTTTTGATTTAAATTGCTATCATGTTCATAAGAAATATCACATCCAAAGTAGCTATATATTTTACTTTTTCTAGCCTTTGTTGTTGAGGAGTAATTTTTATCAGGTTGGAAGGCCATCAGTTTCGTTTTCTCTACTAAAATAGTCAAATTGTACTTTGAATTTGTTTTGTCGAGTTGGTACAAAGCTACTAGTGGTCTGTCTTCCGTATCTGCAAAAATGGCCTGATGATCTGCAAACAGGACAGCATTTAGAATTGTTTGGCCTAACTTAAACTCTACTATTGTCCATTACAGTGTGGAAAATCTTATGTAACTTTCTCTACTCTTTTACTAACCATCCTTACAAACTCTTATACCTATATCTTCATGTTAGTTGAGATACACACTTGCAGAAATTATCTTATTGCTTATTTCCTTGTAGGTGCAAGGGGAATACGGGAATATACTGGGCTTTGAGCGATAGTCAAATCTTTTAAAGCTTTCAAATTCCGTTCTCTTTGTACAGTTAACATATAAAAAATGAATAACGATGTTCCATTTGATGAAAGTATGTTTTCCAAAACTCACAAAAATAACGCGGAAATGCTTCAGTCTACAAAAAGAGTGTGTTTTAGCAAGATGTAAATTTTAGTATAGTAACGTTTGGTCTATCTCTTATGGTTTACAGCCCGGAAATTCAGAATATACAGTTCATTTATCATAAAAACATCTCAAACATATGGCATTTTAATCAAAATCGTTACAGCTATTTTTGAGAAAAACAAAATTTTCGAAAATTTTTCCATGTAAAGGGTAATTTAGGATGGAGCAATTTTCTTCAAAATCTTCGTGTCGCATCCTTAAGACATTAAATTTAAATACAAACTTTGGTTTTTAACTAACTTTTCGTTTTTGCATTATGGTGGCCACAGACTGATAGACTGATACACATACGCGCACAACCGCCCACGTTTTTCTACAAATGCTTTTTTTTGGGGGGGGGGGGGGAGTCAAGGGGCCTCAAAAGATACATTTCCAGTGAAGTCTCGTCGGTGATTTTTTTTGGTGGTATACAATACTTCCTCAACTTAGTATCTGCAGTAGAGAAAGTAAAAATATAAGTTGGGTATCCAGTTACATAGACCAATCTCTGAGCAGCGAATTGTCCACCAGTAGGTTCGTAGTTCAATGACTGAAAATGACTCTTGAGGTAACTATGCTAGTCAATACTATTTTTGGCGATTGAACTGGATAGTATTAATTGAAAGCGGTACCTGCCATCTCTACTGACGGATTGAACGACCCGCCAGGGTTTCTGCCCCGGGGGGCCGGTGGTGCACTTAAAGATAGGGTAACGCAGCACAAAACTCGTTCTTTTTGTTTCAGGTCTGGAAAAATCACGAGAGAAGAAACGGGGCGAAGGGCTTGCTTGCTTGCTTGCGTGTTACTGGGCCGTGTTTTTATCGCTGTTTGTTTTTATGTATTTGTTTCTAGTTTTGTTGTGGTTCAAGGAAAACCACATCGTGTGTGATAATGGCGGGACCAGCTAGCACATACAAGTTTCACAAGAGTTCAAGTTGGACAGACCAGACGCCGCATTCCAGCTGCCACCTGTCTGTCAATCATGACATCACGAAACTGCGTGTAGAGTATTGCACCCCTGGCACTTAGCATGCACACGTAGTCAGCCAGATTAATCCCTCTCTACTCAAATCTTGCGTTTCCCTTATAAAAATCATCCATACCATACACCTACAAAAAGGCATCTTTACTCTCTATTATTGCTAAATATGAAGAACATTTTGCAAAATGTTAGTTTTCGTCCAAGATATAAACATACGAAACAAGTTGCATATTATTATTATTTTCACTTTCTCTACTGGTAAGTAGGAGAAGTATTGTATTCCACCCAAAAATTCTGTCGAGATGTCACCGGAAATATATGTTTCGAGACCCCCTGAATCCAAAAAAAGCATTTTTAGAAAAAGTTCTGTGTGTGTGTCTGTGTGTGTGTCTGTGGACAGCATAACTTAAAAACGAAAAGTCGGTTAAAAACCAAAATTGGTATCTAAGTTTAATGTCTTCCAAGAGTGCGACACGAACATTTTGAAGAAAATAGTCCCGCCCTAAAGTACCCTTTACATCGAACATTTTTCGACAATTTTGATTTTCTTGAAAATGGCTCCATTGATTTTGATTAAAATTTCATATGTTTGATATATTTTGATTACAAATGAAATGTATATCTTGAATTTTCTGGCTATAGCCCCTGTAGTCGTATTTACTCTGGACGACTTTTACATAACTGGTAAACCGTTAGGGATACACCAAATCATACTATACAAAAAATATAGATCTTGCTAAAATACACAATTTATGTCTCAATAAATTTTCTTGTAGGGTGAACCATTTCTAAGATATTCCTTGCTATGTGTGTGAGTTTTGGAAATTTTAAAACTTTCGTGAAATGAAACATCGTTGTTCATTTTTTTATGTGAAGTGTGCAGAGAGAACGGAATCTCAAAGCTTTAAAAGATTTGACTATCACTCAAAGCCCAATGTAATCTAATATTCCCCTTGTACCTAAAAGGAAATAGCAATAAGATAATTTGTACGAATGTTTATTATTATTATTATTATTATTATTATTATTATTATTATTATTATTATTATTATTATTATTATTATTATTATTATTATTATTATTATTATTATTTTTAAATCGCCATTTGAATTTAAAACCAATCCTTAGAACTTCGGGTAGTCACTCAAAATAAAATTAATATTTTTGAAAGTTTAGCCACTATTTAACAGATTTATTTACTCTTATTTTTCTCAATTAATAATAAATACTGGACACAAAAACATTGCGAGATAATACTACGCTGCAACATATCCATAATTTCCTTTTAATGCAGCCTGCTGATAGATTGGTAGACTTGAGTTATCACCTGTTGATCAAGCACACTACATAACAGGAAAATAGAGCACATGGTGAGATATGATGGCGAAGTCCGTGTTGATAGTGATACACGATGTAGACTTCCTTATCTCTACAACTTATCGATAGGCCACTTTTCGTCAAGTTATCGCAGAAGACCTCTCAAGCAGAGAAAGTTGCTGGATGCAACGATGAATTATGGGTCGTAATAATAAAGGTCCTCCTCAACGGAAATAAATCCCGCTTGGATCACGCCGAACCGCCAACCCCGTATTTCCTGTGTGTAGTGTAATATTTCTTCTGCTATGTACGACCCCCAGTGAGAACAGAAACATTTCTGATCACAGCGTTCTTTGTTAGCGGAATCTTGCTCTTCCAACAGGTGGCCATTGTCATATTGATATTACACACCGAGTTGCGATTTTTTAAACATGAAACATCTCACCCTTCTCTCCCTTAGACCCAGATAAAAAAACAGATCTGATGTGTTGCACTCACATGACTTTCTCTACTCTTCTACTAACCTTCTTACAAACTCTTATTCCTATATCTTCTTCTTGTTAGTTAAGATAAACATTTGTACAAATTATCTTATTGCTTATTTCCTTGTAGGTGAAAGGGAAACATTAGTATACAAAAGGCTTTATGTGATAGTAAAATCTTTTAAAGCTCTGATATTCCGTTCTCTTTGCACGCTTAACACACAAAAAAAAAAAAAAAAAAAAAAAAAAAAAAAAAAAAAAATGAACCACGATGATCCATTTCTTGAAAGTTTTAAGTTTTCCGAAACTCAAATACATAACAAGGAACATCACCCTACAAGAAAATTTATTGAGACATAAATTATGTATTTTAGCAAGATCTACATTTTTGTACAGTAAGATTTTGTCTATCTCTAACGGTTTAACAGTTATGCAAAAGTCGTCCAGAGTAAATACGACTACAGGGGCTATAGCCAGAAAATTCAAGATATACATTTCATTTGTCTTAAAAATATCTCAAACATATGACATTTTAATCAAAATCGTTAGAGCCATTTTCAAGAAAATCAAAATTTTCGAAAAATTTTCCATGTAAAGGGTAGTTTAGGGTGGGGCTATTTTCTTCAAAATCTTCGTGTCACATCCTTGAAAGACATTAAACTTAAATACCAACTTTGGTTTTTAACCGACTTTTCGTTTTTGAGCTATGCTGTCCACAGACTGACAGACTGACAGACACAGACACACACACACACACGGACCTTTTTCTAAAAATGCTTTTTTTTTTTGGATTCAGGGGGCCTCAAAACATTTCCGGTGAAATTTCGACATAGAATTTTTGGGTGGAATACAATACTTCCCCTACTTACCAGTAGAGAAAGTAAAAAATGAATAACGATGTGCTGTTTCTCGAAAGTTTTAAGGGACACTGGGAGTCAAATTTGAAAGTTCCACATTTCTTGATAGATTTTTCTGAAATTTTTACTGTGTTTGTTTTTATATTAGAATGGAAGCTATACCAAATTTCATTAAAATTGGATAATTCGTTTATGATATATAAATTATTTTATGAATTTAATAGGCACATTTTCAAAATAGAGCTCGCGTCTATTGACTTTTCAAAATGAATTTATATTGGCAGAACTGATACTCTAAAACATTGGTAACAATTGTATGAAGAGATATTTCAAATACGTTTCCTGACTATGCTGTACATATTTTTTTTATAACAAAGAAATTTTAATCTTAAAAATTATTGATTTTTTTTTTCATACAAAAAAAATGGTTTTGGAATTCATGTTGATAACATCAATATTGAAGCATAGTTTTGTTTAGCTGCTATTTATTAATACTTTTGGAAATTTTCACTGAATTTGAAGCAAAACTCAGACGCGACCTTCTTTTGGAATATGCAGAAATGTAGTTTTGAGAAAAACAGGCTTTTATATATGAACATGCTGTGTACATTAAGGGAAGAGCGCTATTTGAAAGGGTCGTAATGACCACATGGAGTGGGGGATATGAAAAATGTTAGCTGATCCAAATGCACAGGTGTTCCAGGAACATTTTAAGGTAAAAAAACAATTTTCGACTTTTTGACAATTTTAACGAAAATTTCACTCTTAGTGTCCTTTAAGTTTTCCGAAACTCACACACATAACAAGAAACTTTATTTAGACATAAATTGTGTATTTTAGCAAGATCTACATTTTTTGTTCAGTATGATTTGGTCTCTCTCTAAGGGTTTAACAGTTATGCAAAAGTAGTCCAGAGTTAATACGACTGCATGGGCTATAGCCAGAAAATTCAAAATATACTTTTCATTTGTCATACGAATATCTTAAACATATGACATTTTAATCAAAATCGTTAGAGTCATTTTGAAGAAAATGAAACATTTTGAAAAATGTTCCGTGTAAAGGGTAGTTTAGGGTGCGGCTATTTTCTTCAAAATCTTCGTGTCGTATCCTCGAAAGACATTAAACTTAAATACCAACTTTGGTTTTTAGCTTACACACACACACACACACACACACACACACACACACACACACACACACACACACACACACACAAACACACACACCTGGACCTTTTTCTAAAAATGTTTTTTGTTTTTTTTTTATTCAGGGGGCCTTAGAACGTGTACTTCTGGTGAAATCCCGACATCGTGTTTTAGGGTGGAATACAATACTTTCTCTACTTAATATACGTAGTAGAAAAGGTAAAAATTGCTATTTAACCGAGTTTTCGTTTTTGAGTTATAATTCTTTACACACACACGCATGCGCGCGCAAATTAGGCAAAGCTGTATTGCGGAACCGGAATAGCCAATCCACTTTAAAGAATTGATTCCTAAAATGAAGAATACTCTTCTGTACGAAAAAATTGTATAAGAGTGCGTAAGAAACTTACAAAACTATATAACATCTGATTTGTATGGATATTACTAGTAAATATTTAGTTGGTGTTTACTTTGGCATGCCTAAATGCATAAACCGCCACTGAAGAGAGCTGCTTCCATATTGTAGATAAACAGCCAATGTACACGCATGTCATTTCAATTTACAGGGCAATATGTTGTGAGGATATTCAGATATGGTTCTCTGTGTTCACGTCAGAGTTCATTATAATATATCTCTCTCTTCACAGATAACGCACGTAAAACCCATTATACCTAGTGCATTCATTTCAAGATGGCGATTTCTATATGTGTTTTACCTCTGTTGGTTTCCCCTCTCACACCTCACCCTCCAGTGCCCATCAGCTCCACCCCCGCAACAATGCGGGAGGTAGGTGCTTGTCATCAGGGGAAAAACGGCATACGTTCGTATATTTCCATCACTTTATTGCATAGGTAATAAATACACATTATACAGGTTCTTCATATCGATAGCCACAAAGTTAATATTGTAAAATGAGAAAATGTGTATGTAGGTATATAATGTTATGTATGTTTGTATATATGTGCATGTAATGTAATGTTATGTGTGCATGTGTATGTCTATGTAATATATTGTGAGCTTTATACGTCGCGCTTCCGCGTGGGAGATGCTCCTTGAATGACGTCAGCTTGCCAAGGAAACATTAACTTTTAGAATCCAAAATGCTAGTTCGTAAAATTGTATGTACAGAAAAGAGTTTTTGAATGTATTCTTGATAATTTGTGTTGAGTGACACCAGGTGGCTACGTAGCCGAGTGGTTAGACCACATAGGCGTCCTGGGTTCGATTCCAGGGACGAAGGGGCGTCTGGGCGGGTTTTCTCTGGTTTCCCAAGCCACTCAATCCATCAATTGCTCCATCATCACCTTTGAATTCATCGATTTCGTCCACATTTCATATCATCCTCTTCCTCACTATCATACCTGGTGCTTGGCTGACCACCCGCTGGTAACAGAGTCCATTTTACCGATGCGAACCTAAGTAAAAGTAAACTAATAACAAAAGAAGTCAAGTTAATATTAAAATTAAGAATATAAAACTGGACAATGACCAGAACCGGGCTGAAATGCCTGGGAAAGAATCGCTGAGAACGCCAAGACAATTTTGAAGCCGTAGCACTTTTAGAAGAGGAAGAAGTAAACGATTAGGTACGTAGTTTTTAGAACTATACTTAGGCCACTTTTATTTTCAAAACACAGCAGTGTTTCCCTTTGATGGTATTTTCTTCTCCCCTTTTCTTCGAGTGTAGATGCGAGAGAGACAGAGAAAGATAGTCGTAGGAGGTGAATGCTTTTTTCTTTCTTGTTCTGTGTGTATGGTATTTTTTATCTGAAGCGTGGGAGGGTCAGCGGTTCACGAGTTTCTAGGTAACCAATCATAAGCAAGGGTCAGCTCAGGTATTTCTGTATTTTCCCTTGCGAGTCACTTCTGTTAGATTCTACTGGCTTAATCCTCCACAAATGTTGCTTAAACATAACAAATCGTATTAGAGCAAGCATTTCTGTTGGTTCCGTTTTACTACGAATTGTGTTGGATAGTATGACAATATCAGCGCTCATTTACCTCCTATTTTCGTTTAGATTCCACATATTTCAGCTTGTATAAAATTATAATGCTTCTACTTTTTCTACTGTGTATAGTAGCTAAGTTAGGGGAATTTTTACATTCCACTTAAAATTTGGATACTGATATTTCACCAGAAATATGTTTTAAGACATCCATGATATAAAACCATTTTACTAGCATTAAAACGGCTTATTAGGACGGCATAAATCATTGAAAATTGCTCCATTTCTGGCACCAGTGCCGAAAAATGAATGATGTAATCACAGGGCAACAAAACAATAATGACGTCATCATCGCCACAACATACCTTTCTGCAATGTATCTACAAGAATACCCGAGTTCGTCACTCTTGCAAGTGCAGCAACGTTAAAACACAAGAACCACTTCATTCAGTTTACTTTAAAACAAAACTAACAACAATATACATATTAATCAGAGTCTACGTAAACTCACCACTGTTGGCTTCGTTCAAGCGGAATATTTTCAACAGTTTTATCATTTTCTTCCATTTTCCTCTACAAGAGTTGAAACAAATGAAGCAACATCTGCTTAGCAACCATATTACGTCATACATCTATGATCTCCGATACATTATAATTGTTCATTAGCAAATTTATTAACTATATTAAGGTATTTTAATGCAAAAATTGCATAAAACATTGTACATAACATGTGTATTGACACTCGTAAAAATTAGCACATGAGCGAAAGCTAACATATTAAACTCGTGACAGATTATATACTAGTTACATAAATAACTGTTCCTTAACACCTCTGATTCAATCACTATTCGGTTACTTCTCGCAACCGGAAAGAGTGACTGTATATAGCGACTAAATTTAAAACAAATAACCATCGAATGGTTTTTCTCTATTTCCATTGTACCTATGTACCTTCAACGAAATGTATAATGAAACTACTTCGGTTCATTTCAATTAACATGAAGCAAATAGAAATAAAAGTTTTTAGGAGAATCAAGTAACTTTAGACTAACGATGTACAACGCTTACGAAAGAGGGGAGTTTGTGCTTACCTCCTTCCACTATACGCGGACCTTGCCTCTCTTTAACCCACAGAGTGGCGGTTTAGTTATATGTGCGTTACGTTTGATTTACGAAAGCACTTTCAAATCTTGTACGATAAACATCTGTTCATTAGTCTATCAATATTTGGTGACAAAATCGAAGTACATAGTCTTAGAAAATACACCAAGTGATCGTCGCGTAACGTATTGCCATGCATAAGGCTCAATTTGGAGAAACTGTGTTCGCAAATATATGTAGAACTATACTCACTCTTATACAAACTATTCTTGTAAACAACAACATTAATCGACATTTTAATCAACATAAGCATTGTTAGAAATTATCTTATTGCTAATTTTCTTCTAGGTGCAAGGGCAATATGGGAATACAGTAGGCTGTACAGTAGGTTTTAAGAGCTGGCTCCTATGTGATCCCTTTGAAATCCCGTTGTTTTTGCAAGGCCAAGAGAGGAAAACAAACGAATAAAATATTCCTATTTGAAAAAAAAATCTTATGTGTTGCACTCACATGACTCTCCTATATTTTCTTCGTGTCAGTTAAGATAAACTTTTGTACAAATTATCTTATTGCTTATTTCCTCGTAGGTGAAAGGGGAATATTACAATATAGTAGCCTTTGTACGATAGTCAAATGTTTTAAAGCTTTGAGATTCTCTTTGCACACTTAACATATAAAAAAATGAACAACGATGTTCCATTTCACGAAAGTTGTTTTCCGAAACTCAAACACATAACAAGGAACATCACCCTTCAAGAAAATCTATTTAGGCATGAATTGTGTATTTTAGCAAGATCTATATTTTTTGTATAGTATGATTTGGTCTATCTCTAACGGTTTACCAGTTATGCAAAAGTCGTCCAGAGTAGATACGACTACAGGGGCTATAGCCAGAAAATTCAAGGTATACATTTCATTTGTCATCAAAATATTTCAAACATTTGACATTTTAATCAAAATCGTTAGAGCCATTTTCAAGAAAATCAAAATTTACGAAAAATTTTTCATCTAAACTGTAGTTTAGGTTGGGATTATTTTCTTCAAAATCTTTGTATTGCATCCTTGAAAGATATTAAATTTGAATACCAAATTTGGTTTTTAACCGACTTTTCGTTTTTGAGTTATGCTGTCCACAGGCACACAGACACACACTGACCTTTTCCTAAAAATGCTTTTTGTTTTGGATTCAGGGGTCTCAAAATATATATTTCCGGTGAAGTCTCGACATCAAATTTTTGGGTGGAATACAATACTTCCCCTACTTACCAGTAGAGAAAGTAAGAATCATCAAGGTCTTCTGAGAATATTCCCCAAAAATTCAAGGTATGACGTAGAAACGACCATGGAATCGCCTTTGTCGTCACTGGATATTGACTCTCCCTTCCACTGGAGAGCGGAGTGGGATATAGCCACTCAACGTAAGGTTCTCCAAAGAGGGACATATGTGCATTAAATCTTTATTTTCTGTCACTAGGAAAGTCACGGTTATAACCACAATCATTTCCATTTCTACGAAGTTTGGAGCCAAAATGTGCTACGCAAGCAAAGGAATTTAAGAGCGGTACTTGGCGGAGAGTGGGTTGAAAGTTATTGCGTATAAAAAGTGTTTTCTGAGAAACTATAAGCAACATTTCCGGAACGAGACAATGTCTTCAAGTTAGTGACCGTATCTCAGCCCTACGACCTTGACTTGTGTAACTGTTTTAGCGTCATGGTCCACGTGGAATATTAGCAACTGGAAGCGTTTTATGGGCGTTAAACCTCACCTTTATTTACGCATCTAAAGTTACGATGAAGTGGTTCTTGTTAGTTCTTTGAAAAAGCGTGTGGAATGTGGGTTTTTTTCACATCATAGCTGAGAGGAAATTTCTTTATCTTCGTTGGTCGCTTGTTTCAGTGCAAAATGTACATTTCCGCCAATATTAAACCTGTTAAAATTATAACCCAAGTTTTCAGAAGCTATTTAAAATATTAGTCTGACATAGCTACAGGTAAATGCCTTGCAGTTCTGCTATAATTGATGCTGGAATATGAAGTTTCTCTATAAAATGTTCCATATCCATAACTGACTAAGGCCTGAATGACAAAAATCACATCACTCTCGCAAGAGCTGCAAGTGTCAACTCCACAGAACTGCCGGTCGTGCTGGCCCTAGAAATGGTCCAACTCTACCAATCCATCGATCTGAATATGCCCACATTTACATTGTGTGCTGGAGCTCAAGTCGGTCATTTTAGCAGCTGTGTACTGGTACATGTCGTATTGCTGTTGAAAACGTTACACATATAACGCAGTAGGGTGCGCACCAAGGACTCTGTGGGGAATTTAGCGCATGCACAGGAATGTTATTAAGATACTAAAACGAATGTTATCAAAGTGCCACAACATTTCGCTCTCAAAGTTGGATGATCTCTAGAGTCCAAACTGTGCATTCCCGGACAGGGATTTCTATTTAAAACTGATCAGTTTGCCATCCCGCACAACATATTAAGCGTTGTCGGTGCTTTTGAGGGGACATTCAGAATATATGCACGTCGCGCTGTCACATTGTGATCAAAATAGTTTACTCGTATTGCTAGCCCACCTGTGTAGTGTGGTGGTAGGTATCTGTCTCACATTCAAGAGCTCCCGAGTTCGAATCTTGGTTTCTTCCGCAGTTTTCCCTTAGCCTGGAAAGTCATACGGCTGGTGTCTTTGCCAGAGTACGGCAGAATAGGGCACGCCGATGCACTCTTTCTGTTAATCGCAATGGGCGTGCGTTCCAACATTTACTTTGAATAGTAAAGCTGTGATTAACTCTAAACAATGAGATGTCTGTGTTCTATGTTTCCTTCTTGGATTAAAATTGTGTGTTTTACTAAGATAAATGCAATACTAATTTGCATTGTTGATTTTGTCGTAAATACTAAACTGGGTGGGAGTCTATGACATTAACTCGTCTAGCGCTTAAACGAAGCACCGCAGCAAAAAAAAATTCATGAACAAAAAGTGTTTAAAATAATGTTATCTATCAGCTCTCAAAGTTTGTCGGCCTAATTTTGGGACACCCTATATAAATATATATGAAATTGTGTGTGTGTGTGTGTGTGTGTGTGTGTGTGTGTGTGTGTGTGTGTGTGTGTGTGTGTGTGTGTGTGTGTGTGTGTGTGTGTGTGTGTGTCCTGCAAACTAAAACACCATATGACGTGATTTTGAAGTCGTGCGACACAGAAAATTTGGCATCACATGCTATAAGCTTTAATTTAACTCGATATACTTTAAGATCCAGTCGCACGACACAAAATCGCGTGCATAAAAGGGGCCTTAGATAGGACTGGAGACTACAAAGTCTGTTTCCCGGAGACCTACATACAAAACCTGAGATTCCACAATTACTGGGGTAAAAAATGGATGGACTAGGAGAAAGCAGAAGGCAATGCGAGGGTCAAGCCGACCGGATACGAGAACAAACAAAACCTGTAACTTTCTTTAAAAGAGAGAAACACGTATCTAACCTGTTCTTGTATATGTCAACCTGTCGACCGCGTAGCACTTATTTCCCGACATAGGGGAAAAAATATTTTCTCACCCGTCCTAATTCATATAATTACTCAGTCACTCTGCTCATTGCGGGTTAAGAGGGCTCCACACGTTATTTATGAAGGACGAACCCTAATTTATCAAAATACAATAATCACAATAATAATCGTAATAATATCGGGATGTAGCGTGGACGGTAATGACGGCGAACCTGATCGGAAACCGACATATTGCCGTAGTTCTCCTCACACTCAACAGATGACCTTACCGATAATCCTTTTTCTTTTTCCTCCTCTTCCTGCTGGACAAGACGAATGAGCCTTGATTGTTATGTGTAGCAGTGCGTATGCACGAAACCTTCTAAAGCATAACGAAACATTACACAGGCATTTTTTCATTTGTACAAAGTTGTTTAAGCCAGCATTGTACACACAGCATAAAAGATACACAAATGTTCTCGCATTGTCATATACAGGGTTGCCAGTTGTAGGATAAAAATCTGATGTGTTGCACTCACATAACTTGCTCTAGATTCCGTTCTCTTTGCACGCTGAACATATAAAAAATGAACAACGATGTCACATTTCACGAAAGTTTTGTTTTCCGAAACTGGCACAAATAACAAGAAATATCTCCGAAATGGTTTATTCTTAAAAAAAAAAAAAAAAAAAAAAAAAAAAAAGAAAAAAAAATATTGGAACATAAATTGTGTTTTAGCAAGATCTACATTTTTTGTACAGTAAGATTTTGTCTGTCTTACAGTTAACGAGTTATTCATAAGTCATCCAGAGTAAACAGGACTACATAGGCTATAGCCAGAAAATTCAAAATATACATTTCACTTGTTATCAAAATATCTAAAAAAGCATGGCATTTTAATCAAAATCGTTAGGACTATTTTCAAGAAAATCAAAATTTTCGAAAACTTTTTCATGTAAAGGGTAGTTTAGGGTAGGGCTATTTTCTTCAAAATCTTCGTGTCGCATCTTTGAAAGACATTAAACTTAAATACCAACTTTGGTTTCTAAGCGACTTTTCGTTTTTGAGTTATGCTGCCCACAGACTGACAGACACATACACCTACCTTTTTCTAAAAATGCTTTTTTTTTTTATTCAGGGTCTCAAAACATATATTTCTGGTGAAATCTCCACATCGAATTTTTGGGTCTCGTATTGCGATGTTCAAAGCAGATGTATTACATTCACATGGCTTTCTTTACCCTCAGTCGAGTTTTGTCTTTTTTGGTAAGTTTTTCTTCTATTTCTTGAAGTTTTCGTAAGATATAAGCCAAAGAAATCAAATGTGCTCTCCAGATGAGGCGATTCTTGTGTTTCAATGTCGCTGCACTTGCGAGAATAGCGATTTCATGTTTTCTTACAGGCACATTGAAGAAAACGATTGTAGTGGTGATTAGGTCATTGTTGTCCTGTTGCCGTGGTAATAGCATAATTTCGCACGATTTGTGCCGCCATAATAAGCCGTTTAGTGCTAGGATTGGATAAATTATTTTTATGAAACCGTATTTCTCCGTCCACTTCATTTTAATTGAAACAAATCTTTGCAGCAATAGTTACATTATGCATTTGGTTATAAATACAAAAGTAATAGCAATAGTCAAATGTTTAAGAACTGGACGCTATGTGCTGGGATTAAGAGGACCAACTTGAGAAAATTTCAAGTCCTATATTTCCCAAATAATCAGTTTCATTTGTTACCACATAAGACTCTTTGCGACTCAGTTTCCAAAATGTTGTAACAACATTTGAGATTTACATTCCAGGAGTACCACTTTGTAAAGTTTATTACATAAGAGTCTAGCAAATTAGTATTATTGCAGAAAAAATAAATAACTTTGAGAGGTAGAATCGGAACTGAAAAATTCAATTCCAGAGCTGGAATCTGAACCACAGACCTTCCCGGTAAACCACTAAGTCAGTCTCACATCAGAGACAATTAACCCAATGGTGACTTATTATTGTAAATATTTAAAAATACATAGATAGCTCATTCAACATTTTATTATATTTTAGAGATTGGAATAATTGTTAAAATACTATGGTGCAAGCCCACGGTAACGATAACACAACAAAGGACGGTCAGGGTTGGGTTGAATTGCAATTTCACA
The DNA here is from genome assembly GCA_030765045.1 of Tenodera sinensis. Classification (NCBI taxonomy): domain Eukaryota; kingdom Metazoa; phylum Arthropoda; class Insecta; order Mantodea; family Mantidae; genus Tenodera; species Tenodera sinensis. The sequence continues at coordinate 105,742,273 of CM060968.1, read as the reverse complement.
AAGGACTGGAGACTGTGTTAACGTCAGTAAGAGAGAACTATGTATTTGTGCAAAAGCATGACAAAAATTAAGTAGACTGAACTTGTTGAAATATTTTCGTAAATAATTTAACTTGGATAAATAACACAGCCAAAAACGGTTAATTATTTATTTTGTAAACCACTATTTAAGGATTTAATGTGCAAAAATCAAACAGATTGCTGGAATACAGAATCACGAGGAACATTTTGAACATTTGCATGCTATAATACATTATAGAAACATTTTTTTAAATTATTTAAAAGGCCATTAGCATATACAGACGGTCATTTAATTAAAGTATGCCTACTAATCTACAAGAACATCTACGTGCAAAGCTCCAAAAATCTATATTTTCTAGAATTTTCGCCAATTTTCGCAGGTAACCATTAATAGTTTTTCCATGCAATCAGGAGTTACAATTGACTATCTCAAGAACTTTAAAAGAATAAAACAGTATTGTGGTACAGAGGCCATCGTTCTCAGCTGAGAGATTCCAGATTCGATTTTCAAGTGAGATTGCGAAGGTTTATGTAACTGGAATAATTTCCTAATATGAAAGTATGAATGTGGGAGCAAATGTGGGTGTGTTTAAAGTTAAAAATGATAAAAACAAACGCCAAGAAACGCTACAGTTAGCGATGTTACTCAAGTCAAATCCCCGATATGACCAAAGAACATAAAAATGAAACAATTGAAGTATGGAAAAGCTCGAATCATTAATAATAAAAAACACCTCGGAAATGGCTTACGGCACAAAAAATTTATTTTAAAGGAACTGTCTGTTTTAAACAGATTTACAAGAAGGTATAGGGGTAAGAGTTTACAAGGGTAGGAAAAGTCATATGACTGTGATACATTAGATTTGTTCATGTTATACTACTCACTCCCCTTGAAAAACAAGCTTATTCTAGAACGGCTATTTAGAGCTATACGTTTTCGAACCGATTTGAATAACACTTAATTGCAGAAAAGTGAAGTGATTCTTTCCTCCCGACCTTGTTGCAGTGACATTGCTCTACTTTCATATTTGATACAAACTTTCTATTGCATTTACATACGCATAAGTATTCATTAATTATCACGGTTAATGCCAGAAGAGATGTCTAGAGTATCGAGTTGTTCGGAAAGAAATCAGATGCATGTGCTCGCACATCCTTTGTTTGATCATTGGAGATTGATATTGTTGTTATGCTTATTGGACAACAAACTTTGTCCAAAGAGCCGATAGACGCACAACTTATAACATTTTGACGATGCAATATTTTAATACCTCTTATGACATTTTAAGAATTACAAACTGACGGTATTTGCTGTAAATAATCACTTGTATAGTACAGTAAAAGTGTTACTATAATTGAGGAAAAATTTAGTCTAAGAATATTACACTCATTTGGAAATTCCAATAATTTTATAACGGAATTATTAATAAAATTGCAGCCTTAAACAACTGTTTCATTTGTTCCTGTTTCTATTTACTTTCTCTACTACGTATAGTAAAGTAGAGGAAGTATTGTATTCCACTAAAACTTCGATATCGAGATAGACAAAATGTTACTATACCAAAAATGTAGATCTTGCTAAAACACACAATCTATGCCCAAATAAATTTTTAGAGTGAAACATTCCGTAGATATTCATTGTTATTTGTGTGAGTTTTGGAATAAAACTTTCGTCAAATGGAGGTTCGTTACTCACTTTTTGTATCCTATGTGTGTAAAAAGAACAGAATTTCAAAGCCTGCACATAGCAACCAGCTTTAAAAGAGTTGACTGTCGCTCAGAGCTTACGGTATTCCCAATATTCCCCTTGTACCTACCAGAAATTTAGCGCTATGGTAATTTCTACAGATGTTTATCTCGACTAACATGGAGAAGATAGGGAAATAAGGATATGTAAGGATAGTTAGTACAAGGGTAGAGAAAGTCATGTGAGTGCAACACATCAGATTTTTAAATTACGTGCAACTCCAAAAGATGTGTTCTTGTTTGATCTTTCTGATTGAGTATTCATTTATTGTTCATTGCGACTTAATCAATTTATACTATGGGGAACTAGAAGTAGGCATGCAATTATTTTAAGGGTGGTTTTAATTTTATTATAAACACCATTTTGAATACCCAATCGTCGCAGGCTAAACCCCTCATCTATGAGTGAAGGAGTGAGTGTCAGTGAGAGTGAGTGAGAGAATGAGTGAGAGTGAGTGAGTGAGTGAGTGAGTGAGTGGTGTTTAAGGGCCCGTCGACACCACTCATTTGGGCCCTTAAAAGATAAAAACTGGGCAACTCACCACCCGTTACAACCCACCGTTAAAACGTTAGAAAGTGGAAGTTAAAACAGATAAAAGCTAAAACAGTTAAAACTTAAAACTGATCGTAAAAAAAAATTAAGCCGTTAAAAAGGTAAAATATCCTAAAAGCGCAAACAAGCTACGAATAAAATACAAGTTAAACTTGCTTGGTAAAGACAATTTGAGCAACAAACCGCAGCACTGCATTGACAGCTGCTGAGTCGTTACCCAAATTGATGGCAGAGTAAAACCCAGGCCATGGGAAACACTGATTAATTTTGTTCAGGGGGTTTGTTATCTGGCTGGAGGTTCTTATTCGGTCCGTTAATCTTCGACCTAGAACCACCGACTTTACTAAAAGTCCATCGTTCTTCCCTTGCTCTTATAAGCATATTCACCCAATTCCTTTAGTCCGACATAACCAACTAGCTTAAAGGGCATAAAGGTTCATGCCAGAGAGAGAAAGAAAGAGAGAAAGGGAGAAAGGGAGAAAGGGAGAAAGGGAGAAAGGGAGAAAGGGAGAAAGGGAGAAAGGGAGAAAGGGAGAAAGGGAGAAAGGGAGAAAGGGAGAAAGGGAGAAAGGGAGAAAGGGAGAAAGGGAGAAAGGGAGAAAGGGAGAAAGGGAGAAAGGGAGAAAGGGAGAAAGGGAGAAAGGGAGAAAGGGAGAAAGGGAGAAAGGGAGAAAGGGAGAAAGGGAGAAAGGGAGAAAGCGAGAAAGCGAGAAAGCGAGAAAGCGAGAAAGCGAGAAAGCGAGAAAGCGAGAAAGCGAGAAAGCGAGAAAGCGAGAAAGCGAGAAAGCGAGAAAGCGAGAAAGCGAGAAAGCGAGAAAGCGAGAAAGCGAGAAAGCGAGAAAGCGAGAAAGCGAGAAAGCGAGAAAGCGAGAAAGCGAGAAAGCGAGAAAGCGAGAAAGCGAGAAAGCGAGAAAGCGAGAAAGCGAGAAAGCGAGAAAGCGAGAAAGCGAGAAAGCGAGAAAGCGAGAAAGCGAGAAAGCGAGAAAGCGAGAAAGCGAGAAAGCGAGAAAGCGAGAAAGCGAGAAAGCGAGAAAGCGAGAAAGCGAGAAAGCGAGAAAGCGAGAAAGCGAGAAAGCGAGAAAGCGAGAAAGCGAGAAAGCGAGAAAGCGAGAAAGAGAGAAAGAGAGAAAGAGAGAAAGAGAGAAAGAGAGAAAGAGAGAAAGAGAGAAAGGAAGGAAGGAAGGAAGAAAGAAAGAAAGATAGATAGAAAGAAAGATAGAAAGATAGAAAGAAATGGAAGGAAGGAACGAAGGAGGGAAAGGAAACAAAGAAAGGAATGAAAGCAGGAAGGGAAGAAAGAAAGAATTATCTTAAACATGATCGGTCATTAGCTCCCATTTCTGACCATTACTGAAAATTCAATATAATTAACATTTATGCATTATAATTTTATTATTTACTGCATCCATTGCACAATTTATAACTTCGTATAATTTACTCATTGACAGTCATGTAAATTAAAAGTTCGATGTTTTTTTCTTTTTTGCAGTATTGGTGAGTTAGAGATACCTACCTATAAGGGATGGAAAGAGGTTCAGAGGACTAAGGAGAAATTAAAGGATTGTTGAAAACGTAACGGAGCTTAAACCTACTATATAGAGGACCGTAGTCGATTTAATATATGTGGTCCGTAAAGCCAACTACCCTACTAAGATCATTTATGGCGTACACAACTCAAACCAACAACTTAAACTAACCTTCTCAGTACGACGAAGAAGTCAGAGCGATGTTAAAACAAAAGCAACGCCTCATATGACGTTCTCTACTCACTATAGTTAGTAGATCACATTTTTATACTTCTTATTATAGGTTAAGGGGTACATACACGGAGAGGATATCTCGCATACCTCGGCCTGCGCACATCTCTTGTGGGCTAACACACCTGAGGAGGCTGAATGAAGTCAGAGAACCGAAGGAGCCACAGGGCCGTAGTTAGATGGGCCACTGAGATTCGCAGAAGTCCCTAATAAGTGCTGAGATCTCTTCAGCCACCACACTGCGGCTCCGGAACCGCCTAAGCATCTCTCCCTGACGGAAGACAGCGGACGCCCGAAAGCCACCTAGCGCCGAGAGCAGCAGTTACAATGCGAAATCATTCGGTTGTAAAGATTGGTTGTTGAGTATGCATGGGTTCCTAACTGTGATTCCTTTCTTGTATAACTTAGCGGTAGCATAGCCGGCTCCAAATGTTTTTCGATGGGCGAGAGCTGTTGAGGGAAACGGAAGGAGAACTTTCTTATCTAGTATTTGAGCCTGTCCTGGGGGCGGGTTATTGCAGGTGTTTATTTACATTCACATAGAGGTAAGGGTAGTTTCTGTTGCGGAAATAGATTTTTTATACCTACTAATTATTGTCTCCAAACAAAAGAAATCTGCATATTCTTTCCCTGAAAAATCGGATAGCAAAAGAGGTTTATTTATTTTGGATATACAGTTTCTCTATTAGAAAATTCTTCTTCTTGTTAATTAATTAATTTATTATTATCATCATCATCGACATAAACATGTGATATAAGGAAACGCCCCGAAGCTTGGTGAAAAAGAAATTTGCGTGTGCGTGTGCGTGCGCGTGCGTGCGTGTGTGTGTGTGTGTCTGTGTGTGAACGTTGCCTAATATGGTGTAAGACATCGCTTATAATATGTAGTGTTCATTGTGCCCCTACTCCCAAAAATATTTTTGCAGACACATATTAATTTATTAATATAATACTATTTATTATTATATTTAGAGATTATATTTATTAGTATATATATATATATAATTCTGGATCTGGATCGAACCTTGCAAATATTTTTTTTAAAAAAATGAGTGAAGAAGCTAGTTATGGTCTCTATTAGCCCAACCACTATATTAATTCAGTAACTTCAATAGATATCAACAAGATCTTGATCGAGTGCAAGAAATGCAATATTGTACATAAAATCGGGGCGCAGACGAATTTTTTTGCAAAAATTAGCAAAGAAAAGCTAGTTTAGTCCCTGTTAGCTCATTATATTAGTCCAATAACTTCAATAGATCTCAACTTATATCTCTCAAGGTAATATAGGATGGTAGGTTCATAGATTCGACACTTATCATCTTTCCAATTATCGATTTCGCCTGCACCATTTTCCTCACCATCATACCTGGTGCTTGCCTGACCACCCGCTTCAAGGTCTTCACTCTACCCGTTCCATAAGTTTCTCTGCTTCCCAACAGAGGTCTGACCCTGGCTTGTACGACCTAGGGGGTAAGTCCTACATAAGGGGAGGGTAATCAGGTAAAGAAAGAAAGAAAGTATAGGATCTAATTTTATGTCAACTTTCTGCAGACTTCCGGAGAGGGCAGACACCAACACGTGGCCAAGGTTTCCTAACCCATTATTACAACGGCGACAATGGTTACTATCTTGGGACCTTCCTGTAATAGCACGCAGCGAATAGACATTCGTCTATTTCGGCAATGCATATTATCGATAGAAAGTGGAGATCGATTGGGAATTTATTTGTTTCTAACTCACCAATGATATTCTTCAGAACTTGCGACTAGAGAGAGTTCTGGAGGCTGTCTCATGGCTGCCTTGAATAATTTCTACAGCGAACATTCTAACATGAATCCAGCATTCCGTGCACAGAAACGAGAACGAAAAATTTGACATTTGGTGAAATCTTGTTTCCCGTTACCGGAGACCGGGAAAACTTACCTTTGGTTGTGAATACTCCCATTTGAGTACATGTATTTTAACTATCTCGTTCTGGTTGTCGTTACCGTTACCGGTAGTTATGACCCAGCTTTATTTCTCATGATTTCTGTAGATTGACTGTTTATTTTAATATGCTTATTGCTATTTACTCAGTATTCTGCTCCTTGACGTCACAATTACGTTATGACTCATTCTTAAATATCCCAAGTACACGTCAAACTGTGTAATTGTATAAACTGTGTAATGGTATTTTTGGAGAGCGTCAAATCTTGCCAAGGAATCTGTGCGTTCCCCGTATTAGTACGTCTTGACCACCTTTACTCAAACGGTTACTTGATCGTTTTTCTCCTCTCTAACGTAGAAACCTTTTTCATTCGTTTACCAAGAACTTTCAACTTTTTTTTACCGTTTTCATTGATTTAAGCGAGTAAGGCATTTCTTCGTTCTAGAATGCTCCAGCTAGGTTGTTCCCAGCGATTTCAGGCAGGCTATTGTCATTTTTTGTTGTCAGTGTCGCCAACTGTATCCCATAAATCATTGAGAAACAATTTATTACACATTACAATCGATTAAGTATCAAAATAGCACTGCATTTCATTGTGTTTTTAACAATTGTTCTTTTAATAATCGGTGTATTTTTCTAGAACAAAGGTTGTTTGTTAATGTTAAAAGTAAAGTGAGATTTATTTGAGATTATAAACAGGCTTTCTGTTATAACAACAAGAGGAAGTCGAAATTACATGAATTCTTTCATTTCCTCAGTTGGTAGTACTGAGTAAGTCGAAGTACACAAATCGAAGTGGATATATTTTAGGTTATTTTTTGTAGAATTTAACATCTTGCGATATAGTATTTATAAAATACATATCATTCAATGGTTTGACCTTGCCATATAAATTCTGTCTATCCCTTAGACAATTTATCTAAGAGGTCAGACTGCTTGAAATGTTACTTGTACTTTTAACAACCGCTGCTCCCTCCATTTTTGGATTTTCGCAGTCATTATAGCATGTTACAAATTAAAGCTCAGCAATTAATTGTTGTTTCACACTAGCTACCATGAGCTAACATGACTCTTGAGAGTTCTTTGTGGTTTAATTGAAAAGTGCGAGTCTGCTGGAAAATTTATTGACTATGGTAAATCGATGGTTAGAGCAACCGGACCGAAAGATTCTGAGTTCAAATCCCGGCTATGGCATTCAATGTTTCAGTCTTATTTCTACATTCCAAATTTAAACTGATTTATTATAATTTTTAACTGCGCATTACACAACTAAATACCTACTAAGATTTTGTAAATTTTTATCTTTGTTCTTATTTAATTCATGACTGTTGCTGGTTGATAAGCTGTTATAACTACAACAACTAGTTTATTTTATGCAAAGGTTTTCAACATCAAAGGCATAGAAGTTATATTTTTTTAAATTTATTTTAAACATTTAAGCTCCCTCTAAAAAGTTTTGCAATATCAAATATAAAATTTCCTGTGAAGACGGAGCATAGCATGGTAAACTTTATTTTTTATCTGCTAAACATATAGTTCTTAGGGCAAGGTCGTGAGCAGGCTGCGCTAAACGAGCACCAGTTGCCCAGTACTGGTGCGTAGCTTGCTTTCTGATCTAGTTGTGCTTTAAATCGTAGAATTTGATATGTATTTTGAAAATCATCGTTAAAAACGTTATTTGCGTGCCTGAAATTGTTCTATTTTTTCGCAGCTGGAATTCTCCCACCTCTGAAAAACAGGTGCTCTAGGAAATGCACAGTTCGGCGTTTGCAAATCTGAGCATGACTGTTCGTACATTCACCCCGACCTTCACATATTTGCATCTTCTCTGCTATTCCTGAGAAATGTACTTCAGATGCAAGAACCTTATCTTGCTAACAAACCGTTCGCAGAAGTGCTGAGAGTTTGAAGAAACTCGAAGCTTCTCAGCTTTGTGTTTAGACATTCCTGTACAGTGTCTCTAATATTTATTCTAATAAAACTGAAAATATTGCTTTACGTATATTATGTGTTTTATTTATTATTTCTGCTATTCCTGCTGGCTTTTTTGTTACGGTTATCAAATCATATTTTTTATGTACATTAGTATTCCAAATATATTCTTTATCCGGATATTTGTAGCTTTCTTTTTAATGCGTCTTTCTTTCTTTTCTGCAAAATCTCGTTTTTTTTTCTCTCTCTTTCCTTTTTAATTAATTATTAACCAAAGCAGTGAATTCTATCTAGCTAGCTTTTGTTATCAAATCAGAACCATTTTACATAAATGTTTTTGGTTAATTTTCTGTATTTTATTATTATTATTATTATTATTATTATTATTATTATTATTATTATTATTATTATTATTATTATTATTATTATTATTATTATTATTATTATTATTATTATTATCATCATTATTATCATCATTATTATCATCATTATTATCATCATTATTATCATCATTATTATCATCATTATTATCACCATTATTATCACCATTATTATCACCATTATTATCACCATTATTATCACCATTATTATCACCATTATTATCACCATTATTATCACCATTATTATCACCATTATTATCACCATTATTATCACCATTATTATCACCATTATTATCACCATTATTATCACCATTATTATCACCATTATTATCACCATTATTATCACCATTATTATCACCATTATTATCACCATTATTATCACCATTATTATCACCATTATTATCACCATTATTATCACCATTATTATCACCATTATTATCACCATTATTATCACCATTATTATTACCATTATTATTACCATTATTATTACCATTATTATTACCATTATTATTACCATTATTATTACCATTATTATTACCATTATTATTACCATTATTATTACCATTATTATTACCATTATTATTACCATTATTATTACCATTATTATTACCATTATTATTACCATTATTATTACCATTATTATTACCATTATTATTACCATTATTATTACCATTATTATTACCATTATTATTACCATTATTATTACCATTATTATTACCATTATTATTACCATTATTATTACCATTATTATTACCATTATTATTACCATTATTATTACCATTATTATTACCATTATTATTACCATTATTATTACCATTATTATTACCATTATTATTACCATTATTATTACCATTATTATTACCATTATTATTACCATTATTATTACCATTATTATTACCATTATTATTACCATTATTATTACCATTATTATTACCATTATTATTACCATTATTATTACCATTATTATTACCATTATTATTACCATTATTATTACCATTATTATTACCATTATTATTACCATTATTATTACCATTATTATTACCATTATTATTACCATTATTATTACCATTATTATTACCATTATTATTACCATTATTATTACCATTATTATTACCATTATTATTACCATTATTATTACCATTATTATTACCATTATTATTACCATTATTATTACCATTATTATTACCATTATTATTACCATTATTATTACCATTATTATTACCATTATTATTACCATTATTATTACCATTATTATTACCATTATTATTACTATTACTATTATTACTATTACTATTATTACTATTATTATTATTATTATTATTATTATTATTATTATTATTATTATTATTATTATTATTATTATTATTATTATTATTATTATTATTATTATTATTATTATTATTATTATTATTATTATTATTATTATTATTATTATTATTATTATTATTATTATTATTATTATTATTATTATTTTAAATTCTTAATTACATTCTGTGAACAGTAAGACGCAAAGGTGCCTAGGTTATTCTTTGGTTTATTATCTTATTTTTGTATTGGTGTGTTATATTTCAAATATCCATGTTCGATATTGTTCGAGAATTTTCCATCTGGCTCAACCGGTTGCATACGTACCCAATGACAAAGGAGTGACGGAGTCACGCAGAACTTCAACTTTTTGATACACTTCCTGTTAAAGATGGTGGCTCATCAATGTAAAATCTCTTAAACAATGGGTGTTCTTCTGATATGTTGTTTTGAAGTTTTCAACGTTAAAAAGGAATCATGGATGCCAATACAGCCTAGAGGTCAGTCTGCTGGCTTGTAATCCTTGAGATCCGAGTTCGGCTTCCGACTGGAAGGGGAATTATAATAAATTAATGTTATTATGTTGTTTATTTACCTTATTATAGCCTGGACTCCATAAATGCAAATGCGTCTCAGAAATGAAAGGGCCAATAATTATATAAAGAACAACCAAAGCCGTTTTACCATTATATGGGTTAAATATTGCTTAAAGGAAAATGTAAAACATTTATTAAACTGAAAATCATTGCAATTTTTATTGGACCATTCTGCAACTAAGTAAGAAATACAAAACAAATGAGAAAGATCGAAATATTTAAAATTTCGTAAGTAATGAAAATCACGGGAAACAGAAAGAATAATACGATTATTCCCTGAGAAAAATAAATAACGAAAAATATACTAAGGGCATCAAAAGTACAAAGACCAACGATGTTTTGCAAGTTTTTTGATAAATAGGCTAAACATTTATGAAGCTTTTATTTCGTTTCTTGTTTCTCTTTTAAGAAATAATTACCTACCTTCCATTTGAAGCAAAAGCTGTTATTTGATTCAGTAAAATATTACAGCGTTATTGTGTCAAAAAAAGAAAGTCATTACAGAATTGTGTAATTATTTAAACTACTATAAAAGCTTGCCTTCTATAATGTTCGTACCCTAATATTTAGAGATAAAGGCGTATGTTGGAAATTAGTTAAATTTATTTCTTCTTCAATTACGACTATGTGTTGAAAAACCTGTATTTTATGAGAACATAATACTCGCAAGGATATCTTTTATAATCGTACATAAAAAATAAATGCCAATATAAACAATTTTAGGTAAATTATTGAAAAAATGCAATTAATAATTAAAATACTAATTAAAAGGCTTTCTAAGAATTAATTCAGAAGTCAAATGATCAGAACCATTTTCAATGGCATCTCTCATTGAGAAAATTGAATGTTCTTAAGTATCAAAACAACACATTAACGCTCTGTAGGTATACAACGTGCAATTGCAGTCTAAACTAAGATTAAAGTCTTCAGAGCTCTGGAAGAAATCTTGTGCTCAAAAGAACATATTTTTCTGAAAGTAAATTTCAGTCATTTTCTCAGTAACGTCTTTCTGAAAATTAGCTGAAGAAAATACTGGAGAACCAGTTACCACTACTTCTTCTCAGAAAAGCAGTGTCGCTGTTTGCCAGTTGCCAGTCCGGTTGAGCTGCCGACGCATCCCTAACTACAACAGTTCACCTACTCGACGATAGGGTGTCAGTAAAACGAAGCTGTTAGACGCTAGCGCCACTATCGAGCAATTCAGGTAACATCAAAAACCAGCCTCTGCAGCTGAGTGTAGGAGGGTCTAAGTGTGATTACCTTGAACTAGATGGTACTGCATGTCAAATCAGGTTACTTTCATTCTACTCGAATAAAAGCTTAATGTTTTAATAGCCACAAAAACAGTAAACACATTATTTAAGTAACCATTATAAGCAATTTTTATTCACTTGGGTAGCTTAGTTTACGATCGACGTACGTGCTGAATAGCCTATAATTTAAACAGCTTGTTTCCTCAAATATCCATAACCCGGGCAATTTAAGCATTTATTAATTTATTTAAGATTACTCGAGTAATTATTCAGTTAGACGTAGATTACTATAACATACAAAGATTGAGAGAACTTCCTAACTTAAGTTCTAAGACTAACTTAACTTTTATACACTTGCATGGGTGGTTAATACATTATATAGCGTAAATGATTTTTGAAATTCATTTTATAGATGTTTATTATTAATAATACACAATATGCAATAGTTTCTGACAGTAAGGCCTATCTATCTGTTTGCTATATGTTCCGAAATATAGAACGTGGCTAACGAAAAAGACAGACTAAGGTGCAAGCTGTAGTGACGTAATTCTCCTAGTGTGGTCATGGCCCAATGAAGTAAAACCACAATTGCATATTCTAAACAACCAAACAAATTGTAAGTCGCTCTTGGGGTATTTATCTCTGATGTGAGATTCCCATGTGGTCTAACCGGGGAAAGTACGAATCAGCTGGGGAATTTAATGTACTGGCAAATTGGCCATGGTAGCTTAGTGGTTAAAGCAGCCGCCCGATAAGCGGAAGATCCGTAGTTCAAATCCCGGCTATGAAATTGAATTTTTCAGCCTTGATTCCACCTCTTAAACTTTGCCCACACACGGTTTGTGTGTTTAAAAACACCAGCAGTAAGCTTGTTGGCATAAATAAATAATAATTACGATATTAAATATTATTGGTTAATTTATTATTTTATACCAACTACTAAATTAAATGATGTCGGATAACAACAGAAGTTTGCATTTTACCAGCTGTTGGAAGACTTATTCCATGAGCTATTAAAATCGTACTTCTGTCCTTAGAAATCCGCCCTATGATACTGAATGGTATTTTTAAAGGGTTGGAAGCCTATTATTGGTATACAAGTGGCCAAACCTAACTCACTCTTATCTGCAGCTCCTGTAGAACGCTTCCAACAGTGACTGACATCCTTACAGACTGTACCATACCTTTAGGAAGAAACACAGAATATCAGAAACAATATTTGAATAATTCAGAGTTATTTTCTTTTAAAGATATTGCTTTACATTTCTTTTAATTTAAATCCTGATAGTTTTCTTTGTATTCCTCAATAGTTATGAATGTTATTCTTATTTACCTATGTAATATTATTGTAATATTATGGTATGTATAGCAATGGTCTCATTGTAGTGCCATTAATGCCATTGTATGATTTTGTTACCGCAAAAAAAAAAAAAAAAAAAAAAAAAAAAAAGAATTTGAAAAGAAAAAACACGCGTTTGTGGATCTTAAATAAATAATAAGAAAAGGTCTTAAGAGTAGGTAAGACTCGAACAAAAATTTTTTGCATTAAGGACGAAAAAATTTTAAATACTTTATTAGATTAAGAGGTAAACTCTTATAAGAAAAACCACAAAGATTTGTAGTGTAGGTTATGCAATGTGTTGAAAAATGGATACTGCGTTCCCAAGTTGTTTGAAGGGATGATTTTAACAAGCTTCTAAAAGCACTGAAAATTCTGTTGATTTTGTTTGTGATAAAATATGTCAGATTAAGGTTGCTTTATTATTTGACGTCAGTATACGTAAAATATTGGATGGAGGTGGAACTGGAGTATGAAAATAAATTGAAAAGTGGTACGCACTTACTTCTACTGTAGGAATAGAAGATATTTCTTCCGCCAAATCGATATTTAACCCGAAATAAATGTTTTGCGTCTACCTGTGTGTGCAAGATGGATTCCTTGCTGTCGATCACAAATCCCAAAAAAACAATATTGCTTCCCATTTGTTGTAACGTTTTGAAGTTGACGGGGAGGCCTTCTTCGCAATTATGTTAAAAAAAAATAAATAAATAAACAAATAAATAAAAAAATAGACCGACCAGATGGAGCACTATTCTTTCATATATGTAAAGTTCAATTTTGTGGAATAAATACTTTTGTAGGAAAAAAATATAGAGCATTATTTATTGTAAAATCCTCATGTGTACGTGATAGACAAAGCAATATGATAGGTACTAAATTATGTAACGGTTAAACTCTTTGTTAATCTTTTATATAGTGTCCCAAAATTAGACCGACAAACTTTGGGAGCTGATAGACTAGATTATTTTGAACACTTTTTGTTAAGAAAAGTTTTTTGCTGCGGTGCTTCGATTAAGCGCTAGAGGAGTTAATGTCAAAGATTACTGCCTCCCGCCCTCTATTAGTATTTATGGGAAAATCAACAATTCAAGTTAGTTTTGCGTTTATCTTAGTAAGGCACACAATCTTAATCCAAGAAACAAACAGAGAACATATAAACAAAACACAAACATCTCATTGCTTACATTAATTACAGTTTTACTATTCAAAATTAGTACGGCAGAATAGGGCACGTCGATGCACTCTTTGTGTTAATCCCAATGGACGTGCGTTCCAACATTTACTTTGAATAGTTTATGTTTAATCAAATTCAGAGAATGTAGTGTTAACAAAATTCTAAAAAGGTTCAATAACCTCTTGCAAAGTACGAAAGGAAAGACTAAGCCATTATTTAATCATGTGCATTAATTTGAAGTTGAATTCTTGAATTAAAAGGTATTTTGCTTAATTTTTGGGGGTATTTGGAAACAAAGAGAAAATATCTTTCTGTAACAGCTATTACTACTAAATTTCCACGTTAATGGTAACACTGTAGAACTTCAATTTCCCGCGTTGTCGCTTTTTATTTTTTTAGTGTTAGTTTTCTGCATTTCTAGACCAAGCACTTTACTTTATTTGATGCCCATAAACTGCCAATGTTTACGCAAAGGACTATCATATTTATTTGTCTTACTGTAGACTAGAATTACCACGTGAAATCTACAGCTAACACAAAATTTAATGGCGGATGGTTTAACAGAACATCCAATCAGAGGCTTACCACGCCTTGCGGTGTTGTATAGTTGAACATGCTGTGAAATTACAGACAAAGCTGATGTCGATGCTGATGTTTTCAGTTGGTTAAATACAAAAGTAAACAGGTATGATAACGCACCACAGTGCGGACAATGATGCGCAGTTGTTACTTTGACAGAGCATAGGCCTTCTTGACTAGAACATCTTCTGGCTTCTGAAAGCGAACCTACAATGGAGGGTATTACGTCCGGTGCGCTTCCGCTGGCTGAGAGCGCCACTAGTGCAGAAAAAGGAGAACAATTCGCTGAAAAAGAATTAACAGATCGTCCATACCAATTATTGCCTATTTATATTTCATAACTAGACCTAAAATAACGTTGAATTCCATAAAGGTTTAATCAATTTCAGGAAACAGCTTAGCTGTTCGGTGTCGAGATTTCACCGGAAATATATGTTTTGAGACCCCCTGAATCTAAAAAAAGCATTTTTAGAAAAAGGTCCCTGTGTGTCTGTGTGTCTGTGTGGACAGCATAACTAAAAAACGAAAGTAGCTTAAAAACCAAAGTTAGTATTTAAGTTTAAGGTCTTTCAAGGATGCGACACGACGATTTTGAACCAAGTAGCCCCGCCCTAAACTAGTCGGTCTGGGTGGCTCAGTTGGTTAGACGCTGGCCTACTGTTCCCAAGGTCGCGGGTTCAAATCCGGCCCAGACCGATGGTTTTTAAGTGTGCTTAAAAACGACAGCTCCATGTCAGTAAATTTACTGGCATGTAAAAGAACTCCTGCGGGACAAAATTCCGGCACACTGGCGACGCTGATGTGATCCTGGCAATTGACAGCGTCGTTAAACAACAAAATAATAAATCCCGCCCTAAACTACCCTTTACATTGAAACTTTTTCGAAAAAGTTGGTTTTCTTGAAAATGGCCATAACGATTTTGATTAAAATGCCGCAGGTTTGAGATATTTTGATGACAAATGAAATGTGTATCTTCAATTTTCTGGCTATAGGCTCTGTAGTCGTATTTACTCTGGACGACTTTTGCCTAACTACTCAACCGTAAGAAATAGACCAAACCATACAATACAAAAAATGTAGATCTTGCTAAAATACACAATTTACGTCCGAATAAATTTTATTGTAGGGTGAACCATTTCGGAGATATTCCTTGTTCTGTGCGTGAGTTTCTGAAAACTTAAAATTTCCGTGAAATGGAACATCGTTGTTTATTTTTTATATGTGTAGTGTGCAAAGAGAACGGTATCTTAAAGCTTTAAAAGATTTTACTGTCGCACAAAACCTACTGTATTCCAATATTACCCTTGCACCTACAAGGAAATAAACAATATTATAATTTCTGTAAATGTTTATCTCGACTAACACCAAAAAGACATAGGAATAAGAATGGTTAGTACAAGAGTAGAGAAAGTCATGTGAGTGCAACACATCAGATTTTTATTTTATGAATGGCCAACAGAGCAAAATTTCTTCTTGAGTAGCAGCGAATTACATAGTTTCCTTCAACAGCTTTGCACTTGAATGAGTTTGGTATTAATAAGACACTTTTAGGGCGAAGTGGACCATTAAATTGCGCTTTCAAGATGTTTTACTTCTTGTTGAGAAATACATGTCATTACTTCAACAAGGAGTCCAGTTGGATGCACACCCTCAACTATAGAAAAACATTGTTGGTGATTTAGAACGCGGCGGATTAAAAGCATTTCTGGAAATAAATGGTTGTCAACGACGCGTTAAATTACCTATTTTAGTTTTTTGGTTTAATTGAACCTAAATTCAAGCTTGAGGAATCTCTGTATTGAATTATTATGCACTATAATCGATTTGAAGACAGGATATTAGAGAAGGTCTAAGGCTGAAGCTAATTCGGGCAAATAATAGGTACAATTAGGTAAATGATTTAATAGGCTGTTCACAAATCATTTAACCAAGACTTTATCCAAAGCTTCTAAAAAATTAAAAATCGTAGCAACGGAATTGAACCACTCAGTGAACAAGGGTGGTTTATGGAAGACAAGATTCATAGACCACAAGGTTACTTCAATGGGTAAGTACAGCTTAAGGGTGTAAAAATTAGTGATTTTCAATAAATATCGTATTTTTATAGGCAAATTTTACAAAAGAAAAAAAAAATCTTACAAACTCTTATTCGTATATCTTCTTCACGTTAGTCGAGATAAACATCAGCAGAAATTATCCTATTGCTTATTCCCTTGTAGGTACAGGGGGAATATATGAATACAGCAGGCTTTGAGCGATAGTCAAATCTTTTAAAGCTTTCAAATTCCGTTCTCATTGCAGTGTTAAAATATAAAAAATTGAAGAAGGATGTTGAGTTTGAGGAAAGTTTGTTTTCGAAAACTGACACAAATAACAAGGAATATCTCCGAAATGGTCTATTCTACATAAATTGTGTGTTTTGCCGAGATACACATTTTTGTACAGCAAGATTTTGTCTACCTCTTACGGTTTACCAGTTATGCAAAAGTCCTCCAGAGTAAACAGGACTACATAGGCTATAGCCAGCAAACTGATAATATACATTTCATTTGTCATAAAATATTTCAAATAGGTATATCAGAATCGTTAGAGCCATTTTTAAGAAAATCATATTTTTGCATGAAGTGGGTAGTTTAGAGCAGAGGAATTTTCTTCAAAATCTTCGTGTCGCACCCTCTGAAAGACATTAAGCTTAAGTAACAACTTTGGTTGTTAATCGACTTTTCATTTTCGAGTTTATACTATTCACATAAAAATGCTCTTTTTGAATTCAGGGGGTCTGAAAACATGTATTTCCGGGGAAATCTTGACATCAAATTTTTGGATGGAATACAATACTTCCTGTACTTACTAGTAGAGGAAAAAAAATGGAACTTGGAGGATGCTTGGTGACAGAAGTGATGCAAAAGTGCATCAGGTGAGAGCTGCTAAAGAAACCCCACCAATACCAACTCGCCAGCCCCTTTCAGAGGACCCATCAACCCACCAAGATCGTGCCTTGAAACTACGATACACTCCTAGCCTTTACATCGAGGACATCACGACGTCGCAGCTTTTTGCAGACGACCAAAGATAGCAGCCACTAAAATCCTTTACAAAAGATCTTGGAATTTCAAATTTATCCTATCTCACCTATGTTAGGCTGCTGCTAAGCTAAACTCAGAAACTGTTTAACATATTGGACCCAAAATGTGTGCAGCATGGAAAGGGGTAGAATTAGACCGAAAAATTCAGTGTCATAACAGGGATTTGAACCACCAAATCTTCGGTCTCCGTCCGACTGCTCTAACCACTGAGCTACCATGGCAACGTTAATTTAAATTCTCCAACTCACTCGCATTTTTCCCAACAAACCGCAGATACCAAATTTATATGAGATCCCATTTCCTAATGGGGACTTACTATGCTGTAAGTGCTCAAGTCCCGGAGTTCATATTTCAACATTAGATTAAACAATGGGTACAGCACAGTAAGTAGAGTACCTGCCTGCTGTGCAAGGGGTCTTAGGTTCGATTCCGGGCCTGGAGGATGGGAATTTTTGTTTAACTAGAATTATTCCCCATGTAAAACTTAATCCAAAGTAATAGAAAACTTAAGTTCAAAACCACCATTAAAAATGAGTGAACACCAATATGACCTTCGATTTTAACGCCGGTATATAAATAGAACGGAAAAAAAAAAAAAAAAAAAAAAAAAAGAGCGACACACGAGAAATGAAACTTCTATATTACAAGGGAACATTTTAATTATTCATCAATCACTTTTGAATAGTATAGACTGTGTTTATCATTAAATTATTTACATAAAATTATATACATATGTATCACTGTGCATCAGCATTTTCGTTCTTAAGAAGAGAAATTATCGGTTTGTGATAAGTAATAAGAACTGATGTAATGTTTAATTAGATTATAAACAACGAGAACACTAAACAATACTCTAAATGCATTGTTTATACACACGTGTTTCAACGGATGCTCTGTTGACAACCAACAGCTATAATCAATGATCGCCACGCCGCCTGAACGCAGTATACGCAACCACGGACAACGAGAATGAAAGAAAGCGACAAGAGAGTATGTCTCACTCTTCTCCGATACCCGAAGGGAAGCTAGACACTGCTCCCATCCTACACGAGTGTCTACCCCCACCACTTTTCGTCACAGAAAAATTTAGCGGATCAAAATTTCAAAGTCCTCCCATAAGAAGTTTCCGTTCAGAAAGCACACAATTTGTCATTTATTGATGATTACCATTTTCCAGATATTCCTGTTTATTAATTTGCATTTTGAAATATTTATTACTTTTCTCAAATAAGGAGCTAAAAGATCTGAATATTTCTTAAGTTTACTGTATTATCTTATTCCCGTTGTACCTACAACCAAATGTGTAATAAAACGTTTATCTTGATTAACAAGAAGTAGATAGCAGAAAAACAGTTTTTAAGCAGAGGTTACAAGCTGGTTTGTTTAAAAAATACAAATTATGTGTTTTTGCTGATTTTACAAGTTTAACCCCTTTGACTCTTAGTCTAGTCCTTTAACCCACAAAAACATACCAGAAGTTAAAATAAAATTGAATGTCGATAACAGTATGTATTATAAAATGTTTTAGAAATATGGAAACCATATGTGATGTAAAAAAGCCACTACAATCAGAAAGCATTAATTTATATGTGAACCAAATTTCACACTTGTATTCCTCTGGCAAGTATTGTTAAACTGCTTAAGATTAACATTGGAAGCATACGGTTCATAACCTCCCTTAAAGATAGTTCGTAACGAATGAGAACAGAAAGTAATGTGAGTACTGTACATCATATGTGCTAAAAAAGTCAACATCCGAACTTGATAGTACTGTGGTGCATATAATTATGGACCAAAGTTGTGTTGAACAAGCTCCAACACTAAACACCAGGGAAGAAACAGGACTGCGAAGTCTTAAACCGTGAAGATGATGACTGCGGACATCTGGTGCCTACATAACACAACACTAGCGAAACACAAGCACTTACAAGGGAAATGGTGACAGATGAGCGATAGACAACATGGACTTCACAACTTGCCTTGGGCTTCTTTATAACAGGGACCTTGAAACACGTATTTACTACCCTTGTGAATGCAAATTGCAGAATTACTGTCAGTATCACCTACATTTCTCCCTCATAAGTCAAACGAAATACATTAAACATGAATTTTTGCGAGCCTTGTAAATGAACTATTTAAAAAACCCATAACCTCCAGCAGAAAGCTAACCATTAATACTTAATATTCAATGAAATAATGTCTTTACATGAATAATTCAAATACCTTTATCTTAATAAACATTTTTGAGCTTGTATGCATTTAAGGTACTTGGCCATACAACTTTCACGCAGGAATAATGATTTTAAGCCTTAAGGTTAGTAAGATAGCAAGTTCTGATGCAGTCCACTAAATAAGATAAGGCGCGAATGAAGCTATTACCTTAATTTTTGCAGTTATCGTGATTTCTTTTTGTTTTCACAAAATGAGTGCTCAATTATGTTATTATAAGGTGTGATAAAATTACGGGGAAGTTAATGTGTTTATTGTAGAGGAAAGTTTATGTTGACATTATTGCAATTAAGTGTGAATGTTTCACCGCGAGGTTGTCGAGCGTGACATCCTTTTCCGGTTTCTAGAACTTTCGTTCGGGCTTTGTAAAATAGGATAGAGATAATTCTCTAACTCTAAATCTCCTTTATCTACTACTACTATACCAATAATCATGTAGTTACTAGACAACAAAGCTATACTTTATATTATAACAAAACACGCTATTAAAACATAAAACAGTGGTTTAAGAAGCAGTAAAATACACTTTAACGATGAACATCTGTATCTTATTTTTCTTGATAATAATAGAACAAAACAGCAAAATGCGAAATTCTGTTACTTTTTGTCCTCTAAATTTGACTAAAAATTAAAAATTTCGTTCTCGTTACTAACGCACTTTATAGTCTTCTCTGCTATTACCATTCGCAATTGTTCTTCCGATAATCTTTCTCGGGTTTTCAATGTCTTTCTCCAGTTTCTCTGTCCCTTACTTATACCTTGAATATTACGATACAATCACTCGACAACATATACGTACTCACTGACAGGCTGGCCGACTCACTCTCGTAACGAAAAACCAACTGCACACTCACGACTGCAACTCTCACTCACAAACTCACTCTGGTTGCTCTCGCAATGGAGCCGGCATCATGGGACCTCTTTCGAGTTTCCATGTACACGTGTGCAATGACTCAGCAGAATTGCCGGGAAGCTTCTGGACACTACTGTTGTCCAGTATCGCGCTGCTCGATTACTTGCAATCACTAATTGCCCTGTGGCCTCGGATCTCCCCCGTCCATCCATTGTTTATTGACCTAATGTCACAATAATATACATTAAAATAAAAGCCTCCTCCCCTAGTTGATAGTTATTGTAATATTACAACCATTGCAATTTATAATACTCATTGGATGTGCATTTTGTCTGTTATCAGCAGTATTGCTTTTCACAACTTCGCCTCTAATTCCTTAAGTATTAGTTCAGCAATTTTCTTCTGACCCTCTAAAACGTCTTCTACGTATTCTTCTGCAACAATATTCGATTTCGAACATCCATGTCTTTTTAAGGTAATAACATCAGCACCGTATAACTACACAAATAAATGTCCTTGACTTTTTTGGAAAATCAACTCCTTCGCTCATTTTTTGCTTAAATTCACATTTGAAAGTAGCAATCAAACTCTAAAAATATTACATTATTTGTTAATGTATCGTGTCTTTTATTTTCCAAATCCCACATTACTTACTGTCTCTCTAAACATATCGTTTCCAATAAATGTCATTAAATATTTATTAAATATACAACATATACTAAAATATTCTTAACATAGATAAAACATTGTAGTCAAAACTAGAATTAGTAACTCGCAGCAACACGACCAAAGTCTCTCATTACTAAACGTCTACTTTTGTAACTAGTACTCTAAATATCTCTTTAAACGGCATTTATTCAACAAGGAGCTTGAACCTAGTACAAAACTTTAAAACAGGTTTCCTCTTCCTTCAGGACAAACTAAATATGAAACATCCCATATAAGTTTTTGTAGTGTTATTAGATAAATTTCTTCTTTTTTTGATGTCCATACGTATAACACTTACGTTTTAAATGCATTTTTAAAAATGCTAGTGATATACCATTTTGTCCTGCAAATTCTTTGCCATTCTGCAGAAAGAGAAATAACTCCTACATACTTCGGAGTAGATTGGTAAACCTTATTTCCTCGTTATTTTTTAAAAAATATGTCCTTCTACATTTTAATTAAAAGATGATGCAGTTCAGAAAGGGAAAATATGCTTATACGTATTTGTTTCTCACATATGGAAAAATGGTCGTTTCAGAATATTAAAATCTGTGCTGGAAAATGAGAATATTTATCTTGTGTCTGTTGTGACTGGATGTTTGCATGTTGAGACAAGGCTAACTGCAGGGGCCTACACCCTTCCCAAACTGCACAGCACAATCATTCGTGCACTCCTAACTTCAAGCGGTTAGAACCTGGGTCGAGTTCTGCTCATAACTTCATTTGTTTTACATTCTGAATTTACTATTCTGGCGATACTCTTGATGTTAATAGATTACACCCAGTTTACAGAGCTGTGATCTGCATTTTTACATTCTCTGGTACATATAGTAAGTAAAGGAAACACTGTATTCCACTAAAAAATTCGATGTCAAGTTTTTACCGGAAATATATGTTTTGAGGCCCTCTGAATCCAAAAAGAAGCATGTTTAAAAGAAGGTCCGCGTGTGTGTGTGTTTGTCTGTCAGTCTGTCCATCAGTCTGTGGACAGCATAACTCAAAAACAAAAAGTAAGTTAAAAACCAAAGTTGGTATTTAATGTCTTTCAAGGATGAGACACGAAGATTTTGAAGAAAATTGCTCCGTACTAAACTAACCTTTACGTGGAAAGTTTTTCGAAAATTTTTATTTCCTTGAAAATGGCTCTAACGATTTTGATTAAAATGTCACATGTTTGAGATATTTTTATGCGAAATGAAATTTCTATCTTTAATTTTCTGGCTGCTTTAGTCTTATTTACTCTGGATGACTTTTGCATAACTGGTAAGCCATAAAAGATAGACCAAATCTTATTATACAAAAATGTATATCTTGCTAAAATACACAGTTTTAACTTGTTTTTGTAGAGTGAACCATTTCCAAGATATTCCTTGTTATTTATGTGAGTTTTAGGAGAACATATGCTTCTGTCAAATGGAACTCTCATCTTCCAGATGCAGTCTTATTTGGAGAAAGGCTCAGCACAGCAAATCTCGTGTCCATTCCTTCGCATACTTAGTAACTGGTGATAAACAGAACCGACGCGAATTTTACATTACTATGCTTATAATGGTTATAGGTACTGGTCTTGATATCGTCAGACATCAGGTTTACTGCTGAAAGACCCAAATAATAATGGACATAGCCAACGTGGAACACAAGCCTCAGCAAGTCACCATAATAGATTTAGAGCGATTTTTCATACTGCCGTTAAGGTGCAAGACATTCCAAAGTTAGTAGTGTCAGTTTGGCCTACGAGTCCATTGTACCATAAACTATCCTACCGTGATACCTATGTGATCAGGTACCCACCGTGTTATGATGGCTATAAGCACTAAGAGATAATTGATTAATTATAGGTATCAGGTATTCGCAAGTTAAATCTGATGTGTTGCACTCACGTGACTTTCTCTACTCTTGTACGAACCATTCTTAGACACTCTTATTCCTCTATCTTCTTCGTGTTAGTTGAAATAAACATTTGTAAAAATTATCTTATTGCTTATTTCCTTGTAGATGCAAACATTAGAATACAGTAGGCTTTGAACGATGGTCAAATATTTTAAAGCTTTGAGATTCCGTTCCCTTTGCACAGTTAACATATAAAAAAATGAACAACGATGTTCCATTTTACGAAAGTTTTAAGTTTTCCGAAACTCACACACATAACAAGGCATATCTTCGAAGTGGTTCACCCTACAAGAAAATTTATTGAGACATAAATTGTGTATTTTAGCAAGATCTACATTTTTTGTATAGTATGATTTGGTCTATCTCTAACGGTTTACCAGTTATGCAAAAGTCGTCCAGAGTAAATACGACTACAGGGGCTATAACCAGAAAATTCAAGATATACATTTCATTTGTCATAGAAATACCCCAAACATATGGCATTTTAATAAAAATCGTTAGAGCCATTTTCAAGAAAATCAAAATTAGGGTGGGGCTATCGTGTCACATTACACATTAAACTTAAATTCCAACTTTGGTTTTTAACCTACTTTTCGTTTTTGAGTTATGCTGTTCACAGACTGACAGACACACAGTCACACGGACCTTTTTCTAAAAATTCGTGTTTTGGATTCAGGGGATCTCAAAACATATTTCCGGTGAAACCTCGACATCGAATTTTTGGGTCGAATACAACATCTCCCATACTTAAATACGTAGTAGACAAAGTAATCGATTTTTTAAATCTACAATGTGCCCTTAAATATGTACCTACTTATAAGATAAATAGTAAAATGGAATTGGCGTATTGGAAACAGTGTTCATTGCGGACAGCTGCTTTAGGAACCTGGCTGGGCAAGTCTCCAGTTTAAACCACATTTTCTTGTATTCCTGTTTTCTGCCGCATTGGCTTTGACAGTTCAGCCACTCTAAAACAAAATAATCTCTGAGAGGCAAAAAATTGTCATTCGTTTGGAAGATCGCCGCCGCCGCCACTGTCTGAAATTCTTCTCCCCAAGAGCAATAGAGAGATCGCGCGAAAAGAACAAAACAACATCGGCTACCTGCCGAGTGAAACACTGGAACGTCCTCATGCGTGAAGGCATTCCGGCTCTTGGCTGCACCAGCTCCTTTAAAATATTACATATTGTACTCAAGTACATACAACCAAGCTTGTGGTAATGCTGCTTTTTATAACACAACAAGCCACGAAATCATAAAGCATAATATCTTTCTTTTTCCTTTTTGTAACGTACAAAATGTGCATTCCATTTGTCATCACTCAGGAATCATTCGTCATTTATTTTTTTTTAAACTCTGCGCCATCGTCAAAGCTTTAACCTAATTCCATTAGAAATTAAAATATTAACACATAATATCACATATGCATAAGAATGCATATGTAATCTGTCTTTTATTAACGACATTAGAGCTGAATATTATTGTGTTCTAAAGATTATAGTCAATTAATAACGAGTTAAACCATTTTTAATTTCTCTACTGTACTGTATTCGACCCAAAATTTCGATGTCAAGATTTCAGCGGAAATATATGTTATAAGGTCCCTGAGTCTGAAAAAAACATTTTTAGTCTGTGTGTGTATGTGTGTGTGTGTTGTGTGCGCGAATAGCATAACACACAAACGCTTCCTAAACCAACCACTTTTCATACATTGTCCTTGATTTTTCAAGAAGTAAATTGTTGCTTACATTCCTCGCCTCCTCCAGGATATAAGGAGGTATAGAAATAAATTCCACGCCTTTAAATTTACTATTAAACATTTTGGTTTCCATCTTGTAAAGTCAATACCTGTGACTTTGAATTTATATTCACTTGATAGCGAAGCGCGTCTAAAACACGTGTCGAGAAATTTATTTATCACATTTTTATTTCTTTCATATGCACCTACATAACAAATATTATTAAATATTTAATGAATATCTGAAAGTCATAGAAAAACTATCGAATGCAACTTTCATATAATGATGCCATTATAGGGTCGTTGCATAAGTAGCTATTTCTGAATCATCCAATCGAAATTTATGTAATATTTTTAAATATGCACTTTCTGTTTCTCTAACTTTTAACTCAGTCTTTTTAGCAGTACGTAACACCCACTGGACTCTGACGAGCATGAAATGAAATGATTCGGAAATGAAATTTGGAAAGAAGCGTTCCAAACGGCATTTGTCAATTATTGACAAAGGGATATTGACAATTATTGAGGGAAACCTAGAAGAAGACACAAGGACAATAGTACTGGCGGGGTTTGAACGAAGACAGTTGACGAGTCTGTGCCTTAGCGACCTTGGCTGCCCGTGTAGGTTTTATCTGCTGTAGGTAGAGGAAATATATTTCGCCCAAAATGTCGATAAAGAGTTCGCCGGAAATGCGACAAGCTTTGAAACTCTAAAAATAAATAAGAAAAATCGTCCATGTGTGCAGTGTTAGTCAAGAGCGAACCTTAAAAAAAAGTTCGTTTTTGTGGTGGTGTAGTGGTAGTGGTGGCAGAAAGTTGCTATTTTAAATGCTTCGTTGGATAATTTAGTATAATGACAATATGTTATATAGCGAAAAAGAAGATCGATTATTCATAAAAATGCAATAATTTTATCCTGAATCCGAACCACTAATTCCGTAAAAGAAATTAAAAGGTTGCTAAAACAAACAAGCATTTATACAGCAGTAAACAGTTACATAGATGCCAAATGTAAGGGGGGAAAAACAACTTGAAACAGTGGAACAAACTTGCCTTGACTCCTAGTGGAGTAAGCTACACTATAGGCAAACGTGCGTCATATATACGACGTGAAGTCTAGAAGTCAGGTAAATATAGATTCTTTCAAACGCCATGACTACCCTGATTCATAGCAATAACCTAATAGGAAGGCATTCAGAGTATAGGATATTTATGGGCAAACAAACCCTATGTGCAAATGTGCGCATCATAAAACAAGTGACACTCTGTCCAACTAGCCAATATTCTGATTCCTGCTTCTAAATAGCGAGACGCTGAACCCAGCACACTTTACGTGAAAGCTATGTGAAATATCATTTAAGAAAAATGAGTTATAAGTTATTAATTATGATTAATAATTACAATAACACAAATAGACTGTCAACATATAGACAGAGGTAGAGATAGAGTATTTCGGAGGGGATTCCACACTGAGCGAACTCTTGAGGGTGTTGCATATCACACCTCGAGAGCAAGGGATGTTGGACCCCGTACATTCCACAAGAATGTACTAATATAATAGTTTATTACTTTGTAAGATGCGTAGGGTAACTTATTTCTAACATAGCTTATGCGACATCACACAGGGTTTCGAAATAATTAATCACTTGAAAGACAAAGTAATACTTCGAGCAGCTTTTCAGACGTGAAGTAAGTTGACAACGTTGCGTTGAGGTTGGTCAGGAAATGAACCTGGTTTGTGGATGTAAACAGATCGGTTTCGCTTTCGTCTAATGTTTTGAGAGCTAATGCTGTTTGTTTAAGTACTGAGCTAGGGAAAGTGACACCCAGACAATCTACAGTGTTGCCAGCTTGTTTTCGACAAAACTAAAATATCTCCGTAGGAAATGGTCAGAGACAAAAACGTAGGACTAAGACCACCAGGAGGCAAAGTGGGCACTTAAACTAAACTTACGCTCCCTTCCCCCCTCCCCGATCAATTTACTATCGTTTAAAATAATGATGCAAATGATATGCAATGTTTAAATTCACATGCAAGTTTCTTGACCACGTGTTTAAAATACTTGAATCATACCATTCATTTCAGAACATTGCTTAAATATGAGACTTTTACTGGTTAAATTTTTATATTTATAGCTTTTAACATAAATGCATATATGCAACCAAAGTGGAGAAAGAAATTAGTTTACTTGTATAACACAAATAATTTCTTTTCGCCATTGCCAGGTGTTGCCAGGATATTGATGAGGATGTAATTATAATATGGAACATATTACAGATAAGCTTAGTCTTAGGCAGGTGCACTTAAACTTATGACACTGACTTGAGGAGCAATATATAAAAAACTGGCACTTCAAAAGCCGAAGTAACTTCATGAAAAATGCCTCTAAATAGTGTTAAACACAAGGAAAAAAATTGTAGCCTATATTCACGTGACCTTCTATACTTATTCTTCCAAATATTATTACAAAAGTTTATTTTTCTATCTACTTTTTGTTGTACGCATGATTTTATTACCGTTTTCACTGTAGGTACATACAAAAAGTAGCAGAAGGAAATTGTGTGTGTGTGTGTGTGTGTGTGTGTGTGTGTGTGTGTGTGTGTGTGTGTGTGTGTGTGTGTGTGTGTGTGTGTGTGTGTGTGTGTGTGTGTGTGTGTGTGTGTGTGTGTGTGTGTGTGTGTGTGTGTGTGTGTGTGTGTGTGTGTGTGTGTGTGTGTGTGTGTGTGTGTGTGTGTGTGTGTGTGTGTGTGTGTGTGTGTGTGTGTGTGTGTGTGTGTGTGTGTGTGTGTGTGTGTGTGTGTGTGTGTGTGTGTGTGTGTGTGTGTGTGTGTGTGTGTGTGTGTGTGTGTGTGTGTGTGTGTGTGTGTGTGTGTGTGTGTGTGTGTGTGTGTGTGTGTGTGTGTGTGTGTGTGTGTGTGTGTGTGTGTGTGTGTGTGTGTGTGTGTGTGTGTGTGTGTGTGTGTGTGTGTGTGTGTGTGTGTGTGTGTGTGTGTGTGTGTGTGTGTGTGTGTGTGTGTGTGTGTGTGTGTGTGTGTGTGTGTGTGTGTGTGTGTGTGTGTGTGTGTGTGTGTGTGTGTGTGTGTTTGTGTAAAACGCATAACTCGACACTAAAAGTTGATTAAATACAAAATTTGGTACTTTGGTTCATATTCTTTCAGGATGGGAAAGGAAATTTTAGGGAAAGTCCCTCCTCACCATAGACTATTCTTATATTTATTTTATTTTCTGAACAGGGATAACAATTTCAATAAAATATTCCTGTGTTCAAAATATTTTCATAGAAAATAAAAATTGTAAACCGTTATTCGTAGACTAAATATTACTATACAGAATGTAGACCTTTTTACATCACACAACTTATGTAAAAGCTTTTCCAAAATATGCTTTTCGTTATTGGTATAAATTTTTTATTCCTTCATACATGTTTCAGGTCATAAATCTATATTCGTTTTTTCTTGTGGTCATACAAAAGACATGAGATTTCAAAGTAATCACTTAGCAACGCGGAATTTAAAAATTGACTGCCGCATTAGCCTGAGGAATGGGAAATATGTAAATGTGTAATGACTTCATCTTAATTAAAAATATGTAGGCTGAAACTTTGTAAGAACATTTTGCAGCAGAATGAGTAGAGAAGGTCATGTGAATCGAACACAATGTAGTTGTTTCTATGATGTCATGGAGAAAGTTTAAAGCCAGCATAACGGATTAGTATCGATGAGTTATATATTTAACGAATGTAACCAGAGCAAAGCTTTATACGTATTAAATAGGAAATAGGAAAATAAACTTTTGTAAAAAATAGTGTGACGTGTTGCATTACATGAATTTCTCTACTCAAACTATTCTCACAAATACTAATTTCTTTATATACTCCATGTATATAACTGATAATAAAATGCCTTAAGACCTGCTCACTATGTCATTGCTTTGAAATTACATTCTCTTTGCATACCCAGGACATAAAAAGACTACAGCTTTCAATTTGAGAAAAGCATAACTATTGGAACATTTAAAACAATAACAAGCGATATCTTGGAAATGGCCCACTCTACAAAAAAAAAAAAAAAAAAAAAAAAAAAAAAAAAAAAAAAAAAAAAAAAAAACTTCTTACGGTTTACTAGTTTCACAAAAGTAATCCAGGATGAAGAGTGATAAAGTTTCAAAGTTTCATGAAGGGCCAAGGCTTGCCGTCCAGCCGCTGCGTCCCCAATCTCTGCCCACTGCAGGCGTTAATGGTGGGGTGCAGTACTGGAGGTAGGGACGTGGTCAGCGCCCCGAGCCTTCCCGAGCTTCTTGACCTGGGGCCGCTACTTCTCCATTATGTAGCTCCTCAATTGGTCCCCCCGGAAACTAAGGCTGAGTGCACCCTCTGCCAGGCTTCCCAGAGGGGGAAAATCTCCATGCTGGTACCGGGATCGAACCCGGGTCCTCCGCACGGTGACTAGTCGAGTGGAGTGCATCGACGACAAACATTTGAAGTGGCAATTCCCACACAAGTTTACCAATTTCGAGTCTTTTTTTTTTCTTTCGATTTTTCAGCTGTTGCTTTCGATTTTACCTAATGTTCTTTTTTCTAAACCATAGTTCACAATGCCAGCACAAGATTGAAATTGTAAGCTAGTTCAGTGCTTTTCCTTTTTCTTCAATTAAATAAACATGGTAATTTAACCAAAGAACAGTAATAGAAAGCTGCAGTTACATTTCTTACAATAAAAGTGGCAGCAGAAAAGAAAGATTGGAACCGACAGAAAACCAGGTAGCCGCAAGGTGATGAGAACCTCTGGAGGAGAGGGAGAAAATAAAATAAATGACGGTCGCCGGCCGTCTCAGCAAGAGGCCTCTTGTTCTGACACACGACGAACAAATGAATACGGTGATGGGAAGACAGGTCGAGGATCTTGGGGCAAGAGAAGCCTTAAAGACCTTCAAAAGTTCTCACGGGTTGTGAAAACAACGACAAAGTGGAAAATGTTGCACTCATTCCAATCGTCTCTCTTTTATGTACTTTGGTACTGAGGAATGCTGAAACATTTATTGTCTAATGTTACCTTAAGTTCACCACTTGTGTCTGTAGGTCCCTCAGGTCATTCCTTAATGGTGTTTTCTTACAACTTCATTAACGACACAATCTTGGAATTTAAGGTTAGAGTTTGCTAGCACTCGTGCAGCTGGAAATTACGTGGGAATTTACTTTTAAAATAAAAACTAGAAATATTAAAAGCATTGCTAATATCAGTGGCTTGTTAATACTAAGCCAAATACAAGACATTTGGGTTATGTTGATTATTTCATACACAGAGGCGTTAATTTATCATATACCAGGTAGTCATTTGTTTATTTTGTACCATTAGCACTAGGGAACTCTTTGTTTAGTCAGTGCCGCCAACTGCATTCCCATAAGTCCTTGAAAAACAATTTACTACTCATTTCAATCGATTAAAATCCAAAATAATACTCCAATTCAATGTGACAACTATGCCTTTAGCAACTGTTGTTTTAATAATTAGTGTATTTTTCCAAAAGTAAGGTTATTTTTTATGGTTAAAAATAAAATGAGATTTATTTGAGATTGTAAACTTACTTTACGCTCTTCTTTTCCTAATTCTTTGTTTCCGTAATAACACCAAGTATGATACCCCGAATACTCCTTGCCCATCAAAATATAAAATATTACTATAATTTTATAATTTTATAAACTCTAGTTGCCTAACAAATACCAACAATCTCTGGCCGTAAAGGGAAAAAAAAAAAAAAAAAAAAAAAAAAAAAAACTTTTAAATTATATATTTTCTTTGCTTAGAGGGACATTGAAAATAGTTTAAGCTCTTTTTGTCTAATTATTTTTTTCAATAAATAAATTTTCAGATTTTGAAACCAAGGACTGAAGTTAAAATGGCATAAATGAAGCGCATTCTGGAAAAATTTAATGCGCATGGAGCAGATAATTATTAAAAATGTAAAGTATAGGAAAGCCAATCATCCTAAGTCAGATAGCCAATTTGGTCTAAACTGCCCTGTTGCGTATGTTACACCTTCCATCTTTTGTTTCTTCCTCTGATTCATCGCTTAACTATTCTTTCCGCTGAATTTGGTTGTTTTTGGCTCATATTTTCTTCAAATACTGTCGAAAATCTAAGAAGAAAGAGGGTTTAAATGTACCGCATACAGCATTTAAAGTCTGAGATAGACCTTTATAAATGCCGGAGTCTAAAAATTTTCGTGCCAACCGATGCTGAAGGTTGGGGAACATGGTAGATATCCGGATTTGAATTTGCAAATATAAAGTTGTTACAATATGAAATGCAGCTTTCGTCAGAACCATAAATAAAACTTCCATGCTCAAAAGTTACTTTTTGAATACTCGTATTTGTAAACATTTAAAAGGGACGATATGATTCTACTGTTTAGTGGTTTAGTTTCTTACTAGTTCACTTAATATAAACATATATTTCGTGTTTCAAAGTTTGAACAGAATATTCAGTTTAAAACCAAATAATTTTATTATGTTGATGAAACAGTTCTAAAATATTTTTAAGCTAATTAGCAACGGAACATTACTGCTTTATTTTTTGTGAAAGAGAAACAATTTATTATATTAATCGTAAGGCAGTGAAAGGATATTATGTGCGTAGAAATTAGACATTTGCAAAAACAACTTAGGCATTTCGTCCAATATAATACGTTTAAGCCATTGGTGGTCTTGAAATTCCGTTCTCTTTGCATGACCACGAGAAACAAAAAATAGTGACCTAATAGTTGGCGATAGTAAAAATATTTCACCATTCAAACTAGTGATTATTAACGCTACAAAATATATGTTTCAAATAAATTGTATGTTATAACGAGATATACCTACACTTCTTGTGTGGTAAGGTTTTATTTATCTCTTGCGGCTTACAATTATAATTAATTCCTACAGAATGCAGACGGTTTCATTGGCTATTCCAAGACTGTTAAAGATATGCATTCATTTATCATGTAAAATGTGCATTTTGATTAAAATCGTTAGTCACTTTTAGAACATCGAAACTATTGCCATGTAGAAAATAGTATCGCGAACGGAATTTTTTTGAAAATCTTTGCGTCGCTTCCTTACAACATACTCGAACTTAGATGCTTAGTTGGATATTTAAACAAATTTTATTGTTGAGTTATACCTACTGATACGCATAAGGACGTTTTACAAAAATAAATTTATTTCCTACCATAATAATGTTGATGTTTCAGTTCTTAGTTAGTAGACAACAATTATATTCCAACAAAGTATAAAACAGAAAATACAGGTTCAAAAAAACCTGGTGATCATCTATGTCTTATTTGTCTTTCTCCTTTAATTGACAGCTATAGTAATATTAAAACCATTACAATCGGTAATACTTACTGAAGGCGCAGATTCTTTATTATCAGAAGTATTGTTTTTCAACTCTTTGCACGTAATTGAACAAAGAATGTTTATTTACGTCTGTTTCATTATCCAAGCACCAGTCCTTAAATTTCGTATAGCTACACAAGTAAACCTTCCTTGATTTTTGCTCAAAGTATATAAATAATTACATCTTGAACTGTTTTTAAAATGTGTCCTGATGAAAAATGAAAATCACTTTCTTCAGTGATTTTTACTTTAAATTTATACATAAAACTAGTATCTAAAATAGCAGAATATAATGTTCGTAAATTCATGGTGCCTTTTTTCCAAAACTTACCTTATTCTTTCGCTAAATACATCGTTTTCGTAATAAATACATTTCATTAAACATATTAAATACCTACTAATGCAATGTATACTAAAATACTCTTAACGTAGATCGATAAAATATTGTAGACAACACGTTACAAAATTAGGTTTAGTAACTTGTGGCTCTTCCAAAAAATAGTTTTACTTTTTAGTTAACAATTCATTTTTTTGAAACACGATTTTATTTATATGCTCTACAAACAAGAAAATAAACTTTAAATTAAATCAAATCCACCCATGTATTATATTACACAATTTATATTATATAAAAGCTTGTCACGATATTTATCTATATTATAAAAGCTTTACTTTTCCTTAGAATTGCTTATATCAAAATCAAGTTATATATTGTTATATACTAAATTATATTATATAAATCGTGTAATGTAATAAACTGATGGATTTTATTTAATTTAAAGTTTATTTCCTTCTCTTTAGAGCATTTAAAAGGTTGTTTTTAATAATGTTTTACCATTAATTTTTTGTAAGTAATACCTACTCTAGTTATATCACAATAAACTGATGTGAGTACGGAAAGTCAAGTAAACCTGACTCACTATTTTTGGAGAACACGTGCCAAACTTTGCGCCCATATGTTGAAGGTTCAAGAGTGCGCACCTCCACCTCTCTTTTTGTCCTCAAGAAGAAGCCTCCACGCATGTTTTAATTCTTTAAGTGTTACGCAGTTAATCTTAATGACATTGAGTTATTATAGTCGCTAATTCAAAGATAACTTAAATTATTGTAACAGGTGCCCGCATTAAAATATTTTGGTTGGCGCATTGTAAGGATTATTATATGAAAATGTGCCACCCCTCAAACACATTATGTAAATTCATTCGCACATCCTGATGGTCATAATTACCTGACCATCGACTACAAAGTTGTTTTTTTAGGATACGGGTATTATACTATATTTTTACTACGTCTTATAGTAAGTAGAGGGAATATTCCATTCAACCCTAAAATTTGATACTAAGATGTCATCGGTAATAAATGGTTTGACCCACTTTGAATTGCAAAAATAATTTTATAAAAAGGACCTGCATGCATACGTCTTTCTGCCTCTGTGTATGTGTGTGTGTGCGTGTGCGTGCGTGCGCGCGTGCGTGTGTGTGTGTGTGTCTTGAACACTGGATACAACTAAATAACAGATTACAGCAGATTAATATAAAGCCAAATAACTGCGCCAGCAATAATTGTATTAATAAACACAATATTACATTGTTACTGCTATTATTACTATTATTATTGTCACTATTATTTTAGTTATGGATAATTCTAAGTAATCTACAATTGGTACATTACATATATTAGTATTTACTTCCCTGCAATTCAATTAAACAGAAAATTAAGTCTCTGGTTTGCTAGGGTATTCTGGGAATATTGCAGTTTATAGCAAACAATTTGGCTGGTGAACAGGTTTTATTTATAAATGTTTATTAAAGTGTTTGCCTTGAATTTTGCAGTTCTCGACTTCTTGTTCTTTATCCTATAATTCTACAGCATAACAGAAGTGCAAGAATAATTTTTTGTAATTAAGAATCATGTCTTCTATAGCTAACTCAAATTAAAACTGAGTATAACCTTTTGATATCAAAAAAATTACATGCATTAGACATATATCATTACAATACGTTTCACTTAAATTGTCCCTGTTAACCATAATTAATTCAATATCAGTATATTGCCGAATGTTGTATTAGTATACAGGTAAAGTTAATTCATTATTGAAACATGCACGATTGAACTTAAGTTTATTTGAGAAATCCCTCCTGTATACGAGGAATTCTGATTAATCTATATCTAATTAAATATTTATCTGTTTATCCCGAATGCGATGAGACATTGTGCAAATTCCCGCAAACGTTTCCGAGATTGTCCAACCATTTTGCACTTAGTACAACGCGAGTAGTTTCAACAAATTAGTATATCTACCTATTTATGTAAAAATCTGCACTCACATGACTTTCTCTACTCTTGTACTAACCATTCTTACAAACTCGTACTCCTATATCTTCTTCGTGTTAGTAAAGATAAACTTATACAAATTATCTTATTGCTTATTTCCTTGTAGGTGCAAGGGGAATATTATAATATACTAGGCTTTGTACGATAGTCAAATCTTTTAAAGCTTTGAGATCCCGTTCTCTTTGCACACTTAACATATAAAAAAATCAACAACCATGTTCCATTTCACGAAATATTTAGTTTTCCTAAACTCACACACATAACAAGGAAAATTTCCGAAATGGTTCACCCTACAAGAACATTTTTTAGACATCAATAATTTTTTGTATACTATGATTTGGTCTATGTCTAATGGTTTAGCAGTTATGCAAAAGTCGTCCAGAGTAAATATGACTACAGCGGCTATAGTAAAAAGTTCAAGATATAAATTTCATTTGTCATAAAAATGTCTCAAACATATGACAGTTTAATCAAAATCATTAGAGCCATTTTCAGAGAAATAAAAAGTTTAGAAAAATTTTCCATGTAAAAGTTACTTTAGGGAGGAGGAATTTTCTTCAAAATCTTCGTGTCGCATCCTTGTAAGATGCTAAACTGAAACACTAACTTTGATTGTTAACCTACTTTTCGTTTTTTCAGTTATGCTGTCCACAGACTGACAGATGCACAGACTGACACACACACACACACACACACACACACACACACACACACACACACACACACACACAAACGGACCCTTTTCTAAAATGCTTTTTTTGGGGTTAAGGGGGTCTCAAAGTATACATTTCCGGTGAAGTGTCGACTTCGAATTTTTGGATGGCATACAATACTTCATCTGCATACCAGTAGAAAAAGTAAAATGGGTAAAGCAATTTTCGTGCTTCATCAGGAAAAATTGTAAAATCAACCCAAGATGCAACTATTATTATATTTACAGAAAAGTAAAGCAAAGTTTGTGGAGTGATACGAAAGTCAAAGACTGTTGTTTGGATAATCAAGCAGAAGTAAATGAAGATTCCTTGTTGGCGTATTTTTATGGGAAGTCGAAGAGTGGTAAACTTTCGAATCCTTGGAGCGAATGAAAGATTTTGTTTTGTTTGTTTAATTATTATCGTAAGTAAAATAGGATATACCTGATCAATCATTAATGTGCATCTCGTAGTTTTAAGGAACCTGTATTTTATATTTTGATGTGTTTTTGATGTGTTTTGTGTTTTGTTAGAATATATACTATTTTTAAATTATTGTTTATTAACCAGAACATTTAATGAGGCAAAAGCCGTAGCAATGTTTGATTCAGATAAGGTTTCATTGATATTTAACATCTATACACACTCGTTAATCGGTGGTAAACAAGTGTTTAATATAAGGAAAATTGAAGCTATTAGCAGTGAAGCAACAAGGTTCTAAAGTAAGAACAAATTAGAAACCAAAAACTTCACTTATCTTAGTATTGTTGTTATTCTTTTGCTGACCCTGTTTTAAATTCTTTTGCTGACCCTGGGTTTCAAGTAGTGGTCAGCAAAAGAATAACATTACTAAGATAAGTGAAGTTTTTGGTTTCTAATTTGTTCTTACTTTAGAAGTATTTAATACTTTGGAAACAAGTTTAGCTGTCTTTTCCCAACTTCTAAGCTTTTAATTTTTACAACGCTTTGTTTTATCGTTGGGGCAGAATTATTATTTTAAAAAATGCCTATGCTATGCTAATTTTTGAGGGATTAGAAAAGTTTTAATTCATACTCAGTATTATCTTTTTACTTTCTCTACCAGTAAGTAGAAAAAATATTGTATTCCACCCAAAAATTCGATGTTGAGATTTCACTGGAAATATGTTTTGATGCTCCCTGAATCCGGCATTTTTAAGAAAACGTCCGTCCGTGTGTGTGTGTGTGTGTGTGTGTGTGTGTGTGTGTGTGTGTGTGTGTGTGTGTGTGTGTGTGTGTGTGTGTGTGTCTTTCTGTATGTCAGTCTGTAGACAGCATAACTCGAAAACGAAAAGTAGTTAGAAACTGAAGTTTGAAGTTTAATGTCCTTCAAAAATGCGACATCAAAATTTTGAAGAAAATTGCTCCACCCTTCACACGGAACATTTTTCGAAAATTTTTATTTTCTTGAAAATGACTCTTAACGATTTTATGTTTAAGATATTTTTATGCCAAATGAAATGTGTATC
The DNA here is from genome assembly GCA_030765045.1 of Tenodera sinensis. Taxonomy (NCBI): domain Eukaryota; kingdom Metazoa; phylum Arthropoda; class Insecta; order Mantodea; family Mantidae; genus Tenodera; species Tenodera sinensis. Next base: position 105,705,312 of record CM060968.1, on the reverse strand, counting down.
TTAAATTTTCTGGCTATAGCTCCTGCAGTCGTATTTACTCTGGACGACTTTTACATAACTGGTAAACCGTTAGAGATAGACAAAATCATACTATCGTTGTTCATTTTTTAATCGTTGTTCAATTTTTTATATGACGTGTGCAAAGAGAACAGAATCTCAGAGCTTTAAAAGATTTGACTGTCCCACAAAGCCTACTGTATTCTAATATTCCCCTTGTACCTACAAGGAAATAAGCAATAAGATAATTTGTAGAAATGTTTATCTTAACTAACACGAAGAAGATATAGGAATAAGAGTTTGTAAGAATGGTTAGTACAAGAGTAGAGAAAGTCATGTGAGTCAGATTTTTAACTTTCATGCTGGTGGATAATGTAATGTATGTAACCCGTGGGATGGCATACATTATTACCGGTGTTGTGTAATTACAGAACTCGGCTAAAAACTTGATGTTCTTATGCCACTGGTTGCATAGTAACTGTTGAAGAATTGGCTAGAGCACTGAAGGGAAAAAATCTTTGGGATATAAGCCAGTATTGCTTGTAAAGTTAACACTAATGAAGTGACCTCTGGCAAGGATTCCCGCTACTGTTGAAGGCCCTCACAATAGAGGCACCCCATGGAGTTGTGGCAGCTTCCGTGCGACTTCCACCACGCATTCCATTGTGTTACAGCTTTGTTTTATTTGATGAATGTGGCCAGCATCATTCGGTATCAAATTAGAAACGGACCAGGAGGGAACATGAAATATTAAGTCAACTAATCGAAATTCTGATGCAGTGTCCTTGACACCAAAGGCTACCGTCCTGGGAATGAAGAATCTAGAAAAAAAGAAAGAAGTTAATAGACTTTTTTCACCATTTTGTCACAGTTAGTGTCTGTTTTTGCGCTTAGTGCTGCACGCTGTGCAATATATGTTGGCAGATTAAGTGATTTTACTTCTCTATGTTTCGTTACATGGAAGAGACCTATGTTATCCGCTTGAGATCGTTCAGTGCCCAGAGACCACTCAAAAAGTATAAAACTTATTTTAGCCCTCGTTTATTTCAGCAAACAATATATTTTTCCGAGCTTTCGGGACATAATTTAAATGCAGAACAATGACAGTTTTTCAAAGTTATGAAAAACAGCAAATACCTCAATTTTTACTTTCTCTCTCAAATACCGCAATCCATCCAAAAATCCAGAGGTCCCGAGTTCAATCCGCAGGTTGGTAGGTAAACGCTAAAGTGGTTTATCATTTACTATGTCTTTTTACCACGGCCTTTTCATTCTATTTTCTTCTTATGCTTCTAGGTTTCGTGGGATATGGTGGTGACTGATGCCGCAGATCCTTGCTCAAAGGTAAGAGTAATCCCAGTGGACGCTAGAGGGCTGCTTGGTCGATGGGTCGTTCATTGTTCTCTCTTGACTGCTCTAGCAGTGATCATTGAGCCTGGAACTGCTGGGACTTTCGCACGTCTCTGTTGCCTGTAGCGTTCTATGCCTTCTGCACTTGATACCATAATTATTGACGGAAATAAATGATTAGAGGAATGACAAGTCAGAAAATGACTATATAAGGTGAATCAATATAATATGCAAGAAGCCAGGGTTAACAGACTGCACAGAGAAATAAGACATTGGCAATTCGTGCTACGATAAATCATTAGTAAAAGCAACCAGGTAGCGAACATTAGCCATAAGATTTTTGGGAAACTTGTTAACCCTTGTAAAGTCACGTAGGCTGGAATTCTCACAATTAGAAAGGCAAAAGTGAAAGGTTTTCAGAAGCGAGCTAACGTAGCGTGGACACAGGTTTTAGGCGTATATGACGGTGTTCACTGTGTCATTCGAACGCGATTTTACATGAGTTTCAATTTCCTGTAGAATTTGGTACCCAGTAACGCGCCTTAGTCAAAAGATTTGGCGGCTAAATCAACTGCAATTTACCACGGTTTAAGCTTCATGTTCTTGTAGGAAAGGTGAAATTAAAAATCAACATTTTGCAGTTTATCATTCTATTTGAAGAGTTTTAATACAAATGTTAGTATTTATCAGTTATACATTGCGCAGAAACACCTCACACATACACACTCACGCAAACGCTCGTGGACCTTCTTTCTTTAATTTATATATTTGATTCAGGGGACTCGAAAACGTGTTTGAAATTTTGAATTTCCTACATTAATGCCAGGGTTAACATGGTCAATTATACAAACAATGTTTTACAACTATATGTTTTCTTGTGGCCTTTTATGAATTTTATGGCCGTTCTCCGTTCACGAATCAATTTTATTAACTGTATATGAGCCCCAATATGTTGCTCCTATAATGGCCGCACCAAATACTTGTAAGCGATTTCCCTGGACTTGGCGCTGAACATTAAGAAATTTAATGTTTTCCACGCTTTCCTAGATGCAGTCACTCGTCAAGTACATTCCCAAATATTTGCATCTGTCTATTTGTAGATTTTTTTCCTCCGCTTATGAAGAATTTTCCTCTTTAAATCTGTTAAATGCAATGGACTTACTTTTTGTTTATTGTTCCATTTATATTGACAAATGATGTTACACGTTTAACGTTGGGTTTTTCTATCTTTGGGGGTTTTATTCTTTGAATTCACACACACATTCACACTTTCATTCATACTTCCAGACTCAGGGAAGGATGAGGGATAATCCTGGCTGGAGAAAAATTCCTACCCCCCTGCCGGGAATCGAACCGGGGACCCCTAGCACAGCAGGCAGGTGCTCTACTAACTGCGACACAGGGCCAGCCTGGACTTACTTTTCTTACCATTAATTGTCATTTTATTTGTAGCAGCCGGCTTTAAATCCCCCTGAACCACGGATTTATCTACAATATTCCGAGTTTTATTGTACATAATGCAATAGTCTGCAATAGCATAATAGACTTCTTTAAATAAATATAACGGTAAAACGCAAGCGCAGACAGTTTAGAAGACGGGCAGTAAACAAAGCAGTTAGTTATCCGGAGAAATACAGCGACTAGCAAGAATGTGGGAATTTCAACGCTGGAGTAAGCAAGAAAATTAATCCAGATTAGGAAGGGAAGAAAGTCATGTTATTTATCTCCAGATGCTCTGCATTCCTTCCGATTACCTATAATGCCAGTATATCGACAGCTCTCCTGAGACTCCAACTTAGCCCCTCCAGAGTCCAGGGTTCGAAATTCTCCTGTCGTCGGAGAATGTCTGTACGTGAAAGCCCGTATCACAACTGGTCTTCGGGGGAAAAAGTAACAAAAATTTGCGGCTCGTATTGCTGTTCCTACATGCCTGCACTTTTCTTTCCTTGTTTTCCCCCCTCCCTCAGGCCTGTTTATTTCTTCAACACCAAAAGAGCTCAAGAACGGAACGGAACGGAAAGTGAAGTAAAAGAAGCGGCGGCATGATCAAAGTCTCCGTGTGACGCTATTGTTTCCTCGGCTCTACCTTGCATGGTATTAAGACAACGAGCCGGGTGAAGCAGCAGGAACTTATATAGACTTTGACCATTAATCTCTCCTCTCACAACAATGAAATGCTTATCATTGTTCCGTCTGCAAAACAAACCCACTCCCGCAGACTAGGCTCCGCTGCAGTGGCTTGTGTCTGAGCAAGAATTTAAATTAGTGAAATTGTAACATGAACAACTATTCCAAACCATTCCAGCACTAGAAAGACAGAAATTACACATAAAATGAGTTTAGAGTTTAGAAGACAAACTTAACCTTGTTCTATAGCAAATTTAACCATATGTTTCGAGCAGTCAAATTTAAGCACATATCTAAACCTTTTCAGAATTTCAGTTTTGGGATTTGAGCATTTGATACTTTTGATTATATATGATTAAAAATAATATACTTTATACCAGATGGTACTGCATATCATTAATAATGCATTACGTTACACCAAATATTCTATAAGGGAAGTTTATAAAGTAAAATAACCTCAAAGTATAAAATTTTAGCATTAAAACGCCATAAATTGTGCGAAATTATTCTCTTTCTGGCACCAGTGCCACAAAGTGCATGACGTAATTACCATGGCACCAAGACTGCAATGACGTCACCACCACTAGAACATAATTTTCTCTAATGTGAAATCTGAAATCGTAACTCTGGCAAACTAACGCATTTTTCGTTTATCCATCCACAAAATTTTTCACGTTCATTTTCGTAAACATGTTTTGATTTTTCTAGAATTAATACATTCTCAGCACACTTGGTTTTGTTCAAAACGTCAGCTCATATTTTCAGTAGTTTTATAATTATCCTACATTATCCTACTTAAGTGTTGAAACAAGTAAAACAATATCTGCTTAACAACCAAATTACGTCATGCATCCATAATAATTTTACACTTAGGAAATGTATTAATTATTGATGTGTTTTAATGCTAAAATTGCTTAAAAGTTTTATATAATACATTTATAATCTTTTCATTGTTACACCCCTAAAAATCAGCGCGTGACCTAAAGCGAACGCCCAAAACATATTCCTCTCACAATCAGTCGAATTATACACTAATTACATAAATAACTATTTTAGTTTTCCTGTTTCATTTGATGATCTACTGAAGCTTTATAAACAAAATACTCAATTTTAAATATATTGTTGAAAAGATTCTGTATCTCCCATTTTTACTGTAAATTCTGCTCCAATTTAAAGAAAAAAAAAAACTCTTACACGTTGTTGAGTATACAAGAGAATTGCAGTATAGAGCCTATTTTTAGGGAAATTTTTGCTCTGAAAATTTATTCTGTTGTTAAGTATGGTGCATTCTGTATGCTGAAGCTTGTTTCTTTGCAAATACATGGAACTTTTTATTTCTTCCATTCCTGCTTTTTACAATCTGTAGTCCGAATTACATTTTCTCGTATAAATTAATGTTTTCTAAGGAAAAACTAATGGAGATCTCTAAGTCAAAATTTAAGACACACAAACAACCTTTGGGTGCTGTTGCACATCTGCTTTAATCTAATATACCTCTGGAATTTTTAGAAAAGAAGTAATAGTTTTAGATAAAATAGTGTAATTAAGTAAAAAAGGTCCTATTTTTTATAAACAAACTTATTGTTATATTAGAGCAGATCAGTGAATTTATAAGGCATTCAACAAACCATGTGAAGATTCAAATCAGATATTTTAATGTGTTATTCTATTCGAATTAATAGATAATTCAAATTGTTGCATATCATTTCGACCTTTTACAGCTATGGGAGGAAAATAATTATTTTTTAGGGTTTTAAAATAACAAGGTAAGTAGAAAGCTGCATTATATTTCATTTTTAAACCCATATGCTTTAAAAGTATATGACAACATAAGTATATATGTATTTCGCTTTAAAAAGACGGCTTATATATATTTTCATTTGTGGTACTTTAAAATGCGAAAGGTATTATATTATTTATCAAGCCAATACAATATATTATTTCAATTAAAGCACACTAATGTAATGATACATCGAATTTTAATAAAACAAAATTGTTTTATTATAATTTTATTAAGTCCTAAAGGACAAAGTAGTAATTATTTCGACCCACATAGATGGCATCCTTTACACCGAAGTTTATGAACACATTTTTCTGTATTTGATAGATTTATAGAAAAATGGTACGAAAGTCGGAGCTGTTTTCTCAAAGCGCGTTTTTCCTTACAGACGGGCGAGAATGTGTCAGATACAGCAAGAGAAGGTCTGTTACAGAGAGAAATGGGCGCTATTTTTCCATCCCTTTTGCGAAGTTGTTACTGGATTACTTTCGCCAGTGGTGTTGAATTCTCTATACAGTTCTTTTGTGTGCTGGCAGTGAAATACTTAGTATGTAGTGAGAGGAAGTATTGTGTTTACCTATCAATTAAAGGAACTAAATGCATAAGTCCTATTTACCTATGATAGGAAGGATGAAGTGGTGAATTCCAACTAAAAAATTCGATACGGACACTTCATCCGAAATACGTGTTTTGGAATGTCAACCTGTTAGAAGTATTTTTATAAAAATATGACAGATGTCCGCGTGACTTTGAACGGTATAACAGAAAAACGAAAAGTCGGGCAAGTACTAAAGTTCTTATTTAAGTTAAATACCTTGCAACAAACAAAAGAAACAAAAGGAACAAAAGGAAGGTTTCCACCTTTCTTAGGAAAAAGTGACCTTTTTAGCAACACAACTAAAAGACAAAATAGCATTTTCGCGACTAATTCTGGTCATGAGTACTTTTATTTGTATGTTATGCTAATTGCAATAGGCAATAAGCTTGATGACGTTCCCATTACTCTCACTGGCCTAAACAATTGAAGTTATTGTCCCTGCAGAAAGCATTGTAACTCCGTTGCGATACAGCACCCACTCTGCGCCACGTTTTCTGTGTATTAATCAGCCGGAAAACATAGTACTGTTAATAAGTGAAATTATAAGACAGCAAATGAAGCTAATATTTATATATTATTCATTAAGTAGTTCTAATTATCATTGCAAATTGTCTGAATTTTATTTCAGCGAGCATTAAACATATTCTTTGTCTTTGATTCTAAGCAAAGAAACAAAATAGGCAAATACCGATCTCTAATTATTAATGTGTACCGCTGTGGCGCCGTATGTAGCAACAATGAGGGTTGACCACTATTACTACTTATGAGTGTCAAAAAAGTGGGGTAAAAAGAATGGAGGAAAAAAGAAAAGAAAAAGAAAGTTATGTTCATGTTATTTGAAACATGTAATACGGATACAAAGGCATGTTAAGTGAACATGAAGAGGATACAAGACAAGTATCTACGTAAAATTACTCAGGTGTACAGCACAGGGAACAGCAAATAAATGGGATAAGTTGTATATCCAGACTGAAACTCGGATAGTAATAAAATCAAATGGAAAAAAGGGCAGCACAGTAGTATTCTCTTGTTTATCACAAAGGCTTAGGAAGGTAGGCCATTGGCATGTAGGAGAAGAAACAAAGGAAAGTTGCTGGTGTATGTTGCTCTTTTGTTACAGATGCCGACAGGTCTTCTCCATCACCTGCTGCTGCCTTCAACTGAAGGAGTAAATCAAAAGTTCTGGTTTTGTAGCAAGCTGCTTCCTCGAAGTAGCGACAACATACGTAGTTCACTGTAACTTGTCTTTAGGTTGATACTCTCTGTGTTGCCAGAGTATGACGAATCTGCCTTCGAAATAACAGGCTCCTATCTGGCAGATATCACTCTGGGATTTCCTACACGTAGCGAGGCAGTGCCTGCTGAAAAGACATTTGAAAGCTATAGTAATGTGCTGAAATTGTCACACATTTGCAAAGTTTTATTTTAATGAAAAGGGTCTTATATATATCAGGTATTCTAGATATAGAGATATTTTCATGGAAAATGAAATTTATATCTTGAATTTTCTGGCTATAGTCCATATAGCCCTATTTACTCTGCTTGACTTTTGCATAACTGCTAAACCGTAAGAGATCCAAATACTTTTTTTTTTCTGTTTTTTGCAGAGTGAACCAGTTCAGAGATATTCCTTGTTATTTGTGTGAGTTTTGGAGAACATACTTCTGGCAAATGGAACATCGTTATTCATTTTTATGCTTTAGCCTTGCAAAGAGAATGGAATTTGAAAGCTTTAAAAGATTTGACTATCGCTCAAAGCCTATTGCATACCCATATTCTCCTTGCATCTGCAAGAAGGTAAACAATAAGACAATTTGTGCAAATGTTTATCTCATCTAGCGCGAAGAAGATAGAGGAATAAGAGTTTGTAAGAGTACAAGAGTAGAGAAAGTGATATGAGCACAAATCAGGTTTCGTGTACCCTTATATCTCAATAAAAATCTAGTCATGTATTAAAAAATCATACCTTTGCTTCTGATGAAGAAAATAGATTTCTGTCTCATCAGTCAATTGTAAAAATGCGGTGAATATATCTTAAAAATTCAGCTAATTATCTTAAAATAGTATTCTCTATAATGGGTCTTTATCAACATTGGAGAGATAGAGCATTTCGACCTCCCTTAAGGCCTACAAAAAATGTGTTTACATTCCCAGCTATCAAATAATGACGTAATTATGAATACCACAACTTGTTCCTCAGATGAAGCGCATGTCAGTCATTATGCCAGGCTGTGCATCTGTCACCCCTGTTTTTGCTTTCATCAGCAAGACAGAGTTTGAGACTCCAAAAATGAGATAGGGGTGAAACCGACAAATTCTTTTACTCTAGCTAAATTTAGTTTGAATAAAGCTGTTACCACGTCATTAAGTGAATACAAGAATTGTATGCATAGAAGAATGAAATTCATTCGGTTCTGTAGAACTTTCACTGGGCATTTCAAAGAAAATACAAAGAACATATTCCACTTTAGAGTTTTGTGATAGATATTTGTATCATGCTTGCAGTTTTTATCGATAAAATGGTGTAAGAAACCCATTTCTAGAAAAGTTGCTCTTCATTAGTATGAACTAAAAGAGTGCGCGCTTAGAAGAATATTGTGTTCAAGAGTGAGTGGAGAAAATCATGTAAGTGCACACAGCGGAATATTTTTCCATCTAACTTCCCGCCTTATTTTTCCACAAGAATTAGCATATACACCAGCTAAATTTTAAACACTTTAAAGCGGCAAACATGAACTAATATTGATTCAATCCTTAGCATTAAGTTATTTAGCGTGCATTCTACGACTAAGTTCTTCAACGTCATAAGAAAAAATCTGATGTATTGCACCCACATGACTTTCTCCACTCTTGTACTAACCTCTTATTGCTATACCTTCTTCGTGTTAGTTGAGATAAACATTTGTACAAATTATCTCATTGTTTATTTTCTTCTAGATACAAGGAGAATATGGGAATATAGTAAACTTTGAGCGGTAGTCAAATCCTTTAAAGCTTTGAGTTTCCGTTCTCTTAGCACGAACAAAAAATGAACAACGATGTTGCATTTGACGAAACTTTATTTACGGAATCTGACATTAACAATTGATATCTCCAAAATGGTCCGCTCTCCAAAAAGTGCATTTGGAGATAAATTGTATGTTTTAGCAAGATCTACTACATTCTTTACATAGGCTATAGCCAGAAAATTCAAAATATAAATTTCATTTGCCATAAAAATATGTTTAACCTATGGCATTTTAATGAAAACTCTTAGTCATTTTCCATGTAAAGTGTAGTTTAGGATGAGGGAATTTTCTTCAAAATCTTCGTATCGCATCCTTAAACTTCTGTACCAACTTGTTTTTTAACTGACTTTTACACACACACATGCGGACCTCTTTTACGGATTCAGGAGACCTTAAAACATATATTAATGCTGAAATGTCGACATCAAATTTTTGGGTGGAATACAATACTTCCTCTACTTTACTAAACGTAGTCGACTGTCACGAGGGATATTGTTAAATGTTTACGTATTTTAAGCAATTTAATAAAAATACACAAGCTTTGGGTGCAACACAGTGCAGTGTTACACAAGAGATAAATGGACGAGGAGCCTTGAGAAAATAGAATTAAAGTGGAGATACCTACACACGGCGGCGAGAAGAGTCTGTTAACAATAGTCCATTTTGCAAAGGCTTTGTACAGTGGCAGAGGTAAGTGATATATTTGAACCTGACGTTCATGGATATCTTCTTCAGGATGAATAGAACCTGGGTGCTACCGGGAGGAGAGCGGAGGGCGAAGATGAAGAGAATAAAAACTGGCGTCTATTGATTTAAACGCTTTCTGTGACCCAGCCGCCCGTTACTGCTGATTCATGGCATCAGAGATGTCTTATCTCATTAGACGGCGCCTTCCAGTTACCACAGGCTGGTGCGAAATACAGCACACGATTTGGTTAAGCAATAAACTTTAACGACACTCACTGCGAGAAAAGACTATTAATCTATACACTAATATTAAAAAAACAGCTTTTTGTGTAGATATAGATCTACAACTATGGAGTGAACTTTGACAATTCTTTCATAATTGAAAAGCTCTATTCTTTCTGACAGGCGTAGTTTATAAAGTATATATGCCAATAAAAATTACGAACACATTGGAGTTATAAGAGAACACAACTGTGGAAGGTTCCGGAGATTTTGTTGAGAATTTCATTAGTAATTATTACTCCACAGAAAAAAAGAGACAAATACTACGACACGATAATATTCAAGACAAGAGATCAATATTATAAGGCTTTTATTAATTTCAGAGCAATATATAAGAATCAAATATCCTATTAGTAAATTTATAATAAGCACTCTAGGTGCAAATACTTTGACAAATGACACCTTAATATATATCCATTTTAGTGTGTTAGTTGCTTTTTTTTCTGTTAGGCTAACAGTTTTCCTACAAATCAGTCATGTGTTTTTTTTTCCCTGGCCATGCAAAGAGAATTGAATTTGAAAATCATTACATAGTGACAAGCTTTAAAAGATTTAACTATCGCTTAAAGCCTACTGAATACCCATGTTCTCCTTGTATCTGCAAGAAATTTAATATCTCGATTAAAATGAAGTAAATAGAGGAATAGGTATTTATAGGAGTAGTTTGTAAAAGTGTAGATAAAATCATGTGATACAATATAGCATTTCTGAGTTGTATTTCTCACACATATACACATATACAGACTCGGGCTCCCCAGACGAGTGTTTAAAAATCGTCTTTTTTATTCGGAGATACGCAAGAAAAGTATTTTCAGTGAAATCTCTTAATAAATTATTCCTTTTTTCTTTTTACTTTCTCTGCTACATAGAGAACATATGTTCTGAGACACCTGAATAAAAACAACACGCGCGCGCGCGCGCGTGTGTGTGTGTGTGTGCCTCTGCGTGCCTGTGTCTGTCTGTGGACAGCATAACTCAAAAATGAAAAGTCGGTTAAAAGCCAAAGTTCGTATTTAAGTTTAATGTCTTTCAAGGATGCGACACGAAGATTTTAAAGAATATAGTCCCATCCTAAACTACCCTTTACATGAAACATTTTGATTTTCTTGAAAATGGCTCTAACGATTTTCATTAAAATGTCATATGTTTGAGATGTTTTTATGACAAATGAAATGTGTATCTTGAATTTTTTTGCTGTAGCCCCGGTAGTCGCATTTACTCTGGACAACTTTTGCACAACTGGTAAACCGTTAGAGATAGACCAAATCGTACTAAAATGTAGATCTTGCTAAAGTACACAATTTATGTCGGAATATATTTTCTTGTAGAGTGAACCACTTCGGAGATATTCCTTGTTATGTGTGTGAGTTTAGGAAAACTTGTGTTGAAAGTTTCGTGAATTGTATGTTAAGTGTGCAAAGAGAACGGAATCTCAAGGCTTTAAAAGATTTGAATGTCGTACAAAGCCTACTGTATTCTGATATTTCCCTTGCACCTACAAGGAAATAAGCAATAAGATAATATGTGCAAATGTTTATCTGAACTAACACGAAGATGTAGGAATAAGAGTTTGTAAGGATGCTTAGTACAAGAGTAGAGAAAGTCATGCGAGTGCTACACATCACATTTTTATCCTTAGCAATGCAAAACTTCCTCTACATGCTACATAGATGGTAGAGAAAGTAAAAACGGTACTGACAGAGTAAAAATACAACAGTAAAACAAGAATTGGAAAGCCGAAGGAGCATGTGGAATCCACTAACACAACATACTGATGCGCATGCTTCTAGGCACCTGAATTTCAACACGAGCTATGGAAGTAGGATGAGTAAGCAAAGTGTCCGGAGATTCGACAGCCCTTCAGCACCTCGTTAAGACAGCGAGGGATGGTCGGCAATTAGCTACCTCTAGGCGCCATCACCATGAGACCTAGTGCCTACGAGTACTGAATCACTATACGACATAAAAACGTCTTAAAGCTGCTTGCAAAATAATAACAGAAAATTCATATGCTACCATAGGGTACCAGTAAGTAATGTCGACTATATAACCACAAATATAATATTTAGCAACTAATCCTGGAATGAGAAAACTAAGATTCTTAGGCAGAAATTGGGAAAGAATAAGAGTTTTGATTTAATAAGAGAAACTGAAAGAAGAGAGTGTTTGGATGTAAATTTAAGGAAAAATATAAACAAACAAGAAACTATTTAGATTTAGTGACTATAATTTCACAAAGTTCTCACTGTCACTTCCCTAATTTGATTTAGGGAACTGTCACTTCACTTGGTTTTTACTTTCATTTCATGACGTAGGGACGTAATAAATATGCGCGACGTACCCCGTCGTTTCATAGGGGAATCGAACACAGTACTTCTCTAATCTCTCCTACAATAACAACTCTCATTGCACGTCACAACAGTCATCAGAAAGTGAAGAAGAGCAGTTTTTGTTATACTAGTTCACTCACTCACCCACTCTCTCCCATTTGTAGCAATTGGTTAGAGTTCCAGAACGTTCTAAAGATAAAGAGAAAGGAAACTTCCAGAAGATACTAATTATCTCACGATAGCATTTCCGGTGTGTACGCTGGCGAGAGGACTACTTTCTGTTATGATTCTTCTATCGCTTGTGCAGGGCTCCCAACACTATAGATAAAAAAGGAATATATGAAAGAAAAAACAATGATTTTACAGAAGTTCAGTTGCAAAATTTGGAAGATGACGTAGAGGTATTAATAAGTAGGAAAAATGGAAAATCACCTGGACCAAGGGGGGGGGGTGCTAAATGATGAAATATGGTGGTCATAAGGATATAAACATTAATATCGAATCTTTCAAATCAGATATTGAGTACAGATCAATTACATAATGGAATAAAATCAGGCCAGACAATTTTAGTTTTAAAAAAGAGAGAAGAAAAATAGCAACAATTACCGAGGACTCATTGTTATGAATTACATAAATTTTTGGGGGACAGCAGCAGAAAAGAAATTGGAAGATACGCCAGATACGGGTTAACGTATGACTATATACAATATTTTCATATTGTATTGCAGGGGAACGCCTGTATTTATTGAGGACAGTTCTTTCAATTAAAAAATACTGCACACGCACAGAATATGAACGTGGCAGAGAAAGTTGAAACTTAAACATGGTAACTATGCAAATTCGAATCTCTTTTGATCAGAAAAAAATTTCTGGCAATAAGTTCAGGCTTGCTTACTGAATGTTGGTTGCCTTCTTCCCATTTTCCGCGACCTGATCATTGGAACGACCTTCACTAATTGCTCTTGATTGTAGCTTGCCCCCGAGGCTAGTTGCAAACCCAGGGAAGAATTACTGCTTGCTTCATTATCTACAATCATTACTGCATAGCTTAGCGCACTGAACTTAACAGCAAAAAACTCCAAACTAGATCAACGAACCTGGTTTGCAGAAATATCCACCAGTAGACAGAAAAGAATTCTGTATGTAGATAACAGATATACCAATATTCACTTTACTAGAGTACACAATTTATCTCTAGGATTCAAGCAATTCAGACCGATTCCATCTTTTGTTTGACAAAAACTTTGTTCTGCTCTTGGAGAGGTAATATTATCGAGTTACCTGGGTTTTTGATAAGCTTATATGACATACTTTATCTTAGAACAATTACTCTTATTTATGAAGATTCTAGACGTTCTACTTTGACTTTCTATAAGACGTACATAATAGGTACCTACTCGACACCTATGTAGATTTCACTGGAAGTACATGTTTTAACATCCCCCGAATTTTACTTTCTGGGTTCCCTGGGTTACGAAAATGTATTTCACACGAGTTGATTGCCTTAACGAGTTTTATATTTTTGTGCAGAAATATTTTGTCTATTTCTTAAGGTTTGCCTATTATGTAAAACTTATTCAAAATGAATACTGTGATTGAAGTTAGTCACGCAAAGTTAAAAATATAGTTCCTTTTTCCTTGAAACACCTTAAATATGTGATAATGTAATCAAAATACTTACAGCCGTTTTAGGAACACTAAAAATTATGAAATCTGTTTCCTAGTAATGGAAAGTTTGGAGTCGGGGCATTTTTTATAGTAAGTAGGGGAAGTATTGTATTTGGCGCAAAAATTCTATGTCGAGGTTTTGAAAATAATGTTTTGAGGGCCCTCTGAATAAACACAATAAGTTTCAGAAAAAGATCCGCGCGCGCGCGTTTGTGTTTGGGTGTCTAACCATAACCTAGTTATAGGTTAGAATTTTGCTACACTAATAGACCGTTCTCACATGGGAGGTATTCGTTTTTTTATCTCTTGGCTATACAAAGAGAACAGAATTTCAATTATCATAAAGGGACCATTGTTAAAACACGTGACTCGCTTAGACATAACATCTACGAATCTTTATCTCTATTAACATTAAGTAGATATAGGAATAAGTATTTGTAAGAATAGTTTGTGCAAGAGTAGAGAAAGTCATGTGAGTGCAAAAGAAACAACGAACATAAAGTAATTCAGTGTCCAGTGGCAGTATATTTTAAAACGAACAAAACACAGGTTCTCTATAAAGCAAAGGACACAAGTTCTCGATATTTTTCAACCTGAAGTTTTCCCTTTAAACAACAAAGTTGGCAAGAGAATGCTAGATGTCTCTGGTGTAGTGACAAAAACAATAATTACTACGGGGAATTGCTGTTGTTGGGAGGAAGTAGCAATGGTAGCTGTAATTAAAGGGTACACACTTCACTACACTAGCAACCACAGAGAGAGAGCAAAGAGACAAGAAATTGTATCTATGTATGTATGTATGTATGTATGCTGTGAACATGTGAACCAACCAACCACCAGAGACATATAAATCTGACTAACGGTGATTAAAGTTTATGGTACATAGAGTTACTAAAAGCCAAGAGAGACATAGAGGTTACTCCCTTCCCGTGTCTCGTTCCCAACGTTTCAAATAAAACAAAATAGCAACAACTGCGCCTTAGATCAAACAAAATGCGAGCGAGTCTGAATGACAGGAGTTGAATATCTTAATTAAGGTCTTGTTTTCTCTAAGCAATGCTTCTATTTAGTTTTATTAGAAAGACAAAACAAATGAGATTTTTACTTTCGGGCTAAACAACTCAGTAATATGCTTCTAGCTTTAGATTTCGATCTAATGGTACACAAAAATTAATGCTTTATCCGAATGTTTCAGACAGTTATCTGTTTAGAAACTGATAACATTCGCTTTTGCTGCAATTATCTCAAACTATAGCTAATAGCCAATTGAATATGTTCCTGCATAATCTACTCTAAATGGGTGACGTCATTTCTTTTAATTTGCGTAGGAGTGAAGTTGTTTTTACATCCAAGTAGCTGATGTTGTTGCCTTTAGCCGAACATGTGGGTTGTTTTAATGAAGCGGAATAACATTGTGCAGTATTTAGCTTTATCTGCTTACCTCATTATGATTCTAATTTATTTATATATGCATCGAAACTTACACTTCTTATGGATGTTTCATATATTAAACTGAGCTGAAAAAAGGGTCGACATAATTATATCAACAGTGTTCAATTTCCTTAACCTTAGTAAAAACTAGTTAGCCGTACATAATGATGAATTTACGATTTGTAACACTGGATTATTTAAAACAGTTAAAGGATTTTATATTTAGGCATTTAATTGATTAAAACGTTCTAATGGAAGGAGTTGACAAGTGAGTAATGGCTGAATAGGGAGCCTTTGATATAACCTCAAACAAAGCTATTATGATGGCTGCAAGAGAATGTGGAACAACTTATTTTAAAAAATCTTAATCTGTTCTTAGGTTCTTTAACATGTCCAAAGTCTTAACTGAAATTACTCGTCAGTTCTCTTGTGTAAAATAATGGGGACATTCAAAGCTCAGCCTGTTAGTAGCTATGTTTATATGCTCTAAATAGCTTACATTTTTAGAGCTATAATAGGTGCAAAAGAAAACGTATCCAAAAGCTTTGTAACTGCAACAAGTAAAACAGTGTATGTCATTTGACAGAAGTGTAAGTTCTACAAAACATACAGAAAGAACGAGGAATATCTCCGAAATGGTTTACTCTAAAAAACAATTATTCAGACATAAATTGTGTATTTTAGCAAGATCTTATTTTTTGAATATTAAGATTTGATCGACCTCTTACGATTTACCAGTTATACAAAAGTTATAAATTTTATTTGCTATAAAAATATCTTAAATATGACATTAATTATTATTATTATTATTATTATTATTATTATTATTATTATTATTATTATTATTATTATTATTATTATTATTATTATTATTATTATTATTATTATTATTATTATTGTTGTTATTGTTGTTGTTATTGTTGTTGTTATTGTTGTTGTTGTTGTTGCTCTCCTTATTTGAACCTTCTTGACCCTTTCTTTCCCAACAATAGAGCAACACATGGAAGAGAGAATAGCAGACAGCCCTTTGGTGGAGGACAGAGACAAATGAAGACTTCCTGTGTGAAACAATTGCAAGCCAGCAAAGCGTGGAAGATTCTTTCTGTTGTCGTCATGGAGGAAGAAGGAACCCCACCCTGGGGGCTCGGAAGCAAGGAAAGAAAAGGAGTGGGAGCGAGAAAGTCTGTCCATCTATCTGCTCATCTGACATTTAAAACTTAAAAAAGGCAAAGGAAAGGAAAGGGAATAGAAGAAAAATGGACAAGCTTGACCTCACCGTTGCATGTAACAGAGAAATAAAGAAGGAGCGGCGAGTGAGACAGCAGAAGGTGGCGAGTAAACAGATGGCAAGTTGTGAAGGAGGGGAAAAGTATTTTTAAGGAATTAATTGTCAGTCGAGACTAAGGTAGCATCACATTAAACTTACGGCAGACTTGTTCAGAGTACGTGACATAAGTATGCAGCAAATAGCTATAATGAGCACATCTTAATTCCAGATCTTGACCTCTGTAACGCTTCTGAACGAGAAAATAAAGGAATTGGGTTAGTAGTTTTAATGTTACTTAACCTCTAAATACCAACAATCCCATACGTTTAGTAAAGAAGAGGAAGTATTGTGTTCCACCAAAAGTTCGATGTCGAGATTTCACCGGAAATATATGTTTTGAGGCCCCCTGAATCCAAGAAAAGGATTTTTAGAAAAATGTCCGTGTGTGTGTGTGTGTGTGTGTGTGTGTGTGTGTGTGTGTGTGTGTGTGTATGTGTGTGTGTGTGCATCATAACTCAAAAATGAAAAGTCGGTTAAAAACCAAAGTTGGTATTTAAGTTTAATGTCTTTCAAGGATACGACACGAAGATTTTGAAAAAATTGCTCCACCCTAAACTACACTTTACATGAAAAATTTGATTTTCTGGAAAATAGCTCTTAACCATTTTGATGAAAATGTCATATATTTCAGATAGTTGTATGACAAATGAAATGTATATCTTGAATTTTCAATTACGCAAAGAGAACGGAATTTAAAAGCTTTAAAAGATTTTACTATCGCTCAAAGCCTACTGTATTCCCATATTCCCGTTGCAGGTGCAAGGAAATGAGCAATCAGTTCAGATAAATATTTGCAGAAATTAACACAAAGAAGATAAAAGAATAAGAGTTTATAAGGAGTTCATGGGCTATAGCCAGAATACTAAAAATACACATTTAATTGGCCATAAAAATATCTCAAACATTTTAATCGATATCATTAGAGTATTTTTGAGAAAATCAAAATTTTGGAAAAACATTTGCATGTAAAGGATAGTTAAGGGTAGAGAAATTTTCGTCAAAATCTTCGTGTTGCATTTTTGAAAGGTATTAAACCTAAATGCTAACTTTCGTTTCTAGCTGACTGCGTTTTAAGTTATGGTACTGGCGTTCACACACACACACACACACACACACACACACACACACACACACACACACACACACACACACACACACACACACACGCACGCACGCACGCACGCACGCACGCACGCACACACACACGCACACCTTTTTCTAACAATGCTTTCCTTGAATTCGGGGGGCCTCAAGAGATATATTTCCGGTTACTTCCCGACATCAAAATTTTAGGTGGAACACTATACTTCCCCTACCTATACGCAGTAGAGAAAGTAAAAAATTAAACCTACGAAGTTACTTCGAATGTTTACTTCCATAGTTTTTCAGTTTAAGATTTAAGTCTTCCATTATTTCCCAAGCATCCGTTAATGAAAGAAAGCAAGTAATAAAATACAGCTGCATATGCTACTGAAGAGATTTAAACGCTCGAGTAAGATACGAGCACCAGATGTTACAGCTGGATCTTTAAAATAAAAGGATACTGAAGAAATATAATATAAGTTTTAGTGTTTTCGTTGCAGCAGCTAAGGAAGGAGGCTGTTGCATGCATCAGCACAGGATCTGTAGAGGACGTAGGACGAGTGCCACCATTACGAACAATGACACATCACAATGGCAAGTAATGTCCTCTTCTTGTTTCTGACTGACACGATCTGTAGTGCAAGACAGGCGTATGTGACCAGCCCTGTATTGCTATATGATTTTCTAAAGTATTCTGTTTATCTGCAGAATATCATTAGAGGATTTCATACCAAGATAACTTTACGCTAAGCGCTCATATTATCCCACATAGAAAAACATCGAGAGGCCTTTGTTTAGAGTACTCCGCGAAATAATTATTAATTCATTTATGTTAGTAATGTTTAATATTAACACTGATTTAAAAAGTAACTTACAATAACATTCATACATTTTAATTCTGATTTATTTTCACAGTTGGCACTAAATTAATCCAGTAGGCTATGACAACAACAATAATAATTTTAGCGTTTAATCCAGGGAACTGAGGAATTACATATACGATGAATATAAATGAACGAATTTGGTCAGTAGGCTACTCATTAAAAGGCAGTTCCACTAGATTTAAAATTACAATTGCTTTAGTTCGCCTCTTCAATTAAAATACCAATAACCTCACTAGAATATTCGTCAAATGTTTTGCCTGCCATTTTTGAATTGCCCGTAAATTGTGCTTACTGCATATTAGATGCTTCAGATGTTCATGGACGTAAGAAAAGGAGCTGATATAACCACGATGATAAACCGGTATGAGTGCAATTATCTCAAAGTTTATTTTGGACATTGATCAGTTTTAAATTTCAGTGTGATTAAAAATATTGTCCTTTAGCTTCAGAGTTATTACTATGCTATGCCAAATGCTGCACACGATTCTATTTTAAAACCAAGCGCTTTTAAAGCTTCTTTAAAGCTTCTGATAACACGCAAATCTGTCATATAATTTAGTTTTACCAGCCTTATTTCAAAATAAAATAATTTTTAATTCTGTCATTTGAAATTACGAGTTTGTTTTAACTTGTATATAAATTTAAAAAGTAATAACTCAAACACCTTTCAAATAAAAAAAAAATTATATAAATTAATTTCGTTTCGGGAATCTAAATTTAAAATTTTAGAACAATTGGATGGAAATTGCATCCTATGGAACAGTTTGAAAAGTGAAACGTAAAATTTCATAGCAAAACACTTTTTATTCTGGAATTTTAACCTAAATTATGTAAATGTAGGTACTTATGACATAAAAGCCGAATTTCAGTAGTGCATCCCTTTATATCCATGAAAGCCATTAAATGTGCTGGGAAGAGGAAGTAACTCGACAACCTTGCGTTCAGTTAGTCAGGGAATTGAACCGGTTTCTGGATGTAAACAGGTAGGTCGTTTGCAGGGTCATGTGATACTTTGGGAGCTAACATTTATGACTGGCCTGCACTCGCACAGTAAACATGGTAAGCACATGGGAGGTGTTTATGTTCTCAAGACGCACTGCTACGGTGTTTGTTTATGCACTGATCTAGTGAAAGTGACACCCACACAATCTGCAGTGTTGCCAGCTTGTTTTCGGCAAAGCTAAAGTATCTCCTAGGAAATGGTCAGAGACAGAAGCGTAAGATACAGAATGTGTTCCAGATACTGAGATCTATCATTTGTTTAGATTAATGTAATGACTTCCCTTCCACCCGGTATATGAATCAAATGTCCAGTCAAGTTTCTTCTAGTATTGATTGATTCATTGATTTGCGTGCAAGGGAGTAAATGGTGGTACTTAATTCACTCCTGCATTGAAGTCTCTCGGTTTATTGTTCAGTTTACCCCACTGGATAATCCTATAATTGAGGTCTATAGGTTAACTAGAAAGGTCCATTGGGCGTCTTATCGTATCTTCCTCTTAATTACAGATTCTAGTACGCTAATTTGTATAGATGTTCCCTAAAACGTCCAGGGTTGTTCATTAATCTAGCCGCGTTCACACTTTCACTAGTGTCCATAGATATAAGTGATCCACTCGTCATTGTGTAGGAAAAGCAGTGTCGAGTTATCGCTAAATTTATTTTAGGTGACAGAGGGATACAGTAGGCTTTAAGCGATAGTCAAATGTTTTACGAGTGGACTTAGAAATTCCGTTCTCTTTGCCTCACTAAAAGATAACATATGAATGACAACTTGCTGCAATGTTCTGACGAATAGCAAAGAATATCTCAGAAATAAGAGAGAAAGAAACAGAGAAAGAAAGAAAGAAACAAACAAACAAAGAAGAAAAGAAAGAAAGGAGAGAGAAAGAGAGGTTTTTCCTAATCTCTAAGTGTCAAAATACTTTACTGACTAAAGTTACTATACATTAATTACATTAAACTTCAAAATGACTTTCCTTTGCTGTAGTCAGTAAGATAGGAAAGCCCTCATTTAGGGCTAACGTTTGTGTCTATGCAAGTGAGAGAAGTAGAGATCGAGAAATGAAATAGTATTGCAGCTCGCGGTTTGCGATCACCATAATTATGAGACAATAAGAAGTTCCTTGACGCAGTGGAAGTGCGTATTTACCTCAAATTCCAGAAGGTCATAGAAAACCTTAGCTGTCGTAAACGTGCATTTGTATTAAAATAATGTTCAGCACATAAATAAAATCCTGACGTGTTGCACTCACATGACATTCTCTACTATTGTTCTAACCATTCTTACAAACTCATTCTTTCATCTTCTTCGTGTTAGTTAAAATAAACATTTGCACAACTTATCTAATTGCTTATTTCCTTGTAGGTGCAAGGGGAATATTAGAATACAGTAGGCTTTGTGAGATAGTCAAATATTTTAAAGCTTTGAGATTCCGTTCTCTTTGCACACTTAAAATATAAAAAATGAACAACGATGTTCCATTTCACGAAAGTTCTAAGTTTTCCGAAACTGACACAAATAACCAGGAATATCTCCGAAATGGTTCACTCTAGAAAAAATGTATTTGACATAAATTGTGTTTTAACAAAATATGCATTTTTATGTACTAACATTTTAACTTATAAGTTATGCAGAATAAAGAGAACCTCTGAAGCCATACCCAGAAAATCCATTGAAATATCGTAAGGCATGCTAGCTAAAATCTTTAAATTTTGGATTTCGAAAAATGTTCCGTGAATAGGATACTCTGTGGTGGGGAATTTGCTTCGTGTCATATCCTTGGAGGAAGTGAATTGAAATACTAAGATTGTTATCTAACCAACTTTTCGTTTACGAGTTATCCTTTGATACACTCTGAGACACAGACATTTTTCGAAGAATAATTTATCCAGAGGAACTCAAAACATGTATTTCTCTTAAATCTCGGTATCGAATTTTGGGTGGAAGAAGATACTTCTCAGGATCATTTTGAAAGGGGATAGCTTATGTCCATCATGCTCAAAAAACCACCCACATAGTTCCAGCTTCATTATCGTCATATTGCGTGTGTGTGTATTCTGGGAAAAAGAAAGAAGCAACATACATACGTGATGCAAGACTCCTTCAGATCCGGGTTTCCAGCTCCACAGGAAATATACAAGAATAAAAACTACAGCATTGGAAAACAAACAGTTATTGCTGGTAGTTAACGATATGGTCGTAAATCCTCGTGGTTACCTGGTGCTAAAGCAAATGAGCATGTTGTCAGCTGATTGCTGCATAATCTAGGATATGAATAAATTTACTGTATACAATATACGAGTCTACATGCGGTATGCAATTACTTTTCTTGCAACTGTTATTTTCCTTCTTGGGAATCTGCTCCTTAAAGTGAAAACTCGCAGACGTTTCTCTGTGAAGGATTTACTTGTTTTACTCTGTATTATACTCGGACAAAAAATTCGATATCAAAATTTGACCAAAATACACTTTTGGAGACTCCCTGAATAATAAATCTGACGTGTTCCACTCACATGACTTTCTCTACTCTTGTACTAGCCATTCTTATTCTTATGTCTTTTTCGCGTTAGGCGAGATAAACGTTTGCAGAAATTATCTTATTAGTCATTTCCTTGTAGGTGCAAGGGGAATATTGGAATACAGTAGGCTTTGAGTGATAGTTAAATCTTTTAAAGCTTTGAGGTTACATTCTCTTTGTACGGTCTTATCACGACCATATTTAATCAAAATTGTTGGATTTATTTTCAAGACAATTAAAATTTTCGAAAAATTGTCCATGTAAAGGGTAGTTTAGCGCAGAGTAATTTTCTTCAAAATCTTCATGTCGTATCCTTGAAAGACATAAAAATTGAATACGAACTTTGGTTTTTAATCGACTTTTGGGTTTTGAGTTATGCTGCCCACAACCACACACACGCAGACACACACACACACACACACACACACACACACACACACACACACACACACAGAAACCTTTTTCTAAAACTTATTTTAAAACTTCAGGGGGCCTCAAAACATATATTTCCGGTCAAACCTTGACATAGAATTTTTGGTTGGAATACTATACTTCCTCTACTTACCAATAGACAAAATAAAAAAAGACCGTTCAAGAAAATGTGTGTAATTTTGTTTCTCGTATCAGTGTTTGTGGTCAAATTTCGATGAAATACCAACATAACCTCTGGATAAATTGTGAGTTTTAAACAGATCTACATTTGTGTCCTTTTTGGACATTAGTTGAAATTCTGTGATACTTATACATTACTCACACGCGCGCGCACGAACACACACACACACACACACACACACACACACACACACACACACACAGTACTCACAAGAGACCTTTTTGTAAAAACAATTTCTATTTGGAGTCTTGGAGTCACAGAGCTTATATTTGCTGTGAAATCTCGATATAGAATTTTTGGACGGAATACTGTGATTCATATGTACTATAGGTATAAGGCCATATTTGACTGAAGAACTCTACGTTTTTAACGTCAGAGCAAATATTTGAATGGTGCTACAGCATTTTCCCGAGGAGAGAAGTGGAAAAACTTTGACAGGCCGGAAGACTCAGCTCTCCTTAATGATAAATTGTTTGGTGTAATGTACGAGCAGTGTGAACATGGAATAAACAGTTGACGAGAGAGAAGCGGTACAAGGATCGTCCATCCCAAGACAAGATCAGCGGAAGAGCTCTGTCAGAGTTCACCGGAAGGAAATGTCCGCGAACTGACGGTAGATATAACATTGTGACGTATCTAAAAGAGGTCGACTGTAAATTGCTTGGAGGAGATAGGCGTCGTCCAAAATTAATGTATCATTCCTTTTTTTCATAGCAGCTTAATGTATTAAGCGACAGAGTTGGACTCCAGCGAACCTCCAGCAACACTTGTAGGTCAAAATGATATGGTGCATTCCTGGATCCCAAAGAAAGCTACTTTAAGGAAAAGTTATCCTAGTGTGTGATTCTGCTTGTCTCTTTCTCTGAGAAGAGCAATAACTCGATTATTATTGTTGTTATTGTTGATCTTATTGTTATTCTCATTGTCATTGTTATTGTTATTCTTATTATTATTCCTATTACTATACTAATAATATATTAATATACTACATTGTTCAATGTTTATATACAAATAATTTCATTATGTCCTTGATAACTTTGTCGCTGGAAGTTTTTACGTGGACTTGAACTAGCCAGCAACGACATTTTCCACTGAATAAACGAATGAGCCAGACACTTGGGTTTAAACTTTATTTTTTAAAGAAATATGTTTCTACATATCGATGTAATCTAAATACCAACATGGCCTATGAAAGCAAGCGAATAATCCAGATTTTTTTTAATTCCGATTATTTCGGTTTAAAATCATGTATTAACGTTCGGAGCGAGAAATACTTAATCTGTTTTCAACAAAATTTTACACTTTATTATTTTAAAAATTGCACAATTATGTAAAAGCTTTTTCCTGTATAACATCCTACAGCACAAAGTTTAAAAAGAAAAAATAGCAGATTTTTTTAAAATTCAAGACACTTCTTTAGTACTTAGTGATCCATTCCAACAATAATTTCCGGTGAGTACCATGCACATTTATATTATCTCTATCATGCAAATCTTAAAAAAATATATTTTTTGTTTTTGCTACATATTTTGGATATTTTTAGCACATAAAAATAAATATTTCCCAACTCTTTAGCATCTAAAAATCCAAGCCCTAGTTATCAAATAGCAATCCGCTTTTTAAAAATCTGATCATCGCTTTAGCGTACTGCATTCTTCTTACTTAGACATAAAACAAATGTTTGAAGACTGCTTTTCTGGTCTGGTACTAGCATAACATTTTCCAAACCCAGAGTTATCGGGTTCGATTCCTTGCTAGAGAGTGGGAATTTTTCTTTAGCCAGTATTATTTCCCATCCTCTCTAGAGGATAGTTTGGTGTGGAAGGGTTTTTTTGATAGTCTTTCTAGACACATCCTTGAAAGACACCAGATTTGAATACCAAGTTTGGTATGTAACCGACTTTTTGCATTCGACACAATACAGACCTTTTTATAAAAATGTGTTTTTTATTCAGGAAGCCTTAGAAGGTATTTCTATCAAATCTTAGTATAGATTTTTACTTTCTCTACAACGTTTAATAAAGTAGAGGAAAAATTGTACTGCACCCAAAAATTTGATGTCGAGATTTCACCGTAAATTTGTTTTGAGGCGCCCTGAATGGAAAAAAAAACATTTTTAGAAAAACGCCCGTGTATGCGTGTCTGTATCTGTGTGTGTGTGTGTGTGTGTGTGTGTGTGTGTGTGTGTGTGTGTGTGTGTGTGTGTGTGTGTGTGTGTGTGTGTGTGCGCGTCAGTCTGTGGACGGCATAACTCAAAAAGGAAAAGTCTTTGAAAACTAAAGTTGGTATTTAAGTTTAATTTCCTTCAGGACTGCTATCGAAGATTTTGAACAAAATAGCCCCACCCTAAACTACCCTTTACATAAAACGTTTTTCGAAAATTTTGATTTTCTTAAAAATGGCTCTAACGATTTTAATTAAAACGCCATATGTTTGAGATATTTCTATGACAAATGAAATTTATGTGTTGAATTTTCTGGCTAAGGCCGATGAAGTCCTATTTACTCTGGATTACCGTAAGAGATAGACCGAATCTTACTACATAAAACCGTAGACCTTGCTAAAACACACAATTTATGTCCAAATAAAGTTTTTTGTAGAGTGAAGGATTTTGGAGATACCCTGCTATTTCTGTAAGTTTGGAGAACTTATACTTCTGCCAAATGGAACATCGCTATTCATTTTTTATGTTAACAGTGCAAAGAGAACGGAATCTCAAAGCTTTAAAAGATTGGACTATCGCTTAAAGCCTACTTACTGCATTCCCATATTCTCCTTGCACCTACAAGGAAATAAGCAACAAGATAATTTCTGAAAATGTTTATCTTAACTAACACGAAGGAGATATAGGAATAAGAGTTTGAAAGAATGGTTAGTTTAAGAGTAGAGAAAGTCATGTGAGTGCGACACATATTTTTTTTTTTTTTTTGATGGAATGCAAGCAAAGCATGGGATGCTCGAGGAAGGCATTCAGAACTCTTCCCAGAGCCTGTTTTTAGGACAGTTGAAGTAGGGAGAAATCAATCGGCAAATCATTCGGAAAATGAGCTTGTGCTGGGAGATGCTGAAGTGGGTGATGGAGAGGTTCATGAATATCCAGTGGACGTCAGAGGGCACGACAACAAAGGGACGTTAATTGCGGTCACGAGGTTCTAATAGACACGTGCACATGCATCATCTCCTTCTGTATTCATGATACAACATACACTCAAATTACCTTCCAAAGAGTTCAGTCAGGTAAGACTGCTCAAAATGAAATGGATGACTCAAATTATATTTCTAAAAGCAAACCTGTACAGTGTGTAAAATACCATACCTAGCGAGATAGCTGCGTGTGAGGCTCGCATTTGGGAGGGCACGGCCTCTATTCCCACCGACCACCCAATATGACCTTGATTTTTTCGTGGTTTTCTCTGGTCAGTGGGCAAATCATAGACTATTTTCTTTTGTACAATGGCTTCTTTTCCCTCATTTATTTTTCACTTCATTTCGTATTCATTTTCAGGCCTGGTTCTAGGTTTCGTGGCGCATAGATGGCGCGGGTGCTTGCTCGAAGGAAGAAGTACAGTTGTGCACAATGTCCTATCACCCCCTTAAAATATTAAATATTGAGTCGTTACTTATAACTAGACCCCTAGGGGTCCGAGAAATGCACTGACAAATTAAATTATTTTATATTTTACTTGTAGTTCTTACCCTGATCTAGTTCCCGCGTAAGTTTAGCTTCAGCAATTTACGTTTGCCTTCCCATTTACTTTAAGGTGGAAACTGTTCATATATGAAAATGAAATTTGATCCACTTGCACATTCACATCAAATAATTCCTCAGTCTCTTCATCAGCAGACCTATCACATTTTAACGATCCAATTTTCAACCAACAATCCATTTTAATTCCTGTACCTTACCTAACAAAACAAGTCTTGGTAAATAATTGTGTTATAAACACACGTAAATAAAAAAATGGTACTGCGATGAACATGCAAACATCAAAATGTTCAGCGTCGATAATGTCCTACATGCAGTACGCACCATCTATGGGAAATCACAAGAACTACTAATAGTACCTAATATTAACGCTAGATTGAGCTAGTGCCAGTTGACTGTAAAACCACATATATATTATCAGTATGGGATCTATCATGCTCAGAACACAAAATAATCCGTCCCAGGTTCTGAGCACATTCCTTTCAGGTTGCTGGAGTTATATGTCTAAAAGCAAGTCTCACATCTTCTTTCCATTCATCAAACACATTATAACTTTCTTGTAACAAATTTCTTGACGTATACTGCGTATTACAAAAAAAGTGCTCAGTGAAAAATGCGGTCTGTGAAAAAAAGGCGTTAAGCTAAATGAATCGCGAAAAAAGCGGACAATGGAAAATGCGGTCTGTGAAAAAAGCGGCCAACTTTCCTAGAAGAGGTGCATGAAAAGGGGTGAAGGGTGGTGGCGATGGTGGTGGTTATGGGGGTGGTGGTGTTGGTGGTGGTGGTATGGTGGTGGTGATGGTGGTGGTGGTTATGGTGGTGGTTATGGGGGTGGTGGTGGTATGGTGGTGGTGATGGTGTTGGTGGTGGTGGTGATGGTGCTGGTGGCGGTGGTGGTAGTGCTGGTAGTAGTGTGGTGGTGGTGATGGCGGTGGTGGTGGTGTTGGTGGTGGTGTTGATGGTGGTGAGTGTGGTGGTGGTGATGGTGTTGGTGGTAGTGATGGTGATGGTGGTGGTGTTGGTGGTGGTGTTGGTGGTGGTGATGGTGATGGTGTTGGTGGTGATGGTGGTGGTGTTGGTGGTGTTGGTGGTGATGGTGATGGTGGTGATGGTGATGGTGTTGGTGGTGGTGTTGGTGATGGTAGTGTTGGTGGTGGTGGTGTTGGTGGTGGTGTTGGTGGTGGTGAGGGTGGTGGTGGTGAGGGTGGTGGTGGTGATGGTGTTGGTGGTGGTGATGATGGTGTTGGTGGTGATGTTGGTGGTGGTGGTGAGGGTGGTGATGGTGTTGGTGGTGGTGTTGGTAGTGGTGGTGTTGGTGGTGGTGATGGTGGTGGTGATGGTGGTGGTGGTGATGGTGGTGGTGTTGGTGGTGATGGTGGTGATGGTGATGGTGGTGGTGTTGGTGGTGGTGTTGGTGGTGGTGTTGGTGATGGTGGTGGTGATGGTGGTGATGGTGGTGGTGTTGGTGGTGTCGGTGGTGGTGGTGTTGGTGGTGATGGTGATGGTGGTGATGGTGATGGTGGTGGTGGTGTTGTTGGTGGTGGTGGTGGTGTTGGTGGTGGTGGTGATGGTGATGGTGGTGGTGGTGTTGGTGGTGTTGGTGGTGGTGTTGGTGGTGTTGGTGGTGGTGATGGTGGTGATGGTGATGGTGGTGGTGGTGGTGTTGATGGTGATGGTGTTGGTGGTGGTGGTGATGGTGATGGTGGTGATGGTGATGGTGGTGGTGTTGGTGGTGTTGGTGTTGGTGGTGG
Organism: Tenodera sinensis; assembly: GCA_030765045.1. NCBI lineage: Eukaryota > Metazoa > Arthropoda > Insecta > Mantodea > Mantidae > Tenodera > Tenodera sinensis. The sequence goes on along the minus strand of CM060968.1, from coordinate 105,677,169 downwards.
TGTTGGTGTTGGTGTTGGTGGTGGTGGTAGTGGTAGTGTTGGTGGTGGTGGTAGTGCTGGTAGTAGTGGGGTGGTGGTTTTAAGTTTGTACGGGGCCCAAATGACCTAGCTGTCGACGGGCCCTTAAACACCACTCACTCACTCACTTAAGTTTGTGCAATTGTTTTCTGCAATTTTACACAATTCTTTCTCCTCTTTGTGTATAATAATTAATTGGTCATGTAGCCATGGTCACCAAAAATGTCTTTGTAGAATTAGTTCTTACTGCAGCTTAGGGCAATCTATTGCAATTATTTACCTATCCATCATTTCATTATATAATATTAAATCTTATCTGCAAATAATTCCGGTGACAGCACAAGCCATATACGATATTTATCGTCAACTATAAAAGGAGTGATTTCACTGGTTTTGCCAAATATCAGTGAAGCGCTTAGTATCACTGGTATCGTTGAAAAAGCCTATTTTAATTCTATTTGTTTGTACTTGTGAAGGAAAGGGAATGAGGAAATGGAGTGGAACCGCAAAGCGAACAAGAACGGAGGCTGTGAAAGTACAAAGGGACGTAATTACATAAAGGAGAAAGAAAACGGAGCAAGAGAGGGTGTACCTGAATGACTGATCAGTCCCCCATGGTGACCGCATCATCAGGATATCCCTCACTATTCATTATGTCCTCTTTTAGTCATCCCAGCTTTACCATTCCTCAGATTTTCAAATGTTACAACTTGCTTTGTGCACATTCTTTCAGTATTTCATCAGTAGGTTTGACCTTTTTATTCCAGTCTTTATCATCAAAGCTATAAACAACAAAGTAGTAAGAATACATACTGGAGAAACATTATTTCTGTTATAACTTACCTCTTACCTAACCTAGAAAGATCAAACTTCGTTTGAAGGCGTGGCCGACTCTAAGAATCCTTTCTTACACCGAAAAGCACATAGTTTATAGTTGGAAGTAGAACATTTATAGCCCCATACATTCAAATGCATAGATTTCTCATAGAAATTATAACTATAATAACCACAAACCGTGCTCATAAAAGATATTGGGAACTATGTCATTATGCCGCCATACAACACTCATGTATTTCAAACAAATTTGCAGTAATGTTAATAGTCTGATGCTCATGCTTTATAACAGGCATGGCATGAACGTTGGCTAGGAGCAATGATATACTAAAGCCTCAAAGGAATGCGTCTATATTCGCTCACATTCTAACATAGAATTCTGTCTTGCATACTCTTACCATCTGATATACAAAAATTTCCGAGCTAAATGCAGTTATTAATACAAGCTACTTAGTCCTGTTTTATAAACTGTCTCACTCTTTGCTGGGTCACTGAAAAGTGTTAAATAATTTCTTGAACAAGAAAAAGAAGTACAAATTTCAGATTGTTTTAAAATCCTCTTACTTTTGCATTATCCCCAGATGACAACTTCTTAACGACTATCTTGGAAGTGTTGACGTCATGCCTTGCTAAAAAAATCTCATGTACTCTCGAAAATTAAATCATATATTATACTTCAAGTTTACCCATTATAATACTGCTTCGATAATAATAGCAGACAAAGGCAGCAAATACATATTTAACCTGTCTGGTTAAAAAAAAGAAAAATAGATTTCTGGGTTTTTATTGCAAAAAATCCACCATACCTTAAAGAAAGTTTTAATAACCTAGGGAGAGAGGAACACTTTTGGACGCCATTCGGCGATGGCGATGCCCACACCTTCTATTTCAACTTTACTCACTTTTATTTTGTTCCTTTCTCATATTCAAAATTTATCTTCGTCCAGATAAATCTAGCTAAAAATCTAAAGTTTATTTCAATACATTTCAGAATATGGGCAACAAAATGTCCGTTTGTACCTTCGATATTACTTATACCGCTTATTTAAAAAAAAAAGGCTAATATAATAATAATCTGGAGATAGATAATAGGAGATAGATTTTGATTATTCCCAATAAAATTGATACAAATTAATGTATCAGGAATGTGATTATATATTGAAATGATATTTCATACACACTTGTGTATTGCAATGCTTGTGCAAAATATTAAGTCTTCAATATTTTAAAAAATCACCTTTTTCAGTTTGGAGCACCCTTAAGTTCTGCCAATAGCATCACTACCACAACGTTGCTATATTCTTAATATTCCCTAAATTACAACTTTCTCTTTGTCTGAGAAACACCACTGTTACTGCGCAGCTGGTAAAGTTCTAAGGATCTTGTTCGCATTATAATTTTCAGAACTTTATCAACCTTTATCATTGTTGACGTCTGCGCTGGCTGAACACACTGAATTCCATGAACATTTTAAGCGAACAGTATTCTGGTTGACTGAGTTTCATCTTAACTTTATCTATACTAGCTTAGCTAGTTGCCTAATACGGCAGGTATCACCAGCTAGATGCGCAGTAGACTTCCCTGCTAGTGACGTCAGCTGGTGTAGAAGCGAGGCTCGCGTGAATCTCAGGCTATGGCCCGAGCCGATCAGCTGATAGCCGAGAACCTGGCATTCTAACAAACATGGCTACCAGTGTGGAATGTTATGGGGAAACACGTGTTAGTTTTGTTTAATTGAAAGTGAATGAGTGGCGGTATATGCTGTTTCAGTGATTGTGTTTATTTGTAAATATTGTAAATTAATCAAAATTAATTTTTCAGTAGTTTTCTTGTTGTAGTATGAGAATTATAACATGTTTTTCGCTGCACTTTTTAACGGTTTCTTTTGATCAATTGAACAGTCTTTCGCTTGGTTTTCGTAAGTTCTGCTTCTTATAGTTGAACTATTAAATTAAAATGATTCTTTTCATTTATAGTGTGTAATTTTAAGTGATTTAAGAAATGGTTAATTCTTCAGTGAAGTTATTCAAGAATCCATAACCTATATTGTAACATGGTGATACCGGTACTAAAAGGTATGTAATTCTATTTTTGTTTTAGATGTAGAATTGAAGAATATGGGTCGACGTTGTAGTGTGTATCGATGTAAAACTAGTTAGGACAGTTTATATATAAATGAAACACATTGAAAGAACAAATCTACACCCAAAAACTGTTGAACTGAAGATAGTATGGGTTGGTTTTTGTTAAACCATTCTGCCAACAGTTAAATGCAATGAATGTTAACAAAACATTACCAAGTTAATCAATAAATTTAGAAAACAGGCAGTAGCTAGGTCATTTACATTTTTCCCACCTTCATCAAAAAGGGAAAACTATTATACTTGGGTCAAATTTTGTCCCCTGTCTTTACTCACACATGATGGAATTATGTAGGCAACGACACCTAGGTTAATGTGTACCTATATGAACAGGATGACAGAGTCCTGTGTTATCAAAATTTAGCCTGTGTTATCAGAGGCAGCATCCACACCTGCCATCAATAATAATATCCAACCCTAACCTAACTTTATAACATCATATCTCAACTCTTTCACCACTTTTACAAATTAACACAGGTATCACAGCTTAGCCTATTGTTGATAATTGCTATTTTATGTGCAAATTTACCAAGCCAGCATGCTAAATGTTGATAGACTGAGTTTAATTAGTATTTTGCTTCAATTTCTGGGATGGCTATCTAAAGGACAAATCCACACCCAAAACTTCTTGGTATGGTCACCGTATGCGCTTTGTTAAACCCAAAAACTGTAAACTTTGTAAATATTTATAATTGTAAGTTAATGTTAATTTTAGCCTGTAAGCCAGGCCCTTTGTACCGGCACCAGGCCAAACTTTCTCTCAATAAACAAAACTGAAACTGAGAAAACTATATATGCCCCGCTGATAATAAGTTAAAATTTATAGATTCCATCATTAATAAATATTATGTAAGGTAAGTGGATACATTGGTAAGTACTTTATACAAGTGATATTGAAAAATAAGTCTTCCAGCTTCTCCGGGGTAGGCAACATATCAATATTACCATTATTTTAATACGATTGACTAGTTATAAATTGGATGATAATAACAGCAGCTATTCAGATAGATAGTTAATCTTTATTATATTGATATGTGATTTATTATTTATGTAACGTATTATAATATTGTGCAGGTATTTTTGTTACGTGTTTTTATTTTCAATAATGAGTGGCAATTTAATGGATATCACTTTCTTACGCTGTTCCTCCAAACGGGGAAGTCATATTCACGTTCGGCTTCGGTTCTCTTCAATCAACTGTTCCAAAGATGATGCAAACGGGCCGTCACTAGCCGGGTAGCCACTTGCTCTGATTCAAATGACGGTGCTTATGAAGTCTAGTAATAGTATAGCTCACGGAATCGTTTTAGAACACTAAAATATTTAAAATATTTAATTTGAAGGACATTGCTTCACCCTGAACTACCCTTTAGATGGAAAAGTTTTCGAAAATTGTTATTTTCTCGAAAATGACTAACGATTTTGACTAAAATCGTGATATGTTTAAGATATGTTTATGACAAATGAAATGCATATTTCGAACATTCTGGGTATAGCCCATTTAGTGCTGTGTACTCTGATAGGCGAATCTTATTATACAAAAATGTAGATGCTAAAACACAAAATCTATGTCCAAATAAATGTTTTGTAGAGTGAAACTTTTCGGAGATATTCGTTGTTATTTGTGTGAGTTTTGGAAAACAAACTTTCGTGAAATGGAGCATCGTTGTTCATTTTTTATATGTTAAGTGTGCAAAACGAGAAGGCAATCTCAAAGCTTTAAATGATTTGACTCTTGCACAAAGCCTGCTTTATTCCCATATTGTCCTTGTACCTACAATGAAATAAGCAATAAGATAATTTCTACAAATGCTTATCTCAACTAAAAGGAGGAAGATAGAGGAATAAGAGTTTGTAAGAAGGGTTGGTACAAGAGTAGAGAGTCATATGATCTAAAAATATTGTTTAGAGACTCAAAAGTATACAGGTGTATCCGTTTAAATCTCGATATCAAATTTTTGCGTGTCGCAATAGCTTCTGTACCAAATTGGTACGTGGTGAGCAAATAAAACAAAGGTTATGTAAGCAAAGACAAAGAGTATTTATGACTAGTATTTACTCCAATATCCCATGTTTTTAAAATAGCACTTTTATCGATAAGTTATATTTACCAAGTCGATATATCAATCTGCAGTTCTCTGCTCATCTCTTCCCTTTAGCTGATGTTACAATGATTGTGAAATCTGGGGATGAAAACCTTTTCTAAAGCTTTTAAGGAATATATGAAACATTCCAAGCACACAAAAGACGTCGTGAGTTCATCGGCAGATCACCAGATTCTCGATATTGCACATAATCGATAATGGCAGCACCACCACCACTCCTTCTGTACCTTATATAAAGAGTACTCCCGGTGGAGAGAGGAGATGAGAAATCGGAAAATGGCGCGCAACTTTGGAAACTCTTTCCACTTTAAAAGCATTCTCCATTTTCTACCATTTTCATCCCTTTTATTTCTTTCCCCATTCCCTTTCGCTCACCCCCTTGAACACTGTTCCCCCTTTCCTGTGCCATGCACCATTACCCTCTAAAATCCCACAAGAATGCTCCAACCCCCAGCGCTGCAAGGCACTTGTATGTTGTGCGTAGCAAAGACTCAAGTACCCCTAAGCACCAGTTTACTAATACGGTGAGGGGATTGTCACCACATGTGCATATATGTTGCTGCAGTTTGTTAAAATGCACCATTTTTGTCCCGCACACGTTTGCTAAATGGGAAACAAATTCTGTCTGCGCAGCACAAGTGTTATTGTTACTTAAGGGAGAATTTCCTAACATGCACATATTACGTTTCTGAACATATGCATATTTTCGCATGGATAAACAGAAAGTGCTGGAATGATTCGTCTTGGATTCCTATCGCCCACTTCAGGCGTCATGAGTGGGGTGCAGCACCGGAGGGTGGGACGTGGCCAGTGTCACGAGCCCTCCCGGCGATTTATACGGCCTTCATGACCTGGGGTCACTGCTTCATCAAATAGCTCTACAATTGGCCCCTCCGGGACCTGGCGAGGCTGAGTGCACCCCGTAGCAGTCCTCCATTTCGGTACTGGAGATCGAACCCGAAGCCACCGCGCCGGAGGCAGGCGAACTACCACTATGCTACGGAGGCGGTCCTAAGAATACATAGCTTCCACATAAACATTTGAAATTTTAAAGCAATAGTACGAGAATATCTCGTAATGATTAAACCAAATATGTGAATCTTATTGTCTGCCCTTTACACTTCAAGAGTTATACAAAAGTTATTCAGAATATTATCCTAAAGTCATTCTTCACAGACTATTCGCAGAATTTGTAATGCAAATATCTTTAATATTTGTTATTTTAATCAAAATATCATTGCCATTTTAGAGAAAATCGGAAAAAAAAGTAACCTGAAGGTAGCGTATGATCTAGGATTCGGGAGGTCTCCAGTTCGATTCTCTTCGACCACTCACTCTGACCTAGGGTTTTTTTACGGTTTCTCTGTTCGGTAGGCGTATCTGGGGTGGTTTCTCCTCTACCAAGATTTCCTTTCCACCATTTCTTTTTAATTCCATATTTTGTCATGTTTCAGGTCCGCTTCTGGATTTCGTGGCGTATGGCGGTGCCGGCAGATGGCGCGGATGCTTGTTCAAAGGAAAGAGTAATCCTAGATGGGTGTTTTATCGACCGGCCTTTCATTTCCTTTTCTAGCAAACTACAACAGAGGAACGCGTCTTCGGTCTCACAACTTTCAGACACTTCCGCGCGTCTTTGAGGTCCGATTCCTGCGATCTATAGATTAATGTGATCCCTTCACTTTATCCATTCCTCCTGAGAGTATTAATTGTAAACCTCTCCTTGCTATTGCCAGGAACACTTAGAGAGTCCTCTTAATGTACTCTAAACGAAAGAATCTGTTGCTGCCAAGTCGGTTACAGTTGTGCATTCAGTGTTGCTAATGATTTGGCTTGCTGAATTACACCTCAGAGGCAGTTACCTCAGTTATCGAGTTGGAAGGAGACTATGTAGAAAAAAAGCTTTTTATTTTCCCCCCAAAACTTCATGCTTTTTTTGTTAGGTCGGGTAGTTTTGGGACAGCCTTGATATAGCTTGTCTCGATAAACATAAAGATTTTGTTTATAGAAGGATGAGTAGAGAGAGGCACGTGAATGCAACACATTATACTTTTATTACTGATAAAGGGTAAACGTAAGCATAATTAACAATCTCCTTAGAACAGAATTTATTTTATTTGACAAATGAAATACGAGGTATGAGGCTCATTAGATTTCCCCATGCTCTCCTTTGTTCCCCTCCATTGGTTGCGCAATCTCTCTACCACCCACCTACTTCCACGTAATGACGTTTAGGTTTACAAAACTAATTAAACTTGTTTTTTCTGGTTGCCTAAGATCGTATTTCAAACTGTGTATATCGGACTGTAATTGTATCAGGAATGAAATGGCGACTTATTTGGTTACGTATAATTCGGAACACATTTCGAAGTTAAACCTTCGTACATAACGGTCTTGAAATACCGTCATTCCCTTAATAATTACCGATAGAAATTATTCCTACGGCAGTTAATAATAATGGAAAATATAGACTGATATTTGTACGGATTAATTCTGAAAAAGAGTTGAAAATAAGAACATGAGTAGCTTTTGAACCTAAAGAGTAACAATTTAATTTTTATTATACTTGTTTAATTTGTATGTGTTAGCAAGTATTGTTAATTTTAAAAGTTGTAAGAGAACCTACAAAAGGTCTTGCGAGGTCCTATTCGTACAATATATTTTGTCAGATTCTGAAACATAATTGTACAATAATATAACCGTATGTTTGAGGCATTTTTTGACAAATCGGATGTATATCTTGAGTTTTCTGGCTAAAGCAGTCCTGGCAGTCCTGTTTACTCTGGATGACTTTTGAAGAACTCGTAAACCGTAAAAGATAGATAAAATCTTACTATACTAGAAATTTAGAGCTCGATAAAACACACAGTTTATGGACAAATAAACTTGTTTTGTAGAGTGAAGCATTTCGGAGATATTCCTTGTTGCGTCAGTTTCGGGAAACTTAAAACTTTCGTGAAATGGAACATTGTTGTTCAATTTTTTTATATCTTCACCATGCAAAGAGAACGGGATCTCAAAGCTTTAAAACAGTTTACTATCGTTCAAAGCCTACTGTATTCCCATATTCCCCTTGCACATAGAAGGAAATAAGCGTTAAGATAATTTGAACAAATGTTTATCTCAGCTAACACGAAGAAGATAGAAGTATAAGAGTTTATAAGACTGGTTAGTACAAGAGTAGAGAAAGTCATGTCAAGGTGCGTCAAAACATACATTTCCGGTGAAATCTCGACATCAATTTTTGGGTGGAATAAAATACTTCCTCTACTAGAGAAAGTAAAAATCTGTTTAGTTTCCGAAATTTCCCTTCATACGAACATAATTGTATGCACATTTTGCCCTTTATAAATATTAGGATAGATATAAGCAAACATAACCTGTATTTTGATAATTCTTTCCTCACTATTGGTCTGTAGACATTAAACTGATGAGCTGAATCAGGCTGGAAATTTCAGTGCTGCGGCCCAGATCCTAACCGCTATCTTCATTTCTCCTTGGCGATGCTCTTACCACTTGATATGCCATGGCAACATATCTATATGCCGGCATATCCCTTAAATCTTCTCATCTCTTTTAAGTATCCTGCTAAACCTTGAGGATGGCAAGCCAATGACAAAGAATATCTCGGAAATGGTCAACTCCATAAAAATTTTACCTATTTGAAATAAGCTGTGTTTTAACGAGATGCAAATTTTTGTGAGGAAATTTTTCTGCATCCTACAGTTTAGGAATTACACAAGTGACTCAGAATGAAGAGGCTGTTCCTATAAAATGGAAGTTTTACATTTTGTTATATTATACTTTAATCAAAATTGTTAAGATTCATTTTTTAAGAGTAAAATTAATGAAAATTTTTAGCTCTAAGTTTAGTTTTGGGAGGGGAATTTTCTATTTTCTTGAAAATCTTCGTATCACATCCTTGTTTGACGCTGAACTAAACACCGAGTTTGTTATTTAATTCACTTTTCGTTATAGAATTCTCTGACAGCAGCACACACATTTTTTTAAGGGAGCTCAAAATGTGTGTATTATATGAAATCTCTGTATAGAATTTTTTATGGAATTTCAGTCAACTTTTAGGATAATTAAAATAAAAAAATAAAAATGAAAGTGGAGTCAATATTTCTGAATGCATACGCGTAACAGCCTACATTAAATTACTATTTTAATTGGTTCAAACAATATCAAGATGATTATTCTCAATTCAGTACCCAACATTTGAACAGTGAACTTCACGTCAAGACCCATCAACAAAAACTCTGTAGGTGCTTCAAATATGCAACGAAATTTGAAGATTCGGATTGATCTTGAACAAAATATAATAAGAATGCTGATCTCCGAAGATGAGGAATAGAAAAACATTAGCAAAAATCATTATTTGAAAATCGGAAACTTTAATGTTCAAAAGTGTACATAAAAAAATTCCCAAAGGACAAGTTAAAACATCTTTCAGTACTCCAACAGAGTGCAGCAGTTTGCAGTTTTTCTGTCCTAGTGACAAATGCAGACTACAAAGTGTTCTTTAAAATATAAGCATTCTTAATTGAATTTACGTATAATTAAGAAGGAAATTCCAGACTGTAATGTCTCAAAAATGACACAAATGACATTTTTTTCAACTTTCGTCACTTATGCTCTAGATTTTGTAATACAGGAGTAAGTATTTACCATTTGAAACTTGAAATTGAAATGGTTGAAGGTGAGAGGCTGAAATAACAGTTTTAATCGTTACTTTCAATATATGTACTATTTGTTTGGATTATATTGAATCTACCCATTGGCGAAATTTCAAAATCTTGAAGTTTGTTTAAAGTTTCTAAAGTTTTTCACATGTGATTGTAAAACAAACTATTATAAGCAGGTTTAAATTTCATGCAGATATCTGTAATATTCATCTTAAAGCTGGTATTTTATCTATTTATTTTTTAAATTCATTTTAAGTTCCTAAACTTGTGACTTCGTAACGACACAGTACAACTTCTAATATAATTATTTATTTTCAGGGGTAAAAGTAATTATCTAACAACTTGAGCAATTTAAATAATAGCAAGAATCACTGACTATTTTTAAGCTCCTTCATTCTAAGTTTCTGCTGAAAATGGTATCGTACGGATCATATTAATATGCAAAAGTATAAGGTAAATTGTAGCCTAGTAAGTAAATATATGCCATTAAGATTATCTTGCTTCCAACAAAAATATACTTTCAACAGAACCCTTCATAAAATATGTTTTTTATCTAAGCTAATGCATCATAATTAAAGATAAGTTTTTTTTTGGAAATACAAATTTTAAAATCCTTTGAAAACGGCTAAATATCAGTTATACGTACTCTTAAATACCATATAAACGAATAGCCATTAAAATTGACGAGTTCATTTTGAGTATATAAAAATGACCATCTTCTTCATTCATTAAGACATAACAAGGATACATATTTATTTTACTCGGACATATAACAAAGAGACGCAATTTTAAATTTCTGGCAACACAAACACATTCATTTTAGTTCAAATTGTCCACCTGCTTGCTCAATACATTTCAGGCAAAGCTTTACACTGATTCAAAAACACGAGACCGTAAAGCTTCATCTTCATTGAAGAGAAACCACATATTTCAGAATCCCCCACAGATTGAAATCGCATGGCATCAAATCACAAGAACGCGGAGGCCAATCAAAAGTCTCAAAAGTCTCAAAAGTTAGGATCTGTTGTGTTGCGTCTTCTGTCGCAGTCATCTTTATTTAGTGCGTTAAGTGATTTTGGGCAAAAAGATTTGAAGTTTATGTCTTGTGCCCTACTAAATTTGTCATTGCAAATAATGTTCAACACATTAACAATAACCAAAAACAGAAAACCCATGAACAAATGAATGTGTATAGTATGTGGCCAATGATGTCCTGTAATTAATTTTATTCCCAAATATCCTCAATATTTACCTAAAAAAGCCGAATTGATGAAAGGGAAACTGACTTTTGCACCACTCTGTATTAACTGGACTGTGTAAGAATATAATTTGCGCGATAGTATATCCTGACCTTCCCGTGTAAGTATAATCGTACAAGAGTGAGTAGAGAGAGGCATGTGAGTACACACATTAGACTGTTTTAGTCTGAAGACGCAGGTGAACTGGAAGATGTACTTCCAAGAACCCGGCTATTGCAACATGCTCCAAGTTGATGTGACAGCTGTGCAAAATACTGATGAACCTACATTAGAATACACAGAGGTAAAGCGGAAATGCCATTTCTTCATCTCTACATCTTTTACTTATGACGCTTTCCTCCCAAACTTAACAATACAGACAGGCACTGCACACGTAGTAAGTATAAGGTCCCCAATTATTATGATGATGGCTCTTGTGGAAGGTTAGGGTCCTTTCTTTCCTGCCCGGCGTATGTTATCATCCGAAAGGGGTGTTCCTCAACGAAAAATAAGAACACAAAAGTAACGAAACAAAAACCTTCTAGCAGAATATGCTACCTACTTTGTTGTAGAGCTTCTTTTGTTTTCAACCTACCTTCAGGTTTCAATATTGTATGCAATTTCTCTATGGTCTTCGGAGTCTACCAGTCAAAAATGCTTCTTTATTTAAAAATATTAATTTAAAACGACAAATTTGAAGCTAATAATGGGAGTTACGAAACGAGTGACGAGTGTAAACTTCACAATAGCCACCATATGGGATTTGCATACAATAATACCTGTGAAATTTATATGAATAGTTAATATTTAGATCCATGCGAAAGAAAACAAAAATGTGATAAAACAATTGCTCGATACATATTTTAGATACACTTTGATATCAAGTCAATATCGATTCACGGTCACAGGTGTTCATGAAATGTTCATGAGTGAATTTGAAGAGCTGGAATTTAGTTCCGATGACGCCGTGGCCGAGCGATTAGACCGTTCACCTACCACCTAAGCGGCCCAGGTTCGATCCCAGGGACCCGAATGTGGTATTCGTGGTGAACAAGGGACGTCGGGGCAGGTTTTCTCCGGGTACTCTGGCTTCCCCCGCCACTCATTCCACCAATTGCTGCATTGTCCCTTTTCATTCATCCATGCCTGCATTTCATCCTCTTCCTCACTATCATACCCGGTGCTAGGCTGACCACCCGCTTTTGGTCATCAGTCTGTCCGGTCCATGGGTTCATCTGCTTCCCAACAGGTGTCTGACCCTAAGCACTGGCTTGTAAGTCCTAGTGGGTGTAAGTCCTACATAAGTGGAGGGTAATCATCAAAAGAAAATTGTATTTCTCCTGTTCTGGTCTCATACTTCAACTTTTTACTGATCTTTCTATTGGTCTGTAATCAGAAAGATTATATTTGTATGATTGTAAAAGTATGCGAGCGTTATCAATTCTTTGCAAATGATCTTTCATTTTTTTGTTTACTTATATCTTTTCTTTTAACAAAAATATGTCTAGTTCTTTCCTTATATCTTCATTTCTAATATGATCTTGTCTTGTACATCGTCTTAGTGCTCGTAGATTTTTCATTTCTGCTGCTTGTATTCGGCTCCAAGCCTTCTTTTTAACTGTGCATGTCTCCGATCCATACAGTAAAACTGGAACGGCCATTGTCTTATAGAATTTTAAATTTGTATCCTTTCGGGTTTTCCTTTTCAAGCTACGACCCATTATTCCACAAATATATTGGAATTTACTCACTTTATTAGTTATTTTTTCTTTGTTTGTTCTAAATGTCACATTTGCACTAATACTTTCTTATTTAACACTATATTTGATATTTTTATTTTTTTCCTTTGAATACCACAATCTTTGACAAAATTAACAAGATTAATATAAACTCATATATTGAATAAATTGCGTTTCAGTGTTTGAGTAACTCGGCGCGCAAGCGCGGAAATCTGTGTGGAAATGAAAAACTGTATCGAAACAGACTTCATTTCGATAGACACATATAGGAACTGAAAAACCATGTCGATGACATTAGAAATGGAAATATGGAAATAATTAGACAGTACTAAAATAACTTCGATGTATATAGAGAGATAAATATAAGGGATAAATGTTGATATCCAAGCGTTGTTTACCATTAAACGCATTCGTGTCCTGATGAGAATTCAGTTCATAGAAACAATGTTGCGATTCCTCATTTTTTATTTACTCGACTATGTAGTAACTAGTTTTTTTTTTTTTTTTTTTTTTTTTTTTTTTTTTTTTTTTTTTTTTCCCATTCCACACAAAACTCAATACCGAAATTTCAATGAAATACACGTTTGCGAATCCCTAAACTAATAAAGCAGTTTTAGAAAACGGCGTGTATGTATATCTGACTGTCTGTCTGTCTCTCTCTCTCTCTCTCTCTCTCTCTCTCTCTCTCTCTCTAACTCTTTAGTGAAGTCAATAGCATAATTTTGCAACAAGCATTTTTTTCTTTGAAATTTTAAAATATTATGCTATATTAAAACTATAAAGCAAATATACATATTCTATAAAATTATATGCAACTGATAACAAATAAATTTGTGTCACCACTTAAAGGTTAAGTTAGGCATCTCCCAAACATGTAACAAAGATTGTTAAGAGAATACCCTAACCATCCGTTACATGGAGAATTTTTACAAAAAGTTTGATTTTATGAAAATGGCTAAGAAATGGGATTAAAATGCCGTATTCTTAAGATATTTTCTCAACAAATGAAATGTATACCTGATTTCTAGGACTAGCTTCTGAAGTCCTCTTCATTCTGAATTACTTTTTTAAGAATATTCACCGTTAAAAAAATCCCCGATGTGGTGGGTTATTGGAGTTTTTCTACCAATCACAAAGACTATTTTCATTACATCTTACTGTATTTATGTAAAAAGGGATTCTTGTGTCTTCATCATCGTCTGCCCAGAAATTGCTTCATATGGAGAATGAAAGTTTCAATAGCATTCAAATATCCATTCGTCATAACACGCACTGAGAAGTAAACAAAGCAGGAAAACAGCAAGAGATCTTTATCTACCTACAACATTGAATATTTCGAAAAATGCTAGCGCTAAGAAAAATTATTTGACAGAAGTTGTGTAAGTTCAAGAGTTCCGCATTGTTCTTGTTATAATTTCTTGTCTTAATATTGCAAACCAAATTATGTAGAATTCAATCAAACAAAGGAAGTTTACAGGATATACAGGGACTTTATTTGCTTGTCAGTATATTAAACATATTACATTTTAATCAACCAACATTTTCCCTCCTGAAGGGTGTCATAGGCCGGAGTTTTTCTGTAAAAAACTCGTACGCTTATCTTACTCTAAAATTTTTACTCTATTTTGGGTATTTCTCGTAAAATAATGATATCGAATTTTTTGATACAATATAGCACTTTTCAAATCATGTATAGGTAGTAGGGAAAGTAAAAATATAAATAATTGGTTTAAAATTTAGAAAGGAACAAATAGAATTAAAACAAGAGCATCGACCATTCTGTAAAGAAACAGAAGAAGAAACACATTTCCTGTTATGGGAACGTTTTAAGCTCGATATTCTCTGAAAAGCAAACTTTAGCTGTTTAAGGTTATTTTGTGTCATTATAAAGACGATACTAAATGTAGCCTTTAAATTTTGAACCAGATCAGTGTAAATTATGTAGCTTTGACAGTCTGATATATTTTGTGCCTTAAAGCTTACCTCTTGTCATGCTAAACGAATGCACTGGCAGTTTCAAATTTCTCTAGGAAGTCGGCTATTCTTCTAATTAAATAATTAATCATCGGTGTGAAAACATTTACTTAATTTTGGTATAGAAGAATGGAGAACATTTTTTGCAAAATTACTTAAATGAAAAATTGAAGTTCTGATAGATTTCACTTTCAGCATCACTTGGCCATTGTTCGTAATTTATTTTATCTCTACAGTCATGGAAATTATTTTTCCGACTACTATATCAGCCCTTAATATTGAAGACATGGGCACACTTCACCAGTAAGTCGGTTCATAGCAATATGACGGTTAAAATAAGCTGCGGTTTCTTGTATTTTTAGCGTAAAAATTTAATTTGCATGATTTTATACTCGTATTCTCTTTTTTAAATAAATTTTTATTGAAAGTAGACAGAAAACAGTCTGTAGACATAACCCACTGTGCTTATGAAATATTTTGGTATAGCACCTGCAAAATCTTCGAAGCGCTTTCGGTTTGTAATGGACTTATGTATTTTGTATAACTTCATTCATAGGAAACTAATTCCTGGAACTTGGGATTCAAATAACACGTCCTTCTCTCTTTATTGATTGATTGAAAGCCAGCATTGTCTTAGTATTCATGTGTCTGCATTAAAAAGCATACATTCACCAGGAAAAACACCCTAGTGAAATTTCTAATTTGCTCAATAACATTGGTAATGAGGTTCCCTGCATCTCACATTTTCGATGCCATCTCCAATATCTTGGTATTCGATGGATTTATTGCCGGCAGGATTCTTTTCTCAGGGTTTGCGTGGGTATGTGTGAGAACAGATAAAACCAGTTAAGTTGGCTGATACCTTTAATAGAGGCTGATAACTGAGCTATTCAAGTGAGCTGCTATTTGAGAACATGGACTTAAACTATTTCTGAATCTTAGCATGAGAAGTTAGAAGCTTAATACCTCAATATTTACAACCTATGACGTATTGATAACTGTACGGCTTTAAAATAACCGTCTTTGTAATAACAACGGCCAGCGCTTTTCATTATTTTTGTAGGTACATAGATCGCAACATATATAGACAGTTCTTTACGCTATTCTTATTTCTTCTTCTTCTTCTGCTTCTTCTTCTTCTTCTTCTGCTCCTCCTCCTCCTCTTCTTGCCCTTCAACCCTTAAGCGTGGACCACCTGCACAAATCTATGTCTTCCACTTTATTTTTCTACCCTCTAATTCCAATCTTCCAGAAATCTTTTATTACATAATATAACAATCCCTTTTACTTTCGCTACTACGTATAGTGAGTAGAGGAAGTATTGTATTCGACTCAAAAATTCGATGTCAAGATTTCACTGGAAATATATGCCTCCTGAGTCCAAATTAAAAAGGTCCGTGTGTATGTCTGAGTGTCTGTCTGTGAACAGCACAACTCAAAAACGACAAGTCAGTTCAAAAACCAAGGTTCATATTTAAGTTTAATATCGTTCAAGGATGCGACACGAAGATTTTGAAGAAAATTTCTCCCACTAAACTTCCCTTTACATGGACAATTTTGATTTCCTAAAAAATGGCTCAAGCGATTTTGATTAAAATGTCATATGTTTAAGGTAGTTTTATGGCAAATGAGATGTATAACTTGAATTTTCTGGCTATAGCCCATGTAGTCCTGTTTACTCTGGATGAGTTCTGAATAGCTCGTAAACCGCAAGAGATACACAAACTCTTACTATAGGAAAACGTAGGTTGTAGACTGAACCATTTCGGAGATATTTCTTGTTATTTGCATCAGTTTCGTTTTGTCAAATACAACATCGTTGTTCAATTTATATGAGCCGTGCAAAGAGAACGGAATCTCAAACTTTAAAAGAGTTGACTATCGCTCAAAGTCTTGCACCTACAAGGAAATAAGCAATAATTCTGCAAATGTTTATCTCAACTAACACGAAGAACGTATATGAATAAGAGTTTGTAAGAATGGTTAGTACAAGACAGCTTCATAGCTACAAGGGTGGTATGAGTTGTCTGCTGCAGCTGCCTCTGTCTAATGCTTTTTTCAGATGGGCTGCATCTGCTTGTTTAGATAAAATAGATCGAAAGATTTTGAGAAAATAAGTATGTAGGCTAGAAAGGAAGGGAGGGAGGGCAGGAGGGGGGAGGGAGAGGAGCCACTATTATAGTTTTCAAGAAGAGTTAGCAGCGGGACGGGGAAAAGAATGGCGCAAATAAGAGTGAGACAGAGTGATCATTTACAGTAATAGTCACCATCATTTGCCCTATAACCACATTCACATTACCTACACCGGGCCCAAGTGGAAAACATTGAAACTACACAAGTACTGTTACTATGCAGGAAGAGGAGAGGGGAAGGAAACGGGGGTAAGGAACAAGGGGAGGGGGAAAAGGAGTAAATTGGTGTTACAGTAGTTTTCATCATCTCTCACTCACACACCACCAAACAGTGACATTTTGAACTGCATGCCGTGGGGACGATACCAAGTCTGAGTGACCTAGGGCAAAAGTGTGTCGATTGGAGTGTTCGGGTGTGTCCTCACAGATGGCACTCGCGGTCGGCGGACCTCGAATATCTTGCTCTCGTTTTACCTAGTGAGCCATGTGGATGTGTACTATATTTTTTTTCCAAGATCACGTGGTGACCTGTTTGAACGCCTAGAGGAATTTTATTAATTTCTTTTTTATTTTTTACAAGTGCAAAACTTCAGAGCTTTAGTGGTGTTGAAAGATTAATTAATAAGTGAACCTAGTGGTACAGTTTTTTCTTTTCTTTCCCGAACAATATTATGTGGTTGAAATACATTTTATGATGGTTTCTTATTACGTTTGAGGATTAACATATTTTAAATATAAGTGCATTGAGTATAGAACGGATTAAATTAGATTAGATCACTATCTGCCAGGACAATAAAAATTTGTGCAGTAATAGTTGTGTTGCATAAAACATTAAATTATTATACTGCCATAAAATTAATTGATAAAAGATTACATAATGTGGATTTCACTACTTTCTTAAAGGTTTAAACGAAAGATCTTCTACTAATAAACTAGTATACAAGTTGCAGAATATAACAATAATAGTGTATCATGTCTTTTTTTTCCAAAGCCCACATTATTCTTTCTCTAAACATAAAAAAAAAAAAAAAAAAAAAAAAAAAAAAAAAAAAAAAAAAAAAGGAAAACACACACACACACACACACACACACGACACATGGACAAAGATTTGTATTATATTCTGGAATTTTGGATGCTAGTTTCGAAGTAAAAATGAGTGAAGATGATTTGCACGATTCATCAGCAAACATTTCAAAAGTGGTCCAAAATTCACCTATTAATATACTTCCGAAAAGGTCAAGAAGAGTTTATGTACTTATATGAAATTTGAGCACTGGTGTTTTGTGTAATGAAGTGACGTAAATGAAGACTCTTTGTTTGCGCATTTTTATTAGAAATCAAATAGTATTAAAGCTTAGAGTCTTATTCCATTAAGAGATCAACTCTTTGGTTTTCTTTTAATGCACATTATCAAGAAAAATTAAATATAGTTATTTTACGTTCTGTTGACCTGCGTTTTATGTTTTGATGGCGTGTTTTGTGTTTTGTTATACTACAATGTATAGCTTTTGTTGCCTGGTAACTACAGACACTGATTATTATAGTAGTGGATGAAATATTGAAAAAGGTTAACGAAGGTTTTACATCTTAACCTTGGACATTTTCTATTTATGCACATAAATAAAGGCGCAGGGTGGCATTAACACTGCTATAAAACTATTTTGAATATGTTTTCAAAGCAGAACATGGCATGAGGCTCGCTCTAGTTAAGAATAGGATATCGATATTCGAGATCTAGGTACTTTCGATAATGGGTGGTATAGAAGTATTTAATACTGCGGGATCAAACTTTGCTGCTTTTTCAATACTTCTAAGCTTTCAATTTTTGCAATACTGTTCTAGACAGCATTTTTGACACTTGTATATTGACTAGATTTTAAAAATGCATGTGTTCTACTATGTTGATGGTTATTTTGTCTCCAGCATTCTTATTATACGTATAACTTTTATTTTCATTGTGCAAATTGGTTTTTAATCGGAAAATTTAATGCCACAAATAGGCATTTAATTGACTCTGCATCATTTAGGTAAACCACTGCATTGCACTTTAAACTTTTTTTTTTCAAGTTTATATTTTTTTTCAAGAGAGTTTTGGGCAGTATGATTTGAAAAAATCTTGTGCAATAGTTCAAGAATGTGATATGGTTTCGCTGAAGTTAATTATTTTCCATACGAAAATTTAAAAGATTGACAAATTGAATAACAAGTGAAACGTTTTTTATTAAAGTAGTTAAAATGAACAAAAAAAATTTTACTTTCTCTATTACATACTGTAGTAAGCGGAGGAAGTATTATATTCTATCAAAAATTTGACATCAAGATTTCACCGGAAATTCGTGTGCTGAGAATCCTAAATTTAAAAAAAGAAAATATTTTTAGGGTAAAGTCTACGTATGAGTTTGTGTGTAGGTGAGTGTCCGCATGTGCGCACCTTTCTTTGAACAGCACAACTCAAAAACAAAACTCGGTTAGAGACCAAACTTGGTATTTAAGTTCGTGTTTCAAGGAAGCGATATGGAGATTTTCAAAAAATCCCCTCCAAAACAAATTACTCTTTATATAGAACATTTTTCGAACATTTTAATTTTGTTAAAAATATCTCATTATTTCAATTAAAATTGTAGCATTAAAACATTTTCATGATAAAGAAAAAGCATGTACATCTTGAATTTTGGGGGGAATAGATTCTGAAGTGCTTTTCATTTCGAATGACTTGCATAACTGCAGTGGACGAAATCTTACTATAAAAATATTGATTTGTTAAAGTGTACAATTTTTACTAAATATTTTTGTGGAATTAACTATTTCCGAGACATTTCTTTTTATTGTTTAGAATTTTCTGATACTTTATACTCTTGTCAAATTGTAATTGGTTATTCGTTTTTTTTCCGCGTGGTATTGCAAAGAGAAGGGAATTTCAGAGTCTTAACAGCAATCGGCTGTTGAAGATTCCCATCGTACCTGTAGGAAAATATGTAATAAAATCATTACCAGAAAGGTTCATCTCGATTAACATGAATACGATAGAAGAATAAGCAGTTGGAAGAACAGTTGTCGGGGAAGTAGTAGTTAATATATCATGTAGGTATATGCAACACATCAAGCACCCCCCCCCTACCGTTTTTTCTTAATATTTGCACACTAAGTCAATGGAAAATCTGGGATCGACTTATAAATCGCAGAGTTCAAGGAGTGTTTCATATTATCATATCAAAAAGAGATGAAATACGAATAAAACATTAATGGCTTCGTTATATCTTGGTGTGCGCACTGCATATATGGTGAAAGAAGAAAGCTGTGGATTTTCATGTTCACAGTTGCACGTCCTTAAACTGACTCCTACAGCGCTGAAGAACGGGAAAAAGCTGAAAAGCTAATATGTTTGGCAAAATTGTTCACATTTTATTCTAATACTATTGAAAGAATCTTAAGTATTGCACTCACATGACTTTCTCTAGTCTTATACAAACTATTCACGAGCCCAAATGACTCGTCGACGGGCCCTTAAACCCCACACAGTTACTCACGAAAAATATTCTTACAAACATTCTTATTCATTGCTAATTTTCTTATAGGTGCAACGGGAATAAAGAAGGCTTTAAGTGATGGTCAAATGTTTTAGGAGTGGTCGCTTTGTGACGACTAGAATTCTGTTCTCTTTGTATGATTAAGAGATTAAAAAAAAAAAAAAAAAAAAAAAAAAAAGAAAAAGAAAAAAAAAGAGAAGAAGAAGAAGAAGAAGAAGAAAGAAAAATGACCTCCATTTAAGAACACCTGAAGTATAGAAAAATTCTCAAAAATAACAAGAAATACCTCAGAAATGGTTCATCTCACAAAAAACATTTGACATTAACTGTGTGCTTTAACGAAATCTATATTTTTATACAGTAAGATTTGGTGTATGCCTTACGGTTTACCAGTTATACAAAGGTTACAAGAATAAACACAGTAGCCAGAAAATTCAAGATGCACATTTCATTTTTCATAAAATATCATGACATTTAATCAAAATCGTTAAAACCCTATTTGAGAAAATAACAATTTTCGAACCATTTTTATGCAAGGAGTCTCTCAATATGTATTTTCGGTGAAATCTAGACATCGAATTTTTGGGTGGAACACAATAGGTACTTCACTATATTTAGTAGAGAAAGTAAAAACTGAAGATATTGACAATGAAGAAAAACAAATCTACAAATGTAATAATAGCTTCACATATCTTAGTATATGCTGCAAGTTCTTGAAATAAAGGCAGACTGCAGTTTCTGGAATGTTCATTCCTATCATCGCTAGCACATTTGTTTATACTGGTCGCTAACATAACCAACGCAAAATACGCAATATTCCTGTGTTACCAATCGCTGTAAACAAAAATTGGTTAACAGAATCAATTGGCAGTACTTCAAAATTCATTCTCGGTCCTCATTTTTCAAAATGAACATCTTCTTTCAAAACCATTAAATCTATGAGTGCATGTAACTGTTTTTATAAGTTAACCACTGCATTTTTATGATTAAAGGACCAAAAATGATCTGCCACAGCCGATTTATCAATCTGTTTATATTTAGTACTTCTAAAATATTCCTTTACTCTGCCTTTTGAATGACCTTTGGGTTTACAATATAGACGCTGTCACAATCCAAACAGCTAGAGTGGTAAATGGTGGATGTTTTTATAATTTGGAATTATATCTTTTAGCAAATTTTTATATTATATTTATTTTGAGGAACTAAAGTTACACCATTTCTTTAAAAAGTTTTGTAAATTTGTTATTAGCTCAAGAATGATAAGTTACGATCGCCTTTTATTTTCTTGCCCTATGTTACACGCAATTTTAAAGCTGAGAAGCCGTATAAATTTTTAAAACTAAAAATTGATTTTTTTAAACTAATTCACCTCCCGCTGCCTTAATAACCCCAAAGAAAGAAATCTAGCTGAGTTCTGGATATTATGCTGTAAGTAGAGCCGTACAATTAAAGAGCAATGCTGCATCTTTTAAAATTACACTCTCATCTGTTTCATGAGCGTCACATGTTCTTATAATAGCGGCAGATTTTCTCGAAGAAACGAGGTAGGATCTTATTAGTTGCACGCCCAAGGCTCCACACCATGCTTGACACTCCATTGCACCTGAAAGTTAGTCTGACTCGCCCAATTTGCGTTATTTCTACTCAAAGTGTGACAATTTTTACATTTTATCTCATACAAGTCCAAAATTACACACTTGTATACTCCTTCAAACAACGATGGGAAATCTAACCTCAGAAACTCCCCCCTGCAAAGTTACGTCATAGGACCAAAACCTGTTAAACTTATAACATCCCTTATTAGAAGATACCAATGATGGTGAAAAGTTGGCATGGTCATTAAATCTTCCCGGACTTCTGCTGGAACAGAATACTGTGAAGATCTGTGAAAGTATTTCTTATCAACACTTTATCTTCAGAAGTTTCAGGTTTTCAGAAGCATCAGGGTGTGACATAATATAAACTTAATTTCATGCTCTTGCTTCCCACGCAGTTGTGCCTGATTTCAATCAACTCAGGGTTGTGAGATGATAATGATGATAATAATACTATTAATAATAATCTTCCCGAAACAGTTTATCAGTAGATGTAGGGCAATAGCATTTTTTTTCTATGTTCGATTTCCGCACAAGTAGTTATGTTATGGCCAGAGCATAGAGTCCTGGTTTCTGGCTACGCAGTTGCACAGTTCTCCTCCAAAAGTCCATATCTTCTACTTTACTTTTGCACCCCCTAAATCTAATCATCCTTAAATCTTCTGTTACATCACTTTGATTTTGACCTTCCTTTCAATATAATATCTTCTGTCGTTCTCTCAATATGTTCTAGCTATCTTATTCTTTGTGCCTCTATAAACCTCACAATATATTGCTTATTTATTAGTTCATCTAGCTCATATTTGTATCCTATTCTCTATTGTTCTTTATCCTTTACTGGTCCAAACATCCTTTTCAGTATTTTCCTTTAAAGTCTTACTAGTATTTTTTCATCCGCGTTGTTTAGGGTCCATGGTTCTATAGCATATGCTACTACTGAGATCATTAATGTTTTGTATATCTTGTGGTTGGTCCCTCTACTAATAAATCTACTTCTAGTACTTTTAAATTTACCTAATAAGCTGCATTCCCACTTTGGATTCTTTCTTTTATGCACTCACTTAAATTATTAATATTGTTCACAAGAGCCTTATATATTAAAATTGGGATATTCTCTCAAATGTTTTTTTCTCCAGCTACTAGATTTATAATTGTTCATTTATTTTTATCTGCTGTCATTTTCAGATATTTCGTATTTTTCTCATTTATTTCTGGAGCCTACTTCGTCTATTACTCTATGGAAGGCTAAATTAAAAAGTAACGCAGATAGCCCATTTCCTTGTCTTACTCCAGTGCTTAAATTAAAAAGTGAACTTAGTTTATTACCTATAATTTAGCTTTAGTGTTTTCTACTGTCATCTTTATAAATCTTATGATTATTGTTGGGATTTAAAATTTTCTAGAGCTTGATAGCTTCCCTGTAAATTGAGTCAAGTACATATTTAAAATCAATCATTAAAAACATGAATCTATGCCACACTCATAGAATTTTTCCATAATTTGTCGTATTATGAATATCTGGTCTAGCCTTCTAAATCCACATTGGTGCTATCCTAAAATACCTTCTTTCATTCTTCCACATCACTTTATTAACTTCCTTCCCGCTATATTTTATTAATTCAGATATTACTTCATCTTCTCCAGGTGCCTTATTCTTCAGTTTTTTGTATTGCTATTTTAACACAACAAGCATCTTCTTCTTCTTCTTCTTCTTCTTCTTCTTCTTCTTCTTCTTCTTCTTAAGAGTAAATATGACTGTGTGCTCTATAGCTAGAACATTTAAAATACACATTTCGTTTGCCACAAAATATAGATGTGGCATTTGTAATCGAAATTGTTAAGAATTATTTTCGAGAAAATCAAAATTTTCGGAAAATGTTCCATGTAAGGAGTAGTTTATGGTGGGAGAATTTTCTTCAAATTCTTCGTGTCATGTTCTTGAAAGATATTCAACTTAAATTCCAACTTTGGTTTTTAACCGACTTTTCGCTTTTGAGTTATACTGTACACAGACAGGCAGACAGACAGCCAGACAGCCAGACATACACACGCAAACACGGACCTTTTTCTATTTTTAATCAGGGTGCTCAAAACATTTACGGTGAAATCCCGACAATGAATTCTTGAGTGGAGTGCAATGCTTCTACGTAATTTCACGTAGTAGAGAAAAGAAATTAAAGTCACAGTAGCATAGCGTTTTAGATAGAAATGACAAAACTTAAAATTTAGCAATTTAAGTAGTGGTGGTGGGGGTTATGATGAAGGCAGGACATATGTTGATAAAAGTTCTGAAAGTTGCGTCTTTCCCTTGGTGGTTTACAATCTTACAGAAGTATTTTTGGAACATCAGAAGTTTCTAGCGCATAAAGATCGTGCGCAGGTTGTTTATGTTTGGCGGTCGGTGCAGGAGTACTCTCCGATTAGCACTTCAACGACTCGCGGCAACTGATCCTTCTATTGTTATTACGGAAACAGTTGTTTTTAAACTGCAAAGTATTGAAGAGTGTTCAGTCGCTTTTGTCCCTTATGCTACTCGAGGTCGAAGAATGTGATGAACTTTAAAACAGCATTCGCAAAAATGCAACAACAATCTGCCACAGAAACCAACGATAGAGGCTATAACGTAAACACAAATTTTCTACAAGTCGTTGCCATGAAACACACAATATGCTCTTTTCGTTAATGGAGCTCATTTTTTATCTAGTCTGCGTGGTCAATTCTTGTCAACAATCATATCTAGAACTGATTAAAAATGAATTGGGCCAACGCTTAAAATTTGAAGCGGGATTTTTTTTTCCATCTGATCCCTGTTTGAGTTAGATATAAAGAATTATTTGCGCCGCTTTGAAACACTATTTTAAAGTGTTAAGTAGCTGAGAATGTTAATAATACAGCTCGCCTAATGATGATGTCAAATCGTTCTTCCTTTTCGTGCTGTCTCTCGCAGAAACAACAAATAATAGATTTATCTAGAACAGTGATCTCCAAACTACGGCCCGCGGGCCTAATCCGGCCCTCCATTGTCATTAATCCGGCCCGCGTCTGCTAATGGTTCGTTATTGTTTTTTTAACTCAACTGTGTCATAAATCACAAATTTATTTATTTAATTTTAATTTATCAATTAATTACAAAATAAATTCTTACAATATTGTTTGCGGTGAAGAGTATCGTACCTTATGTATGTAAACCGAAGTCTGGAATGTACATATATATCCTAAATATCAAACATTTTTATCCTGAAAATCCCTCAGGGACGGAAAGCTAAATTAACGCGAATGAAACTGCGGGGTGTCCCGTTCTGAAAAATACTAATGCGATTTATGTAGCTGTGATTTACCACTGACAATATTTTGCAGTTGTGGGCCAATTTTACTTGTACCAATTATTAAGAGAGATTTAAGATGCTCATCGGTTAACTTAGATCTGCAAATATTCTTTGTGTACTACATTTTGGAGAATGCTTTCTCACACAAGTAAGTCGTACCAAAATCAGAACACAATAAGCAAATTTATGCAAATTAGCAAATTGTACCAGTGGAAGACTTATAAAATTCCAACAAAGATGAGCTTTGATATTTGTTTTTAATTATGAGTATATCACTGCACTGTAAATCAATAATTTCCATTTGAAGTTCTGTTGCTAGGCTTTCAATGTCAGTATGAAAAGGATTTTGAAAAATCTTAATTTCATTCGCAATGTCATCAAAGTCTGAGAAACGGGTATCAAAATTTATCTTCAAAGCACCCAAAGCTTCGATTGAAAAATGGACAGGAAATTCAGTCTCAGAAGTGTGATTGAATATTTCACATGTTCTAAAATGTGTGAAACATTTTTGCCGTAACTGTGATTTAAACAGTATTATTTTCTGCCGAAACAATTTGATATTAGTGTACAAAATCAGGGAAAAGCTGGTTTTCTCCTTGCAATCTCAAATTCACTTCGTTCATATGTTTTGTCAAATCTACAGAGAATGCTAACTTCCACGGCTATTCCCTATTTTGTAATTCAGTAAGAGGGCAATGCTTTTCATTCAAAAAAATTTCGATCGCAGTATGACATCGTAAGTAATTTTTTCCAATCTCTTGAATAAACTCGCGGAATTGTCGGTGAACCAGCCCAGTGGATCTGATGAAATTAGCAACTAATCTTCAGACATATCCAAACATTTTCCGCACAAGGACTGCTGATGAATGATACAATGTAAGACTAATGGTTTTGAACCATCATCATTTTCTACAGCCTTTGACACAACTGCAATCACTCCTTTATTTTTAATACACATGTTTTTGCCTCCATCAGTTGTAATAGATTTCAAGTTTTTCCATCGAAGGTTCTTATTATTAATGACATTTTCAAACCCCTTGAAATCATCTTCCCCAGTAGTCGTGCCGTGAACACTATCAACATCAAGAAGTTCTTCATACACTGCATAGCTTTTATCTACTCCTCGAATAAAAATCAACACCTCAGCAGTATCTGTCGCATCCATTGACTCATCCAAGGCCAGAGAAAACCACTCTAGATGTCCATTTTTGTCACACAGTTGGGATGATATATTTTCTGCAGTGTCTTGTACCCCTCCGAGACACGGTGTTTGCTGACAGTTTTAAATAAATTTACCTGTTCGGGACACATTTCTTCGGCTACTGCAATTATGCATTCTTTGATCATTTCTCCGTCGGTGAATGGTTTTCCATGTCTTGCAATTTCAAGAGCCACACGAAAGCTAGCACGAGTTGCAGCCTCTTATTCAGGTTTGACTTTCGTTAAGAAGGATTGCTGCGATTTCAATCCGCGCTTCAAAGTTTCAAATTTTTCTGTCCACAAACTTCGTGTAGGTATATTTTGAGTAATTTTGCAAATGTTTCGTTTCATAATGACGTTTAGTGTTATATTCTTTGAAAACGGCTATGGTTTCATTGCAAATAAAACATAGCACCCTATTACAGGACTCAATCACGAAATACTGATAGTTCCATTGATCTTTGAATGTTCTGCATTCACTATGTACTTTTATCATCTTTTCCATTCTAGTAAATCACACACAAAAACAAGTCATATCGAAATAGTGTTAAGTATGGGCGTTGGTCGCTTCGAAAATGTCTTTCAAACGGGGTTACACACTTCTTTATTTCACGATAGTTTCTGCCTTCCCAAGGCGGACTGACTGGGGGACCTCGCTGCCGGCTGCTAGCCATCTCAAAGTGAGCGGAATACACCAGAGCATTCTCGAAAGTGCTACTAGCACCATCTGTTAGCCATAGAGGGTTCTACCACTACCTATTTTCGCTTTTGACAACTAGATGTCGTCAAGTGTCACGGTTGTAACAGTAATACACAATTTGACCTAGTGAATTTAGAACGCGTTATGTTCGGCTCAGGGCGCGTACTCTAGAAATTACAGATAATGGCAGGAAAAATTGAAACCGTTCTGGCTCTTGGAACTTTCTGCAGTATACGGCCCTAAGGCTGGAAAGTTTGGAGACCCCTGATCTAGAACACTGCAGTTTGCTCTAATTACCTTTCTACTAATTGTTTAATTTGTTTGCGTAATTCACATTTGCTTTTGTGTATCCCTGTTTAGTTCCAAAGGGACCAAGACTTCGTTTTCTTTTCGTCCCTAAAACAAATTTATCCATCGTTTCTTAAAAACCACACACACGAAGAGAAACTTATTGCTTTTTCTACTAGTAAATAGAGGAAGTGCTGTATACCACACACAAAATTGATGTCGAGATTTCATCGGAAATAAGTTTTGAGGCCCCCTGAATTAAATAAATAAAAACATTTTTAGAAAAAGTTCCGTGTACGTGAGTTTCTGTCAGGTTGTTGACAGCATGACTCAAAAACGAAAAGTCGGTTAAAACTAAAGTTGGTATTTAAGTTTAATGTCTTTCAGAGATGAGACTCAAAGATTTTGAAGAAAATTATTCCACCCTTACTTTCCTGAAAATGGCTCTAACGATTTTGATTAAAATCGACATATGTTTTAGATATTTCTATTACAAATGAAATGCACATTTTGAATTTTCTGGCTATGGTTACTCTGAATAACTTGAATAATTCGTAAACCGTAAGAGATAGACCAAATCTTACTATACAACAATGTAGATCTCGTTGACACACTTAGGAGTTTCGGAAAATAAACTTTCGTCAAATGCAACATCCTTGTTTATTTTTTTATTTTTTAACCGTAAAAAGAAAACTGAGTCTCAAAACTTTAAAAGATTTCACAATCACTCAAAGTCCACTGTATTCTCATATTCCCCTTGTACCTACAAGGAAATAAGCAATAAGATAATTTGTACATCTCAACTAACACTAAGAAGATACAGGAATAAGAGTTTGTAAGAATTGTTAGTACAAGAGTAGAGAAAGTCATGTGAGTGCAACACATCAGAATTTATAATGTAATGCAAATCAATGCTTATTAATTTTAAAAAAGTTATAAAATTTCATTTAGTGGTTTACTGTTGGCTTCAATTCATTATACATATATTCCACTTAAAAACCTTCATTAATAGCATAAGTTATAAACTTTCTTACTAACAAAATTTTGCACAAACTGCTCATATCTTGTGGATTTTATAGCGTATTATTTTCTAGCTTAAACCCTATTATTGATACATCAGAATTTGAAAGAGGTATTACTTTAATACTTATCATTTCTAGTGCTTAGATTCAGAAACACCAATTTTCCATTTTTGAATGGTCATACTCGCTTGAAGTTGTGCATGATTACTCATCATTATTAGTCTCTATTAAATTTATCGGCCAACTTAACTGGTGTAGTTTATCCTCACACAGAACCCCCATCATTCACTACTATAGCAGCCGACAGCAGATTCATCTAAGACTGAAATATGGGAGACAACATCAAAAGAGTATCACACGCAGGGAGAGGTTATCAGTATGATACTCTTAACAAAAATTGAATCGCAAGTTTTCACTAGAAATGTAGGTTCCAAAGCCCTAATATAATAGTGAAAAGAGTGGAAGCATTAAAAGATATTATCATCATAATTAGCGGCATAATTTCTAAGCAAAACACACCCACGCATACCACGGACAGGAATCTTAATGCTCTATCGACGGCAAAGGACAGGCACTTTAGGTGACGTGATTCACTGTTGCTTAAACTATGTAATTCGGTTTCAAAATTGTTGCATCGACGACTGGTGAATATTGCTTCGTGTGACTGAATATTGCCCATGAAGGTGCAGAAGATAAAGAGGTGTGAATATTCAGAGAGTAAATATTTAGGTTACCCACTTCAACCACTAAATGATGCAATACATTCTCTCATTACTTCAACCACTTTTTACAAAAGCTAAACTGAAATATTTGTACAATAATTTTACTATCTTATCAAGATCTAAACGCCTTATAAAATCAGATAAACACGCTACTAATAGTATTATTATATGTAAATATGTCGACAATGTGTTATAATGACAATGATTGGAGCAATTTATTGCTATAAAGAGATAATATGCTGATTAAATTAGCATTAACCAACTACTTCACCGGACAGGACTCGTTTCCAATAAGAGGTATATTATTTAGCTGCAACCATAACAACATAATTATCAATATCTAACCGTATCGCTTGGACAGATTGCAGCGAATTAAGTGGGTGATTTTCAAAGATCTTGTGGCTACAGATACCAGAAAGTAATATAATTGCATTCCAATCTGTAACGAACCGTGAAACTATCTTTCGGCTTTATCAGAATCGGTTCAAGACTTACTTGTGCATAATGCAAAGTTTAGTAGATATGTGATAAATTAGTGATTCCTAGATTTATTTTTAGTGGTGTATAAAACATTGGCAATGTCACGCCGTTAAACATAGCTGGTAATTAGCTTAATAAAACGATATAGTTTTACTTTTCTTGTATCTAAAAGTATTATTGACATGGAAGGTTTTATTGTATACCTAAAATAAATAAGTGGACACAAACATTTACTGCCTCTATATATATATATATATAGAAGTATATACAGGTGTGCAAAAGGTATCCGATATTGCAATAGGTGTTAGCATCGGTCAAAAATAGACTAAATGTTCCCATATGTCCGGAAACAAATACTTGTTGATATAGCAGCCATTTTAGAAAAATATCTAATGTATGCACATTTTCGACAGGCTTGGCATACATCAATGCATTTAAATGTCCCCATCGAAGCTTAATGGTTTGAGGTCCGGGAAACGGGGAGGCCATGCTAGTGGACCTCCTCGACCAATCCATCGTCTATAGAATGTTTGATTTAGGACGCGTAACTCATCGCGCAGTATCTGTTAATCCATTTCGTGAAATGTATGATCCTAGGGGCCTATCACGCACAATTCCTGCTCACACACTGGGATTAAATCGATCCTGGTTCTTAAACCAAACGATGGATTGGTCGAGGAGGTCCGTGATCTCCGGACCTCAATCTATTGAAGTTCTGGCTATGGGAACATTTAAACACATTAATGTATTGCAAACCTATAAAAAATGCGGATACGTTGCACATTTTTCTAAAATGGCTCATATCTCATTACATATTTGTTTCCGGATATATGTTTATAGGAACATTTATTTTAGTTTTGACCAAATCTGACACTTTTTTTAAACATCCTATATATATATGGAATTTATGCAATCCACTGGCGCACTAAGAGTCTATCTCGGCCGCAAACTCTACACTATACTTCACGTGTGGACATTGATTTAAGTGGCAAAAGGTATTCGTGCTATAAATCCATTTTAAGAACATCATACTCTTACCCCGAAAATTCCACCAGGCTTCTAACCAGTTCACAAACAGTTTTTTACAGTATACATTCTACACACACCCTCCCAAAGCTCCTGATGAACAAGAATATATCGCAGTAGAGGCACTTTCACAATAGTTGAAACAAAATGGCGAAATTGTGTCAAGGAATAGTGATAGGTTATGTTAACGGAGCGAGATTTTGCTGAAAAATGCATCAAGTTATGACCAATTAAAGACACTCCTACAATTTTTTGAATCTGCAGCCATGAAAGTTTTTTTACCTCCAATTCTTTTCTTTTGATCAATGATAAGGAATTACAAAGCAAAATGCAGAAAACAAAACTACATTAAACAGATGAAAATGCAGTTTAAGAATATACTCATTTGTCAACTACATTTTCAACTCACTTTGTTGTTATATGTGAACTGCAAATATAAAATGTTAATATAATCATTTTCCAGTAACAATCACGTACTGCCATTTTCGTTTTGTAAACTAAATATACTGTGTTAAATGGAAAAAACAATTCCAATAGATAAGGAGACTCGAACCTACGAAATACCCGTTTAGATCAGGGGTCTCCAAACTTTCCAGCCTTAGGGCCGTATTGATTACTCCAGAAAGTTCCGAGGGCCAGAACTGTTTTAATTTTTCCTGTCATTATCTGTAATTTCTAGACTAGTCAAAACTGTGTATTATTGTTACGACCATGACACTTGACGACATCTAGTTGTCAAAAGCGGAAATAGGTAGTGGTAGAACCCTCTATTGCTAACAGATGGTGCTAGTAGTACTTTCGAGAACGTTCTGGTGTATTCTACTCACTTTGAGATGGCTAGCAGCCGGCAGCGAGGTCCCCCAGTCAGTCCGCCTTGGGAAGGCAGAAACTATCGTGAAATAAAGTAGTGTGTAACCCCGTTTGAAAGACATTTTCGAAGCGACCAGCGCCCATACTTAACACTATTTTGATTTGACTTGTTTTAGTGGGTGATTTACTAGAATGGAAAAGAAGAGAAAAGTACATAGTGAGTGCAGAACATTCAAAGATCAATGGAATTATCAGTATTTCGTGATTGAGTTCTGTGATAAGGCGCTATGTTTTATTTGCAATGAAACCATAGCCGTTTCAAAGAGTATAACATTAAACGTCATCATGAAACGAAACGTTTGCAAAATGACTAAAAATATACAGGAGGTTTGTGGACAGAAACATTTGAAACTTTGAAGCGCGAATTGAAATCGCAGTAATCCTTAACGAAAGTCAAACCTGAACAAGAGGCTGCAACTCGTACTAGCTTTCGTATGGCTCTTGAAATCGCAAGACGTGGAAAACCATTCACCAATGGAGAAATGCTTAAAGAATGTGTAATTGCAGCAGCCGAAGAAATCTGTCCCGAACAGGTAAATTTATTTAAAACTGTCAGTTTGTCAAGAAACACCGTGACTCGGAGGGTACAAGACATCGCAGAAAATATATAATCCCAACTGTGTGACAAAAATGGACATCTAGAGTGGTTTTCTCTGGCCTTGGATGAGTCAATGGATGTGACAAATACTGCTGAGGTGTTGATTTTTATTCGAGTAGATAAAAGCTATGCAGTGTATGAAGAACTTGTTGATATTGATAGTGTTCACGGCACGACTACTGGGGAAGATAATTTCAAGGGGGTTGAAAATGCCATAAGAACCTTCGATGGAAAAACTTGAAATCTATTACAACTGATGGAGGCAAAAACATGTGTGTTAAAAATAAAGGAGTGGTTGCACTTGTGTCAAAGGCTGTAGAAATGACGATGGTTCAAAACCATTAGTCTTACATTGTATCATTCATTAGCAGTCCTTGTGCGGAAAATGTTTGGAAATGTCTGAAGATTAGTTGTTAATTTCATCAGATCCACTGGGCTGGTTCACCGACAATTCCGCGAGTTTATTCAAGAGATTGGAAAAAATTACTTACGATATCATACTGCCGTACACTGGCTTAGTTGCGTAAAGGTCCTTAAGCGCTTTTTTGAACCACGAACAGAGATCATTTTTTTGAACGAAAAGCATTGCCCTCTTACTGAATTACAAAATAGCGAATGTCTGTGGAATTTAGCACTCTATCTAGATTTGACAAAACATTTGAAATTGCAAGGAGTAAACCAGCTTCTCCCTGATTTATACACTAATAACAAATCGTTTTGGCAGAAAATAATACTGTTTCAATCACTGTCATGGAAAAAATGTTTCACACATTTTAGAACATGTGAAATATTCAGTCATATTACTGAGACTGAGTTTCCTGTCCATTTTTCAATCGAAGCTTTGGGTGCTTTGAAGATAAATTTTGATACCCGTTTCTCAGACTGTGTTGACATTGTGAATGAAATTAAGATTTTTGAAAATGCTTCTGATACTGAAATTGAAACCCTAGCCACAGAACTTCAAATGGAAATTATTGATTTACAGTGCAGTGATATACTCGTAATTAAGAACAAATATCAAAGCTCATCTTTGTTGGAATTTTATAAGTCTTCCACTGGTACAATTTGCTAATTTGCATAAATTTGCTCGTGGGTGGTTTTCTGATTTTGGTACGACTTACTTGTGTGAGAAAACATTCTCTAAAATAAAGTACACAAAGAAAAGCTTCTTGATATTGATAGTGTTCACGGCACGACTACTGAATGTTTACAGATCTAAGTTAAGCGATGACCGTCTTAAATCTCTCTTAATAATTGGTACAAGTAAGATTGGCCACAACTACAAAATATTGTCAGTGGTAAATCACAGTTACATAAATGAAGGGGACACCCCGCAGTTTCATTCGCGTTAATTTAGCTTTCCGTTCCTGAGGGATTTTTAGGGTAAAAATGTTTGATATTTAGGATATATATGTACATTCCAAACTTCGGTTTACATACCCTTTACCCCAGCATAACTACCGAGGGTAAAACCGCGGGATGTTCGCTAATGTTAACGAGATTCATTTCAATTATTTGTTAGTAATAATATTTAAGTTTAATTTGTTATTATTATACTTGTCTAAGTTTTACCTAGCAAGTAAATAATACAGGCTAAATAAAAGAAAGTAACATTAAGTTTTTTTTCTTCTTCCAAGCTAACTTATTACAGCATCAGAATTAATGTAACCAAATAGTATAAATAAATATTGTTGTAAATATTATTGTATTATGTGTGTTAATATTTACGTTGATTTGTAACAATATGTGACTGACTCAAACAATATTGTAAGAATTTATTTTGTAATTAATTGATAAATTAAATAAATAAATTTGTGATTCATGAAACAGTTGGCTTACAAAAAACAACAATAACAAACCATTAGCAGTCGCGGGCCTGATTGATGACACTGGCGGGCCGGATTTGGCCCGCGGGCCGTAGTTTGGAGACCCCTGGTTTATATCATGGCAGACTGACGTCCAGTGCACTCGACCACAAGCCTCTTTTGACTTATTTTATACACAACATTTGGTTATCAAGCCGCTTACTGATCTACTAAAATATATTTATATTTTAGCTCTTGGCAAATTATCAGTGTCCATGGAACTTTGTCAGGGCTATCACGGACAGTTAACTTATTTGACACAATACAGCTATAAAACAAATTCTGGTTTGATGAATCGAGCGATATTTTCAAGTAAGATGATAATCTGCACTTTGCATAGATACAAAAAATCTGACGTGTTGCACTCATATTACTTTTTCTACTCTTGTGTTAGCCATTCTTAAGAACTCTTATTTTTCTATCTTTATCATGTTAGTTGAGACAAACATTTGCAGAAAGTATCTCATTGCTTACTTCCTTGTAGGTGCAATAGGAATATGGGAATACAGTAGATTCCGAAGAGAGATACGTTCTCAATTTTTATTCTGCGAAAAACACCGCTTTTGCAACAATTGGGTTAGTATAATTCAGTGACACTCTTCCGATTGCACCTAAAGAAAGAAAGGAAGAAAGAGAGAGAAAGACAAAACGTTAGAGAGATGAACAAAAAGAGAAGGAGAGAAAGAGAAGAGGAGGGAAAGGAAGAAAGGAGGGAGGGACGGAAGGGTGGGAGGAACGTAGGGAGGGAGGAACGGAAGGAAGAGGAGGAGGGACCAGTGGAAGGGAAGGGAAGGGAGGGAGGAAGGAGAGAAGGAAGGAGAGAAGGAGGGAAGGAAGGAGAGAAGGAGGGAAGGAGGGAGGGCAGGGAAAGGAAGGGGAAAATAATAATAATAATAATAATAATAATAATAATAATAATAATAATAATAATAATAATAATAATAATAATAATAATAATAATAATAATAATAATAATAATAATAATAATAATAATAATAATAATAATAATAATAATAATAATAATAATAATAATAATAATAATAATAATAATAATAATAATAATAATAATAATAATAATAATAATAATAATAATAATAAAAAAGGGCAAAGGAAAGTCTCTTGGATGCTGGATGGTCTCGCTATGGAAGTTATACCAAAATGAATTATCTTTTTCTTTCTCTATTACGTAAAATAAGTAGAGGAAGTGTTACATTCCACCCAAAAGTTCGATGTCACAATTTCACCGCAAATATGTTTTGTGGCCCCCTGAATCCAAAACAAAGGAATTTTACAAAAAGGTCCGCGAGTGTGTGTGTGTGTGTGTGTGTGTGTGTGTGTGTGTGTGTGTGTGCGTGCGTGCGTGCGTGCGTGCGTGCGTGTGTAAAAAGCGTAACTCAAAAACGAAAAGTCTGATATATGTCTGATGTGTTGCGCTCATAGGACTTTCTTTATTTTTCAAACTTTTTGTAGAGTAGGCCTTGCGAATTGCAAAGTGATGAGCTTGAAAAGAGTGTTATTTCCATTATTTGCAGAAGAGGAAGTGACCTACCATCTGGAAAAGATCTGATGTATTGCAATCATATGACTCTCTACTCATTCGTCTACGGTATAATATTAACTTGTTGAGCCAGAGAAATGTTAATTAATATTTACACATTTCGTTGTTCAATACAGGCATGGCGAGAGAAAACCAAAAACAAAAACGAACTCATTCCCATTTGAGAAGCTTTCTAGATTCAAGCCAATTACAGGAAACATCTGGAAAATGGTTGCTCCAAAAATAAGTAACTAAATAAGTATATTTAAAAATGTATGTGATTTATAGATCAAACATGGTGTGCCAGAGGGTAAAGATCATTGATTGATTATGTTATTACAAATGCAAAATTAACCCACAAGTAAAACGGACACGAGTGTATAGAGGGCAGGACATAAGCTGAGATCATTATTTGGTGATTACCAAATTTTACTTGTGGACAACGTGGAGAAGAATTATGGCAAAAGAAATAGTAGGAATAGAAGAAACAGTTTACAAAATTAATCTATTACAATATCTAAGATAAGACGACTATATCAAGACAGACTCACAAATGTATTGAAGCAAATACAGGAAGATAATGTAGAAAAAGAGTGGACTAATATAGAAAAAGCTATTAAAAAGCAGCTACAGAAGCAACTGGTAAAAGGAAAAAGTTATTAAAATGTTGCAGAAGTATGAGAAGGATAGAGCTAATATCAATAATATTACGGAAAAAGAATGGATAAACCGTTATAAAGAATTATGGTACAAGACAGAAGAAAACAAAGAAGAAACAACAGGATAATTCAGTAGATAAAATCACAGAAGAGGAACCAAAACATGCGATGGATAAGATGAACAGAAAAGCCCCAGGACCTGATTGTATTAATACGGAGTTATTAAAATATGGAGAAGAACTACACGCCAGATTATTGAAGCATATAAATAGGTGTTGACAAAGTAAAACAATTCCAACATCATGGTATCGAACCAATGTAATACCAATTTTTAAGAAAGGCGAAGGAAATAAATGTTCAAACTATCGAGGCATCAGGCTCCTAAACACTGCTTATAAATTATACACTAAAATAATTAATGCCCGATTAGAAAGAATAACAGAATCATTATTGTTAGAAAATCAAAGTAGTTTTAGGAAAGGACGTAGTTGCACAGATAATATTTTCTCAGTGAACCAAGTAATAGAAAAAAGAAGAGAATTTAACCTACAAACACATATAGCCTTTTTAGACTTAGAAAAGGCATACGACAGAGTAAAAAGACACCTGTTGTGGGAAATATTACAAGAGAAAGGACACCCCACACACTTAATACAGGTATTAAAATATGTATAAAGCAATTACAATAAAGATTAGGTTAAGAAATGGACGATTTTCAGAAGAAATGGAAATTAATAAGGGATTAAGACAAGGATGCAGCTTGTCTCCGCAGTGTTTTAATATATATAGACGAAATTCTTAGAGGTAAATGTCAAAATTTCTTCAGGAATAAAAATAAATAGAAATAATAAAATAAATATGATACTATATGCTGGTGATATAATAATTAAGAAACAGAAAATGATTTACAGAAAAGTCTTTAAATATCAACCAATAAAACGAAAATAATGGCCTTTCAAGGAAAGTACCCTCAGAGATCCAAAATAGTGATAAATAACATAGTGCTGGAACAGGTAAACAAATTTAATTATTTAGGATGCAATATAACAGAATAACCAAGACCTAAATAATGAAGTAAGTAAATCCCAGAACAGTTGCGGAATATTAGAAAGAACATTAAAAAGAATAACTAGAAAAGAAACAAGCTTAAAATTTTACAAAACAGTCGAGATTCCAACCTTAACATATGGTTGACGATAAAGAGAAAAGAATGAGATAAAATAAATGAAGCAGAAATGAGACACCTTAGAGCCATATGAGGATGTGCAATAATGGATAAAGTAAAAAATGAAGAAATAAGAGAAGAACTAGGTGTTTGCCCAATAAATGATAAACCAATATAGGAAACATCTCTAAATCCGTCTGTATTCCGGGCGGGTTACCTGAGGAGTTTAGGCTGAATGGGGTGCGGGCTACATGGAAGTTTATAAAGGAACCCCACTGTCTTTCTTTGAAGACTATTAGAGTCACCTAGAGGCACCACGTGGAAGTTGACTGCTTAACCTCCCATATATTTTTATTGTCTCTATTCTATACTAAGAAGAATATTTTTATTCCCAATTCGATGTCGAGATTTCACCGGAAATATATGTTTTGAGGCCCCTGAATCTAAAAAAAAAAAAAAAAAAATGCAGGAAAAGGTCCCCGCGGTTTGTGTATTGTATGTGTCTTAAATGGAAAATTTTTCGAAAATTTTGATTTTCTCGAAAATAGATCCAACTATTTTGACTAAAATGCCACAGGTTTGGGATATTTTTACAGTAAACAAAATGTATACTTTGAATTTTTTGGTTATGACCTATGTAGTCCTGTTTACTCTGGGTGACTTTTGCATAACTGGTAAACCGTAAGAGATAGATCAAATCTTACTGTACAAAAAGTGTAGATCTTGAACAAAACACAATTTATCTCGAAATAACTTATTTTGTAGAGTGAACCACTTCGGAGATATTCCTTGTTATTTGTGAGAGTTTTCTAATTTTCATCAAATGGAAGATCGTTATTCATTTTGTTATATCCTAGCCGTGCAAAGTGAACGGAATTTGAAAGCTTTAAAAGATTTGACCTGCTCAAGGCCTACTGTATTCCCATATTCTCCTTGTACCTGCAAGGAAATAAGCAATATGATAATTTCTGCAAATGTTTATCTCAACTTACATAAATATATAGGAATATGAGTTTATAACAATTGTTAGTACCAGAATGCCCGCCTCAGTAGCGTGATGGTTAGCGTGTCTACTTCACGTTCAAGAAGTCGCGAGTTCGAATCTCGCTTAGGGTAAGGTTTTTTCCGAGGTTTTCCCTTATCCTGAGAAGACGAATGTCGAGTAACTTAAAGCTCTATGGACCTTGGGCTCATTTGAGCATCATTTCACCCATTTCCTCATTCACCGTCCGATATGACACTACGTTGGAGGACGTTGACTAAACAAAAGTACAAGAATAGAGAAAGTCATGAGAGTACAACACCGCAGGGGCCTTAGTGCTAGGTAACTGTGCCTACGAGCAGAAGGCAGCTGGGCAGATGTTTACATACATCTATCTCTACTTCAAAACTACGGGGCAGGTGGCACCGGTGTACCTGATTTCATTATCCGTGGGTAGGTGGCAGAATGGTCTCAATTAGCATTTATTTTCATTTTTACTACATTTTTGGACTTTAGATGGAACGTTTATGCTTAATATTAAATATCTAACCCAGCATGCACCTCTATAACTGAGAAAGATCACGGAAGCATTCGTCAGATTTATCAGCTCAGGGCTTTGTACCCGGAACCACTGGAATGTGGGGAACAGAAGTTACCGAAAGTTGCTTTATAAGGACTGTTTTGCGCGCACTCAATAAAATAAGTCTAAGTCTAAAGTCAGGAATCACCGAAATGACGTGATTGCCAATAATGGCAAGGGCGAGCCAAAGCATCGTAAACATGCTAGAATTAAAATGTTTTAAACATTGCATGGCTCGTCGACTGATGCGCACCCAGGCCCTAGGCCACGCACCCCGCAAGAGGTCTGTGCCTCGGAAACGCCTCAGGAGCTGCAACCTGGCCGCACAGGAAAACTGCGGAAAAACTGTAAATAGTGAAGTGTATATATTGCAGTGTAAATATGTATATACGAGCGCGCCTGTGTGTGTGTGCGTGTGATGGGACATATGTGTGGTATGTCCAGGAGTGAGTGTGTGTATGTATCCGTGTATATAAATTAAAAAAAAAAATACTATCAAAAACGGACAAACATAAGACCGAGTATACGCCCAAAAACTTCTCGGTGGGCTAAAGTTGCCCACTGTATGGGTTTTTGAACATATAAAAGCAAACATGAACATGTAAATACTGTAAACTATAATTAATGTTAATTTTAGCCTGTAAGCCGGGCCCTTCTGTACCGGCACCGGGCAAATGTTTTCTTTAATAAAATAAGTTGAAGTTGAAGTTAATCAATATCTTCTGCAACCTATACAATGAATTCGCATTTCTATATCTATTCGGCTATTTTCAATGTCGTTTATTTGGTCTTGCATACACTTTGGAAAGCAATGGAGCCTTCGAAAACGCTTGCAAGACCCAAATGAAGAACAATGATGATGTATAAACACACTGCTAGCCAACACTTATTAAGGACTAGTGTCATTCTGAAATTAGGCTACAGATACGATTATTATTATACACTATTTTAGACTGCTTAATATTTATAGATATCTTATAGATGATATATAAATATATGGTATTGTTTTACCGTTTTCAGATCATGATAGTCATCGGGCTGTGATGTTCAGTGTTAACAACATGAATTTTACAAAACCAGAACTTTCTACATAAGGGAGGCAGTGTAAATAATAAAACAAGAATAGTATAACAAAATTTTAATTATTAGATAACAGGATTTTCTGAACTTTCTCATCTTTTAAACTGAAATGTTGGCTTGTAAGTCCTACATCAGGGGAGCGTAAACACATAAAGAGGAAGATCGTGTAACTTAGATTCGTGGCCTACTCGAATGAGGCCATGGTCTCATTCCGTAAGAAACCAAAGTTGGCATTACCGGAGTGTTAAAAGCTTTTGGGCATTGACTGGAAGAATTTTATACTTTTAACACTCGTCAAGCGCTATAAGGTCTAATTTTATTGTCCACTATCTAAAAAAATCTGATGTGTTGCCTTCACATGACCCTCTCCACTCTTGTACTAACCATTCTTACAAACTTTTATTCTTCTATTTTCTTCACGTTAGTTGAGATAAACATTTGCATAAATTATCTTATTGCGTATTTCCTTGTAGCTGCAAGGAGAAAATGGGAATACAGTAGGCTTGGAGCGATAGTCAAATCTTTTAAAGCTTTCAAATTCCGTTTTCTTTGCACGGTTAACATAAAAAATGAATGTCGATGTTGACAGAGGTGTAAGCTCTCCAAAACTTACACAAATAATAAACTCCGAAATGGTTCACTCTACAAAAACATTTCTTCCGACATAAATTGTGTGTTTTAGCAAGATCTACATTTTTTGTTAAGTGAGATTTTATATATCTCTTACGGTTTACCAGTTATGTGAAAGTCATCCAGAGTAAATAGGACTTCATGGGCTAAAGCCAGAAAATTCAAAAGATACATTTAATTTGTCATAAAAATATGTCAAGCTTATGGCATTTTAATCAAAATTGTTAGAGCCATTTTCAAGAAAATCAAAAGGGTAGCCTAGGGTGGAGAAATTTTCTTCGAAATCTTCGTGCCGCATCCCTGAAGGACATTAAACTTAAATACCAACTTTTTGTCAACTGACTTTTCGTATTTGAATTATATCTACTGTCCATAGACTGACAGACTGACACACAAAGACACACACACACACACACACACGGACCTTTTTCTAAAACTGCTTTTTTTTATTCAGGGGGCCTCAAAACATATTTTCGGTGAAGTCTCGAACGAGAATTTTTGGGTGGAATGCAATACCTCCTTGTACTTAGTAATAAAGAAAGTAAAAAAATGCCACTGTTCACATGCAAATATTATGGATACCTTTCTGTCAAATTTGACTCAACAATTCTGATGAAAGTAGCACATATTTGAGATATTTACATGGCAAAGGGAATATCTTGAATTTTCTGCGAATACTCCCTGAAGACCTGTTTATTCTGGTAATATTGTGTAACCGGTAAGCCTTTAAGTATACACAAAATTTTACTGCACAACAACTGAAGGTATAATTAAAACACGCAATTCATGAAAAACAATTTTTTTTGAGAAGATAACGATTTTCCACAAATTACGCATTATTGCTTTGAATTATCCAATACTTTTATTTTTCTCAAATAGGAAGTCTTCGTTCGTGTTTATAAGTCCTGCCTATGCGATGAGAATATATCAAAGCCCTCACATAGCTGCCAGCTCTTTAAGCTTTTGTAGGAAGAGCTTGCAAAAGAGAGTAGAGAAGGCGGTGTGAGTATGCACATTATATTTCCCTCCCGCTGTATTTTACGTTGCTTCTGGTTTTTATGTATCATACCAACTTGCTTATTACGTGTCCACAGAGGTTTAAGTGCATGGCAACTGTATTTGTGCCTCTCTTGCGAACAAAAGACAGCTAGAGAGATATCTACATGTGCATATGTATTTGTACTTCAAAACTACTGGGCAGGTGGCATTGGTGTACCTGATTTTATTATGTATTGATAGGTGGCAGTGCAATTGAAGTCACCATTTATTTTCATTTTTACTATATTTTTTGGACTTCATATGATCTTTGATTCTTGATATTAAATATCTAATCCAATATTTCCCTCTGTAACTGAGAAAGATCACGTAAGCATTCGTCAGATTTATCAGCCCAGGGACTTGAAATCGGGACCACTGGAATGTAGGGAAGAGAAGTTACTGGAAGTTGCTTTAGAAAAGCTGTTTTTTAATACTTGGTTGTTGAGGCTTATTCGATTATACAACTTCTTCGTTTTCGCTTACATTTTATTATTTTATTATTTTGTTGTTTAACAACGCTGTCAATTGCCAGGATCACATTAGCGTCGCCGGTGTGCCGGAATTTTGTCCCGCAGCAGTTCTTTTACATGCCAGTAAATCTACTGACATGGAGCTGTCGTTTTTAAGCACACTTAAAAACCATCGGTCTGGGCCGGATTTGAACCCGCGACCTTGGGAACAGTAGGCCGGCATCTAACCAACTGATCCACCCAGACCGACAATTTTTCGCTTACAAATAACGTCTTTGTTTTCATCAGGTCACAGTTTAGCTGGATAGGTCTGTACTTCGGGCTTCTTAGCGCATTTGCCATAGAAGTATCTTAAACGTATGGCATCTTAATTAAAATCGTTAGAGAAAATCAAAATTTTCGAAAAATTTTCCATGCAAAGGGTAGTTTAGGGTGGAGGAATTTTCTTCTAAATCTTTGTGAAGCATTCTTGAAAAATATGAAGCTTAAATACCAACTTTTAACCGAATCTTCGTTTTGAAGTTACGTTGTTCACAGACACACAGGAACATTTTCTTAAACGGGGGCCTCGAAACGTATTTCCGGCGAAATCCTGACATCGAAATTTTGGGTCCAATTCAATACTTTCCCTACTTACTATATCGAGTAGAATAAGTAATATAACTCTAGTTCAATGAAGGTAATATATTATCTCACACAATTTTGCAAACTTTGGGGCTTTAGCTTTTATAGTTCTTGAGAAAAAGGAATACGTCTCTAAAAATATACTCTTATATTAGGGATGGTAGGAATTCAAAATCAACTTTAATGCTATGCCTCACAATACATTCTAGGGGAGAAGTTATCATTAGCTGCATTGTCTGCTGAGTATTTGTGGAGATAGCTTTTCACTTTGAAAGACACTTTTCTCAACTAAGTTTTTTCCTTGTTTTAAAATCCTGGCCACTCAAACAGAATGGAATGTCAAAACCATCGCAGCTCTTTAACGGTATGACTATCGCGTAAATCACTGAGCCGGAAAGCTCAAGCGGTAACGTCTGTGACCCGCATTCGGGAGGTCACAGGTTCGATCCTTGTGGCTGCCTTTCCTGACTCGTTTCCCCCCTTTTTTTTTTTTTTTTTTTTTTTTTTTTTTGGTTTCCCTGGGTCGCCAGTGAATGCTGGGAAGTATCTCCATATCTCTCGAATTTGCTGTCTCTCCATTTCGTTACATAAATCATTTCATTTCACTACTCCTCCTATTTGGTTTCTTTCAGGGTTGGAAGGCTCGGCGAGCGTTGCGGCAGCCGCACGGCAGGGGGAACAAATGTTTTCTGGATATCTCGTTCCCCGGATTGGAAGGTGTGCTTACTGGTTTCCGCCCCCACCCATGGGATGGTATAAACCCAAGAGCGGTAGCGGAGCCGGTTTGTAAGTCCCGCACCCACCCCCCCCCCCTTGGGAGTACAAACCCGAAGGGGTGGTACAGGAACTGACCCGAGCCAGCGTCCACCGGGTACTTCTAACGGAGAAAATGTAGGGACCCTGCCCTCTACTTTGTTGTTGCAACGCCCTCTGGACCCTTCGCCTCATCCACCCTCCCGGGGTGTGCACATACACCCGAAGCTATCTGAGTCATTAGGTAATCGCTTAAGCAACTGACTTCTCCCATTCTCATTGCTCCTATAACTATGTATGTAATAAAATAATTTCTGCAAACGAGTATCTCGATTGACATTCAATAATTAAGTTTTTGTAAGGAGCCCTTGTATGACGGTGAGTCGAGAATCCATGCCATCTTGTTTCGTCACGTGTCCACATGGACCTCGGTGTATAAGCTTGTCTCAAAAGTTTGTTCGTTTTGCGCCCAAGCTTCACCTATGACGCCTGTAAACCCTAAAACTTCTGTACACTCAAGTTACCAAAGTTGCCTAACCACCCCTACGACTTGAACTCGCTATTGGATACGTCGGTGTTTGTGATGACACTGGATGGAACAGCGTGAACTTGTGTTTGTGAACTATAGAAATAAGAAAGGAATATTTCCCACATCTTATGCTGTTTTACAATCGTAAGGGCTAAACCGCCTCTCAATGCCGGCGGGAAATTTCTGCTGTCTACGGGGAAATTGCAGTAACGAAAAGTGGTTTAGCCGATTTCGAGTTGGGAATCTCTCCCTAAAACAAAGTTTGGTAACTGTCGTAGTGCTGCGGGTAAGGTGTGTTCCCAGGCGTTCTTAGTGTTTGAAACGTAACGAGAAACGAACTTATGCCACAATCTTATGTCTTTGCTTCTCTGATGAACAAATGCCAGGTTTGACACGTGTTCATTTATTTCTGTTTCAAAACTACAAGGTAGATAGCAACAGTCTACCTCATTTCATGATCTAACGCTAGATGGCAGTGCGATCACTGTTACCATATATTTTCAGTTTTACTAAATTTTTGTAGCTTTGATGGCTTTTTGGGTAGTTTATTTAATACCTAATGTAGTATTTAACTTTATAATTGAGAAACTTTACGGAAGTATTCGTCAGTTGATCAACCAAAGGGATTTGAAACCGGAACCACCCACATAAGGTCTCTAAGTTTTGCTATTACCGACTGTACTAATAGTACCAAGTGAGTAAAAGGGTTCCGAGAGGTCCAGGTAAAATATGTTCTTGTTAATTAAACTGTGAAACATTACCCACTAACTACAAGGAAAATTGTCGTT
This sequence comes from Tenodera sinensis, assembly GCA_030765045.1. Taxonomy (NCBI): domain Eukaryota; kingdom Metazoa; phylum Arthropoda; class Insecta; order Mantodea; family Mantidae; genus Tenodera; species Tenodera sinensis. Next base: position 105,632,248 of record CM060968.1, on the reverse strand, counting down.
GGAGCTCTGAGAAACTTTACTACTGTTTATGAAATATCCCTTCATGGCGAAAAGAATGGTATGCTATTAGCGGCCAACTTTCTTCGACTCACATAGGTGAATACAATTATTTTGCCGCTTCAGCCTCGTTAGGTCCCGGGGGGGACCATTCGAGCAGCTACTTGATGGAGAAGTAGCGGCCCCAGGTCGAGAAGACTGCCTAACTGGCCGGGAGGGCTCGGGATATTGACCACGTCCCACCCTCCAGTAATGCACCTCACCAATGATGCCCGTAGTGAGCAGAGGTGGGGGACGCAGCGGCTGGGTGGTAGGCCTTGGACCTTCATGGGCTGTTGCGCCGGGGTTTAGTTTTACCTATTTTAGAGAATTCACAGACAGGGAGCGTTATTTTGCCTTTTTTTTTTCAATAAGGCCCCAAAACATCTCAGCCCCTCGGTCCCCGACCAAACCTCCCGCGGTTTCTATCCCTAGGGTAACTTAAAACATAAAGCGTTCAAGACATACCGATATACTCTGAAAGAATTAAAATAAAATAACCGCAAGGTAGCTACCAGTAGTTGTTAACTTGAACTACGGCGAGTGATGGATAGTTGCCTAAAGAGGTTCAAAAATGTATGGACGACAGTGGCCAGTTTCAGCATCTCCTATCACAAAGTTAGTAAGCAAAGTCTTTAAAAATGATTTTAACAATAGTGTATGCATTCGTCCGCGCCTTTCTATGATGACGGCATACGGCAACGAGCACCGAGGATGCGGCCAGGCGAAACAGGTGCAGCCGGTTCGGAACTTTTTGATTCTCTCAGTAGCAGTCAAGAGTATGCATTATATTCCTGTCAACTATTCACCGAAAGGATATCCTCGAAAAAGACATTTTGAGGACCTTTCAGTTAAGTTGTATTGCATTCACATGAATTTATATTTGCACATTTTGTGGCAGGTAAATATATTAGTCACTAAGTGATGATTTTGAAAATGTGTACTTTTCATGACGGACAAGAAAACAATACGATACCTACCATTTAAAAAAAAAAAAAAAAAAAAAAAAAAAAAAAAAAAAAAAAAAAAAAAAAAAAATAGCTTCTTCATATGACTTTTCTCCACTAGTCTCCAGAATATACTATGCACTTCTTGTTAAACCACTTTAACTTTCGTTTACAAATAAGAGTGACACTGTGTAATGCCTGGGAAATATTAGTCTCTTTGTATGATGCGAGAAAAAAGAAAAAATATTGCTCGCCATTTGATACGTGTGTAAGTATTTTAAAATTCAAACGGACTACCAGGATTGTCTGAAATGATTACTCAAAAACTACATAAATAAATCAAAAGAATAGCTCTACTATTAAAAGTAAATGTTGGAACGCACGCCCATTGCGATTAACACAAAGAGTGCTGTGATTAACTGTAAACAATGAGATGTTTGTGTTTTGTTTATATGTTCTGTATTTTTTCTTGAATTTATATTGTGTGCCTTACTAATATAAATGCAATACTGATTTGCATTGTTAATTTTGCCGCATATATTTAAACTGAGTGGAATCAGTAATCTATGACATTAACTAGTCTAGCGCTTAAGCGAAGCACTGCAGTAAAAAACTTTCTTGAACAACGTTATCCACACACACACACACACGCGCGCGCGTGTACCTTTTTCTAAGAATGCTTTTTCTCGGATTCAGGGGGTCTCAAAACACATATTTGCGATGAAATCTCGGCATCGAATTTTTGGGTATAGTACAATACTTCCTTCCACTTACCAGTAGAGAAAGTAAAAATAAGTGAAGGTGAGTTTTACGGTTGGTCCGGAGCAATTTTAAACAATCCAAGATGCAACTCTTTATATAGGTACTTTCAGAGAAGTCAAGGAAAGTTAATGTAGTTATAAGAAATTCAAGGATTGCTGTTTGGGTAATGAAACAGGCGTAAATGAAAGTATGGAGAGTAAGAAGAAATTGCTGATATAATACTTAGGGGAAGTAGTTCAATTACAGGCAAAGTTGTGAAAAATGAAATCTCCAATGGTCATTTTCAATTGCAATGGTTGTAATATTAAATAACTAGTAACTGGGCGAGAAAGTTTTTGTTTTAATGTGTGTCATTATCAATAAAAATAAGTTACAGATAATTATCATTAAAGTGTATTTTACGTTTTGTTGAATTTTTACTTTATATGTTGATAAGTGTGTACGGTTGTAATATTAAATATCTATTATATATTGTAACTTTTGGTGTGGGTGTAAAGTAAAGAAGACAGATGTAGTCGAGATAAAGAAACACTTTTACTTCCGTAAACAGCAACTTTGTACACTCGTTGCAACAGCAAGAAAGTCTTTTCCGATTCTCCAACAGCACGGCTCCGAATTCGTAACACAAAGAACTGTCCCTTCTCCGTCGGCACGACTACTCGACCTTCACATACGTCTGACTCCGTCGGCACAACTACTTAACGCTTCACATACGTCTGACCGCCTCTTCTCCGTCGGCACTACTCAACGCTTCACATACGTCTCTTCTTTCCGTCGGCTCCTTTGCGGTAGTGCCGGCAATAATGCGATGGGTGACACTGCTGCTGTCGGCAATTAGATGCGGCGGGCGCGGTGACACGTCCCGACCAGCACTATCACTGCGGCAGCTCCCTTGCGCCCTGGTGGACTAACCCATCGAACCTCTTCTCCAGGAGGCACGATCCTAGGTATCGCTGTTGGATAGTGTCCCTTGGTCCGGGTAGGACGATGTATGCCATCCTGCTTCGAAATTCTGCAACAGTACCGCCGGTCTTGACGGTCTCTCGTCCAGTTGCCCTTCTTCCTGGTGTGTTGGCGGGCCATCCTGCGCACTTGGAAACGGCTCGCTGGGTACCATGTCCGCCAACCTCTCTGGCGCACCTTCGCAGCCACCTTGCTTCCGATGGGTCCGGCAACAAACCCCACCACATCCGCGCGAGTCGCGTCCACCGCTGCACTCGTGTTCACTCGTGCTCGGCACGGCCTCTCCTGTATCCTGCCGTCCAAGATGATGTCCACCATTCTTCCGTTCACGGCACTATGCGTCAGGTGATTGGATGGCTCCGACGGTCCCCCCATGTCACACGCCAAGTCGGTTCTCGCGTGATGCTCGTTTGCTTGTGCGCTTCCCTGCTGATCGTCCTCCACGTCATATCCTGGTTGGTTACGTACCCGACACACTCCTACAGAGGATCCTCGACGACGTCCCTGAACTGCCCCTTTGTCTTCCCCGAGACGTACACTTTCGTTATCTGAAACGGGCGCAACTGTCGCCTCGGCCACTAGGTGCTTCCTCCCCGGGTCCGCGCTATTCCGTCTGCCCCTGGCATCCAGTACTTTGACGCTCTCGTCAACTCTTACTACCAGGGCGCCAAGACGTTCCCCGTCGTCCTCCACGACGTCCACATGCTGGCAGAGGTCTTCCACCTTTTCGCCGAGTTGTTCCACGTCTTCCGTCACGCCAATCAGTTCGCCATCAATTTTCGCCGATAGCTCCATCTTCATCTCTTTCAGCTCGGCAGCGAGGTTGTTTCTCCTCTTCATTTCGGCAACGAGGTTGTCGTTTGCCGTCTTCATCTTGGACATTTCTGTCTTCATTTCGGCGAATAATTCTTTCATCATTGCCATCATCCTGGTTTCCGAATCTCCCTCCATCTTGGTTCTAACGTTGCAACTTCTAACGACGATGTAACGAAACTAGAAGCAATTCGACGGATCCCACTTCTGACACCAGTGTATCTTTTGGTGTGGGTGTAAAGTAAAGAAGACAGATGTAGTCGAGATAAAGAAACACTTTTACTTCCGTAAACAGTAACTTTGTACACTCGTTGCAACAGCAAGAAAGTCTTTTCCGATTCTCCAACAGCACGGCTCCGAATTCGTAACACAAAGAACTGTCCCTTCTCCGTCGGCACGACTACTCGACCTTCACATACGTCTGACTCCGTCGGCACAACTACTTAACGCTTCACATACGTCTGACCGCCTCTTCTCCGTCGGCACTACTCAACGCTTCACATACGTCTCTTCTTTCCGTCGGCTCCTTTGCGGTAGTGCCGACAATAATGCGATGGGTGACACTGCTGCTGTCGGCAATTAGATGCGGCGGGCCCGGTGACAATATGTTAAAACACTAGAAATAAATCTGAATGCATCCATTATGCCATGTTTGTAGGTAGAAATATATAAAAACAAAAATTTTAAAGAAACGAACACGAAGACGAACACGATGAAATCCAGTCCATTTATTTTTTCTGTCACTTTATTTTCTTCTAGCTGAATGCACAATAACACAGTTCTCTTTTATTGACGTTAACAGTTCACAGGTCTTGGTAAAATTACAATTCACAACTGTTTTCTTTTCGTAACCTTGACTCAGTGGTTTATGCCTGTCTTCCTTTTATCTGTCCCTCAAACCCTAAGTGTGACGATAAAATCACTCGACACTACTAAAGCTGCTTTACTGGCTTTACTTCGACGCGACGTGTCTCTGCTGACGATTGTACACGCAGCTGACACAGAAAAAAGAAAACCTAAAAACTGACCGACGAAAAACTGCGTACCCAAATTACAGATTTGTTTATTTATAAAGGCTTTTCCCTGGTTCCGGTACGTAAACTTGACTTATAGGCTACAATTTTCATTGGTTTACAATTATCGATATTTTTATAGTCTTTGTGGTTTATATAAAGGTCATACGGCACCAACTGTAGGTCACCGAGAACAGTAAAACTGTGGTTCTTGCATGTTTGCGGTGTTTCGGCTCGCCTTTGCCAATATTGGATATTGCGGAGTTCTGGTGTTTCTTAATGTGTGCCCAAAGTTCTGTTCAGTACTGTCTTTTGGATAGTTGGTAGGTAGGTTTATTGGTGTAAAATACGGTTGGAAGTGCGAAAGGGAGTGCAGAGTATTTACGTGCTCCGCAAGCTTTTATGCGGTTGATGATGTAGACAGATATTACTCAAAAATGTTGCTTTACCTTAACTTGCCAGCGGCCGGAAAATTCACGAATGTTCTAGCAAATCCTTTGTAATATCGCACTAATTGTTATGTCATGTTTGATCGCCTGAGTGGTACGGGGGCAATTTGATTTTTCGTGCACAAAGGAATAAAACAAAGCATTTTTAGAAAAAGGTCCGTGCATGTTTTCACGCGCGCGCGTGCGTGTGTCTGTGAACAATATAACTCAAACATCTGATGTGTTGCACTCACATGCCTTTCTTCTTCGTGTTAATTAAGATAAACATTTGTGTAACTTACCTTATTGCTTATTTCCTTGTAGGCGCAAGGGGAATGTCAGAATATAGTAGGCTTTGTGCGATAGTAAAATCTTTTAAAGCTTTGAGATTCCGTTCTCTTTGCACACTTAACATATAAAAAAATGAACAACGATTTTCCATTTCGCGAAAGTTCTGTTTTCCGAAACTCACGCACATAACGAGGAATATCTCCTAAATGGTTCACCCTACAAGAAAATTTATTTAGACAATAATTGTGTATTTTAGCAAGATCTATATTTTTGTATTGTATGATTTGATCTACCTCTAACAGTTTACCAGTTATGCAAAAGTCGTCCAGAGTAAATACGACTACAGGGGCCATAGACAGAAAATTCAAGATATACATTTAATTTCTCATAAAAATATCTCAAACATATGACATTTTAATCAAAATCGTTTGAGCCATTTTCAAGAAAATCAAAATTTTCGAAAAATTTTCCATGTAAAGGGTAGTTTAGAGTGGGGTTATTTTCTTCAAAATCTTCGTGTCGCATCCTTGAAAGACATTAAACTTAAATACCAACTTTGGTTTTTAACGGACTTTTCATTTTTGAGTTATGCTGTTCACAGACTGACACACAGATTTACACACAGACACACACACGGACCTTTTTCTAAAAATGCTTTTTTTGGATTCAGGGGGCCTCAAAACATATATTTCCGGTGAAATCTCGACATCGAATTTTTGGGTGGAATACAATACTTCCCCTACTTACCAGTAGAGAAAGTAAAAATGAGAAGTCGGCTAAAAATCGAAGTTGGTATTTAACTTTAATATCTTTTAAGATGCGACACAACTATTTTAAAGAAAGTTCTTCCAGCCTAAACTATTCCTTGCATGGGAAAGCTTTCCAAATTCTTAAATATGACTAAGGATTTTGCTTAAGTTCCATAGTTTTAAATATGTTTACGACAAATGAAATATATATCTTGAACCTTCTAGCTACACCCCATTTAGTACTGTCTACTCTTAATGAATTTTGCATAAGTAGTAAATCGTAAGATATAGACCACAGCTTGCTATACAAGAAATGTAGATCTCGTTAGAAAATACAATTTATGTCCAAGTGCAATTTTTTTTTTTTTTTTTTTTTTTTTTTTTTTTTTTTTTTTTTTTTTTTTTTTAGTGAACTGTTTTGGAGATATTCCTTGTTGTTTGTATGAGTTTTGCAATACTTTTATTTTTGTCAAATATAAGCACATTATTCATTTTTGTATCATTTTTATCGGAATATCAGTGCTTTCTTATTTGAAAGATTTGACTATCGCTCAAAGCCTTGTGTACTCGAATATTTTTTTTAAATTTATTTATTATTTGAAGTCGCTTAACATAAAAGTCATATTGCGACTAAACATTGAGGAAAAAAAAGGAGGAAACAAATCATAAAGTTTACATTGAATTTAAACATTAACTTTGCATGCTTTGATGAACTTGATGATTACTCAAATATTCCCCTTGCATCTATCAGGACATAAGCAATAAGATAATTTCGGAAAATGTTTATCTCGACTAACCTGAAGAAGATAGAGAATAGTTTTTGCAACAGTAGAGAAAATCACGAGCCCAGCACATCATATTTTAGCATTCTAAAGTACCAGTTCAACTAGAAGGCAGTCTCCCCAAACTAACAGAATTATGTGTAGAAAATTGGGCTGAAAAAAGAAAGGTTTTTAAATCAACTTGCTTGTTCAAGTCCATTAAATAATTAATTAATTGAACATACTGCATCAGCCGACATTCATCAATCATGCCCACAGGAGCTCAATCTCATGTAGAATGTATACAACATTCCTTGAAATGTTTATCGTTGCAATTCCAGCAATTTATTGTATGTTTAAATAAAGCCATCAGAATCACCATGGGAGACTTAACAACATAAATGTGTATTTACATACAAGTTACATGGGTCAAATCATGCAAACTTAGCTCTGACTGTAATATTTATCATTTCCGAGAAACGCTGGAATTTGACGACGATTGAAAGGACATATTACAAGCCAGGACGACTTCCGGTACTCAAGCGTTATGTAAATAACTGTTCTCAGGGTCCTAAGTAAAAGGAGGAAAGCGCAAAATTGCGTTGTTAAAATTGCTTACTAGCGTGTGCTACAGATAGCATTACACTATTAAAGCCTGTAAATCTAGTGAGAAAAAATCTGATGTGTTGCACTCACAGGACTTTCTCTACTCTTGTACTATCCATTCTTACAAACTCTTATTCCTATATCTTCTTCGTGTTAGTTGAGATAAACATTTGTACAAATTATCTTATTGCTTATTTCCTTGTAGGTGCGAGGGGAATGTTAGAATACAGTAGGCTTTGTGCGACAGTAAAATCTTTTAAAGCCTTGAGATTTTGTTCTCTTTGCACATTTAACATAGGTATAAAAAATGAACAACGATGTTCCATTTCACGAAAGTCTTAAGTTTTCCGAAACTCGGATACATAACAAGGAATATCTCCGAAATGGTTCAACCTACAAGAACATTTATTGAGACATAAATTGTGTATTTTAACAAGATCTATTTTTCGCTCATAGCCTACTGTGTTCCCATACTCCCCTTGTTCCTACAAGGAAATAAGCGATAAGATAATTTCTGTAAATGTTGGTTACCTAACATGAAGATATAGCAATAAGAGTTAGTAAGAATGGTTAGTACAAGAATAGAGAAAGCCGTGAGTGCAACAAGATTTTTTATCTCATCAGGTTTTCAAGAATTTGTTTATACAATTGGGTATCATGAATCAGTTTGTATGTACCCCTAGACATGGACAGTAGTGTTCATCACTGAATGACCTTAAATAAGCTGAAAACAGATGTTTACTAGACCTCAGGTAAGAAAATTAATGTGTGATACAAATTTTGAGTACACAATGAACCAAACAGAAAAGCAAGCCTGGTATGAAATAATATTTTGTACTTGCTAACATCGACTATTTTCCAGATTCTTGACATGGATTTTACAGTGAGGAGTGGGTACAAATGTTCACCAATATATAAAACGCATTAAAAGAAGACACCATAGTGCTTGGACAGTAGGTTAGTCGGAAGTACAATAAATTATTAATTATTAATTATTATTATTATTATTATTATTATTATTATTATTATTATTATTATTATTATTATTATTATTATTATTATTATTATTATTATTATTATTATTATTATTATTATTATTATTATTATTATTATTATTATTATTATTATTATTATTATTATTATTATTATTATTATTATTATTATTATTATTATTATTATTATTATTATCATCATCATCATCATCAGCATTATTGTCATTATCATTGACGCAGTAGTGGGAATTAGAATATTAGTAAACGGAAATCAAATTTCAAGTACTCGCTAAAGGCTTGTTATTTTAATTTAGTTTCCTTTTATTAATTTTAACATCAACTTGGAACATTTTGTTATTAGACTACCGTTAAAGTAGAGTGCTAGACATTTACAAATAATATAAAGATTAATTTTTACGTAGTTATACCTGTTTCTTCTGCTAATTATACGATTTCTTGTTTGGGGGGGGGGGGGGGATAAGCAGGCGTCTAAAAGGCAGTATTGAATATAAGAGGTTATTCGAAGAAATATTTGTAAAATAAGTTGTTAAATTTAATTAATGTCGCTTAACCTAGTTTTACCACTTTTAATTTTGTACGTATGTTAATAAAAACGTGAAAGTGAAAGGAATATAAGATAATGTTAAATAAGGCATGTTAGGAACAGAAATTTATTAACAAAGACTGGAAGAAATAGGGCATATAAATTACAAGTAAATGTGACGTTTATTTTTGGTGGTGCAAATACTAAAAAGTGTAGATGGTAAAGTGCACCCTTGTCTGGCACCCTAAGTAATAACAATTTTTTTGCGGAAATTTTACCATTGTTCCTCACATTTATTTTTGTTTGAAATTACAAGCATTGTATCATTCTTATAAGTTGTTGTGGGTATCCTCTTTCTTCCAATATTTGCCACATTTTAAATCGGTTTACTCTATTCAATGTCTTTTCAAAATCATACGCCATTTGTGTTTCGTTATTAAGAAATCACTGTTTAAGTTTACAAATACATTAGAAGCTCTTGTTTATGAAAATACCACGAGCTTGTTTTGAGCCAGCAATCATCTAACCCCGAGGCCTATATTTACGAACATAGAATAGCCGAGAATACACGCAGCCTTTCTGGGCAATTGCCTGTTCAGTTGCCCATATTAACTGCAACCCAGGAACCCTACCATGTTTTGGTGAGCACCATATATAAAAGCTGAGGTTATGCGATTATATCTTCCACTTTAAAAGGTCCGGACATTCTTTTCTCTCAGGTTTGTTAAAACAACAGCTGTATTTTCTGAAATACTAAACGTTTCGGGATACTTTTGGCTACGTTTCTTCAAGCTACTTGGAATGTAATTGTGTGGCAATTCAGATTCCGTAATCTTAACGTTTTCTTCATTTTCTCAATGATTACCAATTCTTATTTGTGTCAATTTACCTTTGTGACTGAAAGAAAACGTTACTAAAATTTAATTTAAAACTGCTATGGACCTTAAGTGGACAGAAAATTACTAAAAGCTGTTATTCAACTTACCATAGCTTGTCAAAATGCTCTCGTATTTTAAAGGCGTTGCTCTAGACTAGATACATCAGTAAATTGCATTTATATATTCTACAACCGATTGAAAAGACTAGCTTGTAAATTAATATGAGATTTATTTGATTGCCTACACACTTCTCTAGACTGCCATGTATGTGCATATATACTTATATGTGTGTGTGTGTGTGTGTGTGTGTGTGTGTGTGTGTGTGTGTGTGCATGCGCGAGCACACGCCTGTTTTTGTGTGTGTGTGTGTGTGTGTGTGTGCATGCGCGAGCACACGCCTGTTTGTGTTTGTGTGTGTGCTGTGTGTGTGTGGATACCATACGAAAAGTTTGTATAAGAGTGAGTAGAGAAAGTAATGTAAGTGAAGATATTATTTTTATTTTTATTATTTTTTGTATTCTGGCCTTATTTAAAATGTAACGAAGCATTACGAGGATAAATGTTTGCACAATATTCTTAAATAAACCGTCAAGGAAATAATAACCTCTACACATCTGTCATGCAGGAGAGAAGAAATAATGTATACTGGAGACCATTTCCTGTATTGGATGCAAGAACAATAATAGGTAATACCTACTCAAGAATGCAACATGTTCCGAAACCAAGCAATGCATATTTCATACCTTTGTGCAAACACTGAATTGTTTTGAAAGTGGCTTGGAGGGAAAACCCATTTTTAGCATTTTTACTTTCAAAGAAGTTAAAAAAGTCATGAGACGCTCCGAATTTGCCTATTTGACTAGTTTATTCCACTGTTTAGAATCCTAGGCTTTTGTTTCAATCTTACTGGAGTGAAACATAATCATTTTATGTCGCCTATAACAGTTATTTATGCAACTAGTGTATAATTTGACTGATTGTCACACGAGTGCGTCAGTGAAAAGGTTATACACGTGTTACAGACAACGTTGTATGTAATTTTAGCATTAAAATACGAAAACTAACTAATAAATGTGTTAAATGTAAAATTATATCACAGATGTATGACGTAATATGGTTGCTCAGCTGATGTTTCATTTGTTTCAACAGTAATAGAAGAAAATGGAGGGTGTTGATAAAACTGTTGAAAATATGGATTGATTGACATTTGGGGGAAGCCAAGAGTGTTGAAAGTTGATTAGTTCTAGAAAATTCAAAAGAAGTTCACAAAAAGAATATGAAATTATAAAATTTGCAGCATATCTTCAGAATTTATTACTATGTACCGAATTTGAAGCCATTCTGATGTATACTTTTAAATATTTAAATTATTTTATGAAATCAATTCTATTATATTTAAAAGAACGTACGTCTCAATATATTTCCATGACTTCTCTGTAACTTTTAATTAAAACATTATGGATATATAAACAAAAGTTGCTATGAGAAATATTCTGTCATAACTTTAAGGCTACCAAATAATATTACCACTTTAAAAAATTCAGTTTTTTAGAGTGTGAAAATTTTTAAGTGATGTACAGAATAGCTGTTAACCTATATACAATGTTTCAAGTTGATCTGAATTAAATTGCGCTGCGTGGAGCAGTTTCAACTGTAAAACACATCTTATTTTGAGAAAAAGACATTTTTATGTAAAAACTAACCTTTTACCTGCATTCCCGCAGCATACATACGGCAGATGGCAGCACATAGCAGATGAGAATGAATTTTCGTTCACTGACCATATTAGGAGCGCAATTCAAAATAAAAAAGCAGAAGAAGTGAGTTATATTGCCTTTTTATATGCACCAGTTATGTGGAAATATTTAAAACCACGAAGGAATGACAAATTGTGTTTTATCGATGCATTTTCAGTTTTCCTTTAGGCCACATGACTTACCATTTGTACAAAATTATGAACCCTTCACTTCTATTGAAGTGGACTTTACTAACTATTTGTAGCAAATTCAAGAGAAAGTTATATTAAACCATAGACAACCCTGCGGCACAAGAGCTCTTTTTCTGGACGATGGGATGTGTTCAGCGAAACATACAAATTTGTATTTCTTCCTAGTTAATGTTTTAATGGAACTAGGCAGTCCGAGCATACATAAATCACACCTTAGTGAATTAAATTACCACTGCTGTCAAAATTCTCAATGTTCTTTCCTGAAATTTTCGTTAATTACTCTGTACATTATGCCAATTATTTCAAACGGTCATTTGCATTGATAGCAGAAAAATAGCATCCGACAGGAGAGTAAAATTTACTCTTAAAACATGTGAATTCTGTATCCTTTTTCTCTGAAATTATTTCCAATACAGAATCACAATTTTGTATACATATTAGTAGTACAATTATGTATCTACTGAACCTCCATTATTACTACAGCAGTTTACGAGAAGTTAAAAAAATTATTTCAAAGTAAAAATAGCAGAAATGTGGAAAATTTGCAGTGTTGTTGCTTTATTATCACTAATACATACTGTAAAATAATTATTGTGGGTCAGAAAGTTTATGTGAAAATTTCAACTCTTTACTTCTCACACTTTATGAGAAAAAGGTACATGAATTCACATGTTGTAAGGGTAAATTTTATTATTTTATTATTTTTCTGCTGAAAGAAATACTTTTCATTCAACTACATATGCTACTAATGCAAATAACCTCTTGAAATACTTATAATTTATATAGTAATTCATAAACATTTCAGAAAAAGTATTTGAAAACTTTAAGAACATCTAACTTAATAAGAGTCACTAAGCCGTAAGTTTTGTATGTTCAGACTACCTGTCCCCTAAGAAATTATATTAACCTTGTTACCTATTGTTGAACATGAACAAAAGTTAAGTAGTCTTTTATATCTTGTAAGAGTCTACGCCAATGTTTAATGCTTTGCCACATGTGAATAGAAGGTTAACAAATCATTATGCGCCGCGGCACGAGTTCTATTTCACAGCTTATAGCAGAAGGTGTTTTGAAGAAGTTTTAACTTATTCGTGATCGTTTAGAGCAATTTCCTTCTCCACTGCATTCAGACGCGGTAGCTGAAGTTTGGTAAGAAATCTCTTTAATGTTTAACTGACCATAACCGTTAAACTTGAGTGGCTGCTGGAACGCAACAGAAATAACTTTAAGGGATGTACCTCGAGCATAATCATAATCTTTCCCACAGTGCATACTTACTACAGCTAAAAACTGAGACAGCTTCATCGTCCATACAGTACTGAACATTTGAAATAATGAAACAGAAAAGAAATTCTATTGTTGCTAGTAATAAAAGTAATAATAAATAATAATAATAATAATAATAATAATAATAATAATAATAATAATAATAATAATAATAATAATAATAATAATAATAATAATAATAATAATAATAATAATAATAATAATAATAATAATAATGTAGCCGGCAGTCAAAAAAGAAAGTCGACTACCTCACACCACTTCGCGGCGAGCAAACAAGACAATTAGCGCGGCAGAGCAAAGCAATTGCAGACAGTTCTCTAAGCTGTTCTGTGCCGGGCTCGTTTATAAGTACCGAGAATAGGTGTGTTTTCCGGAGAATTCGCTTGGCACATAAAAGCAAGAGAGCCCGGACAGTCAGTCGTTAAATGTTGAACGAGCCAGCTGTAAGCAGTTTTAAGAGTGGAGTGGAGTGTGGAGTTTAAGGGCCCGTCGACAGCTGGGTCATTTGGGCCCCAGTTTTAAGAATGTCTGTGTATACAGTCAGTGTAGAAAGAGTGTATCGTCAGATACAGTTGTAGACATTTAATCGTCTCGTTGGAGTTGCTTGTTGTGTGAAGCAATTTTTACTTAACCTTGTTTTAGTAAGTGTGAGTGTATCGTCGGAAGCAGTTATGAGACAGAGAGCAAAACTGAAATACGGTGCAATGTGTGAATTATAAAAGTATAGGTAAGTAATTTAAAAGTCATACCAATAAGAAAATCTTGGAAATGTTTAGCGCATTCTTTCTGTTGTAAACTTCTGAATATCTTATAATTTGTGCAAAATTCTCTCAGAATAAAGAGGACTTCATAGGCTATTTGTAAAAAAAAATCTGATGTGTTGCACTCACATGACTTTCTCTATTCTTGTACTAACCATTCTTACAAACTCTTATTCCTATATCTTTATTCGTGTTAGTTGAGATTTGTAAAAATTATCCTATTGTTTATTTCCTTGTAAGGTGCAACGGGAACATTAGTATACAGTAGGCTTTGAACGATAGTTCTCTTTGCACGATTAACATATAAAAAATGAACAACAATGTTCCATTTCGCGAAACTTTTAAGGTTTTCGTTTTTCTCTTACGTTGTCTAAAGTTAAACACAGGTACGCCCGCTTGGAGAGTTACATACAAGGACCTTTTTCTAAAAATGGCTTGTTTTGACTGAGGTAACCTCAAAAAGAGTGTATACAGTGGAATCTCGTGGCTAATGTTTGTCTGGAGTGCAGCGAAAGAAAGAGATGTAACAATTGAAAAAATATTTTGGGAAATTCTCAGGGGAGATTTTTGGGTGTATGACGAATTCTTAACGTATCTTAATTTTAAAAAAATTAATGGAAAGTCATAAATTCAATATTGAAGAAGAACGCATACAGGTAAATTACCTCTAGAACCTGCTGTATTAACATCTATGCTGTATGCTCCAATGACGTCATATTTCGTTGAAAGAAATGTTTCTTCATAAAGGAATGCGTTACGTAATATTTGGAAATCATTTACTCCCAGAAAGTATGGGACATGTACTGTAAAATCTAACCTTCGAAAGAAACAGTAACACCTATTCTGCGTGTGATTTTATGGACATATTTGATAATATAAACTTTTATTCATGAGTAAATCTCACAAAAGTAAAATTATTGGTACTTTCGTTTAACCAGGAAGAGGAACAAAGAAAAAAACATTTTAAGCATACTTAAAATTAAACTATTCTTCCTAAAAATCTGGGCTCTACTCATTAGTAAGGCTCGCAACTTGGGACCTAGTGTGCTCTGCGGTCAATTGGGGTTAATGGTGTAAGGTAAACACACTCGGCGACAGTACCGCTATGATGACAAGAGTTGAATACCGGCTGCTTATGCACACAGGGCCCCAGCTTCCGAGCGTTAGTGATTATAGTTTTCAGTTCCTTGTTTGGTTTATGAATTTTTTAATTATGTGTGGTAAAGATTTATATATCGCAAGAACAATACTAGTGTATGTATGTAAAATGCATGGAGCCTATTGGTTACTGCACATACCGTGTGGAAGGGAAGTCATTACATTAATTTAAACCAATAGTACATCTCGTATTTGGAACACATTTGTATTTTACGTTTTTTCTCTATGATTATTTCCTTTGGATATATTTTAGTTTAGTCGAAAACAAGCTGGCAACACTGCAATATTATCACTAGGTCAGTGCATAAACAAACACCGTAGTGGTGCGTCTTGAGAACATAAACACATGCCTTGCCGTGTGCCGTGTGCGAGCGTAGGCCAACCAGAAACGTTAGCTCCCAAAACATTACATGACTCTCCAAGCGACTGACGTGTTTACTCCAGAAACTAGTTCAATTACCTGAACAACCTCAACGCAACGTTGTCGACTTTCCTCACGTCTGAAAAAGATGTTCAGAGTATTCCTTCAATTCTTTGACGTGATTGATTATTTCGAAACCCTGTGTGATGTCCTATAATTACTACCGAAGCTATGTCAGAAATAAGTTACTCTGCGTATCTTACACGTAACAAACCGTTATCTTCGTACATTCTTGTTGTATTACGCATCCAGTTTGGATAAAATAACTATTTTTTCGAAATCGGGTGATCAAAGAAGAAAGTGCCATTAGACATTTTTGTTTGTAATACTTATATGAAACACATATTCGAAGGAATATAATGGCTTCCCCTCCTCCACCCTGTATGTAGGTCAAAATGGAGATCAGGAAGTTTTTTTCCAAATGTCGGCAGATACTCATTAAACAGGAGACACGTTCCAGGAATTACCCTACTGCCCATAAGAAACTCTCTTTAATTAACGACTCTGCTATTCTTGTGTAATATGAAACAGAATTTATCAGACAGACTTATCATTTATGACTTTCATTTCAGGTTTCCTTTCCCTTTACTCTTATGTTTAATGCATGACACTCGATTTCACTGTTTTGGTTGCAGATGAATATTTTAACAGTATATGGTAGTATAAGGAACGAAAAATCATGTATGACAGAGTTTAAGAGATGAAAACACTTAGTCTGCACATGCTTTTAAAGTTATTTTCTCATATACGAAGGTAATTACTAAATGTCAACAAAGTACTCCATTTTGTTAATACTGCGCCTGCGAAAGTTCCAACCCCAAGTAAACGGGCGCAATCCACAAAATTAGCTATAAACCAGTTCGCACACACCAGCGTTCTAACCGTTGAAGTGCTCTTAAATTTACTTTTAACAAAACTATTTAGTTTAAATATTACACCCTTTGAAATTTGGTACAGCATATTTATAATATTAAGGTGCTCTGAAGTATAATTAGTTTTCCGTAAGAAGTTTTTGTTTATTTTCAAGTTTATTCTCAGATTTATTAATTTGTATTAACGCAATTTTAAGTAACCAGGTATCATCTCATATAAATTTTCCTACGTAAATAAAGACAACAGATGATTTAATGAACGAAAATGCGTAGAAACAAATACAAGCAGTTTAAAAGTAGATGTGATGAATTAGGGAGCCTGTAATAAACTCGTCGGTCTGGGTGGCTCAGTTGGTTAGACGCTGGCCTACCGATTCCAAGGTCGCGGGTTCAAACCCGGCCCAGGCCGATGGTTTTTAAGTGTGCTTAAAAACGACAGTTCCATGTCAGTAGACTTACTGGCATGTAAAAGAACTTCTGCGGGACGAAATTCCGGCACACCGGCGACGCTGATGTGATCCTGGCAATTGACAGCGTCGTTAAACAACAAAATATTTTTTTTTGTAATAAACTCACTCTACCGTTTCAAGACACTTTCTTATATTCAGAGTAAGTTCCTAAATGCCAACAAGGTACTGCGCATGTGCGAAGAGAAGTGCCAACCCATGAATAGATACTAGCGAAATTCGCGATTTTAAGCTGTTCTTCCACAACGATTCATTACCGTCCATGATAATTAAAGTTTACTTTCAGAGATTGCGTCTTGCGTCTATGCTATTAAATTGCTTTGTAAGGGACTGGTGAATCCGTTAGTCTCTATTCTATCAGTCGTAAAACGCGTAAGGATCAGAATTTTTTGAGAGACTCAGTGATTTTGACCTCTCCCTGTGCTTTCCGTTCAGATACTTGCGTCTCTTCCTTATATAAGTAAATAACACAGCCAAATGACGAACTAATTACGAAAGGTAGACTTGGCATAAAGCCAGGCCATCTAGTGGAAATTCCGAGCAACATTTCTGTATGAAATTTACTTTGGAACATATTTTATAGGGAGTTTGTAAGCCCCAGGCTTGCAACTTAATTTTAAGAAGTTTAACTGCATTTTCAGAGAAACCATTTGCTGTTTGTGAAATTTGTTACACATATAAAACAATGCTTTCTGATTGTACTGACTGTCACATGGATATGATATTTATATTTTTTAAAAAAATGTATAGTGTATATATATTTTACCCAAACCCGTCATTAGACATTTAAAAGGCTGTTTAAAGTTAAGATTATGATAAAATAATGTTTGAACGTGCAAAATCAGCATTTATAATTTTGACCCAAACCATCCTCCCTTTAATATATGATTTGTTTAGACATAATGACAAAATAGAGTGTGATAACATTAAATTTGGTTATCATAGAGTAGTAAAAATGTATTGACCAAGGCAGTAAATCTCAAGAAAGACCATAACCAACAACATGCCATATTAGTATATTGTACTATTAACATTAACTTGTCCAATACGACTGAAACAAGGCTGTGATGTGAACTGTCGAGTAATACAGCGAATCCTCCAACGAGTAAATGCCCATTTCCTAGCAGAGGGCGGAATATGAACTAAAGCTTGACTATAGTTTGGCAAGTACATTCGTTGCTACTTTTTGAACGAGTTGGGCTCCAAAGAACGAGCCTCATTATGTAGACTCGCTTCTATTTATGCCGTCACCGCACCTTCGGCACGTGTTCCACTGGCCTTCACAGGTGGAGTACGTACAGCAACAAAGTGTGTGTATTTATTTACCTTTTCGCACATGCAGTGATACGGCATTTTACAGCATTTATTTTAAATATAAATTGAGCAATGTTTTCAAATGACAAATTGTCTTCCCATATATCTACAACTCATCCCCAATGCACCCCGTAATATTTACATACTTGGGTCAGCTACAGGACGCTGAGGTTGAAGTTTTTATCTTTTTGAAACTTAGTTATTTACTTGAAAATTGACATACTTAATGTGAGTAAATAAATGACTGTGCTAAATCTCAAAGCTCTGCCGTAAATATTTTTTCGATAATACAATTAAATATTTAATTTTATCAAACAAGTACTATTTTCTTTAAAACTGCCTTGCGCATAGATGTATAATTACGGCATTTGTTAATGCTGAAGTATAATGAAAATAACGGAAATATTTTATTAAGTTGAGATTATTACCTGCAGAAGAATATATATTTGTTTTTATGAAGTAACCATAAATCGTATAGTCGAATCTTTGTATAGCACGTTTGAAATTGTGTGTGCAAAATTACAAACTAAAATGTAAGGACAGGATAAAGTTTAAACACAAAAAATCCAAAATTGAGAAAAACACAGAGAGGGAAAGTAAGTGAGTCCAGTGCCATTAAAGAGAGCCCAATGGTGATTTGAATATGTCACTGGACTTTTGGATTATTTGTATATATAATTAAGAAAACGAAAATGTCAGTTTCAAGTAAAATCCCAGTCCCAGAATATCTAGCACTCGTCACTTTCGATCGAAGAACAAAAGCAAAACACAGACCCTTTCCTTCATGTACACGTCTGCAGAGAAGGTTGGTAAAATGCCACCTGACGTTGCAGGGACACTATAGGAAGCGAATAGGTATACCATATGAAATGATTAAATCGTATGGCTTCGAAAGCTGCATTTATTTCCAGAGAACACTACAAGGCGAAAACGTTTTCACATTCGTCTGACTAATAAAGAACACTATTATCTGAAGTAGCAAAACAAAACTGTTCATTTTCAAGTATAGTGCAATTCTGTCCGCAAAACTAACTAAGCAATGACTTTTCCTATCCCTACAACGAGCTCATCTTTTTGCAGTAAATTACCACTTACCTCGTGTAGGGTACGTGTCAAATTGTTGCTTCCAAAAGCAATAGAAACGGGGCTTATAGCTCCCAAAGAGAGTTCTTCATTTGTCACTGTCTGACACACTGATCACTTTTGAATAGGATATATGAGTATAAATCACAAATTTATATATTCTGTTAATACACAATCTTTCATTTCTCCACTCTTTAGCACACCACGTTTCCTTATTTTAAAATGTTCACATGCAATGAACACGTTATTAGTGTCTACCCGTCAATACACAAGTCCATCTTTGAAACACCCTTGCCTGTTACAGAACGTTCCCGTTTTACTCTCTTGCATGTAAAGGCACCATGTCAACTGTCAAATTCAAACGTCCTAACAAAACACCGTCGAAAAGTGCTACTACCAACTTAGCAGTTTCACAACAGAACCAATGGGCATGGTAAATAACAGTGAAGAAAATCTGAGGTAACAGAAATAGCAAAAGGCAAATGACATTAGCCGTTATACACTGGTCTTGAAATTTCATATTGTTTTCATGACACTGCCATAAACAACTAAATAACGACAGTACTCTGAAAAAAAAAAAAAAAAAAAAAAAAAAAAAAAAAAAAAAAAAACGAAGTGTTGAAAATACAAAACAAATAAAACTGATACCTGGAAAATGGATGGTGTCACAAAAAAGTTATTTGACATAGATTGTGTACTATAAACATTTTATAGGTTAAGTTTTTGTCCATCCTTCATGGTTACCAGTTATACAAAATTATGAATGAAGAGCATTCCACTGGCTTTTCCCAAAAAATCAAGATATACATTTCATCTGTCATGAAAATATCTTAGGGATATAATATTTTAACGAAAACGTTAGAGCCATTTTAAGAAAATCATAATTTCTGGAATATAAACTATCATTAAAGTATTCAACATTTTTTGAAGTATAAAAGAATACATACAATTTCGGTAATGAAAGTTTACACAGAAATACATACTGTTACTGAGAAAATAAGAATTATTGGAGGTCTAAGACAAGTGTTTACGTATTTTATCCTCCACATTATATAATACGTGCATGAACGACATTGAAAAACAACGTAAAATAAAAGTAAATCCAAGAATGTAACCGTATCCTGGAAAAAGATGTATAAACACATTAATATTTGCAGATGATCAAACCATTATACAACAAGAAAGTAACCTGCAACAAGCAATATATCGTTTAAACGAATTATGTAAAAAATACAATTTTAAAATATCGTAAGTCAAGGTGTACAGAGTAAAATACTTGGCAAGCGATAAAATTATGATAAATAGCAACATAATTTAACAAATTATAATTTTAAAGATTTAGACTGCGATACAAGCTATGCAAGAGAAACTGACATAGCTAAAGGTAAAGTAAATACATGCCAAATGACGTGTGGTTCAATACAAAGAAATTTTTGAAAATACGTCACGAAAGGAATTAAAATTCTATTAGGTAATGGCTATAGTAGTTTTGACTCTGGGAGGGAATGGCAGAAAAATAAATTTGAACAAAATATGCAGCTGCAGAGATGAGCTTTGTTTAAAAAAAAAAAAAAAAAAAAAAAAAAAAAAAAAAAAAAAAAAAAAAAAAAAAAAAAATGCTTGTATACTACTAAATTAAAAAATCTGATGTGTTGCACTCACATGACTTTCTCTACTCTTATGTTATCCATTCTTACATACACTTATTCCTATATCTTCTTCGTGTTAGATAAACATTTGTGCAAATTATCTTATTGCTTCTTTCCTTGTAGGTGCAAGGGGAATAATAGAATACAGTAGGCTTTGTGCGATAGTCAAATGTTTTAAAGCTTTGAGATTCCGTTCTCTTTGCACACTTAACATATTAAAAAATGAACAACGATGTTCCATTTCACGAAAGTTTTGTTTTCCGAAACTCACACACATAATAAGGAATATCTCCGAAATGGTTCGCTCTGCGAGAAAATTTATTCTGACATAAATTGTGTATTTTAGCAAGGTCTATAGTTTTTGTAGAGTATAATTTGGTCTATATCTAATGGCTTACCAGTTATGCAAGAGTCGTCCAGAGTAAATACGATACAGGGGCTATAAGCAGAAAGTTCAAGATATACATTTCATTTTTCCTAAAAGTGTCTTAAGGTTGTGGAATTTTAATCAAAATCGTTAGAGCTATTTTCAAGAAAAACAAAATTTTGGAAAAAGTTTCCATATTAAGGGTAGTTCAAGGAGGAGGAATTTTCTTCAAAATTTTCCTGTCGCATCCTTGTAAGACATTAAACTTAAATATCCACTGACAGATTGATAGACACACAGACTGACACACGTGGACCTTTTTATAATTTTTTTTTTAAAAAAAATTCAGGAGACTTCGAAGCACATATTTCCGGTGAAATATCGACATTGAATTTTTGAGTGGAATACAGTAGTTCCTCTACTTTATTATACACAGTGGAGAAAGTAAAAAAACGAAAATAAAAAGCGCTACACAGAATAATAAGATAGCTTAATAATAGTATGTAGAAGAGTGAATAGAGAAGGTCATGTGAATGAGCTATGCTTGAGACGGTACTACACCAGCAATTTGCAAATACTATATGCCGTTCTCGCACCCATCACTGACAATTCTTCCACACCTGAAGAAGCCTCCCCCGAAGGACAAATTGTTTTTCATTTTTCATATTTCATGAGACGCATACAAATGGCTGTTCGCTTAAGGCAGTGTAGTTGAAGTAGGCACGGTGAAATGATTTACACGAGGAACCTTACTGCTGTCGTCATCCATCATCATTCTCGTGACGGGTGACGTCACATGCGTTACGACATCATCATCATCAATCAAAGACCAGAAGAATTTGTTTTGACACGTTGATTGGCTCTTTTATGTGGTGACGTCCATCTGATTGCAGCGTCACGGCGACGTCTTCATGGGAGACAACACACTTGTGCGTTCAAGCATTGTTAAGTAAAGTGGCATTCTTGTATCACTTCAACTCTTTCACAAAATTGGTGGCTATAAATTATCTGTAATGTGAGATATGATAAAGCACAGGTTGTTTACCTTCTCTAATGCTTACGTATAACAGGAAGTATTTGGTTTCCACACAAAGGTTCACTAAAATACACGTTTTCATGTCCATGGAAAACACAAAAAACATTTTGGTAGCACCTCCTTGTCATCCGGAAAGCGAAAATTCATATAAATAGTTCGTTTTTCCTTCTCGGAAATAACTGAAACAATTTTAAGTTATAACGCGACAAATATTTAAAATATTTATGTGAGACGTTGATGCATATTGTGACAAAACAACAAAATGAGCCCGAAAACTTTATTATCCTCTAAAATTTTACCACAAATACACAATTTTCTTCTCGATGTTAACACAATCTACAGTTTTTCGGGGTATTACAAGTCACAACTGTTCTTCTCATAACCTTCCTCAGTCCTTTGAGTGTCTTTCTTCATTCCCTTCTCTCTCATACTTTCATTACGACCTTACAATCACTCACGGCCACACACACACGCACATGTCACACTTACTGATACACTGGTCGACTCATACCCATACCTCAATTCCAAAATTCCTGCTCTGTTCTTCTCTGGCCCCCTTATTTGCTGCGGATGACGTCACACAAACCTTTCTCGATTCCACATACACCCATGCACAAACAATGACGCTCCTAGAAGTGTTCAGAACGTTCCCGAAACCCCTTTTGTTTCTGCCGCCTTAATTGTTACAGTCACATGCATGTGGTGTGAAGTTGTTTGGCCCCATCCGTCCTTTGTTGACGCCGAGTCCTACGTCACATTGTCTTGGATTTTCTATGCTGCCCCAGTGGTCTGATGGTTAGCATGTTAGCTTTCAAAGAGGTCTTAGGTTCGATTCCTGGCTGGAGGATGGCATTCTTCTTCAGCGAGGACCATTAGCAGAGCTGGGACAAATGACACGTTTCTTCCAATCTGTGCGCGCTGCAGGGATGTATATCCAGCGGAGAGGGGAAAGGTAACCTGAAAATGTAAACATCATATATAAAGATTTACGTGTTGTATTATTTTTTATTGGTCTGTTTGTCAAACAGTTTAGTATATTTCCTGATGAGCATTTTAAAACCAGCATGGTATAGTTTGTAAACGGGTATATTGGTATGTATCATTATTTCACATTGATGTTTATAGAACTCGGATTGTAGTAGTGAACTTTCTTGTTCTTCTTAGTAGCGGACGATGTAATAGGTGATTTATGTATTTTTTGTTGTATTACAGTGTTGTTTTAACAATTTTATTTGCAACAAAGTTTTCAAATGTTTGTTTTTTTATGAAATACACTACATTGTATGTTTTCTACATTTACGGTGAAATTATTTGTACCAAATCCTTCCACTAACAGGAAACAAAAGGTCGCGGAGTTCGGACTATAGGAAGTGTACAATACAGAGGAGGCCACTGCACTAAAATTGTATTTTCTAAAAATTTCCACGATGTTTGTTGTAGGTTGTACAACGGGGAAGAACAGCTCTCGCACTGCGACCTACAATAGATGAAGTTAAGGGATCAAACAGACGTTGGTCTGGGTGGCTTCGACCTATTTCCTATGCCTATACCTATAAATACCTGCAAAAGCATAGGATGTGCGAATTCTTCGGACTTGTGGATGCTGCTATAAATTTATCAGCGGCTTCTTAAAACTTCTTTGTGTGCCCATTAAAAGCTTGAGAAAATTTGTATTAAATTTTTAAAGGTGTCTGTGATAATGTTAAATTATTATTTACACTTGATATTTTAAATGTGAAGTATGACATAGCCATATTTACTGAAATTGCATTTTGGTATTATTATTATTATTATTATTATTATTATTATTATTATTATTATTATTATTATTATTATTATTATTATTATTATTATTATTATTATTATTATTATTATTATTATTATTATTATTATTATTATTATTATTATTATTATTATTATTATTATTATTATTATTATTATTATTATTATTATTATTGGTAGTAGTAGGAGTAGTAGTATTTGTTACTATCGTTGCTATCATCATTGTTGTCTGTCATTCCGGTGTAACTTATTGTTAAACACCTTTGTTATTTTTTAAAATTAAGTTTTTGTAATTCTGTTTCTATTAATGTGGTCATTCTCAACAGAGGACATACGATTTTAATAAATTAATATACATTCCATTTTTCTTTCAGCCGCATCTGTTCTTGCTAGTTTTTTGAACAGAGGAATGTGCTTATGTCTTATGAACAAAACTTTCTTAACTATATGTAACCAATAAGTACTTTGTGTAACGAAAAACCAAGCATTAAACTCAATGCATTTAAAACAAGTTGGTAATGTTTTATTTGAAGTTTATTCCTTTAATTTCTCAAGTTACCCAAAAATCCTACTTCCTTTTCCATTGTCAGATTGGTTACGGCATCTGTTTTAGCTAAATACTTCATCTAGTAGTTGCGTCCTTGTTTTAAATATTATTATACCAAACACAGTTATTTCTGGAATCATGGTTTATAAAAATGTTGCTCGAGTGTTTAATGCTTGGTCACACTAATATTAGTCCCATGTCGTGTTGCAGCGCGGTTTACAAAGTTGATATTTCCAAAATGCAGCTGAGTTTATGTGTTCCAGAGCAGACGATAACATATGGAACATGCGCTATCAATAAGGTCAGGCTCATAGATTTTCGTAATGTGGCACAGGCCGATAAATATTACAAAAATTGAGTTTTGTTTTGTTATATTTCAATAACCTATGCAAATTTAATTAAATTATTTTGTTGTTTAACGACGCTGTCAATTGCCAGGATCACATCAGCGTCGTCGGTGTGCCGGAATTTTGTCCCGCAGGAGTTCTTTTACATGCCAGTAAATCTACTGACATGGAGCTGTCGTTTTTAAGCACACTTAAAAACCATCGGCCTGGGGCGGGTTTGAACCCGCGACCTTGGGAACAGTAGGCCAGCGTCTAACCAACTGAGCCACCCAGACCGACAATTATATATATATAATAACCTATGCAGATAACACCGAAGTAACGCACGAGGCTCGCATTCGGAAGGTCTCAACTTCGATTACCAGTGACCTTTCACTGTCACCTTGACTGTTTCGTAGAGTGGATTCTTCTAACACGATTTCTTTCTATAATTTCCCTTTCATTTCGTTTTATTTTTCCTCATCTTTCAGATGTGTTTCTAGGTTTCGTAGGTATGATGGTGCCGGACAGATGGCGTTCATGCTTGCTTAAAGGAAATAGTACCACCCACAGACACTAGAGAGCTGCTTGGTCGACGGGTCGTTCATCGCGCTCTTTAGACAGATCCAGGGACGAACTGTTAGGAGCTCCACACGCCGCCATAGCTGTCTACGGCCTCTGGCCTCCTATAGTTCTTTTCTAACCCGACCAAGGCGAGTGTAGTCCTGCATGGGAAGCGGCAAGCAGGCGAACTAACGCGATGACGACACAAATACGTCACGAAATGCTGTACAGTCTGATTTACTAGCGTGCAGAATACTGTTCACAGAGATTGTGCTAGTGATCGAGCGTAAAGAAAATAAAGTTATTCACGAGCAAGCTCGGCGTGTTGTTTATAATGTTGTTAAGTTTTGTGATGAAGAGAAGAAAGGTCAAAAATACCTTTTACAAATGCTACTCAACGTGCTGTGTTTTCTTCTGGCTGCAGTAAGACAAGATTAGGAAAGAGGGCCGGCTTGAAGAAAGTGGGTAAACCTCCTGGAAATAAAATACTTTTGGAAGAAATGGACAAGTGCATCATTAGAAAAAAATATCAGGAGTATTACGAGGTTAAAAAATAAATTCCTACGCTGCGAAAATTATTGAACTTTTGCAAGAAAGAGATTAACTTCACGGGGGTTAAAGAAACACTTAGAAAAATAGTGAAATCTATTGGATTTC
This sequence comes from Tenodera sinensis, assembly GCA_030765045.1. Classification (NCBI taxonomy): domain Eukaryota; kingdom Metazoa; phylum Arthropoda; class Insecta; order Mantodea; family Mantidae; genus Tenodera; species Tenodera sinensis. The sequence goes on along the minus strand of CM060968.1, from coordinate 105,606,226 downwards.
GATTTAAAAAATGTAAAAATAAAAAAGTGTACTGAGGGAATGCCCTGATATAGTGGCTCAGAGAGCATCATTTCTTAGAACACTTAGAAGAAATGAACGCGGGGAAAATAAGCCAGTGATATACATAGATGAAACCTGGATTCACACGCTCTACACAGTTTCTAAGTGTGGGCAAAGTGACGATGTTCCAGGAGTGTATGCAAATGACAGTGCTGGACAGCGTCTTATTATCGTGCACGCTGGCTGGGAAATGGCATTTATTCCAAGTGCTTGCCTCTTTTACGATTCCAAATCCAAGACATCAGATTAGCATAACGAAATGACTATGAAAACTACTCCAAGTGGGCTCAAAACCAACTGATACCTGGATTACCGCAAAACAGCATTGTTGTAATTGACAATGCTCCTTATCACAATAAAGAAGACAATAAAATGCCCTCAAGCAAAAATTTAAACTCAGAAATACAACAATCGTTACGAAACAATAATATACCGTTTGACCCTGAAATGACTAAAGCGGAACTTGTCATTCACGCAAAACAGCACAGACCAAAGAAAACATACTCCATTGACAAATTATTCGCAGATGCAGGCTTTACAGATTACCACCTTATCACCCGCACTTGAACCCTATCGAACTAGTCATATAATACATATGTACATATAATACAGTAAAGTTATACACACAGAGAAAACGCTAACATGAGACCTGTTACTGTTCACCTTTTGCCAACCGGACTGTACAGAAGGGCGGGCAAGCCATAACGCGTACAAGTGGCGCCCTCCGAAGCAGGACTGCACTGGCCTTGGTCGGGTTATACTTCACCCCTTTCTTTTGCTGGTACTTACAGATACATTCAGTAAACATTTGTTTTTTTTTAAATTCTCTAACGGTGCTTAATAGGTGGAGAACGTATTGCACTCTACCCAAAATTCCGATACCAATACTTCACCGAGAGTATCTCTTGGGAGTCCCAGAATTAAAAATAGAAAGAAAAAAAAAAACATTTTAGAAATGACATTTCTGAGTGTTTTCATCTTTTTAATTTTACTTCAAGAGGTAAAAATATTGTTATATACCTAATTTAATAGTATTCTTATATAATGATGCATACCTACTGATTTTCCTAATATTATTATAATTATTGTAGGTCTGGTGTATTTAATTTTTGCTTTATCTATTACGTCTAGTAAAGTAGAGAAAGTATTGTATTCCACCCATATATTTGATGTCGAGATTTCACCAGAAAAATGGTTTGAGGCCTCCTAAATAAATAAATAAAAAAAAAACATTTTTAGAAAAAGCTCCGTGTGTGTGTGTGTGTGTGTGTGTGTGTGTGTGTGTGTGTGTATGTGTGTGTGTGTATGTGTGTGAGTGTATGTGTTGTATATGTCAGTCTTTGGACAGCATAATTCAAAAACCAATAGTCGGTTGGTATTTAAGTTTGTCTTTCAAGAATGCGAACGAAAGTTCTGAAGAAAATTGCTCCACCCTAAACTAACTTTAAATGGAATTTTTTTTGAAAATTTGGTTTTCAAGAAAATGGCTTTAACGATTTTGATTAAAATGTTTGAATTATTTTTATAACAAATGAAATGTATATCTTCAATTTTCTGGCCATAGTCCCTGTATTCGTAGATATAGACCAAATCATACTATACAAAAATGTAGATCTTGCTAAAATACACAATTTATGTCCAAATAAATTTTCTTGTAGGGTGAACCATTTCAGAGATATTCCTTATTATGTATGTGAGTTTCGGAAAACTTAGAACTTTCGTGAAATGGAACATCGTTGTTCATTTTTTATATGTTAACTGTGCAAAGAGAACAGAATCTCAAAGCTTTAAAACATTTGACTGTCGCACAAAGCCTATTGTATTCTAACATTCCCCTTGCACCTACAAGGAAATAAACAATAAAATAATTTCTGCTAATGTTTATCTCAACTAACACGAAGAAGATATAGGAACAAGAGTTTGTAAGAATGATTAGTACAAGAGTAGAGAAACTCACATGCACAAACTGAAGGCACTCTGTGGTTTATGTATATATTAAATGTTACGTTTCTGGACTAGGTAGGTATAAACAAAACAGCAGTAAGACAAGTCTGTCATTACAGGATTCTGTCGTTTTATTCATGATACAAGTTACCTGTGTTTTTGTTTGCCATAAACATTTTACGTTTTTCAATTACTTCTACAAGTTCTCTGCGTTACAGTCAAATGTTAATGAACACCGTCACGAAGCCTCTTTGAATTTTAAAAATAAATATGTCTAGATGCGTGCTGTTGGCACATTAAGGCAACGCAAAATATTGCTCATGCAATACTGTTTCCAAACTGTTTGAATGAATTAGAGGCACGATCTTTCTCCTCCCTGCCTTTGAACGTCTTCACTGTTGAGAGGGGGCGATCTTCATTTATCCGGAGAGGTATCTTTGCCTGCCACATCATTTTCTTTATTACACAACCAGAGGATAGCAATTTCAATAAGCAGTGACCACGTTGTGCAAATTACACAGCATCCGCAGCGTGAAAAAGGTGAGATTTATATCAGGATCATAGGCCATACCATGAAACTCTTCTTCAAGTTATCGGAGCATGCGCCTAGCTATTCTAACCTCTCTGCATGTGCACAATTAGACGCAGAGATAAAAATATGTTATCTCTTTATCATTTACAGGCCGATAAATACCTGCATCACGATTCTCTGTGTGAAATAACGCAGAATTACAGCTTCAGCTTCATGATGTGTATCATTTCTTCATGATGTTCGTGGAACTCCGATTGTTGATGTTTTTATTTAAGCACTGTGGATGAAACAAATGTATGTGTTCCCCTAATTTCCACTTTTCTGTGTCATTTTCACACTCTGTGTAATAAGCTACTTTGCTCCGAGGACCCTATACTTGTAAAAGTCTACTGCAAATTACATTGGATTGAACTTCCTGGTGAACCGTTTCCATAAGCCATGTTATTCTTGATGGTGTGTGCTTTCAATATTTTCTTGGCATAAACAACTCCAGTGGCGTAGCCACTTCCGACCTCGCAATATATCTGTCTCTATTTAGGATGTAAATATTAAGTTGTTGTAAATTTCAGGTTTGAAGACATATCCTATGCAGACCTTGTTCTCTATCAGGTTATATCCTTTTTAAAGCCATTATATAATTCTATAGGCCCAAAGTTATACAGAAAACGTTCTTTTCAGTAAAAGTCCGATATTTCCGTTTCTATACTCATCAAGCACTAATAGAATACGTTAATATTTTTTATTAGCTAGAGTAAACTATGGTGCTGCCATCTAGCTACTTTGAATTAGCTATGTTTACTCAGTCAAGCGTTAAAATTTTTCGGAAAAGTTTATGTGTGTTCAGTGCAAAAGTCACGCGGTGTAAAACATTTTTATTATTGAGTTCACATCGGGACCAAGCGAGAGCAAATGTTGAGGAGGGTTAGAGACAGTTTTTAAAATAAATCGGAGGCCTGTAACCTCTTGCTTTCATCGTGAAAAGCAAACAAAAGGTATTCACCTATTCAGCTAAAAAGCGTCAAGCGTTATTTGTAGTTGTGGAGAAGCTAGGAAGTGACATATTGGTAAATTAAGAAGTAAGGAACACCAAATAATTATAAATCTGTTAGATTATTTTTCAAGTCACATGAGTATTAATAAGGCAGTAAAAGAAACAGCTAAAGCTATCGGATGTTCAGAAGCAGTAGTGTATGGGATTAAAAAGGAACTAATGAAACGATTTGTAAGAACGCCACGAAAAAGAAAGGACAATATGATGGAATAGTGCAAAGCGGAGAGCGGCGAACTTTTCATTCTTTACTGTTTGAAAATGTCAGCCACGTTGAATATGATTTTAACACGGCGGTAATATTCTACCAAATTTCTCAAGGTCCACTCTGCGTGGGCTCTTATATAATTTGGGGTTCGAATATGAAATAATGGATGTTGCGTAAAATTTTCCAAATTTTGAATTCGATTTTCCTGAAATATTTTTTCTTGAAATGAGGCAGTAAACAATGCTACACATACCTGAACCTGAAATTTCCTATCCAGTACGAAGGTCATACAATAATTACTTACTTTCTAAGTATTCTACTATACCTAACTACAAACTCAAATATTATTTGAACTGCGCCAATTTACCCAAAGTAAGTAATTATATTTTCACTTTCTACCTTATTATTCTAGTACATACGTTAATGAAGGTCACTAGAGGTAGGAAGAACAGAACAAAAGACTGTGATATAAGCATATAACAGTGTCATTAAATGGGTGCACACAATAGAGGGTTTTCATGGAAAAAGGTATGACAGTACAGTCATTGCAAACCGGTGGCATTGTTTGGACAATATTAATCGTGGAAGAAAGATAGGTAGTGCATAGAAGGCGGGAATATGGAATTCCACACGTTATCGGAGAAGGAGACTACTTCCCGGAGGAGAGTAGTCGTGGTATTACTCAGATATAGTCTATACTCCCTCGAATTGTACCCATCTTTCTCTCACTATTTTCGGGACTGTAAGAAAATGTTTGCCAGAACTTCATTTAGCCGAGACTAAAAACTGGTAGAGGTTGTCCAATAGGGGATGAAATACATTCCAAATAATCGTTTTCTTGGCGCAAGTGCGTACAAGTCAAGGGGCATTTTACTGAAAGATGCATCTGATAGACTTTCTCACATATATATTGAGAAAGCGTAAATCAATACAGTGCGCCCTAATGTATTAAACAATTTACTAACGCTCATAAGACTGGATATGCTATAAGACTCTGTATATAGGTGTGTGCGCATGCGCGCGTTTTTATGCAAAGTGTTAATGGATATAGTGCTCCTAAATTAGTAAATTCCCACAAAATTCTCTAGTGTCAAACCATTAAGTTAGAGCATGATAATTTCATTGTATATCGTAAAATAATTTCGTTAAAGGTTACCTTCACTAAATTCGTACCGTGCATTTTGGCATTGTTTTCTGCTTAGTTAGCGGCCATCTTTTAAATTCTATTCTCTTTGCACGACCAGTAGGTAAAAGAAAACGAATGACTACATTTGAGAAAAGTGTAAATATTTGAAAATTCAAATCAACAACAAAAACATTTCAGAGAAGGTTAAAAAATAAACGAGGTCAAATTTTTGTGCAGTAAGGTGTTTTAATTCTTATGGTTTACCACTTATGCAAATATCATTAACAATAAAGACGACTTCACCACAGAATTTAATATATTTTATCATGGAAATATCTTAAACATATGGTAATTTAATCAAAATCCTTAGAGCCTCTTTTGACAAAATCAAAATTTCGAAAAGTTTCTATGAAAAGTGTAATCTGGGATATGAGAATTTTTTGGAAGTTTAGTGTTTTACCAACCCTTTGTTATTGAGTGATGGTTTCTACAGTAAGACAGAGTATTTTAAACGGAGCAGTGCTTTAAAACAGGTGTGCAACAATATTAGGTCCGCCCTAGGGGATTAAAGTTAACAGCTAAGTGCAATGTTTCTTTTTTGTCACTTCAACAACGAGGTAAAATAATTGGGTTACAATAACAAAGTTCAACGTATTCCTGTGAGAAAGTTGAATCAACAAGGCCGATTAAGATATAGTTGCATACTGGATCATTGTAAAAACGGCAGCTGGTAAGAACGTGAGTGGCTGTAAGTGGAGAATAACAATAGTTGCATATGGACAGAAGATCACAGGGTGGAAGGAAGCAGTGGATAATAGCAGTATGACCAAAATAGGGGAATTTAATGACGACGTTTGAAATGGGTACACAAAAATGGATACCAACTGGAGAGGCATACATTTTTACTTTCTCTACTGGTAAGTAGTTTGAGACCCCCTGAATCCAAAAAAAAAAAAAAAAAAAAAAGCGCTTTTAGAAAAAGGTCCGTGTGTGTGTGTCTCTGTGTGTCTGTCAGCCTGTGGACAGCATAACTCAAAAACGAAAAGTCCGTCAAAAACCAAAGTTGGTGTTTAAATTTAATGCCTTTCAAGGACACGACACGAAGATTTTGAACAAAATTGCTTTAGCTAAACTACCCGTTAGATGTAAACATTTTCAAAAATTTTGATTAAAATTTCATATGTTTGAGATATTTTTATGACAAATGAAGTGTATATCTTCAATTTTCTGGCAATATCCCCAGTAGTCGTATTTACTCTGAACGACTTTTGCATAACTGCTAAGCCGTTAGAGATAGACCTAAACTTACTATACAGAAAATGTAGATCCTGCTAAAATACACAATTTATATCTGAATAAATTTTTTTGTAGAGTGAATCATTTCAGAGAAATGCTTTGGAGAACTTATACTCCTGTTAAATGGAACATCGTTATTGAATTTTTTATATGTAAACCGTGCAAAGAGAACGGAATTTGAAAACTAAAACATTTGACTATCGCTCAATGCCTATTGTAGTCCCATATTCTCCTTCCGCCTACAAGAGAATAAGCAAATAAGATAATTTTTGCAAATATTTATCTCAACTAACACGAAGGAGATAGAGGGATAAAAGTTTGTAGGAATGGTTAGTACAAGAGTAGAGAAAGTCATGTAAGTGCAACACATCAGATTTTTTTATCTCTTACCTGTGAAAAGAACGAGTATTAAAGGCATTACATAGCGCCGAGCCTTTAAATATCTGACTGTCGCTTAAAGTTATTTTCCCCTTACAATAAGGTAACTTCTGCAAATGTTTATCTTTAGACACTTGAAGCAGATAGACGTTTTTAACAAGAGTATTTGCAGGAACAGAGAAAGTCACGTGAGTGCAGATTTTTAATGTTGAAGGCAGCAGAGAACGTGACACACATTCTACTAGAGGCAGTTTTGGTAGACTTGAGTAGCCTGATGTGACGTTCTGTGGCTGAAGCCCAGACTTCCCCACATCGACAGACAAGGGGAGGAATTCATGCGCAACAAAAATTGCAGGCAGTAACATCGGAAGACGATATTCTTCTAAGCGATTAAACTTAGGTTCTTTCCCCCATAGGGGAGAGACTTCACCTCCATCCGTGCAACAAGAATCTAAAGAACTAGACCCTCTTGTGCTTCAAATCGAAAATTCCTAGCAGGAAATTAACTAACATCGCCTGCTTCATTTCATTGGCAGCAAATTATGGGTTGGCTAACCTCAACCGCACCGCCATCTCATCCTTAACAGTGACACCCCTTACCAGGGATTAATATACATATTTTTACTTTCTCTACTACGTATTTATCTATTTTTTATTTATTAATTTGTACTGCAACACAGCAAAGCTATAATTACACTAGCTACACGTAATTTATTTATACTAGTTTAACTGTCATATAAAACAAGAATACAAAATGGAACACAAAAAACTAAGACTAAAAATGAACTCTCTATTAAGCTATTACTAAAGGCAAGAGATTGCAAACTGTATACTGAGCGAATAACCATAAGTGATATAACTGAATAAATAATAACCAAACAAACTTGAATGCAATAGCAAAAGAATACATTAAGCACTAAGAAACCAAGATTAACATATGATGTGTGTACTCACATGACTTTCTCTACTCTTGTAATAACCATTCTTCTTCGTGTTAGTTGAGATAGACATTTGCAAACATTATCGTCTTGCTTATTTCCTTGTAGGTACAAGGAGAATATGGGAATACAGTAGGCTTTGAGTGATAGTCAACTGTTTTAAAGACTTTAAATTCCGTTATCTTTGCACAGTTAGCATGTAAAAATGAATAGCGATGCTCCATTTAATAGAAGCATAAGATCTTCAAAACTCTCACAAATAACAAGGAATATCTCCGAAGTGGATCACTCTACAGAAAAAAAAAAAAAAAAAAAATTGTGCGCTTTAGCAAGATATACATATTTTGTACGCCCTCCACGGTATATAATGCGTCCTCTGATTGGTAATCACAGGATATGGTTGGTGAATTTATTTTTATAACTCTCCCGTAAACCAACAACCAACACTGCTCAGAAATCCAGCATTAGCCAAAAGCAACATTTTTTGTACAGTAAGACTTCGTCTATCTCTTACGGTTTACCAGTTATGCAAAAGTTATCCAGAGTAAATACGACTACAGGGGCTATAGCCAGAAAATTCAAATTATACATTTCATTTGCCATACAAATATCTCAAACATATGACATTTTAATCAAAATCGTTAGGGCCATTTTCAAGAGAACCAAAATTTTCGAAAAATTTCCTAGGTAAGGAGTAGTTTAGAGTAGAGGAATTTTCTTCAAAATCTTCGTGTCGCATCCTTGAAAGACATTTAATTTAAATACCAACTTTTATTTTAAGCGACTTTTTGTTTTTGAGTTATGCTGTCCACAGACTGACATACAGACACGCAGAAAGACATACACACACGGTCCTTTTTCTAAAAATGTTTTTTTTTTTTTTTCGGGTTTAGGGGGCCTCAAAATATATTTCCGGTGAAATCTCAACATCGAATTTTTGGGTGAAATATAATGCTTCCTCTACCTCACTATAAGTAGAAGACAACGATTTAGATTAAAACATATATTTAAGAGTTGAACATTACAAATAATCTCAGTATTTGGAGGAAATTATGCACTATAGATCTCTCTTCCCTGAACATCCTCAAATATAAGGACGTAACTAGTTCAACATTAGCGCATAACACCTCAGTCACAAAAAGCTGTACGAAATGAAATACCAGGATGTGTGGTTTGCAAGTATCTTCAAGGTGAGGATGTAATTATACAAGAGAATAGCTACTGCTTTGAGGGAAAACCTTGCTTCCCCATCTAAAGCTGGGTTAACATGGATTAGTTGTTGTACTCGAGGCATCCGGTTCCGCTGCAGACAGGTAGGGATTTCCTACCCAGCAAAAATTAGCATTGAGTATCTAATTTCAAATTACTTAGGAAGTCGGTAAACTTCCTTCCTCCAGCATCAAGTAATTGGAGTCTGGATAATACGAGACTGAAAGGAACCCGAGAGCTCCACAACGTCTTCAAGTTCGTGTGCATCTTTTGGTACCTTACAGGTTGTGGAATATTGCCATCTAAGATTAACAAATCAAACTTTCATAAAAATAAAACACCCATCTCATAATAAAAAATATGCTACTCTGTACTAACCATTCTTACGAACTCATTCCTATATCACCGTGTTAGTTGAGACAAACATTTGCAGAAATTATCTTATTGCTTATTTCCTTGTAGGTGCTTTGAGCGATAGTCAAATCTTTTAAAGCTTTGAGATCCCGTTCTCTTTGCACGCTTAACGTATAAAAAATGAACAACGATATTCCACTTCACGAAAATTAAGTTTTCCGAAACTGACACAAATAACAAGGAATATCTCCGAAATGGTACACACTACAAATATTTATTTAGACATAATTGTGTTTTAACGAGATCTACATTTTTTGTATATTAAGATTTTTTCTGTCGCTTACGGTTTAGGGATTATTCAAAAGTCATCCAGAGTAAACAGGACTACATAGGCTATAGTCAGAAAATTCAAAATATACATTTCATTTGTTATACAAATATACTAAACATATGGCATTTTAATCAAAATCATTGGAACCATTTCCAAGAAAATAAAAATTTTTGTAAATTTTTCCATGTAAAGGGTAGTTTAGAGTGGTACTATTTTATTCAAAATCTTCGTGTCGCATCCTTGAAAGACATTAAAGTGATTTTTCCTTTTTTGAGTTGTGCTATCCACAGACTGACAGACACACAGACACACACACACACACACACACACACACACACACACACACACACACACACACACACACACACACACACACACACTCACACACCTTTTTCTAAAAATGCTTATTTTGGATTCAGGAGGTCACAAAACAGATATTTCTGGTGAAATATCGACATCAAATTTATTTACCAGTAGAGAAAGTAAAAATCAAGTAACGAATACTTTCTAACCAACAAAATAAAAGATAATAGAATTAAAGCAATCTAACTTGACAATAAATTGCGATGCCGGGATTTTAATTGAAATATTGTAACACAATACATTACCCTTCATCACTCTTTCTTTATACTATTTTTTTTTATATGGTCTCAAATAACAAGTAACACAAAATCGCTTCCTTATTCAGAAAACTAACACAGTCTGCTTCCCTTAACTTTTTCAAGTTCCTTAACGTCATGGAATAACAAACTTATGACGTTTCTCTTGAAGCTTCCAGCCCAGGGATGTCGAACCTTCTTCCTTTGGAGAACCTTATGCAGTGAGCGGCAATACCCTACTCCACTCCGCAGTCGGAGTATCCAGTGACGGAAGCAAACAGGTGATTCCATGTAAGTTTGTAAGTCATATCCTGAATTTTCTGTTAATGTCCTCAGAAGACCAGTTCATTCTGAGTGACTTTTGCGTCAATTGCAAACAGTAACACACAATGTATGTGAAATACTTCTTTTCTCATTTGAGTGTTCCATTTCGGAGATTTTCTTTCGTATTTGACTGAATTTTCCAATACTTATACCTATTGCCAAATCGGAATATTCTTTTTTTTTTTTTTTTTTTTTTTTTTTTTTTTTTTTTTGATTACTTGGCCTTGCAAAGAGAACGGAAAGGCATCGCATAGCAACTAGCTCTTAAACATTTCACTGTCGCTTAAAGCCTACGGTATTCCGATATTCCCCTTGGAGCTACAAGAAAATTAGCAACAAGATAGATATTGAAAATGCTATTGGACAGAATGGATACTGCTTATATAATCGGTATAGGTATAGCTAGAAATTACGAAACTGTCTCACGAAAAGAGTAGTTCGGCTTTCTTGACAATCTTCAAGTCGCACCCTTAAAAGACAGCGAACTTAATTATCAAGTATGGTGCTTAATTTATTTTTCGTTTTGGAGTTATGCTATTTATGTCTATTTTATAGGAAGCCAGGACATGAATATTCGGATAGAATGAGAATATGTCCACTTATAGTTAAGTTGTGAAGAAAGCGGCGGAATAACCGATTCACACTTACTTTCTTCTTTAAGTGCAGCATTCTTCAACATTGCAAAGTTAAGAATTTCCTTAAATTGTTCTCACTCCAAATGACACCGTTATTTTTATGAGAAAAAAAAATGTAGGAATTGTTTTCTATAGAGAACACTATTTCATCGTCTGGGTGTCCTTTCGAAATTCTCCGTTGTGGACTGTAAGAAAATTTCCAGAAATTAATATTCTGTTTTCGTTACCAGGCAATTGACTTTCGGAAGAAAACGACACACACTTTGACCCTACACTGTGGTAGGTGCTTGGCTGGCGAATTAACGAAGCATGAAAGACATGACGTTTCTTCAACTTTGCTTTTCACTTTGGTACAGACTGTTGAGTTGCAATTGAATCTAACAACTCATCGATTTCATAAAAACTGACAGTCGCCTCTCGAAACTCACGTAGATTTCATGCTTCATAACGACAAACCACGGAAGGCTTTTTTCAGTTGTAACCTATGAGTGACCGCAGACAGCGTTAAGAAGGTCTGAAAATACGTCAAAGTCTCGCAGGGACTCCCGTGAAGCACAGTTCGAATAATTCTGTATCAAAATATAATCTTCCTTGTTCGACTGCTAGAAATATTTCATCTGTAGTCATAACCATAATATTTATTTAGAAAATGCCTCGAAGTTGTCGTGACGGCGACTACAGTGGGGCTGAGGCATGAAAATATAATGCTGTTTCATTGTGTAACTGTACTGTCCGACTATTCTGATCGCTAACATAGATGACGTTACGCATTGTCAACAAAACAGTGGCAACCTCCAAGTGCACTATAGTGTTTTTTTTTTTTTTTTTTTTTTTTTTTTTTTTTTTTTTTTTTGTGGTGGGGAAAAAGGCTACTTACGCCCTTACCGCATGCATGCATGCGAGTGTAAGACTCCTACCCGGGCTTCGAATCCGAGCAGCCTACTCACTAAAAGACCCCACCGGAAGTTCAGAGTCCCTACCTCTGTTTGTGGAGATGTATGGAGTTGCCTGCCAGTGGCAGTAACAACTGTAATCTACTGAAGTGTAGTTAGCAAATGAATGATAATGGCGGTGGGTGTTGCGTGTAGTGAGGGGGGTGAAATCTTGAGTGTGTGCTGGTGATGGTGTTACGTCGTTGGGTAGGGAGATGATGTGTTCGGGTTCCGCTTGTGCACCCCGGTTAGTGACGGACAGATGATTTCTTGTGCGCTATTGCGCACAAGCCTTTTCGGGTATCCGGGTAGTAGCCATGGCGGGTGCCCTGACTACAGCACTCGGGTAGTTCAATGGCGAGATTTCTTGGTTATATGGTCGTGCACCTTCGTGCGTTCTGCCTAGAGTGTAGAACGGCGTAGACTGCGTTGGCATTAGTCACAGACATGTATACACACAAACACACAACCTCAAAGAAAACTCGACTGCCAGGAAATATCTATACTTCTACAACTACTTATATTTTTAAAACAATATGATGAGCTTTCCCTACTCTTCTACAAATAATTCTTACAAATGCTTATTCCTCTATCTAATTCATGCTAACCGAGATAAATTTTGCAAAAAGTATATTATTGCTAATTTTCTTGTAGGTACAAGAGCAATATGGGAGTACAGTAGGCCTTAAGCGATAATCAAATGTTCTAAATCTGTTAGCTATGTGATTGTTCCGATTTCAGAAAAACACAAGCATTGAACGTTTAGACAAATAACAAAGAAAACCTCGGAAATGGTTCACTCCACAAAACATGTATTCAACATAAACTGTGTGTTTTAACATATTGGTTTAGTAAGATTTTGTGCATCTCTTAAGGTCTACCAGTTGTGCAAAAGTCACTTAAAATGGAGACCTCTAAGGAAATTCAAGATATACATTTAATTTGTCATAATATCTTTAACACATGGTAATTTAATCGAAATCGATGAGGAAATTTTGATAAAATAAGCAATGTCTAAAAATCTTCCATGTAAAGGGTACTTAAGGGTGGGGGAGTTTTCTTGAAAATCTTTGTGTCGTGTCCTCGGAAGATGCTGAAATTAAATACTAAGTTTAGTACTTAATCAACTTTTCATTTTTTGAATTACGTTGTTTTTTAAAAACCGTTTCTTTAGATTCAGAGGTTTCCAAATTATGTATTTCTGATGAATATTGATATTAAATGCTTTGATTGAATGCAATACTTCTCCTTCTTACCCTGTGTAATAGAGAAATAACTACTTGTTACGCTTTCAGTGTCAATTTTTGCAAAAAGTGTATGTCTATCAAATTCTAGCAAACAAGTTCATGTACAATTTAATTGCACTAAAATCGTTAACCAATGATTAGATTGGATGCATTATGTAAATTATTTCCAAAATTTCACTCTCATAAACTACAAAATGCACTCAAAAACACACTTTAAATCCTGAAAAGTGCTATAAAATATTACAACTAACAGAATGACGTTTAAAATCCTTTTGAATCATTTTTCAACAGATTGTATTTTTGGTTTATAAATACATGTTTAAGAAAATATTAACTCCAATGCACCAAATTTTGCTGCGACAATTCTATGAGTTTCGAAAAACAATGTGACAAATCTTAGAAAATTTACAAATAAGGTCTCCTCGACCGACATCCTATATATAGGATGCTGCGGAATTGAATGTGGAACTAGGGTGACTTCATTTGTGTTTTTGTATAATTCGTTTTTCATTCAAGTTTTTATTTTTGTACTGTTATTAACATGAACGAGAAAATAAACAAGGTGACGAGAAAAGGTTTTTACTCGAGTTTCTTTATAGGTACCAATATTGTATTGCTCTCGCAACACACACACACGTACACATGCACGCACGCACAGACACACACACACCACAAAAACATACCTAAGAGAACATAACCTATCCAACAATACTTGGTTGATAGGTCAAAGAATCAAAAATGAATTTTTTGAAGTTTTAGTCAAGCTTAAGTTTTAAAACCTCTTATCTTGAATAATATACTCGTGAAATCTCAGGTAGTATCTATCTCACATTGCGGCCATATTGAATCCATGGTGCTGCAGCACGTGCAAGGGGTTGTTCCAATGCGGTTTACGTGCAAAGAACTAATTTTTCAACTTCATCTGAATCCCCACCCCCTTGCCTTCCTCAGCAGCTTGAAAAGTTCTTTTTTTTTTTTTTTTTTTTTAAAGTCAGTTCACTGGCGCCACCTAGGCTGCTTCCTACATCGGCGTTCGTTCCTCGTCGGTCCGTGACTAGTTCTATCTCGAAATAATTAAGGAAGTAGCAGTGTCCTTCTGCGATAGGATCCAAACCCTGATGTATTTTCACACGTTATCCTAACCAAATACAAACATTACACAGGCACGCAAGATCACTCACAACGTAACGTCAGCTCACGCAATGATTAAGGCGCTAAGCTTCAAAGGTTGGTAGTCGTGCAATTAGGGGACTTGGTAATACCAATCAGCTTTTGAGATAAGCGAAGTACGAATTTAGTGGCTAGGAAAATATATTAACTGTACTTGCATAAAATGACTACTTTCCTTTATTATGGCTTCACCATAACACTGTGTACCTAACACAGAAGTTCAGCTGAACTTATTTACATTTAAAGATTTAGCTAAGAATGAACATTTTTAAATTTATAAAACGCATTCGTGGCAGTTTACTGCCGCACCTGCCTTATCTCCAACTCCTGAAGATGCACAGACCAAAACTCTGGAGTTTTATTTTATGTTAACGAAAAGGCAATTTCTGTTCCACGCGCAGGTCCGTATTTGAGTTTTACGCTAAGGAAATCTACAACTCCATCAAGACTGGAAGATTTAGACATTTATTCTACAGCTACCATTTGTTTCGCAAGTAGTTGCATTTGTTTCAGAAACTTGCTACAGATGTTAATCATGGAGATTTTTCTGTATATTGACATCCAATCTTAGGCGCTTCAAAATCTGCATATGACCTTGTAGTACCCAATGTCACATTATTTCTTCTACAACTCTAAGCTTCTAGAACTATTCCTGTAATTTACAGCACAAGCTTCAAATGAATTTCACGGACCACTAAAACTAGGTCACCCTTCGCTGTTCTGCTTTTGTTAAACTGATCAACAATGGTCAAAAAGAAAAATTAGGACACCTTCACTTGTCATATACGAGCACAACTTACGAACAAATGATTCCTCACACCAAGGTCCCATAGATTGCAATAACGGTTTGGTCTCTGCAACTGATAACAGACTTAGATTTCATCCATACGATATAACAACCCAGACATACAAAAAGGTGAAGCAAATAACGATGTGAAATGAAAGCGTGTTAGGATACCGCCTCTATGAAAAAGTTTCACTACGATTGCTACAAAAAGAAACGCTAGACCAATACATGTTTGAATCTTGTATAACAAGGCATGAAGAATTATTTGTGTCCGTCGTAAAATTAAACCACAGCTACGACATTTATAAGAGAGCCTTCATCAGTGACATAGAGACGAAGACATTGTTATGTTGCGCTAAAATTCAGCCTTAATGGACTCCGCTACTAAGAGGAAATGAAATGAAAAATGTTATTTGGGCATGTTTATAACATATCCGGGCTGTTTAGGGAGATCCCTCTTCAGCCTAGTGGGAAAGTTTTTATTTGGTGTGTTAGGGATCTTTTTGG
This sequence comes from Tenodera sinensis, assembly GCA_030765045.1. Lineage (NCBI taxonomy): Eukaryota > Metazoa > Arthropoda > Insecta > Mantodea > Mantidae > Tenodera > Tenodera sinensis. The sequence goes on along the minus strand of CM060968.1, from coordinate 105,590,601 downwards.
CATTAGTGCGAATCAATTGTTTTTATTTTTGTGATTTTGTTTACATTATGTAGTGTTGTGTTTGTGTTCAGTTTCCCGTGTTTTACATCCATCGTTGCAAAGGCCGGCATCTACCCAAGAAGACCAATTGGGTGTCATTTTAGCTTTCTCTACTGGTGAGTAGGGGAAGGATTGTATTCCACCCAAAAATTCGATGTCGAGATTTCACTGGAAATATGTTTTGAGACTCCCTGAATCCAAAAAAAGCATTTTTAGAAAAAGGTGTGTGTGTGTGTGTGTGTGTGTGTGTGTGTGTGTGTGTGTGTGTGTGTGTGTGTGTGTGTGTGTGTGTGTGTGTGTGTGTGTCTATGAATAGTATAACTCAAAAATGAAAAGTTGGTTAAAAAACAAAGTTGATATTTAAGTTTGTCTTTCAAGGATGCGACACGAAAAATTTGAAGAAAATAGCCCACTCTAAACTACCATTTAGATGGAAAATTTTTCGAAAATTTTGATTTTCTTCAAAATGACTCAAACGATTTTGATTAAAGTCATACGTTTGAGATATTTTGATGACAAATGAAACGTATATCTTGAATTTTCTGGCTATAGCCCCTGTAGTCGTATTTACTCTGGACGACTTTTGCATAACTTAAACCCTTAGAGATAGACAGAATTTAATGTATAAAAAAATGTAGATCTTGCTAACATACACAGTTTATGTCGGAATAAATTTCTTGTAGGGTGATCCATTTCGGAAATATTCCTTGTTATGTGTGCGAGTTTCGGAAAACTTGAATTAACAATACCTTACGCCGCTTAATAATGTCTCAAAGTCCTTTAATTCAGTTTCTTGCCGGGGATAGAGCATTGATACATCTTTCCCTGAGTATGCGTGGGTTTTATTTAGAAAGGATGACGCTACAAATGTCTTTAATAAATGTTTCCAATATTTTCAATATTTACACTGAGACGTTGCCGAAAAATTTAGGTTCACTTCGACTGACCAGCCAAAAGCGTCTCTTTCCTGTGTACTAAAGTGGCTCTACAAAAACCGTTTCGTCCTACTCAACTTTTTAAATATCACAAAGATGCTCCCTTTTTAGCTTCGTTTTGTGTATTCATTTCTTATCCAAAATTGTTATTGTTATTAATCATTTTAAAACTATTTTTAAATGACTTTTTCCTGCATATATATTTTCGGTGTCTAAGTTCTATATAACATGCATAGAAAAATGAGTGAGCGCATTAGGCATTAGGCACTTTTATTCGAATCAAAGTTTCGATTCTTAAAACATTGCAATTCCTTACTTATAATGACAGTAACCGTTTTTGCGGTGTGTTTTTTTAATATCGCACAGTGCTACTATTAATCATAGTAACGAATTGCAATGTCATATTTAACAAACGAAGTAACTTAAATGGTAGATTCGGGGGCTAGCATTCGAGAGGTTGTGGTTTTAAATCCCGTGTGTTGGCAAGTCTAATTCCGTTTCTCGTCTTTTTCCTCAGTCTCTAGGTAAGCAGAAAATTGGATAATGAACACCATTATTTGCAAGCTAAATTCTAAGATAAGAAATACAATACAAGAATAAAACAGGATATGATAAGGCTGCTATAGAACTAGTGCCATCTATTCGGCGTGAGGCTGACTACGTGTATGTACCAAAGCACATAACAAATAATGGCAACAAATTAAATAGCTAGGAGGGCGACAAGGCAGTTGAGATTATGCATGGTATTACTACGATATAACTACTCTCTGTTTATCAGCTGGTGGTCTTAGGGGAATAAAGGAGAGAGGAGAGACATTACAGCAGTATATTCACAGTTTTGTAAACTTCCGAGCAAATGTTGCTCTGCTGGTCACGTTGCCAACTTAACTCCAATGTTACTCGGGCAATGTTTACTCGCTGCCAATTTCTCTTAATTTCAGCTGTAAAATCTTACTTGTCACTAGCATGTCAGAAGTAATGGTAAAAGTAATGTACAAGCAGATATTGCTTCGCCTAGGAGCGCTATGAAATCTGTTATGATATTGTGCTTGTATTCAAAGTGACATTCTGTGCGGAGGTTATATCACTTGAGACTGAAATAAACTGGCAGGTTTTTGAAAAATAAAGAAAAGAAAAAATTATGATCAGTGGGAGGAAGACGGAGTAGTTAAAATCATAGTTTACGTTTTATAAGCTACACATACCCCATGAACTGAAAATAACATTTCAATTGCGTTATTTAGAGCGAGTTCTTCTCTTTAATCTAGCGTGTATACACATTCCAAGGTTGGCACCATTATTGCAAGTGTGATTAGAAAGAAGACTCCTGCTTCAGATATCGCTATTTACCAGGAATTGTTTACTGTGGCTGGCTGCATTCCTACCAGACCCCATGAGCTGGTGAACGAGCTTAAGAAAATGCACCTGACACTCAGACATAAAAGTAAACACCCCGGAATTATAGTTATCGGAACTGCAAACCTGAAAACTTGACAGGAAATGCGCTCTAGTCAAATTTATTTTTGGGTAACACAAAATCTTTAAACGACCATAACTAGCAAACTATTAGAGGCAATAGAACAAACTACACGACATCAATTCGCAAAACATTCCTCTTTCAGTCGGAGGGTGAATCAGCTCAAAACCAGACGGTCAGTATCCAGTGGCGGGTACAGAGGATTGCATGGCAATACCTTGAATTCACTTGAATTTTCTTCGAATGTTCTCAGAGCACCCAGTTCATTCTGGATGATGTTTGAACAAAATTGTAAACAGAAGATAAAATACGTATAAAACCTTACTAAATAAAAAGAAATGTTGATCTCGTTAAACACTCAATTTATGTCAAATACTTCTTTGAAGTGAACTATTTCAGAGATATTCTTTATTATTTGTTTGAATTTGCCAATACTTACACTTTCCTCGAATAGAAATATGTTGTTCTCTTTTTTTCCCTTGGGCTTGCAAAGAGAACCAAATTTCAAAGGCATGCATAGCGACTAGCCATTAAAACATTTCACTGTCGTTCAAAGACTACTGTATTCCCATATTCTCCTTGCACCTACAAGAAAATCAGCAATGCTTATGTCGGTTAAAATTTCACAATATGTTACGTGACGATCACTTGGTGGATCTTCTAAGGTTGCACACTGTGTAATTTTCTCAAAATTTCTTAATGTCTCGGAATTGTATTATGCTTTTTGTTATTTAAAGACCAATAAGGTGTATTTTCTCAAAAAAGTGCTTTATATGTTTTATTAAAAATTGTTATGCGTTATCTTGAATATATAGTCTATAATCCTGGCATAATTCTTGAAAACCCATGTAAGTAAAATCTCACCAACATTTAACTAAAATGTTGATTGGAATTCTGTTCCACAGAACTATGCAATAGGAGCTTTGTTATTAAACCGCCAAATTTCATAGCCGTGCATGGTTTTGGAGAAAATTCACCTTAAAGACGAAAAAAATGCAAACTGCAGAAATGTTGAGTTAAAGACTTCTTTTGATTTTCATTGTTGCAGAAGTGTTTCAAAAGTAAGGACTTCCAAACAAAGCGATGTTAATAAAAACATTTCGCCTTATTGTTCACAGCCTTCTAAAAGGCCACAAGCCCACAACAAGAAATACAAAAATGGCAAACTCTTTTATAGAGGAAATAAAAAATCTGACATGTTGCACTCACATGACTTTCTCTACTCTTATACTAAATATTCTTACAAGCTCTTATTCTTCTATCTTGTTCGTGTTAGCTGAGATAAACATTTGCAGAAATTATCTTATTTCTCGTTTTCTTGCACGTGCAACGGGAATATGTAGACTTTGAGCGATAGTCAAATATTTTAAAGATTTCAAATTGGGTTCTCTTTGCACTGTTAACATACAAAACTGAATAACGATGCTTCATTTGACAGAAGTATAATTTCTCCAAAACTCACACAAATAACAAGGAACAAGATGCCATTTTTGGATTCAGTGGGCCTCAAAACATATATTTGCTGTGAAATCTCGACATAGAATTTTTGGTTGGAATGCAATACTTCCTTTACTTTACTAAACGTAGTAAAGAAAGTAAAAAGGGAAAAATACATTTTTTTAAAAATAATTTTATCTACATCTACCCTAACATATTTGGGTCTCTACTGTTTATTCTGCTGGTGAAGGAGTTCAGTATAGTCCGCTATGGCACTAAAGAGAAAGAAAATTCCACAACATATGTTTACCTCAAATGGTATCCAATCACTTACTATTTTACTGTGGGAAGTGAATAGGTCAATAAGTGGAGGACATTAGATGGTATCAACTGTCATCACCTCTCACAGCCAGACAGACACGCAACGTGAAAATTGTACACTAGTCAGTCTATTCATTTTCCAAACCGGGAAAAGAACAATGTTGACAGCTATCATTTCTGAAGAAGGAGAACAGGAAATATTTAGACTGGTGTTTAACGACCCGCTCAACGCAAATCAATATGACACTGCATACCACTTGTTCCACAGGCAACTTTCCCACAGGGGAATGCTCACTTTTATCAAATATTAACAGCAACGATAATTAACCTTAAATAAAAAATAAACTTATGGTGCTTTATTTGTGTTACTTTCTCTACTCACCCTTCTACCAACTATTTTTATGGAAGCATATTCTTGATACACGATATAAACGTTCATTACACATTCACAATATATTTGCTGTGGGTAAGATGGATACAGTAGGATACAAATTATCATAGTTTTATTTTCTACTTGCAGTAAGTAGAGGAGTAAATATGGTAATTCAATAAAAATTAGATACTGATATTTCACAGAAAAATAAGGATAGAAAATGGTGTGTGTGTGTGTGTGTGTGTGTGTGTGTGTGTGTGTGTGTGTGTGTGTGTGTGTGTGTGTTTAAATTAACATTTCTTTGAAAATGTCATTCTCTTAAAAATGGTTCTAACAATTTTTATTAAACTATCATATTATCAAAGGATCTCAAAGCGTGTATTTCCAGCAAAATCTTGATATGGAATTTTTGTGTGGAACGCAATATCTCCTCTGCTTGCTGTAGGTAAGCAGCAGAACAATTTAAAGCAGCGTGCTTAATGAGTTTCGGTTTGATATAACAAAGACCGCTTTTCAGTTTTTAAAGTGTATTCAACTTTTCAACTTACTGGCTCCACGCGACTAGTGAAAGAACAATAAATAAATGAAAACCAGCATAAGGCCTTAAAATATTTCTGATTCGGAACTATCTTTCAATTAATAATTATAATAATATAATTATTAATATAACTATATTAATAATAGCAATAACAATAATAATAGTAATAGTAATAATAATGCTGGTATAGAATATTTTATCTTACTTCAGAACGATGACATCGCAGATTCCGTTGAGATTTCCCTTTTGCTTGTGGTCAAAAAAGGAAGGATTCATAGAAATAAAGGAGCCCCTAGTTTCACCATTCTTTTTATACTGAAGGTGTTCTTGTAAATTTTCCTAATTAACCACTATTCTCTTGGTTATCCATGACGTCATAATACGGAAGTGCTTAGAAAAATATAATCTCTCTCTGTCTCTCTCTTGTTCAGATGAGGTGGTGCCCACTGAAGGTGCTGTTTCTGAATAACTTTAAACATATTTGTGACTTAAAATTTATTAGAGATATTCAAGTTCAAAGTGTGCAAACTTCTTGGTTTATTGAACTTAAATGTTAACTTCAGTATTTATCTGACTTTAAGTTTTTGAGTTATACCATTCACAGACACGCAAATACACAGATATAGGTACATACACGGATCATTTCCAAAATGCAAAAGTAAAAATTTATAAGCAACTTTAACGAGAAAAGGTCATTAATAAACTATAGATTTTTAAAAATGGAATGGGGGAGGAAAAAATACATCGAAGTATCCAATAAAGAGGCCGAAATGAAGTATGCGTGGGCTCGGACAGGGGTAAGAAATATAAGTGGCATGATAAGAATGAAAGGGGGGGGGGGGGGGAGGCACGAAATGGGTAGATTGTGTGAAAATTGGCACTATGTTTTGGCATGTTGTTGTTGTTTTCTAGTGCCTTGCATCTGGCAATGAAGCCATTAGCATTCGTGCTTTCCAATACTTTTGAACTGTAGTTTCTTCTGATCTTAATGCTTCACAGGTCTTCAAGTGGTCTTCGTTCATTTCTGCTGGATCGTTACACAGGACACATATTGGTGAGGCTGAGATACCTATTCTGTAGAGATGACTTGCTAAGCAGTCATGATTTGTCAGTAGTCGGAAGGCTGCAACCGCTGTTTTCCTTGGTCTCTGGGGGATTATATCTGGGTTGGAAAGTAGTGTAATCCATTTTTTATCTTTGGCATTTGTTTCTATTTCTTGTAGGTATGAATGAGAAAATTTTTTAATTATCAAGCGTTTTATTGAGGAATATGAGAAATTAAATTTAGACTTTTGTTTTATTGTTGTGCCTTTCTTTGCAAGTGAGTCTGCAGCTTCGTTCCCCATGACTCCACAGTGTGCTGGAATCCATTGGAGATGAACAGTCTTATTAACTTTTTGGAGTTGTGTTAACATTTTGTAGCATTCTCTAATTTTTGTTGACTTCTTTGTAGTATTTGAACATATTCCCTGAATTGCAGCTTTAGAATCCGAAAGAATTACTGCCTTGTTAAATTTATTTAAGGGAAGATTTAATAATTGTCGGAGAGCAATGTATATAGCCTCTATTTCTCCATCATAATTTGTTGTGTCTCTGCCAACAGAATGATAAAAGGAAAAATGTGAACACGTAACTCCAGCTCCAGTAAGGTTTTCCGTGGAGGATCCATCAGTATATATGTGCAGCCATTCTTCTGTGGGATACCTAGTATTGATTGTTTCCAGAGCTAGAAGTTTTTGTATTTCTTTTGGTGTGTCTGATTTACTTATTTCCTCTATTAATTCCAAACTGAAGGTAGGTTGCAATAATTCCAATGGATTTTCTCTTATAAGTAGATTTTCTCTGGTGTTAGGAATGTTCAATTTGGATTTAATCTGTGTTACTTTTTCTAGGAAACTACTATGAGTTTTAAGGATTGAAGGAGGAAGGTTCTCTTCTGTACATTTAGAGTTTGGCAGTCGTAACATTTTCTCGTGTTGGAGCAATGCTTGTTCTTCTATTTTTGTTGTTATTGATGGGGTCCGTGTTAAGGCAAGCATGGCATCAATAGGTGTGGATTTAACTGCTCCAGTGATTAGGCGAAGAGCCTGATTTTGTATTTGTTCAAGTTTATTGATGTTGGCATTTGCTGCTGTTATTAAAGCTTCAGACCAGTACAAGAAAACCTCTTGTTTAACATACATTTTGTATGTTGTGTTAAGGACTCTCCTTGAGCAGCCCCATTTAGCACCAGCTAACCTTTTCAGGATTTGCAGTTTCTTTTCAACCTTTTCTGAGATGTTTGTTATATGTTTTTTCCAACTTAGCTTTCTGTCGAAAGTGATGCCTAAGTATTTGGCATCATCAACTGATTTGAGTGGTTTACTATTATAATTTATGTTAATATTAACTGGTTTGTATTTTAGTGTAAATAATTCACAATTTGTGTTTTCCACATTCATAGTCATGAGGTTTTTGGAGCTCCATTCATGTACTTTGTTTAGGGCTGTTTCTATTCTGTCTTTAATTAATTCAGGTTTTTTGGAGAGCCTGAAGTCCAAATGACTACATCGTCAGCAAATAAAGCAATTTTGGTTTCTAAAGTTCTTATTATTGATGGAAGGTCATTTATATATATGTTAAAGAGTGTTGTGCTCAGAACACCACCTTGTGGAAGTCCTCGGTGTGTTTGTTTATATTTGGAAATGTATGTATTATATTTTGTGGCACAAAATCTTTGTGAAATAAACTGAGTTATCCATTTAAGCATGTTACTTTTCACACCTATTGATTGCAACTTCTCAATTAATTTGTTTCTCCAGACTGAGTCATATGCTGATTTAAAATCAATGAATACTGCTAAGGTATCCTCCTTTCTATTGAAAGCTTCCTTGATGTCTTGGCTTAGTAGGAGTACATTTTCACTTGTTCTATGATTCTGTCTGAAGCCGGTCTGTGAACTATTAATTAAGTTGTAATATTCTAGGAACCAGTTAAGTCTAGATGCCACCATTCTTTCCATCACTTTTGCAATAACACTGGTCAAATATATTGGCCTGAAACTATTAATATTGTTTGAGGGTTTGTTTTTCTTTAAAATTGGGATGATAATGGCTTTTTTCCAGTCGGAAGGTACAGTCATTCTCCAACACGTGTTATACAGTTTAAGTAGGATTTCTTTTCCTTTCCTGCCAAGGTGTTTAATAAACTCTGGGTGGATCTTGTCAGGTCCTGGAGATTTTTTGTTCTGTAATTGTTCTATTGCTAAATCCAGTTCTGCTTCGTTAAAATCCTGAATAAAAATATCATTTCGTATGTTTTGGCATGTAATGTTACAGGAAAAGGGAGAGAGAATTTCATATCCAAAAAATTAGTGTTAAAGGTTAGGAACGCTTTTAATTCAAAATCAGATGAATAGTACATGAAGAATATACGAAAATATTTAAGAAAAATAAGGTTAAAATGGTTAAAAGAATTATTTGTAAATAGGGAAGATGGAGAAGGGTAATTGGGGACAATTAGATGCATAAAACAAAATGTTAAATATAAGGGGAAGTAATACAAATAAGCAACTCCAAGAGGGAGGAATAACTGTAAGTTCCCAGCTGGAAGCTAGCAGCTAAGGGAATAGTGTGATATATTATTAGAATTAATTACACTTGTTTTATAGTGGGAAGTAGGGTTATTCTAAAATGCCCATCTTGGACCCGGAGGTCTCAAAGCATGTATTTCTGGAGAAATATCGAGCTCGAATTTTTATCCGAAATCCATCTACTTGGAATCCCTCAAACAAGAACCACTGTGTAGAATACTAAAAGCTTTGGGCGTAACAGATAGTCAAAGGTCAATTCGTACCTTGCGAATTCCTGTGTTTTAAATCATAGCGGCATTTGGCACATACAGTGTTGTTAACTTAGCATAATCAGAGAAAACGAAAGTTACTGGGAATTTTTTCACGCTACAGCGGAGAGTAATAAGTACGTCTACGTGAAATCCGCATATCTTACTGCAACACTCAATTTACATCCCAGCACGATTTCGTTATATCGGTAGCAAAGTGAGAGGAACCCCCAATTTGATCAGTGTTTCGAGAATTTACTTCCCTTCTTTCCTGGCAAGAAAACGTGAAAATAATGGAGAATGTAGCAGTGTGGTGCACTTAGATCGTGAGGAAGCAAACTTTATCAGGCCTGATTTATTACTGGCATATTCTGAATTAGAATGGCTGATATCAGTATTATAATTTTATGGGCATAAGAGAGAAATTACTTCACAATCATAGTACAATGTATAACATCTTCGTGTTGTTATGAGATTATGGCCTGTCCACTCACGCGAACCTATAAAAACACTCTGCTGGGAATAATTTGGAAATACGACGTGTTTGTGGAGCATAATACAAAACAAAATCGTGTGTTACATCCACATTCTTGAAGTCCTGGGGTCAAATCCCATGGGTTGATCATCTGATTAGTGATTTTCCTCAGTTTCCAGCGTTAATACCAAGACTCAGAGTTCCATCTTAGGTCTAAAACAAAAATAAAAATCTGATGTGTTGCACTCACATGACTTTCTCTACTCTTGTACTAACCATCTTTACAAACTCTTATTCCTCTATATCTTCTTCGTGTTAGTTAAGATAAACATTTGTACAAATTATCTTATTGCTTATTTCCTTGTAGGTGCAAGGGGTATATTAGAATACAGTAGGCTTTGAGCGATAGTCAAATCTTTTAAAGCTTTCAAATTCCGTCCTCTCTGCATGGCTAACGTATAAAAAAATAAATAACGATGTTTCAGTAGACGAAAGTTTAAAATTATTTGTACATAAATAGTGTATCTTAGCAAGATCTACATTTTTGCCATAGTAAGATTTGGTCTATCTCTCACGATTTACGAGATATTCAATAGTCATCCACAGTAAACAGGACTACAAAGCTATACCCAGAAAATTTAAAATATACATTTAATTTGTTATAAAAACATCTAAAACTTGTGTCATTTTAATCAAAATCATTAGTCACTTTTCAAGAAAATCAAAATTTTCGAAAAAATTTTCATGTTTAGGGTGTCATTAAACTTAAGTACCAACTTTGGTTTTCAACCGATGTTTCTATTTTGGGTTATGCTGTGCACAGACCCCCTCCCCCCCCCCCCCACACACACAGAGACACGGATCTTTCTGTAAAAATGCTCTTTTAGAATTCAGGGGGCCCTCAAAACACATATTTCCGGTGAAATCTCGAATTTTTGGATGGAATACGTAAGTAAAGAAAATAAAAATGAAAATCTTTGATACCCTGGGCTCTTATATGCCCTTCCTACTGTTGCATGAAGCCTTTTACCAGCCTTCTCAGCCGGTGTATACATAGCAGGATCTGTGTGTGTGTGTTTGTGTACGTGTGTGTGTGCGTGCATGCGTGTTTGTGTGCAGGTGAAAATGATATTTTTGATGTTTAATAATCCAAGTATTGCAGCAAAGTAGTCATACAAAGATCAAAATTGCATTGACTTTTTTTTTGTACAAAGTGTTACATTTTTGACCGCATAATTTGCACTCACATGTAGTAGGCTGAATTCTTAGAGATGATATGGTAAAATCCGTGGATCGCAATTCATATACAAATGTGCCTTATTTCAAAGTTCGCTGCTGCCCAGGATTGATCAATCATGGGTAATTCTAGATGTATTCATTCTCTCTTTTTGGTCATTGATGCCCACGACTATTTCTAATGCTTTGGTGTGGATAGGAGCATTTGTAGTCTGATGTCTTCAATGAGATATGATTCTCTTGCTGGACCTCGAGGTTTGATACTCCAATCGCCTGTTTTACGTAGACCGCTTCGATGCTTTCTAATTTGCCTAGATTTTTTGTCGTGAGGTGTGGCCAAATGTGTTCTATGGCATAGGCCACTACTGGCATGATTTTTGCTCTGAATAGTGCCATGGTCTTTCTAGGCTGAGTTACTAGACTAGACTACCAGATGGCAGGCTGAGAACAGCCCGAGGTGTGTCATCCGTGTACCTGCCCTTTTAGGGCTTAACCACTGCATGACGGGATTAGGAAGTTATAGGATGGCTGGTGAAGAATGAGGATTGAGGATTGTTGGGAGGTAGCATTTTTATGCTCCTCGTCTGATGTTACTTTCAGCATGCAACTGCCGTTGGGCACTGCTGATGGGTGGTCCAAATATGGATATTTGGCGAAATGTTTTGGACTTCCAAACTGCTCTTGGAAGGACTGTCAGGAGTTCAGCTTACGCTGTTGATGGGGAAGCTCCTGTGTTACCGGGGGTGCCCGCAAGCCATGCGGGGAACCCGGTGTCGCACAAGCGTGCGTTCTCTAGGGATATAGTCCCCAAGAGACCTAACCAGGGCGCTCCGATGTTGTGGAAACTGGTCGTAGAATTTAGTTGCCCGGCGCCTAATTTCGTCCTCCACGTACGGGAGGGACGAGGCTTCGTGCAGTAGTCTCGTGGGGAATCTGCGGTATACAGAATAGATTACACGAAGACCTCTATTCTGTATACGTTGCAGACGCAGGAGGTGGGTGTCTGCAGCCATGCCCCAGATTTCGCAGGCATACAGGAGGATAGGGATAATGAGAGCCCGAAAGAGACGTAGCTTTAAGGGGATTGGCATCCCCGACCGCAGCATAGGGTACAATGAGGCAATTGCCCCACTGGTCCGCGCTGATAGGTCGTTGATGTGTCCCCGAAAAGTTAGGCCCTTGTCGAGCTTTACTCCCAGGTAGGTAAGGGAATCTACCCACTCAATCCTTCGGCGAAGGTATGTGAATGTGGGGAAGTTGGCGGGAAAGCGGCGTTTGCTGAAAAGTATGGCGCGGCTTTTCTCCGGGTTGATGGACAATCGCCAACGCGTACACCACTCTTGGATGAGGCGGAGGTGTCGCTGTATGGGGAGGAAGGTTCTGCGAGGGTGTTTATTTGTACAGTATAGCAGCACGTCGTCAGCATACTGGGCTATGTTAACGTGCTGCTCGGATGGAATGTCGGCCACATATACGCTGAACAGCGTAGGGGACAATACAGAACCTTCAGGGACTCCGCCTCTGATTGGCCTTCGTGTGGATTTGGTTCCCGCAACTGCGACCACAAAGGATCTATGTTTTAGGAATGAGTGTAGCAGGTGTATTAGATGTGTGGGTAACTCCAGTTGGATGAGCTTGTAAAGGAGACCGGCATGCCAGGTCGTAGAGAAGGCCTTCTCAACATCTAGAGAAACCGCGGCGGTATAGGCTTTGTCCTGGAAACCCAGGGCAGCTGCCTCCACCACACGCAGTAACTGCTGAGATGTTGAGTGGCCAGGCCGGAACCCAAACTGATGGGGAGGGATGGCTTGAATGTCCCCTAAGATGGGAGACAAGCGGACTAGAATAAGCCTCTCGAGTACTTTCGAGAGTACAGACAGGAGACTTATGGATCGGTAGTTGGCAGGATGAACCGGGTCTTTCCCTGGCTTCAATATGCAGATCACCCGGGCCTGCTTCCACTCACGTGGAAAGTGACCAAGGGCGAGGCACATATTGAAGACCTTAGTAAGGAAGAGCACGGCCTTGAAAGGAAGGTGGCGGAGCATGGCAGGGGTTAACCCGTCAGGCCCCGCAGCCTTTTTGCGGTCGAGGCGTCGGAGTACACCCTGGAGTTCGCTAGGTTTGATGATGGGAAGCCGATCCGCCTCCCCATGAGGACGCCGAAAATATCGACGTACCTCCTGGCGGACACGGTCGGAGAAGTCTAGGTCCTGCGGATCGTCTCTAGGACGCATAGTCCTCTCCAGGTAGTCAGCAAACACATTTGCTTTGGCTTGGGGTTCATAGGCCAGGCCTCGGGTGCCTTGGATGGGTGAGGTGTGTGACCCTCCTCGGTTCCTGAGTCGCTTGGCGATCTTCCACACGTCGCCATCTTCCGGGTTCAGACGAGTCATCGTATCCTCCCACGCGCGCACTCGGTGCTCGCGTAGGCGGAGACGAACCTCATGGCGTAAACGCCTTAGAACCGCTAGATGATGGGGCGTGCGTTGCCTCTGGTAGCGCCTGCGAGCCGCCCAAGAGCGGCGGATGAGCAATAGAAGCTCTAAAGGCAGGACATCAGGATGGAGAGGAGCTGGGGTGTGGATTGTGAGGTTGTGGACCGTTCGCTTCACGACAGAGGTGAAGGAAGAGACCGCAACCTCTAGGGTTGGGATGTCTGTGATGTTGGGGTTGGCGGGGATGGAGCCATTCAGGCAACTTCTGACGCAGTCCCAGTGTACGTTCCGATGTTGGATCGGGACCTCATGACTGGCAACCTGGGTGTTTATGATGGCCAACACGGGATTATGATCTGAATGAAGTTCGTTGACCGATGTGAGTGATAGATGATATGGAAAATGCTTGATGATTGCGAAGTCTATGACGGATGGCCGCCCTAGACCTCGCGGGTAATGGGTAGGTTGCCAGGGACCCTCTACTCTAAGTTGAGGGTCCGCGTCTACCATTCTGATGATGTCGTTGCCTCTAGCGTCTGCTCGGGGGCCGCTATGCCAGCGCTGATGCTTAGCATTTAAGTCCCCGGCAATAATGGCATGAGGATGTAGGGCAAGGATGGAGAGGTAGTCGTTTGGAACGAACTGCCTCTGGGGTGGGTGATAAGCAGACACCATCAGGACTTCAGTACCTCCGAGGTGGACACAAGTGGCCGTGGCCTCTAGGGTTTGAAGTGGAGGGAGCTGGATGGGTTTGTGGACCACACTGTTCTTCACGAAGATCGCTGTGCCTCCCCCACGGCGGCCGACGCGGTCCGATCTGAGACAGTGATAGCCCTGGAGTCGGGATGTGACGTTCTGATGGAGATGTGTCTCTGACACCAGAATGAGGTCTAGGGCATGCGCTCCAGCAAAATGGTGGAGCTCATTCTCCTGACCGGCCAGGCCACACGCGTTCCAAAACGCGAACCTAAACGAGGTACGAGACCTAGTCTGATCCGCCATTCTGGGTCGTGTGGATGACGGTGGTCAGGAAAGCGAGCGCCTCCATGGCTATGGCCATTTTGCTGGTTTGGTCGCTGGCAGAGAGGAAACTTACCAACAGTTCAGCGATCCTCTGGCCATGATTTTGCAACAATTGTTGCAACCACGCCAGTACGTTCTGGAACTGAGGTGTGGGAGGGGTAGTGGTTGGTTGTGGAGGTGGTTGGACAGGAGGGCTCGGTAGCACCGGGTCCACTTCGACCGCGACCTCCCTCTGCCGGTGGGCGGGCGTGGGAGCCCCACGCTCACCGCGAGCTTCGGAGACGGTAGCAGGCCTCCGAGGACGTCGGCGTTTTCCCGACCTGGGAGGGAGGGGAGCTGGTTGTGTAACTGGAGCTTGTATTAGTGCGCTGGGGTGTGTGTCGGAGTTGTTAACGCGTGACGCCACAATCTTACCCGCAGCTCTACTGGTCGCTGCCGCGCGCGCTGAACCCTGGGTCGGTCCTGCCGGGGCAGGGCCTACTCGGGGGCTGTCCGCCGCAGAAGGTTGGACCACCTGTGGTGGGTTCTTAGTTGCTAAGATGGCCTTCCTTGTTGGACAGCCTCCGTAGCAAGCTACGTGTGCGCCGGAACAGTTGGCACACTTGGGCACATCCTCCCGAGATTTCGGGCAGACCTCTTTTGAATGTTCGCCACCGCACCTCAGGCAGCGAAGTTTCCTGTGGCAAAAGTGGCTTGAGTGATTAAATCCCAGGCAACGATGGCACTGGGGAGGACCGCTAGAACCCTTGGATGGTTCAATATGTACCCGGAGGTAACATAGGCCTGTGATGGCATCAATTTTCTTACCCTCCGGGTCGAGGGCTCTCTCCACCACTACGAGGAATAGTGGGAGGGGTGTTCTGGGTCCTTGCCCATTTGGTGCGGCTCTGGTCAGCTGTTTGACCAGTCTTGGGCTGACGCCCTGGCGTTTGAGGTCCGCGACAATCTCGTCGATGGGTGTGTCCACCGGGAGACCGCGGATAACCCTGTGGACGTCGCAGGTTCTCTCCAACCCGAAGGTAAAGTGGGGGATACCCTTGTCCTTAAGGTGGTGGAGGAGGATGTTGTAGTCTTCGGCCGATTTGGCCTGGAAGATAAAGCGGCTCTTGCTCCGCCGCACCGTACACTCCCTCGACAGGGTAGGCATCACCAGCTTAAGAAAGCCGATAGACCCTGTGAAGTCGTCCACGATGATCGGTGGAACGTGCCGCTTTTCAGGGAGAGGTGTTTGAGGATGGTTGAGGTTACGGAGACCTTCTTGTGCCAGTTTGGCTAATTCGGCCAGCCGTCTCTTGGTATTACGTGAGACCACCTCACGAAAGCCGTCATCTCCCTGTTGAGGAATTTCTTCCTCTCCAGAGGAGAGACCAGATGAAGATTCGTCGTCCATCGCGACGGAAGATCTGCAGGAGTAGATACTCCCACAGTCCTCGGAGTCAGACTCCGGATTTTGGCCTACCCGTGGAACTTGTTCACGTGGGAGGCCCTGGCTGGTGGTGGGTTCGGAAGCCTCGGCGGAAGTCTTTTTGACAGCACCAGTGGAGGTGCTGGCAACGGGAGTTGCAAACTGACTGGCAGGCCCCTTTCGGGACTTGCCGGGGGAAGAAGGAAGGCTGGCAGGCCCCTTTCGGGACTTGCCGGGAGAAGAGGGAAGAGAAGACATAGGGACAGGTACAATACTGCACCCTGGGGTGCAGTATTACTCAGACACACCTCACGTGAACTCACCTGCAGGTAGCAGGGGCTTAGCAGCGTGCCGAACAGAGGGCCGGACACCTTTTGCAAGATGCGCCTTATCTACCCGAGGGTAGATGGCTAAGCCTTGTTCGGCAACCCGCTACCTGGAACAAGTAGTCTTCCTCGTTGCACCAGCACGCCCCCTCCGAGCGCCAAAACGGTGTCGAAGAAGAAGCAGGAAGGAAGCTGTGCGATACACTGCGACTTGCTGTCAAGCCTCTTGCAGTGTATGCGCAAAGATTGAGCTTTGCCTGAAAAGGCCGTCGCTTGAAGTTCAAATAGTTTCTGGAAGCTCCACCACGGTCGCCGCAGTCGCGCTCCTAATGCCCCCTGGCGGGAAGACCAAGAACTCGCTGCCCAAGCACCATCAGCTCCAAGTGAAGTGAACAGGACGAGGGTACGCCCTGGAATGGCTGAGTTACTCCATGTGTCTAATATCCTATATAGCCATTCGTGCTTGTGCTGTCTTGCCAATTATGTGCTTTGTGAAACATTAGTCACTTGTTTGGATGATGCCTAGATATCTGTAGTCTGATAGTATGTTCAGCTCTTTGCTCTGTATGAATATTTCTGCCGTTGCAGGTGCCGTACCACCATTTCTTAGTACCATCATTTAGTACTTATTTATTTCAAAATCATTTTTCGAACATCATTCTTCCAGGTCGTTTACTGTTTTCTGTAGTTTTATGACGTCTTTTGATCCTATTACACCATTTACATAGGCGTATGAGATTACACCTTCCCTTTGGGTTATTCTTCCTATTGCTTCCGCTGCTAAAATAAAGAGTAAGGGGCTTAGCGGGCCTCCTTGAGGCACTCCATTTGTTTGAAAAATGAATGCTGATGCAGAAATGTCTGAGATTATAATTTTATTCCATTGTAGGATTGAGGTTATGATTTGTCTCCATACGTTGTTCTTAGTTCAGGCTTCCATTTTCTTATCACTAGCGATCAATTTATACAGTCAAATGCTTTTGTGAAGTCGATGTATACTACATCGAATTTTTTTCTTTTCAAGGACTTCCCGTGTGTTTCTTAATAGTAGTTATATTGCTGTTAGTTTTTATCTTTCCTTTCTAAAACGTTTTCGACTTTGAATATCATTAAGCATATTACAAATACCTGTGAATTATTTTGACCTGCTATTTTTAGAAGTCCAGAAACATGTTTAAGTCACCCTGCGCTTCATTTTAACCACACCGGTGCTTTTTGAACTTTCAGTTTTGCATCTTGTATGAAATTTATTCCTCACATAGTTTAGCTCTGATTTGTATTCTAACAAAACGGTCAAATTGCAAAATCCTGCTACATTTCTAACTCCTTATTTTCCTCTCAATTTCACTACAAATGCACAATTTCCTTTTCGTTGTTAACACAGTTTATATTTTTTCTGCTACTACAATTCACTGTTGTTCTCCTGATAATCTTGCTCAGTCTTTCAATGTCTTTCTCCACTTACGCAGTCTCTTATTTCTTGACTATCACGATACAATCACTAGACGACATATACGTGCTCGCTGACAGGCTGGCCGACTCACTCTCATAACTAAAATCTAACTATAGACGATGACTTAAACAATAACTCAACTCTAACTAAAACTACTACTACTCTATCACTAACTCTAACTGAAACTGCTACTGACTGTGTCTACCCTATTTATACTGAAGCCGGCATCATGTGATCTTCGAGAACCCTCCATCTACACGTGCAACGATGACTCAACGGAATTAACCAGAAGCTTCTGGATAGTACGGTGTTATCGCGCTGTTCGATCACATACACACAGTTAGTAGTTGCGCTGTAGTCTCGGACTGTTCCTTTATGTTATACTGACATTATTACGGTCACATACATACACATCCGCTCGCCGTATTTAAGCATCACTGTTTTTCTAATTGAAAAATTTTAATTCCTTTATCTGAGAAATTGTTTGACTTAAAACATTGAGCTTTTGCACAAGCAATTTTTATTTATTCATATTTAGAGAGCCGATATATTTTTCTATGATTGAAAAAGAGAAAATTCATCCTAGTGTCCCGTAATTATATGATGTATGCATATTTTGAGGGGTGCATCGAGAAAGAGTTGTGGACATGTGGGAAATTTATTTACCATTTAAAGGCATTTACCGAAGTTATATTCATAGGTGAATAATCAAATTCAACAGTGCACGTTGAACGGGACACCACTGCAAGTGCGAAAATGTAAACAGATACACACACCTCCATCTTGCTTACACACTCCATCTGTGGAGGCCAGTAGAATGCCTCCTGAGGCTGCGGTGACAGTATAGATGGAAGTGAGTGTATTAAGACTTTCACAAAGCAGAGGATGATACAGCTATGAGATGTTATTTAAATGCTACATTGTAATTACTAATCTCTTAAAAGAAACATGAAGCAGGCATAGGTCGGCGTCCACTGGCACTATCTACAAGAGTAAACACCACTAAGCTAGTTTCCTGCTTGCGCACGCAGTTTATTGATTTTAATGAACACTAAGCCTATCATTTATTTTTCTACTGATAAAAGACTAAATACATACATGAATATAAACCAACCAACCCAATTCTATTAGTTTAGTTTATAATTTCTTCAATACAAACTTTATCAAACTGGTTTCAATCATATTTCCTGTTGCATTCTGTGTTCTGAGATTCCTTTCTTCGAATTGCTTCATCTATTTCAGTATTAGATGCTTCACCAAAGCGAGAATCGGCAATTTTTGACATTCAAATCTAGCGCTCTGTTGTGTCAAATTACGTAAGCTGTTGCGCATCTGTAAGATAGTGCATCGAGGTTCTTCAACCCGATCACGATATAAGAAAGTCAGATAGAGTGGTAATGGAATTTAACACATTTTTTGCAAATGAAGGCGGTCATTGGTTGAAATCTGAAATTGTTATGCATATGGTTGGTTCAGGGTTGCCAACATTTAAAAGTAAAATTATCGTACCAGCCACTCGAAAGTATAGATTTGGATTCAAAATTATCGTACATCATAAAGCAAACGCTACATAAATAAAAATATCAGTATAATACTTATGAAAATATAAGAGTAATGATGTTTATTATATCCACTTACATGATTGATGACCTCAACAAATATTACAACTTTAGCACTTATGTTTCTCGCACTATTCATCTAAAAGTTCAGCTTCCTCAACCGTTGCAGCGTTACACAAATTTGTTGTTGAGATAAACCTTAACATCTTCTCGGTGACTTGCAGTTTGTAAGATCTACCACGTTCTTTCATAAGTTGAGACGGCAAAATGAGTTCATTTACCGTATCTAGTGCCAATCTGTTTCTAACTTTGGTTTTTATTAAACCCAGTTTAGAAAAAAAAAAAAAATAAATAAATAAAAATAAAAATAAAAACTATTTCACAAGAAGTGCTTCTGTAGGGCAAGGAAACCACTGATTATGCAAAGGTCGCTAGTTCTTTGAAATCAGTATTTCCACCAAGGTGACATGTGTTTAACAGTACTCCAGAAACTGTCAGGTTCAGGCATGTTGTTTATTTCACACGGAATATCACGTATTCCGAGTTTTCCACATTGATCGTCAATTTTCTGAACAGTGCCTTCTTCATTGAGATTATCAGACCTGGGCACACTGGCAATAAGAGGATAAAGGGTAGCAGACTTAGTAGCTATGAGGTGGAGACAGACAATGAGGACAAAAGTGGTGTTATTTGTAATTAGTTTCACTTCACTGGAGTGACAGACCAGTGAAAATGATATTTCGCCTATATCGAACTATCATACATTCAAATTATCGTACACCCCCATATTTATCGTACGGGTTGGGTTGACAACCATCCTACAAACATTAAAATTATTGTATACCCCCATATTTATCGTACGGGTTGGCAACCCTGGGTTGGTTTATTTCAACCAAGTCACATATGAGTAGAATAATGAATGTAATAAGTGTTTAAGTTGAATAAACTAATGGTCTCCAAAGTTATAAACAAATAAGCTTAATACTTTTTATTGCTGCATGAACGTCCCTTTCTAAAACCACTTTGTTCTAAAGATATAGACAGTACATATTTTAGTCACAGATCCCTTAATAAATATTTCATTGACGTCAACATGGAAATTATTACTCTGTCTCCACCAAGTGTCCTTAACCTGCACTGCTGGAAAGAAATCTGCTGACGGATGTTCCATTTATCACCGCAAGAGTGCAACTACTCCGAGAAATACAAATGTTGTCAGGTGAGTTATTGGAGAAATTGTTTTCCAATTGAATTTGTTTTTGCTATTGGGAATATTGCCATTGAGTTCACGAGAGAAGCTCTCTGGTCCGGTGAGTGCAGCTCCACCTACCTTACAAATTCGTGGGTGGTTTGAAAAGAAAAGCAAGAGGGCGTGAGGGGGTTATCTTTTATTTTTTATTATCTGCGGCTGCAATATGGCCGTCACACCACCCGGATGTTGAATGGGCGAGGTTTCCAATTCTGCTGGACTTGGCACGTTGTTGCATGCAGTGCACGTGACGGTGTGTACATGGTGGTGCGTCGAGTTAATTTATTGGAGCTTTCTCATTGGCCGGCCCGCACCCGCGATGACGTCATTTACACAAAGTGCTGGTAAAGAGGGAGAATGTTTCGTTGCTGTTCTCTCTTGGCTCAAGTACAGTCATTTTTATTTCAACATAGATACTTATATACAAGCTTCCAATACAAGCTTTCGTCATTCATTGATAGGAAAGTACGAAGGGTTAACGTGATAATTACACACGAGCACCTTCCAGCCAATGTGCAGTCTCATTGCTTCCTATATGAATCGAAATTAATCGATAGTTTTAAAACATCGTCATCAAAAAACAAATTACTGTCACCTACAGTATCTACCAAAAGTTTCAGGACATCTGCATATTTCACCGAAATACACTCTGTCCAATTATTCTGTCCAGTGGCCTTATGTCTCCTTAAAAAGTATGTTACCAAAGGTTACATTTTAAATAAATAATTATGTAAAGAGTTTAATTTTTAAACAGTTATGATCTTTTTTATTTTTAGAAAAAAAAGTCTGATTTTTAATCGTTGTGGAGATAAGGTACATATGTGAGGAATATTTATAAATATGATATTGTTACCATACATTGTTTATCAACAATTGACATAGCATTTATAGCTATTAAACAAATTGAAAAAAAAAAAAGTTTAAATTAGCACTAATTTGTCATTGGATTCAAGCCCAACAAAGTATAAAATCATCTGCAATGCATGTTTGAAGCTATATGTTATAAATGTATATTAATGTATAGGGTGGTTTTTGCACCGAAAAATAGAATGTCAAAAATTCATTGAAAACACACTTAGGGCTCTTTTTCTAAACACTACTTTGCTGTTCTAACAATCGTTTCTTCTTCTATTTACTTCACGGTAATCGATAGGAATATTTGTATAATTGCTTTTGTTACACATTTCCTTGTGGCACAATGCAAACAAGGACATACAGTAGGATTAAGCGAGTCGAATCCTTTCAGAGCTGGTCGCTAGGCGATGTTTGATATTCTCTCTCTCTCTCTCTCTCTCTCTCTCTCTCTCTCTCTCTCGTGTATGTGTGTGTGTAACGAAGGGGGACACTCGCCCACTGCGACCCCGATGTGGATTTATTGCGGGCTACAACCCCCAGGGGGAAGTGATGAGGCGAGGTGAGAGCGGAAGGCACGTCGGAGAGCGGAGCCAGCGAAGTCGCCAGAGTCCCAAACAGTTCCAGATTGTCACACCCCAAGACATACCATCCACCCAGGGAGAGGGCGACAAGGCGACCCTAGCGGCCTGTGCAGCAACTTCTCAGGAGAACCAGGGAGACAGTTTACAATGAGCAAGTAGCTGTGCCATCTTCCGGCTAACCAACCACACTACCAACCGAACCTGAAAGATGACAATGAAAGAAAATGAGAAAGGAAGAGAAAGTAAGCCGTGGAGAGGAGGTTAATGCACCCCAGCGTTGGCCTAGGTGACGTAGGGAAAACATGGAAATACCCATATCAGAGTGCGCGGCCACAGGGATCGAACCCGCGACCTCCCTAATAGGGGCCACAAACGTTACCACCTGAGCCACCCCGCTTGGTATTTTTTCTCTCATCGCTTAGGACCTAAGCCTTAGGTAGTTAGATTTCGTCGTGCTCTTAAGTATATACAAATAATCCAGAACGAACAGGTCTTCAAAGGCTAGTCCCACAAAATTCAAGGTATAGCCACATTTAATTTATAATGAAAACGTCTTAAAAACACATGTGGTATTTTAACCAAAATCACTTTTGATAAAATCCTACATTTCGAAAAATGTTCCATGTAAAGCGTAGTTTGGCGTGGGGGAATTTTCTTGAACATCTTTGTGTACTTCCGAAAAGTACTTTGATGCTTCTGTTGTCGATTAATCTATTTTTATCAACAATGCTCTGCCGCTTAACAATATCTAGAAGCTTCTTTCAATCTGCCCTTTTGCTGTAGTTAGAAGTGATGAGGATTCTCTCTCTGGGTTTGCGTGGGTGGTTTCAAAAGGATGACAGATTTTTTAATACAACGGCTATTACTGGAGATATCACCGACCAATATATGTATTCCTGTATAATTAATCAAGCAATCACCACCATTTGCAGACAGAAATGAACTTCAATATGCTCACTTTATGTCCGTTGGTTTTTAATAATTTTATGTGAGAACAAAATGCATGTTTGTGCCCTTTGACAGGCTGCCCTGCAGTGTTCGTTGCTTTACCGAGAGAACCCAAGCAACGCTTTGAAGTCCATTGTTTACGCCATTCCCATCCATGAATCTACCCCCTTTTTATTAGATATGTTCCGTATATTTATTATTTACTTAAAATTATTACAGCAGTTATTATTGCTACTATTTTTAAATGCTTGATTTCCCGTTTATTATAATCTTTTTGAAGTATCTATATATTTTGATACCAAATGACACACTATGAACTGAGAAAAGATATTTTTAAGGAATTTTCCCACCTCATACAGCCCTGGTGAGTAACAATGGCAGGATTTTGCATACCTATTGTTTTATTACAATAGCTATCACCCAATTTGCTCAAATAAAGTTGCATTATCTGGCTGTTTTTGCTTAATCGTGAAAAATATTCCACGAAATAATTTTGAATTAGATTGTGATAATAACTAGAAACTAACTTTACTTGATGACTTACACACTAAACAACTCAATTCTAACTCTACTCGAAGTTTAAAACTGACTCAACTAACTGACTGATATGCCCAGTATCTGCCCTACTTATACTAGAGCCGGCGTCATGTAACCTTTGAGATCTTCCCATACACACGTGCAACGATGACTCAGCGGAATTTCCGGGAAGCTTCTAGACCTTGCTGGTGTTATCGCTGTTCGATCATATACACACGGTCGCTAGTTGCCCTGTAGCCGGTCGCCCTGTAGACTTTTCTTTTATGTTTTACCGCCATTAATATGGTCACGTACACGCACAACCATTCCCTGTATCCAAGGTCACACTGTTCTCCTCTCGTCCGTATATTGTTGAAAGACCTTAAGTCACAATATGAAATGTGTGCATCTATGTGCAAAAGTTAATTTGAAAAAAATAATGTTTCGTTTAGTAGTTTAGAGTTGGCTTAGCTCATTATACACATATTTTAGTTTTAGGCCCCTCAGTAATCTAATTTATAATATTTACTGCCAGCAGTATTTTGCAAATAAGGTTTTAAACAAATGTTAATTTTGATTTGTGCATTTTTGGCGATATTGTTTGATTTTGTAGCTTACACTCTCCACAAATAGGCACGTGGACTCTTTTATAAAAGTACTTTTATTTTTTTAATCGATCAGGGATTTCTACAAGAGTATTTCCGATGAAATTAGGTCTTGAATTCTTGTCTCCAATGCAATACTACTTCAACTAACTGGAGGTATGTTGCAGACAAAGTAAAAATTAGTTCAGTGTTAAAGGAAGAACTCTTATAGGTGTCTCAGATGAAAGGAGGGGACTGTTTTCATTTAATGTCGTGAGACAATATCACTTGGAAAGAATAAAGAAGCCTTACTTAATTCATGTTGTAGGTCGAAGAAAACGCCCATCATTGTCACAAAGAAGTTGGGAGAGACATAAGGTAACCGCCCTGCTGTTTCACGCCGTCCGTCGCCAGATATGTCGACGCCTTTCTAAATGTGGATATGTGAGCATGGACCTGGGCATCCGGTGGTAAAGGCTGGGTTGGAAAATAATATTTAGTAATAGCGTCAACTAACTCATTTTGTCCTCATTTTAAACGTTCTATGCGAAATGGACAGTGCTTTTATTTAGTTACCCAAATATCCATTATACATAGAGATGCACTGAACGTCTCATGAACAAAATTGGCCAAAAAGTAGTTTTCCTAATATTTATTAATGCATTGATCGTATACTCCTACTATATTCATACAGTAAACTATACTAACAAGAGAGTTAGCGCAAGTTGCGATCGTAACTGCCAATATGATTTGGTTTGTATAAATATGCTTGAGGTGTTGTATCCATGCATAATCTAAGTGACATCGCCGAAACGCTCTAAGCTACGGCGATTCGATATTGCGCGCACAATGGTCCATATCTAACGTGATATAACGTCTGTACTAATTTTAGTCATTGTAAAGAGTTTCTCTCTAGCTAATGTAGTTATTTCCAGTGTAAGTTATGGCCAGAATGACAGATAGAGCAACACCCTTGCAAATTATGTCCCCAAAATTAATTATTTTCAAATTTTTCTATGAGGTAAAAATATGATAGTTACTTATATTGATGCTATTCGATCTCAAAACATGGATCATACAGTCTGAACTATCTCTCTATTCTACAAAATCAGATCTGTTCTCCAGTCCTCGCAGACTTTGTTCGGTACTCCTGGACTGTTGCTGAATATGAACGCATTTTTTATGTTCAAAAACAGTGACTTGGAAGACTGCTTAATGCAGGCATTCATGAAGTACTCCTAGTATGATAGAAAACTTCTGTTTTCGGCACTATGGACATACTCATCGTCGTAATCGTTTTCCAAGAGCTACCAACAGCCCATACGATTCACTGATGTCTCTCGGATGGTAGCCTCGAATCTGGAGCCCTAAAACCAGACTTTCCATTCCTATGAGAAAGGTATACCACTGTTTTCCAGCCTGAGATATATGCAACCCAATTCCCTCCCACACCAATCATGCTCCTTTAACGACCTTGCGTTTCAAACAATTGCACGTATGCAATAATGTTTACTTGGAAAGTCTGATGTGCTCCACTCGATTTTCTCTACCCTTCTTTAAAAATATACTTATACTATACTTGATGCAGGTATCAATCCCTAGGACGTGTCCCCTTTACAGGAATACCCTTATCGCACGGCCACTGCGACCTCCAGCGTCAGCTAAGGCCACGGAGTAGCACAGAATGAGGTGGCGCACCGAATCCCCCCCTCCCCCCCCCCCCCCAGACCGTAAGGCGATTACCTGACCTTTTAGGGATAGCTACTCAATTGGCACCACAGACTGTGTGCACCCCGAATCGAACTCCCGCGGAGGAAAAATCCCACGCCGGTACTGGGGATCGAACCAGGATACTCTACGCCAGAGGGCGGTCTTATGTACATAAATATCTGCAAAA
This sequence comes from Tenodera sinensis, assembly GCA_030765045.1. Lineage (NCBI taxonomy): Eukaryota > Metazoa > Arthropoda > Insecta > Mantodea > Mantidae > Tenodera > Tenodera sinensis. The sequence continues at coordinate 105,565,117 of CM060968.1, read as the reverse complement.
ACTGCGTTATTGCATATTTCCCAGTATGCGCAAGGCGAATAAACGGATCGCTGATCTCTACATGATGGCTTTAAAATTTCATTCTCTCTGCGTGGCCTTGAGGTCTACACATACAAAAGCCAACAAAAATAGAGACCTCCAGTTTGATAACATGTAGATATTTAAAGTGTAGACCAAAAACAATGAACACCTCAGACATGCATAACTCACAAATAATGACAATTGCGATGCGAGTAGATTCTATGAAACAATCGGTAGCTCTCGTGGTATAGGTAACATTTATATTATAAATCACCACTAATAACAAAAATAAATATTGCAATAGGGAAAACATTTATAACGGTTCTCATTAAAAGCAAAAACAGAAAAAAAAAAAAAAACTCCATACACAAACTACGAAAATATGCATTCTTAGAGGCTATGAAATTAGTATATTTTACTACAACAAATATGAATACAGTGTTGGGTTCAAGACAAATATTTTTGATACAGTAAAACTGAAGACAATATAATTAGCATTTTAGCGAACAATATTTACTTCATTTGCGAACATATAATTTTGCTTATTAGAGGTAGTATGTTTTCAAGTTGGTTAGTATCTCTTAAATAGATGTGGAGTGGAAGGCATGACGGTCTCGTAATAAGGAATGGTGCACCGGAATCGAGCTCCAGCGCTATTTGCAAGACCAGTGACATAGTTACTTTCTCAGACCAGTAAGTCATTCATTGGGGTAGAATATATGGCAGGCGTTGTAAATTTCGCGGCGCAAAAAAAAAAAAAAAAAAAAAAAAAAAAAAAAAAAAAAAAAAAAAATCAGGCATAGTTGCGGAGGTTTAGCTTGTCTCTAGTACAATAAAAGTGGAAGGTCGCTCCTATCACGCAAGTAAAGGTCAGAAGTTAGAAAGCATGTTTTGCAGGCAAGAACAATCTGTAGTAACCTACATGATCGGAGAAACAACTAACACAGAACATACCAATTATCAAAATATCCGCATTTATATCTCTAACACAGCCTGCGATTCTAACCGAAGGAGCAATATAGGCAAATAGGGAAATCCTGAGCTCTCCTTATTTAATTAATTAGTTCTAAGAATTAGCCACCTATAAGGCTATAGACATCGGCTTATTCCTATATTGCTTAAGTTTAATGTTTTGTGGGTTGCTTTATAGTATTTCAGGGATACAAATATTTTACAAATGATGTAACACTGATATGTAATCGTAATAATAAACTTAAATAACTTGTCTTGGACATTTTAATGCCTAGTCACTGCCATTTATTGGTAGGAGCTTTCTGACATCTGTGGAACTGTGGAATGCAAACCTTTCACGGCTTTTACAACTATAGAAAGTTGAAAAGGTCACTGTTATGTAGTCGCTCTTGAGAAAGCATTTCATCCTCTTTGTAAAAGAGAAATGTATACTCCCAGGATTTAAAATGTTTAACCAGGGGTATCTGTATCTGTTATTTTTATTAGCTTTTAGCACTGTGCAAAGTGGTGACATCTACAAAATTATCTCCTTCCATGGACTGAAGAACCTTAATGTCACTTTTTATTCTACTTTTTCTATTATTACCTATATCAAGTGGCGGAGATATGACATTTCACCCAACTTCTATACCGAAATTTCATCGGAAATGATTAAAATGCACATTTAGCCCCTGTAGTCCTATTTACTCTGGATGGCTTTTGAATAACTCCCAAACCGTAAGAAATGGAACGAATGTTACTATGCAAAAACTGTGCACCAATTGTGCTTCAACGCGAGGCAAGATTAAATAGAGTAACAAAGAGAAGAATTTAACAGTAATATAAACTTAAAACTCGCTGCAGATTTCAATGTATTTAACTCCATTATCTTTGACACAATTGACATTGTTGCATGCAACAGCAATAAATCTACATCCAATCAAATTCCTCTAATTCCTAAGTGGAACAGAGCACAAACAAATCCTGACCATCCTTGACAAAGCTTGCATCTCTTTCGACGATTTATTCATTGCTCTTAATTCCATTTCGACTCTTCTCGAGTTTCCCTTGGTCTTCCGATTCTTCCTTCTTTCTGTGGATTCTATTCCAACACCTCTCTAGTTATATTTTAGGGTTCGTTTCTTAGTATATGTCCAATCATTCCTTTATTCTTTATAAACTGGTATGTGTTTTGTAATTTTACACCAAGTTCTCAATAAGTATTTTAAGCATCCAAATAAAAGTTTGTAGCTTTTTGTTTGTTTCTTGTGTCGTTCTTCATATTTCACAACCATATAGCAGTATTGCTAGCTATGTCTTGGTCAGCTTCTACATTCTGGGATACTGTGCATCCCAAATAATCTCCGAAAGTTTACATAGTTTGGCAGTTCGAGTGACCGAGTCAAGTGCCTTTTTAAAATAAAATACAAATTCAGTATAATGGGGTTTAATATTCATAAGATTGTTCTAAAATAAATAAAGCTACACATTTTAATTATTATGAAAGAAGTTCAGGTGGTGAATAAAATACTGTACGCGACACAAAGTTAAAAATTATTAATGGATAGGTATATATGACAAACATTAACATTACACTTTGGCTTCATATTAAAATATTAATTGCATATATTGATTCACGTTTTTACTTCCAAATACGTACTTTCTTTAATTGTTGCTGAAACTTTCACTTGAAGAGGCCCAGTTTAAACATTATCGTCATCGTTTTCACCTCGATAACTCTGTAGGAAACAAACGCTATCATAGCTGCGATGACAGAATAATCACCACGTGCTTGCCAGAGGTGAAAGAACGGAATGTTGATTAGTGGGTAGTTAGTATAAAACAAACTTATTGTTTACTATGAAGGTCAACTACTCTATACAGCACTTGTACCTACAAGTATTTGAGACCTTCGTGATGCAGCAAAATTGCATCTGGTGCAGATAAGTGGAAACAAAGTGTTTACATGTAAAACAGACACAAAAATAGCTCCTTAACTTAAAGCGTTAAGGGACACGGGGACTGAAACTTCGAGCAAGAATGAAAAAATTTACGAATTACAGATTTTCACTTACAAATGTACCTAGGAACTTCAGGAATCACGTGCATAAATAAAATGTAAAGTTTCACCATTTTTAAGTCGCCAGTGTACGTTTAAATACTTATGTATGCAGCTGACGGGGCAGGTAGACAGCATCCATTGTAATGCCTGTTTTGAAACAGTTTTGAAAACATTACTATACTCTCTTTTTTATGCAAATATTGCTTTGTAGGACGTGTCGTGGCACTGCGAGCCTTGTTTGGGTCGAGTTTCACTGTTTGAGATAGAATAACGAGGAATACCTCCGAAATGGCACACTCTACAAAAAAAAAAATATTTGCACATAAATTGTTTTAGCAAGATCTATATATTTTTTGTATAGTAAGATTTAGTCTGTCTCTTACGCCTTACCAGTTGTACAAAAGTCATCCAGAGTAAATAGGACTTCATGTGCTATAGCCAGACAATGTAAGATATCATTTCATTTATCATAAAAATATCTCAAATATATGACATTTTAATCAAAATCGTTAGAGCCATTTTCAAGAAAATCAAAATTTTCGAAAAATTTTCCATGTAAAGGGTAATTTAGGGTGGAGTAATTTTCTTCAAAATCTTGGTGTCGCATCCTTGAAAGACTTAACTTAAATACCAACTTTAGTTTTTAAACGACTTTTAATTTTTGAGTTATCCTGTCCACAGACTGACTGACTGACAGACTGACTGACACGCGCACACGCACACACAGACACACACACACACACGAACCTTTGATTAAAAATGCTTTTTTTGGGATTCAGGGGGCCTCAAAACATATTTCCGGTAAAATCTCGGCATCGAAGTTTTGGGTGGAATACAATACTTGCTCTAATTTACTAAACCTAGTAGACAAAGTAAAAACGACTAACGACTTTACATTTGAGAAAAGGTATTGGAAATTGAAGTCAATAAGACGGAATATCTAAGAACAAAAATGTATTTGACATAAATGTTGTGCTTTAACAAAATCTGAAATAAGATTTTGTCCACCTGTTACAGTTAAAAGGTTATACAAAAGTCATTCTGAATGAACATGGTTTCTTAGACTATTTCCAGAATCCACAAGATATAAATTTTATTTTTCATGAAAGTATCTGGAACATGTGCTAATTTAATCAAAATCGTCAGAGTCAGTTTTAGAAAACCAAAACTTTGGACAATTTTATCTGTGTAAGGGGTGGTTTTATATGTGAGGAGCTACCTTTTTTATTTGTTATCTTCCTTTAGTATCCCTGGAGGTCGCCGAACGTAAATATCGAGACTTTTCCTTTTTCAAGTATACCGTTGTTCACAAACAGACGCGTGCACACACAGAGACAAGTTTGCAAAAATTCTTTCTTCTTAAATACAGGAAGCTTCAAAAGATGTATTTGGGTGGAATATATTACCTCTTCTCCTTATTGTAAGTAGATGGTAGAAAAAGTAAACAACCAGCGAACTGACATCTGAGACTTGCTTTTATCGCATTTTTCAAATGAGTGTAATCCGAGGATGGTATAATCATATTTTGCAATATGCAATCTGTAGTGAGTGCAGGTAAAGGATAAACGGGTAAAGAATATACATAAAGGGGGACACGTCGCCCACTGCACCCTGCACACAGATCTATTGTAGCTAACACCCCTAAGGAGTGAGGGAACCGCAGGATGCCACAGGGTTGCAGTCAGATGGGCCACAGAGACGGACGGAAGTCCCTAACAAGTGCTGCGATCTGTTCATCCTGGCGCCAGGCCCCACCAAGCAGTCAACATTTTGCTCGTCTGGCGTTGTACAAGCGCCGCAACCCATGAGATGACAGTGACCGCAGTATGCCACCTAGCAAGCATTCGCTCCATCTGTCCGGCACCGCAATACACCATGTGCCTGAAAGCATACCTGAAAGATGACAAGGAAATGGAATGAAGGTAAATTAAGGAAAGGAAATCGTACTATCAAATTAGAACCGAGCAAGATGGCTGAGCAGTAACGCGTGAGCCTCGCATTCGGAGGTCGTGGGTTCAATTTCAGTGGCCGCTCTTCCCAACGCTTGGGTATTTTTGGGGTTTCTCGGGGTCGGTGGGCAATGCTGTGAAGGATAATTACATCCCACGTGTTTCCTGTCCTTTTATTTCATTAATCATTTAATTCATCCTTCATCCTATTGTTTCTTTCAGGGTCGCAGGTGTCAGCAATGCGTTAGGTGCAGCATGGCAGTGATGATATGCGAAGAGGAAATCTCCGTCTCTCATTGTTCACGAGGTCCCCCTCCGGGATCCCATAGGCCTGGCCCTGGAAGAGCTAAAGAGCTCCCTCCAGAGTACATAAAACCCCTACAGAAGTAGACCACTTAACCTACTGTTCAGTAAGTATACGGAGCACCCAGTGCAATTGAAGTGTCCACTTAACATAAGGTACAAATTCTGTTTAGGGTTTGCCGCGTAGCTCAGATGGTACAGCACCTGCCTGTTGTGCAAGGGGTCTCGGGTTCCATTCCCGGCTGGGAGTGTGGGAACTTTGCATAACTAGTATTATTCCCCATCCTTTATAGAGTCTGGAAGTATGAATATGCGTGTGATTTAATGTCATTAATTAAAACAAAACTAATAAAAACCCAAATTTCAAAACTACTGCTAAGCGAGTGAACACCAATGCTCTTGAGGAATCGTTCCAAGAAGTCAAAAGCCGCCATATTAGTGTTAAAGGCGGCACATAAACGGAATATTTAAAAATATGTTTCCAAGGTAAAGGTATCGGTGAAACTGTACCAAGCTTTAATAAGAACGGCAATGCGATTTTTAAAAGTTTATTTTATTAATTTGGCTCACACAAATATTTCTTCTTGCAGTAAATCCTCCAAAAAAACATTAAAGGGTCAGATCAGTTTGTTTTGGATAGGTATAATTAATGAGTAGGAATTAAGGCGAAACTTATCAATTTGTGCACCCCTTCAGGGTGAAAGTATAAGTGACAAAGTATCTTGCTAATGCTAATGTGAATTTATTTTTAATAGTTTTCAGTTATTTATACTGCGTGGGAAGGAGGTCATTACATTCCTTCTAATATGTGCTACATAGAGGCATTACGAACAAAAATATCTAGTGGCATTTTGTTCTTTGATCAGCCGATTTCGAAAAAATAAATGGTTTTTGATCCAACTTCGATAGTAGTTTGTTACTTGTAAGATGTTGAGAGTAACTTATTTCTGACATAGCTTCGGGAGTAATTGTGCGACATCACACAGGGTTTCGAAATAATTAATCACTTAAAAGATGTGAAGGAATACTCCGAGCTGCTCTCTTAGACGTGAGGTAACTGGACAACGTTGTGTTGAGGTTGGTCACGGAATTGACCTGCTTTGTGGAGCAAGAAGCACCGTTACTGTTTTTGTTTATGTACTGAGCTAGGGAAAGTGACACCCACATAATCTGCAGTGCTGCCAGCTTGTTTTCGACACAACTATAAAATATCTCAGTAGGAAATGGTCAGAGATAAAAAAGTAAGTTACAAAATGTGTTCCAAATATCGATATCTGTCACTGGTTTAAATTAATGTAAAGACTTCCCTTCCAAGATGAATTAAAAAGTACTGTGCCATAGTATTTGCTTCATTTGTGGATTTATACATTTACTTATTAAGAACAGTATGTTCTTAGATTGTTTAGTGTCTCTAAGCAGGTAAGTGAAAGCATGACGGTCTCGTAATAACAAATGTAAAGAAGGGCATGTAATTGTGTTGTGTAAAAGATAAACTAGTAGAGAAAACCATGTGAATTTAATACAGTGCATTTGTAATCATATAGAAAAAATTATAAATTGTGTGTTGATGTGCGAGCAGAGAGAAACCGTTTTTGCAAGAGCTATATGTTAGTCTTTGGCCTGTGCTAAGTTCTGTTTGGGCCTAATCGTGCAACTTACGATAAACTTCTTCACTTCAAGGATTAGGTTCGTACTGAACCTCTTCCGGTGTCCATTTCGCTTTTGATCCTCCAACATTTCGTTTTCCTTTTGCTAAAGTTGGCAGTCTGTAGTTCGGCAACCTTTGTAAATGTTCACACAATTTTCTGTTGTTTCTTTTTAGCTTCTCGAGCAATGGTTTCACCCCAGGTTTCCCCGGATATCTGTTATTTTTATCTAGTATTGTAAACTAGTGGACTTCTCATGAATTTCATTTCGACTGCCTGGACTTCTGATTTATCTTTTTGTGTCACTGTTCTGGCTTCAGTTCCATAAGTTAGTATGGGCACAGCAACTGTATTAAACTGTTTGTCCATTTTGTGTTTTAAAGATCTATGGACTGTGCCACAAAGATTTCGGAAGTTATTAAACTTTTTATCCAGATCTACGTCGTATGATAGATAGCATATTAGATACTTAAAGTATTTTATCTATTCTATGATTATTTCATTAATTACTATTTTAGTCCTCACTGGTTATTTTCCTTTACATACCGCTGTTTTGGTTTTCTGAGCCGTAAATTTTAAAACGATATTCTTTTGCTATTTTATATAAGATATAAGTTGATTTCTGTGATTTATCTTCACTGTCTTGGATGATTACTATATCATCGGCATATGTTGTTATTTAAATATATACCTGGGTCAACATAAGATTTCCATGTCGTGAACATGTCAGTAAAAATATTAAAGTGTCGGTGAGATACTAGAGTCCTGTCGTACTCCTTTATTAGTGGGAATCTTTTCTGCCAGGTTTCCTCTTATAACAAGGCATATGCTGGTTTCTTCATAAAGAGATTTAATGGCTTCTACAAGGTGTTTTGGACATCCTCTCCTAAAAGTATTTTCCATAATAATTTTCTATCTATACTGTCAAAGGCTTTTTCCATATCTATAAAGGCTAAATGTATTTCAAGCTGAAGTCTCTTATTTCTCCTATTATTCTTTTGAGTGTGAAAACTTCATCCATACATTATTATTATTATTATTATTATTATTATTATTATTATTATTATTATTATTATTATTATTATTATTATTATTATTATTATTATTATTATTATTATTATTATTATTATTATTATTATTATTATTATTATTATTATTATTATTATTATTATTACAATAATAATATAAATAATAAATGTGTTCGTGATTAAACTCAGGTATCTAGTATCAACCCATAACACTAATGTAATTTTAGAAAGCAACAGATATTTCTTGTGAAATAATGCAGAGAAACTCCTGGAGGCGCTTTTGTCCGTTGAGGGAATAGCAATTCAGAAAATAAGCAGTAAAATTGTTTTTATGGCGGGAGTGTAAAGCGTGCAGTGACATGCAGGGTTCATAAAGTGGAGGTAACGAGAGGCGCGTGCTCATGAAAAATGCAGACTGCGGGTGTCAAGAGAACTGAATGACAGTTCTTCAGTGCACAGCAAAGTAGAGTTATTACGCTACAAATTCATGGCCAGGCAACCAAATAGGCCATCATCATTACACTGGCTTCATTTTAGTAACCATTCACAGACCATTGACTTGCTGTTCCCTCCAGCATCGCAAACACTTGTGGCGCTAACAGATATCTACCTGGATGGTCGTTATCATCACAGTTACGTGAACAAATATGGTTCCGCAAAATTACTTAACACACTCTTAACGAGATCTGTGAAAACACCGCTTTTACGTAACTTCCAGTATGTACATCTGTAAGCTGCATGAACAAATCAGAAAGCACCAGGCCCCCATGAAATAAACATGGAACTTTTAACATAATGGTGTAAGTATTAATTTCAGAATACTTCACTTACTAAATCAGGTTGGTAGAGTTGCAAAATCTCCGAAGAATGGAAAAGAGCAGAAGAGACTTTCTCTACTCTTGTACTAACCATTCTTATTCTTCTATCTTCCTCGTCTTAGTTGAGATAAACATTTGTACAAACTATCTTATTGCTTATTTCCTTGTAGGTACAAGGGGAATATGGGAATACAGTAGACCTTGAGTGATAGTCAAGTCTTTTAAAGCTTTGAGATCCCGTTCTCTAAGGACGCTTAATTTATAAAAAAACAACGATGTTCCATTTCACGAAAGTTTTGTTTTCCGAAACTGCCACCAATGACAAGAAATATCTTCGAAATGGTTCGCTGCACAAAAAAAAAAAAAAAAAAAAAAAAAAAAAAAAAAAAAAGACAAATTGTGTGTTTTAGCGCTGTCTAAAGTTCTTGTACAGTAAGATTTTAAAAATCTTGTTAAAATTTAATGTTAAAATTTCACCCCTGAAGAGAAAAAAAAACTTTTTTAGAAAAAGATTCGTCTGTGTGTGTGTGTGTGTGTGTGTGTGTGTGTGTGTGTGTGTGTGTGTGTGTGTGTGTGTGTGTGTGTGTGTGTGTGTGTGTGTGTGGACAGCATAACTAAAACAAAAAGTCGGTTGAAAACCAAAGTTGGTATTTAAGTTTAACCTCTTTCAAGGATGCAACATGAAGATTTTGTACAAAATTTCTCAACCCTAAACTACTCTTTCCATGGAAAATTTTTCGAAAATTTTTATTTTCTTGAAAATGGCTCTGACGATTTTATGTCATATCTTTCAGATATTTTTATGGCAACCGAATTGTATATTTTGAAATTTTCTGGCTATGGCCCATGTAGTCCTATTTACTTTGGATGATTTTGCATAGCTGGTAAACCGTAAGAGATAGACCAAGCCTTAATTTACAAAAAATGTAGATCTTACTAAAACACACAGTTTGTCCAAATTGTTTTTTGTAGACTGAACCATTTGGGAAAACAAACTTTGATGAAATGGAACATCGTTATTCATTTATATATATATGCAAAGAGAACAGAATTTGAGAGCTTTAAAAGATTTGACTGTCGCTCAGAATCTACCGTATTGAAGTAGACCTAGGAGTAAACTTTTATAACAATAGTTTGTACAAGGCCATGTATGTGCAAGGTTTTCATACACCAGGTTGAAAATGTGCATTGGTCAACAAACAACCAGCTGGTGGAATTTTGTTTACTTTCAGTAGGTTAATTATAACGGATGGAGAGCAATGGTCGTTACGTCATGCAATTAGCTAGCTAGATGTGCCACAACGTTATCCTAGTAGCTTAGGTTTATCTGAAACTTATTAAAGTTGACATTTAAATTAGGTTTGAAATTTTACAGTTTAGGTCTTACACAATCATGTTTAGGCTTCTTGTTTGCTCTTCAGCGAAGGTACACTAAGCTAGCCTAGACTAATAAACAAGTTATCAATTAGTTTGTTAGGATAAAAAGCACTTCTACTTCCCAATGTTCTGTTTCGTACGGAACACAAGAGTACAGTTGACTGCAAAGTTTTACGTGGTATGCTTGCATGCTGTTGCCGCTGTTTTAATCAGAGATAATGAAAATGACAGCAATTCAGACAAAGAAGAGAGGGAGAAATGTCGGAAATGGAAGAAATACAAGCACATTAAGTGTAAATAATTACAGGTGTTGATCGAGTATTTCATATAGGTAATAATAACGTATAAGCATGAGAGCAACGTACAAAACATCTGACTGTGGTTTCTGCTTCTCTGTGCCAGTGCTTCCATAAGGTGAATAAAGTACCACCTAACCTCACATTTAAAACTGTTATTCCCCAAGAACTAAAGCACGACTTGTAACTGTTACAGTGACCGAAGCACCAACTATTCTACAAATAAGAATTCATTAGCTAATATTCTTCAGAGAAAAAAAGACAGTTTAATGTGTTGTTTTCATATGATTTGCTCTACTCACTCTTCTATATATTAATCTTAGGTATATAATGTTATTATTCTCACTAGTTCTTGATAATCGTGATAAACCGCCATTAAACATTTTAATTTCGTAGATAAAACTAAAGCTAAAGCGTAATCAGATTTTTAAAAAGTGTGACGCTGTGATACCCTTTAAATTGCATGCTCTTTGCATGAACACGAGGAAAAAAAAAAAAAACCGAATAGCGACCTACTGCTTCAAGAAAGTATAAGTATCTGGAAATTCAAACCAACAGCAAAGAATATTTCGAAAATGGTTAAGCCCACGAAAAATGCATTTGACATAAATTGTATGCTTTAACTAGCTCTCCTTCTTTGTCTTACGGCTTACGAATTCAGTTATTGAGAATAAAAAATGACTTCACAGGTTATTTCCGAATATTCAGGGATAATTTGTCAAGGAAATATCTTAAACATGTGATATTTTAATCAAACTCTGTAGAAAATTTTTGAGGAAGTAAAAGATGGGAAATTCTCTTGAAAATTTTCGTATCGCATCATGTTTGTAGTTTAACAAAGTTAATGCAATGTTGCAATGACAACAGGAGAATACAGTAGGCTTCAGCAATAGACAAATCTTTTAAGAGCAGGTCGCTATGTAATGGCTTAACCTTTCGTTCTCTCTCCATATCCGAGGGAGAGTAAGGGGAAGAGAGACAAGGGACAGGGAGAGAGATAAAACCAATAATGACCATCCGTTTGAGAAAACTAGTGTTGAAAAATTCAAACCAATAACAAGGAATATTTCGGAAGTAGTTAACTCCAGAAAACAAGATGCTTTTGGCATGTTACGTAGAATTTATCCAGAATGAAGAGGCATCAGAGGATCTTCTCAGACAATTCAAGATGTATATTTCATTTTCCATAAAAACATCTTACATATATGGTATTTTAATCAAAAGTTTTAGAACCATTTTTGAGTAAACCAAAATGTTCGCAAAAAGTTTCAAGTAAACTGTAGCTTATTGGGCGATTTTTGTGTCGGATCGTAGTTTATTAAAGGAACTTTTCATTTTTGAGTTATCTGTACTGATCACAGAAAGTGAAATGAAAATACTTACATATACAATTTTTTTAATTCAGGGAATCTCACAATATGCATTTCGAGTGAAATTTCGATATCGAATTTTCGGGTATAGTGTTAGAATTTCTTCTTACGTAGTAGGGAATGTAATCAATGCTTTAAGAATTTAGGGGGCCACAAAACGTGTATGTCGAATGAAATGTCGATATCGAATTTTTTTTATGTAGGCAATGTAAGAATTTTTCTACTTACTGTATGTCACAGAGAATTTACACAATGGATTTAGGGGTCCACAAAACGCGCATTTCCAGTGAAATTTCGATATCAAATTTTTTGATGTAGCGTAAGAGTTCCTCTACTTACTGTATGTGGTAGAGAATGTAAACAATGGATTTAGGGGGCCACAAAACGTGTATTTCCAGTGAAATCTCGGTATCGAGTTTTTGGGTGGAATGTAATGCTATAGGTGAGTGGTTGAGAAAGTAAAAAGTAAGATGGCGGTTCCTGTGAACCTTGAGTCACACTTGCACTGAGTCTGTTTTTATCGACGTTCGAACGTGAACGCAAGTCTGACTCGACCATGCCATAGTCGGGGAGGTTCCCGGCCGTGGCTAGGCTCGGCCCCTTTATCTGCATCGCGGCCCATGATCACCTCGGTAATAAGCAAGTAGAGATGTTCCCCCCCCCCCCTCCCCCCCGCGCTACATGGCATGACTTGCCGCCATCACGCCGCGCTCCTAGGGTGGGTCTCCAACTTCTTTTGGAAAAATATCCGGATCGCTTTCTGAAACTTGCTGCAAGCGAGACTGCCAAAGAATGTGGTGTTTCTGTTGCCTTGGATCTTATCTCCATACGTTTCTCAACCTTTCTGAAAACGTGTTTTGCTGATTTCCTCCGAGATTTGGATTTGCAACACTATGGCATCACACACACATGATTTGCTGCCTTCACAAGAGTTTTGATAAAACTATAAGACACTTGCCACAAAATTATGAGTAAATGAGCAATTCCACTTGATCCAATTAAAATATTCATCAACAAAGTAGTAAAGTTCACGTGCTAGTAGCTAAAGTGACCATAACAGAAAAAAAAAAAAAAAAGAAACTGATGTGTAAGACAGGATCGCAGGGATGTCCTGCGATGAGCGGCTATACCCCACTCCACTCCTTAACTGGGAGAAACAGTCAGTAAGCAGTGATGGACACAAACAGGTGATTCCATGGCCGTTTCTGAGTCATGCCTGAGGACACAAAACCTCTTCATTTACAATGATTTTTGCATAAATGGTAAACAATAAGTTACAGCCAAAAGCTTACTAAATAAAAAAATATGGCACAATATTTATGTCAAATATTTCGTTTTTGTATTCATTGAACCATTTCCAAGATATTTTTATTGTTTGCTTGAGTTTGCCAATAACTATACTTCTTTCAAATACTTTCGTCTCCTTCGAGTTTGTCGCAAAGGTGCCTTCTTAAATGTAAGAGTACCAAAGAAGACACAAATTAATAGATGTTTATCGCATAAGAATAGAAAGTGCTTTCGTAAATCAAACACAACGGACATGCAATCACAATGCACGGCTGGAAGTTAAAGAGTGGCAAAGTCCGCGAAGAGTGGAAGGAGGTAAACCCAATCCTCCGTCCTTCGCAAACGTTGGACAGTGCTGATCTGCACTAAAAGAGTGATTAGAGAGGATTTTACAATCCATAAAAAAGGAGGAACAAGAAAAAACATTACCAAGATATCACTGGTATTGAAGTCTCCTGAATTTCAACAGCCATTTTTAGAAAAATGCCGTTGTGTATGCGTGTACATGTGTGTAAACGTGTGTTTGTATGTGAACAGCATAACTTAGAAAGAAAGAGTCGGTTGCATGCCAAACTCTTCCAAGGATAAGACATGACACCTATACGATCATAAAAGTTCTTAAGAATTTTTTCAGTTAGTAAAGGATATCTGTATTCTAATAAATGTTTGTGCGTTACTCTTGATAGAGAATACCTACATAGATAAGGAACACCCCTATGCTTTTCTGTCCATATATGCACTCAAAACCATTATGCACTATATCCTGAAATAGAAGACATCTATATGAGCACAAGAATCCTTATGTAACTCGTTCCATGATGTGCACTAATAAGAACCCTTATGCACTATGTCCTGAATTAGAGGACATCCATACGAGCATAAAAATCCTTATCCATCTTTGTCCATGATATGCACACAAAACCTTTATGCACTATGTCTTGAGGTAGAGGACATCTATATAAGGATAAAAGTCCTTATGCATCTTTTTCAATGCTATGTATCATAAAAGTCCTTATTTACTATGTGCTTAGAGGGCATGCATATGAGCTTAACCTCATATTTACGTTCAGCTTCTTCCAAGGATTTTGAATCTATAAGCCCTAAATCTAAGCCTGGAATGTCTCGTTCCCAAAACTAATTTTTTAAATTTTTCATTTCATATATAATCGGTGTCTATCTGCTGTGGTAGTATATACTCGTAGAAAGAACAGATGCATAGCATTTTTATTGCTCCATTTATATCCGGCCTTTAACTTCAATGGTTATATCAGCAACCAATGTAATTTTTCTTTTAAGAACATATTTCTATAGGCAAACGTATTAACTCGTATACAGTGAATTTTGGATGTGTGGATTATTTTTACAGATGGGATCAACTACACATTCACACTTCATTCATACTTCCAGACTGCGTAGGATACGGAATAACCTTGGTTAAAGAAACATTCCTACTACCCAACTGGGAATCAAACACAAGACCTCTCGCACAGTAGTTATATGCTGTACCACCTTAAATACATGCCTGCTCTTACGAATTGTTTTCAGTGATAGAAGGCAGCTATTTCAGTATAAGTAGTTAAACATATTATCCTTGATAAGGACACCTAAACTATTACCATAACCCTTATGCACTATGTCCTGATATAGAGGACATCTATATGAGCATAAGATTCCTTAAGTAACTCGTTCCAAGCTATGCATTCATAAAGAGCCTTATGCAGTATGTCCTTAGATAGAGGACACCTATACCAACACAGTAAATAGATTATGAAATAATTCGGAATCCATAGCTGGCATTAGAGAGAGCGCCTTCATAAATTTGAAAATAAGATATTAGCTTCTTTCCCTGCATTTCCCTGGTGTGTTGAACCGATAAAAGGAAGAGAGCAATTACCATATATTACCTTCCTGGGAGAGAAGTGATTGTGTTACGTACTTTGATGTAGCCTATATCAGCATAACATTGGAAGTAACCTTATCATTTACTTCATATTGTGACAAAGTTGCAAAATTTGAAATCCTGTTTTTTTCTGTCTCTTTATTGCCCTCTAAATTTTACTACAATTGCACAATTTCCTTGTTGCTAACACAGTTTACAGCCTTCTCTGGTATTGCAATTCACAATTGCTCCTTTGATAATCTGTCTCAGTCTTTGAATGTCTTTCTTCACTTTCACTGTCTCTTATATCTTTACTATTATGATACAATCACTCGACGACACATACATACTCACTGACAGGCTGGCCGACTCACTCTCGTGACTAAAAACTAACTGTACATGACAACTTACATCCTAAACAACTCAACTCTAAACTAACTCTAACTGATCAGCTGCTTACTGTGTCTGTCCTATTTATACTGGGAGTTCTTCGAGTTCTTTCCATGCGCACGTGTGCAATGACTTAGCAGAATTTTCGGGAAGCTTCTAGACCTTTTTGGTGTTATCGCTGTTCGATCACATACACACAGTTGCTAGTTGCCATGTAGTGTCGGACATTTCTTTTGTGTTTTACCGCCATTAATACGGTCACATACACACAAGCGTTCCCTGTATCCATGATGACACTTCCCCCTCTCGTCCGCATATTGTTGAACAGTACAAAGACACACTATTAATAATACAGGGTGGAAGGTACTGACTGCTTCGGCCATACCTTAGCCAGTAATTGTACATGAGTGTAACAAATATGTCCAGTACAATTATTGTCAATAAAGAAACATTTCACCGGAAAAAAATTATTTGTGTCAAATATTTGGAGCCATCTAGCTTCTTGACAGATGGGTATAAATGGTTTATTATTTCACTAACTGTTGTGCAGACATTGTGTGAACAATGCCGTAATGCATTTCTACCTTAACTCGAATGAATTTAGTTACAATTTAATGTTAAAATGTTATAATGTCATACCAAGTTTAATTTCTAAGGGAAATTGGGAACGTCACGATAACATACAATTGTGACTAAATGCATTAAAATTCATAATGTCTACGCGACAGTTAATGAAATAATAAATAATTTACATCCATTCGCCAAAAAGCTAGATGGCTCCAATTATTCTAAATATTTGACGAAAAATTTTTTTTTCGGTGAAACGATATGAAATATAATAATTGTGATGTGATGTGATATAAACACAATATAGCTGTTGCCTGTAGCTTTGTTAAGATAGTGAAGGATATGTTTAATTGCGAACTTCAATATTGACATGGGTAGTTGAATTTGTAATGGCAACACTGAGCGGAAGCCGTAAATTATCAGAAAGTCATTGATTATCGGGACCATGAGATAAACAGTCTATCAAATTCCTTCTACTACGTTCTGTTCCTTTCGTGGTCCCCACTTCATAGATTAATTAAACTTCCAGAAGACAGCGCACCAACGCTGCTGTTTACATTACGCTTGAGTGAAAATCAGTACAAACATAATAATTAAAAACTAAGGGGGTAGTACATGTTATGTTGTTGGTGTTCCAGTGGTTAAATATCTTAATTAGAATACAATTTTAAATACATAACAATGAGCTCTTGCCTGTTAATAGCTGCATTGTTGTCAAGATTATGCTGAATGTTAATTCAACAGGCTTGTTATTTACTTATCTGCTTCTGACTTAAACAGATATAAACTTTAGCGTGTTATTTCAAAATCTTAACAACCGTGATTAAGTCTAAAATTTTTCATGTTGCTACAATTAGGACTTCCTCAATGAAGAAGGCTTAAGTTGGCAAATGTATTTATCAACGCAGCTACTGATAATTAAATAATTACGTTTAACCTATTTCGATGCAACGAAAGTGGTGTAAATAGAAGACAAAGCTTTTCCATTTGTCAGGTTACATTATTACTGCCAACTGTTCTTAAATATAACCATGGTAAAGCTAAGGCCATAGGTGTTATGTTGTCACGGAAGTGTTTTTGCAACCCTTGCAGAGAAGCCGACCGATCGATTTTAAAACAAGGTTCTGTTTAGACGTATTAATCTGTGAACACCATTGTATGGCTCGTGTGTGCGTGACTTTGTATTTTAGAGCATCATATGCAGCTATAGTTACTGTTGTTATTTTTGTGTTCACAACACAGTAGTGCATTAAAATATATAGGCACATTACGATATTTAGCGTTCGGAAATTATTTAATCCAAAAGTGTTATTGCAGAACAAGATTTGCCGAAGGTGTATAGGTTCATCGTGTGTTGTGTGGTAACGAGCATATAGTTCGAAAGCAACCCTGTTATATTTGAGGTTAAAAATAATGATTTTATTATGAACGTTGCCAATACTGCTTTTTGGCGTAATTCTTTGTGTAGCTAAGTGGAAATCGATCACATTGAATTCTTGGGAAATGTCGATAAGCAGTTTCCTCTATTTGTTTATATAAGCAAATGAGATTACTCAGGTGGTAATGGAGGTTCCGGGTTTAAATCCCATATGATGATTGTCTCATTGAGTTTTTTGTGGTTTCCCTCAGTTGCCAAGGTAAATACCAGGTTATGCATTTATATCACGACTCAAAGTTCCACCTTAAACCTAAATCAAAATATAAAACTGCAAATAGATAGTAGGAGCGAATGCTCTGCCATCTATCCATAGATTATGACTGTCGGAACATCGGATAGTACCAAGGTAAGTAGAGATACAGTCGTGTAATACTGAAGTCTCAATGACCATGTACTATCACAGAAGCAGACTTAAGAGTTGCCTGACACTGACATCTATGGACATGTGACAAAACAAGGTGGTTTGACACAAGGGTGAGACCTGGAAGGCGAAATGCCTGACGCAAACCGATCCGTAAGGGGTATATATCCTAACAGATCCGTCGCAACATGAGCATATGCTTAATTAAAGCAACGTAAAATACATAGCGAGGAAAACAATATAAATGTGGTGAGTACATCAGCAGAGAACGAGGAAGAGTTTGTGTGTCAGACCCCGGGAGGAAGGATGATATGAAAGTACCCTAATGGTGGTTAGAACGCATCACAGGCAGAACAACAACCACGGTGGGTCCCTAACAGGTGCATGAAATTCTTCAGTTAGAAGAGTTGTACATCAGCACAGAGAGCGCACCACCAGCCAGCTCCGACTGATCAATCAGTCCCTCTGTGTTTGGCCAGCTGACCACAGCGCCTACCCTCAGCCGAACACCGTACTTTCAGAGCTCAGCTCCAGCTCAGCGCATCCTGCCGGCGACGCCGGTGACTCTTGCAACCTGGAAAGAGAGAATGAAATGAAAGGAAGTGATCGGGGGATGTAAGGTAACTATGCTTTTCAAAATTCGCCTGAGTGACGCGTGTAAAACCCCCGAAAAAGACCCAGGCTAGGCAGGTCGGCCGCTGAAATCCACTCCGCTATCTCCCGCTGGTTCCCAAGTAGACTATCGGAGTATACTGCATACTATTTTTGGATGATAACTAATAGTAGAAGTAATATCTACTTCATCGAAATTAAAATTAATAATTAAGGCTTGTTGAATATGGTGGTTCCAGTAATAAGATCATTAACCATAACATTATGCAAGTCTAGTTTGTGATTTTAAAATAAGTCAATATCAAATGACTGCATGAACGAAATCGTATGTAAAATTAACAAATAAAAAGGAAGTAAAAACAAATGGTAAAATTCAAGTTATGAATGTATTCCAGGTGTGCAATGATAAAGAGATAAAAAGTTGCAGGATTTAATAAAGGTAAATGGGCGCATATGTCACGGTAGATGCGCACTAAGCGTCTTCACCAAAGGGTAAGCTACCAGGACTGGAAGGGAGGTGTAGGAGGCGTAGCCTCGGGGGTGCCTTCCATGGGCGGCTGGGAGTGCGGTGAAGCGTAGCCGTGTCACTCTGGTATAAAGAAAATTTAATCTACTTAAACATAATGATTAATTTTGATACAATGAAAGAAGAGAGAATGATGGTTAGTGTGGACAGCTCTTGGCCTTACCTAGGAGATTCCTGACGTCTCAAGTCCCAACATGGAAGATACCAGAGTCGTAGATTCGCTCTATTACGTGTAATTGGCTCCCTCTCAATTCAAAGTTCGGGGGATTTAAATATAAGATTACTAGCTGATAGCAGCTGAATGAAGCCTTTGTCAACACACGTGTGCTAAGCTTACTCCACATGTATGACGGGAGAATGCGATTCCCAAGGAATCAAAATCTCTTGCTGCAATATGAACTTCAAGGAAATGACTTGTACATATGTTAATCTGAAATCGCATGTCTGCACTCATCAGAAGTCTACAAATATATAATAATCATTAACGGTTTAGGGGGAAACACACTGCGACATATACCTATTGTGGAGTAACACCCCCAACCAGGAGGAAGCGAGGAACCACAGGAGGCCATATGCCGCAGGACCCGATGCTGTTACTCAGAGAGAGAGAGAGAGAGAGAGATCGACGAACGACCGTCCAAAAGTCAGCCTTCTAATGTTCCATCGGAAAGGTATCAGGAAATTTTACTGGGATGTTGATAAAAAGAAATGGAAAGAAAAATCGTGCGCATAACTTGAGAGACAAAATTTCAAATATAGGTCTGCAAAAGATGTCCTCAACAAAAGATTCCGCACACTTAGAAATCAGGAAAAAATGGAAGTTGGGAGAACACGTTGCAAGACTCCCGGATGCCAGGCGGACGTAAGAGCTGTGGGACCCATACAAGACACAGCGGAAGACCGAGACGTAGATGGGTCCAGGCTCAACAGATGTAGGAAGAACTGGAGAGCGGCGGAGACAGTGAGACTAACAATAAACAGACAGTGACAGACAAACTCAAGTGTTCCGTGTTCCAAGAATTACTTCTCACGGACTAGCTCAGTGTGAGAGATATGAAAAGAGCTTTACTCCTCTGTAGGGAGACCTTTGCCCATAAAGGGACACAACAGGCTTTATTAATTTATTCGTTGCTAAACGGAATAGCATGTATTCTTGTTTCCTGCTCCATTATTGGCAAGAATGCGAGAGTCGAAACAGAGTTGTGTATCTTTTGTACCCACACTTGGTTCTGGTCTCCCCATACAGAACTAGGGTTTCAGTGTGGTAAATTGGGCTCTGCACTTCATTCTGATAATACTTGCCATGGATTTTGGCCTTTTTAGCAACTCTATGAATTATTAGTAGAGTAACCGGAGATATCCACAAATCCCTTTGAGAAACTTTCTCTGCATTCTGCATATTATTTTTAAAATGTTTTTCCGCTCCTTTATCGGTAGTAAATTCCGCGGGGTTTGTTGCAGCACATATGGCTCATCTAATGTGTCACAAATTTCCATTTTTCTCCCGCCAGGTGCTTCCTGTTATTGGTGCAATTTTCTGAGATGTGGCAATTATGAGCTCGACCTTTGGGACGTTCCTCTACATTTAAATGTTTGTTTATAATGGTGGTAACAGTTTTGAGGGATATTCCCAATTTGTTCGCAACTGTCCGTTGTGTGGCTGGATTACTGCCAGAGATGAGGGCCTTGATCTTCCTTATTACCTCTAGAGAGCGTCTAACAACAGGCCGTGGGTTTGCCTGTTTTCTTCCGTTTGGAGTTAATTCCATGAGAGCCTTTCCCTTTTTATTCAACACTCAACTAATCCTGTACTTTAACACCACAAAATTTCACTTCTTACATACATCAATGATGGTAGAAGTTATAGTGTGCGTCGTAAAGGGCAGTAATGTAGCCTTCCCAATATGGTTCAATTTGTTTCGACATAACTAGTTTGTCTCACAAACGCTTGAGCAATTCGTTATCACAGATAGGAAACAACCCTGGCAAAGACCTGATTTCTGAAATATTTCAGGAAGGGTGGCATCATTGCTTGAAGGACATCGAATGCAGAAAATGTATTGATGTTAAAAGGGAGTCTTTTGGAAAATAGTAAAATAATTTATTTTTTAAAACTAATCATTGTATGATTTTCTAAAAATATGAGTGTCGCCTGGTATTACGAGAGTGAGAAAGAGAGATGGATCTAAGACTCACGCACTTGTGAAACTTAACCAGCTGGGACGACCTTGTAGTTGAATGACAAAATAGCACGCCGTCGGAGGGGCGCAGGATAATTGCATTGAGTTGGAAGGCATAACTGTGCAAAAGTAAGGACCGTAACGAAGGATTATCGATTCTTCTGTAACGAACTGTGAAACGGAGTACTAAGAAACGGGAGGCGTGCGGGTGACTGTACTGCCTTCCAATCCCAAGGGAAAAAAGCCAGATTCCACCAGACCGTACAGCTTCGTAATAATTATCATTATTACTATTATTACAACAACAAGAGGGGGGAGAGGCAGGAGGATACAGGTTCCTCCGTGGTCCTCCCCTTCAAGTACAATAGTGATACAAGTGCTTTATTGACAGCATATGTGTTCTCTTGCGTTTTCATACTTCAAAATACAGAAATATACAACCATTATCATCAACAGCACGCTTTGGGTCGCATGACCCGTTCCGTTCCCCTTAGAGTTGCTGGATCCAAACTAATATAAAAACTCCACAAGTTCCATTCAGTTCCTTTGACGGTCTTGAATTTTTACTTTCTCTACTATGTATTGTAGAGGATATAGATATTGTATTCCACCCAAAAATTCGATGTCAAAATGTCAACACAAATATATGTTTTGAGGTCCCCTGAATCCAGAAAAAGCATTTCTAGAAAAAGGTCCCTCATTTCATACCTCCTTCTGGGGGTGTTACCTACAATAGACCTGCATAGGTCGCAGTGCGCGAGGTGTCCCCCTCCGTCTATACACAACTTTTTTACTAATTTCATACTTTACAGTGAAATCTCTGTTCACATTTTAATACCAATACTTTGCCCACAAGGTTGTGGATTACATTGTTTTTGACTGTCCTTCAAAGTAAACAATAAGTTCATGCTCACCAAGCCATGAACTTATCACAGAAGTTATGTTTCTTTGATTTTCAAGAAGTAAATTCTTCGGGTGTAGAACTAAATTTCACCATTTGTAAAATCAATATCTTCAATACCTGATCAATACGCACCATTATCGGAGTGCATCTAAAATACATACCGAGAAATTCACTGATCACATTTTTATTTTCTGTCGTATAATCTAAATATTAAATATTTATTGTACATCTAAATTTCATAGAAAAGTTATTGTATACAACACTCATATAATGGTTATTAAGACGCCGGTGAACTTTTCAACGTTCGCTCTCTTCTTAATAACCTCGATTATAGGATCGTTGCCTAAACACTATTAAAGACTTATGCACATTATTTTCTCTATCTTTTAATTCTTGTGAAATGTCTCCAAAGTATTCTTATAAGATATTATTTCTCCATGCGTCCATGAGGAAGAAGAGTAATTTGGAATGCTGAAAATCTTATAAGTGGTTTTAAACCTTACCTTAGCTTAATTTTTATAAATACTTTTGAAATAGAGGGTTTTCCAAATTAAAAGACCTTTTCTGCTATATATTGTTTTGCGGCAAACAGATTTTAAAGCCATTTTCAATTAAAATGTATAACAATTTTAAATAGCCTCATTAATAGCGGTTTCACGGCTGGATGCAATCGCCTGAATATTTGGAAGCCAAGGGTCATTAATACCGTAAATATATTCTTCACACAAGTTCCCGAGTAACAACAGGATTAATATGTAGAACACAATTTTCCCCTTCCTAATTAAATTGTTTTTTATATTGTTACCTTCACTACTATGGGAACTCGATATGTTTTGGGCCCCCTGAATCCAAAACCAAAGGTGTGTTAGAACAAGGTCCTCGTGTGTGTGAGAGAGGGTGTGAGTGTCTGTCAGTCTGTGAACAGTATACTCAGAAATAAAATTTTGGTTAGAAACCAAAGTAGATATTTAAGTTTAATGTCGTTCAAGGATACATCACGAAGATTTTGAACAAATTTTTTGCATCCTAAACTACCCTTTACATGATAATTTTTTCGAAAATTTTGATTCTCAAAAATGTCTCTAGGAGGTTTGTTTAAAATGCCATGTTTAAAATATTTTATGGCAAATGAACTGTATACCTCGAATTTACTAACTATAACCCATCTAGTCTCGTCTAATCTTGACGAATTTTATATGACTGGTAAACCATAAGAGATACAATACATCTTACTGTGTAACGACAATAGACTTCGTTAAAACACCCAATTTATATCCAAATGTATTGTTTTCGGAGTGAACCATTTCATTGCTATTCCTTGTTATATACGTGAGTTTTGCAGTACTTAAACTTTTCTCAAATGGAAGGTTACTATTCACTTTTTTATCTATTGGCCATGCTCTCGCTCAAAACTTACTGTATTTCCATATCCCCTTGCGCCTAATTTCTTTACCATCTTCGTCAGGTTAATCGAAATAAACATTTGTAGAAATTATCTTATTGTTAATGTTCTTGCAGGTGTAAGAGGAATATGGTTTTGAACGGCAGTCAAATCTTTTCAAGGTGGCATGTTAATCAAAATTCTTACAAGAATTTTTGAGAAAATGCAAGTTTTCGATAATTTTTCCATGTAAATGGTAGTTTAGGGTGGATAATTTTCTTCAAAATGTTCGTGTCACATCCTTAGAAGTATTAAACTTAAATATCAACTTTTGTTTTAATGGACTTTACGTTTTTGAGTTACCTACGCTGTCCACGGAAATCTCGACATCGAAATTGTGAGTCGAATACAATACTTCCCCTACTTACAATACATACGTAGTAGAGAAAGTAAAAATTGATGCTAGTTTAGTAATTATGTCCTGTTTAACAATTTAATGTCATTTCTGTTTTTCTGTTATAGAGTTTATTTCTTCTGGATATCTTTATAGTGCATGTTTTAACTACTTAATTTTATTTTGGAAACAATTCATTAATTCTTTGTATGAGATAATTCAGTCTTCTGCACTCGTTTTTATATAACTCCCTTTTGAGTTCTGTATTTTTTATCATTTCGCTTTTTCTCACAATTACAATTATGATGTAATAAACAGAAATTTAAAACCAACAAAATTATAATCAACGAAGTGAACACGTCAATTATTGTGAATAATTTCAACTCTAAAATATAAGGCCGGCTCATTAGACTCTCGTTACATTCGACAGATTACATTCCTGGATATTCACATTTATTGAAATTGATAAAAATCTGGTAACCAAAAAGCTCTTCTTGGAGTGGCACCTGTGGCTCAAATCTGACTTGATTTTCAACAGAATAGGATATTCAGTACCACGAGCCAAACTTCTACCCATAGAAAAAGAAAGAAAGACAAATAAAACTGTAAACTGTTACACTGACATGACTTTCTCTACTCTTGCACAGAGTACACGTATGTACTTTAATCACATCTCTTACAGTTCACCACTTCCGCAAACAGGCTTCTGAGGCCATTTTCAGAGAGTTCAAGATGTACGTTCCGTTTGTCATGAAAATGTGCTAAACATTTGGTATTTTAATCAAAATTGTTAGAGCCATTTTGGAACAGTCAAACGTTCGAAATATTTTCAACGTAAGGGACAAATTTAGGTGGGGAGGCGGGGGGGGGGGGGTGGGAGGATTTTGTTCAACATTTTCGTGCCGTATTCTTAGAAAGTGGACAACTTAAACACCAAATTTGGTTTTTAGCGACTTTTCGTTTTCTAGTAATGTTGTTCATTGATACTGGACACTTACGTGACTTGGCAAAGCGACGTGGCGTATTGACCTTAGCTGTCGAGCGCTACAATCGCTTCTTATCTTGTTTATTACACAGCGCAAAAATAATAACTTGGCGTATGGTCAGTGATAAAACACAAATAGATGATCTCTTGTGCCTGCCGATATATGAGACGTTACTGTCCTGTAGATATGATTGCATCTGAACAGAAGGTACACAAACTGTCTCGCTGTGTTTGTGCGATAAGCTCACAACTCGACAATTTCACATTCTTTCCGATACGCGTCATGGCTTTGTCAAGTAGTACACACACACGCGCGCACGCACACGCACACGCACTTTTACAGACAGAGTTTGTTCCCTCCAAATTGCCTTTAAGCAGCCTTTTCTATTTTTGTGGATAGAAATGCTGAAGATAGCTATAAATACGAACTTAAGGTGCTGATTTAAACGTAATTTGATATCAATATGATATTTCGTTATTCAAAGAAATGTATAATCAAAGGAAAGTAAATATGAAAGAAATCCTACGTGTCTCAATAAACAGAATGATTGAAAAGCAGGACAACGAAATTAGAAGGCATAATTCTACATCCTCTAAATATTTTAGTCTAACCTCTGCATTAGTTTCTCAGATAATGGGTATCAAATTTAGCAGATTAAAAATTGGTTCTCTTAAAGATGAGCGCTCGTAGCTTCGAATACTTCAATGCTGTTTTCCTCCTTGGATAATGTGCCAGTCCAATTTTTCAAACTGTTACTTCATTAATTGAACTAGTTCAAGAATACTCGGAGTGTCGAAACAATAATTTCTTGTTCTCTAGTGACAGTGCTTATGTGTTTAGTTGAGAGCGCACGCACGCGCCTTATCTTGCTTACGGTTCCGACTACCCGGTGGCGATCTCACTATATTCTTGGGCATAGCCAATGTGACACATTATTTACTATTGTCTTACCGGTAATTATACGGATGTATTCTTTATGCAAGGGATGGAAAACCGAGCAAGATTGCTCTGCGGTAGCATCTGAGGTTCAGATTGAGGTCTAGAGTTCGATTCCCTTAACTACCCACTCTGATTTTGGGTTGCTTTCCCTGCTGGGAGGCAATGTCCACTTCTCTGAACTAACATCTCTATGGAAATCCAGGCAAATCTTAAAGTTGAAGATCAGAATCCTCAGCATAAGTGTAAAATCGATTTTATTTCATGATTGCCAAACCTGGAAAATAACAATGTCAATTAAAAGGAAGCTGCAAGTACTCATAAATTAAGCACGAGATTTATTATGGGCATGTGGTGACCAAATAAAACATTGTGACGGCGGTCGCGCACCTCAAAGGCGCTCAGGGTTAAGCTACCACACACTACTGGTTTTAAATACGTGGTTTGACGACAATGGGGCGAACTAAACAAAGAAAACCACGAGTGCGGTTGAACAGAGCGCTCCCAGACTGTCCAAGAAACTTTGGACCGCCGGCTTATTTTGAGAAAAATCCATGCTACGCCGTTCTCGCCTATATAAGTTGAGAGACTCGAGTCGTTAAATATTGAAAGAGACAGCTTTTAGCAGTTGTGTATCCTCAGAGGCAGTTTTAGACATTTAGTCGTGACATCGGAGTTGCTAGCAGTTTTTATTGTGAGGTGTATGGTCGGAAGGAGTTAATAAGACAGAGAGAGTAAAATTTTAACTGAAGTACATGTCAAGGTTACAAGAGGACAGAATAGTCGTGAGTCGCAAGGTCACTACGAAATATAGATTGTGTTAACGACGAAAAAAGATAATTGTATTTTTGTTATTCAGTGGTGTCAGTAGTGGGATTTGTCACAATGTCAAACGTATGTGGAAGGTTTCTGTCCATCAATCAGAGAGCGGTGAAAATGGAGTGGCTATGTGTTGAAGAGGGAACAGTGCAATATTACAAGATCTACTTTTGAGTGGGATCCACAAGGACAAATAGAAAAAGAATTAGCTGGAGCAACACAGTCAAGAACGAAGCTGGAACCGCGACAAGGGTTGAGAGGTGTTTTCAAGACATATAATGGCATTTGAGAGAGAACTTTAATGGACTATTTCAGTGTAAGCTACCAAAGACTAATGAAATAATTTATTTAGCTTTTAGATGTGACTACTGGATAATTTCATTAAGTTTTCTTGTACAAAGTGAGAGCCTGACTACTATGTTATTAGCATTAATACAATGGACATTGTTGAATGTATTTATTTTTGCATATATCTAATAGTCTCATGAGAATTACATGTTCCTTTTCCTCTATTTGTAAGCACACCTTTCTCTGAACTAAAATTACTTTGTTCAGTAATATTTTAAGACCGATTCAAAACGTAGAATTAAGGAATACCTGTTTTAATTTATTTAGTGTAATACTATAATCATGCCATAAAAAATTACCATGCTGCTTCTTAGAAGACCTTGAAGAGATGTTAGAATATATAATTAACCTTGAGGGGATAGGTATCTAGGAATTAATTGCTGCAGGCGATGAAGTGTGGCACGGCTAGGATCTTATGCAACCCAAATGTAGTCACTTGCCCTAGTTTAAGAAGAGTTGCATAACTTATAAGGGCACCCGGGCCAACCCATGCACTTCAAATGTTATGTGTGTCATTAGATATTCTGATATGACTTTCGTTTTCACTGCTTTAATGATAGATCTTGGGTTGTTTCAGATACAAGGTGTATTTAAAAACAGGGGAGACCAGGACACTCTTGGGTAAATTCCATCAAGGTATTCTGTTGTTTATTAGCCTTGTGTTTCAGGATGACGATGTTTGGACATTGTGGATTCATACAATGCCACACTGTTGTTGGGGAGAGAACATCCTTATTTCTCTTCATAGTCTCTTTTCTGCGGTGCTCCCTGTTTGTGGTAAGAACCGCCATCAACTTCAGACTCCACCGTTTTTACTGTTGACAAATCTTTTACCACTGAACTATTTCTTCAAGCCTGGAAACAGAAAACAATCAGAGGAGGCCAAATCTTGCGAATAGGGTGAATGAGGAAACAATTCGAATCTTAACTCATTCATTTTGGCCATGGCGATAATGGAGTTGGAACTGGTGCATTATCTCAATGAAACAAAACTTTACGGTGAGGCAGTTTTATCCATTTTACAAATTCGCTGAGAGCATTCAGTTTTGATGGCTGCCAAAGAATACTAAACAACATAGCCTCTTCAAACTTCAGTCATTTGAAACTACTGGGAACGCCTTCGTATTTGATAAGGATGCATTAAATTCTTAATTGAATGAATTTTTGGAATACTAATGTTATCTTTAAACACAATTCAATGGTAACAAGATGCAGTACATGAGTGTGAATAATGATGCATGCCCATCATCTTTGACCCGTCTCCAATCCTGTTCTCAGTGTATCTGCTACCAGCTGCTCGAGTGGTGAGCTATGAGATATTTATCTTAGGGCGGGTGTAAGGAGAAATAACACAGTGATACTGAAATTATGGGTTTAGAAAATAAACAGTGAAAATGGAAGTAGCAAGTCAGGTAATTATCTATTAAGAATGCATAAGGAAACCAAGCAAACAGAATCACTTTAAGTGTTAGGATCAGAAGGATATGTTATACAACGTCAGAACATATAAAGTTTGTCAGACAGGAGAATTAGTTTGTGGTAGGCCATTGGCGCACTGCTGGATTCTGCAGGCCAATTCGTAGAATTAAGTAATTAAGTAAAGCCAGGTTGGCAAATCCATTTCCGCGAGTACATCAGAAAGCCTCGCAGATTTCTGGGAATTTTATAGTTGAAGTCAGGGTGAATACCAAGAGATCTAGAACAGCGCAGAACTTGCGTTGCAACGTGACATTGGCAGCTGCGAGTGTAGGATGAAGTTATTTGAGGAGAAAGGGGAAGAATATTACTGCAGCGTCTGTTTTGAGTTCAATAGATCTCACTTCTTGGTTCGTCGGAGTATCTGGCGCTTTTTCAGCAGATGTTCCTTGTTTCTGCCAAAGGAGTAGAACAGCTGGATGATTTATTGAAAGCAACCGCCACGATCTACAATACTATGGGAAATGTGTTCATCTAAGTCTTCATATACGATACCAGTTATATTTAACTACTGATTTGTTACACAGTTTTTCAGCGCTCGGCAATGCTCACTTAGATTGATATCCTTTAGAACAATAATCCAAAACCAATCCACGCCTACCGTGGGATAGAAATCTCGAGCTACAGCCAGAAAAAGGAACCAGGCGACGTCGAGACATCGGGAACTTAAAATCTTCACACACATTTAAAATAATTCATCATCAAAGTGGAATATATTCATGCTTCAAATTGCATCATCAGTATGAAGTGTTTTCCCTGGTGCATCGACCGTTGGCTTCCAAACCTTTCTGCTTCAACAGCTAAGTTAATGACAAATTGAATTAAATTTAACCTAGGCTAATAATGAACTATTTGAAGTGAGTTGGCACCTTGCCATGAAGGTGAATGTTTAACTTTCTCTGGATTAACTTTATCTCTAACTGACCTACATATTTCAAAATAGCTTCTTGGTTTGACATGTTAATTTTTCTCTTAATACGGAAGTTGGCTAATGCCTTATTCCTGAATGTCATGCATTCATTTTAACATATGGAAGTTATTAAAATTATTTAGCTATCATTTTCTCTACTGGTAAATAGAAGGAAGTATTCAATTCCACCCAAAAATTCGATGTCGAGATTTCACCACAAGTACATGTTTTGAGACCCCCTGAATCCAAAGAAAAAAAGCATTTTTAGAAAAAGGTCCGCATGTGTGGGTGTGTGTCAGTCTGTAGACAGCATAGCGCAAAAACGAAAAGTGGCTTAAAAACCAAAGTTGGTATTTAAGTTTAATGTTTTTCAAGGATGCGACACAACAATTCTGAAGAAAATATCCTCATGTGAACTACCCTTTACACGGAAAAATTTTCGAAAATTTTAACTTTCTAGAAAATAGCTCTAACGATTTTTATTAAAATATCATATGTTTACGATATGTGTATCAAAAATGAAATGTATATCATACATTTTCTGGCTATAGCTCCTGTAGTCGTATTTACTCTGGGCGACCTTTGCATAACTGGTAAACCGTTAGAGATAGACCAAATCATACTATACAAAAAATGTGGATCTTGCTAAAATACACAATTTATGTGCGAATAAATTTGTTTGTAGAGTGAACCATTTCGGAGACATTCTTTGTTATTTGTGTCAGTTTCGGAAAACTTATAACTTTCATGAAATAGAACATCGTTGTTCATTTTTTATGTGTTAAGCGTGCAAAGAGAACGGGATCTCAAAGCTTTAAAATATTTGACTATCGCTGAAACCTTACTGTATTCTAATATTTCCCTTGTACCTACAAGGAAATAAACAATAAGATAATTTGTACAAATGTTTATCTTAATTAACACGAAGAAGATATAGTAATAAGAAGTTGTAAGAATGGTTAGTACAAGAGTAGAGAAAGTCATGTGAGTGCAATACATCACATTTTTTATAAAATGGTTACGGACTACAACTCCGGTGTCTGCTTCAACTGAAAGCTGAACGCAAACTATTCAAGATGAGCTGAATAGCCCACTATTAGTAAGGCAATGGAGATGGTTTAGTAAAAACGCTTCCATCTTTAGGAAATTGCCTCTCATTTTGTTAGCTAAATATCTCACTAATATTATTGGCCGTATCTGATAGGTGAGGCATGCCTCTATATATCACCACAATGTTATCATTAGGTCGGCTAACGGCATCACCATTAGGCAATTCAATCTCGTTCGAAGCTCGCGAATATGAGGCTAACTCGGAAATTATCTGTTTTAAACAAATTAATTGTATGTCATTACCGTTGTTGGCATCCTCTGTATTATTCCGCGGGAATGCGTACCAGTAATTTTGATCATTACTCAGCCCACAAAAAATTACAGGTAATGTACTGCAGTTAAGCTCAATAGTTATGGTAGACAATAAACAGTAACATTAAGTCATGTAAGGCTTCAACTAGGTAGCACTTTCTGCAGGCAAAATGTCTTTATATATCACTCTGGCCTGAAGCACTTACCAGCGGCGCAATCGCTTTACATGCAGCTAAGTGATAGCTTTACAACGAGTAACAAATACCTTACACCAGGCACGTATTTATTTAACAATAACAAGTCTTCGTCACTTCAGCTCCTTCGTTGAAAATACCTTCAAAACAATGTCTGCTCTAAGGCGACTTTCTTATGTTTAAATCACATTTTTGCAGATAAGAATTATACAAATGATACTTGCCACTGTTTACTCCCTGGAAATACATTAGAGGTAAAAGGTCTTTTTGGCAAAGTTTCCAAAATATTGCAATAAAATTTCAGATTTACATTCCAGGACACTATTTTATAAAATTTATTACATGAAATTCGTATCAAATAAGTATTGCTACCCAAAAAAATTACATAACTAATTTATCATTTTTATCACATTTTAAAGATTGCAACGATGTTATTAAAATATACAGGGTGTAAATGAATAACACACCACGAAGTTTTCTGATAATAGAGGGTTCACAGACAACCAATTTGAGATAGGGAACCCCTGGTTTACGACAAGTTATACATTATAGCTGCAGTGGTCATCATCAGTGGCGTGCATACCCTCAAACAATTTTAAGGCAA
Organism: Tenodera sinensis; assembly: GCA_030765045.1. Taxonomy (NCBI): domain Eukaryota; kingdom Metazoa; phylum Arthropoda; class Insecta; order Mantodea; family Mantidae; genus Tenodera; species Tenodera sinensis. Next base: position 105,533,742 of record CM060968.1, on the reverse strand, counting down.
AGTTCTTTAATTTGTGATCGTAGACCATAGGTTTCCTATCTCAAATTGATTGCCTATGAACCGTCTATCACCAGTAAAATTCTTGGATTGTTATTCACTTACAACCTGTATATAAATATGTAACACTGGTCTACAAAAATTAACCTTTTCTCTTTCACAAGAATTAAAACAACAGATTCTAAAAGTATTTTTCGTGCTGAATTCAAATATAATTACAGTTTGTCCGCATCGGGTAGGAGTTTTGTGTGATATTTATTTGAATTTTTATAATATTCTAAAAAGTCCGTAACTAGCTATCTAACTCAAAATTATAACTACTGATTCTGACTTACCTAGAAAGTGGTAGATAGTGATTTTCGGGTATATTTTGCATCTGGAACGTCTCTCATTTTAGTCCAACAGTAGTCAGCCAGCATATTGGAACTCCACTTGCCTTGGTACCTCTTCTCTATCGTAGAAATTTGCTGATGAAAACGCTCACCGTGTTCATCGCTGACAGCTCCAAGGTTTTCGGGGAAGAAGTCCAAGTGAGAGTCCAAGAAGTGAATTTTTAAAGACATTTTGCATCCCATAGCTTTATAAGAATGCAGAAGATCAGCCACTATGTCATGATAGTTTTCTGCTTTATGGTTTCCAAGAAAATTGCAACATAAACTTTTGAAAGACTGCCAGGCTGCTCTCTCCAGTGGATTTAACAGTCCCTCGAAATTTTCATCAGCCATTAATGATCGGATTTGTGGTCCTATAAAAACTCCTTTCAATTTAGCATCACTGACTTTGGGGAATTTCGATTTCAAGTACAAGAATTCATCAGAAAGTTTATCCATAGCTTTGACGAAATTTTTCATAACTTAATATGCAATGGAGGTAAAAATATTTTTTCAGGATTCACTAAAGGGACACATGCCACATTTTTCTGGCCAGGGAGAAGAGATTCACGTTTTGGCCATGACTTTCTAACGTAGTGAGACTTCTTATCTCTGCTGTCCCACTCGCACAAAAAACAGCAAAATTTGGTGAACCCAAGTTGCAAACCAAGCAATAAAGCAATGACCTTTAAATCACCACAGATACTCCATTCATATTTTCCATATTGTATTTTCTCTAAAATTAGTTTCATATTTTGATATGTCTCTTTCATAGCGGTATGCGCTACTGGTATTGATGGAAGTTCATTGCCAATATGTAGCAGCACAGCCTTCAAACTTACTTTAGAGGAGTCTATGAACAATCGCCACTCATCTGGTCGGTGTTGATGCCCAAGAGTTTCCATAAGTGAACAAATATTATTACAAAACACAACACCACATTCTTCAGAAAAGTATTCTTTGAAAACACTATGGCGGCTACGATAACTACTTATTCTTACATCTTTTTGTAGTAAATTCCACCCTTTGAGTCTGGAAGTTAAAACTTCAGCTTGCAGTTTAGACAGATTTAAATCCCGAATCAGGTCATTAAGGTCTTGCTGATTGGGAAAGTATGGTTCTAATGAACAGCTACTGGCTTCATATGTAAGATCATTTTTATTTTCATCTGAATCATTTTGAGTTTCAGTTAGGTCAGAATCAGAGTTATCACTTAAGGTTGTATCTACATATACTGGTACGGGGAACTCTTCACTGTGTAAGACAGGTCTCAATGCAGATTGCGATTTCGGATACTTTACTGTATATTTTGTTTTAGATGTGATTCCTTTAATATTTGTCAAACAAAAATAACAGTCAGTTGAATGATCCTTCGGTTCCCTCCAAATCATGGCAATTGCAAATGGCATATGCTGTGTACCATTTTTCCACCCACTTAGCAGTCTAACACACGAAACACAGCATGTATTTGGGGTCCAGCTCTTATCAAAATCACCAACTTGACAGTCAAAGTAAAGATGATAACACTTCTTTATAAGTGGGGTCATATTTCGCCTCTGAGACTTGAAGGTCAGCTCACCACAAATATAGCAGAAATTATCTGCATGATTTACACACTTTCTTGGCATGATGAAAACATTAAGCACTGAAATACAACATGCACAACATACACAATACACTTCTAAACAGAAAGGAAGGAAATATTCCACTAGTGAACAATGTCACAGTCAGCTCAATACTGACACATCACAATGCCAGACAGGTCTGAGCATGTCTAAACATGAATGAACCTGCACAGTCTTGTTTTGTGTTGCTTCAGCGTGATATTACAAATAATTTCAATAAATACGGCTTGAGTAAAATAGCTACATATGAGGGAAAGGTTCCTATGGCTGGTCAAAGAAAACGCTAAAATCATATTTTGAGAAGTAGCTTTCACATAAAAACTATGCCTGATGGCAAAATTCTGAGTACATATCTGAATTCAGGATGAAAAAATGCACTAGATTCACTATTCAGATTTCTTGTGAAAAAAATCTTGTCGACCAGTGATACAATTTAACTTGGATCAACATCAATGCTGATAACTTTTATTTATTATAATGTTAAGGATCTAATTTGAAAAAATAAAACATGTTTGAAAATAGAACCGCAAGGAGCATTTTGAACATTTGCATGCGTTGAAAAACTACATTATGAGAAAAATAACTTAAGGTAGAAGTCACTCGCTCATTAACTATTTGTATTAGAGAAATGTTTACAGAGCTATCTGGAAGTGTCTTTTTGCTCTGCATTATTTTTCTAGCAATCTTAGTTTAGAAGGTCGTCTTTTTGAAACTCCTCCTGGATCACTTATTTATTGGACATACTGAAATTCAACAACGAAAAATCATCTATGAACACTAACCCTAATTCAATCCTGTTATATACAATAATATCGGTGACTTACTACGTAAAACTGCATATATATAAATATTAAACGAAGAATATTTAATAGCTGTTCTTGTAAAATACGAGAGAAATAGCAAGGAAAATAACTTAAAATCACTGAAATTCTGAAGTATTATATTCTACTGAAAAGTGGATTTCGAGACTTTAAGTACCATTTTGAGATCCCCGATACACCAAAATTCAGTTCAACAACTTCCAAATGTTTAAGGTATGGTGCATTTTTTGCAACAAAAATCCAAAAATTAATTTGTAGCCTAAAATACCAGTTCGGTGTTGCCTTAAATAACTATAATAATGACAGAAAAGATTATATATCTTGTGTTCGTTTTGTTTTTCCTCGAGCGTGTATTGAGCCAGCAGCCGGTATCAGACAGCAAAGTTTCCCATACTCAACTAACACAAAATCAGCAAAATACTGAATCAAGTCTTATCCTTTTCAAAGAAGTTAGCGCTTTGTCAGCTGTTTAATAGGATGCACGGCCGATCTTTGCTTGTTTTGCAGCTATATTACCCACGTTTTCCTTTGTAAACATTCGATGTTATCATTCTATTTTACTATCCAATAAACGTTTATTTCTGGGCGTTGCCCCAACGCTTTATGACGTTCTGCTGCTCCAAATAAATTTAAAAACTTGCATGTGTTCTAACCATTAACACTTCACACTGTATTCCAGTCAAATGTCTGCATTCCATAATTTATTTTAAGGTTATGAAACCACTGCAGGCGTTTTATAATATCATTACCATCTTTGGCGCCTTTGGCTCTCTATCTACAGCGTCATATGTGCAAGCGTCCTTGCTTCGACCCTAATATGCAAGAAATCTGAATACTGATTACTTAAGAACCGAACACTTTCACTTAATACCGAGTAATTCCACTTCCTTATTTGTGTAGCTGTGTAGTAATTTTTCTGCCTAGTATTCCATTTACATACTTACCTTGATACATGTATTTCTAAGAATCATTGACACATACGGTTCACTCTATCTGAAGCTTAGCTTACCCAGTGTTATCTGGCAGCAGTCGGCGGCTGCAGTAATTGAATCGTTTGAAAATCATTAAGTCAAATCTTGTATTAAGAATCTGATGTGTTGCACTCAAATGACTTTCTCTACTCTTGTATTAACCATTCTTACAAACTCTTATTCCTATATCTTCCTCGTGTTAGTCGAGATAAACATTTGCAGAAATTATCTTATTGCTTATAGGTGCAAGGGGAATATGGGAACACAGCAGGCTTTGAGCGATAGTCAAATATTTTAAAGCTTTGAGATTCCGTTCATTTAATAAAACGAACAACGATGTTGTGTTTGACGAAAGTTTAAGTTTTCCGAAATTGACACAAATAATAAGGGATATCTCCGAAAAGGTTCACTCCACAAAAAATGCATTTGGACATAACTTGTGTGTTTGAATGCGATCTATATGTTTGTACAATAAGTCGATCTACCTCTTACGGTTTACCAGCTGTGCAAAGGTCACCAAGAGTAAACGGATTACATAGGCTATAGCTACACAGTTCAAAATATACATTTCATTTCTCATAAAAATATCTTAAACATGTGGCATTTAATCAAATCGCTAGTCATTTTTGAGAGAATCAAAATTCTTGGAAAATTTTCCATTTAAAGGGTAGTTTAAAGCGGAGAAATTTTTTTCAAAATCTTCGTGTCATATTTTTAAAGGCATTAAACTTATAATGCAATTTTGGTTTTTAACTGACATTTCATTTCTGAGTCATGCTGTTCACAGACATACACACATGGACATTTTTCTAAAAATGCTTTTCTTTTAATTCAGGGGGTCTCAAATATATATTTAAGATGATATCTCAACATCGGATTTGTGGGTGGAATACAATAGTTCCTCTACTTTACTATACGTAACAGAGAAACTAAAATCAACTGAAACACCCCGCATTGACGATTTCAACCCCATAACTCATACTATTGGTCTTGCCAAATAGCGTTGTGTTTCTTTGAAGCCATTTAAAGAGGATTACTTAATATGCTTCAACAAAGGGTTAATATAAAGAACACGAAATAAACGAAATAAATAATAGCACCGGAAGATAGTGTGCAGAAGCACCGTTGAACTACCCCAAATTATACAAGAATGCAAGCAAGTAGAGAAAGCTGTGTGAATGTAAGACTCTGCATTTCTATTTCAGTCATATAGAAAACTGTATGAATTCTTTGTAGATGAGAGAGTACAGAACGATGTGTGATTGTGTTTCTTAAACAAAAGTGAGTACAGAAAACCATGTGCATGTATTCGATTTCTAATTCAATCCTGAAAATTGCATGAATTGAATTTGAAAAGCGAGTAGAGAAGAACATGTGAATGTTACCTAAAACAAATATGTAGAGAAAATGATATGAATGTAATACATTGCATTTCTATTTGAATCATCGAAATATGTGAACGTATGTTGGCGTGGCCGAGCGGTTAGCGCGCTCGCCTACCACCTAGGCGACCCGGGTTCGATCCCAGGGACCCGCATGTGGTATTCGTGGTGGACGAAGCGGCGCTAGGGCGGGTTTTCTCCGGGTTCTCCGGTTTCCCCCGCCATCTCATTCCACCGGTGCTCCATCTTCATTCCATGTATCATCAGTGTCATCGCCTGCGGTGCCGTAGTAGTAAAAGCGGGCGTTAAACACTACACACACACTGAACGTATGTTGAAGAATGAGTAGAGGAAGAAATGTGATTGGGTTTCGTAAAAGAAAAGTGATTTGAGAAAACCGTGTGAATGTAATTCGTTGTATTTCCATTTCAATCATAATAAATTGTATGAAGTGTATGTCGAAGAGTGAGTAGAGAAGAAATTGAAGAAATTGTGAGTGTGTTACGTAAAAGAAAAGCAAGTAGAGAATAATACTACGTGAGTTTTAAGTTGCATAGTAAAATGGATATACAAAAATCTTGTAAATGATAAAATACACATACGTGCTGAACCTGGCGTTTTTCGGTTAAGCGGTTTAGCAGATTAGCGGTTATACGTAATACTATATACAATATCCTATATACGCCGGGCGGCAGCCGGCACTCAAAAAGAACCTCAATGTTAACTATCTCACACTACTGCTTGCAAACATGCGACCCGCGACAATGGAGCGTCAGAACATGAGTATGGCAGAGCAGAGCAATTCAGATTGTTCGAGAAACTTTCGAGTGCCAGACTGTTTAGGGAAGCTTGAGAAAGGCTGTATCTTCCAGAGAATGTGCCAGTAATTGTGGCCTATATAAGCGAGCGGGACTGCGAAAGAAGCCAGTTCTTTAAAGTCAGGATTCAAGGGTTGAACAACGCAGTTGTTAGCAGTTTTTGGTAAAGCCTGTTTGAATGAGGGTGAGTGTATCGTCGGAAGCAGTTAGTGAGACAGAGAAAACCTATTAGCTAAGATTACGGTCAGACAGAACAGCTGTTAGTTGCAAGGTCACGACGAACTGCAGATCGTATTAACGATAAAAAAGGACTGTGTTTTTGTGATTCAATTGCTAGGGAAATGAAGTGACAGTAAAGTAACTGGAATTGACATTTGTCATAACATATTAAATCATGTAAGAAACATGAGTTACAATTTTGTCAATGGATAAAAAGATATTAGCCGGGCAACTTATGTGTTGAAGAGAGGCAATTAGTCAATGCAGCAAGGCAATTAGGCGTTCCAATGAACTCAAGGCGTTCAAAGTTGTAATCAGACAATTACATGAGAACTACAAGTATAACACTTCCGAAGATAAAAAGGGAAAAATGTCTCAAAATATAGCACAGCACAGAGTAAACGTGCTTCGGATGCAAATAAGAAGCCCAAATGTTGGCAACATATGACTAGGAGCTTGGGGAGGGTGGGGGTCATGAAGTAGCCAGAACTTCAGTTGGCGAGTTTCGAATATTCGTGCGTTGCAATCTTGTTATATTAGTGTTTTACCTTGATTGATTATCGGCAGATGATAGCGCATAAAATCCGCGCTCGGATTATCGGATATTTAGCGGTCCTAAACCAAGGGTCCAATTAGTTTTTTGATGGGCCCTTAAACCCCATTCAGTCACTCACTACTCAGTCACTCACTCTCCAAATCCATAAAGAGATGATGCTGATGTATTCAAAATGGATTTTTTGGTGTCCAACTAAACGTTTAATTAATTGGATTTATTTAAATTAAATAAACAACTTAGACTTAAGATGTTCTTTAAGTCAGAATAGGTATGTATTTTTTGCCCACCCTGTATAAGTACCTTAATATAGGTGTTTCTACTTTGTAACACTCAAATGTGTTTCTGATCCATTAAATGGATACATATTTGAGAATCATTCGCGTGCTGAGCGCAAGAAAGAAATTATACGCGTTGTTATGAGAGAATCAGAGCTCATGACACTTTTTATGCAACTGGCCGAGTAATTACTCCCGATGTTACAGATAAAAGGCCTGGAGTGGCTACTTTAATGCTTCAAATTGTTTCCCTCGTACGTGTTTACTCTGCGTAAAAATTCGTGCTGCTGCGTTTGTCAAGATTAATAGTCAGAAAATATGATGATAATGGTGATGAGCGTTTCAAATTACGTCTACTTACTCTTGGGATGTGATGGATTGATCTGTCGTTAATTTCTTGCCCTAGGCACACACAGACACGTCTTCGCTGATAATTTTATTTCCCTTCCTATTTCTCGTTATTTTGGCTCATTGTGGTGACTTTTACCACAGCATTTATCTACGCTCCACTGCGCCAAATCATCACAAGGGAGTTACGCACCAAGAGTAGGTACCTACCTCGTTAAGGAGACGTTCAACAACATCAATTTCTTTAACCAACAGCCGTTTTTGTTTTCCTTCTTTAACATCCCACAGCAACTCCTGAGGTCTCCTCCAACTCCGGCTTAGGACAGTTTTAAAAAAATTGGGCTTTTGGTATGAGATTTTAGAGATAAACGTAAGTATTACAACAAAATGAATTCATGTTCCCAAACAGATCTACCTACAAGAAAATTAGCAATAAAATAATTTCTAAAAATGCTTATGTCAATTAAAATGTAATAGAGAAATAAGCACTTGCAAGAATAGTGTGTGTAAGAGTATTGCTCTACATATATTTGTACTATATAATTGAACTATAATAATTGAACTATATTAAAAGTCTACATTATCGCAGTTGGCTACGCGACGATCACTTGGTGTATCTTCGGCTTTGCGAAATACTGAAGACTCCTTAATCCAAAGAAGTCACTAATGAACAGGTGTTCATCGCATAAGCTTTGAAAGTGCTTTTGTAAATCAAACGCAATGTGCATATAACTAAACCGCCACTGCAACACAATGCACGTCCTAGTGAGTGGCACCATCCACATAAGTGGAAGAAGGTACCTTCAAACTCCCCTCTTTCGCAAAAGTTAACTAAACCCGCCTCTGTAGCATGATGGCTAGCGTGTCTGCCTCACGTTCAAGAGGTCGCGATTTCGAATCTCGCTTAGGGTAAGTTATCCGGGTAAGGTTTTTTTCCGAGATTTTCCCTACCCTGAGATGACGAATGTCGGGTAACTTAAAGCTCCATGGACCTCGGGCTCATTTGAGCAGCATTTCACCCATTTCATTTCATTCATTCGTCCGATATGACACAATGTTGGAGGACGTTAATTCAAAAAAAAAAAAAAAAAAAAAAAAGAATGTATGTATGCTTTGGAGGTGCAACAATTTATGGTTCGGAATCAAGTGATTCTTACTTTCTCTGCTACGTGTGGTAAGGGGAAGTACTGTATTCCATCTAAAAATTCGATATCGAGATTTCACCCAAAAGTATATTATGAGATTACCTGAATCCAAAAAGGGCCACTTTTGGCCCCACCCTAGACTACCATTTGCATGGAAAATGTTTCGAAAAGTATAATTTCCTCAAAAATAGTTGTATTTTGATGAACATAGCATATGCTTATGATATTTTTATGCCAAAATGAAGTGTAGAACTTGAATTTTATGCGATTGTACTCTGCATTCTGGATAACTTTTGTCTAACTGATAAATGGTAAGAGAGACAAACTATTACTGCACTTAAGAAACGTATATCTCATTCTAACATATAATTTATGCCAAACACAATTATTTTTCGAGTGGACTGTTTCGGGGATGTTCCTTGTTAGTTGTATGAGTTTTCCAATACTTATTTTTCTCAAACGAAAAGTTGTTACTCGTTTAAGTATGTCCTGGCCATGCAAAGAGAATGAAATATCAAAGCCCTTACATAGCGACTGGCTCTCAGAAGAATAGTTACATTTGACACATAGTATCCTAAATCCTCCAGCTGGGAATCAAGCTGGAGCCCTTCACACACCGACTATGATCAGCACAGCAAGAGATATTGACACAGAAATCTTTTGACATTTGTATTACATATACACGTTATCCTTTTGCCACTTTGCTAGTGCAGTATAAAACGTGAGCAAATTAATCATGTTCTCACTGAGTGGAATGGCTCAGGCGGTAACACCTGTGTCCCCATTCGGGAAGTCTCGGGTTCAAATGCTTGATCTGCTAATAAATCTGGGTTTTTTTCATGCTTTCTCTTAATCGCCAAGGTAAATATCGGATTACATATTTAATGCCACGACTCAAAGTCCCACCTTAAGTCTAAAACAACAGTGTAAATGAAAAATAGGTGGTAATAGCGACTGCTGCGCCATCTGTCCACAGATAATGAAAGCCAATGGACTAATAGGCACCCTAATGCCATCTGCCCGTCACAGGATGGAGCTACTTGATCCTTCTGTGGACCCGTGACGAATATGGAAAGTGATGAGACCCTAAAGGCTAACTATTCGTTTGCACACCGATCTGGGGGTATATTCTAACATATTCTAACAGATCCGTCGCAATATGACTATGCAGTTAAAGCAACGTAAAATAAATAGAGAAAGTAATGTTCTGTGTGTGTTGTAGTGTTTAACGCCCGCTTTTACTACTACGGCACCGCAGGCGGTGATACTGATGATACATGAAGATGGAGCACCGGTGGAATGAGATGGCGGGGGAAACCGGAGTACCCGGAGAAAACCCGCCCTGACGCCGCTTCGTCCACCACGAATACCACATGCGGGTCCCTGGGATCGAACCCGGGCCGCCTAGGTGGTAGGCGAGCGCGCTAACCGCTCAGCCACGGCGCCGCCATAATGTTCTTGTATTACTCCAATGTGTGTTCTAATGGGCGATAGTGAAGAATATACACAAAGAGAAAGGCATGGAAGTAAATATAAAAGCAAAGTAGTGCACAGAGAAGAATAAATATCGAATGGAACAGAGAAATCATGGAACAAATTGACAACTTTGAGTATTTAGAGATAGTCATCAATACATAAGGACAAATAGATATACATATATCAGAATAAACAAGGAAAACCAAATCTATTACCAAATAAAATGCTAATAGGAGAAAAAGGAAGATACAAGAATTCGAATATATAATTTATTTCCCAACATTTTTTTATGTCAGGACAGTATCGCCGCAGCAAGTACAGAAATTAGATATTTAGGGAAATGGTAGGGAAATACAGAAGGTACAGGATAGTAATTGTCAAATAAGGAATATATTAAATTAAGAACAAATAATAAAAAATCTGATGTGATGCACTCACATGACTTTCTCTACTCTTGTGCTAACCATTGTTAGAAACTCCTATTCCTGTATCTTGAGATAAACATTTCCAGAAATTATCTTACTGCTTATTTCCTTGTAGGTACAAGGGAAATATGGGAATACAGTAGATTTTGGGGCGATAGTCAAATCTTTTAAAGCTTTCAAATTTCGTTCTGTTTGCACGGTTAACATATAAAAATGAATAACATGTTCCATTTGCCAGAAGTATAAGTCCTTAAAAACTCACACAAATAACATGGAATATCTCCGAAATGGTTTACTGTACAAATAAAAAAAATATTTGCACATAAATTGTGTATTTTACCAAGATATCATTTTTTCTATAGTAAGATTTGATCTATCTCTTACGGTTTACCAGTTTTGCAAGTCATTCAGAGTAAATACGAGTACAGGGGCTATAGCCAGAAAATTCAGGATATACATTTCATTTGTCATTAAAATATCCCAAACATATCGCATTTTAATCAAAATCGCTAAAGCCATTTTAAAGAAACTCAAAATTTTAGAAAACTTTTCCATGTAAAGGGTAGTTTAGGATGAAGTAATTTCCTTCAAAATCTTCGTGTCGCATCCCTGAAAAACATTAAACTTAAATACCAACTTTGGTTTTTAACCGACATTTCGTTTTAGAGTAATGTTGCCTAAAGACTGCTTTTTTGTATTCAGGGGCCATCAAAACATATTTCCGGTGAAATCTCGACATCAAATTTTTGGGTGGAACACAATACTTGCTCTAATTTACTATACGCAGTAGAGAAAGTAATAACAGAGACAAATATTTTAAAATGGTTTGGACACATAAATACATAGGATGAATGAAAGCAGGTATGGGAGGTCAGAGGGGTAGAAAGAAGAGGGAGAAGGCAAATAAGGGAGCGATTATGTAAAGAAAATAGTGAGTAAGAAATGAAAGACCTTGAGGGAAGCAAAACAACCAACTAGATAGAACAAAATATAGGAAATGGATCATGACTGGCTGAGGAAACCCGAGGAAAAGACGAAGAATTCTAGCAAGCATATACTTTGTAAATCCTTTTTAGTGTTTAAGTAATTTATGAAATGAAATGAAAAGTCTAAAACTCTGGCTAAGGTATGTGTTTTGTCTCATGACGACATTTATGATCAGAATATTATAATATCCTACCTGACTGACACATATGTGCTATTTGGCGATTGCATGTTACCTTGTATTACTTGCAAATATCTCATTTTAATATGGTGATGAAATTTATCTCTTGCGCAGGTCTTGTCTGCATAATGTACTGACATTGCCTCATCACATTCATTGCCCAAAGTCGGTAAACATCTCATGATCCTCCTCCTAGAACACCTGTAAGAGGTGTGATATCACGGTATCGTGTTTTCACTTTCTAGGTTGGCAGCAATCCTTAGATTTCCTCCCTGTAAGCTTTGAGCTTTTGTTATAGGAACTAGCTATGGGTTTGAGAGGTACATCAGTCGTTGCCAAGATTTTTTATAAGGGGCCACATTAACCGTTTGAGAATATATCGTAGACAAAGCCACATACGTTTAACGTACGAAAATACATTTGCTTAGATCAGATTTAAATGCAGCGTGTTCTTGAACCTAACCTTACATTAACTGATTTAGGCCAGGTTGCATAAGACAATCTGATTTCAATCCCCTGAAAATTATGTTCAATCAAGCCAAACTCAGAGTTTGATCTAAGTTCATAGCATCTTGATCTGAGATTAAATCTGACTGATCAATTTTCTCTTGTTAACATGACTGAGGTCAGCAGAGCTGCAGAATAAAGAAATAAATGGTAGAGCTTTAAATAAAATGATAAGTAATGGATTTTTTGGGTAATAAAAGCATTTTTTCAAATTTTATTATATCCAAAAACAACGTTTACAGGAGAAACACAAACTGATTATTCCTAACGTAGAACATTTTTCACGAACGGTAAGACTGAAGTTATTTACTTTTACTTACATTTAGAAGCATGAAAAGTGAAATCAATTTGCATTGGTGTTTCTGAAATTTAAGGTAAATGTGTTGGACTTAAACATGTTTTAGTCCAATAATTGGTAGAATATAGAAATAAAAACGATTGATAAGGTAAATACGCAACTAACCTCGAATTAAAATTCCCAACGGTTTCTAAAGTAAGAACAAATTAGAAACTAAAAACTTCACTTGTCATTCTTGATCATTTAATCATGAAATTAATCCAGAAGTTAAATAATTAAAACAATTAAGTGGTCCGATAGATTTAATGGTTTGGGGGAAAAAATTGTATTTTAAAAAACAGGAACCGTGTTATGAACTTCGAATTACCATCTATAGATTGTACTTATACATTTTTGTTTTCAGAGATTGGTAAATAAAAATTGAATATCAGTATTTTTGTTTTCAGAAAAAAATGAAAGATTGTAGCTTTGGTAACGAATTTGTTTGTATAGCTTTGAGAATGAGTTGGAGACAACTTGAAACCCAGGGTTAGCTTGTGAAAAAAGAACATGCAACATTACTAAGATAAGTGAAGTTTTTAGTTTCTAATTTGTGCTTACTTTAGAATCTTGTTGCTTCACTGTTAATAGCTTCAATTTTCCTTATTTATCCCAACGGTTTGTTTCCAAGCACTTGGTTTCTGAGAAACTGAAACTGAACCGATTTTTTAATTTCACCATACGTTTATACTTTTCAATTAAAATTCGTGTGTAAAATTTGAGGATTTCTCTTGTATCTTGTTTTGGGCTATTTTCCTGTCGTACTGCGCCTGTCGACTGATTCAGGATATGACCTTAGATTAAAGCTGATCTCCAGAAATTGGGCCTCAAATATAAGACCAGGTTCGATCTCAGGGTAGGCAACGTGGGACTTACGGTGGACAAAGCAGCGTTTGGGTAGGTTTTCTCCGGACTATCGGTTTCCCATCAATCCGTTTCCATAATAACTCTTCTTTTGTCCAAATCGCCTTCTTTTCTCTCATTCTAGGCATCGGGCTGATAATCTACCCTGGATATTCTGATGTAGAGATCGTGTGCTCGTTGAGAAACATCTAACTCCAGCCGCTGATTTGTAAATTCTCCATGCGAGGAGGGTGAACAGAGAAAGAAGGAGAAACAGCTATTAAACAAATTAAAAAACTGAAGCTAGCTATACAGATCAACAAAGATAATAAATATTTACGGGCTAAGTTTCGCTTCTCTTTAGAATACAGGTTTTATACATTAAAAGATAGCGAAATTTAAATATTCAGACACCGTAAAAGGTCTACCCTCATTTGATAAAAATATTTGTATTTTAAAAAACTTACTTATCATTCTTGTACTAATAAAAAATTTACAAAAATGATTAAACAGCCTGGAATTATTTTTGTTCCTCAAAATAAATATAGCATCAACATTTGCTAACTTTTTATAAAAACGATAAAATTTCACATTATAAGAAATCTGGCATTTATAATTCAGCTGTTTGGATTGTGACAGGGTTACATTCGTAACACTAAACGTCATTTGGAAACTAGAATAAAAGAATATTTTGGAAATATTAAATATAAACAGGTTGATAAATTAGGTATACCACAGTTTTGGTCATTTGATCCTAAAATAAACCCAGAGATTAAGTTATTAAAACAACTAAATGGACCTATAGATTTAATGATTTGAGAAAATATGTTCATTTTGAAGAATAAGGGCCACGTAATGATTGTTTGGGCTTTAGTGGTTGGTAATACGATAGGAAAAAGTACAGTACGTCACCAGCGTACGTAACAATGGTGACCTTGAAAAATAGTTAGATTGATGATCTGAATGAATGATTCACGAAGCCTAGGCCTGGCTGTAATATTCACAACTTACACCAAAGATAACTGAAGCTTACACTAAATATTAATTATATTTGTTGACAGCTACTATATGTTTAGGAAATGTTAGTCCTAACTCATAGGCAATATAGCATAGTAAACACCTGTTGCATAAAGTACTTTACATTAATAAAACAAAGGGGCCTGCATTTAAATGTCAGTTTTGGTATTTAAGAACTATTTTTGTCTTGCAGTTAAGCTGTTCACAGCCACAAATATATGCGAACATTTCCAAAAATGACTTTTGTTTTCTGAGAGCCTCAAAACGTGTATTTCAGATATGTCAATACTGAATTTTTTGGTGGAATGCAAATACCTATCTGTTCTACTTATGTGATTTGCGTAGTAGAGAACGTAAAAATGGATTTTTATTAAGGGGTCTCAAAACGTGTATTACCGTTGATATCTCCATACAGATTTAGTGTGGAATGCCATACCTTCTCTGCCTACTACGTGATAGTGATTGGTGTTTACATAAACGTACAAGTAAAGATAAAAGCAGACTGAAGCTTGCAAAGGACGCACATTGAAATTCTATAATGGTATACATTAACAAAGAATTTGTACTTTATCAGTCCGGTATACCTACACTTGTCGAGTTGAGGTTAAACAAGGTCTATAATTACAGCATCAGAATATACTTGGGAGAGACTCCTCCTACTTGGAATCTTACCCTATCGGACAGCCAGAACAACACCGAGAGGGGAAAGCAGAATAGAAACAAAACAAGGCAGCCAATTTGGAAATAACAATAAACCATGAGAGTGGCGTCGTCGGTCGGTCGTTCGGTCGGTCGGTCGGATACAACACACAATATCGAATCTTTTACTATAGCACGATGTTAATGGTTCGGGTCTGCTGAATTATGATGATATAAAGATTATTATCATCATCATCTGTATACTACAACATGACTTGTCTCATAGGAAGTTCCAAACAAGTGTTCACGATTTGGGTATCGGCGCCACTCATCCTCATACTGCCCACAAAATTATAATGTAACTTGTATGAATTAAATATACCAGCTCTATTCATGTAACAAACAAACACACCATGTAAGAATGAAATACCTGTCATGTAATATTCTAGGCAAAAGTGGTACAGCATCTGCCATTTTCTACTATGAGATTTTCACATTTCAAAGCAAAAGTAATAATTTGGAACAGGGAGATAAACTTTAGGCCATGTTGTAGAGGTGGTTTAGTTCTAAAAAGTGGTACTATTGCTAAGTGTGATAGGTGATCTCTTTCTTTGAAAATTTGTGAGAGTTTGTTCCCTTCATTTGTTTTGAACATGTTTTCTTTGAATGACATTGTGTGGTAAGATGACAAAAGTTGTCAAACTATTTTACGATGACGATTTGATACATGGAGTAGTAAAATTATCATATACGAATTATTACCTCAACGTTCTTTTGCTTAGTCAGTGTCGCCAACTGTATCCCATAAATCGCTGAAAAACAATTTATTACACATAAAATCGATTAACAGTTGAAACCGAAATTATAATGTCAATAAATTTGATAATGGAAAGAAACAAAAGCAGATTCTAGTCAATAGTGAAGGGGAAGACGTAATAAAGCTAATATGTTAAAGTCTCAAGAATGGAAGCCTAGGCAGATTTAAAAGAGTAACAAGGTTGCAATTGTTGTATGCACAAAACTAACGATTTAGCGGGCTGATTCCTATCTTACCATGACGTGCTCTAAAGTTAGCCAATGGAAATCGCTTCCTTATTGTTGCCCGCGCAAAAACAAATGCAACGCAAGACACACTCGTCTTGAATCGAGCCGAGAGTACACGTGCAACTTGGGAGTTGTACGTAAGCTAGCGCGTATACATAATTCAGCGGTTGCTAAAGGGTGACAAAGTTAAAGTGTTATAACGTTGTAGTTGAAGTTACAAAGTTACATTCTATTTAAATATCGTCGGCAGTTCTCTACAAATCTGGAAATTTACAAATAAAGTGGTCTGTTGGTTGATTCTTCGTTTGGTTCCATTCCTACCATAACTCGCGCATACCCTGAGATTAAGACCTCTTGCTAGAGCTAGTCCGGACACCAAACACGAGATCTTATAGATCTTAAAGTAGACGTTTTCGAAGGAGAGGAGCGTTTGCGTCACAATCAAAATAACACTCGATTTCAATTTGACTACTATGTTTTTAACAATTATTCCTTTAATAATTACTTTCTACAACAGAAAGGTTATCTATTAATGTTAAAAATAAAGTGAAATTTAGTTTTCTGTTATAAGAACAAGCGAAGATCGAGATACATGTCTTTGAGTTTTGGTTTCGTCAGTTGGCAGTGTTAAATCGAACAACATTAATTGAAACTAATATATTTTAGGCTATTTGTTACAGAATATAACAATTTCTGGTAAAATATTTGAAATATAACATTTAAATTCATATTTTGTTTATGAAATAGTCCAGATAATACCATTCACCGTTCTGGCTCTACCGGAAAAGTTCTCGAGGATTTATCGGTTGATGAAAACATCTTTGATGTTAAAAACTTGGTTAGTTAGTTTTTAAAACATAATTTTTGATAAATGGTATTAACCCTGCTGTTCTGTTCGGGTCAATATGACCCGAAATGAATCTAAATTTAATTTCTAACTTACTAATTTCCAATATATGTTTACAAAACTTGGTGACTTTGTCTGGAAATGCGAGAACAACGTGTGTTTAAAAGCATTTTAATATACTCCAAACACTTTTTTCGTGAAATGTAAGAGTTACGTATATAGCGTTCGGGTCATTATGACCCGACATAATTATGACTGATCATATGTCAATACTTACATTGGTATTGAAGTGCTGAACATGTAACAATGTATGAGAACAATATATCCCATTCTATCAATAATGAGGGGTTACAACAATGGGCTTGATTGTTGCTTTTTCTGGGAAAGAAATGGAAGTTCTCGAGAATTGTATGCTATGTTGTTTTTGCTCAGTTTGAATTGACACCATGGCAGTTAGACCATTACCTGATGCTGGATTGGAGGAATTAGCAAATACCTCAGTAGATGAATAACAGTTTCGGAGTTCAAAGACCATGTCAGCACTGAATACGAAAGTGAGTGTTCTGATTACAGCTACGAGAGTTTACAGACTGTACAAACAAATATAAAGAATTTTCTTTCTAAAAATGGGAATATAGAATGGCATTTGAATCCACCAGCACAACTTGGCCGTCTCTCAGCTTTGAACATTATCAAGAGTACACCAGGTATTACAAGATATGCAATCACCAGAATAAGTGATATAAAAAGTTCATTTGAAGCAGTACTTTTTTCAGCACTTCAAAAAGAAATAATTGGGATGACAAACATCGAGGGACAGAGGGGTTATAGTCAACAGTGGACAAGTATTGATTATTCCGTTTTTCAAGCATACTTAGGACTTATTACTTGCGGCTGTACATCGATCTCATGGGGAATCTACAAAAAGCTTGTAGGATAAGGATACTGGGTAAAACATTTCAAGCAACTAGGTCCCATGAAACATTGTGTAAGATATCACATGTCTTGTGATTTGATAAGAAATGTACAAGAGAAGAAAGACGACGTACTGATAAACTTGCAGCAATTCGTGGTAGGTATTTGGTAAAAATGGGTAGAAGTGCTTCCAAAACTGTATAATCCAGGAAAAAATGTGACTGTATATGAGCAGTTAGTAGCATTTAGAGGCCACTGTCTATTCAAGCAGTATATCCCAAGTAAACCGGCAAAATATATAATCAAAATATGGACCCTGTGTGACAGCAAATATTCATAGGCATTGAAAGCCCAAATTTATTCCGGAAAGGAGAGCGGAGCTGCACCAGAAAAAAAAATCAGGGAATGAGAGTGGTAGCTGATCTCACTGCTGAGATTCGAGAGCAGAATATCACTCGTGAAAATTTTTTTACATCATACAGTTTGGGGCAACTGCTTTTGAAATGGAAATTGACAATGTTGGGAACTATACGGAAGAATAAGCCTGAGCTTCCACAAAACATGACCAACAAGGAGGTACACAGCTCTTCATTTTACTTCACTCCTGTGGTCAATTATGTTCCCAAGAGAAATAAAAATGTACTTATGAGCACTCTCCACCACAATAAGCAAATCAGTCACAGAGCTGATAAGAAACGAAAAATGATTTTGGACTATAACCCAGCAAAAGGGGCGTTAGACACACTTGATCAGCTAACAGCTACATATACATACAAACGCTAAACCAATAGGTGGCCCATGATAGTCTTTTACAATATGCTTGATTTTTCTGCTTATAATGTATACATACTGTGGACTTCAATTGACCCTAATTGGAATACAAGGAAATTGACCAGAAGAAGAATATTTTTGGAAGAGCTTGGAAAATCACTGGTAAGACAGCACATTCAATAAAGAGCAACTTTCCCAAGAACAGAAGATTCTTTGAGACTGGTCAGACGCATCCAAAATCCAGAAGACATGGTTAGGGTATCAAAATTAGCAACAACAAAAACTGTGAAACGAGCTCGTTGCAAGTTCTGTCCATCAAGAAGTGATAAAACAAACATGTTGTGTAGAAAATGTAATAAACATATTTGTAAAACACATACAACATATTTGTGCCCAAACTGTAGTAAGTAAGAAGAAAAACAGCTAAAGGAAGATAAAAAGAGCTGTATTGCTTTCAAAGTGAATGTTTGCACTGAAAACTGCCTGTTGTTTCAAATATGTATTAGGTACTGTTTTATCAGGGATATTCTTTAATGGTCTTTAATAAAGTGTTGTGTACAATTGTCATCGTCATCATCTACAAAGCATGGCAAGAGAAAATCAATGTCAATTGTTACCAGCTGTGCAAAAGCGCATGTATTTTAAATGTTCTACAGCATTTTGACACGTCGGGTCATATTGACCCGAACAGTACATTTGTCAAGTATTATTGAACAGAACAGCAGGGTTAAAATAGTATTATTACGAGTAACATAACAAACAACTACATCTTTCTTAATAATAAAACGTATTATACACTTGTAGATCAATGTAATAAACAGTCAAGCATCTATATCCGAAAAAATTTCAAGCCGGTCTGGGTGGCTGAGCTGGTTACACGCTGGCCTACTGGTTCCAAGATCGCTGGTTCAAATCTGACCCACGCCGATGATTTTTCAGTGTGCTTAAAAATGACAGGTCCATGTTTCTTTCACCCGATAAAGCATTGAGATTTTTCTCCCTGGTTATGTGTGGGGTTTGTTTAGAAAAGCTTTTAATATTTTTACTGTTTGCAAGGACAAGCTTCACTCTGATTATCAAATTTTCGATCATTAATTTCTGTTTCAGTACGCAGATGATTTCCAGAGAAATAACGATGTTTCCTAGTCGACTTGCCAGCAAGTTACGGGCTTGCTGGTGAGTGACGCTTTATACACACACACAGACACACACAGACACACACAGACACACACAGACACACACAGACACACACAGACACACACAGACACACACAGACACACACAGACACACACAGACACACACACACACACAGACACACACAGACACACACAGACACACACACACACACACACACAGACACACACACACACACACACACATATTTAAAAAAACGAAAAAACCACCACTTCTCAGGTGTTTTTAAATTCGCGAGCCTACAACCTTTTTCTGTCCATTTTTTCTATATATTTCTTACTGAAATTTTTATTTTTAAACCATATTTTGTATATAGTAATTTCAGTAATAAGCCAACGTGGAAGATCTGTGGTTCAAATCTCGGCTACGCTTCGGATTTTTCAGTTTTATTCTAATTTTCAGTTGATCTTGAGTTTGTATAAAATGAAAACGGAAACAAATGGGTATTGTTTGCCCAGGTATCGTTATATACAATATGTCATGTTTTTCCTCCTATATTTATTTTATTCTTCAAAGGTACAGTTTGAATTAAACAGTTCAGGAACACCTGGAAAGGACATATTGATAGAATGCTACAAGAAAGATTTCCAAAATTATTTAAAAAAACTATAGACCTCTAGGAAGAAGAAATGTTAGTCGACCACACCGAAGATGGACTGAACAATTTCAGCATTCATGAAACCGGAACGAGCTTAATTCTTGATTGATGGTGATGATATTTACTTTACGTCGCTTTAACTACGTGGTCATTCTAAGTCCCATCCCTGTACAATATCATCCAGTTTCATCACGTGTCCGCAGAGGCCTTAGTGCTAGGTAACTGTGTCGTTGCTTCAATGCGTGACGGGCAAAGAGCAGTTTCGGCATTGTCAATGGAGACCTCAGTGTCAGGCAACTGTACGTCTGCTTCGAATTTGATGGATAAATGATAGCTTCAACACGCGTCCACATATACCTTAGAGCGCGCAACTGCCTCTCTACTTAAATACCAGTCTACTTCCTGTCATTATCTGTGGATATATAACAAAGAATTCGACATTGCCTCTATTTTCTTATTTACCATTGCCTTAGATCTTCATTGGTAATTCGGGTCGTGGTATTAATTATATAAACCTGTATTTACCTTGACGACTGAAGGTAACTACGGGAAAACTCCAGTCAGACATTTGAACCCTGGACTTTTTGAATGGGGGCCACAAGTGTCATCGTTTGAGTCATCCCGCTTGGTATAGAATCACACTATTTGCTTCTTCTGTCCACTGTAATCAGAATGAAAAGCTTTGCTTAGAAATAATTTCAAATCAGGCAAAATAAATTCACTTACATTTAAGAGGTAGAACTGGAACTTAAAAATTCAATGCCACAGCTGGGATTTGAACCACAGACCCTCCGCTTACTAGGCGGGTGCTCTAACCATTAAGCTACTGTGACAACCTGCCAGAATGACATTGAATTCTCAAACCATTCTATACAGAGATTTCACTCAATGTATATGTTTTAACAGTCCTTGTATCTGAAAATAAGGCATTTTTAGAATAAGTTACTCCTGTGCGTGTGTGTGTTTGTGAACAACATTAAAACAAAAATGAAATGTGACCAAACTTGGTATTTAAGTTCAGCATCTATCAAGGGCGGGACACCCAGATTTTCAAGAAGATTCCAATTTGTTAAAGTACAAAATTTATGTCAATTTTTACTTAGTTGGGTTAACCGTTTCCAAGATATACCTTGTTGAACTTTCCAATACTTATACTTTTCTCAAATGGGAAGATGTTAGCATCCCCACTTACTGGCTATGCAAAGAGCAAGGAATTTCCAAACCATCTCACAGCGACCAACTCTTTAAATGTTTAACCGACGCTATACTGTCGCTATATTCCACACTGTGATTGTCATTGCATATTGTGTTATACAGTACCACATATTAATAAGTCCGAATTCCTTAGTTTAATTGAAAACAACGGTTTAACTCAATGATTGCCTAATATTTCAAAACAAAAACAAATGGAAAAGAAACAGGAAATGGAACATAAAACATTGTAAGAAAGATAAAAGAACAGTTAACCAATTTAAGTAAGAGTAAACAGATCTCTCTGCTGCCATCAAAATTCAAATTTTGCCCAAAAGTTCAATTTAAACTTTTTCCCAAAGCACTAGATGCCATTATTTAACACATCTCCATTAGCACGAGGGATGGAGAATGTGGTTTTGTAAGAATAGTCAGTTGGAGAATGGACAGAAAATGTCATATGAGTGTACACATAATTACTTTCTTTACCACGTATAGTAAGTAGGGGAAACATTGTATTCGACTCAAAATTTCGATGTCGTGATTTCACGGGAAGTATGTCTTATGAGGCCTCCGGAATAAAAAAAGAAATAGTTTTAGAAAAAGATCCACGTGTGTGTGTATGTATGTATGTGGGTGGATGTGTGTGTGCGCGTGTGTGTCTGTGTCTGTGTGACTCAATCTGTGGACAACATAACTCAAAAACGAGTACTCGGTTACAAACCAAAGTTGGTGTTTAAGTTTAATATATTTTAAGGATGCAATAGAAAGATTTTGAAGAAAACTCCTCCACCCTCAACTACCTTTAATATGAAACATGTTTCAAATATTTTGATTTCTCGAAAATGACTATCGATTTTGATTAAAATGCCATATGTTCAAAACATTTTTAGGGTAAATGAAATGTGTATTTTAAATTTCCTGGCTATAACCTAAGTAGTCCTGTTAACCCTTTTGGTAACTCGTAAACCGTAAGAGATGGACTAAATTTTACTGTACAGAAAAATGTATATCTCGTTAAAAGACACAATTTATGTCTAAATGACCTTGTTTTTTGTAGAGTAAACAATTTCGGAGATATTCCTTGCTATTTGCGTGCGTTTTGGAATACTTAAACAAACTTTCGGCAAATAGAAGATCGTTATTCATTTTTTTATATCTTAGCCGTACAAAGAGAACGGAATCTCAAAGCCTTAAAATATTGACCATCGCCCAAATCCTACTGTATTCCAATATTCTCCTTGCATCTGTAAGAAAATCAGTAATATGTAAATGTTTATTTCGAGTAATATGAAGAAGATAAAGGGATAGGGGTTTGTAAGGATAATTAGTACAAGAGTAGGGAAGGTTATGTGAGTGCAACACTTCAGATTTTTTAGTAGTGCTTAATGACGGATTTCACCAAGTCCGTGATGCGTGGAATAAAATATTTAAGAACATCAAGTTTAGGACATCTCCAGCATCTTTGCCCAACTAACTGGGGAAAATCTGGAAAAACCTCTCCTATGGGTTGTTTTGAAGGGCACTTTCCCTTAGACGGTTCGTGCCTTAACGACCTGGTTACCCTGGTACACGATTTCTAAACGATATACATCCTATGAAAACTAAAAGCATTCATGCCGCTTTAAGATAAAATGTTCATGTTTTATTATAAGTGCAATTGATTCTTCGAGGGTATTAGCCTTGTCAGACAAATGGAAAGGTGCATAAGTAGGAATGCTTTTGCTGGGAAATTTGCCTTAGGAAGAATATTTTGTCAAAATAGCTCCAAAAGGAATCTTGTTTTCTACAAAAGATAGAGTTTGCGGTTTAAGTACTTGTGGTATTAACTCGGGTGGCAGCGTCTTCAAAGATAATAAGACCACAAGCTGGATTTCTTTTTTAAAAAAGGATAATATATTTAATGTAAGAAGCAAGAATGTTGCCAATACAGAGTTTTAATCCAGAACAACACTTTTTTCTTCTTTCCCTGATTACCCTCCCCTTATGTAAGACTTACACCCCCTAGGACTTACAAGCCAGTACCTAGGGTCAGACGCCTGTCGGAGAGCAGAGGGTGAAGACCTGTAAGCGGGTAGTCAGCCAAGCACCAGGTATTATAGCAAGGAAAAGGATCATATGAAATGCAGGCGAAATCAATGATTGGAGAGGTTATAAATGTAGCAATTGGTGGAATGAGTGGCGGGGAAAACGAGAGAACCCGGAGAAAACCCGCCCTGACGCCACTTCGTCCACCGCGAATACCACATGTGGGTCTCTGGGATCAAACCCAGGCCACCTAGGTGGTAGACGAACGCTCTAACCACTCGGTCATTAACTCATTAGGAGTTAAGGTATTTTGGTTACGAAATAAGTCACTGATCGCGTTGTAACAATACTTTAATGTTTTTAAATATCGTCCATGGCTTAGTCTCGGCCAGTTGAGCTAAACGACTCTTTTACATCTTGGGCGCGGTACAGATCGATGTTTATTATTTTTAGGCTAAATTATTCGCCTTATGTCGTTTTCGGTATGTTTTATTCCTCCTTATTTCAGTTCATCACTTAATCATAATTCACAAACAAATTTTCTATCTTTCTTCAATGTTGGTTTGATGAGTATAATATTACATCAATCGTTGCGCTCTAGACAGAAGTCCATCTTGCACTTTTCTTATTGATAAAACAAGTGAAGTTATTGATGCCTCTGGTTTGCCTATTATTTTAGAGGGCTTAGGCAAGAAGCTGCTTATCAACAAGGTAAATGTAAAATGGACTTTTATGTGGAATGCAACGATTGTATTTTTATAGACTCGTCAAATCAACATACAAGAAAGGACAGTAAATTTGTTAATTATAATCAAATGTATTTTGAGTGTTAGACCGAAATAAGGAGAAATAAAACATCGAAGATGGCACAAGGCGAATAATTTAACCCCAAAATAATAAACATCGATCTGTACCGCACCCAAGGTATAAGAATGAGATTCATCTAGCTGTAACTGACTGAAGCTAAACAATGGCCGATATTTAAAAAAATACAGCTTCATATGTGGCCACAACGTTTCCACTAGATTTACAGCATTGTCACATATTTAAAAAAGATCCCGCTACAGTATTCAGAGCATTGCTGAATTGACTCAATAAGAGATATAAGACTTTGGCACTTTTGAGTCCTAATCCACGAAGTAAAACGACCGGTGACATAGTAATGGCAAGGATTCGGAAACGGGAGATCCGCAGTTCAGAACTTGCCAGGACCGTGCTCCCTGATCGAGGTTTCTTCCAACTTTTCTTCAGTTCTTATGACTAGAAAATGCCAAGGAGGTATCTACATGGATCATTGCTACATACTCCAATGTTCTTCTAATTTCTGAACAGCTTTAGGTATCTCTGTTACAGGCACCTAATTCGAATAGACACGACCGTTAAATGCCAGATGAAATGTACTCACAATCAATTCAGAGCAGAACGTCACGAGTTTAATCCCAGTGACTGCAGTCAAATGTGACTGTAGTAAGGGATGGGGAGGGCCCACGTAAAATAACCAGTGAGATGGTACGTGTGGATAACGACGGGTTCCATTAAACTGCAATTAAGTTCTTCATACTGGAAGGGTAATCAGATGAAGAAGTAAAAGAAATAAAAGAAGCTACAATAATACTGAAATAAATTCACACACTTATGATGAAAATAGGCATCAGTGGTTTAATATCGTTGTTAACTGCCAATATAACATAAAAATAACAAAAACACTACAACTTTAACTAAACATTTTGTTGTCAATTGGCAATACGCATTAGAGGGTTAAATATACGTCTGCAACTGTTTCACAAATTTCCATTCCTAGTTTATCATTCATGTATGACACTTAAAAGGCGTCTTTCCGGTGAAATATCGCATCGAATTTTGGGAGAAATTTAATAGTTGCTCTAATTACTGTTGGTACGTAGCAGATGAATTTAAAAAAAGAAAATAAAAATAACGATGTAAAACTTTACTAAAATCAGGATATCTGTTTCACACAGATGTATGATCTAGTACGAGCAGAATTACGTCCACCAATGCACAAAATGAGTTTGACCTTTCTGAAGCCGCAGTCAGATGTTTAATCTCATTTTATATCTATTGAACACATGAATGTGCGTCATTGTTCAATTAACGTGTTCTTCCGCGTTATACATGTTCACACCAAACACTTACCCACTGTTGTTTATTATAAACATGGAAAACTTCTCTGTCAGAACATTTACATAGGCTAATCTCAAAATGGTCTAGGGTTAACCTCTTAGCCTCTGGCTGTAGAGATCCCCGGTTCAAATCTGGGGATTGATGGATTCTTTTTCGAATGTAAAAATTCTTAGTACGACTTCCTTCGAAAGAGAAGTAAAACTGTGGTTCCATGTCGTAGATTTGCGGCATGTAAAAGAATCTCACGCCAGTTAAAGAGCCCTCTGAGCAAAATTAAGCGATATTTCAGGCTCAATAGTAGTTAAAGACAATACATAAATATATAATTCAATTTAAAAAAGGTAAAATACTTATCAAAATTATTTTAGGAAGATACGTATATCCAAAGTTTGTTTAAAAATTATGAAAATTGCTCCGTAAGGAGACATTTTTAGCTTTTACTCGTGTTAAAACTTACAATCCACGAATGGGAATGAAAACTCGCAGATAGAGCTTCTCAAAAGTATCTATGGAAGATTTATTTACACGAAAGCTTTAACCTCAATAATTATGGGTTTTCTATGTGGCCAACTTTACGGTTGATACACAGAATATTTAGAGGAGCAAAAACAAATGCTTGATGACCATGCAAAAGCAACAGAAAACAAAGGAACTCGCAAAATCATACACTGCCTTTTGGTTTTAAAGTTGTTTGCTTAATTTGTATAGCCCCCGTCAACTTCTTTGGTTATTATTCGCTCAACTGCAGGGTTTGTTAACATTGATTCCTATTATTTTTAACATTAAACACGCTGACATGCGGTCCCACATTCACACTCTCAGACCTTATGGAGGATACGGAATTACTCCGGTTACAGAAGTATTCCCAAATCCGAGAACTCCAGGTTAAGAAACTAGAACGTTGACCACTCGACCTTAGAGGCAGTCATTGCTTTCCTCTTACCTGCGATAACTTCAACTTAATACAGGATGTTGCCATGGAGTTTTAAAATGCCCAAACTGCCCATTAAGTGTCTGGCAATCTCGGTTATTGACCTAGAAGATATGAAATTGATGCATCCTTCTATACACTTAAACTACGGTTGCAAAGGATGTTTCAGACGCTTTGGGTACAATTAGTATGAGATAGTAATACAATCTATACCTAATAATGTACTGTGGAGTGAAATGGCTCTGCAGTAACTTTTAAGTTCGAATTGCCGCGGTGAATTCCCGGGACACCGCGCACTCTGACCTTGGGTTTTTTTTATATTTTCCCTAGTCGGTAGACTAGTGTTTGAAGTTTTACCGCGACTTTGGTCATCATCATCTGTTTTAAGGTTGGGGACGAGCTTTTAAGACGAGGGAAGGCTGTTCGGCTGTTGCGGACAGTCGTTGAAAGTGCACTTAATAAAGGAATTTCCCTGGCGTCGCGACGAGCGTACTGGTCATGGACCCCTCCTCCGGGTGCCCAATAAGCAGGCTCCCATTAAGGGGTACTTTACATATACCGGTGGTCCAACAACATTCAATAATAATTCTACTCTTACTTGAAGAAGAAATAGTGAGCCAAAGTCCCTATCGATTTGAGATAGCATGGTGTTACGAAGGCTTCACTCGGGAAACAAATGACATAAGATGTATGGAAGCCATGCTTTTAAAGCCTTAATAGCCTTAATATCAGGGCAGGACATTTTCTGTTTCATTTTTCTTTAACTGTGTATCAACGTTAGGACGTAATCTCTGGAGAATTTGTAATCGAAGATTGCATGTTAGGTTATGATCTGGCGAGGTTGTTCAGAAGTTGGATTTAGTTAATTTCTTTACAGAGAGTCAGACAGAAATTCTGGCTGCTCCATTTTACTTGTATTGGGCGTGTTTTTGTCATAGAGAGCGCCACATCTGACTGAACCTCCCAGTTCTATACTCTGAGCGCCGTTTATCTAGGCAACATGGTATTACAAAGTTCTTCTACGACGTCACACAATTGATAGGCTAGCTCTTGGTCACATTGGTTGCAGCTATCTTCCTCTGTTTTATATAATTCAGCTTGGTTGTGTAGGTCTTCAAAAGCCTTCAATAATCTTGTAGTATTCCTATTACTCTTATAGAATAAAATTGTATTAATACTTATAATCAATTTACCTTGAATAATTAACCTGCAACCGAGGGAGTTTGAACGTTGTAGGCCTCCATATGGCCAACTGGTTGAGTCGGACAATATCTAAGCATGTCGGACTTTTGGATCTGACAGTAGTCCTATGTTGAACTGAATGGACCATGAGGGAAATCACAGTCGTTGTGAAGGTTTCGGTTGTCCAGATTTTATCATTACAAGGGAAAATGTCGTATTTTGCTCCAGACACACCGCAACCTGTTCTGATCTGTCCCTGCGATCCGGGAACAAGTGATGGACTCGCTGCAATACCCCATTCCGCACCACTGTTGGGAGACTAGCAATCGCCGGACTAGGGAATTAGCATTCCATATGTAAGCAGTCGTTAACACTGCTGACGAGAGGCGTTGCAGGGATGGATTTAGGTTCTGGCGTTGTCCTGGGGAGAGGCACCATTTTGCCTATGTTTTGGAGAGACGGAGTGGCTTTATTTCCGGCGTTGTAGTGTGGGGAACCATCGGATGTGGTTTTAGGTCATTGCTGTTAGTGATTTGGACAACTCTGACGACACAACGATACGTCACAGATATCTTCAAGTGTTAGCTCTCATGCGACAGTATCCTGGTACCATCTATCGGTAAGACAATGCTCTCCACACATGACACGGATCACTATGAATCGTCTACAAGGAGGAGCTATCATCTTACAGAAAGTGGGCTTGTACTGTAAAACTCATGAATGGGTCACTATTTTTCAATAATTGGAAGTACTCACATCAACCCTCAACACGTGAAGTTTAATTTCATATCCTTCAATCCAGATTCGACAGCATTGCCTCAAAATCAACCTTGATATGTGGAAGTGCTAAGAGCAAGTGATAGAAGACGTATTGAAGCAGCTGAAATTAGATTTTTGAAGTTGGTATTAGGGATGAGCCTTAGAGACCTAAGAAGAAGTCAAGAAATTAGGGAAGAATTGAAGATACAAAATAGCATGGTAAAAGAAGCGAAGGTATCAGGAGAGATGGTATGAACACGTGCAAAGAATGTCCCCTGAGCGTCTACCGTTGCAAGCACTTTTATATAAGCTAAGAGGAAGACGGGATGAAGGACGGGCCAAAACGGAACGGGAAAAACCTTGATATGGAAGAAGAGATTTGACGTATTGTGAACGTTTTTATAAATTTAGTTCTGGCTTTTGCATAATTTCTTTGGTATATTTATGCTTTTACTAGTATTTTTATTTTTTATTGAAATACATCACTGCCTTTTGCAGTGAGCCATATATTAACATTGCTCTTATAGAATTTTTTAGCCTCAAAGTTGTTTTTAAATAAGTAATTGTTACTTTTTACGCAGTCCCTGTTTGGAAAATCCGAAAGTCGTTTTTCTGGATAAATATTACCCAAAGTAATTTTAGTTCGACCCTCATTTATTAGTTTTCCGCTCTTCTAGCACGACTCAAAACTTCTAGGAAGGTTAGGGGATTTCCAAAACCATTGACAAGTAATTTATGTAATTTGCTAAGAAGATGGTGCCACCCTTTGCACTACGGATGTGAAGTAAAGTTCAGTAACCGTATAAGTGTGACGTCTTTTATTTTGGTAGCATCCTGGGTAAGAGGATAGAGTTGTGGGACACCCAGTCCGTTATTGGTCTGGACAGACGGGTTTGTCCCCGTAATGATAGCTGGGAAGGGCGGAACCCTGATTACTGCAAGCCAAGAGGGGGGGGGGGGTTATGGTAATAGCAACAAGCTGATGCCTGATTACAGACCACAGCACATTCGGAGGTGAGCAGAATTTTAATTACATCTGCATATGTGTATCCAGAGAACACACGTAAATAAAGGTAGCAGTTAATGAACCAAAGAAAAAAGGCTTAAAATATGATTATGTAGATTTATCATTTAAAAATCTGAGGTTGATTATGATACAAATAAATTTATTTCCTTGTACTCCCCTATGACAGGTTGCTTATTGACAAAGCGTGTTTATCAATAAAAAATCTGGTATGTTACATTTGTATTATGAATTCTACAGATACACACGTGTTCTAAATCTATCACATAAAATGGTACTATTTGAATTTGAAAATATATACACATAATTTACATTCCCATAACATTTCGTATCGTTAATTTTTCTATTTACTTCATTTTAATTTACACACGTTTTTGCAGAAACAGTTACACTTAAATTAATAAATGAATAATTTAATATCAAGGAACTACATTTTGTGACAGAGTTACAACCGTGATTGACGAAAAAGACAGGCTGCAGTGTAAACTGAAGTGACATAATTGCCCTAGTCTGATCACGGCCCAATGAAGTAAAACTACAATCACCTAAGTATCCATATTCTAAACAACCAAAAACAGTTGCTCGTTGAGTTCATACAAAATATACAGTTGAATCATGATGTATAATGTTAGCCATGTATCAGACTACCATTACTACGTAACTCCGATGCGTGCAGCAGTTTGTCTTTTCGTTAGCCACAGTTGCAACGCATGCGTATCTGATTTTCTTGTGAAATAAGCGTTCACTGAGCTACTTTTTTATTGGTACGTTTCTTCTACATGAAATGCTTTTAAGGTTGCAGAATTAGCACTGCCGTACACTACAATATATTTAGTAAAGATTTCATAAGTAACTCTCCCGCACTGTATTGCGAGCTGTGCCCGAGGTCACGTGATGTTATGAGCCCAAAACATAAATACTTGAACATCAATTTTCTTATTTTCAGATGAACTGCTTCGCTTCAACATATCTTTTATTGGATATAATTTGCCCGAACAGGATGGCTCAGTATTTAGGAAGTCGCTGCTTTGATTCCCGCGACCGACCATCCTAACGTTGCGTTTTTCCGGGGGTTTTCCCAGATTACTCAGGCAAATGCTGCCCATTTCACTCATTTCATTCTCTGTATCAGGTCTTTTCACCTGGTGAAGCGGGTTCCTCGCCGGCTGCACTGTAGTGGTGCTTGCGCTCTGGAAATACGGTGTTCGGCTGAGGGGAGGCACTATAGTCGGTCGACCGCCCTTCAAAGGGAACTGATTGATTAGCCGGACCTGGCTGGTTAGCGGAACTCTGTCGGGTTGAAGAACTTGCCTGCACCTATTATAACACACTATAGTTGTAGTTTCACTTGTGATGCGTTCTGGCCGCCTTTAGGGTACTTTCATATCAACCTTCCTCCTAGGGTCTGACGGACAACAAGCCATAGGTCGGAATCCCCACAGTGACAGAGAGATACGGGGCAGGACTCCCTCTTGATTCTAAACAACACTTTGGTAGTCGTTGTTTGCTTTTTCTACATACGGCACCGCAGGTGGTGACACTGATGATACATGGAATGCAGATGGAGTACCGGTGAAATGAGATGATGGTGGAAGCCGGAGAACCCGGTGCAAACCCGCCCCAGCGCCGCTTCGTCCACCACCAATCTCACATGCGTTTGCCTGGGATGGAACCGGGGCCACTTTGATGAGAAGAAACCACTGCGCGGCCTACTTTGGTACTCGAGTACACGGTTAACCTAAGCTCATTCATCGGTGTCCAAATTTCGCTGCCTAGTAAGAAGATGACGTACTTCAGACTGCATTGTGGGCGCTTGGAATAAAAAGTCATGGACAATAACTTTACCTGGAGCTCTCATTGTTACCGGAACCAGCATCCAGTTCCGGAGTTCATCCCCCTCTCACCCCATACGACTACTCAACCTGTAACTACATCCCCCATCTGACACCGAATTTCCCTGCATTGTTACAATATACCCTTATTGGCCATCCCTAATAAGGTAAGCAACTGTCATTCAACTAACCCCAACGACACTAGGGTGTTCTCTGGATTATTGGGCAGACACACTGCCCTCATTACATGCCCAATGTGTGGACACAAAGCAAGAAAATTGATACATAAATTACGTATCAAGCACTTCAAGTAGGGAAAGATAATTATAATCACGTGGTAATGAAGTGAAGTGGAAGGAGAACGGATCTTCTCCACAGCACGACCTGTAAAATGCCTCATCTGAGGAGACAATCCCTTTTTAAAAGGTTGAGTCGCGCGCGCACTTTGTTTCTAGAATAGCAGTTTAGTGAGTGGGTCGTATAGCTCTTCTGTTAATG
Organism: Tenodera sinensis; assembly: GCA_030765045.1. Classification (NCBI taxonomy): domain Eukaryota; kingdom Metazoa; phylum Arthropoda; class Insecta; order Mantodea; family Mantidae; genus Tenodera; species Tenodera sinensis. The sequence goes on along the minus strand of CM060968.1, from coordinate 105,501,849 downwards.
CAGCTATTCATTCGCCCTGCTTGAGTAGGAATTCTCCCGATTCCGGAAGTTGTGCAGGACTCAGAATTGGGGTTAAAGCGGTGTAATTCCCGAGGACTGCCTTAAATAGCACTTCGTGAATTCCTTCTTTTCACGAAACACCAATTGGGTAATCTTCAATCTTCTCAGAGCATGCAATAGAAACGTGTGGAAAATACCTATTGTTTCCTGGCAGAGCGAGAGGTTTTTAATTAGAAACCGATCGACAGTAAAGGCTTTTTATGATCCATTGTTACTCTGCCGTCTCTTTGGGGACATTCACGAAAGGAACAGAGATAGTAATCGCGGAATAGTTTTGCCTTCTGTTATACTTTAGGGGGAATTTGACACCAGCAATCCATGATCAATTTTTCGAAGTTATGGCTCAAAGTTTGAGGACTTACACTGTCGGTCAAAAGTTTTGGAACACACAGGTGTAATAGAGAGGTAATTTTAAGTAAATATTAGAAAAATTAAAAATACAGAAGCAAAAATGTTGTCCTGAATAGTCTCACCATAGTTTAATGTGACTCATACGTGACTTGGTTGAAAACCACCAATCATATGCATAACAATTTCAAATTTCAACTAATGACAGCCTTTATTCATTCACGAAAAATGCATCACATTTCATTAACACCTCCTCTGCTTTAATCAGATTAGAGAATCTAGCTGCACTGTGCTACAGATACGCAACAGCTTAAGCAATCTGACGCGATAGAGCCGCTATTGAAATGTCAAATATGGCTGACTCTCGCTATGGCGAAGTAACTAATGCTGAAGTAGACTAAATAATTCGAAGAGGTAAAGCTCAGAACACTGAATAAACAGGAAATATGTTTGGAAACAGTTTGACATTGAATGAAATTATAAATTAACAGCAGATACTCCAACTTACGACTTAAAAAATTGGAGCATCAATGTGAGAATGTTGTAGGCCATGCCAATGGGCACTGATATATGCATGCCTGCTACATATTTCTTTTAAGAAGTTGGTAACTGCAATACAGAATTTAAATAAAATTCCACAGGCTATATCATCCTTTAATTCGTAAGTCATAATAAATGCAATTTGTGAGAAATTCTTTCGTCACTTCGATATTTGACAATCACTCGTGACTTTGCTTATGATAATAACAACGATTGCTTTTATTTTAATGTTTTCCAATTGATTTATTTTAAGTAATAAGTAGCACCTTTTTCTGTGCCAATGAGCCATTTCCAGGATATCTACTATTATTCGTTATATTTTTATTTTCTCTACTACGTGTAGTAAGTAGAGGAAGTATTGTATTCCAACCAAAAATTTGATATCGAGATTTCACCGAAAATATGTTTTCAGTCCCTCCAAAAAGGATGTATATAAAAAGATTACACCACTGAGGATGTTCGACACAACTTCGAACGAAACATCTAGAACGAGATTTTCCACTAGACCACGGCCCACAAGCCCGGTTAATCATTTTGTATTTTATGACACCGACTGTGAAAGCTTACGCAAATTGATCAATACATTTCGCTGTAAAAGTTCAGCTAATTGTTCAGTTACTAGGTTGAAGAATAAATTTGCAAGAAAGGTTTAAGAGTGGAAAAAGTCCTGAGAGTGCAATATATAAGATAATAAGGAAGATAATTATGAAATACCCTTTGATAGTTATGAAACTCACATATATGAACCTTGTAAAATAGCTAAACATTTTGTTCTAAAGTTCATAATCCAGGAAGGACTTAGTGATCGATGTGCACCAAAATTTGCTGCCGACCTAAGAGAATACTTAGAATATTTTGCGTTTTGGAGAATACAGTTTGGTACCTTTTACTTATAGGGAAAAGATTCATTTAACCTATGTTTATCCTTGGGTTTTGTTATAGTAACTTTAGGCCTTTATGCTTGTTTACTGAGCAAAAGATAAAGAAACTGAAGCAATTGATTAATCATCAGATGGTGTTTTAGAGCACTTGCTGCATACCGGAAACAAAACCCGGCGCTCAGACCGGAACACTCACGCATGCACGCAGAGATCGTTGTTTCTATGGCAACCAGCTCCACCCACCCTCCCACCCCTGCTCCGCCATCTTGCTAACATCACCCCTTTTTCAACTGCTCGTCGTGCTTCCCTGTAAGCGAATTTCATTACTTAGAAAGCGACGTGACTTCAGAATGGAGACTCTATCATCGGTACTTACACATCATACTTTAGCTTTCGGCTGAATTATACTACCTCTGTGCATAAACCACCATATTTCAAGTACCATTCATATATATGTTCTTGCACCCATATAGCTAAGACCAATTGAAAACCATGAGATGCCTATGTACTCTCAGGCCCAAAAAAACAAAAATCCGATGTTTTGCACCCACACGACTTCCTCTATTCTTGCACTAACCATTCTTACAAACTCTTATCCCTATATCTTTCTCGTATTAGTTGAGACAAACTTTGCAGAAATTATCTTATTGACTATTTCCTTGTAGGTGCAAGGGGAATATGGGAATACAGTAGGCTTTGAGCGATAGTCAAATCTTTTAAAGCTTCGAGATTCTTTTCTCTTTGCAACGATGTTGTATTTGACGAAAGTTTAACTTTTCCAAAGCTGACACAAATAAAAAGGAATATATCCGAAATTGTTCACTCTACAGAAGATTTTTGGGACATAAATTGTGTGTTTTAGCAAGAGTTGCATTTTTTTGTATAGTATGATTTATGGTTTTACGGTTTGCCAGTTAGGCAAAAGTCATCCAGAGTAAATAGGAACACATAGGTTGTATCCAGATAATTCAAAATATACATTTCATTTGCTATAAAATAATATCGTAAACATATGGCATTTTAATCAAAATCGTTAGAACCGTTTTAGAGAAAATAAAAATTGTCGAAAAATTTTCCATGTAAAGGGGGTGGAATTTTCTTCAAAATCATCTTGAAGTATACTTAAAAGATATTAAATTCAAATAACAACATAGATTTTTAACCTACTTTTCGTTTTTGAGTTATCCTTTCCACAGATTGACACACACACACACACACACACACACACACACACACACACACACACACACACACACACACACACACACACACACACACACACACACAAAACACACACACATACACGGATTCATGTGGCCTCGAAACATATATTGCCGGTGAAATCTCGTCATCGAGTTCTTGGGTGGTATATAATACTTCCTCTACTTACTATACGTAGTAGAAAAAGTAGAAATCACTTTTAGAAGAAAGGTCCGTTTTATAAATTTGTGTGCCCATGTGTGTATAAATTGAGGGGGTCCAATTGAACAGCTACTTCAACCCCTGGTTGCGACGACCGCTCAACCAGCCGGGAGGGACCGGGACACTGACCACGTCCCACCTCCAATACTGCACCCGACACATAGCACCTTTGATGGGCAGAGGTGGGAGACGCAGCGGTCGGATGGTAGGCCTTGGCCCGGAAAGGGCTGCCGTACCAGAGGATTAGATATCTTCCAAGGGTATGACAAATATTCTCCCAAACTACTGCTACTTACCACTTAACCCCAGCCATGTATTGTGTTATATTAAGTTCTTAGAAATGCTTCGTATAGTGTGGATCAGATATTTAAATTTTCTATGCCTAAGCCTACAACAAAGTTGCTCAACAATGCAGCACATGCTCGCTTCCCCTACATGTTATTTTCCCCCACCACTGACCAAGGCAAGAAGAACCAGACCTGCTAATCAGAGGCGGATGTCGCGGAGTAGTATTACATACAATTGAATGGGAGAACCAATATTTTTTTTTCCTTGCTTACGTTCTGTGTCAATGATAAAAGTTATTCTTCTGGAAAAATACAACGTACTTTTGAAGCAATTGTATGACACATTCTCTTCACAATTTGAAGGTCTAAAATCATTTGAAACCAAAATACAATTAGTTTGCACTCCTTTGAAGTTTCTATGTAGTGAGGCTTCACATGATCTACAAAATATAAAACTACTTGCATTACAGAATTTCACGACCGTAAAATGTTCCGAGAAAGAAGGATGGAAATTATTTAGATCTCTGCCCTGCTGTGAGTATCCGAGATAGCGTTTGTTTACGTCTACTTTAATGGAAGGGTGGCTCCACTTATGCCTGGGAACAAACATTTTCAAAAATGAACTGCACTAAAAGTGAATATCGCTGCAAGATAAGTGACAATCACATTGCTTATCTTTTGGGACTGTGCACTTTGTCTTTTGCAGCAAAGACGTTTTGAAAAGTGAATGGTGTCAAAAAAAGTGTCCTCAGAAGTATCCTTAGAGTAGAATATGAATGTGTACGCCTTTGATTTTCTGTCCTACATTAGAATGTGCCCCCACTGCAACTTAGTAACCACGGATGTGTTATTCTGTCCCAAGGGTGGGAGGAGGTGATTTCAACCTCCCCTTACCGGCCTGAGTTGACCACGCTGACCTACAGTATTTCTGGGGATGATGACCTAACTTAGAAGCTAACCTACTCTAACAGGTTTCCGTTAAAATCTCGACACCCTGTTGGACCACACATGTTGCAAACCTTTCTGCAAACTTTCATTGCAGGATATTCTAATTTCTTTAACAAGAAATCTATACGTAATTACTTTGTGAGTCGCAAAAACCAATTATCAAGCTTTTATGGTGAAAATCTAATTGGTACAATTAACTAAAATTCCTGGTGGTTGTACAAACAAATTTTCCAAGGGGTTATTATTAAATGTCATTATAAGTGATCAGCTACCTATAAATGTTAACAAAATAAACAGTGTGTTTTCCTATTTGAGCTGGATCTGGGTTGGATATTACGCACTTGACATATTTTACACAAGAAATTTATTCTGGAAAGTTCCTGTACATAGGAGTTCAAGTCCTCTTGAATGAAATAAATACAGAACTCTTTTTAACCTACTTGGCATTTCAGTTCAGCGACTTCCAAAGTCCATAAAGACTTATAAAAAAGACCAGCAACAACAACAAAAAAGGACTGATATGGAAAATATAACTCTGTCACATACTAGAGAGAAAGAGTTGTATTGCACCCAAAAATACGATATCGAGATTTCAACGGAATACATGCTTTGAGGTATCCTAATGATATTTTAAAAGTTTGATGTGTTACAGTCAGACGAATTTGTTTACTCAGTTTTCTTATTCTTATTAAAGCATTCTCCTCCATCTACTTCAAATTAGTTGGAAATGTTTCAACTTCACATAAACAAGACAAACCGTATGGTTTAACAAGATTAATATTTTTTTCTATAATAAGATTTTTGTCTAGAAACTACAATTAAGAATGAAGGGCACGTACAGGTTATTCCCATAAAATTAAAGATAAAATGTTATTTGTTATGATATTTTAATAAACATAGCATCATTTAAGTAAAATAATAAATATAAACATTTTCTACGTAAAGAGCAATTTTGGAGGGGGGTTTTCTTCACGCATGCACAAAGGTCCATTTGCAATAAAATAAAAATGTTCGAAAAATTTTCCATGTAAACGGTAGTTTAGGGTGGAGGAATTTTCTTCAAAATCTTTGTGTCATATCCTTAAAAGAAAAGAAATTTAAATACTAACTTTGGTTTCTAACCGACTTTCCGTTATACTGCCCACACACACACACACACGCACACACGCACACAAGCACGCACGCACGCACCCACACACGCACCCACGCACGCACGCACACACACACAACACACACACAGAGCGAGAGAGAGAGAACTTTTCCTATTATTTTTTTTAGATACGGTTGCAAAAATGTACTGCCGGTGAAATCTCAATATTGAATTTTTGGGTGGAATACAATGCTTCTCGTACTTACGAAAATATAAATCCTAAGTTTTCCACAACAATTTTAGATAGACTCCACTACATAAGAACAGAACCTTTGATGCGAGTTGAAAGATACTCCAGAAATATTTATATCAACAGTCGGTTAACCAGACAGCATTATTGTAGCTGATAAAGTTGGTAATATGAATGACGCTTCATTCACCACGCAGGCTTCGAAACGCTTAATGTTCTTTATTATTTCCTGCATAGCAGATTATTGTGCCATTTGTACTCTGACGCCTCCCGAGTTTCTGACATTCCCCAATTAGTCTTCGAAAAACACCACCCTGGAAGAAAATTGACTCTAATTTGAGGTTAAACAGTGTTCTCAACGGTGTTTAAACATCGACTTTAGACAGTGTTTAACGCTAAACATCGTCTTCGCAACGTAGCTGGCCATTATTTAACCTTAACACTATCTCACGACGGTCTTTAGAGAAATTTGAGAGTTTTTGCAATAGCGTATTTTCTGAAATGGTATAATCTTTCATCTGGTTACCGAAAACCAAAAATACAATAACATTATGATAGATTTCATATCACCATCTTAAAATTAGTTACCAACGTAGTCTAGATCGCCACACTTGAAGACATTGAAAACGATTTGTTAAAAGGTAATTATCCATATATTAATGCTAGCACAGAAATACAAGAACTAGGCTTGGAGACTAGATAGTATTTAAATTTGTTTCAGTAATCAGGACTGAGTGAATTTCCATTTTCACACTCCCCACTACGTTAAGTAAGTAGGGAAAGCATTGTGTTCGACCCAAAATTTCGATGACGTTATTTCACCGGCAATATACGCTTTGAGGCAACTTGAATCCACAAAGACAGTATTAGAAAACGATCCGTGTGTGTTTGTGTGTATGTATGTATGTATAGGGTCTTGAGGGACACTGGGAGTGGAATTTGAAAGTTCTACATTTCTTGATAAATTTTTTTGAAATGTTTACTATGTTTATATTTATGAGAATAAGATGTACAGCAAATTTCATTAAAGTTGAATAATTGGTTTATGACATATAACTTTTCAAAATTGGTCTATATTGGCAGAACTTGCACTCTAAAATACGGTTAACAATGTATGAAGAGATATTTGAAATACGTTCTCTGATTATGCTGTACATATTTTTTTAATAAGAAAGAAAATTTAATCTTAAAAATTATTGATTTTTTCATACCAAAATGTTTTTGAAACTCATTAGTGATAACATCAATATTGAATCATAGAATTCTTTATCTGTTATTTATGAATACTTTTGGAAATTTTCATTTAATTTGAAGCAAAACTCAGGCGCGGCCTTCTTTTGGAATGTGCACAAATGTAATTTTGAGGAAAACAGGCTTTTATATAGGAACATGTACGTGTGTACGTTAAGGGAAGAGCAGTATTTTGAAGGGCCATAATGACCACATGGAGTGGGGGATATGAAAACTGTCAACTGATCCAGATGCACAGAAGTTCTAGGAACATGTTAATGTAAAGGAAAAAAAAAAAAAAAAAAAAAAGAAGAAGAAGAAGAAAAAATTTTCGACTTTTTTACAATTTTGACCAAAATTTCACTCCCAGTGTCCCTTAAATTACCATTGACGTATATAATATTTGGGACACAACTACGATAAGTGCATCTGTTTAGGAGGAAGATGTTTGAAAATACGAAGTGAATTCCAGTGTTTTCACTTCTGAGTTTTTGAAAAGGACTTAATGGGTATTTTTGCAATATTTTAATTATTTTAAGTATAGTGTGTAACAGAAATATTCACAAGAAATTATAATTAATCACTTTCAGTTGTTCAAAAGCAATTTTAAAGCCAACTAGATATTGATTAGTCCCACTGATAATGTGATAAAACCAGTCGACAACTGAAGGTGAGATTGCTGCTTACGCCGAAGGAGCTGTAATTGCGCGAAAATATAATTAACCATTTCCAAATGTTCAGAAGTGTATTAAGGCCTCTGCGAACAAGTAATTAGCCACTCTGATAGTGTTAACCTAGACAGTCAATATTTGAAGGTGAGATGGTCGTTTACACCGAGTTGCACTTGAATGCTGCATAGTAAGTACGTGTTAAACAAAGGAAAGTAAAGATGGTAATACTTAAATTGTTTAATTCAACTATCAATCTAGGTGTAAATCAAGAATCTCATAGACGCAGCCATAGAAAAACTGGAAAAAGTTATAGGTATAGAACTAAACAAGGATAAATGTGCCTATGTCATTTGGCAATGACCAAATTATCTTAGCAAAATCAGAAGACGACTTAGAGATCAGCCTTTCACTTACAAAAATCTATGCACAAGCATATCGCCTTAGGTTGACAAATTATGACATTTCAAGCGAAAAATCTTGCAAGGTGTAAAATTGAATTAGAAGCATCTTCTTTTAATTACCGAGCGGAACATTACATAATTAAAAGTAAACACTGAATTTAAAATTAATAAATTTCAGAAAATGTTCGGAACAATTCGACAAACACCAAAATACAAAAACATTGCAAGGCACACAGATGAAATTTTACAAAACAATGGTTATTCCTGTTTTAACTTATGGATGTGAAAATTGGTCCTTTAATAGGAAATAAAAAGGAAAAATAGTGTCTAGTGAAATGAAGTTTTTTAAGAACTGTAGCTGGTATCAGCCCACTGGGCCATCAAAGAAATGGAGAAATACGGAAGAACGTAAAATTATTTAAACTAAATGATAGAATACAAGAAAGTAAACAAAAACGGTACTCCCACATTAGCAGAATGGAAGAAAATAGACTACCAATATTACCCTTAATCTACCAACCAAGAGGCCATAGAAGTTTAGGAAGACCAACTACTAGATGGACTGAGGACATTATCCCTGAAATCAGAAGAGCTTGAATGCCCCAAATACCGTAGTTGAGGAAGAATTCTTCTTCTTCTTTATCAGATTACCCTCCCCTTATGTAGGACTTACATCCCATACGATTTACAAGCCAGAGCCTGTCGGGGAGCACAGGAACCTATGGATCGGACAGAGTGAAGACCTGGAAGCGGGTGGTCAGCCAAGCACCAAGTATGAGAGTGAGGAAAAGAATGATATGAAATGCAAGCAAAATGGGTGAATGGAAAGCTGATTATGGAGCAGTTAGTGGAATGACTGACGGGAAAAACCGGAGAACTCGGAGAACCAGGAGAAAACCCGCCCAGACGCCGCTTCATCCACGACAAATACCACATGCAGGTCCCAGGAATCGAACTTAAGTCGCCTAGGTGGTAGGCAAAGGTTAAACCGCTCGGTCACGGCACCGAAGAAGAATTAATCTGTCAAATATGATAGTTCAACAGCATATCTGCAGCAATGAATATAAATATAGTACAAGAACAATAATTGGATAATTAAATGCCTTTTATTAACATCTTCCGTAAAAGGGCAAAACACACGTACTGTGGGAATATCTGCTTCCGACACATCATAGCATTAGGGTAGTAGATAAAAAAAATATTATTCTGGAAAAAAATATTTTTGGTTTTTAAAGACGCTGGAAATTGCCAGGATCATATCTGTGCCACCGGTGTGCCGGAAGTTTCTCCCATAGGAGTCCTTTTACATGCCAGTAAATCTGTCACTTATTAATACAGTTAAAATCAATCGGTGTGGGCCATATTGGAACCCAAGACCTTGTGATATGTACGCCAACGCCTAAACAACTTAGTCATCCGGACAGACCACCCTGGCATAAAGAGAATTAAAGTCGGTAAGATTTAAATGGTAACATATTATACTGCATGTCTATAACGAATGTCAATAGTTGGAAGAATTAAAAGGCGTTTAATATCTGCGGTAAAAAAAGCTAAATACCGGAATGCGGGAATATTTATAGCATTAGCACATAGTGGATAAAAAATTCATTATCATGGGAAAACAATGTTTAATTGAAAGATATGTAACACTCAGCATTTCAGTTAGTTCCAAGCACAAACATGTCATTTTAACAGGTAATACCGTATTTAAAATCATAGCTCAACGCTTTAAAGAGCTTTCAGTGGACGACCTCTTTTTTAATGAAAAGGAAGATGGTTGGGATAAAAGAATAAAACACTGGAGAGAAGTATTAAGTGAATTACAACACACGCTATGTGTGTTCCAAACACAGCATTAGTCATTTTCCTTCAACAAAACCTCTGTTAAATACTCGTTAGTCACCAGCTCATTACGTCGGGCGTTGATTACCTCATAGAGGCACACAAACCAGCGATTCCTGTCTATTAGCGAAACTTCCCAGCTCCTAATTACGCCTTTCTTTCTCTGCCGCCCTGCACCGAAAGGTAAATACGACACTTTTTTTTCTCTCCTGTCATTATCAGTTTACTGCTGTTATTATTTATCATGGGTACTCTGTGTTGCGGTGTCGCCACAGGTTTAATTGGAAACGTCATCTTTAAAACATTAGCGTGGGGGTTGGAGGGACGGGGGTGGAGAAGCACCAATGAGAGTCGTTTTGGCTGTGTGCGTCATATTGATCCACAGTGGTACGCCTGGGAACGCCGCGACCCGCCTGCCAACATGTCCGATGTCTCTCTTTCCAGCTACGTCCTTTAAAAGCACACCAACATTTTACACAATTACTAAACATCAATTAGAAATATTATAACCTGATGCATCCATTTTCTAAAAACTGCAATAATAATTAATCAAATATGTGACATGTAATAAACTCTGACGTCTCATACACATAATTTTCCGCACTCAAAACTTCAATCAACTATTCTTATTAAAGCTTATTCTCCGATACAGGGTGGAAGATACTACTTCAGCCATACGCTAACCAGGGATTCTACATTATGAGTGTAACAAATATATCAAATACAATTATTATAAAAAATTATCCCAGGCCAGTGTTGGGAATTTTTCTTTAATCAAATAAATCCTAGACCCTACAGATGCTGGAAGTATGAATGTGGCAGCAAATGTGAGTGTATTTAATGTTAAAAATGATAAAGATCCATGTTAAAAAACCCTACAGTTCAGCAAGTAATAACACCGTCAGATGTTTCTCACCAAAACCCCAGATATTATGAAAAAGGTTGTGAAATTTAATGAAAAACGAAATGTATATTGACTTTTCGGGAATACCTTATGAAGCTCTCGTCATTCTGAATGACTTTTGAACTGGTAAATCTTCAGATATTTTTTTTTTTTTTTTTTTTTACCTTTGAGTATTACCGAGATATTCATTGTTATTAGTTTGCTTTCTAAAGTACTTATATCTTAAATGGGAAGTCATTATTCATTTCCCCCCTGTCCCCCAACTCTCTCTCTCTCTCTCTCTCTCTCTCTCTTTCTCTCTCTCTCTCTCTCTCTCTCTCTCTCCTTTGGCCATGCATAGTGAATTTCAAAGTCGTCACATAGCGACCCAAAATTAAAGGATTTCACTATCCTTTCTCTTTGTATCTGCAGATATGCAATAAAATATTTTTTACAAATGTTTATCTCGATTAACATTATGACGACAGAAGAATGGTTTGTGTATGGTGAATAGGGGAAGTTATGTGAGTGTAGCACTTCAGGGTTTACTTCAGATATCCTCAATTATTTCTCAGTAACTGTGTTATTTACATCAGAAAATATCAGTCACAGGAAAAGCTGTGAAAAGGTAAAACTGGAAAAAAACAAACTCTGATATATTTGAAAAGCGAAGACCACTTGAAGACCTGTGAAGCGTTAAGATCAGAAGAAACTACAGCTCAAAAGTATTGGAAAGCACGAATGCTAATGGCTTCATTGCCAGATGCAAGGCACTAGAAAACAACAACATATATTTGAAAAGAAAGAAGCTATATCGCTTGAGAAATTAGAAGCTACTAGCACGAATTTTTACAGCAATACCTCTTACAAAAGATGGCTAAGTTTACCATTCTATTTTAAAGTGTGTAGGGGCACGTTTATATTGAGCTTTCAGATGGCGTTGTTTGGAGATAGTAGCAGGACTTTTGACGCCTTTTACGAAGCCGTACTTTAAATTACATCATAAAAGTTGTAGTTTCGCAATTGTTTTTACCAATGACTGAAATAAAAGGCTAAAGACTTGCGCTTTCTTTTGCTATTTCCATGAATTTGTGGTGTCGGTGAGGTCTTCAGGCATTTAGTACTTACAATTACTATTTAAGTTGGTTAAACATAACGGTAAAACACAAAAGTAAAGCGGCATGATAACGGGATAGAGTAAAATACATAAAATGCATAAGTGGTAGCAGTGGAGCATGGATAATTGTTACTTTGGTAAAGCACGTGCCTTTTGACCTCGAACCGTTCGTAGGAGTAGATTCCTGTGTGAGTAGTACTTGTTTTTGTGAAATGGTGCACAATTCACAGTACCTACAAACTGGCAGATAAGGTACTCGTTTTAACCTTTGCACTTTATATCTTCCAGAATCACATATAACCTGTATGTGATCATTTGTGTTATGTTACAGTTGTTTTCAGAGTCAATAATATCACAAACCTCTTCCTCACTTCCAATATTATCATTATCTGCATCTCAGTAAATTTCTCTTCCTTTAGTAAATCTTCCAGCATTTGCCTTTCACTATAACCTTTAGCGAATCTAACATCATATCGAAGAGTCATATTTTTGACCGGAACATTATACAAACTGAATAACACTAACAATGTACATAACCAAAAATGGTCTGGTGAATGCACAAGTTATCCAATGTTTAAATATGAAAACGGCAGTGTTACCATCTGGATAAACCTAAAAACAGCAAAACTGCATATAAGAAGCTTAAGGTATAAAAAATAATGTATTTTATGCCTCCAAATAAATAATACTTTATTTATTATAAAGAAAACGTTGTTTAAAGCCTGAATATTTATTTAAAGGGGAGAAAAATGATTCAAAAAGACATACCTTTACCATGAATATTCTGCAAATAGAATGCTGTACATTAATTTTGTATTATCAATGGGATCAGGAATGATCCCAATGTTTAAAAACATATATTTAAAATATACGAGTATTCTGCCTATAATGATAAAAATATTTTAAATTAAAGAGGAAATTCCAATGTGCATATACGAGTGCACTGGAAACTAAAAGTATCATTTCTTGGCAAGTTAGTCACCCCTAAACACTTACAAAGCTTCATAGATTTACGTATTTTATAGTAGATAAAAAGATAACCCAATGGCCTAAAGCAATAGTGATTTTTTCTACGCCCATCGCTATGTAATGACATTGAAATTCTATTCTCCTTATGTGCACAGAAAAAAGAGGATGGAATATCGTTTTATAGTTGAGAAAAGCTTCGAAAATGCATACCAATTGCAAGAAATATCTTGGAAAATGCTAACACAATAACATTTTTTATCTCGCATACACTGTGTGCTTTAACGAAGTCTACCTACATTTCTAAGCGTTTAGTAAGTTTCATGTGTCTCTTACGATTTATCAGTTATGACAAAGTAATTCAGATGAAGCGGACCAAAGGGGCTAATCCCAGAGAGTTCAAGATACACATTTTATTTATCATAAAATATCTTTTTAAACGATAATTTAATCAAAATCTTAAATTTATATTTGAAAAAATCAGCATGTTTGAAAACATTTCCCATTTGAGGAATTTTCTTTAAAATCTTTCTATGGCAACGTTGGAAGATCTTGAATATATACACCAAATTTGGTATTGAATCAGCTTTTCGTTTTTGAGTAATTCTGCGCGCGCACGTACACACACGCGCGCACACACACACATACACACACACATTCCCCCAAGTGGACCTATCTAATCTATTTCTAAAAACTGCTGTTTTTGGGTTGAGAAGGTTTCAAAACATGCATTTTAGGTGAAATCTCGGTATAAAGGTTTAGGTTGGAATACAATACCTACTTCCTTTACGTAAGAATATGATACCCTAGAATAATGAAAATTTAATGAGAAGTTATGAACAAAATTCGTGGTACATGGAATAAAAAAATGGCCTCCCAAATAAATACTACCTACTTTCCTGGCGCCATTCCATTTTTCTACAAGATTAAGAATTCGGCAGACCTCTCGATTAACTCTTGTTCTTGGAGAGAAGGAAGGATGTTAATATCGTACCCAAACTGCGGTGGTTTTCCATCAAAATGAGTTCCCCCAGTCTGCCCTTCGGGAGAGACGCAGCGACCACTAATGAGTCAATGGTGATGTTTATTTATGAACACTGAGACGGCAAGTTTGTGCTTTAATATTCACTGAAGGCGAGTCGCTTTAAACCAAAATAAAACGTATCTGCTACCAGAATACGCATATTTATACACAGGTACACCTATTTCTATACAGCGTCAATGTAAGAGGGATATATGAGTGTAATCTAGTTTGCAACAGATTCTCTCATGTATGAGTATTTTGTGACCATTTCGTGCACATAAACTGCGGCCATTTACAAATTATCACCTGATTATTCTTTTGTTAACTCAGTGTCGCCAACTGTATCTCACAAATCGCTGTAGAACAATTTATTGCAATCAATTACAAATCGAAATAGTATTCCATTTCAATTTGGTAACTGTGTTTGTAACAATCGTTCTTTTAAAAATCAATCTATATTTTGAGAAGAAAGGTTATTTGTTAATGTTTATGTTAAAAATAAACTGAGATTTACTTGAGAACATAAACTGATTTTTTGTTGTAACAAGAGAAGATCGAAATAGTGTAATTCTTAGTTTTTTATCTTCCTCAGTTGGCAGTGATGAGTAAGAGGTATTTTAGGTTACTTTTACAATAGAATTTGACATTTTCTGATCGAATCTTTGCGGTATTGTATTTCAATTCACATTTTATTTGTAAAATAGTGCAGATAAATATAATTCGACTGTCTGATCTTACAAAATAACTTCTCTAGCTTTGCTCAAGAATATATTGGTTACTTTTGATGATATCTTGGCTCCATTCTAACTTATAACCACGATCCTGATACAACAATAACAATACAAAAATTCCAAGCAGTCCGTAAAGTATCAAACGAACCATTAAAGATAAATTAGGGAGAGAGGCACAATTGAGGTTATATACGGTTTGGCAGTGCCAGTGATGAACATGGGAAAGTCATGTAAGAGCAGCACATCAGATCTTTTTACCTTTGATCTAAGCAGCTCAGTTCTTTACATTTTTACTGCTTGTTGTTCCAAGTTCTGAATCAGTTGATGAAAAATTTGCTATTATCTTATATACAATGGCATCATTGATTTTGATTTTCCCTTTATTGTGATGAAGGGAAATGTGCAATTTCAACATTAAATGGAATTCTATGGACAAAAATATTAGCAACAAAGGGACATTTATTGTCAAAATTATAATATGTTAGGGTGCTGATTTATGGCCTCTTACACACACTCCACAAATTAAGTTACTTGCAACAGAAATGGTTCTGGCGGGGAGCAGCGATAATTTCGAGAAGAGATAAAAAGACACAACGCCATTAGGTATTTTATGGGAGTAAAATCAACAATTTTGGATCAGACTACATCCAAACAATTGAAACGGTATGGATATGCAGGAACAATACCTTAAAGATAGAATACCGAAAAGGATAACGTAACAGATAATGAATTTAATTTGGAAGATGAACACTGGAACAACAGAGAAGAATGGAGAAGGACTATCGAAAGATGTGTTACACATTCAAAAACTGATTTAATAATAATAATAATAATAATAATAATAATAATAATAATAATAATAATAATAATAATAATAATAATAATAATAATAATAATAATAATAATAATAATAGTAATAATAATAATAAAAATAATAATAACAACAATAATGATTTATAGCACTCTGGAATTAGAGATGTATTGGATATATCAAGATTTCCTTTCTCATGCAGATTTTAGATACACTATATCCATTTACTTGCGTATTTTAACGAGATCTTCACTTTTTGTGTAGTAAGATCAGGTCTACTTCTTACTGTTTACCAGCTATGCAAAATTTATCAAGAGTAAACAGGACTACATGGGCTGTAACTAGCAAATTCACAATGTTCATTTTATTCGTCATAAAACTATCTTAAACATATGGCATATTAATCAAAATCGTTGGAGCCATTTTTGAAGAAAAGAAGTCAACATTTTCAAAAAACTCTGTGTAAATGGTAGTTTAGGGTGTTTTTTTTTTTTTTTTTTTTTTTTTTTTTTTTTTTTTTTTTTTTTTTGTTATGCTGTTGAAAGACATACAGACACTCACACGGAACTTTTCTAAAAATGCTTTTTTTTTATTTAAGGGACCTCAAAACATAATTTCCGGTGACATCTCGACATCAAAATTTTGGGTCGAATGCAATACTTCCTCTATTGTTGTTGTTGTGTTTAACGCCCACTTTTACTACTACGGCACCGCAGGCGGTGACACTGATGATACATGAAGATGGAGCACCGGTGGAATGAGATGGCGGGGGAAACCGGAGTACCCGTAGAAAACCCGCCCTGACACCGCTTCGTCCACCACGAATACCACATGCGGGTCCCTGGGATCGAACCCGGGCCGCCTAGGTGGTAGGCGAGCGCGCTAACCGCTCGGCCACGGCGCCGCCATACTTCCTCTACTTAATATTAGTAGAGAAAGTAAAAAATAATCACAAACATACCAAATTATTACACCATGAAAGAACATACAACGAACATAAATAAATTAAGGAGCCATACATGGTTTTACTGGAATGCTAGTGACGAAAAGTTGCCTGACAGACGTCTTGTGCACTTGGTACAGTTATGCTGCAATGTTGACGGCAGGTAGTAAAAGAGTAACCGGCCTTCCTCGAAGCAAATTTGAAAGAAAAAGTCATTTCGAGGGTAAACTACCACGACTGCTTAAAATTTCCTCTTGGCTTTGTTTAAAACAGAGAGGAAAACAAAAGAATGCCGCCGCTGCCGCCAATGGCATCATATACGTTGGAGGAAAACACCACCTCCTCCAACTGTTGTATTTTAAACATCTTCCTCTTTTAGAAGGGTACATAATATTTGTCTCAGTAAGTTGCCTCGAGAATTTCCGAAAGCACAGAAGGCCCTTGGATCATGATGATGATGTGTTTTAAATGATAATATATGCCTCCGGCGTGGAGAAAACATTTGCTTCAGACGTGATTCTGCAGGTTGCAATCTCCAAGGGAGGAAAAAAAGGAAGAAAGTCGAAACAACACTGCTATTATAACCCACGATTTTTCTCGCATTTCCTTTTTACAAAATTGAAGGGTTGAGTCACTGCAGAGGTAAATAACGTGCTCCTTTTCTCGTTTTGAAAGTTCATGGAGAAGGGAATGAATCACTTTCTAAAATATTTACATTCTGCATGGAATATTTCAGAGTGAGTGCGTGGTTAGGGGAGTAGGATTCTTTGCTACTGTGTATATGTCACACTTCCTTCTGCCGTTAGTATAAACGGGAAGTCTTATATTACAGTGACTTGAATTTGTAATGAAATGTAATATATGGCAGATACAAAGCTTAATGACCATTGTCTGTTTCCTGTTATACAAATAAATTTTGTGGGCGCAAATTACATTTATATCACCAGCTTTACAAAGTGACTTTTTTTTTGGGGGGGGGGGCATATTTACGTCCTGTTCAAGTGGTTAGATCGTTCGCCTACCACCTAGGCGGCCCGAGTTCGATGCCAGGAACCCGCATATGGCATTCGTGGTGGACGAAGCGGTGTCTGGGTAGGTCTTCTCCGGATTCTGCGGTTTCCCCCGCCACTCATTCCACCAATTGCTCCATCATCATCTTTCTATCCATCGATTTCTCCTGCATTTCATATCTTCCTCTTCCTTACTCTCATAGCTGGTGCTCGGCTGATCGCCCGCTTCCAGGCCTTCATTCTGTCCGATCCATACGCTCCTCTGTTCCCGACGGGCGTCTGACCCTACGCATGGACTTGACACTGTGTATCTATGTCACATTTCCTTCTGCTGTTAGCCAGTATAAGGTTATGCATAGAAGTTTTATTTTACAATGATAATTCAGGCAAGCTGGACCAGCTTCTCCTGCCACTCGCATTAAATTTTGTATCAGCCATAATATATATTTTCTGCAGTAAGCACTGAAAGAAATTATTTTGTAGCTAGGATTTTAGAGATCAAGGCTTAGAAGGGAAGAAAAGGTTAGAAACTAAATAAATAAAACGAATTTTTGAACTCCGAAACAGTCACAACTGGTAGGGTAATCGCACCAGTTTACAGAAATATCAACCTAACTTTCTACACATACAAATCGTAACCAAAAATATTGCTAATTGAAATGTGCAGTACTTAGGCATTCTGTGACATTTTTGGGAAATTTTTAAATCGGTAGTAAATATTATTTAAATATTCAAACAATGCTCTTTGCAATTGGTGCCATTGAGGAAACTTGCCTAAATTGCACTAGAAGTTGCTAAATTCGCACCTCACTAATTAACTAGGACTAATCTGTTTCACTTAAACCTTAAGAAATTAGGCATTCTTCACACGTTCCAGGCCTACTTTTTCTAATTCTTGAGAACTGCCCATAGGTGATACCGGATCTACCACATTTCCAGTTTGCTCTAGCAACTCATTTCCATTGAGTCGGAAGCTGGTGTTAGAATGCTGAGTGCAACAAAGTCTGTGTCTGAATATATTTCTGTGATGAAGCTAAATACCGGCGGTTTTGAACGCAGATATAGCATTATACATACATCCTGCATAGAGCAGCAAAAATACCTGCCACACTGAAACGAGCGACTCTTTCCAGTTTACTCAGATGTTTCGTTGCAACCTCGTCATAATATAGCTACAGAGGTTTGAAGAAAGACACGTCAAGGGGCAGGAAGCGGGGTTGTAATTTGAGCAAACCGTAATAGCACGATATTGCCATTCCTCCCTCGATATTATGATTTCACTGAAAATAGCATTTTCCGATCGCATAATGTATCTACAAAGCCTGGTTAGGCATCTTCTAAGGACGTATGACGGAGTTATTACACATTTTATTCAACCATTAACAAAAAAAGTTACTTTATTTCTATTTTTTTGCAAAGCTAACACTTGTTTAAAATAATTGTATCGGGAATACGATAGATAATCCTGAATTCTCTACAAATATTAGTGAGATAGTTTTCGTTTTCATTTAATTCTATGTATTGGATGTGTAAAAACAGTAGCCCTGATGAAAAATATGGCCCGGTTAAATAGTATATTTGTAATATCAATAAGGTCTTACAAATGGCAGCGTACGAACTATTCAAAATCTCCAGCAAATATGATATAAAAATTTCTACTTCAAGATCTAAAAAATGGCAATGTGTGAAAAAAATATACAACGTGTGAAAAATCGAGATTTGTGGAAAAATTATAGAGCAAGTGTCTCATTTCTCATACCTAGGAAGTGTATTTGCAGATCACAAAAGTGAGACTGATACAAAATTACAAAAATATAATAAATTGAACGGGTTAATAAAGAGACATTTTGGCAAAGAGATGTCGGCCGATAGAAAACTAAGATTACATAATATCACATCAAAAGCTGCTCTCAGACACGGGAGTGAAATTTAGATTTTAAATAACAGAAATTTCATAAGCTTGAAGTAACCAAATGCGTTTATTGTGATAACTGTTAGGAGTAACTAGATTGGACCACCAAAGGAATAGAATATCGGAGGAAACCTTGGAGTAGGTACCAAGTTTGGCTGAGGAAATACTAACGATAATGGAAAATCATTTGATGAGAATGGAAAGAACTAGACTCCAAAAATTGACATTCCAATACGTTCCAACTTGTCACAGGGACCAAGAAAGACCAAAACAGCGGTGGAAAGACCAAAATCATCTTGTTAGGTTTATCGTTACAGGTCACGTGGCCTAAATGATGATGATGATGATGATGATGATGATGATGATGATGATGATGATGATGATGAACATATGAAGTTTACATTTCTGTTTGTGCAGATTTTCGTCTTACAACGAACAAATGTCGACTTGAGATTGACCTGCAGAGATCAAATTGTCCAAAAATTAACGTAAAGTGGCCAGGAGAAATGACAAACCTGATGTCTTACACTCACATTGTTTTCTCTGTTGGTTCTTCAACAAACTATTCTTACAAGGGCGTATTCTTCTATTCACTTCATGCTAATCGAGTATTTGTGGAATCTATTTCAGTAAAGAGTCCTGGTGATCGATGAATGATATGAAAAGCCGATATTTGAGGAATAGAGTATAGATTCAGCTACAGGAGTTCGAAAATCTTTAGGAAGCACAGAATTGCTGAGGTATCAAGAAGGATAAGCTATGTCTGAAGAACCGATTTTGAAAAGTCTGTATTCCATTGACCTGTGAATTTGAAGCTGAGGTCCAAATAGGGCATCCATACATCCAGATAGGTTTGATTAGACTGAAGTATTTTTGAGGTAGTAATAGAAGTGAACTAACTGCCTTTGAGTTTATGAAGTCTGTGGATTAATGTTAAGACTACAGAGTTCTAAATATTTGACAGGCTCAACTTGAGGGATGACTTCACTATTTATTTTCATTGTGTCAGCTAATTTTTTTGTTTACTGGGTAAATATATATAAAATGGACATTTTTGGATTCATCTTCATTAGCCTTTTCCGCCATTCGTCTACTGTGAATGCCTATTCAGGAAGTTGTTGCTGTGTTATTGTCACCTTTACTATGTTTTGGTATATAACTGACTATTGTTGTTTGGAAAATCGGAGTCGTATATTATGAATAGTAAGTATTGCACAGTTAAGTTGTCAAGAGAAGGCAGAAAGGTGATCAGGTAGTCTGTGTGGTTGGGTTGAAAAGACAAAAAATCGAAAACCGTGCCTCCCCTTCCAGGTCCCGACGAAAGTGTTACGTCGCCTACAACCTGGTGCCAAGAATAGCACCTCTAGGCGACTTGTGGTTAGCCAACTCCAAACACACTTCGTCTAATAAGGAAGGGTAAAGCACCTCATATTTACACCCTTCCGCTGTAATTGTGCATAACACGCTGTTATTTCCGCTATTATAGCCCAAGGCACAGAATTATCTGAATTAGATATGTTCCGCATATGGTTTATTAGCCAGGAACAGAAAGCATATGCCCGTTACAAGATTCTTCTAAACCGACAAAAAAGTTGTTTTTACGTATGGCAACCGAAGACTGGAGAGGTCAGCATAACCCGACAAAAGTATTCTATCTATTGCAATGATAATCAGTGATGTTTTAGTTCCTAGTTACCAGGCAACAAGAGCTACATTTCATATTTTAACAAAATATACACTACAGATTCAACAAAACGTAAAATACACTTAAACGATTATCGTATATACCTCATTACTTTCTCTTTTACGTATACTTAAGTAGAGTCTAATATACATTAGACTCAAAACTTCGATATCAAGATTTCACCAGAAATATATCCTTAGAAGCCCCCGAATTAAAAAAGAAAAATTTATAAAAATATCAGTGTGTGTGTTGTTGTTGTTGTTCTTCTTCTTCTTCTTCTTCTTCTTCTTCTTCTTCTTCTTCTTCTTCTTCTTCTTGTGTTTGCGTCTGTGAACAGCATAACTCAAAAATGAAAAGTTATTTAAAAACTAAAGTTGGTATTTAACTTTTATATCTTTCGAGGATGCGTCACGAAGATTTTGAAGAAAATTCCTCCAGCCTAAACTACACTTTACATGGAAAATTTCTCGAAAATTTTTATTTTCACACAAACAGCTATAGTGATTTCGATTAAAATACCATATATTTAAGATATTTTAATGACAAACAAAATGTATATTTTGAATTCTTTGGCTACAGCCCATGTAGTCCTGTTTACTGTGGATGACTAGCATAACTTGTAAACCGAAAGAGATAGACCAAATCTTACTGCACAAAAAGTTAGATCTTGCTAAAACACACAATTTATGCCTAAATAAATGTTTTTATGGAATGAACCTTTTCGAAAATTTTCTCTGTAATTTATGTGAGTTTTACAACACTTAGTTTTCTAGAATGGAAGGTCGTTATTCACTTTTTATGTCTTGGCCGTGCAAAGAGAACGGAATTACGAACCCTTCATATAGCGACCACTCTAAAACATTTGACTATCGTTCAAAGCCTACTGTATTCCCCTTGGGCCTACGAGGAAATACGTAATAAGATAATTTCTGCAAATGTTTATCTCAACTAACATGAGGAAATGAAGGAATTAGTGTTTGTAAGAATAGTTGGTACAAGAATGAGTGCAATCCTTCAGATTTTTTATAATAATATACATTAAAACAAAGGCTTTCTCCTCAATTGATAGTAACTGTAATATTTCAACTATTACAATCTGTAGTACTTATTGGGGGCACATTTTCTCTACTATCAGAAGTATTGTTTTTGATAAACCGGAAGTGGATAAAAATACTGTCATTAATAAACATGTTCCTTAATTATTTATAGAACTACCAATTGCAGGAGAAGGCAAATAGGTAACTTTGAAGTGAGCATCGTAGCGGATTGTCAATAAATTTTCAAATGTTGTCTTTGCAGCAGAAAAAGAATTACTATTCATATTTGCTCGCTATTTACTGAGTAAAACATTCGTATAAATGGACAAAACAGATTTTATTGAAGTACTGTTGATAGAAGAACATTGACAACTGAGAAAAAGAGCGAGTGCAATAATTCAAAGAAGTGACATATGAAGAGTATACCAATATGCTGTGAACAATATTCAGAATGTCCTGAGTTATGTAGGTAGGTTATTTCAGCTGCTGAAGTGAGGCAGTATTTTAGAAAAGGGCAGAAGCTCTTTGGCGACAGTCTTCTGCCGTGATCCCAACCCTTTTCGATTCTTCGGAAAAAAATGAACTGAAGACTGGGGGAGACGAAATAGATCGTTCATGGGGGGACGTAATTGGAGTGCAATTACTTAAAATTCATAGCTCTAAAAGCAAGCCCACCCCACAACCCTTGTTTCAAATTGGGACAGTTCTTGTGTAATAACAGGAGTGGTTGCATCTATAACAATAGCCTAAATTATAACGTGTGGAGTAGGGGACTGACTGACTGACTGACTGACTGACTGACTGACTGACTGACTGACTGACTGACTGACTGACTGACTGACTGACTGACTGGCTGGCTGGCTGGCTGGCTGGCTGGCTGGCTGGCTGACTGACTGACTGACTGACTGACTGACTGACTCACTGACTCACTGACTGACTGACTTACTGACTGACTGACTGACTGACTGACTGACTCACTGACTGACTGACTGACTGACTGATTGACTGACTTGCTGATTGGTGATTGACTTACTGACTGACTGATTGACTGTAATTAAACAGGTATTTATGAGTTTCAAATTGCATACAAATATTAGAAAAGTTGTCAGTGAGTGAGAGAGAATAACAATAACAGTGGCCAATCTTACAGTATCTCAATAATAACAAATTATTTGTTTACTTTCTCTGTGGCTTTTTATCCAAAAATGTGGCAGATGGGTTTCATAAATACGCGTTTAGGGTCTCCTGAGCCACAAAAATATTGTGTGGGAGTACTTTAGAAACTATTATAAGAACACGATAAGGGTATAATGTATTTTTGCCTGCTGGGAGGTTTAGCATGGGGTGCACTCAGCCTCATTATTGTGATGCCACAAAATGGAAACATGATAAATAGAAACGCTAGGGGTAGAAATGGTTACATAAAAATAATACAAATAGAATTATTAAAAACCAGGTATGTGAAACAAATCCTCAAACTTTAGAAAAATTTAAGGTCAACGTTCTCCAAAAGATCATTTCAATTTCTCAAAGAGAAGTAAGAAGAGCTTTAGTAATTTCATAACAAGAAAACAAAGGCAAGCAATTCCTGCATCTCCTTTAGCACCTATAAATTGCATTTGAATTAATTAAGCAGTCACCATACACAACGGGTATGCGTATTAACAGCTTGTCGGCCGAGCGGGATCCCGGCGCAGTTGCGGAGACATTATATATGGTCCAGTATTAAACAATGGTTTTGCATAACATCTGCAGAGTTGTATGGGAAAGAAGCTATATCAGTTAAAATATATTTATTTGCTCAGAACAAAAAGGTTACCAATTTGGGCAATACCTCAAGTATTGTACCATCTGTCAAATCTTAACAAACAAAGTGCGAAATGTAGCATTTTGTTTTTAAGAATGTTTTTCTTTTCATAAAATAAAGGTTAAAAGTTAACACTAACAAAAGACTGCCTTGCATTGATTTGTATTAAAAAATCCGATATTTTGCAGTCACATGACTTTCTCTACTCTTGTACTAACTATTCTTACAAATTCTTATACCTATATCTTCTTTGTGTTAGCTGAGATAAGCATTTGCAGAAAGTAGACTTTGAGCGATAGTCAAATGTTTTAAAGCTTTCAAATTCCGTTCTCTTTGCACAGGTAACATATAAAAAGTGAATAACGATGTTCCATTTCACGAAAGTTTGTTTTCCAAAATCCACACAAAACAAGGAATATCAAGGAAATGGTTCACTCTACACAAATATTCATGTGCACATAAATTATGTATATTAGCAAGGTCTATGTTTTTTTGTACAGTAAGATTTGGTCAATCTCCTACGGTTTACCAGTTGTGCTGAAGTCATCCAGAGCAAACAGGACTACACAGACTATAGCCAGGAAAATAAACATTTCATTTTTTATAAAAATATCTTAAACACGTGGTATTTTAATAAAAATCGTTAGAGCCATTTTCGAGAAGTTAAAAATTTTTGAAACGTTTTCCATGTAAAGGGTACCAGTTTAGGGTGTAGGAATTTACTTCAAAATCTTGCTGTCGGATCCTTAAAAGACATTAAATTTAAATACTAACTTTGGCTTCTAACCGACTTTTAGCTTTGAGTTATGCTGCCCACAGACACACTAACACACACACACACACACACACACACATACACACCGACCATTTACTAATTTTTATTTTTTTTTTTTATTTTATTTTATTTTTTTTTTTTTTTTTTTTTTTTTAAATTCAGAGTGCCTCAAAACATATTTCCGGTGAAATCTCGAAATCAATTTTTTTGGATGGAATACAATACTTCCTCTGCTTGCTATACACGGTAGAGAAAGTAAAAGAGTCTAGCGTGTTACATTGACATTATCTTCTTCGCTTATTCTTCCACAAACTATTCCTAGAAAAGCTTAACCTTACTGCTAATCAAGATAAACTTTAATTACACCTTTTCATGTTTCGTGGTAGGAATAAGAACAGAAGGCTAAAGCGATAGTCCGGTTTTTAAAAACCGTATCGGTATGTGATGACTTTGAAATTTCATGTTTCTTGAATCGATAAAAAACACACAGCCAATTACACTAAAAATGTATGTGTTTACAAATTAAAACAAATAGAAAGGAATACCTCAGGTATGGTTAACACCAGAACAGTTTAATTTCACACAAATTATTGCTTTAAGCAAGTATACATTTTTGTGTAATTATATATCTATCCCCTACGGTATACCAGTTAGTGCACAAAAGTCTCTTGAATGAAGAGGGCTTCACATAAAAATAATCAATAGCGACTTACACTTAAAAAAGTATTTGAATATTCAGAGTAATAATAAAGAATATCTTTAAAATGGTTAATACACCAACAGTTTTATTTTACACAAATTATCTGCTTTGACGTTGTTGATTTTTTTTATATGTTAAGCATGCAAAGAGAACGGAATCTGGAAGCTTTTAAAGATATGATTATCGCTCAAAGCCTAGTGTATTTTAATATTCCCCTTGTACCTATAAGGAAATAAGCAATAAGATAATTTGTGCAAATGTTTAACTCAACTAACACGAAGGAGATATAGGAATACGAGTTTGTAGGAATGGTTAGTACAAGAGTAGAGAAAGTCATGTGAGTGCAACACATCAGATTGTTTTTTTGTCTAGAGTGCACGATTTTTTGGAGATATTCCTTGTTATTTGTGACTTTTGGAGAACTTGCACTTATATCAAATGGAACATCGTTGTTAATTTTTTATATATTAACTTGCAAAGAGAACGGAATTTGAAAGCTTTAAAAATTTTTTTTTTTTAAGGGGAGACAGAAAGAGAGTTGGACGGGAGAAAGAGTTGGCTTATTACGCCGGGGAGGGAAAAGGGTTATGGGATGGAGTTTTCGCGGGGGGGGGGGGATAAGGGAAGAAGTGTAACGTAGGTGGGGAGGTACCGCCGAAGCACCCTCGCAGTGCGTTGGTGTACAGCCGGTAAGATTACCGGCATCGCATAAGGATTGCCGGGTGACAGTCACGAACAAGTCCTGACTGTCACACACGGGAAGTGGACGTGGGATATAGATGGAGGAGTAAGGATTTATTTTATTACGGGGGTGACGGCGTTGACGTAGGCAAAGGCAGCTCAGACGGCGATGTCGAGAAGCTAAGCTCTCAATGTTGAGAGGTGTTGAATAGCTGTTGGTTGCGCTTCCTGGTGAGAACCGCGTCGCATTCCATAACCTCACATAGCTGGCTACATGGTGCAGTCCCATGGTCGTAGGGGTTGGTCCAATGTACTTCAGTTGTGTCTTGTTGGTAGTCTAGTTGCTGTGTTGCGTAGTGTTGCTGCGTTGCGTTGTCTTGCTGTGTTGGGCTGAGTTGCTGGTTGTAGTGCGTCTTCGGTCCGTAGTAGTCCCTCGGGTGATGGTATGTTTGGCGTTGAGTTGGTCGAGGAGGCACATTGACGAGATTTGCTATTACAGGTGGAGATTTTTCTGTCTGAGTAGTAGCTGCGCAGGTTGTTGTGTTTCTCGTCCTTTCCAGTCTGTTGACAGTGTCGTTGAATGAAGTTGTGATGTCCTTGAAGACGTCTCGTAAGTTGTAGTATAATCCGCAGAGTTCTTCAAATATTGTATTTGCTTTCTTCAGTTCTTCAGTGTGGTGAAGTAGGTTACGTTCGATGTTTTTCAGTCTTTTGTTGCTTGTCCGTCGAAGTGAGTTCGTCTTGAGGCTGCATTTCTTGACGTCTTTATGTAGAGTTGCGATAGTAGTCGCTGATGTTTTGCGTAGTTCTTTCATTGAGTTATGGACGTCCTTGAGATGTTCTTGTGTAGCGTTGGTGTCTTTGTGAGCTACGTTGTTAGCGATGGAAGTAACGACGGAGTTGAGCTGCTGTAAAGTTCCTTCCATTCCGCCCAGGCGACGGTTGAGGCTTCGAACTTCCAGACGAAGATCCTCCAACTCTTGTCTGGGCAGAGGTGGTCCATCGGTGGCTGCAGCGTACGATGTGGTATCCTGTTGAGTTGGTGCTGTAAGTGTGTTGACTGGTGAAGGTCTGTGATGTGGCTGAGAAGCTGCGACGACTGGTGCTGGATGTTTGCTGAGTGCCCGAGGATAGAAGGCACTGTGCTTGCCCTGTATAATGGCCTAAGCCATTGCAGGTGGCACAGTACCGGCGTCGCCGGCGCAAGTCGTGCGCGGTACACCATTGTGTGAGGCGACGTGCCCCACAGTAGTGGCACCTTGGTGATGCGGTGCAGGATGTGGCGTCGTGTCCAAATCGGCAATAGCGCCGGCAGGGCACATGACGAGTGGCTCGGCTGGGCTCTGCTAGAAGACGCCTCCCAAGTAGGAAAAGTCCTTCACTCAAAGCTGCCTCGCTATCCCTGGTGTCAGCAAAAACGACTCGCACGAGGGTAGACGGTCCATGGTTGGTGATGATGCGAGTGGCCCTCAAAACAGAAGACCACTCGTGCTGCGCTGCTGTTAGGACATGCCTTTCCGGTATGTCTCTAGGTATCCCATTGAAGACAACACTGCACCCAGGATAGGGAGCAGTTGATGTTGTCGGCGATGTATGATGTTGAGTTGTCCCTTGTTGTGTTGGAGCTGAAGGTGATGTCGAGGTCTCGGGGATAGGCACTCTCACTGCCTCCCCCAGAGGTGCCTCGGTTGCGGCGGAGATTGGCGCTGAAGTTCGGCATTGAGTCTTCTTGTTCCCCATGGCTCTCTCCGGCGACCAGCTTTAAAATATTTGTCTATCGTCCAGTCTACTGTATTCCTATATTGTCCTTGTACCTACAAGAAAATAATCAGATGTTTATCTCCACAAACGCGAAGAATATATAGCAATAAGTGTTTGTAAGAATGGCTAGTGCAAGGGTAGAGAAAGTCATTTCTGTGGAACATGTCAGACGTTTAGTTATGCTGTTCACAGACACTCACACTTAACTTTATTGTGAAAGTACTTTATTTATTTTTATTTAATTCGAAGTGTCTAATCCTGTGTACGAAATTACTTTTTGATATAGAATTTTTGAGCTGAACGAAATACTTCCTCTATTACACTTTTTGATTTTCTCACATTTTTTCTCTTTTTGAAAATTCTCTTATCGACTCTTCCTATATTTAATAAATAGTAGTAACACAAATGCTGATCACCCACAACATCAAATAAATTAGTGACTTTTGACGATTTCAAAACAATCGAAACAAACAGGAACAGGAAGTAAAGTCAGCAGAGACATCTACTAGCAAACTGGCTATCATTTGCATGAGAGGTTATTCAAATACATAATGTCCACTTCAAACTAGTTAGTTACGCCCACGTAATGTTTTGTTTTAACGATTATACTGGCCATAAAAATATTTGAGTGTTTCCTTTACATGATGAATCAAATCTTACTAATTTTGTGTTGAAGAAGACGAATATGACAAAGAAAAATCTGATGTGTTGCACTCACATGACTTTCTCTACTTTTGTACTAACCATTCTTACAAACTCTTATTCCTATATCTTCTTCGTGTTAGTTAAAATAAACATTTGTACAAATTATCTTATTGCTTATTTCCTTGTAGGTGCAAGGGGAATATTGGAATACAGTAGGCTTTGTGCGATAGTCAAATCTTTTAAAGCTTTGAGATTCCGTTCTGTTTGCACACGTAACATATAAAAAAATGAACAACGATGATCCATTTCACGAAAGTTCTAAGTTTTCCGAAACTCACACAAATAACAAGGAATATCTCCGAAATGGTTCACCCTACAAGAAAACTTATTGAGACATAAATTGTGTATTTTAGCAAGATCTATATTTTTAGTATAGTATAATTTGGTCTATCTCTAACGGTTTACCAGTTATGCAAAAGTCGTCCAGAGTAAATACGACTGCAGGGGCTATAGCCAGAAGATTCAAGATATACATTTCATTTGTCATCAAAATATCTCAAACATATGACATTTTAATAAAAATCGTTAGAGCCATTTTCAAGAAAATCAAAATTTTCGAAAAATTTTTCTTGTAAAGGGTAGTTTAGCGTGGGGCTATTTTCTTCAAAATCTTCGTGTCGCATCCTTGAAAAACGTTAAACTTAAATACCCACTTTGGTTTTTAACCGACTTTTTGTTTTTGTGTTATGCTGTCTACAGACTGACAGACAAACACATACGGGCCTTTTTCTAAAAATGCTTTTTTGGATTCAGGGGTCCTCAAAACATATATTTCCGATGAAATCTCGACATCGAATTTTTGGGTGGAATACAATACTTCCGCTACTTACCAGTAGAGAAAGTAAAAATGTTGAGGTGTTAGTTCCTGGGATTCACAATTGTGGCAATGTCTTGCTTTAACCGATTAAGATAAAACGATACATTTTAATTACATATGTCAACAATTGAAATACTATTTCAATCTTTTAATGAGCGTTTATAAGGGTTGTAAATTAATGGAAGAACTCCTGACACGTGGTGGCTTCATAATCTCGTTGTCTTTTGACTTTCTTCTTGTGAGTTCCGGAGTATTCCATACAGAGACCAGTAGTAATCTGCAAACATTACTTAATTCCAGTTGCCAGATATATTTGTTCCATTTTTCGTTGGTGTCAGGGATATGGGATCGAGTTGATCACATGCGTAGTTCTTTTTCATGTAAACCTCGTGTTCAATAGGAATAGAAGGAAGCAGTTGCCGTTGTGAAGTAACACAGCTATCGAACTTAGCTTGAAGGAATCTATGAACACCTCCATTCCATAGAAGTGGTATAGTATTTGAATATGGAACAGGTCGAATAGCTAATGGAAAGAAGAGAATCCAATCTGCCAACGTATTATTTATTGATTATGAGAAAGCATTTGACAGATTAAACACATACATTTTTAGTGTAATTGGCTGTGTGTTTTTTATCGATTCAAGAAACATGAAATTTCAAAGTTATCACATACCGATACGATTTTTAAAAACCGGACTATCACTTTAGCCTTCTGTTCTTATTCCTACCACGAAACATGAAAAGGTGTAATTAAAGTTTATCTTGATTAGCAGTAAGTAGATAGAAGTTCAAGCTTTTCTAGGATTAGTTTGTGGAAGAATAAGCGAAGAAGGTAATGTCAATGTAAGACGATAGACCCTCGTTACTTTCTCTACTGCGTATAGCAAGTAGAGGAAGTATTGTATTCCACCCAAAAATTCGATGTCGAGATTTCACCGGAAATAAGTTTTGAGACCACCTGAATTTAAAAAAAAAACAAACAAACAAAAAAAAACCACACACCATTTTTTAGAAAATGGTGTGTGTGTGTGTGTGTGTGTGTGTGTGTGTGTGTGTGTGTGTGTGTGTGTGTGTGTGTGTGTGTGTGTGTCAGTGTGTCTGTGGGCAGCATAACTCAAAAACTAAAAGTCGGTTAAAAGCCAAAGTTAGTATTTAAATTTAATGTATTTTATGGATCCGACAGTAAGATTTTGAAGAAAATTCCTCCTCCCTAAGCTACCCTTTACATGGTAAATGTTTCGAAAATCTTTATTTTCTCGAAAATGACTAACGATTTTGATTAAAATGTCATATGTTTAAGATATTTGTATGGCAAATGCAATGTATATTTAGAATTCTTTGGCTATAGCCTAAGTAGTCCTGTTTACTCTGAATAACTTGAATAACTCGTAAACCGTAAGAGATAGACAAAATCGTACTCTACAAAAGCTGTAGATCCCGCTGAAACAAAATTTATGTTTAAAAATTTGTTTGTAGAGTGAACCATTTTGGAGATATTCCTTGTTATTTGTGTCAGTTTAGAAAATTTGAAACTTTCCTGTTCTGAGGCCCCCTGAATAAAAAAAAAAACTTTTTAGAAAAAGGTCCATGTGTGTGTCTGTGTGTCAGTCTGCGTGTCAGTCTGTGTGTCAGTCTGTCAGTCTGTGGACAGCATAACTCAAAAACGAAAAGTCGGTTGGTATTTAATGTCTTTCAAGGATGTGACACGAAGATTTTGAAGAAAATAGCCCCGCCCTAAACTACTCTTTACATGGAAAATTTTTCGAAAATTTTGATTTTCCTGAAAACGGCTCTAACGAGTTTTATTAAAATGTCATATGTTTGAGATATTTTGATGACAAATGAAATGTATATCTTGAATTTTCTGGCTATAGCACCTGTAGTCGTATTTACTCTGGACGACTTCTGCATAACTGGTAAACCATTAGAGAAAGACCAAATTATACTATACAAAAATGTAGATCTTGCTAAAATACACAATTTATGTCTCAATAAATTTTCTTGTAGGGTGAACCATTTCGGAGATATTCCTTGTTATGTGTGTAAGTTTCGGAAAACTTAAAAAATTTCGTGAAATGGGTAATCGTTGTTCATTTTTTTATATGTTACGTGTGCAAAGAGAACGGAATCTCAAAGCTTTAAAAGATTTGACTATCGCACAAGGCCTACTGTATTCCAATGTTCCCCTTGCACCTACAAGGAAATAAACAATAAGATAATTTGTACAAATGTTTATTTTAACTAACACAAAGAAGATATGGGAATAAGAGTTTGTAAGAATGGTTAGTACAAAAGTAGAGAAAGTCATGTGAGTGCAACACATCAGATTTTTTATACTAAGCGTGCAGAGAGAACGGGATCTCATAGCTTTAAAAGATTTGACTATCTTTCAAAGCCTACTGTATTCCAATATTCCCCTTGCACCTACAAGGAAATAAACAATAAGATAATTTGTACAAATGTTTATTTTAACTAACACGAAGAAGATATAGGAATAAGAGTTTGTAAGAATGAATAGTACAAGAGTACAGAAAGTCATGTGAGTGCAACACATCAGATTTTTGTTTTGTTTTATTTTTCAATCATTCTCTTAATATAACAGAACAAGCGTTGCAACATATTTAGATATTATTGCCTATTGCTTATCCTCGACCCCTACTTTCATAACAAAATGAAGTAGTCTTCACAAGAGGTGCCAGGTTGCATTCATGTGATGAAAATGTTATTTCTTTACAAATGTAACAACATCTATTCACAGAATTCACACATTTTCGTAGCATTTTAATAGTTTGCGCCTTAAATGAGACAAAATACCAGAGATTTTGCACGAAATACAACAGAAACAATATTAACCTTACACTCACGGCAACAATGCAAATGATTATAACCTAGAAACAGCTGAAGAACTGTTTTGTCAGTTGATAGATGTGCCTATTTCAAAAATAAAATTTTCACAAACAGAAAACACATGTTATAAAAATGGCTTGTTACTTTATACCCAAAATAAGAACTAATCAGTCATTTATATCTCTATTTATGAATTCTATTTCAAAGAGAAAAATATTTCCAAAAAAAAAAAAAAAAATCTTCAAGTTTCAAATTTTCTTTATTCCTAAGTTTTGGTCTGGTGCCAGTACAAGGGGCCCGGCTTACAGGTTATAATTTACATTTATTTACAATTACAAACATCTTGGGGTTACCGAGAATAGTTTTTATTTATATTCAAGATGCTCTCGGCTTCGAGCCAGGTGTAGTGATGAAAAGACATCCTGAAGATGGGAGAGATGTACACTCCCGAAACGTTGATGTCTTTTCATCACTACACCTGGCTCGAAGCCCGAGAGCATCTTGAATTGTTCGTCGCCAGGAAAGCTTCAAATCATATTTTAGTTTTTATTTGTCTTTGGTGTCTGTTCCAATCATTCCAGGAGTGCAGGAGTCCAGGAGTGAGTACGAGGTCGCCTGGGTTAACCCAGGCGGATGGTAAGGAGGCCACGGTACCTATCCCTTTAGTTACGGATTTACCCGTGAGGTGGTATAGGTTGTCAAGGTTTTACAAGCTTTGGTGTTTTGTATGTCTGATGGTGCAGGTTGGGTTCCTATATGTCACTGGCGGTGGGATCTGTCAGTTCAAGTAATCAGTAGGGCAATGGTCGCTTGGATGGCTAGGACAATCAAGTATTAAATAAAATAATTGGTTGTCTAGCCATCCAAGCGACCATTGCCCTACTGATTACTTCGTCGGCCGCTTGTGGAACCGTCGAGCAATGCAGTGCTAGTGACAGGAAACCGAGAGGAATAGGTGACAGGTGTGGTGGTGCCAAGTGTTCCAATCACTTTTAATTTCGTTTCTTTATATACATTTTCATCCTTCCGGAGTGCGTTAAGTAGTAGAGAAAGTACATAAACAAAGTATTTTAATACAAAGCTAAGCTACGGGACAAATTAATGGAAAACGTGCGCCATCTCAAAGTTCCGAAAAAGATTACGAGAAGATCTTGTTTTCCTGGTAAGAAAGTAAATGAAGCTGCTTTTAGATGCTATAATATCTAAATTTATTTTCAATTTTGTCATCCCTATTCAATTTGCCATACACTCCCCTCTGTTGGTCAACAGAGAAAGTAGTTCATCATTTGGACCAAGCCATAACGAGTTAGGTAAAGAAATATTAGAGTGTAATTTGATGTGAAAGTTGCGTCTATATTGAGCAAAGAATGTAATTGACAAAACGCCGTACTTCCGTAAAGGAAGGGGTGAACACTTTGTTCCCAATCAAACCTTCATTAGCAGTGGTTTAAAACACTTTTACGAGTAAACGACATGCATTTTGATAATAAACGGTGTTAAAAAATGCTTGGAACACAAAACTCCCCGTGCTCTGTAATGGCATAATGCATGTACTTATCGCGTGGGGCAAATTTAGTGAAATTACCAACCATAATACGTTACCAATAACAATAATAATGCTAACAGCGGGAAGATGAATATGATGATGATGATGATGATGATGATGATGACGATGACGATGAGGACAAAATGTTGGCTGTATGGATGTTGCGGTAAAGAGCACCCTGCAATTTTGGATCTCCTTCTCTAGTGCTATCATTACAGCTAATGCCTTGCTATGCTAGCTAGCGCGTGCATTTCCCGGTTTATTGATATTCACAGTTCATTATCAGCAAAACACGCCAGGGGTGTACCAACTAGTCTCTTTATGCATGTTTGTTTTACCTCTCTATTTTCAGCTGTCTTCAATTTGTGTTTAATACCTAAAGCCGGGATTACAATGAACTTATATATATATATATATATATATATATATATATATATATATATATATATATATATATATATCTATGACTGAAACTATTTTAATTTTGTAAAATAATTGCGGGTTGTCTCTTTACTGCGTTGACCCGGGTTCGATTCCCGGTACCGGTGTGGGAGACTTAGTCCGGAGTACACTCAGCCTCGTTAGGTCCCTCAGAGGCCGCGCCGTAGCCGAGTGGTTAGACCATTCGCTTCTCACCAAAGCGGTCCGGGTTCGATCCCAGGCATCTGGTTGACGAAGCGGCGCTGAAGCACCTTTCCTCCGGGTTCTCCGGTTTCCCCCGCCATCTTATTCCACCGGTGCTCCATCTTCATTCCATTTATCATCAGTGTCACCGCCTGTGGTGCCGCATGTAGTAAAAGCGGGCGTAAAACACTACAAAATGCTTCATACCAGAAATATCTTAAAGTACTTTATCCTGTAATGTATTAATTCATTCGTTCGCGAGGTGATACAGTTAAAATACATTTTCTAGCAATTGTAATTTACTTGTTGGCTACAACTACAGTAACACATGAAATTCCAATTATTTAATAAGCATTCGAAGTGTTTCCAGGGCAAACACAATTTTTTTTATATGGAACCAATAAAATTGTTCATGCAACTAAATATTCTATTCTTCTACAAGTCTTCTTAAAACGCGAGCTGTCTCCGCTGTAAAACGTGAGGCTATATTTGGTTCGATTCCTGACCAAAGAGTTGTTGCGGGATTTTTCCCGGATCACCAGCGAATGCTGGCTAAGGTAATTACAACCTGCGGATTTCCTGTTCTTCGATTTCATTTCAGCTTCATTACAATCCGGTCATTCAGGATTGGAAGTGTAGGCGATGGGCGAGTTTGGCGCTGCTGTGTGGTGACTTTGTGAAATTTAACTGCTGTTCTCTACGGATGGGTGGCATTGTAGTCGCCTGACCGGAGGCTGCTCGGCGAAAACGGGGTTGAGATAATTTCCAGCACACGTTAGGGACCTTCACGCTACTCCCCTTAGAACGCTTTCACTTCATCCTTTCCGCCCAGGGTCTGGCCTACAGTTAGTCAATGTGGAATCCTCTCTGCCGATACTCTTCCTATAACTCTCTTAATGGAGGCAGACATTTGTAGAAAATATGTGCTTCCTAATAGGTAAAATGAGGAGAGAATACAGCAGGCTTAAATTATAGTCAAATATTTTAAGAGTTGGTCTCTATGTGATGGCTTTAACATTTCAGTCTCTTTGCATTTCCAGAATAAAAGAAAAAAACTTATGACTACTTCCCATTTGAGAAATGTATAAGCATTGGGAAATTCAATCAAATAACAAAGACTATTTTGGAAATGGTTCATTCCACAAAAAAAATCTATATTTGAAATAAACTGTATGTATGAACGAAGAGGACTTCTGAAAACATTCTCATGAAATTCAACAAAACGAAGACACTTAAATAATGATCATTTATATTTTATTTTTTTTATTGTCTCCTTAAAAATACCTTTAATTTTCCAAACTTAGCGATATCAATACTATCATTAAATAAAAGAGGTGATCTCACCTGGAATATTCACTTCAAAGACTGAGCTTTAGTACTTTTTGACTTCTCAAAAATACGCCGACAAAGAATCTTGATTTACGCTTGGTTCATTACCCAAACACAGTCAGTTAATGTCATATAACTATATAATAAAATTTCCTTAACTTTGTGGAAGTATTTTAATAGTTGGATCTTGGACTGCTTTTAAAAGTTTCCTCATGAACCGTGAATATTACTTTCTTCACTTATTTTCATTTAAATTCACCTATGAAACTAGCATCCAAAATTGCAGAATATAGTATCAATGTTTGTTTTTGTATCGTGTCTTTCTTTTTTCCAAAGCCCACATTAATCTTTCTCTAACCATATCGTTTCCGCAATAAATACATTTCATTAAATTTATACTAAGTATATAAGATATACTAAAATACTCTTAACGTACATGAAATATTGTAGACAACAGGTTACAAATTTAGGATTAGTAACTCGAATGTGTACACTCACATGACTTTCTCTACTCACTCTTGCACAAACCATGTTTATCGATATAAACATTAGTATACATTGTTTTATTACATATTTTCTTGTAGGCATAATACGAATAGGGGAATACAATAGGCTTAAAGCATAATCAAATCTTTGTCTTTGCATGGAAAGCAAAGGAATAGCGACTTACTGTTAGAGAGAAGGTTAGGAAATTTGAAATTCAAACCAGTAGCAAGAAATAGGTATCTGAAATGAGTATATTTACAAAAAATATGATCTGATACATTGTGTGCTTTAACGAAATCCACAGCAATTTTATAAGATTTTGTCTATTCCTTACGATTTACCATTAGCCAACTATAAAGAGGACTTCAGAGGCTGTTTCTAAGAAACTTAAGATACCTATACGACACATTTGCCATATAAATATCATAAACATATGGTATTTTATGGAAATCAAAGTAGTTTATGTTTCTTTTCTTCTCCGAAACAAAGTAACTACTAAGAAAGAGCGGCAGAAGAGGAAATATTCATAAATGTAAGTTTTAACTTAAGTGGGGTCTCTGGACAAACCTTTTTACTTTTATTACGAAGCTAAAAAATTGAACACGTTCTTGAGGAACTGGTAATTTTCGTGATTGTTGTCATTAAGCAAAGTTGGCGCCCTCCCAGATTGAGAACCCCTAGGGGGGTGGGGTGCTTTACTATAGCAAAGAAAAATGTTTGTTGATGATGAGGACGGTGGCACGCCGTTTAAACATACATTTAGACAAAGAGGAAAAGTACCTGGTGCCTGATATCAGCACGAACAGGAAACGTTAGGAATAGACAGCGATAAATGGACGGAAATTAAAGTACCTCAGGCTCAAACGCCTCATTGTGTACGGTAGATAAGGGCCATTTTCGCATGAACTTTTTAATCAAAGTACTTCTTATTGATTTATATGACGTATATCGGTGCTAATTTTGCTAACCATGTGATAAAAATCTTACGATTTAACATGCATTGATTATTATGAGCTTCTTAACTGACGGGCTTGTTTCTTAAGTAACATGCCGGAGCACTGAACGAATGAAAGTTTGTGTTAACTGCTTTTTTACACGTCAGCAGTTGTACAAGGGTATGGTAACTTCAAAATATTACTTATTGTGCTAATATTAACGCACTACTGGTGATGTGATGTCTGGTAGACACACAAATATTACGGGTGGGTACCAAGTGCGCGCGAAAGGGTCGAATTTGTCCTAACTGCGCGCGAGGTACTGAATTGTGAACTGGCATACTGCGCGCGAGATTGTCAAGAGTAAACAGACCATCAGCGCGCGAGTGTTACTCGAGTGTTTCTCGTGTAACAAAAGTGTGGCACCACTAGTAAATAATGTTAGTAATTTGTTTCGAGAATAGTCCTGGCTATAGGTTATAGGGTTGGTAACATTGTCAACGACTTCGAATGTTCCGAGTGTAAAAGATGACGTGGTGTTTATAAAATGATATACTCATTGTGTGTTTTTCTATAGAGCAATAGATTCCAGCGCTTCTCTGCAAGTTAAGAAAAGTCAAAGGAGACAAGGTTTTGGTGTTATAAATGGATATACCTAAATTATTAACAAATACCCTGTTCTAATGTGGGCATGCTTATTGTACAACTTCAGTTTTAACTATACCTATAAATGGCAAATAGGC
This sequence comes from Tenodera sinensis, assembly GCA_030765045.1. Taxonomy (NCBI): domain Eukaryota; kingdom Metazoa; phylum Arthropoda; class Insecta; order Mantodea; family Mantidae; genus Tenodera; species Tenodera sinensis. The sequence continues at coordinate 105,464,005 of CM060968.1, read as the reverse complement.
CAGTGTTCATAGAGAGTCCTAAGGAAAATGCAGGACCGTCGCGCGCAGTTGACCTATCCCAAAAACGACCGCCGCTTGCATTCGGGCATTGTAAAACAGGTAGACATTTGCCTTGCGCGCAGTCGGGGCCCTCCGAATATTACTTCAGAATTAATGTTGATTAGTTTTTCAAGATTCTAAGGTTTTTATTTCATGAAAGCATCATTAATATTATTTTGATAGGTACATGGGAAATTTAACAATTATATTGTTTTAAACATTAAAAAGTAAATAGCCCTTTGTGTAAGTAGAAAATAGAATGCTTACTTGACGTTTTCTTCTCCCTAGAAATCATGCATACAAGGATTAACAAGGACCAGGTATTTTCAAATTCAGTGACGTACACAGATTATAAAAAATGTGAAGTGTCAACATTTTAGTCAGTGTTTTCAAAACGTTCAAGCCCTTCCTATTATGCATTTTTCCCCACAGATGCAGATTTTAGAAAATCCAAAGTAGTCTTGTAATTCACTTTGTTCCTCAGCCGTCCAAAAGGATTCAAGGCAAACAAATATATAGTATTGTGGCTCGGAGAGTGAACATATCTTTTCAAAGACCCTTTTTTGCCTTTCCTGACTTCATTTTCTGTTTATTTATATTTTCATCTTCAGTGCAAGAGTTTTCAGCCACTGTATCAGGTTCAACTTCAATTGTAATTCACTATCCACTTTCATCATTGCTAATATCATCAATCAATCTTTTAAGCACTTGAATTTTAAAATCAAAGTCTCCTAGCGTCCGTCCGCTGGATGGAACAGCACAATTCCCTACTGCAAACAATTCTGCTCCTGACAGAAAAAATGACGCAACTGGTGATGTGACGTCTGTCAGACGTTGTTACTGTCATGCACATTAAACGACCAAGTCCTATTCATCGAAACTTAGTGGAATATCTAGAGTAAGCAAACTACTATATCAGAAGTCTACTTCTCATAAACAATACAGGATAACTAATCAGAGCTTGTCGGGTTACCAGCCGTACGATGTTGATAAAGTTGCTAGAGGTTTCGGCCATGTTCACTCTATGGCCTTCTTCAGGAAACGATGCGTTTCTACAATATAGGATAGGTTTCTTAGCTTGCACAACGTCCGAAAGACGTCAGGTCACCAGTTGAGTGTTAATAAACGGTAAAGAAATATTTTTTTCTTTTCTTAGCCCGGTTGACCTTGATCTAAGTTCTTGGTATTCTGATCTAAGATTAAATCTGACTGGTGAATTTTTCCCAGTTAATTGACAGAACTTATATCAGCAGAACTGCAGAAGGAAGAAATAAATAACACAGTTTTAATTAAAGTAATAATAAATGGTAAAGAATGCATTTTATAGTTCTTTTAAATAATAGTAGTATTGTTTAAAGTTAAAATCCCCAACGACTTCCTTCCAAGAGTTTCTTTCTGAGTAACTGAAACTACGATTTTTCCACTATAAGTTTATAATTTTAATTACAATATTCACCAATGTGCCTTTTTTTTTATCTTTTTCTTTGCAGATGAACTTTGACGATATCTCTTTGTTTTTTGTGCTATTTTCCTATCGTACTGCGGCCGGTCGAATGCGTCCGAAGCAGCAAAACAAGTGATTGCTGCTGCCCGGAAGCAGCTATTTTCAGCTGTTTTACTCATTGCCAAACGTCGAACTACGAACTAGGATCAAAGTTAAACTAAGACTCTATGATCTTAGATTAGTTTTATGCAATGCGATTCTACACTGCTCTAGCTCATGTTCTGACCTTAGATTAAATCTGATTAAATCTGTGACGCATGAATACAGACACACACGTACCATTTTTCCAAAAATGTTTTTTTTTTTTTTTTTTTTTAATCATGGAATCTCAAAACGTATACTTCCATAAAATGTCGGTATCGAATTTTTGGATGTAATGCAATACTTTCTCTACCTATTATGAAAAAGTAAAACTTTCGGCGGTACTTACCAGTCACTCACTCACTCACTCACTCGAACATTTTCGTTTTTTGAACTACACTGCTCACAGAAACACACACCACGCGCGCGTGCAAACAAACCCATGCGGATATTTTTATAAAAGGTCTGATGTGTTGCAACCACATGACTTTCTCTACTCTTGTACTAACTGTTCTTACAAACTCTTATTCCTCTATCTTCTTCGTGCTAGCCGAGGCTCAACATTTGTAGAAATTATCATCTTCGTATTTTGAAGCTGCAAGGGAATATGGGGATATTCTAGGTTTTGACCGATAGTAAAATCTTTTAAAGCCGATCGCTATATGAAGACTTTGAAATTCCCTTCTCTTTGCACGGCGAACAGATAAAAAATGAATAACGACCTTCCATTTGAGAAAAGTGTATGTATTGCAAAACTCACGCAAACAACAAGGAATATCTTCGAAACGGTTCACTCACGAGATCTACAATTCATTTATTGTATAGTAAGATTTGGTCTATCGCTCACACTTTACCAGTTGTGCAAAAGTCATCAAGAGTATACGGGGCTAGGTTATGGCTATAGCCATAAAATTCAAAATATACATTTCATTTGCCATAAAATACCTTAAACATGCAGCATTTTAATCAAAATCGTTAGAGCCATTTTCAAGAAAATAAACATTTTGAAAAATGTTCAGGTAAAGGGTAGTTTAGGGTGAAGGAATTTTCTTTAAAATCTTCGTGTCGTATTCCTGAAGGATACTAATCTTAAATACCACCTCTGGTTTTTTAACTTTTCATTTTTGAGTTATGCTATTTACAGACAGACACAGACTGACAGACACGCGTGCGAACCTTTTTCTAAAAATGCCATTTTTAATTAAGGGGCCCTTAAAGCATGTATTTTCGTTGAAATCTAGGCATAGAATTTTTGGGTGGAATACAATACTTGCCCTGTTTACGAAGTAAAAATTCCATTTTTCAGGGGCCCAAAATATGTATTTCCGGTGAAATCTCGACATCGAATTTTTGGGTGGAGTTGTAACTCTATCTACTCGGTACATGTTATAAAAAGTAAAAATACTTTAACATTAAATATTAACCACCTCTGGGTCTCCTATTTGGTAAATCAAACAAGTATCGCAATAACATTTTCAGGTACAGAGGGACCTTTCTTTGAAAAAGGGGAGAATCCCATATACTTACATGAGATGTTTGGTAACTCCACCTTAAACTAATCGTGCTCGGCTATCTACAAAGCAAACTGATTATAGTTAGCCCTCTCAATTCATCATACTCCAACTACGTGCATTAAATTTGTGCTTTATCTCAAATTCTGGCGTGAGAAAGCGGTGATGGAAACAAGACTGTATCTGTTCGCCGTCTGCTTCTGGTCCAGCCAGTGGGAAAAACAAAAATGGTGATGGTGGTGGTGGAGGTATCGTACACTCATTAAAATTAAGTGCCGTGCCTCTGTATATCTTTCTCTCTCGATAATGATGGACTAAGAGTTGAACGGAAAACAACATGGCGGCAGCACTGGTACCGGTTGTGAGGAACTTGTACCGCTACAACATGTCGGCATTGTACATGCAATCGGCTCTGCTAGGCAAAAAACAAGTCAGGTCTCCTTGTAGCAGTCAGAAATCAGTATAAAAACATTGGCACCCGAGTGAATCCTGCAAAAATATTTGCGTGACAAAAGTGGCACTTTTACTTCCTTAGAAAGTCAATGGTCTCTTCAGCCCTGGGGTATCTAAACTTAGAGACTTTGTGATAATATGTACTTATTGTAAAGCACGGTTGTTACTAATTATACAGTCTGTTGATTTATTAATATGTTTATTGGCTTTGTATATGCATGTGATCAAATATTGCAAAGTACTCTTTGAATTTAAGGCATAAAACCATGCTTTCCTTCGATCTGAGATCAACTGAATAGAACTTCAACTTTTTCAGTTGATAGTCATGTGATCAATAATGGGCGTCATGTTTATTATGGAAGTACTTTTCTCCGGTCGAGCACTGAACTGAACTGAACTGACGACTGAATCTCTTCTTATTCGTTTGTCACTAGATTTTTAAGTTTCCCACCAGGGATCTAGATGTCGAAAATTACGGTGACAGTCATTTTTTCAGTTCAGTTCAGTTGATCTTGAGCGATCTGAAGTGAGGTTATAGTTGCGGTATTGGTTTTGTTTACCTCGAGTGTGAATTAGTCATTTATGTGTATTACTATAAGTTGTGCAATAAACAAATTCAACATAATGCTACATGCTCGCAATAAACAATGATGTACTAACACAAATATAGACATCGCTTGTAATATAAAAATGACGCTAGGTTACGTCATTGAATTCCGGCACTGATTGAAGTTCGCTTATCTATATCTAGCAGTAGTAATATTGAGATTGGATTTAATTTTGGTGTTCATCTGAAGTACTCCACGAACTAGTGTCATTGTCCTTCAGGTGTCTCATAACCAAAATATCATAAGCTCCATGGGGCTTTCTGAACCACATTTCAGCCATTTTACTTCATGGTGTGATGTTTTTAGTTCAGCTGTAAGTTTTCAGTTCAATTTTCCAGGAAAGCATAACTAAAAACTTTTTCAGTTTTAGTTCTAGTTCAGTTTTCAGATTGGAGGAAAGCAAGGCTTAAAACCAAGGTGCAGAAATTTTCCCCTTGGGCAAATATGTAACTTTTCTTTTTTTTTTTTTTTTTTTTTATGCTATGACTCAATGCATACAGAAACATAAGGAGAGCTTACAGAACCGTACCTTCTCAGTTAGCCAGACTGCACAGAAGCGTCTAAATAGCCAAAAACAGGCGCTAGTCTGGGTTGCAAAGGAAGGAATGGGAGGGTGACACACAACTACAGTAACCTATGTGTAAGTCCACGCGACTATACTCCCTTATACAACCTGTAAAATAAAAATATTTTGTGTTAACAGCCCTGTCAATTATCAGAATCATATCATCGTCGCCGATGTGCCAGAATTTCTTCCACAGGAGTTCCTTTACATGTGAGTAAATCTACTAATACGGGGCTGTCGCTCTAAAACACACTTAAAAACCATCAGGATGGGGCGTGTTTGAAACCTTGACCTTAGAATCAAACCAACTGAGCTACACAGACCGGCAAGCCAACGTGTGTTACGTCACAAAACCTCCCTCTAAGTATAACAGAAATGCCGACCACATGCAACCGGGAGCGAAACATAGTCATAAGGTAACGTCAGACTGGTTTTAGATTACCTAAATATCTTTGTAAGCTTGAAAGAACAGAAGTGTAACTCATATAAAAGTTGGGTTATAGTGGCACAAAGCGAATGGAAAAGATGAACTTGGAATACAAGGAGCAGTTTCACAATTTATTGGACCAGAGAAACATCTCGATGTTTAGTAAGAGGAGATATTAGGAACTGATGGATATAAAACCTCGCTTAAGACTCCAGAAAAGAAGTATGTTATACTGCTAGAAAATCATATGACAAAAGCTTACTTAAATGTGACAGAAGGGCAAGTACTGCACTTATCACAGGACAGGCCGCCTGAACAAGAAAGGGGAGAAAAAGAAGATAAACAAATCTATTTTAAACACATTTCGTTAGAGAGAGACAAACAGCTGAATATCCAACGTGTTGTACACTCATGACTTCATACTCATCGTTTCTAAAACTATATCATAAGCTTATTCTTCTATATACTTCCTGTTAATCCAGATAAACTTTCAACTCACGTCCACCCATTTCGTTGTAGGGTAGAGTAGGTAAAGCAAGTCAGATTTTTAAAGAGTGGCTTAGATTTGAAATTCCATGTTCTTTGCATCATCACGAAGAAAAACGAATCACGACTAATTGAAAGAAGTGCTTAAAAGTATTTGAAAACTCAAATGTCATCCGTAACAGGAAGGAATGAAGTGAAGAAACCACAGTAGATGCAGATCATAAGTAGGCAGACCACAGAGACGCAAGGAAGTCCCTAACAGTTCTATGCTCAACGACCTATCCCATTATTGGAGTTGCCTAAAGAGGGCGATGAACGACCGTTGACCAAGTATCCATCTAGTGTCCATCGGGAGTACTCTTCTCTTTGGCATCGCCATACGTTACGAAACATTTGTGTGCGTTCTTACCCAAAATCTCTGTTCATCTTATATAGGAAGATGATTAATGATCACAACCTCCATGGTCTGGTGCTAACCTTCAAATTCAAAGGTCCTGGGTTCGATTCCCGGCTCTATACCATAACCTCTATAAAATACCATAGTCCACAGTCAACAGAGGGATCAGACAGCAGATGGCATTAGGGTGCCATTATCGGTGGATAGATGACATAGCATTCACTATAACCATCAATTTTTATTTATAATATAGTTTTAGACTTAATCTGGCACTTTGGGTTGTGGTATTCATTATCCAATCTGATATTTACCTGGGCGACTGAAGGAAGCCACGATAAAACCACAGTCTGATCAAGATTTGAACCGCAGACATCCCGAAGAAGAACGTCTTACGTTACCACAGCGCCATCTCTCTTGGTTATTGTGTAGATGTGTAGTTGAACCAATAGGCGAGGCAAATACCCTGGTGGGATAGGACATTCACTTTGCATGCCCAAGTGGACGCATCTGATGCTACAAGTGTAGTAAGCTTTACTTTGTTTGTATACAAAAAGACGCAACAACTCTTGGAAGGACTGAGAACAGGCTAAAATGTGTATAAAACAAGGATAAAAAGCTGGACTGTAAATTGCAGGGGTTCTCTGTAAAAGAAAACAAGATGAAACAGTGGAGAGAGTGAGAGAGAAGAACGCGTGGATCGATGGATGGATAAAGGCACCGTAACTCAAGCTACAAGCTTGCTGGAAGAACTACCTGCCGGTAACTTTTTATGCCATCCTTTTCTCCTTCCCTCTTACTTCATGTATCGAAAGGGCTCTATAATTTAAATTATAAAAATGTAAAGAGGAAAAAAAGCTACAAAGCAGCATTAACAGCAAAAAAGAAAACGATAAGAGTAAACTGCCTGGACCAATCACAGGGTGGCTCGATGGAGATGCAATCTGATTGGGCTCGTTAGTTGAGCCAACTCCGATAGGTTGTTGTCTGGAGTGATTCTTCCTGACCAACCCTTCAACAGAACTCTACACTACAGAGTTTAGACTCCAATTCTCCTTTAGACAAACATCAGGGTGTTTTTCTTAGCTCTAGAAATGAATTGTGTGCATATAGCTTTATATTTAGAGGCATTTAAACAATATCACACAACACACTTAAACATTTAATTAAAACTCTCAGAACACTATACAGATAATACACATATATTACATATACTGAATAAATAATGTGCCAAAGCACTGTTGGACAACCACAAAAACCACAATTGTTAATGATTTCTCGCTAATACAGCTAAAGACTTCCATGTTCTTGTATTTCGGCTACAGAGAAAATCTCATTGGGAAGAAATAGTAGCAGGTTAACTTAAGCTTTTTTATTTTCAGTAAGAAATACATACAAAACTCCTAAGGAAACACAATAAAGTCATAAAAACAGGGACCAAATTTGACTGTTATCACTCCACGATTGATGTAAGGTAGTTCAACAAACATATGTTTCTTTGTTAATTTGTGAGGCCCTTAAAACGTAATTATTTACAAATTGACAATATTCAAGCTAGTAAAATTATGAGGTGGCATCAGGATCGAAGAATTCAATGCCATATACGGAACTTGAACCACGGATCTTCCGCTTATAGACCGCTGTTCTAACCACTAAGCTACCATGGCGAACTTGCCAGCATGACATTAAATTCCCAAACCGATTCGTACAGCTTTAGATGGTAAATCATATGTACTAGAATTATTCTTAAGAAATGATGTATAGGCGATTCAACACAAATAAACATACATGAATACATTCACGCAAATGTATATACAAACACACATTCAAGGACAGAAATTATCTGTGAATATTTAACAAATTGTAACAAGAGATTTTTAATTTTAGAATAACTGAGGCAGAAGTTCAAGTGCTTGAAACTAATCACAATTTTGTTATAGGTGAGACATCGTTAATAACTAAATTTTTCAAAGTTACCGACCTTGGAATTTGGGACAAAAATAGTGGTCGCACTAGTAAAAGCATATTTATTTAAAATTGAGCTATTGAACAAAATATCACTAGATTTTTATCAACAGGACCAACATATAGACCCTCGCTTTTAAACATCTAACACTATGCTTACCTCCGTCTCCCTTGTATCTACAAGGAAATGTGAAAAGAATTTCTACAACTTTAAATTCTGTTGAAACGATTACAGAAAAATATTTAGGGATAGTCAACCAGGCCTATGTTGACTAGTGGTGAAATTTATAACAATGTAATAATACAGCTTTGCTAACTTTCCTTAAAATAAACTTGGGAAATTTCGATACTTCAGTGGTAAAATTTCCAAATTATTCGTTGTTGCTTTATGGTACCAGTGGGTTTGGCTATGATTATTATTATTACGTACTTAGTAAGCACACGAAGTATTGTATTCCACCCAAGAATTCAATACCAAGATTTTGCCGGAAATTCATCATCTGAGACTTTCTGAATTCCTTCCCCCAAAAATCATGTTAGAGACAGGTCTATGCGTTTGCGTGTGCGTGCCTGCGTCCCTCTGTGAATAGCTAACTCAAATTCGCTTAAACACCAAAATTGATACTTGAATTCAGCGCCTTAAGACGATTTTCAAACGAATTCTCTCATCCCGAACTATCCTTTATATGCAAAATTTTAAAAAGTAGCTTCGATTTTGTTTGAATTGCCACATGTTTAAGATATGTTTGTCACAAATACAATGCATATATGAAGTCTTATTCATTCTACATGATTTTTGCATGAGTAGAAAACACAAGGGACAATTTTTACTATTACAAAAAAGGACGTAACTCTCTTTAAAGCACATAGTTTGTTACACTAAGCTTTTTAGGGAGTGGTTTTTGTGTGTGGAGATTAATATTTCCGAGATATTCCTTCTTTTACAATCTCTAAAAATTTTTACAATCACTTATTCTCTAAATCCCATTGTAGCTATAAGGAAATATTATAATATGTATAGGCTGCTCGTTCATTCTAGACGACTATCCTTCAGCGAAGGTATAGTGAGCTGGCCTACCTTTAATAAGCAGATCAGCAAATAGTTCAGATTATGATAATAAAGAGCTCTGCTTTCCTGTCGGTCTGGGTGGCTCAGTTGGTTAGACGCTGGCCAACGGATCCCAAGGTCGCGGGTTCAAACCCGGCCCAGGTCGATGGTTTTTAAGTGTGCTTAAAAACGACAGCTCCATGTCAGTAGATTTACTGGCATGTAAAAGAACTCCTGCGGGACAAAATTCCGGCACACCGGCGACGCTGATGTGATCCTGGCAATTGACAGCGTCGTTAAACAACAAAATAATTTTAATAATTTTCTGCTTTCCTGTTATATTTCGAAGAGTGCACATGGTATAGTTGACTGCAAAGTTTTGTGTGGTGTTGGTTTATAACGTAGTCAGTTTTTCACAAGAGATCATGAAATTGACCAATTCAAAATGTTGAAGACAAGGAAGAAATTTAGGGAATAGAAGAAATACAAACAACTTAGGTGTAAACAGCTCCAGATATATATGACTGACATCATTGGAATTACGTTAGTTTCTCGTAGTCATTGTACTTCTTCAGCGCAGAAAAAAATGACAGCAACGTACACAACATTCAACTGTCGTTTCTGCTTCTGTGCCAGTGCTCCCAACAATGCGTACAGATGTTTATCTCGATTAACAAGATAGAAGATAAAGCATTTTAAGGACACAAATGTGCAGATAAGGTATTGTGAGTGCATTTTAGTCACTTCTGAATCCGCCGCTGCAAACGAAGACACAGAATAACAAACAAGGTCTCCTCTAGTGACGTTTCTCTCATGTATGTTAGGCAATACAGTTTTAGAATAAATAATAACTTACTTTTCTATTACTTATTGTGAACGAGCGACTTTGCTATATCACATAATTATGTTAATGATCTTTTGGGACACGCAATGTGTCTCGGGGTCTAAACTCTCTGAAAATACCGGAACTCAATAGCTACATAGATGCACGCGCGCACGACAGGCACTTGTCCATTATTCTTCTTCCTCATCCTTCGACATTCATGTCCTTTAGAATTTTCTTCGGTCCTCGTCCTTTTTACGTAGCCATTGGCGCGTGACCCAACTGTGAAACCGTGCGAAGCGTAACAATGGGGAGAATTCAACAATGAAAACATGTGTGCTCTAGTACCGTAGTAGAGAAAGCTTTTAAGTAAACAAAAATATATGTAATGCTACATAATGATAGCTATTAGTTTAGCAACATTATCGTCATCATCATTATGTCATGCAAATGCCAAATCTCCTCTCGTGTATACTTCCCAGTATGTGCGTTTGTGGAATGTTCTGCAACAGCACATTTGCAAATGTTTTTCTCAATTGTTTGTTTTTTGTTCGTTCCGGTAGGGGTTGCTGTAAGCTAGCCTTACGTGCTTATATAAGCACTGTAAAAGCTGTTCTAGCAGTACCATTCAGCAATGGCAGGCATATAACAAAATTTAAGGAAGAGGGAAACATTGAAAAATGGTCTACATTAGCTATAAAATCAACAAAAATCAGTTGCAGTTTTAATGAGTAAAGGCTTTGCGTTGGATCTAAAGCATATGTAATCTATTCACACTAAGAATATTCTTTCATAGTTACATTTCAGCTTTAATACTATTTTATTTTTTTCCACCAATCAATACTTCGGCGTCTGCGTCTGCGTCCAATGCTGCTGAAAGCAAAATTAGCGACTCCCGTATATAAATTAAGCTACTCTGTATATTTAAAAATTAAGTTTAATATTGTAAATAACACTCTAATAAATTAAAGTTGTCTTCTCATTTCTAAAAATCTACTATTTTAAAAGTTTAAGCATATATTCCCTCCGTATCATTGTATCAAGGCCAGCAATAAAACTTAAAGACGTAACTATCGATTCTCATATGTACAATCGAAGAAAAAATACATGATTAAAATGTCCGACACCAGTGAAAACATAATATAATAAATGAAAGTTGCACTCGAATGAACATAAAACTCTTTAGTCTATCTGATTTATTGTATGAGTTCATTTAATTTCGCACTTGGTGCACTGGTAGAGTTCGCACTTTTTTCACACAACTTGCATACACATTAATCGTTCGCTTGGTGGAATTTCTTGGTAGTACACAGTAGATGGTGAATTCATGCATAGCTAGATCTACTATGGCAAGTTTCTGTGGTTGGCTGTTTTCCATACATTGTCCGTTTATCATGGCGTCCGTTCCGAAGAATTCGATATCTATCTCCTTCTGCTTCTTTCTTGCTATCGCTTCTCGTAAGCTTTTGTGTTTGGTAGTAACATTTTGTTCCTTATATCTTCCAGGAAGTAGATTTCCCTGACGATTGCATACGCCATTCTGTTTGCGTATTTACTACTTCCTAGTACTCTTTTTATGTATCTTTATGTATCAATTTTCTCCACGACACTAGGGACAAAAATATGCACCGTAGAATATTAAAAACATATAAAATTGAGTATAATGGCAATTAAGCTCTGATTTCACAATGTACTAATATAACATTTAAGTTTGTATGCTTATAGACGTAGGTTTAATATGATAGAAGTTGTAGGAAAATATTGTTCCCATTCGAAAAATTTATGTCAAAATTTCACCGAAAATGCATGTTTTAAGGTCCCTCCAAGGCCACAAAGTTTTTTTTTTTCATCTAAAATAACAGCCGCGCCTGCGCCTGTGTGTCTATGAACAGCATAACTCAAAAGCGAAAAGTCGATTAAAACCAAAAATTGGTATTTAATTTAAGCATCTTCCAAGTATGCGCCGCAGAAGATTTTAAAAAATACTCCACCGGAAACTACCTTTTGAATGAAACATTGTTTTAGAAACCTGCATATTATGATTTTATTTTTATTAAAGTACCATGTATTTACGATGTCTTGTATTAGCCTCTGAAGTCAACTCATTCTGAATGAATTTTGCATAACTAGAAACCACAAGACGTAGACGTAGACAAAACCCTAGAAGTACATAGCAGAATAAGTATTTGTAGGAATCGTTTATACAAGAGTGTGTAGAGAAAGCTATTTAAGTGCAAACATTACATTTTTCTAAACATATGCTCAATATCTTCATGGGATCTCAAACCACAATGCTCACACTGCTACCAAATATAAGCAGTAGAGAAAGTAAAAACGAACCCACCACAAAGCAAATTAGTTACATATGCAGTTGATATGAGTGCGATGAAGATAATAGGCATATTGTGTTTATAGTATGCACATAATTCACGATAGTAATGTACTAATGCAATAATGACTCGTGAAAGTGAGACAGGTGATAATCTAGAGTTCACTTGATTACGTTTGGTTTTCTCACTTTCAAAGTTAATTGACATAATGCAATTTCTGTAAGGAACTGGGATGGATCAGACGGCTACATCTCTGTCCGGGTTCAAATACCGCGGGCCCACCAATCTGACTGGGTTTTCCTCAGTCGCCGAGGTAAATATCAGATTGGATATTTAATACCACAACCCAAAGTTCTACCAGAAGTCTAAAACAATAATAAAAATGGAAAATAGGTGGTAATTAGGAATGCTATGACATCTATCCACAAAAAATGAAAGCAGATAGACTGAATGACAACCTAATGTCATCTGCCCGTCACAGAGGCAGATATGCAGTTGCCCTGCACTTAACCCTCTGCGACGAAGCCATATGGTATGCTATAGGGATGAGACCTTGAAGGCAAACTGTCCACTACCGGTCTACCTCTAAACAGATCCTTCGCGATATGACTACATAGCTAAAGAGATGTAAAAGAAATAGAAAAAAAAAAAATTGTAGAAATATATTCACCTACAGGTATAGTCAAGGAAAAAATGATTCAGCGCATTACAAGAGCAGAATATTTCTAAATCCTACGTCGTGTTGTAGCGCGGTTTACACAAATCCCTTTATTGATAGTCTGTTCCATATGTCATCGTCTGTCGGACACTCAAATAGCTTGTGTCTTGAATCATTTCTCGCATTTGTATACATACTCGCAATATATATGCGAGCTGGAAATATGGACTGGTAACGCACTGGTAACGCGCCTTCCTTTGGCGCAGAGAATCCGAGTTCAATTCCCGGTATCGAATGTGGAACGTGGGGAGGTCTGGTACGGGGTACACTCCGCCTTGATAGGTCCCGGTGAAGGCCAATTCAGGAGCTACTTGATGGAGGAGTAGCAACCACTGGTCGTGAAGGCCACACAACTGGCTAGGAGGGCTCAAGGCGCTGATCACAACCCACCCTCCAGTGCTGTACCCAATTGATGACGCCTGTAGAGGTGGGAACACAGCGGCCGGGTGTCTAAAAAGAACTGGATATAGGAATAAGATTCTGTAAGAATAGTTTATAGAGGAATGGATGGGGAAAGCCATGAGAATTCAATAAATCATACTTGTACTTTCTCTACTGCCTATAGCAAGTAGGGGAAGTATTGTACTCGACCTAACATTTGATGCAGAGATTTCACTGGAAATAGTACATGTTTTGAGGCCCCTGAATAAAAAGAAGACATTTTCCGCGCTTTTGTGTGTGTGTGTGTGTGTGTGTGTGTGTGTGTGTGTGTGTGTGTGTGTGTGTGTGTGTGTGTGTGTGTGTGTGTGTGTGTCTATGTGTGTTGTCTGTGACCAGCAGATCATGATATTTCAGGGATGTAACACGAAGATTTTGAAGAAAATCCCTCCACCTTATACTAATCTTAACATTGAAACCTTTTCGAAAATTTTGCTCTTCTCGACAATGGTTCTAATAATTGTGATTAAAATGTCAAATGATTAAGATATTTTATGACAAATGAAATGTATATTTTAAACTTTCTGGCTATAGCCTTACTATAGGAGTTTTCACGTTATGAAGGCACAATGGCTCTTATGGAGAATCAGCGCGACGTTGCCAGGTATGTTGCGCCGCAGCGATTACCGTGGTTTTGCTAGTTAATTCCTGAATTACTGTTCAAATCTATCGCTGTCCATTTCATCATGATAATCAACAAACCTTTTTACAAGAAAACAAGTTTTGCGCCCTGTACAAATCGTACCATCCACATGCAATATTACAAATCGTGGTCCGCGAGCAGTAGGTGATTTAAGACCAGTGGATAACCCGGCAAAAAGCGCTTCCTATCCTTCCAAACTTTTGATACCTAACTTTCATCAAGGTACACGATTTTCCTTACCTCTTTGCTGAATTGTTTTATTTTCCGTAAACAGGAATGTCGTCGCACTATAATATAATTTGTCTCAACCATAAACGATTTATTTCCTCTGTTTTCAAAATGAAATCCCATTTCCTCCCTAAGCTATAAAAGGTTGAATATTTAAAATATGGCAGGTCCTCATCCTCATTGACTTTTTTCAACACGGTCAGAATTATAGGGGGGAGTACTTTGAAATGCAAATTCAGGAAATTTGTGGCATATTTGCGTTGAAAATGATCATATTTTATCTTCCTGCTGGTTTTGCATGTATGCCGCGGTGTAGTGATGGGACCCTCTTTACATTCTCTTCTTAATATAAAAAATGTAGGCCTACTTACACCAGTCGCCCTTTGAAGCTCACTAACAATAAATGAGTCACTGTATCCAGGGTTCTTTTTCTTTCAATAATCATACACTCTAAGAATTGTTTTCCGGTCGCCACTTTTAATAATTTCGCCTTTTTTTCTGCGATCCATTCCGCACTGATCACTTAACTGCAATGCACATAATTACCAGAGAGCTTGTAAAACTCGCTCACGCCTCACATTCCCAAAACCTATTGAAAACCTGCGCTGAAGTACAATGCCTTATCGGCCCTTCAACTGTCATCCACATCTGGTTTTCATCATCTCCAAGACACGAGGACCGGCTTTCGTCCGGCGCGCCGCAAACATTTGTCTTTAAGTGGTGATTCATGAATACATCGGTACTGGAGACGTTCTATATGTGTATAAAAATAATTTCGTTATTTCCTTGACAACTTTGTCGCTGGAAGTTTTTACGTGGACTTACAGAACGAGAATTAGCCAGTGACGACATTTTCCACTGTATAAATGAAGAATCTTAACACTTTGTTTTAAACTTTATTTATTTAGAAAAATATGTTTAGATATATTGATATAATCTAAATACCAACGTGGCCTACAAAAGCAAGCGAATAATCCAGATTTTTTTCATTGCAATTATTTCGATTTGAAACCATGTTTTGACGTTCGGAGCGAGAAAGATGTTAAAAAATCTGCTTTCGACAAAATTTTAGATTTTATTATTTTAAAAACTATATATTTATATAAAAGGTTTATCGTGCATGTCATAGTATTCTTCGACACATTTCACACCGAAATGCATGTTCATACTTTATCTTAGTCACATTTGAAAACACGCACATTTGGCAACAGCGCACGTGAATCTTCCATAAGAATAGCATGGTCCATAAGAGCCCGTTGTGGCTTTATAACGTGAACATTCCTATAGTCCTGTTTACTCTTGATGACTTTTTCAAAACGGGTAATCTGTAAGAGATAGACCAAATCTTACTATAAACAATGTAGATCTCATTAAAACACACAATTATGTCGAAATGATTTTTTTTTTCTTGTTATTTGTCTGAGTTTAGCAATACTTCCAATATTTAAAAGATTTTACTATCGCTCAAAGACTACTGTATTCCCGTATTCCCGTTGCACCTACAGTTAAAATAGTATAAGGATAGAAAAAGTCATGTGAGTGCAACACGTCAGATGTTTTTACTACAAGTTTCCTCTTGAAGTTTATTTCTAGTTTGAGAGATAATAGTTCTTCCGCGCATTTCTCGGAGGGCTCTGTTAAGAAATTACAGAAAAGGGATGTACCTTCTCAACATCCAAAAGTATTAACCTACCATCTGGGAAGTTATTTCCATAATTCGTCGATAAGTGACTACGTTTTGGAAGCAGGCGTTTCCTCCTGGGAGTCGTGTTTATTGCTGAAATATCCAAGGTTGTTTGGTTCTCACGTTTGTTTAATAGCTCACGGGAGCTGTTATATCGATTTTCACATGATTTATGGGATCACTTTTGTAAATTGGCGCCAGATATAACGCCACACCTTTGCAATTCAGCCGTGATGGAATGTGCAAATAATGTTTCATCCATCTACAGTTCAGATATCATAAACATATGGAACTTCAACTGTTTATGAAACAGCCATTATGTATGTATTGTGTTTCATTGTTACATCTCGATTAAGAAGATGGAAGAATAAGCTTTTATAAGGCTAAACTGTAGAAGAGTGAATAGGCAATGTTTCTTCGTATTTGTTAAATTCTCAATGCCTAAAATCGTGTAGCTGTCCTCGAATTGTTTCATGCGTTGTGATGGACAAGCAGGTCTACCAAGGAACTCTAATATGTGCTCTGTAGTAAAGATTCCACTAAATAAAGCCAACACTTGCCCTTGTTAGAATATGCTATAACTCTTGCAATATTTAATATTTAAGAGATTGTGTCTAATAACAAAGTACTCAGTGAAATAGGAGAAATACAGGGGGGGGGGTGCAGCAATGAAGCCAGGCTCATTGTATCTATGCTCCCAAGGGAGCACCCCCGGGAGGAAGAGTGAGGTTAAAGGACTCACCAGGCGAACAGACTAATGGTACAGACATTGACAGAGGTCCCTTGAGTTTCCTAAGTTTTTAAACACCTCGAAATGTTTACGTCTTCCGGGGCCCCTTAGGGGGGCCTAGGCGATGTCCTACGCCACCATATATCGCCCCCTACCCGCATCTCACGAACGATGACGGATGGAAAAAGATGCTACGCGCATATTATCCCTGCCAAGCTATACCTAACGCTTTCGCTGACACTTGCAAGCCTCAAAGAACCAGCGGGGTTCTTAATGAAGTTAAATGAAAGGACAGGAAATTCCGGAGATATAATTATCCTTCCCAGAATTTGCCTAGCAACGCGAGGAAACCCTCGAAAATACAATGGGTCAGGAAGATCGGTCACAGAAATAGAAACCATGACCTCTCAAGTGAGATATTCATGCGTTATCGCAGTGCTATAGCGTTTTCCGAAAACTTTTCCTGGTTACCAAGCAAATGCTGGGAAGGATAATTGCTTCCCCCGAATTTGATGTCCTTCCAGTTTCATTTCAATCCGGTCATTCAGGAGCGGAAGTGTAGGCGATGGGCGAGTTTGACGCTGCTGCATGGGGACTTAGCTAATTGTAACAGGTGGCGGTGTAGTCGCCTGAACGGTGGCTACTTAGCGAACCCTGGTGTCGGGATGAAGAATTTCCAGCACACGTTAGGGACCCTCACGCTGATTTGCGCTACTCGCCCGGTTTCCAACACTACTTAGAGCACTCTCACTTCATCTCTTCCTCCCAAGGTCTGACATACAATAGCCTCAGCAGAAAATCTTCCTTACAAGAAACACTTTTGTTACAAGGTGCTAATAATAATGGTTAGTCTCTAAATCGACAACGAATGTGAAACTCAATAATTGAACTATGATCAATGCACCATCAGTTGCACATTCCAGTTTGCCAAATTAAATTTAGACAATTGGAATTACAGACACAAGTAGCACCAACCCAAGGCAAAATATGAGCATAAAAGTTGTATTTTTAATTTCCAATTTTTAAACTTTCAACCAGATAAATTTGCAGCACCGCACTTTATAACGTAAAGGACAAATACACAGAGGCCCATAAACATAAAACAAAATTTGTAGTTACTTTTTAATAAAAGAAAAATATATAGGCAACTTTTGCCAGTGCTTAGATTCTAGGGTTACAGAAAGTATCGTTACCTATTCCTGATTCCACACAATTGGCTACTAGCAGATGTTAAAATTTTAACCTTCACCTTATGGAGATCGATGTTTGCACAAAACAAGTTTCTTTGGAAGATGCAACAATCTAATCAACAAGGAAACAAGAAAAATGAAAACAAACAGAAATAAGTGTGATTAACTAAAAGCAGACATAGTAATGAATAATCCATGAAATTGCTATAAAGTGGTAATATCTACAGAACATAATGTAGTTTTTGTATTTACATCATAAGCTTTTGGTTTTTCCGCCAGTTAATTCTACAAGAGGGATACTTTAACTGCTAGTTAAATTACCAGGATTACATTATTTCTCTGCTATGTACTTAGAGTACAGTACAGTAAGGCCAGAAAGTGCTGTATTTCACCCCAAAAGTTGGTTTCAAGATATTACCAGAAATACACGTTTTAAGAATCCCTGAATCACTTCTTGTTGTTCTTCAACTCAGGGATTAGGCTCATAGCCAGTTCCTCTTCACCCCATCATCCCCATTTCTTACTCGGGTGACCAACATCTCTTCTTCCTTTAGCTTTGTAACTGCACATAATCTTGGGTATTCTATTGTCATTCTTTCCAAGTGTTTCTTCCAATTATTCTTATTTTCTTCAATCTTGTCTTTTAAATCAAATATTTTTAATTGCTCACGTTCATCTACATTTTTACTTTCTCTACGACGTAAGTAAGTAGGGGAAGTATTGTATTTCACCCAAAAATTCGATTCCACCTGAAATATGTTTTGAGGTCCCCCTTAAACAAAAGAAAAAATAATTTGGTGTGTCTGCACAACTTAAAAACCAAAAGTCGGTTAAAAACCAAAGTTGGTATTTAAATGTAATATCCTCCAAGGATGCGACACGAAGATTTGCAAGAATATGCCAGCACCCTAAACTACCATTTATATGGAAAAGTTTTCAAACATTTTTACTTTCTCGAAAATAGCTCTAAGGATTTTGATTAAAGTGTCACATGTTTCAGACACTTTTATGACAAATGAAGTGTATATTTTGAGTTTTCTGACTCTAACCTATCTAGTCTGTTTACCCTTGATGACTTTTGCATAATTCGTAAACCGTAAGAGAGAGACAAAATCTTACTGTGCAAAAAATGTAGATCTCGTAAAACACACAGTCTATCACTAAATGAATTTTTTGTGGAATAAACCATTTCGGAGTCTAAGTTATGCAATATTCTCTCCTGTTTCCCCCGCCACTCATTCCACCAATTGCTCCATTTTCACCTTTCCAATAATCGCCTGCATTTCATATCATCCTCTTCCTCAGCATCATACCTGGTGCTTGGCTGACTACCCACTTCCAGGTGTTCACTCTGGTCTGTTTCTTGACAGGCGTCTGACCCTGGGTACTGGCTTGTAAGTCCTAGGGGGTGTAAGTCTAAGGCCTAGCTAAGGGGAAGAAAGGTATCGTATACAACTTGTAGAATTTATCTCACCATTATGCCTGTCCCTCTATATAGGATCACTAGATAGCATTGAGACAGGAGAATATAAATAGTTGAAACGTTTTGTTTATCGCAGGTTCACAAAGTATTCTCCGTGGTACTTTAGGTAGCGTTCCATCCTCTGGAACCACTTCTGAAGCATCCAGGCCACTCAGTTTCTAGCACTGTAGGTAACTCCTCTTCGTATGCGGAAACTGCTTCTTCAGGGCTAGAAAATCCGTGCTGTCACAGTCAGTTTTTTACCATAGGGAACACGAAGAAACCACATGGTACCTGATTTGGACAACAGGGTGGATGAGTCGATAGTCTAATTGCCCGCCTCGGTAGCGTGATGGTTAGCGTGTCTGCCTCAAGTTCAAGAGGTCGCGAGTTCGAATCTCGCTTAGGGTAAGTTATCCCGGTAAGGTTTTTTTCCGAGGTTTTCCCTACCCTGAGAAGACGAATGTCGGGTAACTTAAAGCTCCATGGACCTCGGGCTCATTTGAGCATCATTTCACCCATTTCATTTCATTCATTCGTCCGATATGACACAATGTTGGAAGACGTTAATTTAAAAAAAAAAAAAAAAAAAAGCTAGTCTAATTGTCTCAGTTCCTTGCTGAAACTACATTGTTACATTCCCAATGCAAGCCGATACATTGTTATGACGCAACAATGGACCCCTTACACGACGGTGTTCTGAAGGATGGTTAACACGCTCGGCGGACTAATCCCTAATGCCAACTCAATGTCCTTGTACGTTAGTCTTGGATCTTCCCTCATCACTTTTTACACGGCGATAATAATCTTGTCTCTTCATCTTTAAGAGATTGCCGCCCCCTCTTTCAGCATACTAGCGAAACATGGTAGGACGTGACAGAGAATAGTCTCCAAAGCTCCCCTCTAACAGTCAAGTGACTGTATTTCAGTTAAGCTACATTTGAAGTCATTCAAAATCATTGTACAAGAATGTTCTCTGTGAATCTGCATAGCACTTGAAACTGAGCAAAACTGAATGGCGCAACAATGGTGTGCCTGCTTCTATTGCATTAACGAGTCAGCTGTTTTGACAAATCAACAATGCTTTCCCCAGGGGTGGCCGATTTTCTGTGTCTTAACACATATATAGTGACCCTCGTATAGTGCTATTTTCACACAACCTTTGGCTGGGTTTTTTATAATTTAAAACTCAGGACTGTCTAAAATAGCATATGACAACACGTGGGTTTATTTGTAACACTCATATCATGAATATGCACTATGAGCCTTCAAACAACCTGATTTTAATGTTATGGTAAACAATCTGGAATATTCTTACCTGTGGTTTCATGCATAACTGACTTTCGAAGCTTCTTAAACCTTGCTTTGGCTGCTAGGTTCCTGTCTGTAGTCGAGCACCAGTGTTCTGGCTTTTCAACCCAGAGATCTCGGGTTCGACTTCCAGCTGAAGAGGAAAATGTTTCTTAAGCTAGAATCGTTCCTAATTCCCATGTTAAGTTCCTCGTTCAAGTCGACTCATAACAACAACTTCACAAATAGCTCTTCTTCTGCTCCTCATCCTCCTTGTTAGCAGTTATCGACCTCTAGAAGCCTCTTTCATTTCAGTTATCAGGTCTTAATTACCTATCTTCCAGTGGATTAGGTGGAAAAAGAAACTGAGGTAATTGTACACTGAACCTTGAACTCAAAACTTTTCATCCCGGCTCCAGAGTTTACGATGCAGCCGCCAGATAACGCTGGATTCGATAAGAGCCCGCCCCAGCAAGGTAGGCGATCACGACGCCACTTATGCGCCTAAACAGCAGTTACAGTGCGCAAAGCCCAAGCAGGCATCGCTACAGTCACCCATCAACACTGCAGTCCTGAAAAGACCGGATGGAAGTGAAGATGAATGGAAATGGGGAGAACGGAAATTCGGAGGAATACGTGGCGCCATCTAGTTCGGTCTGCCATTACTTTCTGCATGTACTTTTCCAGGGAGGTGAATATATAGAACATTGTGTAGAGTCTGTTGCACATATTATTTGGATATTTCTCGGCCTTCCGGACCAACATACAAAAGTGGAGCAAAATAAATGTAAGAAATAGTGGTTATGGTACTGAAAATATCACAAAGGTCGTAGTAATTGTAGGTATTCCCCATTTTTGCAAATTGATGTATAGGATTCGGTTGTCGAAAACAAATAGCATGTTCTGTAGGATATTTGTGAATTTTATTACACTATCATTCATCTTAAAAACCATAACAACATTTTGAAGGTAAGCAATTCTAAAGAGAGACGGCAGTTAAATAAAAGACACAAGCGGAAGCAAAGAGAGGTCGACTGACTTTAATAAAGAAATTATTCAGTTTATGCGGTTTTAAATTAGGACCGTGGGACTGAGACCAGATGCTAGAGAACTTTACGCACGCGAGTTTCAACCTCGGAAGATAACCTCACGTGGTGCTTTGCGTTGCCAGAGTTGAATCCAACGGAATGTAGTTTCTTACGTACTGTGGCATCACTTTTTCACGTCTTTTTTGATTGACCATGTATATGCAGGGTCATCTGTATAATTAATACATATAAGTAATAATTTTGGTTTATGGATGAGAAATCGAGCCCATCTATGTCTATTCTTATGTTATAAAGAGAGACCGATTTTGACAATTCATGCATTGAAAACCCAATTTGTTCTGAAGGACATAGGGATATATTCTAATTTAATTTCCAAAATCACTCAAATATTTAAGAGAAATATGACTACGAAGTAGACTTCTCAACTAAGTTTGAATTGAGAGGTTATGGAATTCTCTACAGAATATAAATAGTTGCTAAGTTCCACAGAGTATATAAAAAGGCCAGTTACATGTTATTACATATTCACAGATGGTCATGATGTAACACTTCAACAACCAGAAGACAGATTTTAGAAAAGACAAGCAACCTGTGTTATATTTGTTTCTATAACTGCTTCTATCAAGTATGGAGAACTGTATGCAATGAGAAATGTCGAAACATCTGAATAAGTTTCATTGTTATTCTATGACGTATGCACTGACGTTTCTGGGTGCAACATGTTCCAATAACCTTCATCTAAGTTTTATTTCCTTTGTGTTGTAAATATTTTCATTAGCAGGGTAAGCTAAATAATTTATAAAGATAGAGAACTACATAATACAGCAGTAGGATATCACGGTTTCCAGAACGCGCTCGTTTCTGTTGGTTTTGAGTAACATAACCAAATAACGTTGCTAATGAGATTATACCGTAACCTGCAATGAGCCACAACAAACCAAGTACTCATAGACGTCTATAGTCAGTAATTTCAAAGTCATTCCAGTCCATAAGTAAGCAAAACAATACGGGAAAGAAGCGGAAAGACCGTCTATTGCAACTCAAAATGTTTATCTGTTAGAAATGTAAGATTAACTAGAGTGTTGTTTACTCTTTGTTGAAGAATCAAATAATTTGGAATACTTTTTCTGTAAAATCACCCTAATATTATCGAATCCACCATAATTCCCACTAGCCACTAGATGGAAAATGCACCCACTAGACAGATCCTAAAAGACACCAGATTTAGTGGAAAAACCACTAACTTGGCAACACTGGAAACAGAAGAACTTGGGAGTGCAGAATGTTATTTCGTTGTATACGTTAAGCATTTCTGTATTATGTGAAAAATATATAGCTTTTATGATATTAAATATATACGGGATTAAAGGTTAAACATTTTAGCTCGTTTAGTTATCTAAAAATTACTCGACCCTTCTGAACGAGGATTCTTCCACAGTCAAAGGGTAATTATTCAGTATGTAACATTTTCATAACGTCGAGAGAGATTAGGAAAGTCAAAGCATTTCGGTGATTTTAACATCCTTTTGTATAACTATCGAGTGAGTGAGTGAGTGAGTGAATGAGTGTGTGCGGTTTAAGGGCGCATCAACAACTAGGTCATTTGGGTCCATATAACTATTAATGGATATTTAATCCGTTGTTTGGAATAGCCGGGACTGAACAAAGTTGCACTTTTAAGGGGTAAACGGGGTGTTCGGATCCTCTATATTCAAAATAATAAATGAAATTAAATAATACTTCATAAACTGCGTAACGTTAGGCAAGTCAACATTTTCTGAGCTTATAGCAAACACAAATGAATCCTGCAGTGTCCTTAAATACTTTAGAGTAATAATATAAAATTTGAGTATAATTTTCCTTTAACAGCCGGCGCCTAGAATGGGGTTCAGTGCAGCTGAAAGTCAGAGGCTTTAGGCCCCAAATTAGAGAGACGGTATTGCTCTTACGTTAATTTCAAAATAAGTGTCAGGGGCTTTATTTTTTTTTTTTTTTTTTTTTTTTTTTGTTCATTTTTGTGGCGACGGGTGAAAAGTTGTTGCTATTTTGTCTTCGAAACCCGAGGGCAAAGGCCCTGGTGCCAGAAAACCACTGATCCCTTTTTCCAAAACACTGCAAATAAAACAAATGCGGTGGTGATGCGACAGGACAGGCTATAGGCGCCGGCTATCTAACCGCAGGAACCCCAAAGCGATGTTAATTAGCAGCCCTGGCTACCCAAGGAGGAATCAACACCTGCCTTGTACCGCTCACAGTCCTTCCTTATCACCTGATTGCATCGTCACATCTGTCTGTTTTGTACCAGCAAAAATGAATTGGATGTGTTCGATAAACTAACAAGAACAACATCACTAGTACATAAGCTTTCTACAAACATACGTCCTTTGATGTCACGCTAACTCCCTACGGCAAAGATGATTGTCACTTTTTCTAGAGCAGCTTGTCTGAATTACATTATACAGCATACAAGACAAATGAGCATTTAATTTCATTGCATTCTACATATTCCTTCCAGCACTTTAGTGAGATATAAGCATTAGAGTAGATAACATTTTCTTTTTTGAAACAATTACTTTTACACGGCCTATTCTATGTTCCGTGACACGCGGGAATACATGGCAACGAAGAGGCAAATTATCTGGTTTAAAAACAATCAAATGCTATATCAATCGAAAAAGAACGATTATCCTGTGTTGCACAAAAACAAACAAACAAACAAACAAACAAACAAAAAAACCGAAATAATGAAATAATGTTTTCAGACCCTAGTCCATGAACAGGAGATAGGCGGCTGAAGTCTCAAAATAATTCAATCATTTAATTTTTTTAAAAAAGTGTAATTCTTGCTGAATAGATGTGTGGATTTATATGGTTGTGATATTATTTATCTCCTTAAGTGGTTACTAAAGAGAATACTGCCGCGGCTTCAACTTAGGGTTGATTTTTCTCAAAACTACATTTTCTTTGATTTATGCACTTTTTCCTCTTAAAACAGAAGACCAATCGTAGTGAAAGTTTTCATAAACACGTAAATATAACCCATGCTGTGACTTAAAATCACCTATCTTGAATAATATGGACACTAGCGAATATTATCAATAAAAATGGAATTGTGTGTTTTTTTTTTTTTTTCTGAAAGCTGTAATTAAAATATTGGATTCATTTTGGGTCTCATAAAAGCAGTTATTACGTGCAGTCTCTGTACTAAATCTCAATGTTGTATCTTGGATAGTTTTTAACAAAAAAAGAATACAAAGTTCTAGTAAAAATAATATAAATCTCAGGATAAAAACAAATTATTCATGAAAATTACTTATCACATATAGTACACAAAATGTATACTGTATATTTGCATGAACCTTTTTGAACTTTTCAGCAATAGTTTCAGAGACATCGATTTTTAAGTAAAATGATGCACTTTTGTTTATTTCAGTCACTTATTTCTCGTTAAGCCGTATATTATTGTGCATATTGTAAACATTATTTTATAATTAGTATCATTTTTCTGAACATGTCCAATGAGAATTTAATTCAGATATATGTAAAAGCATCTAATTTTGCAACACCCTCAGATATTTCTTTCAATGTTGTAAAAAGACTATTTAAAATCGTGCTGAAATAATTAAATTACATTTTTAAACCCATGCACAGTCTTTCTAAAACTGGCTTAGCCCATTATTTATTTATACATTAAATTCTCCAAGTCGTAAATATTTAACTCTACTTTCTGCATTTATTTTTCCATCCATTAGAGTAAACAGTCACTGTTTCAGCTTCCAAGTGCCTACCTGAGGGGCGGCCATTGCTGTTACGTCTGTCAACGACATCTATGCAGCACACGGATGTGTGTCGATAATTTCTCACGGTTACCACTCCGTTTCTTTGTTCCTCAAGTTGTTCTGTTGCTGCTGAGGAAAGAAGCTTTTTTACTCTTTTTGCAAGAGGAGTAAGGAAGGCCGGTGGAGCTTATTGCCCGTGAAAGTGGCCTCGATCCCGGCGGTCGCTATATACCTCTTCCCGTCTTGTTACCTCTTGAAAATTGTAGCTGCTGTCAATCAACAGCCTACAAATTGGACGCAAATTGCCTTAAAATGGATTTATGTTGCGTAGCGATAAAAAAATGTTATATTATGACGTGTCTACGGCTACCGGTGTTGACTCTTAACAGGTTTTACGTTTCTTTAGCCTACAACTGGATGTAACTTCTCATCAGAGACAACATTAAATGTAAATAATCGGCTTTATTTCCTTATTATCTCTCTTAATGGTAATTTTTTCTAACTAGGCGTGTTTTAAGACCATATTCATGTCTAAAACAAACATATTTTAGGTATGAACACATAAATAAAATTTAATATTACTTCTACCACGTTCAAAAATTAAAACTAAAGCTTAATATATACATTAAGATATAAAAAGGTGTGTGTATGTGTGTGTATGTGTGTGTGTGTGTGTTTGTGTGTTTGATTTCAACAGACACAAATGACATTTGAGGAGATGAATAGCCTTAGCTTTCTAGTTCAAATCGAAATTCAACTCCGTTTCACACAATTAATTATATAATTTCATGTAATCCTTGCAAAACCCAACAAGATCATCTGTATCTTTGTCACGATAATTATAATAGCCCGAACATAGTCAACATGGTTACGTTTTCGGCCTCAAAAAATAAAGGAAGAGCGAATTCATATCACATTCCTTGATCTCCTTTCTAACATAGGTCTTTGAGTAATAACACAGTCAGGTTTGATCTTTCTTTTGTTTTCTTAGTAGTTTTGTGTGCGATGGTTAGTGAGGATAAACAAGGTTATGTTGATGTTGCTTAAACTGCTATTATTTGTTCCGAAAGAGATTTCCCCATTGGTGTTCCTGTTTAAAGTATAGTGAAAAAGAGCCCATCTATACAACTGGGTTTATGAAACAATTTGCAAGAATAAAAAATAGAAAATATAGCCATGATATTTACATATTCTTGAAACGTTTGCAAGCATTAAATAATCTTTATTTTAAACATGTTATAGTTTAGTCAATAAATGTATTGCTTAAAGAAAGTGAAGTAATTGAGGTAAAACTAGTAATAAAGAATATCTTAAAAATAGTTAGCGCCAAAAACCTGTTATTTGACATAAATGTGTGGTTTAACGAGATTTTATTTTTGAGTGCAAACGTCTTTGTCTTTGGTTTCCGCGGCCGAAAGCCGTCGCTCAGCTTGCGTCTTTGTTAACAGATATAAGGAATATACGCCTTGAGTTTATTTTAAGATAGCATATGTCGTTATAATTACGTAGAAATCAGTTGTACTTCATTGAATTTAATACCTATAAGAGAGAGTTACATATAAACGCATTACGTAGAAATAAGGTTGTATTAACACGTTTCTAAGTTACATTTTGCCGGGACCTTAAAAAATGTACGTATAAAAACGAATTACTTAGAACTGGGTTAAGTATAAAGGAGGTTTAGTTGTGTATTTAATCCAACTAAGGGGACTTCTTTGACTCTTTGCAGAAAGTTTAACACTTATCATGCAATTATCTTAAACATGTGTTAATCAAATTCAATTTTTGCTAAAATTATTAATAACAAAACATCTTCCATGTAAACAGCAGTTTGATATGAGCGAATTTTGATAGCTTTGCTTTATGTACCACGCACATAGTAAGTAGGGAAGATATTGCATTCTACACAAAAATTCGCTACCGAGATTTCACTAGCAATACATGTTTTGAGATCCCGGTAATCCAAAAACCTTTATACAGAAATGGTGTGTGTGTGTGTGTGTGTGTGTGTGTGTGTGTGTGTGTGTGTGTGTGTGTGCATGTGCGCACGCTCGCCTGTGAACAGCGTAGTTCAAAAACGAAAATTTGTACAAATACCAAACTTCGTATTTAAATTCAATAACTTTCAAAGCCATGACACAAAGATTTTCAAAAAAATCCCCCCAACTCTAACTACCTATTACAAGGAACATTTTTCGAACTGTTTCATTTACTAAAAAGTGGCTAATTATAACATTCAGAATTTCATATATAAAAGTTATTTACATGAAAAATAAAATGTATGCCTTGAATTTTATGGAAATACTTGTAAAGGAATTTTATATAATCTTGTATTACTGATATACGTACGTTAAGTGAAAGGTGAAAATGTACAACGTCTA
Source organism: Tenodera sinensis (assembly GCA_030765045.1). Taxonomy (NCBI): domain Eukaryota; kingdom Metazoa; phylum Arthropoda; class Insecta; order Mantodea; family Mantidae; genus Tenodera; species Tenodera sinensis. The sequence goes on along the minus strand of CM060968.1, from coordinate 105,436,179 downwards.
ATTTCTTTTGTACCATGTGCTATTTCAAGATAATCGTCATTCAAGATTTGAATTGTTCAATGCTTTGTCATTCTTTTGCAGTCCTATTTTCTATCCTCGTAGAAGAGTTGGTAAGGAAGGTCATACGAATGTAACTCATCCGATTGTATTGGACTCAAACATTTTATGTCGAGATTTCTCCGAAAATATATGTTTTGAGGGCCTTTGAAGAAAAAAATTGTGTCTATCGGTGAACAGCATAACTCAAAAACGAAAATTCGGTGAAAAATTAAAATTTATTTTAAGTTTAATATCTTTCGAGGATGCGACACGAAGATGAAAAAGGTAGTTTAGGGTAAAACTACACTTTACATGGAACATTTTTAAATGTTTTTATTTTCTCAAAAATGTCTCTAAGATTTTGATTAAAATGTCATATGTTTGAGATATTTTATGCCAAATGAAATGTATATTTGGAGTTTTCTGGCTATAACCCATGTAGTCCTATTTAGTCTTAATGACTGTTGCATAAACGGTATATCGTAACAGACAGACCAAACCTTACTGTGCAAAAAAAAAAAATGTATATCTCCTTAAAATACACAATGTATGTTCAAATCCATTTTTTGTGAGCGAAATATTTCGGAGATATTCATTGTTATTTGTGTGAGGTTTGGAAAACTTAAACTTTTGTCAAATGGAACATCGTTATTCATTTTTATATGTTAATCGTGCAAAGAGAACGGAATCTGAAGCTTTAGAAGATTTTACTATCGCTCAAAGCCTACCATATTCCCGTTACATCTACAAAGAAATAAGCAATATTTGTGCAAATGTTTATCTCAACTAAGACGAAGAAGATAAAGGAATAAGAATTTGTAAGAATGGTTAGTACAAGAGTAGAGAAGATCATGTGAGTGCAACTCAGATTTTTTGTTTTTGGTTGGAATTATTAAATACTTTTTTGAAAGTGCTAAGTCTCCATTTATTTGTTTCTCTGGTCATGCAAGGAATATACACTATCAAAACCTCCTGTAACACTCTTGTAACTACCTATAACAAAAGAGTTTATAGAAAGACGGGTAAGGAAGGTCATATGAATGTAACTCATTAGATATTTTCATTACTGTATAGGTGATTTACACTATTTTCTACCAGAACGCATAGCGACAAGCTTGTATATTGAAGAACGTTAGTATATAATTATGCAACTAGAAGAATAACAACAATAAATTAATTTGTAGGGCATGCTGAAAGTCATATTCTTTCATCCGCTTGGCCGACAGCCTATGGCAGTGAAGGATTGGGCATTGTCCTGCTCATCTATTCACTAGGTACTGAATAAAACATGTCAATTTCTTGATCACAAGCTACGAGCAATCTCAAGTAGAAAGAAGGGTGGGCGGTCATGCAGACAATACTCTGATCATCATCATCATTATTCATTATTCAACAACGATGACAGACCAGTCTGGCAACAGAATACGTACATGCGGTTTTATTCAAACGAAAGTTTCGTGAGGATGAAACTTCAATCTTTCTGCAACTGAGAATATACAAGACTCTCCAATTCCCAGCATTTTCAAAACTGTCTTCTTTCATGTCAAGGATTGGGTTTTTCCCGTTCCGAAGCCAAAGTATCCTCTTGGCTTACATAAAAGTGCTTGCAACGGTAGACGCTCAGGGGGCATTCCTTGCACATGTTCATATCACTTCTCCTGATACCCTCTCACTTCTTTCACTATGCTGTTTTATACCTTCAATTCTTCTCTAATTTCTTGACCTTTTTGATCTCTAAGGCTCACCCCTAATACCGACTTTAAAAATTTCAATACGGCTTTTATCACCTGCTCTTAGCACCCATATTTCACTTCCATACATCAAGTCTGGCTTTGAGGCGATGTTAGGTAGTCGAATCTGGATTTCTTTTTTCATGTTTTTTTCCCAAATATCTCCTTATACATCCATTGGTATGATATTTATGTATATTTTCTTCCAAGTCTATATTTATTTTATATATTTAAAATAAATATTAGGTTTTTTAACGATGCTGTCAATTGCCAGGATCACATCAGCGTCGCCGGTGTGCCGGAAGTTTGTCCCGCAGGAGTTCTTTTACATGCCAGTAAATCTACTGACATGGAGCTGTCGTTTTAAGCACACTTAAAAACCATCGGCCTGGGCCGGGTTTGAACCCGCGACCTTGGTATCAGTAGGCCAGCGTCTAACCAACTGAGCCAACCAGACCGACGTTTATATATTGATATTTCACATCCAAAATATCTAAACATATTTATTTGTTCTATTATGCTATTAGTTATAGCTATTTTAGCTCCAATGTTATATTTACCTGAATATAAAATTAAATTAAATTCTCTTTTTTCTCCATCAGTTGTTTAATAACAAATATTGCACCTACGCAAGATCGTCCCTTTCTAAATTCACATTGTTCTAAGCTTAGAATACCTTCTGCTATTTGTTGAAGTTTCATTTTAATTATAGCTGAGTAAATCTTCTAAGATATAGTTGGAACAGTTTATACAGTCTACTTTCTTATATATGTTACTCAAAACTGACAGTGTCTAAAATGACAGGAAAGTTTGTCATAGTCCATTCAGGAAAGTTCTCTGAAGATACGATTTTGGTTTCTCTGCAACAGAGAATATATCAAAGGGACTCTCCAATCCTCATAACATTCAAAATAGTGAATTAAGCATAACAGGAATGTTTACCTTTTATATTTTGGGTACTAGTGTGTTCAACTGAAGGTTTCCTGAGAATGTATGCTTTACTTTTTTTTTCAAAGGAAAATATATCAGAGAAAACGCCCGTTCCCTGTACGTAAAACGATGCCATTTGCAATGATAGTGTTGCAGTGTGCTGTTCACATTGTCGGTTCAGAATATTTAAAACAATCGATGAGCCCGACTGTGAAATACGGTATCTGATACGGTTTTTGGCAGCAAGAGCCGTTTCAGAAGCGGACATTCACCGACAGAATAGTGAAATGTATGACCCCAGTGCGATGAGTGACTGCAAAGTGCACAAGTAGGTGAGAACTTTCAAGGCCGGAGAGGAAAACGTCCATAATAAATCGCGATTAGATGGGCCATAAATGGTCACAAACGTTTTGGTTAATACCGTGCATGAAAAAATCCTACAAGATCGGCGTATGGCAACTTCTATGATGTTGACAAACATAAGCTTGTAGAAATATGAAAAATCTGATATGTTGTACTCAAATGACTTTCTTACTCTTATACTAGCCATTCTTACAAACTCTTATTCCTATATCTTCTTCGTGTTAGTTAAGATAAACATTTGTACAAATTGTCTTATTGTTTATGTCCTTGTAGGTGCAAGGGGAATATTAGAATACAGTAAGCTTTGTGCGATAGTCAAATATTTTAAAGCTTTGAGATTCCCTTCTCTTTGCACACTTGACATATAAAAAAATGAACAACGATGTTCCATTCCGCGAAAGTTTTAAGTTTTCCGAAACTCACACACATAACAAGGAATATCTCCGAAATGGTTCACTAAAAAAAAAAAAAAAAAAAAAAAAAAAAAAAAAAAAAAAAAAATCAGATATAAATTGTGTGTTTTAGCAAGATCTAAATTTTTGTATAGTATTATTTGTGCTATCTGTGACGCTTTACCAGTTATGCAGAAGTCGTCCAGAGTAAATAAGACTACAGAGGCTATAGCCAGAAAGTTCAAGATACACATTTCAGATGGCATAAAAGTATCTCAAGTATATGACATTTTAATGAAAATCGTTAGAGCCATATTCAGCAAAATCAGAATTTTCGAAAAATTTTCAATGTAAAGGGTAGTTTAGGGTGAGGCTATTTTCTTCAAAATCTTCGTGTCGCATCCTTGAAAGACATTAAACTTAAATACCAACTTTGGTTTTTAACCAACTTTTCGTTTTTGAGCTATGCTGTCCACAGACTGACACACAGACACACAGACTGACACACACACACACACACACACACACACAGACTGACACACACACACGCGCACACGCACACACACAGGGAACTTTTTCTAAAAATGCTTTTTTTGGGATTCAGGGGGTCGCAAAACATACATTTCCGATGAAATCTCGACATCGAATTGTTGGGTGGAATACAATACTTCAGCTACTTACCAGTAGAGAAAGTAAAAAGTATACATGGATAAAATTTTAAAATGATGAAAGTGAAAATATTTACAAAAAACGCTTCCTTAATCACAAATAATAATAAGTAGTAATAACAACAAAGCATTAACTTGTGCTTCTTATTGTTATACCTGAAAGAGGTTACCTGTTACAAAGTTGACACATGATGCTTCCGTCACACATGCGACACACTCTCACTAAATTACTCGGCTATTTACCCGATATCTTCATTGAAATCTGAGCATGATACGTTTTCACTTGCCTCTTGTGTTTGTTTTAGTGTGCTAAAGTGACTACATGTTAAAATATTTCACACTAATTATGTTTCATTTCTGGTTCTGCATTTGCAGTGATTCTGTAAGTGAAGATTCAAAATTCGAAGTTCATGCAGCGTTTAAAGTTATATTCACAAAGTGTAACAACTATAAAATGTACTTTGTTAAAAGTGGTAACGTGAGAGGCTCACATTTGGGAGGTCAAGGGTTCGACTCACGCGACCAATATTCCTTACCCATGGGTATTTGAGGGTTATCAGGCAAATTCTGAAAAGGACAACTATTTCACCGAATTTCCACCCCTCCATTTGTTTTCACCTTCACTTCAATCTGGTCTTTCAGCTGGTCTTTCAGGGTTGGAAGTGTTGGCGATGGGCGAGTATGATGCTGCTGTGTTACCTTTAGTTCTTGTTATAACATTAGCAAATGAGTTGAATTATTTGTCTTCCTCTTTTCCCTAATGAGGATTATGCCATTCGGCCTGTATCGGCCTCAATCCATCTTTGTCTCGCTCTTCCCGAGTCTCTTTGGCCAATAGAATTATAACTTAAAATTTTTCTTGATATTCTTGAGCAGTCCATTCTCTATAGGTGTTCTTCCCAATGTCCTCTATGTTCTTAGTTTTTATCATTATTTTAAATACGTTTAGCTTCTCTCTTATATCCTGGTTTCTTATTTCATCTTTTCTTGTAGCTGTCGACGGACCCTTAAACCCTAATTACTCACTCACTCACTCACTCTTTTCTTGTATCTCCTAACAATGATCTTAAAAATTTTATTTTAGCAGCTTGAATGACACTAAAATATTTTTGTGTTATTATCCAGGATTCACTACCACATAGCAGTATTGGTGCTACCACTATTTTATAAAAGCAATAGTGCATGCTTTTTGTTTTTCTCTAGTTTATCATAGGAACACAATGATATTCCAAGAACCTGACAAATTGAAATTCTTAAATATTTTAAGAAAAGCGTTACCGTATTCCAAAATTTCACGGCGTTTAGGCAAACTTAAATACAAACTAAAAGCAGAGTAAGGGACGGTAAATTTGAGTTTGTTTCTTAGAAGAAACATTCACAGAATTGTAGTTCCTTTGTTCGACAGTGATTTTCACTTGTCGACACTTTTTGACTAGAGGGGACTATAAAGGTCGAGCGCTACCGTAGCGCCTCGTGATTTTTTGTGCTCTGGCTGGCAAGGGTAAAATAAAACATTTCACCTCAGGCTACATCCTTTCATTAGACGATGTAGTAATCACATTTTCGGAAACATCTGAGGAGACAGGAAGGCTGAGACACCGTCCTCGAGCTATGTTGGCGCCCCTGTATACCAAACTCCACTCCTGCCAAATTACACCTCTCAACCCTTCCTACACCGTCAACCAACTCAAATGCCTTTCTCTCGTTTTCCATAATAATAAAAAAGCGAAATAAACGCTCAGTAGTTTAAAAACGGATGTCATGCATTATGTATTGTATACTTTTTATTTTTAATTCATAAAAATCCACCAGCAGGGTTTATTATTGTTTCTGCTTACAAAAATTTATGAAATAGGTTAGAGCCTTTCTTCAGGGCGGTCAGGACACCTCTGGTCGTTTATAATTTTGTAGTAACGGCTTTCAGTGTTGAATTTGTAATTTTTATCTTGTCTGCTTCCAAACTTTTTGAGGCGATGAGGGAAAACAGGGGAATATTTAAATGAGTAATGAGATGAAAGTAAAGAAAACACCAGTAGCCAACAAACAACGTTTACAACATACTCTTAGCATATTACAGATACAAAATATTCCAGCCTCCCATCTGATATGCTAATTAATGGCTACATGTCATAACACAGTAGAGAGTTTTAAATTCCTAAGCGTTCCAAATTTGACATTCATTTCAACCCCTGTTTCATGTAAATAATTAGTGGATCAAGAATAATACAAAACCAAGGCACTTAAATTAAAAATGCAAGTAAGATACAAAAGAATGACAGATTTTGAGGTTAAGGGTACACTGGTACCCTAATCAACCAATTTTAATGACATTTTTAGGTTAAATTTCACTTGCCACAATATATTGTTGGTATAAGTTTCATTGCTCTAGATTAAATAGTTTTTCAAAGAAACTTTATTTATTAATTGAGAGGTAGAATCGGAACCGAAAAACTCAATGCCACAGCTGGGATTTGACCACAGACTTATCAGTTGTGTGCTCTAATCATTAAGCCACTGTGACGACCTGCTAGAATGACACTGGATTGTTCAACCGATTCGTATTTCTCCCGGTAAACCACAAAGGCAGTGAGTTTTTCAGTTCCTATTCTACCTCTCAAATATTGCCCACACGGCTTGTGTGTTTGAAACCACCAACACTAAGTTTGTTGGCATAAATAATTTATTTCTTATGTTTTTAGAACGAATTGAATAGTAATAAAAGGTAGACTTTTGGTAGTTTAGAATTAAAATAGATGTTTGAGATTTGGTATGCTAGTTTTTCTGTGTCTATGCAATAAAGTTGTGCATTTGTTTGCCAACATATTAACATTCATTAGAACAAATTAAAAAGAAATAATAGTAATAATTACAAAGATAAAGAAAGCATATAATAGTGTGCACGAGTGTAATCGACAAATCAATGCACAGGTTTCTTTAAACAATTATGTTCTACATGTCCTGAAAATTTCAGCTTCATCCATCAATATCTACTGCCAAAAAGTTTACCCCAAAGTACAAAAATTGTTATATGAAGAAAAAACTATTTAAGTTTTGGAAATGTTACTCTTCACATATACACAGGTTTGGTATTTCACTGCAATCTTCAGAGAAAAATCATAGAATTGCCTCAAATTCACAGTAACACATTTTTCTTTACAGTTAATAAATAATACCCTTGAAAACAAGTTCTTCAAAATTTACTGCCAACAAGAAGGTAATCTGGATAATACTGCTGATTATCCTCCACCTCTAATACTCTCTCCTTTCTTAAAGTATTTTATTTCTTATGCTGGATTCTTTTCCATTTGTTCTGCTCTTTTATAGACTTCCGAGAGACTTGTTCATTAACTATTCAATTCCTTAAGCCGCTTTTCATATTTTCACTTAGTCATGCACACTTTTTTAGGCCTTATCTTCTTTAACTGTGCAGACACCCTTACAAAACATATATCATTTTAAAGAGGAGAATTTTAATTTGTTTTTAACATGCAAAACAAAAAATTAATTGTTTCATTTCAAATGACTAGATAGTCTCCTTAAAGGAAGTGATTAGATTATGCTGTGATTTTCTTTATAAACAGCCATAGTAATAACTTTTATATATTATGTAAAGCTCAAAAGTATTTAGAAAACAAAAAACGACAAGCTTTTTAAAGAAAATTGCTAGTTTATAAGTGTTGCTAGCTGCTATTAAAAAGATTATGGTAGTTACATCTACGAGAGACGAATTTATCTGATGAAGCTCTTAACTTTGAATGGAATTTGTCAATATTATTTCATGAATAAAATGTTACATGTTATAAACATTATAATTACCTACTTCTTACACGTGTTATTCAAACTGTCACCATCACTGAGTCAGCTACACGCTGACATTATTTCTAAACAAATTTACAATCAAATGTGTTATAGAATATCAATCAATTCTGTCAACCTTGAAAATGAGAATATAGTTAACTTCAAAATAAGCTGAAAAGAGAACAGAATGTAAACAAACTTTCTTTGAAAAACATAGTGTGACGTCGGGCTCGGTGCACAACGGGAGACGGACGGGGCCGGACTTTAGATGTTAAAGGCCTCGTGGGACTGCTGTGTGTACAGGACTTTACAATAAAGACGGCAGAAGCAAATGGGTGTCCAGAACGCTCGCGAGAGTCCTAAATGAGTAATATCCGGTGTGTAAGTGCGTAGAAATCGAGAAAAGTTCATGAAACGTAATCCCCAGTATATAAGGAGACCAGAAGAGTGAGGTTTAAAATTGAATTACATGAGTCGGTCAGTGTATTAGTGCATGGGAGACGGAGGAAGTGAAAAAGACACTAAAACGACTGAGGTTATAAGAAGTAAATATTTTTAGTTGTAATCGTCCAAAAGACTATAGACTGTGACGAAGAAAACAAATCTATTTATTCGTGGTAAGCTTTTAGAAGATAATAAATTGATAGAAAAGTTACCGGACTGGATTTTCATCGTTCTGTCACAATCAGTTTGGAAATTCATATTATTTGAATTTATATTAATTAAAACAATAGGATGCAGTAAACTATTGATAACTATATGCTGATTACGGTTCAGTAACTTGAAATGTTTGTGGCATTGAAACAGGGCAAGTAAAATCGATAAAGTGAATGAAAAACCGAATGCTAACTGAAATTCCTGAATCATTCGGCTATTTGCGGCTATCAAATAACTCGATAGTTTTCACTCAGATTAAGCAACACTACTCAAGTTTCCTATGATAAAGATATATGGAGGTTAGCACTTCCTTATTACTGAAACGGGTGCTTTAAACTCCTGTTTCAAAATAAACACTATGCCACTTCCAGAAATAGCTCATACAAAATACAGAATAGGGCACAAAAGAGAGATTCCAAATATGTGGTGGTTGTAAATATCACTTATAGAGCACATGTTCGCGGTAGTGCTTAGAGATGGCAGTGGTATAGCATGATCCTTGTGAAATTTTGAGCCGAAATACAGAGATGGCAGCATGTGAAATATTCCACAGTATTACAAATATAATTAACCTTCCGATGATGTATCTTGTAGTACTTCCAAATTGTGATGAATTTTTAAAGTAATTCATAATATACAGGCATAAACGGGGTAGTATCTCTTTTAACGAGGTGTTAACACTTTTGGAACGCATCGCTGTTTTCACCGGTGAAGCAAAAGTCTGCTTTAAGAGGATACAAAGGTCATTGGGTTTCGAGGCAATTAAGTCAATGTTTTCCACTTCGGTACCGCAATACGAAGATTCCCGGCTTTTGCTTCCAGCAATGAAGTATTGTGTCTCAACAAAGAATTCGATGGCCAGAATTCTCTAAATTGTGGAGGGTGTCATGAGGGATGATTCTACCGTGTTGGAGCCTCTCATCAAGAACCATACCAGGACTGAGTACTTTACTGGTAGATTGAGCCTGATTTACTAAGTAATGGTGTTAATGCGGTGATATCAAGTTCTCTGAATCCGAAACCAGTATTTTCAGAGAAAAATATCCCTTTGTGTGTTTTTGAGCACCATACGAAGGGTTAGTTAAGTTCGGCGCTCTCCAATATACCACAGAAAAATATCAATGGAAAACATTTTTGTAATTTTCTATTTTCTCATAAGTGACTAACGAGTTTGATTAAAATACCACATGTTTAATTCATTTGATTAAGATATACTTACATTTTTAATAATCTCACACTACATTGAATTACACGATAAACAATTCCAATGTGAATGAAAAAACCTTAACTTTTATATTTAATCTGCTTCTGGCGCAGAGATCTCAAGTTCGATTCCCGGCCAGAATGTTGTGATTTGTCTTTAATTATAATTATTCTCTGCCCTCCCTCTAGAACTGCGGACGTGAAAGAAAGTTTAAAATGCTTCGAAAACCTCAGTAAGTTAATCTAAAGCTTATAGTTAAAAAAAAGACAAAACTGCTTTAAATGTTTAGTCAAAGCTCCCAATACAACAATAGCGGTAATGAAACAGTCTAACAGTTGCATAAATATGACTGACTGAATATCAGGTTTAATCTAAGAGCAGAACATGAACATATGCAGTCGCCCTGTATAAAACTAATTTAACTTCAACGAGTCTCGGTTCAACTTTGATCTTAGTTCATAATATAACGTTTGGCAACGTCGTAAAATAGCTGAAAATAACTGCTTCCGATCAGCAACAATCACTTGTTTTCCAGCTTCAAACGCATTCGAAACGGTGCAATACGATAGAAAAATGGCACAAAACAAGAAAAAAGACAAATCGTCAAATTTCACACGCGAAGAAACAAACATATTGGTGCGTATTGTAAGTGAAGGGCATAAACATATGTTAGGATCAAAAATAAAGGAAAAAGCCGACGCAGTTTCAGTTTCTCAGAAAGGAAGAAGGTCGCTGGGGATTCTAATTAAGGTTAATTATGTATCCTACCTTAATAATCCCTTATTGAATCAAAGATTATCAAGTCCAGCACATCTTCCTTAAATCTGAAGAACAGAATTGAAAACTGATCACTTTTTCATGTTTCTAGATGTAAACTTCAAACACAACAAAATAACTTCACGGTTTATCATTTGCGAATTATTTTCTAAATTAGGAGTTTTCCGTTTTTGCTTCTCCTTAATTTTTTGGACATGATAGAACTTGAAACAATGCTCCTATAGACCAAATAACCAAAAATGGTTTTCTTTTATCGTTTTACTATTTTATTTAAAGCTGTATTATTTTATTTTTTCCTTCTGCAGTTGTGCTTATCTAAGTTAACTGGAGGAAATTCACCTGTTAGATTTGACTTATCTCAAGATGCCATGAACTTAGATCAAGGTTTATATAACCAAAATACTAAATTCAACTTGACCGAAGATCATTTTCAGGTGATCTAAGTCTTGTGTTTGATTAAAGTAAGATATTTTAAGCATAAATTACGTGATTAAATATTATTGCTAGCCCTACTATTCTAGCTCTAAATGAAAATTATAATAAACTTCAACACAATACTCGCTTTCATTTACTGCTTCACCATTAATATGGAAGTGAAACATGGCCCAGAAAAAGAAATGGCATAAACAAAAATGAGGTTTTTAATGGGCTGCAAAACATTGCAGAGGAGAGAGAGGGCGGAATACGAAAGGAAGATATTACGATAAGATTTCAAGATATCAAGATAACTTGGTAACTCATGTGAGTAGAATGGAAAAAGCGGAACAGAAAATAGTAATTAATACATAGCAGAAGAAAAAAGAATCAGTGTGGGAAGACACCACGAATCTACATGACCGTATTAAACTGCGAGAATTTAGTGAGCTAATTTCCAGGCAGTACCTAAAAAGTTATCAAGTTGATGCTTCAAAAACTTATTTAGTTTTAGAAACGGAAGCATCAGAAGATTTTCAGTAAATTGTGTCATAAAACCATTTCCGAGATATTCGTTATTATTGGTTTGAATGTTCAATATTTTGTAAATTTTACTTCCTCTACCACACTCCTATTAGATAGAGAAGGATGTTACATTCCACCCAAAAATTCGATATCGATGTTTCATCGGTAATACATTTTTGAGATTCCCTCAATCCCAAATTAGCATTTTTATAAAAAGGTCTGTGCGCGCGCGCGTGTGTGTGTGTGTGTGTGTGTGTGTGTGTGTGTGTGTGTGTGTGTGTGCGTGCGTGTGTGTGTGTGTGTGTGTGTGTGTGTGTGTGTGTGAGTGAGTGAGAGAGAGAGTTAAGCGTAATTCCGAAACAGCCGTTTAATACTAAATATATTTTACTTCGTCTTTCAAGGCTGCGAAGTTTTCCAGAAAAAACTTTATCCTGAGCTCTCTTTCCTTGCCAACTTTTTGGAAAGGTTTAATTTTTTAAAAAATGATCTGAAAGATTTTCATTAAAAAGCCATTTTTATGAATTTTCATGACAAATGAAATGTATAATTATCTTGAGTTTTATGGGATTGGCACCTACTCGTTTGCGTCGTATTTAGTGCTACCCATTGTTGATCTCTCAAGTGCCTCAGAGTACTTACATCATTGTTGCAGTATCGCTGTGAGAGTACACACAAGCTGGTGCATATTGATAGAATTTGGGCAAGGAAACAACAGCCATTGGCTAGAAACCAAACCTCGAGCGACCTATCGCTGGGCAATCAGCTGTCGATATCATGAATAACAAATGAACGCTGGCAGCTGGCCGGTGGGGCAGACAATTGGACGGACGTCTTCTTGGAGGGCTTTGCCCCAACTTCCTAACGATCAGGGTATGGATTAACAAATTCATGACTCCATATGGCCGCTGAACCATGATACTCCCGAAGGCTCTTCAAGGTAAGGTTCCCACACTATATACTCAACAAGAATGATGCAAAAACGGCATTGGTATTAAGATGGCAGGGAAAGAATGTTTCTATTACTCATTAACTTTGTGCTGTCATTTAAATGGTTTACTCTCTGGAAGCCATCCTTGATTTTCTGAAGTACGTGGGTATTCCTTCAATTTATTTCTAGCTTAACCCTTTAAAACAAATTTGTTTTTAAATTGGGTATCATATCTTGCCATGTTTATAAAGGCAATATTTAACATTAACCATTCTTTTTTTACATGAATAACATTATACCAATGGGGCAGCACTTTATGACCATCTTGACCATTCATCTTTCTCAAAAAGAGCAACAATGAAAATTTTGAAACAGTTGCCCAATTCAGTAGTAGGAACCGTGATTGACAATAAATATTGACTGCACGCCTATAAAAAAAATTAAAAGACAATTTAAAAAGTCACAGAAGGTGGGCACCTTTGTTGGTAATGCTAGGGTTAAATTATTATATACCTCCGGATATTATTTCTGTTCTCTAATACAGCTCTCTAGTTCCTTTAACCAAATTCTGTTTTCGTTCTTAAAACTATTCTTTTAATACTTTGGTATCGTTAATTTAATGGAAGATTAAAAACTCCTATACCGCCAGTGTTATTTCAGCTTAATTCATAACATTATCTCAGAATGTAGATACATTTCTTTTAAGCGCACTCACTTACTTCTATCCAGGAAGCTCTTGTTAAAAATTCTGATGTGTTGCTCCCACATGACTTTCTTGTAATAATTATTCTTACAAAATTTTATTCCTCTACCTTTTTCAGCTACACATGTGTAGTCAGCTACACATTTTTAGAAATTATCTTATTGTTAATTTTCTTATACGTGCAAGGAGAATATGGGAATACAGTAGGTTTTGAGCGATAGTCAAATCTTTTAAAGTTGGTGGCTATATGAAAGCATTAAAATTCCATTCTCTTTATACAGCTAAGAGATAAACAAGTGAATAACGACCTGCCATTTGAGCAAAGTTTAATTATTGCAAAAACCATACAAATAATAAGGAATATCTCGAAATGTTTCACTGAAAAAAAACCATTTAGACATAAATTATGCGTTAACGAGGTTTACATTTTTTTACAGTTCTATTTTATCTTTTACGGTTTACCAGTTATGCCAAAGCCATCAAGATTAAAAAGGGTCACATGGACTATAGTCAGAAAATTAAAAATATACATTGCATTTGCCTAAAAATATCTTAAACGCATCGAATTTTAATCAAAATCGTTAGAGCCATTTTTAAAAAAAATCAAAATTTAACAATAAAAACATTAACAATAGCAAAACTAGAAGAACTGCATATAAATTAAACGTAATATCAAAACAATATGATATGGAAATATCATCTGAAAAATAATAAACGATGACTTTCAAGGGTAGTCATTCAGTTCGGTCAAAATTAAGAAATAAACCATTAGAACAAGTGACAACATTTAAGTTTCTAGGCAAAATATCATACACAATGGAAATAGATATAAATAATAAAGTAAATACGTTTAATTATGTAAATTATGTTAATGCTAAATAGAACTTTGAAAAATAAAGCCAGAAAAGAGCCTAGAAAGAGAGGAATAAAAGGTGTAAACTGTGAAGAAGAAGAAGAAGAAGAAGAAGAAGAAGAAGAAGAAGAAGAAGAAGAAGAAGAAGAAGAAGAAGAAGAAGAAGAAGAAGAAGAAACATGGCTTGAGCATACAGAGGCTGTCAAATTTAACAGCGGTTCAAATGTGTAAAACAAATTCTCCCTTAATAATATTACTACTCACCCTAAAGTCTGCAGGAATTATGCCTTTTTTCTATAAAGTAGGGCAGAATCTGCAGAACGAAATTGCAGATACAATATAATTTTAAAAATATATTTAAAGTATATTTAAGACACTTAAGATGCTTAAGATATTTTTGTGGCTAATTAAATGTATATTTTGAATTTTCTGGCTATACCCCACGTAGTCCTGATTATTCGTAATGACTTTTGTATAACTGGTAAACCGTAAGAGATAGACCAAGTCTTACTATACAAAGTAGATCTTGCTAAAACACAAAAGTTACGTCTAAATGAACTTTTTGTGAGTGAACCATTTCGGAGATATTCCTTGTTATGTGTGAGTTTTGTAATAGTTAAGCTTTTCTCAAGTTAAGGGTCATTGTTCACTTTTTTTCTCTTCGCCGTGCAAGGTGAACGGAATTTCAAAGCTTTAAAATATTTTATTATCGCTCAAAGCCTACTGTATTCACATATTGCCCTTGCATCTTCAAGAAAATCACCAATAAGATAATTCCTGTAAATGTTGATCTCAACTAACATGAAGATAGTTTGTAAAAATGCTTAGTACAAGAGTGGAGAAAGAAATCTGAGTGCAAACACATCAGATTATTTTTCTTTGGAAATCTATGTGTAAAACTTTGGGTTGGAATACAACAATTCCTCTATTTAACCTCTAGCGCAACAGTCCAGGAAGGGCCAAGGCTTGCCGCCCAGCCGCTGCGTCCCCCACTACAGGCATCACTAGCCAGTTATGCGGCCTTCGCGACCTGCGGCGCTACTTCAACAAGTAGCTCCTCAACTGGTCTTCCCGGGACCAAACGAGGCTGAGTGCACCCCGTTCC
This sequence comes from Tenodera sinensis, assembly GCA_030765045.1. Lineage (NCBI taxonomy): Eukaryota > Metazoa > Arthropoda > Insecta > Mantodea > Mantidae > Tenodera > Tenodera sinensis. The sequence continues at coordinate 105,421,093 of CM060968.1, read as the reverse complement.
AGATCTTCCAGCGGGGGAAAAACCTCCATTGTGGTATCGGGGGTCCTACGCGCCAGAGGCAAGCGCGCTACCAACTGCGCTACGGAGGCGGTCACTTCCTCTACTTACTGCACGAAAAAAGAAAACCATTTTTCCATTTTGAGTGCTCTTTGGAAAACCTCTGTTTAATATTTTACCCTCCATGTTGTATCGCATATTTTTCATAAGTTATTGACTCCTACTGCTGGTGTTGCATGATATAGCCTCACTTGAATGCTGCCCTTTTCACAACAAGCTGTTGTAAAAAACTCTTTTTCTTTTTGGACAGTCGACATATACACGGTGTAATGGCCGCTGTGAGCAATTTCCCTTCTTTCTTTCTTTTCTTCTTTCTGTTCGGTGGAGACTAACGGCGATGCCTCCAATTCACCTCACGACGCCGCAGCACCACCGTGCTTGTAATTGCTAAGTCGTGCAACCAGCGGTATTGCTATTAATTCTTTGCGTTTCAAACACCCATCACTCACCTGCACTACATCTCAGCTCATCCAAAACTTGAGCTACACATTCTTTTCCTCGTAATTTCTTCTGAATTTACTAGCTTCAGTTTCACTATGCAGTCATTTCACGAAAAATGAACCTTGGCTTCAAAACGCGGGTGAACTAAATCTCTTTCACCAGAAAAGTGATCCTGTTTAGCGTATACAAGTGTGAGTGAACATTTGAAAGTCTGAACTAATAATGCCAGCTTTTTTGAAATGTACAGGTTTAGGGACAATGGTACATGTGCCAAACTCAGAGCGTGGAAGGGGGGTAACTATTTTTAATATGTTGTTGAATCCTAATGTGAGACGAACGTAGAGGCATTATTTGGCTTTTATTAACCTTCGTTGTAATTAAAGTGTTTACGAAGTTTATTTACTCAAGGCCTAGTATCAGTCTGAGAGCTATAAGCTTCTATTACTGTTGCCATAGAGAATAGTACGGATATATTTTATAGATGAAACAATCAATATTGTTGTAATGAATGTTTTGAACAATTTATTAACACTTAAAAATCATTATCATCCTCATTAAACACTTTTACAATTTTCTCGCTAAATATGGCGGACTTCTTCACTAAAAAACAAAATGGCTAGGCACAGCTAACGATTGTGAAAAGTCAATTTCTTTTCTAATCTTGCCGCACTCGATTGATCTCAATCAATTATTGACGTTATAACTCATTTTTATGAAGATCATAAAATTTCACAGTTAATTATTCACTTTTCCATTTATGATTATTATTTCTCGTCATTATGTCGATTAAAATCACTTTTTCTCTTTCGTAGTATGACTCATGAACAGAAGAAGTCAGCCTACGCTGCCTATAACTTAATATGGTTATCTCAGGGGGCTTTCTGTTGCCTCTATATTTCAATTATTTCAGAGGGCTTACACAAAAGTACTGTCCCAACACTATCAATGCAATAAATGTTTTTGACATACTGATAATACAAAACTTTTAATATATTTGTTAATAGGCTTTTTAAGTGAGCTCTATAAATAAAATTTTAAAAACCCATTTTATTAGCTAGGGAGATACATCTACCTGCCACAATTTTTTTTACAAACATTCCAATATTTTAGGAGACGTAAAGTACTTAATAATGAACAATATGTTCGGATTAGTTTTTACCCTAAAATATTTGTGTGCGGCAGAAATATTATTCCACTTAAAATGCAGATTTTTTTAGTTTTTAACAATATGCAGATAAAATTATCTTTCCACTCAATTTGTTAAACTTGGTGGTTTCTAACATCACAAAAAATTTCAGCCTCTAACTTAAACAGTTTTACACAAAGCTGTAAAATTTAAACTTGCGGAAAAAAAAAAACAAAAGCTTAAGTAAACGTGTTTTCTGGCTAATTCACCAAAATGTAAAACATTTATACACCATAATCTTCTTGTTCTAATCGTTTTTGAGCCTCACACTTCCTCTTCAAGCTTCTTTTTTTATTCTAGTCTCTGGTCAATTCTTGCAAATGTTTCTTCAGTTATAAGGTTATAGCAAATTAAATATTGACGGCTTTAAGAGGTTGAATCAGAACTGAAAAATCCAATGCCATAGTCGGGATTTGAACCACGGATCTTCCACTTATCGAGCGGTGCTCTAACCATTAAGCTACCATGGCCAACTTGCCAGCACATTAAGTTCTCCAGTTGATTCGCATTTTTTCCGGTGAGACCACAAGTAAGTTGGTGGGGGAAAAAATAAATCAAATCGACAGCTTTACTAGTACTTTCATTGAATTTATAAAATATCATAGATTTTTATAGGACAAAAAACAAAATCTTTGTTTAGTTATTTATATTTAATATTGTAATAATGTAATACTAACACCTACAGTCTAAATCTCATCCATTTTGCTTCAATAAATTAGAAATCGACAGTCCGTAGCACCTAAAGACCGCTATCGGGTTATGCAAACTTTGCGGTCACCGCAAGGGAAATTTCCGCTTAAAATATTAGTGACACTCGGCAAGTTGCGGTTCTTACTGTTATTAAAGAAATTATTATTTTAAACCGTAGATTTATTAATACCCAGAAGTTAAAGACATTTGTTTAGTTTTTTGTACACTGATTATTCGAGGATTTATAATTATATCTACTTAAAACATATTTCATCTCTATTCCGTTTCTAGTAAGTATAAATGTCAGTCAACCTGATCATCACAGATACGAAAAAGTTAGGAAGAGTATAATAATTCATATTCTATATTTCTTTAAATATTGAACGGCTGTTTAAAATACTGTATGATCGCATGTTCAAAAAAATTTTATTCGCAGAATTAGTCGCAGAATTAACTCTTATATAATTAACACTGTTTAAGTTAATCCCGAAGAAACGATCTGAAAATGAGGAAAAGCAGCATTTCAGCTAAAAAACTTTCCATTTAAAATCCTTCTCACAGCAGTAGTTTAACGATCCTATTTCAAAGTTTATGTCACTATCATACAATTTTAAACAACACTTTAATTCAACTTGAAGTAGGTATTTGTGCTATAAACTGTATATAAATTATATGATACTACCCGAAGAAGTCTGCATAGATACACTTTATGGATAAGAAATAATTCCAGCAGGAACTTTAATAAGAACGCTACTATAAAGACTAAGAACCTGCATTATAAAGGCATAAAGTAGAGAACAATGCCTTATATCAGAAAAGTAAAACAAGAGAGTGTAGCTCTAGTGTGCAGCTTTGTGTTTAAAGCACTGGACATAAGAATTTAACAAAGGAAATCTATTTTTATGTTAGATTGTTGGTTGTTACAAATGGTCTATGGTAATAATAAATAAAGTTAATAATTGTTATTATCAGCACTAAAATAAATCGTAAATAAGCATACTGCTTTTTTCTTCCTTTTGTAGGTATTCTTGAAAACATTCTGACAGGCTTATCCAAAAAGTACTTACGTGTAGGATGAAATTACACTGACAGTGAATTGCATTCAAGATTTCTTTAGGAATTTTTAAGCTGTGCAGGCACATAATGAGGATATTAAAATCTTTGTAGGTTATGTAATAAAGGGAAACACTTCGCACTCTTCTATCTACATAGATCTTGTGTGGCTACCACAGCCGGAAGGGAAGGACGAAGTGAAGTAACCACAGCGACCAGGACGCGCGGAAGTCCCTAATAAGCTCATGATGCCTTCCACTGTACGAAATACCAACCTCACATATTAACTTGGAGCTGTTTAAAACTGTCAAATTACGACACTAAACTTGATAAGTGAACTAAATGTACCACTGTTTAAGTATGATATGAACTTTCTAGTTGCTAGGCAACGCGTGGCCGAAAACGAGAACAACAATAGTCGGGCCTGAACAAAGGTCGATTCTAGACCTTTCGACTACCGGTTGATAAGGAAAAGTTTCGAGAAAACTATTTCCAGAGCATTCGAGGGATCTACTGCTCGACTATACAAGAGAGTTAGCCAGCCAGTCAGTTGTTAGGTCAGAACCAGGCAGTGTTGAGTTTAGGGTTTGAGTGAGTGTTTAATCAAATACAGTTTTTTGTTGAAGTTGTTTATTGTGTATTGTGTAATGATAAAACAGAGGTTGTGTTTTGTGACTCAGTTTGAGCAAGGAAATATATTAAAAGTAACCGGATTTGTTTGTCACAATATAGTATAGAAAGCTGTAGCTTCTCAGATAATGAAGTTTAAACCCAGGACAATACTTTGCTTACCTCATTCGTGAATCAAACAGCGTTTCCCCTAAGCACAACACTACTGAAAACACTTAGGTTTTAGAAGTTATTATTCTCAAGCTGTCATATACAACAGTAGCCCTTAATTTAAAAATAGGTATTCAATTTGTATCTCTTTTCTGATGTTATACCAAAAACTCATATTCATTTTATCTTTCTATATTATAATTATTCAATTAATGTTATTTCCCATGTTAAGTCATTAGGGATTAGTGCAACAGAGTTCTAAGTCTACTAGTAATATTAGTTTGTTGTATTTTTACTAATGCAACTACAAATTCACTTCTAAACACATTGATGCAAGATGTGCAAAGTTTTAATTAGTTGGAATTAAGTTCTATAATTGGAACTGTACTGAGAAAATTTGAATAGGGAATTTCATCTTTACTTCTTAAAACATTGACATTTCCAAGTCATAATTTTTGGACTAAAAGTGGCAAGAAATCTAGCAAAGAGTATCTACTTCTGAAGTAAATTTCGCAGTCACAGATAATTCGATAATCAGGTAGTGTTTGAAAGTACAATAATAATGGAAACTATATGAACATAAATTTCAGAACGCGAAATAATAGCTTTCCATGGATTTAGCACTAGTTTCGAGATATTTATTCAGGTTTTAACATAGTTATTTACATTTATAACTTCTAATACTAAAATAAAGTGTTATAATACATTTCGCTTGGTTTACTTCGCTTCCCAAGCCGATTTGTTTCTATTGCTACGGCAGTGAGAGCGGGAGAACTATATTTTGTCTTCCCGGTTCTGACAGGCTATTGACGGCCTCTTCTGTTTTAGAAAGACGGTTCATTCCTCTGCAGAAAAACTCTTCCTCGAAACTTTTATTCGCAAAGCATTAATTTATATTAATTATTTTTCCCATTTGATAAAAGCTCTACTAATGATAAATATAGGAGTAGGAGACACTTTTTGTTATATATTTCTTGTAAGCTAGAAAATAAACAAACTGTTTACCTACAGACCAAGAAAGTGTTATAATAACGTGAATTTCGCCCGTTTCCAAACTGCTAGTAATTACAAAAATGTCACTTTTATAATGTAACGAGTTATGAGTAAATTAAACTAGGCACTTAGGCTTTTATATATTATGTTGGTTTTATGAGCATCTTCCGATACTCTGAAAACGCACATTGAAGGAAATTATCTAAATGTGTTCCCAGTAATTCAAAGCGTAGCATATTTGTAACAGTCAGCAAAATATACATAATCAAAGGACGTTTATATGCGAATATAAAATAATGTTTGGATTCCTATACCATTTCTCCGATTGCAATGAAACGTTGGTAAGTTGTCTTCTTTCCCGCGAAGGTCAAACCATTTTATAGTAAGTAGAACGCGAGTACTTTGAACAAATTAGTGTATTTATCTATAAAGAGTTGTTAGTATTTATGAAAAAGATAAACTCGCCATGAAAATCGCCACATCCGTTTAATCATGAAGAAATTTTTCATGCTATCCATTTTGCTAGGTGGCGAATTACATTCATTTGGTTTTCATTAATCACTATTCTTTTACGTAATACATTCAGATGCCCCTCTCTACTCGCCCTTCGACATATAATTCATAGAATTTCGTATGATTGAAATATAAATGCAGCGCGACTCCCTTGTTTCTCTATTCCCCCTTCAACAATGTGTACGATTTATAAGCACTATAAGTTTAAACTAAAAATGCAACATATTACATTCACATGGTTTTCTCTACTCACTTTTTACGCAACATGTACGTGTCATTCTCTAATTGCTCTGCTACAAACAGTTCATACAACTTTTTATATTAATACAAATAGATCTCCTTGAATTCACACTGTTTCCTCTACTCGCTTTTCTTTCTGTGGTATTTGTGGTTATTCAACAGTGTTTTTCACAACACCTTCATATGGTTTTATTTTACTGTGTTTTTTTCTCCTTTATAGTGTCTCAAAAGTTTTCATTAAGTCTTTATAAAGGTATTAAGCAATATTTTTAAATGCCTCCAAAGAAACTCAAGGCTGTTGGACATGTGCAATCTAAATCTGAAAGCAGTATTTGGCTAGTATTTAATAAAGGTCACAAAATGCATAACTATTTTGTATTAATTATTATAAACTGAAATTAAATCACATTTAAAGTCGTATTCTCATAGAAACACAGATGATCAAAATAAAACTGCACGTATAACTGAGTTGCTTATGCGGTCTAGCCCAGGGATGACCAACTTTCTCCCTTTAAAGAGCCTACGTAATAAGCGACTATATCCACTCCACTCCTTCAGTCGGAGGGATAGTACACAAACAGATGATTCCATGGTCGTTTCTAACTCATACAATGAATTTTCCGGTAATGTCCTCAGAAGGCCTCTTCATTCTGAATGATTTTTATATAGATGGTATATAAAAAAATGTGGATTTCGTTAAAACACACAATTTATGTCAAATACTTCGATTTTTTTGAGTGTACTACTTCCGCGATATTCATTCTTGTTTGTTTGAATTTGCCAATATTTATACTTTTTAAATAGGAATACATTATTCGTTTATCTCTTCACCTCGCAAAGAGAACGGGATTTCAAAGACATCGCATAACAACCAGCTCTTAAAAACATTTCACTATCGCTTAAAGCCTGAAAGTGCTTTCGTAAATCAAACGCAACGTACATATAAGCAACCCGCCATCGCAACACAATGCACGGCTGGGGTTCCAAGAGAGGTAAAGTCCAGGTACAGTTGAAGGAGGTAAACCCAACCTCCGCACTTTCGCAAATATGGACATCGCTGGACTAGCCGTTGATATGTTTGCCTCCAAATCCAGAAGTACAAGGTCCGATTCGTGCCTGGGGGTGCTTTTCTTTGTTTAGTTTATTTTTTATGTTCCCTGGAGTCTGGAAGTGTGAAAGAGAGTGTGAATGCGTGTGTGCGTGCGCTTGTGTGTGCGTGTGTGTGTGAATTCAAAGAGAAGACAAAACTTATCACAATTAACACAACTGAATGAGCAAATTGTTACAAAACCAAAGCCTAAGCAAAAGACTTAGGTATTAAAGGTGTCTGTAAATAAAAAAGGTAGTTATATAAATATATTTGAAAGGTTTCATAACAAAAGTGGCAAATTATGCACTAGTTTTGTAGTTTCCAGAAGTCCTTAATACCAGCCACTTTTAAAATGGTTTAATTTAGTATACTTTGTGCCCTGATGCCTAGTTCTCTGTTCACAAGGGCATGTTCACCGCCTGGGAGAGACTTTGCACGCTAACCACGTCCCACCCTCCACTACTGTACCCCACACAGGACGTTCACTGTGGGATAGACTTTAGTTTTAATATATTTCGTGCATCCTTTGCTTTGGGACACTGTTGGCTTTTTAGTTTCTCTGCTACTTACTTGTAGTAAGTGGATGAAGATATTCCCCACCCACTGACACAACAGCCCTTTCCGGGATAGGGAAAGTGCATCTCCCTCCTCTGCTCTACACAGGTGTCAGGAGTGGGGTTCAGTATTGGACGATGGGACGTGGTCAGCGGCCCAACTCTTCTCGGCTAATACACGCATGTGGTCTTTGGAACCCCTGGCGGCCGATACTTCTCAATTACGAGTACCTCATCCTTAGATCCCTCAGGGATCTAATGAGGCAGGAACTCATTAATATTGCAAAAAGGAAGTTGATTAAACGCGTACTGTAGAGGACAGTTTTTTTATGGAGCAGAAATATGCAATTTGAATTTATAAAAAAGCTTCTAAAGAGGGCCAGTAAGAGTGCCCAGGAAAGACAACATAGAGCACAGCTTCTTGAGCTTCTTTAATTCCGCAGTTGGATTTTATATGCAGCCATACATTTGCTAGCTCACCGGCTCTATTTTTGCTTGGAATAGCTTCAGATCTATCTTTAACTACATCTGCCGAAGATGTCACTCATGGCGTTCCCTCTCTCTTCGATCTGGGTTGCGAATACTGTTCCTTCTCTGGTAGATATGTCACTCCTAGGTATTTTAAATGCGGTACTGACTTGGTATTTCAATCATTCGAATAAGCATTTCCCCAAATAGCTTTCGAACATTCATATGTGCAGCTAGAGCAGCCATATTATAGTATAATCTCTCACCTTATTCTTTATTTCATTTTCCTTTATTTAAACTGGCCTCAAGTAACACATAAAACAATTTATAATTGGCACTTTATACACAAACTTCTTCCCAAAACTTAACACGAATCTATTTCATTTGTTAACTGAACTGCTTGACAATGACCATAGAATAACAAACTAATGTTTCCACTTTCCTGAGACTATGCTCTCAGAGTTACCATGTAGTTCCAGACCTCACCGTTACATAGCTCTTCTATGGCAAAGCGACAATGCCATTAAACTGTAGTTAAACGATAGTTCTAGTTGTGTTAACATGAAGTTCAACAGAATATTTCAGTTAACAAATCTAACCGAATGTACAAAAGTCGTTTATAATTAGGTATGAAAGAAGAATTGAGAGTTTTATAGAAAATGTAAAAAGTTCAATATGAAAATCTTCATAAATAAAACAAAAGTATTAGGGTTTAGTAAAGAACCGTTGAGATGTAACCTAGAAATTGAAAATACCATTATAAAACAGGTAATGCATTTCAAATGCCTGGGTGTTGATATTAGTGGAAGAAAGCTAGCCCAAGAAATTAATCAAATTGTAAAAGCATCAAAAGTATCTGGTTGTGAGAAAAGAATAGTCAAGATTTATGAACTATTAGCCCAACCAGTAATAACTGAAACAAATCACAAGAACAAGACGAAAAGTGGAAACGACGGAAATGAATGTGGTACGGAAGACAATGTATGATAAATAAAGAAATGAAGAATCAGAGAGATGTGTAAGATGTAACCGATGGCTCGATGGGTATAAAGAAGGAAGGAGAAACTGAATGGACATATTGTCAGGATGTCAAATGAACGATTAGTGAAAATAGTGAGAGACAAATTCCGGGAAGAAGTCCGGGACGACCAAAAAAAGAGTTGAAAATATTGATTCGTGTATAAAACTGGCGATTATACCTAACCTAAAGAGGAGACTTTCTTTCTCCATACAAATTAGTACAATTAGACACATTTAACCTGTCTTCGAATGTTCAGGACGGTAATATCCGTTGTTGGAGAATTTCGTTTGAGAAACGATGGAAACTTTACGCCTTTACCTTGACAGATTCCTATTTTCAAGGAAACGTTTTGTTACTTTTTTGTTTGCATGAAAGAAAAGAAAAACAGACGTCACGAGTAGACAATGTAACTGTCCAATTTGGATCATTAGATACCTACTATATGCTTGTGTCGCTGGCTCTTATCCTAGTTGAAATTCGTGTTATTTTCTTGCAACAGGTCCAATTGTTCTCATGGAGACTACACGTACAAATAACGTCAACTTATCAAGGATTCATAAACTGTACATCAATTTTTCTTTGTAGAAAAGACCGGGAAAGGGCGCAGATATTGTTTAAATCAATGGAAAGCTACAAAATTACTGTGAATATCGGTATAAGGGAATGCAAAGTGCTGAGGGGCAGCGGGGGTAGATAACTGTTCCAAACAAATCGATTGAGGAACCCCGAGTCAAGTTGGAACGGATGTCTCCGCCGATTTCAAATCGCGTGACAATCAAACTTGCACAAAAAACTATTTATATTCTGGCATCAGAACAGTTGCGTTTGTTACATTTCCATTATATTTTGGCTGTTTTCGTAAACATGCTACATCATCAGAAATGTTGTTGAGATTTTTAGTTGCTTCATAGCTTTAAGGTAGCGTGTATGTAAACGATTTTGAAATAAGGATGTTTTGAACTGTTGTTTTCCCATTGCTGCGTAATACCAAATGTAAATATCTCTGATTTTAATGGAACTTCTTCTACATCTCTGTCGTCTAGTGGTTAGAATGGAATCTCGGCTGATATTTGTGAATTGTTCTTTAGCGCGAATTATTTCTTCTCTTCTCAGAAGTTTGCAGCAGATAGTAATGAGAGTGTAAATACGTGTGCGATGTAATTACAACATAAAAAATAAGCTATAGAAAACACAAATATTAAATAAACTGCAAAGGAGCGAATGTCACTGCCTCTAAGCAATTATCCTAATAAAAATTACGATATTTAAATCAAATCATTAATGGAAAGTACAATAATTAAGCGCTGTAGCTAAAGAACATTGCATATCATATTTTAATTAAACTGTTAAGTATAATTTTATATATTTCATTACTGCCCTGAAATTTTCGGATAAAAAGAAGAAAATCCTATATAGAAGAGACAGAATCTAAACTGAAACATTCAATGCCACAGCTGGGATCTGAACCACAGACCCTCCGCTTACTAGGCGGGGGCTCTAACCATTAAGCTACTGTGAGAACTTGCCAAAATGACACCGAATTTTCCAACCGATTCGTATTTCACCCTGTAAACTACAAAAGCAGTCTCACATCAAAGATAATTACCCCAATGGTGACTGCCTTAAGTACTTTATGTCCTGGGATTAAATAACCTTTAGACGGTAACTGTTATTTATTTATGCCAACAAAGTTACTGTTGGCGTTTTTAAATACACAAGCTGTGTGTGTGGGGAGTGCTTGAGAGGTAGAATTACAACTGAAAAATTCAATGCTACAGCTGGGATCTGAACCACAGACCCTCCGCATTGCTCACACGCAGCTTGTGTGTTTAAAAGCACCAAAAGTAAATTTGTTGGCATAAATGAATAATTATCCTATATATAACTTAATAACAAAGCATACTATACCAAGGAAAGATTTCTATTTTCGAACTGTGCAACTTCAAAACTCTAAAAATTCATATTTTGTTTCGATTAACTTTAATTTTGTTACTTGTTTGAACCTTAAAAGACTTACTTGTTGCAATTGTATGACACTATTTGTTATTTATTTTTATCTCGCAGTCGCATAAAGAGCATCGAATTTTAAACCCATGTCATAGTGATCCGCTTTTTAAATAATTGTATTTTGCTTTATGTTACTTCTTTCTTCTAAAACCTGCAACGAATGAACGAATGAATTAGAAATCCAGTTAATATGTTTAAATTTTAGGTTAAGAAATGACTTCAAATCTCCTGTCCATCCATAGTGAGATTAAAACCATTACAGCTGTACCTTATCTCTTTCGGGTTAGTCTCATATTTGTGTCTTGGTGTGTAATTTTACCCTCGACACGATGTAAAAGGTTGAGAAATAAATCCTCGTCAATTCGTAGAAAATTGTGATAATTTTCCGGCTCCTCTAACCTCAATTCCTTAAGTAGTAGACGCAATACACTTCGGCCCGTGCCCTGGTCTCTTTGTAACTATGACCGTATCCACCACCGTTTTTACTTCCAGTACATCTTTTCTTCCTATTGACACTCGTGGAAATATATCCCAAATCTATAGTTAATATAGCAATCGCTAAATTAATGTTTGCATCCGCCATGTTTATTTATCATGCTTGCTACGTGAACTATAATTTGAAAATGAATCATAGTGTGACAGACATTGCTTCTTTTGTGTGCAATTCCATTGGATACAAAAAGTGTTCTTAAAAAAAGTTGAACCGTGTAACACCGGCTTGAATGTTGTTAAATGTCCAGTTAATTTTATCAGTCAATTAGTGCAATATGCTATGAGCATGACATATGTTTATATCGTTCACATTTTGGCTACTTCTAAAAGGTAAATATTTTGTATTTATTTAAGCGTTAGCTTGATGTCGAGATGCTAAGTGGGAAGCCTAGCCAGTGTTGCAACGTTCATGTCAATGCACTCAGATAAACGGCTATACTTCCTTTTGCGATAGTTGGCAAACTTGCTCTTATCGACATCACGACTGGCTAAGAGGATGGGGGCCTCGGGGCACGTTAAAATTCTGCTGATCCCTCCTCCACAAGAAATCATGCTCTCAAATTACACAGCTTATGTCACCAGTTAGTTGGGAATTGAAAATCGCCGAGAACATTTATCTTACTAACTCTACGAAAAATGGGTGCATGAGTTTCGAAAGCGTTGCTGATGTCTATCATAAAATAGCAGCTGATTCCACAATGAGTGAGAACAGCTTCTAGAAAGTGTAGGCGAGATGGGAATCGAACTGAAGTCATTTTGTTTTTCCTTTTTTATTTTCAGTAGAGTTCAGCCACAAAAACTCAAATGGACGCACGTTTGTGGTATTTTATTTTATAAAATGAAAATGTTAATGCCACAGCCGGGTTTGAATCCCGGATCTTCGGCTTTGTAGATTTTTTAAAACAATCGAGCAAATTCCTTGTGTTAGCTTTCGGAGTTATTAAATTTTCCATAAAGTGGTTAACAGCCCATTGTCGTGGGTACCAAAAACGCTGGAAGGAATGCGTCCTACGCATGTCCCTTCAAGATATCTCTGGTAAGTTTCATTTTATAAACCTTCAGAAAGAAGTGAAGGAAGAGGTGAAGGAACCAATTCAGTTAGCTTAGGGACAGGTCTATAGGCCTAAAGCTTGTGAGGAAGAAGAAGAAGAGTAATCGAGGGGAATAGATCCGTGGTAACATGTGAGGCTCGCATTCGAGAGGTTGTGGGTTCGATTCCCTCTTTCAGGGTCGGAAGTATTTGCGATAGACGAGTTAGCGCTACCATGTGGGGGATTTAAGCACATAACTGCTGCTCTCGACGGATAGGTAGCGTTGTAGTCGCCTGGCCTAGCGCTGTTGAAATCCATGCGGCTGGTAGCTGCTTGGCGAACTCTTACGTCGAGATGAAGCGTCTCCAGCACACGTTAGGGACCCTAACGTCACTTCGCTGCTTCCCCGGGTTCCCTCACGGCTTAAGGACGCTCTTATTCCATCCTTTCTTACCAGGGGTGTTATATAACAGCCACTTGGCTGAACTACATGCTCTACCTCTGCCTCTATTTAGAGCAACAACAAGATTTCAAACTTAGGTCTTCTAAAGTTATGTGGAAGAACATATAAACATAATATTTCATTTCATTTTATCCTTATTTTTAAAAGAAAATGTGTTATTTAAATTTAGACTGATATTATGGATGATTGATTTTAAGAGCCTAACTTAAAAAGAAAATAAGGTCTGCTAGGAACTGTTCTACTATATATCCTCTGAGATTGTCTACCATATACAACTATTAATCACAAACAAATAACATTTTCATGTAAAAATACAGTTTTGTGCAGGGAAACGCGCCAACAGTGTTTTTATTTATTTAATGTTGGTAGCACCTTATTTATTATCTGTATTGCACACCAGGACAGAGAGAGGAAATCTCTTATTATATTGAGATCAAGTCCACGCATTAGCCCACAAACAATGGCCCGGCCTAAGAGAGTGGCGAAAGGGGAGAAGCACGGAAACATTTTACCTGAGTGGCTGGAAGGCATGCCTCACAACGACGACCCCTAACAGAGCCTGAATGAGTCTGTCTCATATTGGTTTGGTGTCAAAGTTCCAACACTCAAACATTAACTCATGAACACAAGTCGGTTTCAGGCTCCGGAGTGAAGGAAAAAGCGAAAGCAAGCCCAATTTTAAGCAGATAAGAATCACATGGGCGTGGTGCAGGTGTGAAATGCTGTTTAATTTTACTTAAATTAATTGCGGGTTTAAATAATCTAATTAGCATGAACTGAATTGAGTCATTAACATGAAAGATCAAGGGCGCATAGTAATAATAAGGTGAAAGGCTAAAAAACGATTTCAATCAGCATACTAGACCAGAGTAAACTTTAGAATATGTAATTTTCTTCTAAAACAAAATCTTAAGAATACGAATGATGCCTCAAAAAATCATGTTTTCAAATGAATTTATGTTCCCAAACAGATTTTGGCTTCTAGTTGAATGGTGTTCTTTTATTTTACCTCAGGTTTTCAGGAAATTGGGTATCATGAGCCAGTTTTTTAAGCACGAATACAACATTTATCACAGAATGACCCAAGTAAGCTAAAAGCCGGTGTATTTATTGGACTTCGGTTCAGGAAATTGCGCATACTCCCATGCAGCTCAAATAAACTATGCTTTCTGGTATGTTCAATTGAAAAACAACTACTTCAAGTTTATAAAGAATAAAAATGTCGGACATAAGTGAAAGTGTTATGCAATTTATACTGCCGGCAATTTCCACAAAGGTGTACGATGTTACCAATAAATTATTGCCACAAAAATAAAAAAACATGTACGAAAAAATTGATGCACAATTTATGGATTGGAGAAAATCAAAATGCATAACCTCATTTTCAGAAAATGTACATAAAATATACTCGCAACATAATTCCTGTCATGCCCTCATCGCATTATGTGCTATTATTGTATTTATATCATGAAATGTTTATATAATTTCTTTTAATCATAAGATAGTTAAGGCCCACAGTTTTTTTTTTTTTTTTTATTTTCTCCAAGTAAACCATAAAGCCCTAATGAGATTAATGTAAATAAAATATGAAGCCGCTTCTTTCTAAGTCGTCGAAAATAATAACAAAAGGCAAACAGAGCATTACGAAATCGATTTCATTTGTTTAGTCAAGAACCAAAATGTAAAATAGACTTTTATTTAGCGTGCAACAATTAATACTCTTATATATTGTGATGGCCACAGGTAAGATTAATATATAGTACGATATAAAACATATGAAATTACAAAAACAGCAGTGCGAGAAATAACGCAGAGTTCATATTGTGCTTTCACAGAATTGTTAAATCAACAATGAAGAAAGGACGGAAAATTTTGCTTACAAATTGAGATCTAGCACTGTATTTTGAGTGTTAAATTGAATTGAGTGGAAATAAAACATTTTAAGAACGATGCAAGGCGAATCATTTAGCAGAAAAAAATCTGATGTGTTGCACTCACATGACTTTCTCTACTCTTGTACTAACCATTCTTACAAACTCTTATTCCTATATCTTCTTCATGATAGTTGAGATAAACTTTTGTACAAATTCCCTTTGAGCGATAGTCAAAAAGCTTTGAGCTCCTGTTCTCTTTGCACACTTAACATATAAGAAAAATGAACAACGATATTATTAATAATATAATAGAAACTTTCTTGAAATGAAACATCGTTGTTCATTTTTTCGAAAGTTTCAAGTTTTCCGAAACTGCCACACATAACAAGGAATATCTCCAAAATGGTTCACTCTACAAAAAATGTACTTCCACACAAATCGAGTGTTTTAGCATCATCTGCATTTTTTGTATATTAAGAATTTGTCTATCTCTTACAGCGTAGAATAATTGAAAAGTCATCCAGAATAAACAGGACTACATAGGCTATAGCCAGAAAATTCAAGTTATACATTTCATTTGTCATACAAATATCGTAAACATATGACGTTTTAGTCAAAATCGTTAGAGCCATTTTCAAGAAAATCAACATTTTTAAAAAAATTTCCCTGTAAAGGGCAGTTTAGGGTGGGGCTATTTTCTTCAAAATCGTGTTACATCCTTGAAAGACATTAAACTTAAATTTCAACTTTGGTTTTTAACCAAGTTTTCGTTTTTGAGTTATGCTGTCCACAGGCTAACAGGCACACACACACACACGCCTTTTTCTAAAAATGATTTTTTTTTTTTATTTAAGAGGTCTCAAACCATGTATTTCCCGTGAAATCTCTACATCGAATTTTTGGGTGGAATACAATACTTCCTTCTACTTATCAGTAGAGAAAAATGTAATTTTAAAAAAGAGAACAAATTATTGCTTCCACAGAAAATCTAATACATTTTCATTGATTGGAAGATATGATTTAACTAATAATTCCCACTTTTAATACTGGCCTACACAACACGAGGGACTATCAGTATAATATTTAAACAATCCATATTTATTTATCTCGGCAGACACACAAGTAAATCTTGATCCAAATGTAAGCAAAATGTTGGCTAACGCGGCACACGAATTGTGGCACCTGAACACCCACGGGAGGGGTTGTATAATTGCCCTTGCATGACACTCAAGCTTCCATCTGTCTCAGAACTCTGAGAAAAAGTACAGCTTTTGTTACAGTCGAGAACGTGTGTACTCGATAATGACATATTACAACCTCGCTGTCTTGTAAAACATGCCATTAGGCTAATTGTCCTATGCCATTTTTCCCTGAAGATGGCAACAATGCAAAGTAATTGTTTCGTTGTCATTAGTAGGACAATTTTGTTAAAAACATTTTGTCTACACCTAGTGACAGAAGGCGAACTTACTTTGTTATATTTTAATTTCACTCGTTTTACGTATGGTTGTCATCTTGTATTTATTTTTTCCTCTTCCATTCCTTTTGGTCTTGTTCACCAAAGAGTTCCAACACCACTCTTCTCGTAATTGCGTTTATTTGACCTCTCCATCTGCTCCTCTTTGCACGATAGCTGTCCAAACATTCCATCCTTGCAGCCCATCCAAAACTTCGATACTGAGCTTTGACCAGAAAGACTTGTTTTTATGTCATCTGAATCCATAAGGTCTCCTGTATGTCTTTATATGTGTGGCGCATGCGTGTGAACAGCGCATCTAAAAAGCTGATGTGCTGCAGTCACATGACTTTTCCCATTCTTGTACTAAACATTCTTCGAGCTCCATTCCTGTATCTTCTTCATATTAGTTGAGATAAACATTTGCATAAATTATGTTATTGCTTAGTTCTTTCTAGGTGTAAGGGGAACGACGATGTTGTATTTGAGAAAAGTTTGTTTTCCGAAACTGACACAAATACAAAGAGTATCTCGGAAATGCTCTACGAAAACATTTATCCGGACATATATTGTGTGTTTTAGTGGGGTCTATATTTTTGTATAGTAAGATTTTGTCTACCTCTTACGGTTTACCAGCTATGCAAAAGTCATCCAGTCATCTGGCTATAGCCAGAAAATTCAAGATATACATTTTATTTGCCGTAAAAATATCTCTAACAAATGGCATTTTAGTCAATATTGCTAAAGCCTCATTCAAGAAAATGAAATTTTTCGAAAAATCTTCCATGTAAAGGGTAGTTTACAGTTAAGCAATTTTCTTCAAAATGTTCGTATCGCTTTCTTGAAGGACATTAAACTTAAATGCCAAATTTGGTTTGTAAACTACTTTTGGTTTTCAATTATGCTGTCCACATGCTGACACACACACACACACACACACACACACACACACACACACACACACACACACACACACACACACACACACACAGAGGGAGAGAGAGAGAGAAACACACACACAAACACAAACACACACGCACCTTTCTCTAAAATTCTTTTGGGTTCAGGGGGCCTCAAAACATATATTTCCGATGAAATCTCCACATTGAATTTTTGGGCGGAATACAGTAATTTATCTACTTTACGCAGTAGAGAAAGTAAAAATGGCTCTAAACGATTTTGACTAAAAAACCATATGTTTAAATTTTTTTTACGGCAAATGAAATATACATCTTGAGTTTGTTGTCTTCAGAAGTATCCTTCATTCTAGATGACATCTCAATAATTGGTAAACGTTAAGAGGTGGACAAAATCTTACACCCAAAAAATATGGTTTCTTTTAAAACGCAGAATTTATGTAAAACCCAATTTTTTTGGTGTGAACCATTTCTGAGAGAGCCCCTGTTATTGGTCTGAATTTCCCAATATTTACAAATTACTTAAATGGGAAGTCGCTTTTTATTTTTTACCTCTTGGCCATGCAAAGAGAACGGATTTCAAAGTCATCACACAGTGACTAGCTTTAATGTATTAGTTTAAGCCTACTTTATTGCCATATTCTGCTTGAATCTACAAGAAAATTAGTCCTGAAATAATTTCTGCATATATTTATCTTGATTAGTATGGAATACAGGAATAACGGTTGTAAGAATAGTTCGTACAAGAGTAGAGAATGTCATGTGAGTGCAACACATGTGGTTTTTAGTGCCAGTTTTACGTTTGGAAATGAATTTCAATCGTGTTGTCTACTTACAGCTGCACTAAAAGTAATGCATACTGTTTAAGTCACCTTGAACCTTCACCAAGATTGCAAATAAAATCTTTTAAAAAGTTTATACTATTAGAGGAGTCGTGTAATCTGGTATGGTAAGTCCAGAGTCACTGTAACTCAGAACTAAACACAGTACTTCGTTGTAAGGTCCTGTAAGAAAATGCTACCGTGCGGAATGTAATTGAGAGTGAAAACGGTGATTATGAGCGCTGATATAAGATTTATGGCGTTAGTAAGCTCACTATTTAACTCTCCCACTCTTGTTCGTCGATAAGCATCAGAAATTGCCCTACTTGCCGCAAAGCACGGCAGTTGTACCTGCCATGGAGACATTACAGACTTAAGTCGCAAGTATGCCACAGCACTAGGCAAAAACAAGATTCATGTAATACAAGAAACACCACGACTGAGTTCGATATTGGCATATGTCTGAACAAATCGGACTCTCAACTGAGTGACACTGTCAGTGTAACTGCTAATCAGGTCTTAGAATCAGGGTTTACACTATAACATAAAACAGTGGCGTAAAAATGCACTAATGAAAATTTAAACGATGTAACAATTTCACAGTTCGACGTAGCCCACTTCTGACACCAATGCAACAAAGTGACAAAATCAGTCCAGTTACTTTATTTTCATCTAAAACTTTTACACAAATACACAGTTCTTTTCTCAACGTTAACATAGTCTAAAGTTATTCGTGATATTACAACGATACAATTACTCCAATTTCATTACAACTTCATTTTCACAGCTACCTCGCACTGACTGACACACTGACCGGTTCAAAAACTGTAACTCTCTGTGCTGTTTCCTTGCCTCCTGGTATAGTGAGCATGACGTAATATGGACGTTTCTCAACTTTCACAAACAATCCGACCGCCGGACACTATCTGGAGAAAGCGTATTTTGATTCTGCCATTCTGATTGTTGTTAAGCACTGTCTTGTTCCTTACACTTCAGTGGTCATAAATTTTCTACTTTTAACCGTAGTCGTATTTTATCGTTTTGTGTTTAGTCTAGTCTTGTATATGCAGCTATGGCTCCAAGGAATTTCATTTCTGCTGTTTGTGTATTTCTTTTATGTTGTGCCATCATTGTCCATGTTTATGAGTAATGTGTTAAAATTAGGACATTGTTTTCTATAACATTGTTACACAATCATTCCTTGCTTTATTCTTTAAGGTTCTTTTTATCATACTTGTTACGTAGTTGAATATATTTAATTTTCTTTCAATATCTACTTCTGTTATGTATGTTATTTCACATCCGAGGAAATTATTCTATACTGATCTGAATAGAGACATTTAAATGCTATTGTTTTTGTTTTATTTATTGATCTTTCTAATTTATATTCTTTTGCCATTTTATAATACAATGTATATGTCATACTCTGAAGTTCATTTTCGTATTTTTGCTATTAATATTTGACTACTGTATACACCTTTGTTTTTACTGATCTTATCTCTAAATTAACTCCCCCTATTGATAGTTGTTTCCATATCAATATGTTGTCCTCTATTTTAAATTAACATAGTTGCCATTGGACAGCCTTGTCTAAACCCTTTTGAAATCAGTATTGGTTCTCGGTTATTTATCTTGATTTGCGTTTCTGCCTGTAAACTTGTTATTAGTGTCTGCTTATTTTGTCTTTAAATCGGATTATATTCTGTTGTAGAAATTCATCCTGGTGCAGCTTCCTCTTTTTCAGATGTTTTTCAAATTCATACGGTTCATTTTTATGTAATCAATGATGGCTTCCAACAATTGAAATATCTGCGGATATAAATGACAAAACATGCTGTTTAACTTCGTCCGAAACTGTCACAGAGTTTGTCGTTTATGTCAGAGAAGAGGAGAATTTTACGCAACCGTCCGGTTGAATAGCCTTAAAATAATGTACGACCGAGCGGAATGGCTCGGGTGGTAACGTCTGTGGTCCATATTCGGGAGGACGGAGGTTCGATTCCTGTGGCCAACCTTCCTAACCATGGGTATTTTTCGCCCCCCCCCCCCCGGATCACTCAGACGAATGCTGGGAAGGATATTTATCTTAAGTCCCCAAAATCCCTCTCCTTCATTTCATTCCCTCTCTATCCGGTCTTTCTAGGTTGTAAGAGTTAGCGGGGTCGCCGCTAGAATGTGCTGGGGTGGAGCTTCTACTCTGGAAATACGGTGTTCGGTAGAGCGGAGGCGCTGCGGTCGGCTGGCCGTCCACCAGGGGGACTAATTCATCAGAGAACCTGGCTGGTGGTGCACTCTTTGTGGCGATATCGAACACAGTCGGTCTGAAGAACTGCCTGCACTTCACAGGGACCCACGCCTGTGATGCGTTCTGGCCACTTGTAGGATACTTCCATATTATATTTCCTCCTAAAGTGTTCTGCCTGACGTGCCGGAATCCCCACCGTGGCAGACAGACAAGAAGTGATACGAAATAATCGTCGTACTTCAGGATTTGGATGCTAATTACATCGCCAATATTGGATACAGCTGCAACTACAGTTTGTTTACCAGCTCATGGTCCCTGGCAGGATTGCAGCCAGCCAATATGTCAGGAAATAATTCCAAGTACATAGGGGCATGTGACGCAGGAGTCGTACTTCTAGTCGCGCTTACGATAGTATTGCCAACCTTGTAATGTATGTCCACGCTAGATTAAAGAAAAGAGATCGCTCAAAACCTCGGAACTTAAATATTTTCATTCATGGAGTATATTTAGTTTATAAATACTAAACGATATTTTTCAACTACTCCGTCTTTCTCCTACTGATCAGTTTCTACCTTTTCTATATTTTTAAAAAAACATGTCAGTCTGAAGTGGTATATCCTCGAGCGTTTAAGGATAAGTCACCTGTTATATTTTCATTTTACTTTGACCCAAGCTAGTTCTATAGGATTAACATCATACCAGAAATGCGTCTGATTTAAGAGCCTCTTTAGGTTTTTTTTTTTTCTTCAAATATCCTATAAAGATCTGTAACTGCAATATCATGGTAGATTTCGCATAGTAGATTTTGGTGGGCGTTTATCTACTCGGGTACTATTTTTTTTTTTTTTTTCATAAAGCTAGTGACTCGTACGATTTTACATCCGAAATTAAGAAAAATTGTCAGTAAGTAAATATAACATTGGAGGTGAGCTGGCAACGTAACCAGCAGAACAGCGTTTGCGAGGAAGTTTGAAACACTCGGATTACACTACGTGGAATTACTCTTCTCTACCCCTTATCCCCCTAGTGGACAGACAGTAGTATGCAGTCAGACATGCACATAGACACCACGAACCTTTTTCTAAAAATGCTTATCTTATTCAGAAAGCCTTAAAAACCGTATTACTGTTTTCGCTACTGCAGTTAAGTAATATAGAAAATAGAAATAATTAACTAATTGCGAAAAAAGAGACTTACCTGAAATTTTGGTCGGCGTATGTGGCGATTATCAGCACCAACCCCCAAAATGGTGGCTGTTCATTGTGTAAACTCACTCAAGATGGCGGTAATGGTGCGCGAAATGGTCCATATTGCGTTCGGCACACTTCCACGAAACACAGGCGGCACTAATTAAGAACACTGAAGCAGCGCTTGCTTTCCAGTTCACACAAATCACAAACAGTGATTGTAGCGCATACTTTTTGGCTTAATTACAGTGACAAAACAAAAGAGTTATTTTGCTCGTTAACGCAACACATTTAGCCACAAAGAGGTGCATTTGCTGAGGTTTTAACCACAAGGATGACGAACAGTGGTGAAGAATCTGCTGCCTTCAAAGGCAGTCAGGAAGAAAATACACAGCCGCGCTGAAAACAGCCGTCGTAATGCCACAGGAACAAAAAGCGTAGCATGGGATCAAAATTTAATGGCGTAAAAAAGACGAAACAACCCTTTAAAAGAAAACATACAGCCAAATTGCGTTTCTGAAAATAAGACGGGGGCGGGGGGAGCCCCCTACGTAAGTACCAAGGAAAGCGGAGCATGTGTCGGTTTTCCATTTCACAGCGAACAATTTACAATAATTAAGGGCATACTTACAGTACTTTGAGCGGGATCTAATGATACTAATTACTCGTACTCTGTGGTTTTTGAAAAGGAACAAAATGGATGTCTATTGTCCACTTCAAGTCACTGTTTAACTTTTTAAATACAACTATTATCCTTATATGAAAAGTAGCTACTTCCCCTGCCAATAATGCGTGCATTATCTCAACCTTAACCTTTTCCCACTCTACTCAGTGGCGGCTGCTGCATAAGAGCACGTGAACATCCCAACTTTTGACAGCTTGTGATATTGTTGGCAAAGTTTGCTTTAAGGAGAGGCATCATGAAAATCACCACAATTTTTGCCACAGCGATGTAAAAATTTATATGCATATGTGTCAAAGCATATCCAGTAGGTCTACAAATTTTCACTTTTCTATGTAAGGTAGCTTTTGCAAAATAAAATATTTTTGGTGTACTGTAAGAAATGCTTCATACAAAATATTATCTATTTGTGATAAATAAAGTAAACTCTGGCTATAAATTTCTTTTTATTATACATTATTATATATTGGTATTTTTATTTAGCTACGTCAAACAGTTTTGCAGAAACAAATATTAATACATAGTCGACCATTTTTTTCAAATTATTACTGGTATTCAAAATAAAAATTCAATAACAGTTGAACTCCTGTATCTACCGCATTTATAAAGCAACTAACTAAAAACATGTGTGTAAAATTTGAATGAAATTGTACAAGGAGTGCAATGTAAAAAATATAAAAAATAAAAAGCGAACAAAAATGATAATGATAAAAACAAATATTCGGTATTCAGATGCAGTGTCAACATGAACTCTGATGAAGCTATTTTAAGTGTCAACAGATAAATTATCAGGATAAAATAGCCACAGAAGAATTAGAACCTCCTTTCATAATAAGGAATTATGTCGTTTTCGTGCTCCAGAAAATGAGATTTGGTGCGTGATAATAAATCAGCAGTATTAATATTTGGCTGGCAAAACAGTGCAAGAAAAAAGGTTACACATTAGTTCGTTTTTGTACTAAACTGTAGGGTGAGTTAGCATCAGTCGACAGGAGCGATGAGTAATCTTTTCTTATCCCGGGGGTGGTACAGAAATAAGCTAAACTCAATGCTGAATCGCATGCTTTAATTCAGCTATTATACTATATACATTTGTACTTAAACTTTTTAGCGAGTTCGACAATATGTGTCGTAAGATTTAGCGAGTTTTCACACAATCCACAAACTATCTTCTTTTTCTCGCCTATTTCAATATTATTCTCTTAGTTTAGATTATATATTTAACTTTTCGAAGAATCACTGAAAGAATTACTTCTTCACTATAAAACCTTGGTGCGTGAGTATTTAAAACACTTAATATTCCTTTTAGTATAGTGGCACATAAATTCCGCGTCTACATTCACTGAAATTGTCAGATCAAGAGAGAATTCAACATCCTTGCGTTACTAGGGTACAGCGTTCGTATAATATTACGCTTTGTTGCGCTTACTTGTGACGTCATTCCGTGTTGTCATATTTTGAGAATTATCAGTATCAAACTCGCTAAGAGAATTGACTCTTATAACATTTTTGACCAAATACATAACTCTCAATTATATAAATACAATTAAAATATATTATTTACAACAATTACTATCACTAATTGACAATCTTCCTGGTGATAACAGAATGATTCTAGACAGAGTCAAGAGTACATTAAACTGAAGTCAAGTTCACATTTAAATTGTTCACTATAGACAATTTACTGTCTCAGAATTCAAATAAAAATGCACGAAATTAATTCTATACTTCAAAAAGTTATGTATTGTTGTTATTATTATTGTTGTTGTTGGTAGCGGCTGCACTTCTAGATATAAAATTTTATAATCATGTATATTATAAAGCACACAATTCAGATTTTCAGGGCTATCTGAATCTAAAATTTGTGAATACCCAAATTTTATACTCACGAGCCGCCACTGACTACTTATAGTGTTTTCATTCATCCGAGGCATTCCCTATCTCACTTTGTGGATGGTAAAAACAGAGCTAGCAGTTACAGAAATAAAAGGAGTGATTTTTAAAATAACAGACCGTGCCCAAATCAAATAGGTAGTAGTGATAGCGGCCGGGAACACAAGAGGGGGAAGAGGGGGAGCGTGGAGGGAGGAAGATGGCGAAAATTACGGAATAATACGTAATGGCGGATAATGAGCAGGAAAAGAAGTGGTAATGATGATTACAGAAGACGTAGAATATGGTTACTTGCAGCAGGACGGTGTAATATGAATTATTAAGTGTATTGTGAACACAGTGCAGAAGGCTGTGGGATGAGTCGGGCGGCAAATTAGAGTTGCCAGGAAAATTGTTGTGAGCTGATAAACGTTTCAAGCACTGCTTACTTATTATTATCATCATTATTTACATGCTTCAAATACAGTAGCAACTTAATAATATGCATTTATTCAAATTTTGTTACTTGCTTTAGCCTTCAGCGTCACCCTTTAGGGTTTTCCCACGGCTGTTAATCTAAGTAAGGAAATTATGGTGGACTCGAAATATCGGTCATGTCTACTGTAGCAATATAGGTCAGTGTATTTACAAACCGTTAAGGTAATTTCATTGTGAAGGTTGGTCAGTGACTCCACGTTATTTTTTACAGACACAACACAAACATTATTATTTTTTTCCTCAGTTGTAAGATCAAGGCTCGTGGTTTACTTGGCATTCAATAAATGAATGAAATGTTCTTTAAATAGAGGAAAGTCACATTTTAAAGCCACAAAACTTTCTCTACTTAAGTATCCACTGACAAAGCACTTATTAACCACACTTATCGCGAGATTGGGCTCTGACTGACCAAGCAGTTGGGAAGCTAAGCAGAGATAAGTAGACGTGGTAGCGCTGAATGTTCTGCGGAAATTCCCTGCACCTGTATAAGGGAGCGTTCTAGCAAGTCGGACAGTGTGAGCTAGTGAGTTGTGACAACTTTGACATTCGGTGAGAGTTTAGAGACGCCGATGTATTTTATTAGACTCCTAAGTCGCGAAGAAGGTGAAGTGACAGGAGATATCGAATTATTCCACATTAGTAAAGTTGCAATATAAACTAAATGAAGGAACTGGTCAAAGCAGGGAAGCGCTGGTTAAAATTAGGCAAAGTCACAATACAAATTTCATATAAAATGCTTGCATTTTCTATCCACTTAAAGCTCAGCAATTAGCCAACTTCATTTGACCTTTAAAATTATTTTCGTAACTTTTCTCTGAACACAGACGTATAAATAATTTTACCTTAACAGAAAATGTTTAATTTTGGATGAACAATTCGCACTAATAACTGTGTTGAATCCAAAAATAAGAGAGTATTAGGAGTATTAATTTCGTCACATTAATATATTTTTCACTTCAGTTCAGTAATAACATTTTGTTTTTTTCTTCAATTCTGCAAATTTGTATATTAATTGTCTTGGGCGCCTGCTACAGCATCGACGTATAGGTATTATGGAACTTAATATAAATCAGAATGTGCATACGGCTCGTTAGAGAAGAATTCCGAGTGAGTTTAAATCTATCGATTATGGAGGCCATACATTTTAGACCCCTGTGCCTATCCATCAGTAGAAAAATTGTTCACGGATATTTCGAAGCTCAAAATGACGATACTAGTACACCTATACATATTGCCGCTGATGACAAAGTAGTTGAGAAGCCTTAAACCAAATCGTACACATTGCGACTCAGCGACTATGACTCAAGGTTATATGGAGGTTCGCGCCTGGTAGTCGGAATAATAAACAGAAAAGTCCCGCGCTCGCTCAACGTAAACACGATAAGAGCTATCATCAGATAATTAGAACTTCCTTGATATTTCGCCGTTTTAAATGTTCTGGAACCGTGTGGAAATTTCCAAAGGCTGTATAAGCAAGGGCCTTCGGAAGTCTTGTTGGGCGTTTCTGATATGACGACAACAACAGAAGAACAAGTGAAGCAGGAATGATGGGAATTATTTTTATATATAAAGAGCAAAAACAAGACTATTCTAAATCGATGATCGGTGGAGCTAGAGAAATTTGTAATGAAAATAGTGATTAGATGAAAGGAGAAGAAAATAAAAAATATATCTGTAAATCAGTCGGAGAAGAATGAAGAGATTGCATCAAAAATAAATGTTTTGAGGTGCCCTGAGTCCAAAAAAGCTAATTTATAAAAGTACTTGTTTGTATGTATGTATGTATGTATGTATGTGTGTGTGTGTGTGTGTGTGTGTGTGTGTGTGTGTGTGTGTGTGTGTGTGTGTGTGTGTGTGTGTGTGTGTGTGTGTGTGTGTGTGTGATCTTCCAAGATTGTGACACGAGGATGCTTAAGAAAAACTTCTCACCCCAGCTACCCTTTATATGGAATATTTTTGGAATGCTGTCTTTCATCCAAATCTGCTCTAATTATTTTTATTAATATATCACATATCGAGGAAATATTTTCGTGCATAACGCATTGCACAAAATATAGATATCTTTAAAGCGCACAATCCATTGCAAATAATTGTTTGTGTCTTACGATATTTCCAAGATATCCATTATTTCGGTTCGACTTGTTCAATCCTTTGTCATTCTATTTAAGTCCTTTCGATAGTCAGTTGTTTCGCGATTGAAGGGAAAAGTATATTTTTAAGGCCAAAATATAATCGCCAATTCTTAGAATTTTGACTATTTCTATTGCACTTGTATCTATAACGAAATGTGGAATGTAAATATTTTCGATAGGTTTATCTCAAGTAAATATAAGTAAAACAAACTTTCGAAAGAATAGCTTGAGGGTTGAAAAAGTTATGTGAATGTACCATCAAATGTTCACTGGAAAGTGAATGATCTTTGCATAATGTTACTAAAAATCCGCACTACCATAGATAGACTCGAAGTTCATAAAGCATTTTTCTCTTATTCAACCGACGTTTAATATTTCAATAGTTATGTTGTTATACAAGCGTGTCAAATGCATCATTTGAGAACGAGGAAGAGGTTAAAAATACATATATTCTATTCCGATATTCTCTAATGCACTTAATGTATTGGACAGTGTTTTTTTTCTGCGATAGTGATTAAAATAAATAGTACAGTGACAACTTCAGTTACTTTAAATGTCACTTTATTTTTCTTCTCAAAGTGAAACACAAAACGAAGTTCTCTGTGACTTTGCAACTTACAGCTGTTCTGTCCTATCATAACCTTGACACGCTCTTCACTAGTACTATTCACAATTCTAGTGCTCTCTGTCTCACGAACTGGCATGTTAAATTCACTAAAAACTGACTGACTTGTTCATATCTAAAAATGACGTAGCCCAGAATGTTCCCTGGAAATACACTTTTTACGAAACTTATGGTAAACAAGCATCTGTAAGTTTCACATTTTAAGACAATAAGTGCTCCCCCTAAAATAAAATTTATCTTAAGAAAAAATCTGATAAGTTTCATTCACGTCATTTAAATATCCTTCCCATTACCACGAGAAACAACAGAACAGCGAATGAGTAATAAATCCCTTTTGTTATTTGCTTAAACATTTAAGCATTTTAATTTTAGGAACTTTCACAGACACAAAATTCTCTAAAGCTTATTACTAATGGCTATTTTGCTGCACATGCGCAGAACTAGTCAAAGAACTGATGCAGGCTTATCTTAGAAGCTGTTAGCGACATTGTAGGACACAATTATCAAAAGCTTGTCTGCAGCTCACATTTAAATTTCTTGTTGATAACACTCGACCTCGGTTACTATGATTAGCGATGTAACTACCGTAATTAGGTACCCAGCTAAACGTGTTTTATTTACTAAAACTTTTGAGAGTTTGTATACGTTTTGGTTCCTCGTTTGTAAAATTCCTAACCTATTCGTCTTTGTTTATAACTGATGCCGGTATCCTTGAAGCAAATATGGCTTGATTTATTCAATATAAAGATGGAGGCGAGGTTTATTGTATTATTCTTCTATTTTATAGATTTAGTTAAAAGAGCAGTAAATTTTGAGCTAAATAGGAATATTCCTTTATAGGAATATTTTCCCGTGGACCTATAATATTCATTACCTAGTTTATTTTCTTAACCAGAGCTTTGCATTTAAAGATTTTATGACAAGAAGCTGTAAGGTGTTTATTTATAGCCTACATCAGCGCTGTCCAACGCGGCGGCCATTAAATATTTTTCGGGCGTCCTTCATAAGCAAATTTTTACTCCTACGACGTCCAATATTAATTCAGATTTCTAGACAAGCTATTTTCATCTGAATATTTGTCAGTACATACCCATGAAGTATGCTTTTCTGCACCTAAAGCTGGATTCATTACTTCCCTAACCAGTGATTTCCCTTTTTGCTCTCAAAAGAAGGATAGTTGCAGTAATGGTGGTAGTGATGGCACCCGCGCCTCCTAGTCAAATTTGCCGAGCACATAAGATAGTTGGAGAACACTGGTCTACATAGTGATTCTTGTTCTTTCGGGCGTCCGCTCATAGAGACGCTTAAGATTATATTACCTCATACCACTGCTTGTGATATAGAGGTCAGAACAAGGACGACAATGAAGGCGGCTTGTTTACGAAAAGATGAATTTCGAGAAAAATCCATGCTACGTCATTCTCGCCTATATAAGCAACTATGAGGGACTGTTACATATATTTATTATTAAAATAAGTATTATTTCCTTCAGGAATATACCAACAGCTATATTTGTAGGGTAATATTAGCTATACAAAAATATAATACAGCGCGTTTCAACTGTCAGTTTAAACTTAAAGGTTACAAATACTGTAATAGCTGATTTAAGTAAGATAAGGTTACACTGTATTGGTCAACATCGTGGTTTTATTTTCATTTGTTTCGTTTTATATTCTGTAGCTACTATACCTACTTACCATTTTGTCACTTTTACATACTAATGATCTGTAATTTGTAAGTGATGACTAAAACTAATGTTTGAATACAGAAGTCTATTTCAAGAAGTATTAAAATTTAGAACCTAACATTTTAGAGGCTGTTAATATTTAATTCCTAACTATGGGGATTAAATCAGAAAGCCAGAGGAATAGGTGCTTAGCCATCGGTTAACAGTTGCAGTTGCCAGTAATACTACGGTCTCCACGATCATCATATGTAACTGAACAATGATCTCACAAAAAATGTCATAAATGCTCTGCATGGTGTTGCAGAAAAAATGGTAGACATATTCTCAAACTTTTGTAAAAATTAAATCCACAGTTTTTCTAAAATAATGATGTTTTTATTTTCCTACAACCCTAATGGTGAGTGTCATAAGCCACTGTACGGGTCCCATGCAGTTCTACTTGAAATGTGGCTGTAGCAACCTTTGTGACAGCGGCTATGGCTCAAAGTTACAGGGAGGTCGGTGCCGTGCAGTCGAAACCGTAAACACATAAGCAGCGCGCTCGTCCAGCGTAAATATTGGAATCGCTATCACACATTATCTAGATGTTTTTACACCGCTTGCACTCTGTGCAAATTACTAATGGCTATATGAATTAGTGAGTGAGTTAGCAAATAAATGAGCCACTTAGCATAAGTCAGTGAGGAAACGAGTGTGTTTCCGAGCGAGTTCTTGACGACTGTGGTGAGAACTGTTACAGCAAGGGTCGAGACGTCTTGTGTTCGACTCTTGCGAGTGAACCGTCCGGAAGAAGAGGCTACGTTGAGCGTATTTATTATGCCACTACAACGTGGAAGAAAGTGAAGTGTTACACGAACTGAAGCGACAGTTTAAAAACTGGTCACAGACACGCTGTGTATAAACTGAAATCTCACAATGCAGTAATTAGCGTGATATACAAATGCATACTAACATACATTTATGTTTATATTCCTAGTCATGCACAGCTGAAATATGCATTAGAATATATTTAAGAAGAAAATCAAGCTAAAAATAAGTATGTTTTATAAGAAAAGCTTTGAACAATACTGGTTGCTCTGCTTTTTATAAGCATAACAAACAATATCTGAATTAGATATTATGTTTTGCAATGTTCAGCACATATGAATTAAAGAAAAAAGTATGCATTGCACTCACAGGACTTTCTCTGCTCTTGTATACAACTATTCTTACAAACGCTTATTTCTCTATTTCATGTAAATCGTGATAAACATTTGAGAAGTTACAGTTTTGCTAATTTTCTTGTAAGCATAAGCGAAATATGGGAAAACAGTAAGCTTTCAAGGATAGTCAAGTATTTTAAAGCTGAAAGCTGTGTTTTGATGTTGTAAGATCTCTTATGGCTTACCAGTTATATAAAAGCCATTCAAAATGAAGAGAATTTCTAATCGTTGTTCTTTTTAAATATTTTAGATTTACTATAAAGCAAGATGAAACTGGAAAGGAATTGTCTTCAGTGAATATGTAAACTAACTCCCCTATTTTTCTTTACACTTATTTTAAACAGCCTTTTACTCGTAGTTTTATTGTTCTGAATGATAAGTAGTTAATAACAGCTAAATTTATACACATTTTTACAGTTTATTTACACAATAATCCTCTAGTTTTGATATTTTTCCTACACTGAAGTAATGTAACCTGGTGTGGTTATCTGTTGCTTGTAAACACGTAAAATTAATGCTTATGGGATTTTCGATTATTTGTAATTCAACCTTAAGGGTATCATATTTTTCATTACTGTTTTAAAAACAATAAAATTTCTCTGGTAATTTGGAATATGTGCCACATATTCAGTGGTACCCAAAAGTCTCTTCCAAAATCTAATCAGAGATATGTACCAATTATAATGATTGAATTTCGAAGTGCTCTTTGAGGTTATGATTGGTTCTTGATTGACCAAATTTTATTCTATGATTATAAGTGAAGAGTACAGGAGAGGAATTTCAATAGAGGATTATTAATGAAAGCAATATCTCAAAGTCCAAACTTTGATTTTCATGCAATAAGCGTTTATGCATTCCTTTTCCCCTCAATTGTGTACCTCTACAGGCGTTAGGTTGATTTTCATTGTACATGTAATAAATACATTGCAACACTTTTGAGTGAAAACGCTGCTTAATAACATGTATAAAAATAAACAAAATGAAACTTAAAATCATTATGTAAGTATTTTGATTAAAGATCGCCTGGGCACCTGAAAACATTTTCTCTTTAGAACGAAACAGGTCCACTGATTTACTACATTTTAATTAAAAGAAAATTATATATCACCCATAATCAGCAGAATATTGGAAATGATAAAGTTAATTAAAAATATAGAAAGTATGTAATCTCTGATTCACCATTAATGTTTTTTCTTCTTAATCTGATAGTCGAAGCTTAAAAACATGGTCCTCCATGGATCAAGTATGGTGGATGTTCACAGGAAAACGTGGGCAAGAAAAAAATACGCATTTAAATTGAAAACCCATTTAATCGTACTTCACAAGGGAGGAGGAGAAGGTTGAGGGTAGAGTCACAGAAAAGAAAACAAAAACAACTTAATCACTACATGCATAACGCTAAAGTAAAAATATGGTAATGGCTTTTGTATATAGTATCGGATCCAGTCTAGTCTTGCATCGTATCATTACGCTATTCCAAAATAACATCACAAAGATTATACCCTCTCCTACGAAAATCCATGGAGAGGGAGAGATGGAAGGAAAATTAATATTATTACTACACGCTTGTATTCCACTTAGGTTCAGCCTGTTTGGGACGTACCGGGCATATCAATTCCACAGACATTCCTAAACCGCTTGAGGAACCATAGAAACCAACCTTGTCTCTCAGCCGAATCTTTCTTTTTTCTGTCATATTTTGGTACACAGATAATAGAGGTTATGTTTTATATAATTTAACATTTTCTGGCCAAGTCTTGGCGATAGAGCACTTAAATTAATATTTTATTTATGAAATACATCAAATAAACATCATTCGACAGCCTGACTGTTCCAGATAATTTTTCTCGCCCCAGTTGAGAATTTATCGCTTAGGTCAGAGGTGTTATGATATTACCTGTTATAAGTCCATCACATACATACATATATACCTATATTCGCTTAGAATT
This sequence comes from Tenodera sinensis, assembly GCA_030765045.1. Lineage (NCBI taxonomy): Eukaryota > Metazoa > Arthropoda > Insecta > Mantodea > Mantidae > Tenodera > Tenodera sinensis. The sequence goes on along the minus strand of CM060968.1, from coordinate 105,388,867 downwards.
AACAATTATTTCACAACATAAAATGTATATAAATATCCGATTAGTAGTTCTTTATTGTTATCATTATAATTGTTTTTGGTATCGAAGCAACAAGCATCCAATTGTACACGCTATACAACATGAGTAATTCCTTGTTTTTTACAAGTTAACATTCTTTTGCTATATAGTCAGTCTCGCCAACTGTCAGCCATAAAGCGCTGAAAAACAATTTATTGCACACTACAATCCTTTAATAATCAAAATATCATTATATAAAACTACACTAGTTTCCATTATAAATTCCTTAGAACTAAAAGGTGATTTATTTCAGATTATAAACTGGTTTTCTGTTATAACAAGAGAAAGTCGATATACCTCGGTTTTGTTTTCCAAAGTTGGCTGTGTTAGTCGAACTACACTAATCTAAATGACCATATTTAGGTTATGTTTTATATAATTTAACATTTTCTGGCCAAGTCTTGGCGATAGAGCACTTAAATTAATATTTTATTTATGAAATACATCAAATAAACATCATTCGACAGCCTGACTGTTCCAGATAATTTTTCTCGCCCCAGTTGAGAATTTATCGCTTAGGTCAGAGGTGTTATGATATTACCTGTTATAAGTCCATCACATACATACATATATACCTATATTCGCTTAGAATTAACAATTATTTCACAACATAAAATGTATATAAATATCCGACAAAATGAAATTTAAGAGTAGTGATTGATAAATGTTCTGAAATAATCTGAGAGTATATTGACCGGTGTGATCAAAATATTGATTAAGACATTTTACTTTAGTTTTCTTGATGTTTCTAAGAAGCTTAATCAGGATACGGAAATAAAATCTTCTTGGAACTCATAGATCTTTTATTCATTTTTCCTTTTCTTTCTTTTTTCTGATTTCTTGTGGTTCCAATAAGACGACCACAGTGCATAGATACCATCAATGTGTAATAAATACGTATTACCGTACAAATAATTAAGCATGAACAAAAATATATTAATCTAACGAATTCATGAAGTATAAATTTAATATCCAGTCTTAAAACTTCAGGAATTTTAGTTTCTCTACTGGTAAGTAGGGGAAGTATTGTATTCCACCCAAAAATTCGATGTCGAATTTTCACCTCAAATATATGTTTTGAGACCCCTGAATCCAAAAAAAAGCATCTTTTGAAAAAGGTCCATGTGTGTCAGTCTGTGTGTCTGTGAACAAAATAACTCAAAAACGAAAAGTCGGTTAAAAAGCAAAGTTGATATTTAAGTTTAATGCCCTTCAAGGAAGAGTTTTAAGAAAATAGCCACACCCTAAACTATCCTTTACATGGAAAATTGTTGGAAAATTTTGATTTTCTTCAAAATAGCTCTGACGATTTTGATTAAAACGTCATATGCTTGAGATATTTTTATGTCAAATGAAATTTATATTTTGAATTTTCTGGCTATAGCCTATGTAGTCGTAAACCGTAAGAGATAGACAAATTCTTAAAATACAAAAAATGTAGATCTCACTAAAACGCATAATTTATGTCTGAATACATTTTTTTACAGTGAACTATTTTGGAGATATTCCTTGTTATTTATGTCAGATTCGGAAAACTAAAACTTTCGTGAAATGGAACATCGTTATATGTTAAGTGTGGAAATAGAACGGAGTCTCAAAGCTTTAAAATATTTGACTATCGCTCAAAGCCTACTGTATTGTAATATTCCCCTTGCACCTACAAGGAAATAAGCAATAAGATTTATTTGAACAAATGTTTATCTTAACTAACAAGAAGATATAGGTAGATAGGTATAAGAGTCTGTAAGAATGGTTAGTCAAGAGTAAAGGAGGTCATGTGAATGCAACACATCAGATTTTTTTTAGCAAGGTTTCATAAGCCTTCCTTAAAACTTATGCTAAATGGTACTTCACTACTCCATTCTGGTAGGTGGTAAAAACAAGATTATGTCACTGTTTCCATCCAGAAACACACGTAAAGTCATATAAACTATTAAAATATAATTACAAAATACCTATACAACTGAAGAATGTTGTTGTAGTGTTTAACGCCCGCTTTTACTACTACGGCACCGCAGGCGGTGACACTGATGATACATGAAGATGGAGCACCGGTGGAATGAGATGGCGGGGGAAACCGGAGTACCCGGAGAAAACCCGCCCTGACGCCGCTTCGTCCACCACGAATACCACATGCGAGTCCCTGGGATTGAACCCGGGCCGCCTAGGTGGTAGGCGAGCGCGCTAACCGCTCGGCCACGGCGCCGCCACAACTGAAGAATGAGATAGAAATAGTATATACGTCTGTCAGATCCATTATTTATAGTTATAAAACTATACGTTCCAGAAAGTGCCGCCATAAATCATTCAATTGTAAGCGAAACAATTTATAAATCTCACGTACCTCAAAAACGTGAAGGTAAGTAAGTATAGGTACCATGCAAACATGAAAAACATGTATATCATAGAACTATAGGTAGCGGCGTGACAGCCCACAAGGGGCCAAGGCCTACCGCCCAGCCGCTGCGTCCCCCACCTCTACCCACTACAGGCGTCATTGGTGAGGTGCAGTATTGGAGGGTGGGACGTGGTCAGCGCCCCGAGCCCTCCCGGCGGTCTTCTAGACCTGGGGCCGCTACTTCTCTATCAAGTAGCTCCTCAATTGGTCCCCCCGGAACCTAACGAGGCTGAGTACACCCCGTGCCAGACCTCCCAGAGGGGATAAAATCCCAATGCTGGTACCGGGATCGAACCTGGGTCCTCCACTCCAGAGGCAAGTGCGCTACCAACTGCGCCACGGAGGCGGTCGAGCTATAAGTATACCTACATATTAATTGTGGAGGGCATGCACAGTTCATACATTAAATGACGTATAAGATAAGAGATTTCGTTGCAAAGATAGAGCTCACTTACCCGAGTATGAAAACATCGATCCTGTGATTACCTGCAATGAGAGAACAAAGCAGTTAAGGAAGAAAATATCATATTTTCCTTTAATTAGGATGAAATTAGATCAGTACATATAAAAGGCATACACTTAGATCCTGTAAAACCTTCAGTCTTATATCTTAAATAGTTTTTGAGAAACAAAATATGTTTTGCTTTTAGTTTTAGAGGAAAGTGCACCTAAATACTTCCATAACAGTGATTATTTTAAAATTTATACTATTGTTTACGACACGTGTAGTATTAATTTTATCATTTTATATGGATTATGCTTCGAAAACATTGCTATATCTGAGCGTCAAAATTTCATTTCATTGTGTTAAACAGTTTTTAAGAAACAACTGAAAATCGACTCCCAAAATGCAATCAGAATGTACTTAACGACGATTTAGTGTCCTTAATATCGCCCTAAATTAGACGTATGCAGACTATTGTATTCCGGCGACGAGCTACACTTACTCCAGGTGGTTGTTTGCAAGTTTAATGACAATTTAAATGCACGTGAGATTCTTTCCGGTTTGGTACAACATAAATTGCAAAGGGAAGCGCCTCGGGTCAGCATACGGCTATTTCCCAGTTAGTTTATACAATCAGATGAACTGTAAATGCATCCAACCGTGTAATGTTTGGTTTGTTAGTCGCGATAATTTTATATGTCGTGCCTCAGAGGGTCTAGAAATCGACAGAATGGTTTTCTACGAATTTAAAGTTGGGATTTTTACAATACATGCTCTTTTTACTTTCTCTATCACATATTTGCCTTTACCTATGTCTATATATCTGTGTGAGTATTCATTTGCCTGAACAGCATAAATGAAATACGAAAAAATTGGCTAAATACTTGTTCAGCATCTTCCAACATTCCTAACTGCCCTTTACGTGGAAAAAGTTTTGAAAATTTATGTTTTCTGAAAAATGGCTCCATTGCTTTTGATTAAGGCATATGTGCCGAATTTTCTGGGATAGCCTGTGAAGTCCCTCTTATTCTGTTTAACTGCTAAATGTAAGACAGACAAAATCTTATAACACAAAATATATCGTTCAAGTTATGTCAAATAAAATATTTTGTGGCTTTAAGCACCCCCGCCCACACACACCCCACACGCGAACCTTCTTCGAATATTTGTTTTCGATTCAGGGGATTTCAAAACACGTATTTGAAGTGAAATATTTGTGAATAACTTTTCGGCAGAGTGCTCCACGTGGTAGAAAAATAAAAATCTGAAGTATTAGAGACTTAACAGTGTTTTATTGTGAAAAACAATCTAATTGCCTATGCCCCTTATCCAATAATAATCTATAAATTAATGTTTATGTAGGTATGTTAATGGCTGTCGGAATGAATTTTTGAACCAGTGATTGTAACATAAATCTTCGATGTGGGCATTATTATGAAAGTTTGAAAGCTTCGAGCACAGAGTAAGAGAAGGTGAAACACAAATACCTACAGGCAGTAGATGCTCTAACCTAACTTTCTCTACTCACTCGTAGAAACTACTCTTAAAAACGTTTTTTCCTTCAAGTTCATCGATATAAACATTTGTAGAAATAGTTTGAATAATACCGATTCGTATTTGACAAAAGTATTCGGATTTGAATGTTGAAAACAATAAGAAATGTTTCGACTTAAACTGTGTGAAACAAGATTTTGTCTATCTTTTACGGTTTGCCATTTGGTTGTCCAGAATGAGCACTATAGATGTTATTCCCAGAAAATTCATTCCTCATGAAAATATCTTAAAACATATGGTGTTTAATCAATATTGTTTGAACCATGTTTGAGAGTTGACATTTTCGAAAATGCGTCTGTCCAAAGAGTAGTTTGCGTTGGAGGTTATGTTGAAACTCTTCGTGTTACATCCTTGGAAGATACTGAACATAAACCGACTTTTCGTTTTTGTGTTATACTCTTCTCACACGCATACAAACACACACTGACCTTTTTCTAAAAGTATCGTTTTATTTAGGGGACTTCAAAATGTGCTTTCCTAGTGAAATCTTGGCATCAAATTTTCGGTGGAATGCGATACCATCTACCTATATCTTTTATGTAATGTTTAGCGAAAGTATCCGTAATATAATATATAAACAAATAACTCTAACATGGTTGGCTCTTGTATTTCCAAATGTTTTATAATTTTGTACGTTATTTCATTACACTTTATGGTGTATTTAGCAGAACACTTTATGTGTAAATATCTTTACATTATGCTGTCGGTCTAGGTGGCTCAGCTGGTTAGATGCTGGCCTACTGATCCTAAGGTCGCGGGTTCAAACCCGGCCCAGGCGGATGGTTTTTAAGTGTGCTTAAAAACGACAGCTCCATGTCAGTAGATTTACTGGCATGTAAAATAACTCCTGCGGGACGAAATTCCGGCACACCGACGACGCTGATGTGATTCTGGCAATTGACGCGTCGCTAAACAACAAAATATTAAAAAAAATTTTTTTTTTACATTATACATTTTTAACAGTTTTATACATCTTTAAAATGTATTTCTCTACAGATTTAATAGCACGCTATGCCTGTATGACAATCCTAAAATAGGAAAGCTATACAATTTCTGGATTTTCTTTCTCTCCCGAGTTATTCTAAGAGTCAACAAGAAAATCCACTTACCTTGGAAATTGAGAAGAAACATCAAATACTTGTGCATTACTTTAACAATTACTTTTACGGTTGTTTGATATTATTGCGCAAGAACTCGAGGCTAAGGAACTGTATTTTAGGATCAAAAGCATATATTAGTGGTAGATAACTCTTCAGGCTAGAAAACGGACAGCCATTTTGTGGAATTCTAGACTCGCTACCTTCTTGTTCCTGTTATTAATAAGTGGACGGCATTATCTAAGGTGTATAAACCCATAATAAAGGCGAAGTTAGTCCGAATGTACACAGAATAATAAATAGGATGTCAGATAATCTTTGACACTCCCTTTTCAACTCCCATGGTAACATGTTCAAAAAGAAAAAAAAAAAAAAAAAAGATATATTGATAAGAATTCAGGTGATTTTCTACTATCTTGTTACCAACTTTAATAACAGAGCTAACAAAATAGGAAATTTTCTTCCTTTCTTCTTTGCAAGCTTTCTCCGCTCACTTTTCTTCCCTTGTTCCTTCTCTGCAATACTCGATAAGTTGGTTAACAAAAAACAAGCGCGGCCATTTTAGCGTGGGCATGAGTAGTGCGTTGTTAATGTGAGGTTATGTTAGTGATTTGCATGTCGGGAACCAGGTTTGGGTCCGTGTGGGCGAGCAGTGCTCCCTCCCCGCCCAGAAACAAGATGGCCGGCCGTTCATATGTAGCTACACCTCGGCATAACCAGTCCGACCGACACTGGCAAAATAACGGTTTGACCCTTTATGATGAGTTATGAATGTTCTTCGAGTTGTACATACATATCGAGAAAACACGGCCACGTCGTCCTGAGAAAATGCAGCTCATGTGTCAGACCTAAAAAAATGAGAAGTTTATGTTGCGCTTTTAAATATCTTGCTGCATGAAATTACATTTTGTCTTCACTAGTTCTTTCTTTTCTTCTTTATCTATTCTTATCCCTCCTTCATACACCAGAACAGGACCTAATTTGTCAAGTGTCTCTAGAGGAAAATTAAGCGTTTATCAAATGTTCCTCTAGCCAGTGGCGGGAAGTGGGTACCAACTTAAACAAAATAAAAAAATATTGGTATGTTATGTTCATAACCTTCTCTACCCAAATGGTTAAGGGATCCTGAGACTGAAAAATGAACGAAAAATTATCAAATTCTTGATTTTTTAGGTTTATGCATATAAATATTCCTCAAACCTTCAGTCATCGGTTGGCACTGAAATTGTTTAGATTCCGCCATTTTTAAAGCTGTAACATCTAAACACCCCATTTCTACTTAAATTTTTGGCAATATTTGTACAAAATGTGGGCCAAAAAAGGCTAAAAAACGACCATATTCAGCGTAAACAAGTGGTTAAACTATAAATCTTAAGAGAGAGACTCAGGAGGGAAGGTGTGATATATGCAGTAGGCCAAGGAGATAATGAACATGATGCATATGTGCATAAAAATTGTTTTTTCTCAACTTTACGTATTTTAATGCACTATCTGCTACTAGAATTTCTCTAGCATGTGCTCAACTTCAGTCTTTAGTTTCAAAATCTGAAAAAAATTAAATACACAAAAGCTTTTAAAAATATTTTCAACGTCCATCAAAGAAAACAAATTAGTTAATTTTAAACTAATTATTTTTTCTTCCTGCCAGAGTTTGGTGGTGTTTGTTGGACATTTAGAGTTCATAAAATAATAGAACTGTTGTAACATTGTAGTTTTTGATGTGCATGGAGTGTTTTGAATATAGTATTTTCGCATTCTTAAAATTAAATAATTAATTCTCTCAAAACTATGCTGGAACTTTGTGTGGTCGTTTATAATATAAATACCATAGATGTGAAAAATATGGATTTCACATCTTTAAAATTATAGAAAATCAACATCCAGTCACAGGGTACCTTAATTTTTATGCCGTTGCCCTGTCTATTCTTACGAAAACCTATTTTCTACCTTCTTCAGGTCAAACCTTGTATGCTGTTTGAGGTCATTTCTGGTCCCATTAATACTATAATGTTAATTAATATGCACTATTTTATTTGCACAATCTTGCCCGTATTGATATGCCTTTCTGAAACCTTTTAGGCTTTTTAAATAAATAATCACGTTTTAAATAATAAACAAAGAATTATTGATATATGGCCATAAAATATGCCCTGAAGAATTTACAATACTTTTTAACTTTTAAGCTTCCTTTATGTAGGAGTTCTGCTGTTTTTAGATTTATCCTGATGGTAACACCCCTATTTTCATATTTGAATATTGGAGACTTATGCATTCACCAGACCATTGTTGGTGATTTGCATTGTTGGTGTTATGAATGCCAGAACATGAAATAATTCGAAGATTCGTACTCCCCAGACAATAACCAAAGAAATGATAGATGCAGTAAATGCAAGTAAATTTCGACACCTGTTTGGGACTGGTGGCATGACTGGTGACATCGAAGGGAACGAAGAGATTCAGATTACACGTGGGAGACAGAAAAACAAATTAAATTTGTGGGTACTGCTAATTTTGTACACAGAGAATGCATGAAAAACAAAAAACTGATGAATACAATTGATGACACCTTGAGTTTGTGTTAATTATTTGTGGTTTTATTTCTTGGTTTTTTCCTACATATTCTGCTTTATGACAACGAAGTAATAAAAACCGAAATATTTTCAGGTTCACGAATTTGTAATATATCATACCCATTTTTAAAAAGTAAAGGTAAGCTGGGGTCATAACTTACCCCATACTGATTATGTGTAAACAGGGTAGAAGAGTGCTATATATGTAATTCTGGTCTTAAAGTTCTATAATCTTTGCATGACATTGCAAGAACAATTGAAGCTTCAGTGCCACGTACGCATTACGACATACCTAGGAGAAAGCGCCTACCGGGACCACTATAACAGTCATGACCAACCTTATGCGAAAGAAACATGCTTCTTGCCGAAAGATGGGACTCGAAACAAACCTCTCTAATGCTTGTTTACCTGAGTGAAGAGATAATGCTTGCTCCACAAACCCAAGTAGCTGGAGTGGAGCGACAAGGGGGTGTCATTTGTTCACAATAGCCGATGTTGGGCATTGTTGCCGTATACAATAAATGCAGACATATGCAGTTTCACTGCTGTAAATCCATCACCCACCGAAGTAAACCCGACTGACGTCATCAGAAAACCTTCACAAAGTGCACCTTAACCGCCAGTCAGAGACGCCGAACACTGTCGTCTGATCCTTCAACTCTGAAATATATGGTGAAGGAAATGATGAGTATACAAAATAATGGACAGTAGAAGAGGAACCACCCCAGCGCTAGCCAACCGACCCGGGGAACCTTCTAAAAACCTATGGTCAGAGTGGACGGACCAAGAATATTCCCTACTCCAAACTCTACTTTAGATAGAACATTTTACAGGCTGTGATTTTCTCATAAATGGAAGCTAAGAGAACTGAGTGTATTAATTAAAAAAAAAAAAAAAAAAGATGTTTAGAAAAAGGTACATGAAAAGTTTTGTGGATGGAGAAACGAGAAAATGCGTTAGACTAATGAAACTACATTACAGGCAAGCTTTTCAGAGCTGGTAACTATGTAGGGTTTCTTACAGGCACATTGGAGAAATCTATGTTGTGGCGGTGACTATGTCATTGCTGTGTCATAGTCATGGTAATTACGACTTTAATTTTGTGGCACTATTGCCAGAAATAGAGCATTTTCACACGACTTAAACCGCCATACTAGGCCGTTTAATGCTAGCATTGCATTAAATATATTGATATAACAAATATAATTAAAATTTCAGAGTTTGTGGCAACACATGCTGGCAAATTTGAACTCGTTTGGAAGTAATTTTGTATATTTTTTTTAAAAAACTACTGAACCTTAAGAGGTACAGAAAAACCTACTAAACAAGAAATACAGAAAAAAAGTATCTACTAGATAAAAATACATATAAAACACACAATTTATTACAATAAATTTTTTGTGACAGCAGCCGTTTCCGAAACATCCTTATTATTGGTCTGAATATTTCTTGATTTTTTAAAGTGCTGTTGCTATTCACTAGTTTCTCCGATATCGTTTGAGGCACTAGATAAAGTCATGTGAGTGTAGCACATGATTTTTTGCTATAAAATATAGAAAATCAGTTCTGGGTTTAAGAGAGTTCGGAAATAAGCTCTTAAGTTTCTCCAGAAAGACTTAAAGACTACTCTATATTCCCTGTCCTTAAGTTGCGGACAGTCGTATAACAGTTGTTCCTGCGCTGAGCACGTTCATAATAGATGTATAATGACAAAAGCATAACCCTGTCTTCAATCTCGCTGGAAGCAGTAAGACCAATGGCGCATAGATGGCAGTGTAATAGATGTAATTTGAGGGTTTGTGTAAATAAAGGTACTTAGTGAAATCGCAATGGACAGGGGCGTTCTGCGGAGACCTTCCTTGTCATCAGAGATGTTTAGTAACACGCACCGTGCGCTCAAGTGCTCATTTATCTGCAGGAGGCTGTTACTTAACGAGAAAATGATGCCAGGCTGTTACGTACACCCACGTAATGCGATTTTAACTGTCGCTTGCATGAACTTGGTAAAGAGCGCTTAAGTAGCGCTAATAAATCCGGAATCCGGAAATACACGCATTTGTCTGCCTGTTAACGCATTTAAACATGGCAGCAGGAGACTGTGCGAAATGGTTACGGTATTATTTAATAAAATTATGAATGGAGAAGTGCCAAAAGAGTGGAAAATGGCAATAATATCATCAATACACAAGAAAAGGGATAAAAATGTGAAACTACAGAGGTATATCAATTACAAGTACTTTTAGTAGAATTTATGGACGCGTATTTACAACATTAACAGCACCAAAATACAAAAATGAACATGGAAGTATAATCCGGATCTTTTGCACTCGTCAAATAATAGAAAAAAAAAAAAAAGAAAAAAGAAAGCTACACACTTATTATTTGTTGACGTCACAAAGACATACGATAGTGTGCCATTAAGCAAATTATGGTAAGTTGTACAAGAATTACAAATTTACAAGAAATTAATAAAGGGGATTAGAACACTATACAAAGGATCGACTCAAAAATAAAAAGAGGAAACATTAAGAGAAGGTTTTCAAGTTAGAGACGGATTACGACAAGAATGTAACCTATCTCCAATGCTATTTAAGGTTAAGAAACTTGAAGAGAAAATGCCAACAAATGGGAATACCTATTCCAAAAAGCTTATGTATACTCAAGTCATTAAGCTATCCGAAAACTATCAGAAACAGCCCAGGAACACTAAGAAATAAAAAGCATGGCTTTTCTGAAATAAGTGAGCTTACCCTGGTCGTGAAAGCAGATATACATACAACATAAATAACTATTGTGCAGTGTGTACTACAATGATAGGGTTGGAAGAGTGTAAAATGGTATCACATGGCGCTGTGCGGAAATTATGAATTCATGTGTGACCAATGCATTTACTATTTATTGTCGTTTGAGGTTCAACTGAATTTCTTTGATATAATACTGTGTCAAAATATCCTTAAGGGAGAAGTCGATTATTTCACATCAATTTAGTTTTTGGTTAATTACAGTTACATAAAATAATCAAATCAAACCTACACACATTAAATGCATAAAAACATTCGTGAAGAAATTACACTAAAATTGATCAATATTGCTGTTGTTAGCTAATGCGGGATTTCTGACAATGAAGTCATTCATCCTCTTGCTCTCCAATATTTTTCACTGATGGATGGGGCACTAGAAGTGGCCGGGCATATTTGAAGGTGGTCTCGATCCATTTCCTCTTGCAGATCACATAGAGGACAGAGTGGTGAAGAATATATCCCAATTCTGTTTAAATGTTTTGCCAGACAATCATGTCCTGTAATCAACCTGAAGGATGCAACTGCTGTTTTTCGAGGATACTCCGGAATTACTGTTTGAATGTTTGGTAGTTCCCATCTTTTATTCTTTGATTTTTCATAGTAATATTTTGCAACAATTTTTTTGAATTCAGAGTTGACTAATCTTTTAGCTGCATAAAATGGTAGATTAAATATAGATTTTTGTACACCGCTGGTACCCTTTTTTGCAAGAAAATCAGCTTTCTCATTACCACTCAGTCCACAGTGAGCCGGTACCCATTGGAAGACTAGGTGTTTTTGAAGTGCTGTTAGATGGCTAAGCATCTTCCAACATTCTATAATAGTTTGGTTTTTTGGTGACAACTTGGAAGGAATTGCTATAATTGCTACCCTGGAATCTGAGAGAATAACTGCTTGCTGAAAATGTGAAATTCTGTACAAAAGATTTTGTAGGGCCATTCGAATTGCTTCAATTTCTCCATCAAAGTTTGTAGTTCCATAACTTAAAGATTTGTAATAGGAAAAGAGGTGACATGTGACTCCAGCACCTGCTCCATCTTGGTTTGATATCAATGATCCATCAGTATAAATATGGAGCCACTCATGTTCTGGAAATCTAGTATGGATTGTCTCTAATGCCAATAATTTTAGAACACTAGTTGGAGTATCACTTTTTTTAACTTCTTCTGTCAGGTGTAAATAATATGTGATGTCTAATGTTTGTGTTGGATTGACTTTAGATATGAAGTTTTCCTTTGAATTAGGAAGGTGTACATCCTTCTTGATGTCTTGAATTTTGGAAAGAAAGCTCTCCTGAGTCTTTAGTGTATGTGTAAAATTTCTCTTGTGCCATGTATTAAACGGGAGTCTGATCAACTTTTCGTGTTGAATAAGAGCCGCTTTTTCTATTTCATATTCAATGGGGTATTGGTTGGTTAGTATTTCCATAGCTGCTATTGGTGTGGTTTTGATAGCACCTGTAATTAATCTCAGACTTTGGTTTTGAAAGATTTGAATTTTTTTTTGTGTTTGCTGTTACAAGGACTTCGCAGTAAGTAAATAATGGTTTGATATATACATTGTATGTTGTGTTAAGCGTTGCTCTGGAACATCCCCACTTCATTCCTTTTAGACGTTTTAACAGTGAAAGGCGCCTCTCTGCTCTTTGTATTACATTTTATATTTGTTTGGTCCATGTAAGTTTGGTATCAAATGTAACTCCTAAATGCTTTGCTTCCTTTGTTTCTGGTAATTGTTGACCCTCAAAATTTAGTTTTATTTTTAGTGGTTTTTTTTCTTAGTGAAAAGATTTGGTAGTTTGATTTTGTTGTATTAACAGTCATTAAATTTTCTTTGGTCCACCTCTATAAGTCGGTTAAGGATTGTTGCATGGTTTTTTCTAGTTCTGTACTTTTGCTTTTTGGTTTTGAAGTCCACATTACTAAATCATCAGCAAATAGTGCACACTTCACGCCTGATTCTTGTATTTGTTGTGGTAGATCATTAACAAATATATTAAAAAGTGTAGTGCTGAGCACTGCACCTTGTGGTAAGACACAGTGTACTTGTTTGTATTTAGATATATATCTTCCATATCTGGTTGCAATAAAGCGTTGTGTTAGGAAATGACATAGCCATGAAAACATTGGACCTTGTATCCCTATTTTTTTTACTTTCTTTAGTAGTTTTGTTCTGCATATAGAATCATATGCACTTTGGAAGTCAATAAAAACTGATAAATTATCTTCTTTTCTATTGAAGGAGTCTTTGATTTCTTGACTGAGAAGTAAGACTTGTTCATTTGTGGAGTGGAACTCTGAATCCAGCTTGACATGGGGATATTAAATTTTGTGATTCTAGGAACCAATTTAACCTGTTTGACACCATTCTTTCCATCACTTTTGCTATTATGCTGGTAAGAGCTGTTGGTCTATAATTTTTTATTTCTGATGCTGTTTTGTCTTTCTTCAAGAGTGGGACAATTATTGCTTTTCGCCATTCACCAGGTACAGTGGTTTTCCAGGATAGATTGTAGAGTTTTAGTAGTTGTTGTTTTGCTGTTTTTCCAAGGTTTTTTATGAACTCTGGATGTATGTGATCTGGTCCAGGAGACTTTTTGTTTTTTAGATTATTTATTGCAATGTTCAATTCTTGCATATTAAAATTTTGAAAAAAGATATTGCACTGAGCGTTAGGATTACATTCTCTTTCTTGTTTCAAATCTTTCTTAAATTCTTTACGTTCCTTTTTATTATTTCTTGTTACTTTGTGTGAATTAGCATAATATTTATTGAATGTTTCGGCTATGACTGCATCATTTACTAACATTTTATTGTTGTGTATGATAGGTGTGCTGTTGTTTTCTTCCCTGTCCTTGACATTTTTTATGAACTTATGAGCTTTGTTACCATCTGTCCTATAATCCATTTTTTCTAAGAAATTATTAAAGTAATTCTTTTTAGCAGTATTAATTTCTTTTTTTAGTGAAGCACATTTCTTCCGCCATATTTGTGTATCTGATATGTTTTTTGTTTGTTCAGCTGTATTTCTAGCTATATCCCTTTGCTTTTTCAGTTCTTCTAACTGGGGGTTCCAAAAGGGTTTGAAATTTTTAATTCTTCCACGAGGAATATGTTTTTTTGCGGTTTCTAAGATGACTTTACAGAATTCTTTGTTCATATGATCTGGTTGGTCATGCAGCTGTGAGTTGGTTTGTTCTTTAAATTTATGTTCTAATTCAGTTTTATATTTGTTCCAATCTGCTTTTTTGAAGTTCCAATACAGATTCGTAAGACCTTGACTGTTATTTGTATTCTCTAGTTTTATATCAGCAACTACCGCTCTGTGACCAGAACTTGGATCTTCTATAACTTGTTTTTTAATTTTTGAAACAATATCTGTTGTAGCTAACAAGAGGTCTGGGTTACTGACTGCTCCAGAGTAATGTATGAAGGTTGTGGGATCTTCTTTACTATAAATCAGTTCAAAAGTTGTGGTATTCAAAAATTCTTCCACTATCTTCCCTGTAGAATCCATTTTTTCATAACCCCATCTTTTGGAATGTGCATTGAAATCCCCAATTACGATTGTTTTATTTAATTGGTCAACAAATGAGAGATCTGGTTCATTCCTGGGAGGATTGTAAATACTGTATAAATGTAGATGTGTTTTGTTATCCCAAAAATTTAGCTTTATTAATTCGCTTTTATCTGTGTTATCCATTTCTTTAACAATTTCAAAGGAGGTTTTAATATCCTTTTTGACTCCAACTAATATTCCACTGCTTATCTGTCTATTTTTGGGTAGTAAGTGCAGTGAAAATCCAGTAAAATTGAAGTATTTAAGTTGGTCATTTGTTAGATTTGCTTCTTGTATTACAAATATATCAATGTTATAGTCAAATACAATTTTATTCAGTTCTACTCTTATTGATCAATATTTGCAGCAAGTTAAATTGCTTTACCCTGTGTCCGGACCTCCCTAACCAAACTTATTTACATTTTCTTCCAAAAAAAAGGGCTGTCTTGGTTATTTTTCTGTGTACTTGGTTTTACTAGTAAAGAAGATATACTAAAAATATCTTGAAATGTTCAATAACAGCATATTATAACTATTTTGTTTACCCAAAAACAAAACAACAGAATGTCTTTTACAGACAAAAGTTTTAATTCCACAGCTGAAGTATAGAAGAATGTTCACCAAATCTAAGTTCACTAAATATCACTAAGATTATCTACCACTTATATCACTTCTATCAAAATGTATTCTCATGCAATATTTTAACACCAATAGGGTCAATAGTTTTATTGTTTTAATTATATTAATTTTGATTTTATGAGAAACCGTAAGTTCTAATCGTGTACTAGTTCTGTTTTCTTGCCCATAGTTATCAAGATGTTATCGAAATAGGTACCCTTCATACTACTGGTGCCTCTATATTTGTCATTTTGTCATTTTGTCATTTTCAGGCTTAAATTCATCACCAAATATTTTGGCTAAAAAGTAAAAAAAAAAAAAAAAAAAAAAAATTAAGTTTTTAACAGATTAATGCTTCAAAGCCATTGATGCTGTCGGACAAGGTACAGCTTTTAACATACACCAAACCTGAAATTATAAGTTTTCAAATTAATTCAATGTATCCAATGTGCTATTTCGTACCTATTTCACAATGTTCAATTTGCATATGAACGTCCTCTGATACAGAAGGCCATGTAGATAGTCGGCCATTTTGCATCCATGTCAACAGAAAATTCCGCCTCAACATATTATTACAAGCGTTCGGTGAAGTAAAGTTTCTAATTACTGAAGTTAGGAACAACGAAATAAATCAAAACGGGTGTTCTTAACCTTTAATAGCTTTTTAATACTAGACATGCGTGTAATAAAAAATTGAACTGGCTTCATGCAACCCCGTAGCTTGACCTATCAGGCCTCCATTTCTAGCTTAATAACAGAGAAGAGATAATGGAGAAGGTACGCGGGCAGAAAGCTATTGCAATAATTAACATTTGTCTTTCATCTGCCGTTGACCATTATCAGCTTATTAATTTATTTATTATGAAACAAGTGCAGCATTTTGATCATACTTTAAATTGTGCTAATTCCAATAATTACAATTAGGATTAGTTCGGAGGGTTGTGATCACAGTAGTAAACATAAATTTATGTGGAAAAATGGTTTCAATGGCTCGCGCAATGACACTTATGGCTACCTTCGTCAGTTACTCCGGAGGACAGATCAAACTCGGGTATTTTTGTAGTCTTCAGTATTTGATAACGTGAATACTACATTGGCCCCATGGACGTCGGAGGTACCAGTAAAATCTCCAACTACTGCTTACTATCCTGCACCAATATTTTCTTATCACCACACTTGAATTCGCAAGAACCTAATCAGGGCCTCGGTCATGTTTACGTCCTGGTGCCCTCTTTCGCCTGGTTTAGGGCCCCGTCCCGGTTTCAATCTAGAAATGGTACGGACCCTCCCCTCTGCTCTGGCATGACTCCTTGGTTTGGCCACCCTTTGTCATCTCTCACCTCGTCCTTTCTACCGCTGGGGTGATAAGTACATCTTCAAAGCCAATTTTCGAATCCCTATGTCCTATTTTATCCAATTCTTCAGTACGATGAATTCTCCGCAGTAAGACCAAGTTAAGCACCTGCAAGTATTGTTCAGCGCAATAATGCCCAAACTTGGCTCTTATATGCACATGACGTTACATTCTGCCTTTGTTTTGTGCAGGAAAAAGTTGCAGCATCCATGAAAATCATTATCATCATTTTTGAGAATATTAAAGCTTTCAAAATGGTCCATGTTAAGGCGAGTTGGAGTGCGGAATTTTCTTGGTTTAATTCTCAATTTCTCCGGGTCGATAGGCAAATGCTCTGATGGTTCCTGTTCTACTGCGACTTTCGTATGCCTTATTTCCTGTACAAATCATGTCCTTCGCTATTTTAGAGTTGAAAAACCTCACGACGTGTTTAGCGAGTTATGGCCATACGTATACTATCATTTGAATTTCTTCAGATAGGATTATTTATCATTTTCATAGTCTGAGGTATGAATGAGGTTATGAACAGGGAGCGAGGTTAAGGCTGCACTGCCTTCCACTTTACTTGTTCACAAGAGCACTGCAAGGTCACCGGCACTTCCACTCTTCGTTGTCTGTGCACGGTTAACTTGATGGATTTCTTACTAAAACCCCGCTCTCTGTTATGAATGTAATTTTATAACCCAAAATAACATCAGCTCAAACATTAAAAACCACTGTAACACATTAAAACAAGAAAGAAAAAAAAAAAAGACGGTGAATCATAGAGTAGAATATGTTTTAACAAATGCTACCTCTGGAAAACAGTGGCATTTCTCCAAGTCTCTAAAAGCAACACGTTCAGATTTCCCTTTTTCTGTGAAATCGTTCGTGTCTGGATGCGGTCACATAGAAGTTTAACCAAATTCAATGGTTTGCTATAAATTATAATGACATACGACTAAGTAAATAATGTGCACGTGGTGGACGCGCAAGATTCAACGAGGCGGAATCTTTGTGGTTAGGGATGACCGATTTCAATCATAGCAGGGTTGCTACTCTGTAATATAGGGGCATACTCTGTAACAGGAAATTTGCAGATGCAGTTAACACTAATAGGTTCAGCACCAGGCAGCCTCATTGTGCACCTGACAATAGATCCATGTTGGTCACGCTGAACGGGTTCTGGTCACTCCTTCTCTCAGCTTTTCTATACGTGTTAGATATAAAGGTTAAATCTTTTGTGTTACAGGACCTCTTTCATTTCCGGATTCATTACTAAATGGTTTTCTCTAAACGGCATTGTATGTTGCCAGGTTCCATCATCGCTGAAGACAGGAGGGAGCTGTGTGAAGTTGAATTTTATGAGCTGCTTGCTGTAAGCGCAAGATTTCTTAAAGAAAGTGCGGAAAGGGAACACGAAGAGAAGATAAATCCGCAGATGAAATTTACCTACCGATCTTAGACGTCAAGCTCTTAAGGGTATATTGTACTTAAACACACTGACCTACACATGAGACATCTGATGTGTTGTGCTCACATGACTTTCTCTACTCTTGTACTAACCATTCTTACTAACTCTTATTCCTATATATTCTTCGTGTTAGATAAATATTTGCAGAAATTATCTTATTACTTATTTTCTTATAGATGCCACCGGAATATGGCAATACAAAGGCCTAGAGAGAGTCATATCTTTCAAATTCCGTTCTCCTTGCACGGTTAACACATAAAAATGAATAACGATGTTCCATTTGACAGAAGTATAAGATCTCCAAACTCACACAAATAACAAGGAATTTCTCCAAAATGGTTCACTCTAGGGAAAAAAAAATTATTTAGACATAAACTGTGTGTTTTACTAGGTGTGCATCTTTTGTATAGTAAGATTTGGTCTATCTCTTACGGTTTACCAGTTATGCAAAAGTCATCCAGAGTAAACAGTACTACATGGGCTATAGCCAGAAAATTCAAAATATACATTTAATTTGCCATAAAAACATCTCAAAGATATGGCATTTTAATCAAAATCGTTACAGCCAGTTTTCGAAATATCTTCTATTTAGTGGGGAGCTTAAAGTGGAGCAATTTTCTTCAAAATCTTCATACCAACTTTGCTTTTTAACCGACTTTTAATTGTTGAGTCATGCTGTCCACAGACTTACACACACATATCCATGTAAATTAATTCGCAGAAAAAATAAATTTGGTCTACTGAACTTCACATATATTTGAAGAATCTTCTGTTCTTTAAACTTACATGAACATAGAAAACAGTATTTCTGACAAATCAGCAAATTGGTTTTTCAGAATTCTAATGTAGTAGTGAAAACTGATGGATATAAAAATTTTTTAAAAATGTAGCTCAACTATTGGAATAGATATTTTAATTTGTAAATTGTATGTAAAATATGGAAAAGGTGCTCCAGTTCATATGATGTTTTAACAGCTCAAAAATACGAGCTTGCTGGATGCCATAATTTTGGAGAAAATGCTGCCTACAAGTTGCGGGAAAATGTAAAAGGCTAAAAAACTTGAAAAGGGTGTGATCAGCATGTTATTTATTTGAATGCCATTTTGAAAACTACGTAAGGCACAGGTCATATATTATATAGGATTCGAAAAGAATGAAAATTTCAATAGTGGAAAGAAAAAAATTACTTTTTGGCCTCAGAAGCAAGAATGTGCCCCTAGAACATGCACAAATAGCATACAATTTTAATTAATTGTTATTGCACATAATAGAACAAGTAAATACTTTAAGATATTTGGGATGTGAAATATCATTATATAAAACATACAGACTTGGAAGACGATATACAGAAATATCATCGTATAAATGGATGTATAAGGAGATACTTGGGGAAAAACATAAATAAAGTAATCCAGACTCGACTACATAACATCGCCTCTTGATGCATGGAAGTGAAACATGCGTGCTAAGAGCAAGTGATAGAAGACGTAATGAAGTAGAAGAAATTATTTCTAAGTTCAGTATTAGGGGTGAGCCTTAGAGACCAAAGAAAAAGTGAAGGAATTAGTGAGGAGGTGAAGATACAAAACACTATGGCAAAAGAAGTGAGAGAGTATCAGGAGAGATGATATGAACGTGTGCAAAGAATGTCCCTGAGCGTCTGCCGCTGCAAGCACCCGTACGACGAGCCGAAGTCCAAACTAAGCCAACCCTAGAACATAATTTCGCTGTGGTTGCCATCAGCTACTGCAAGTAACGAAGAAAGCAATAACATCCTTTCAAGCTTTCCTAGCAGTATTCACTAGTCCTCAACAGTGTCACCATTTCTAACATTCCGCTTTGTTGCCAAACGTACGTCTACTATTTTATTCCAATAGACACACTGGCCTCCAATAATTGAATATGACTTTGTGGCTAAGCTACTGACTTTAGCAGGAAATGGAACAGACTCGAATAACTTATCCTTTAAGGATTTAGTTCTCTAGGCTGGTTGTAGAAGTAAACGATGAATAAGTCGTTACCTACTGACAATCAAACATTCTACCTACTTTATTTTGTATTTATGCAACCATGGAATATAGAGGAAAACGGCACAGGAAGTTTTATTTCAGTTTAACGCCAATAAATCGTCTTTTTTTTTTTTTTTTGACAAACATTTGTGTCGAGTCGTTGGAGGATAAATAACATTATTAGATACCGACTTTCCATTTTGAATCATACTCTTCACACAGAAGCACTCACACTCCGGAGCGGGGGGGGGGGGGGGGGCTATGATATATATATTTCCGGTGCAATCATACTAACTGAACTTTCAAATATCTCGGGAGATAACACTTGAACCCGCTAAGGCAAATACTGGATTGGATATTTAATAACACGATCCAAAGTTCCATAACTCTAAAACAATTGTAAAACTGTGACGTGTTGCACTCACATGACTTTCTCTACTCTTGTACTACTTAGGAACTCATTCCCATATCTTCTTCATGTTAGTTGAGATAAAATATTTTCAGAAATTATCTTATTGCATATTTCCTTGTACGTACAAGCGGAATGTTAGAATATAGTATGTTTTGAGCGGTAGTCAAATCTTTTAAGGCTTTGAGATTCCGTTCTCTTTGTACGGTTAACATATAAAAAATGAACAACGATGTTGCATATGACGAAAGTTTAAGTTTTCTGAAACTGACACAAAGACCAAAAATGGTTCACTCTACAAAATGTTTTATTTGGACATAAATTGTGTATTTTAGCAAGATCTACAGCATGATTTGGTCTATCTCTTACGGTTTACCAGTTATGCAAAAGTCGTCCAAAGTAAATAGTACTACATGGGGTATAGCCAGAAAATTGAAGATATACAATTTCATTAGTCATTAAAATATCTCAGACATATGACATTGTAATCAAGACCGTTAACCATTTTCAAGAAAATTAAAATTTTCCATGTAAAGAGTAGTTTAGGGTGGAGGAATTTATTTCAAAGTCTAGAAGACCATTAAACTTAAACATCAACTTTGGTTTTTGACCGACTTTTCGTTTTTGTTGTTATGCTCTCCACAGAGCGACAGACACACAGACAGATACAGATACACATGGACTTTTTCTAAAAGTGTTTTTTTTTTCAGGGGTCTTAAAGCATATATTTCCGGTGAAATATCGGCATTAAATTTTGGAGTGGAATACTTCCTCACTTTACTAAACTAGTAGAGAAAGTAAAAAGGAATAATAGATGGTAACAGAGAAGGCTGCGCCATCTGTTGACAGATGAAGGGAGATACGCTGCATACCACAGTAATGCCATCTGTCGTCACAGAGGCGGAGGAACAGTTACCCTGCACTGATACCTATGTGGACTTGTCACGAAGCAGGATGGTATGGTAAAGGGATGAGACCTTGAAGGTTATGTTCACCACACATCAATCTGCGAGCTTATCTCCTAACAAATCCGTTGCGATATGATTGCGTAATTAAAGACACATAAAATAAATAGAGAAAAGTTTTTGGGTGGAATGTAATACTTCTCTACCTACTGTACGAACTGAAGAAACTAAAAACTTACTCATTTTGTGTTTTAAGAAGACTAACAACAGAAATACAACGCAGTATTTATGCGCATTTTATCTACAGTGAGGAGAGCTTTCCAATTTTACAGAGACTTTCGTGATCATAAATAAAACAAATTGTAAATGACAATATTTAAGAGCATGCGACTCAGCGATTTAATTTAAACAGAGTACGTTATGACTTAAAATAGTTTATATCTGGTTATGAAAGATTAGACATAAATTACAAGTTAGAGGCATAATTATTATGTTGTTAATGCGTTTTCATCCGAGCTTTAAAGTTGCAAGCACGCCATCGCACAGTTTTATAACGAGAGAACAAAAAGCAACACGAAAGTCTAAGGTCAAGATTCCTAAGAGTAATAAAAGGTAAATGAGGAGGAGAAGATATAAAATTCAGCACGTGCGACATAAACAAACGTTGCATGAGTAACGCAATTAGAAACCCATTAAAAAGTACCGTATACCCCTAAAGCTGCTGCTAGTGATGATGTTCTGCAATAGATGACATCAGTGCATACGATTTGAACAAAGGATGAAAGTCTATTAGTAAATACTAAACATCGGGAGATATTATAAACAAATGATAGAACAGTGATGTACAAATTTCACTCTTTGGAGATACTTACGTAATTTTCTGCTATTCCCCACTCCACTCTTTCAATCGGAGGGTGAGTCAGTCAGTAATACAAGAGACTCCATGACAGCTTCCAAGTCATAAGTTGGATTTTCTGAGAATGTTTTCAGAAGAGCCCGTCATTCTGGTCTATTTTTCTTAAATGTTAAACAGAGACATACAAACAGAGAATACAAAATGTAGAACTCGTTAAAGCACATAATTTATCTCAAATAGTTCCATCTTCTTTTCAGTGAACTATTTCCGAGATATTCTTTCTTGTTTGTTTGAATTTGCCAATACTTATACTTTTCTCAAATAGGGATATATTATTCTGTTCTTTTTATCTGTTAACCTTGCAAAGATAACGGAGTTTCAAAGGCATCGCATAGCAAGCAGCTCTTAAAATATTTCACTATCGGTTAAAGCCTACTGCATTCATGGAGCAGGTTTGAAAAGATGAAACGGTGTCTCCTCTCTCGCCAGGAGGAACGTCATGCGTGTTGCATAAGCATGCAGGCGTAGGCAGGAGTTGCTTGAAAACTACACCTCTACCTTCCGTACAACAGTAAAGTGTATCTCTCAAAAATACCACTGTCATATTTCAACCCCTTGTGTAGAAATATGCACGTTTAATTTATATGATCAAAATATTGCAAAAACCTCCTAAACCTAGTTCTCTTATCCGTCATGAGGTGGTGCTGTAAATGCACACACATTACAGTTTGTTAGTTCTCAAACATTTCGAAGGCTTCTCTTCAACTTTAGACTGCGGTCCGGAGAGTCGAGAAAGAAGAAAATGAATTGGATATCCCTTTCAATGCTGCTTCTACTATGCATCAACTGCTAAACCTTCCGTCCCTGCATTTCATTTCACCATTTCAATTAGGTCTTTCAGCATCGGAAGTGTTAGTGATGGGCGAGTTTGGCGCTGCTGTGTGGGCACTTTGTGAACTGTAACTGATGCTCGCGGCGTGTAGGTGGAGTTATAGTCACCTTCCCAACGGTTCCCAACAAAGTCTGCGAAGACTGAAGAACAGATCTGATTGTGTACAATACCCATTAGCAATGAAATTGAATCCCTCAACAATGGTGTGAAATGGTAGTCGTTAAAGATACCGAGAGATAGTCTTGACTGTACACTCCATCTTTAGAGGTCTGATAGCATGAGTAACTGTCATATTTTTACTGATGGCAAATACGGAACTAATTATTTTTAGCTACATAATTCGTAAGGGCGTTGCTCTTACTGTCATTTCGACCACAGCATACATGAAAATAACTAACTTAGCTAGAGAGAAGAGTAAGGATACTCACAAAAACTTACAAGACTGATACAATGTTTCTACTTTCAAACAAAAATAAATGTGAGGACAATGGTAAAATTTTCACAAAAATTCTTACTAATCAGGGTGTCCCACAAGGGTGTACTTTGTCACCTACAATTTTTAGTATTTATATTGACGATCTGGTGAGGAAATGGAAATAACTAGTGAACCTAGGTTTTAAAATTTCAAACAACTTTTTAAATATTTTATTGCTTGGCGACGATTTGATTGTTATACAACATAGCGAGTCTCTCCTGCAAAAATATACTTTTAAACTTAATGAGCTTTGTGAACAATATAACATGAACATTTCTAGTTTGAAAACAAAGGTAATGTAATTGATTGGGAAGGAACCCATTAGAACAAAACAGGTAGAACAGGCGTAGAACAGGTGAGTCATTTTAACTACTTGGGAACTGATCTCAGTTATGTAATACGTAAAGAAACAAAACTAAAGTTTTACAAAGTTATGGCTGTGAATACGGCCATAAATATATGCTTTGCTTTGACACTAAGAAGCAACAGAGTAAAATACAGGCTTCAGAAATAAAATTATTAACTGTGAAAGGATATACAAAGAGAGACCTATTAACTAATGAAAGTATAAGAGTTAGGAATCTTTAATATAAATGACAGGCTAAAAGATTTCAAACAAAAGTGGAAGAAACGTGATATACAAATTATAAACAAATAATAAAATATCATCCTAAAGGTAGGAGATTGGTGGGCAGATCCAGGAAACGATGGCTAAAAGACTGAAGGCGGAACAGGCACTTGATTGCCTATGCCATGAAGAGAAAAGAAGAAGAAGAAGAAGAAGAAGAAGAAGAAGAAGAAGAAGAAGAAGAAGAAGAAGAAGAAGAAGAAGAAGAAGAAGAAAAAGCTGGAGAGAAACTATTTACAATAACTAAAGCTACTACAGTTATGATATGTTAGCTATGGTCCATTGTGATCGAAACATCCAATCTTCGTAGTTTACAATGTTTACTTACTTTATACTTCTTACTTTCTCTACTGGTAATTAGAGGAAGTACTGTGTTCCACCCAAAAATTCGATGTCGAGATTTCACCGGAAATATATGTTGAGCCTCTGAATCAAAAAAGAAAAAAAATGTTTACAAAAGATCCGTGTGTGTGTGTGTGTGTGTGTGTGTGTGTGTGTGTGTGTGTGTGTGTGTGTGTGTGCACTTGTGTGTGCGTGCGTGCGTGCGTGCGCGCGTGTGTGTGACTTGTCAGTCTGTGGACAGCATAACTCAAAAACAAAAAGTCGGTTAAAACCAAAGGTTGGTATTTAAGTTTAATGTCTTTCAGAGATGCGGCAAGAAGATTTGGAAAAAATACCCTCACCCTAAACTACGCTTTACACGGAACATTTTTCGAAAATTTTTAATTTCTTAAAAATGGCTCTAATGATTTTGATTAAAATGCCATATGTTTAACGTATTTTTATGACAAATGAAATGTATATTTTCAATTGTTAGTTATAGCCTATGTGGTACTGTTTACTGTGGATGGCTTTTGAATAACTCGTAAACCGTAAGAAATAGACCAAATCTTACTATACAAAAAATGTAGATCTCGCTAAAACATACAATTTATATCTGAATAAATTTTTGTTCTAGAGTGAACTATTTCGGAGATAGTGCTTGTTTTTTGCCTCAGTTTCGGAGAACTTAAAACCTTCTTGAAATGGAACATCGTTGTTCAATTTTATATGTTAAGTGTGCAAAGAGAACGGGATCTCTAAGTTTTAAAAGGTTGACAATCGCTCTACTGTATTCTATTGTTCCCCTTGCACCTACAAGGAAATAAGTAGTAAGGTAATTTCTACAAATGTTTATCTTAACTAACACGAAGAAGATAAGAGTAGAGAAAGTCACGTGAGTGCAACACATAAGATTTTTTGTAATCAGTACCTTAAACATATTCATACTAACCAAGAAACTTGTGCTAACTCCTTTGTTAGTACTGGAAGACCTCCTAGTAAAGGGCTCAACGACCTTGTTGTTATACTTTAATATTCTTCTGAGTATGTAATCCATCTTGGGCAACAACCAATTTTCATTAAAACAGATAATGGTTAATGAGAACGATTAATGTTCCTAATTACCACTGTGATTTCTTCCTTTACTCTTTTGGAACATCCTCTTCTAATGTGCCTTCGTGTCTTTTGATTTAAGTATACGCTAATTTATGACTAAATTTATCAAAGGTAATTGTCTCCAAATTATGTCGTTGTGGGGTAATGGCTGTATCAAGTATGGAGGTGAACGTCGACAAAATATAAAGAAAACAAATATTTTCTAATTGTCGCGATGATGACAAGAATCCCTTTCCTGTGGAAGGAGAATCCCACCAAGAAGGCATTTAAAATAATGCTTTTATTTCAAGGAAGTTTAATTAAAAGAGAGCAATTTTTAGCTAACTGCTAGGAATTAAGCAGCGCTTCGATTAGCGAGCGTAAGGGGAAAATTCAGAAGGGAGCAGGTGCTGGCAAACCGCCTTATTTATCCTCTGCTCTTAATTACAGAGTGTGCTAAATGTGGGCGAGCAAATTTAACTCTGAATCGCATACTAAGCGGTACCTACGTACGTACTGACCCTGCTTCTCCATCTACATGGCTCAGGAGGAACTGGGTTCGATTATCTTGCCCTACCTTCCTGACCCATGGTTGTTTTCCCCTTTCTCTACTACGTATAATAAACTGGACGAAGTATTGTATTCCACCCAAAAATTCGATGCCGAGATTTCACCGGAAATATATGTTTTGAAGCCCCCTGATTCCAAAAGAGGCACGCTGTCTGTGTGTCTGTCGATCTGTGAACAGCATAACTCAAAAACGAAAAGTCGGTTAAAAACCAAAGTTGATATTTAAATTTAATGTCTTTCAAGGATGTGACACGAAAATTTTGAAGAAAATTTCTCCACCCTAAACTACCCTTTAAATGGCAAATTTTTCGAAACTATTTATTTTTCTGAAAATAGCTCTAACGACTGATTAAAATGACATAAATTTGAGATATTCTTATGGTAAATGAAATGTATATTTTGAATTTTCTGGCTATAGCCCAAGTTGTCCTATTTACTCTAGATGACTTTTGAATAACTGACAAACCGTAGAAGACCAAATCATACTATACAAAAAATGTTGATCTTACTAAAACATACAATGTTTTAGAGTGAACCATTTCGGAGATATTCCATGTTATTTGTCTGAGTTTTAGAGAATTTCTGCTTCTGCTAAATGGAACATCATTATTCATTTTTTTATATAACCGTGCTAAGAGAACGGACTTTGAAAGCTTTAAAAGATTTAACTACCGCAAAGCCTACTGTATTCTCATATTCTCCTTGTACCTACAAGAACGTGAACAATAACATAATTTCTGCAAATGTTTTTCTCAATTAACACAAATAAGATATAAGTATGATTAGTACAAGAGTAGAGAAAGTCATGTGACTGCAACACATATTTTTTTCTTTTGTCGGGGCCGCTATGCGAATGCTGGTAAGGAAAATTAGAAATCCCAAACTTTTTGTCTCGCCATTTCACCTTACTTGTCAGCTCATTTAACCCTCCGTGATCTAGAGGTAACCTGCTAGCATCTAGTTTAAACCCTGCTGATTGTGATAGATTTTTCCGGGCATAAAATCTGTCCTTCGGAAGGGAAGTACACCTCGGGCCAGATAAAGAGGCCTATGAGGAAAATTTAGTGGTCTTTCACGTCAAATATAGATGAGGCACCCAGTTTTTAATTTCACTTTCCGGGAGTTTTCGTGTGCATGGCCTATCCTTGCTCACTGCAAGTGCTCGTCATCCGGATCGTGGGAGATCTCCGGTTCCAGGCCCTTGGGAGACCTATGAGCGAGGGACTTTTAAGTCTGTAGTCGTTAGGGTCCCTGTGCTCTGCTGCTGTGTTTCTCCTCAGCTATGACCACTCTTCGAATTCTCTCACCTCACTCCTCCCTACCGGGGACGACCCTTCAGGGGCATAATCACAAAAGATTTCATTGGTCGAGTGCTCAGTTCGCCCTACGAACTTTGTCTATCCCATTCTTACGTACCATCGACATATTTACCTCCTCTACTGATTTCCTATAGTAAGTGAAGGAACATTGCACTTCACACAACAATTCTATGTTGTAATTTCGCCAAAAATACAGTTTTTGAGACTTCATGAATAATTTTCTTTAGAAAAAATGTCTACGTGTGTTTGTCTCTCTCTCTCTCTCTTCCTTTCTCTGTCCCCAACATACCGACACCGGCCGCCAGTCAAAGAGATGCTCAAGTTTATTTTGTTGTTTAACGACGCTGTCAATTGCCAGGATCACATCAGCGTCGCCGGTGTACCGGAATTTTGTCCCGCAGGAGTTCTTTTACATGCCAGTAAATCTACTGACATGGGGCTGTCGTTTTTAAGCACCCTTAAAACCCATCGGCCTGGGCCGGATTTGAACCCGTGACCTTGGGAACAGTAGGCCAGCGTCGAGATGCTCAAGGTCAAGCTGTCTCACCCCACTGCTTGTAAACACTAGGTCCAACACAATGAAGCGGTCAGAACAAAGGCGGCTATGAGCGCGGCAGAAGAAAGCATTTCGAGCCAGTTCGAGAAATCGCTCAGTTTCCCAACAGCACTTCCCCTATCACTCCTACCTGCACGTTATTATTATTGTCATTTACCGCCATCGTTCCTGAGCGCTACTTTAGTTGTACCCTTGTCGCTAAATCGGCTGGCGTATCATATCAAGAATATTGCGTATGAAACAGATCGCCTCAATGTAGAGATCTTATGTCAAAGGATCGTTGAAGCAAGTGCCGCCGTCACACCCTAAGTTCTGAGAAACAAGAGGGCGGTTGGAACATTGTATCAAAATGTCAATCAATAAGATATCATTTTAACACCTATTCCATGAATGTCAGTAGCGTTTGATGATAATGATAATATTAAAACGACTTACGATAAGACTACTAATTATGAAGTTCATGTTAATAATAATAATAATAATAATAATAATAATAATAATAATAATAATAATAATAATAATAATAATAATAATAATAATAATAATAATAATAATAATAATAATAATAATAATAATAATAATAATAATAATAATAATAATAATAATAATAATAATAATAATAATAATAATAATAATAATAATAATAATAATAATAACATTAATAAGAAACGAACAAATGCCAAAGACACATTAAGTGCCCTCATGATTGCACTTTACAATCTATAGTTCAAATGTTAGACAACAGCAGCATTTACATTGTTTATTATCACGGACTAAACACGCTAGTTCAACTACATCTCACTTTACGTCTTCGTTGAGACAGAACATGCCACTGCCGTCTGTTGCGCCGTCGAGTTCTGCAACTGTTTTAACACACAAAGGGATATCTACTTACGCCGATGCCAGATGAAGTGGGCCACCTCGTATACATGCGTTCCCAAGGTGCTCGAGTTTCTCAGAGACTAATTTCTGGTACTGTTCTCCGAGCGAGTTTGTGACGACGTTAGGTGTTCGCTGTTACTGCAAGGGATTCTAGACGTCGTGTGTTCAACTCACCAGAAATCAAACCATTTACTGGCTATCGCTTCTAAGCAGAATTAAAAGCCACTGGTCTGGGCCGGGTTTGAATCCACTACCTCATATGAGTAGACCAGTGTAGGCCAACTGAGTCACCCAGCCCGACACCTCGGTCATGCTTTGTTACGCCATTACGTCAACGTAAAGAAAGTAAAGTAATTGCAAGTACAAGGTGAAGTAAGAATGTATAGTGGAACTATAAAACTGGGCTAAAGTCGCAATACACAAGCAAATAATTCGATGTCGCTGACTGTTTAAAAAAGGAGCTGTAATTCGAAGCTTTACTTTTGTTTCGATTTACTTTTTGTTTCTTCCTTTATTTAAACTCAGAAATTACATTTCAATTAAGTTGATTGCTATTATTCTTATTATTTCTACTATTTAATTTAGTAAGTAGAGGAAGTAAAGTATTCCGCCCAAACGATAGTTATTTTTCACCGAAAATACACGTTTTGAAACTACCAAAATAATAAAGTGTTTTTTTTTTTTTTTCTTTCTTTCTTTCTTTTAAGAAGGTTCTGCATATGTGTCTGTGAACAGCATAACTCAAAAACGAAAAGTTGGTCATTTACATCAAGCGTCTTCCAAGAATAGTTCACCCCGAATTTTCTACTATTTTTTATTTTCCAAAAATTATCTTAACGATTCTGATTAAAATACCGTATGTTTAAGACATTTTCATGACAAACGTGGATCTTCAATTTTCTGGGAGTAGCCAGTGAATTCCTCTTCATACTGAACCGTTTTGTATAATTGGTAAAGCGTACGAGGTAATTTGTCTTACAAAGCAATACATACGTCATAATAAAGGTACTAACCACCTGTTGGACAACGTGATATCAAATTCTATCATTACTTACAGTCACATATGTTTACCTTTCTCTTGATACAAATCTTTGATGAAGGTTTCGGGCCAAACAAACAGCTGCATATCCTGCCAGTATCAATAAAACATATTGGATAAAACTTTATGCATGTCAGACTCATATCTTGAATAGTTCCAAAAATTGAAGGACATGAATTTAGCCGGTTCAAGGTAGATAGTATTATTTTCTTAATTATGTGAATATTTTGATAAAATCGATCTGCAATTTTTTGTTTATTACTAACCAAGAATGTTATTAACCCCAAATTACTGCCATTACAGCACTAGTGCATTTAGTCACATTAAATACTGTCTGAGAAAACAGGTGCCTTACAACAGAGCAGAAAAACAGTTGAAAGAAACAAGGAAGAAACCTAATGGCTTGAACAAAAATAGTCCCCTTTAAAAGATAAGAGATAAGGTTCATCTCTCTAGGACATGGCTTTTTCTCTCACTCCGAAGTTATGCAGATACAAAACCCGTTTTAAAATGCACTAAAATACAATTATTGTGCCTACAAATATAAAAATGTTTACCCATAGCTGAAATTTTGTTAAACTTTTCAAAAAATTAGTTTGAGTGCAAAACATAGTTTTTTACTTTAATTCCTCTCTGAGCCATTTCAATGTAAAAGAGCACACGGATAATAATTTGTATTTACTTGCCGTTCCATTTATTCGACTTTGTATTTTTCCTATACTTTTCTGTATTAAAACTGTTCCTTGTGATATAACTTTTACCTCATATAGGGGACCATTTCAGCAGCGCTGCAGATTCTTAGCACTTGTAGCACTTCTGACCTTACCGAGTCTCTCCCGGAAGGGAGTTGTAAGTTTGGGTTGGACTCGGTGCAGCAGTGGTTCCCGTTACCTTTTAGGATTGGCCTCAGTCGGGATTATAAGACACCTCAATGTCCTCCGGCACTGTTCTGGAGAGGTAGTAGACAGTTGCTAGGTACTGTCGACCCCACCGAGTTCACGGTAGTCTTCCCTAATGGTTTGAGGCGCCTAAGTGCCGCATCCACTTCCGTCCTGGTATAAGCTGGGGTGGGTTGGTGAATAAGATAGATACCACCCCTAATGAAAAATGAGTTTCAGTCCCTGAGTATATAGAGGCCCAGGAGGGTTGCTCTCTCTCTTCCCTCCGTGAACTATTTTGTTAGAATATTCAGTACAAATTAAGAGAGAACCAACATAGAAAATGGGATTTTGGATTTTCTTAAATCGCTCAAGATAAAATTAATTAGACCTCAAGAGAAAAAGTGTTATTCAAATTATATTTCTTGTTCATTATCTGACTACCCTCCCCTTACAAGCCAGTGCTTAGGGTCAAACGTCTGTCGAGGAGCAGAGGAACCTATGGACCAGGCAGGGTGAAGACTTGGAATGGAGACGAAATGGACGAATGGAAAGGTGATGATGGAGTGGCTGATGGAACGAGTGGCGGGGAAAACTGGAAAACACGTAGAACACCCGCCTAGACGCCGCTTCTTGCACCACGAATATTAGTTACAGGTCCCTGGGAGCGAATCCGGTCCACCTTAATATAATATATTTTGTATAATTGTATATTTTAATATACTTTATGAGATTACCAGAGTAGTAAATAAAATTCAATGTGTTATATTTGTACATTAGTGTTTAAATACCATTGTAGAATTTTAAATTTTTAAGCAATACGATTTCTGGATTATATAGAACAATTGGTTAATTAGTATATAGGGTCCTTAAGATATTAGCGAGTAAATAATTGATATATGAGATAAGTACTATTCAAGCTTGCTGCAGTATATAAGCACCATTTCATAAGATTGTAATTTGTCTAACAAATTACCTTAAGAAGGAGATTTAGTACGAAGAAAAAGCTAAGAGGATATCATTATGCTAACAATATAATGACGATAAGCACTTATAGCGGGAACGCACAAGAACTCAAGTGAGTAGAAAGTAAGAAATACGTTAAATGGATTGACAAAGAGAGGAAAAACTAACAAAACCTTAGTTGCAAATGGCATAAGAAGCCACTATTAAGGGATGATGTTGGACAGCCCTGGCCCCGATGTGGACAAGAAGCGAACCCAGACTGGCTGTATCAAGGTAGTGATTACCACCCCTCCTCCCCACTCCTTCAGGATGTGACGGAATGGCGGCGGCGCCATCGGCCTCCACCCTGCAACACTTTGTGCAAAACAGACATATAGCTCAATCTCAGTCTGGGTTATTCAAGATTTTATTCACTTCTTCGTCCTATTTCTTCAGGGAATCTGTTTCTGTTTATTCTTATTGTTACTTTGTTCCAAAACATATTTATAAAATAAGTATATAATTTAAAACAACAGTCAGAAAATATCAAGGCCTGAATGTATTTTTATTAAAAATCTGATATTTTGCATTCTGTGCCCTTGCTCAACGTTTAGAAATGTTGTTCTTATTTCTATTCAGCGTTAATTTCTATATAAGAGTCCGATGTGTTATACTTTCATGATTGACTGTACTATTGTACTGTCTTCTTTTTGTTAGTTAATATAAACATTTTCAAAAATTATCTTATTGTTTATTTCCTTGTAGATACAAGGACAATACGGGAATACTGTAGGCTTTGAGCGATAGTCAAATCTTTTAAAGCTTTGAGATTCCTTTCTCTTTGTAAGGTTAAGATATAAAAAAATGAATCACGATCTTTATTTAAAGAAAGTTTGTATTCCAAAACTCACACAGATAACTAGAAATATCTCCGAAATGGGTCGCTCTACAAAAAAACGTTATTTGGACATAAATTGTGTTTTAGCAAGATCTACATTTTTTTGTATAGTAAGATTTGGTCTATCTCATATGATTTACCAGTTATGCAACAGTGATCTTGGAATAAGATAAGCTCAATTACTAAATTTAGTATTTGAACGACTTATCAGTTTTGGGTTATGTTGTTTATGAACACACACTTACACATACACACGCACACACACATCGACACTTTAGTAAAAGCAATTCTGATGTGTTACACTCACATAACTTTCCTTACTCACTCTTGTGCAAATTATTCTTACAATGCCATGTGCTTTTTATTAATAGAAATAAATATTTACTATCTTATTGGATATGTTGTAGGTACAAGGGGATTAGGGGAACACAGCTGAGTTTAAGCGATACTCAAAGTTTAAAGAGCATATCGCGATGCATGTATGCATGCCCAAAAGCGATAAACAAAGGAACGTCAACATCCCGTTTGAGAAAAAACTATTTTGAAAATTCACACTATTCCATGGAATATCTAGAAAATGGTTAAGTCAAAAAAAAGACACAAATCATGTACTCTAGCGGAATATACGTTTTTCTTTATAAGTCCAAAAGTCTTATGAATGAAGAAGAGTTCAAGGGCTATTACAAGAAAATACAGGATATATTTTGTCATGTTGGTCACAGTGATATTGCACTCCTGATATCAGTGACATATGCGGACTGCATACCGTGTGATTGTACCTTTGTGAACTTAAATTTAAAGTTAACGGAGAAAATATCAGATTATTCTTTGATACAGATACAATGAAATTAACTCAAATTTCTATATATAAATGATTTTTCTACTATGGCCACTCGAAGCGGAAACATGCGTAGATGGTTATAGGCTCTGTATTCCATAGATCCTTTGTCCATTTATTAATCTTATTTTATAGAATTTTTTCCATCTATATATCCCATTCCTCCTCTAATTCCTAAACCAGTTTTTATAACCCGACTCGAATAGCCGTGATTTTTAGAGCGATACGTAATGGACTGGCCAATAAAACAGGTATACCAACCGACTAACAATCTGGCGCTAACACACTAGCTAACAACTATCGGACTGTCACCATTGTAAGGGGAAAAGTTAGTCGATAGTTATAGGCTAATCAGTTTTTTAATTCCATAGACGCTTTGCCAGTTTGAGATTTAATATCTTTACAATATGAAACAGCTGAAATATTTGAATTCTATTTATTTAGGTTAGCACAAGCAAGAAATTAGGTAAAAAAGAGTCAATAAAACAGGTATACAAACCAAGTAAGAAACTCTAGCGCTAACACAGTAAAATTAAGCTAATAACCATGCCACTATATGGATTCCAAAGACCGTTTGTCATTTTTTAAATTTGTTTTGTAGACATTTCTTACCACCTACATATACCGTTCTTTCTCTAATTCCAGTTTCTTGGTCGAAGCGATTGGAATAAGCCCAACTGAGACAATCTTGGAAGCTGATCGATTTTGCTTGTTGCACTTAAAAAAACACTACAGATCTATTGAGAAAATGTAATATTTTTTATAATATGAGATGGCTGCAAATACTTGAATTCTATTCATTTAGGTTAGCACAAAAAGAAACCAGAGAGAATCAGTAAAACAGGTGTACCAAGCGTTCATTAAACTACAAATGAGTGTTGATTAAATTAATTTATTGTGCAAGCTTAAGCATTAATGTTAATGTTTATTTTTATGTTAATATAATTGTAATATTCAATTTTAATCATAATAACAATAACATTACATCAACAATAAACCCTCAACAGTACAAGTAAAGGCAGGGTTTCTCGCTGTTACTGAATCTGGCTATAGATATTGAGCATAAGACACATGAACGTAAATGAAAAATAATTACCAATTGCTTTTAAGTGACCTATATAAGCGTTATTGGATTGTAATTGGTTCGTCGATTAGTTATGAGCTCATCAGTGGATCATTACTGTTTTTGTGTAATTATCACAATTATCATGCGAGATAATTGACTTGGGAAGGTCAGAACGTCGAATATGTAGGTACCTGAACTATTTCACAAGTGAAAGATGAATTTAAATCACAAAGATTTGACCACAAAATGCTATATTCCACAAAAAAATAACCTAAAATATTACTTATTATGATTATTGCAGTTCTTGCTACTCAGTACTGGCAACAGAGGAAAACGAAATGCAGAAAATCATTTGATAATAAAAAAAAGTCACTTTATTTCTAATATTAACGAATAACCTTTTTTTCTGGGAAGATAAACATCATTAGAACCACAGTTGCTGAAATGGAGTGCTACTTTCTTTAAAAAGAACGGATGTCGAGTTTAAGATGTAGATGTGAAAGTAACATTTTGCACATTATCTAGCAGTTATTTATGATTCAGTTCATCATATTTTGAAAGGAGTGCCTTTGTGACTTTCAAAGGGTTTATTTATAAACCCGAATAAATTATCACACGTTGCGATTTTATGTAGTCCACCAGGATTAAAGTTATAAAAATTATCTGGAATAAATTGTAAGCTACAACTTACATCCATTAATTAAACTGCATATGAACATTATCATAATAAAATAAGAATAAAAAATAGAGGAAATATTTAGCAATATTAGAAAATTGATCTGAAGGGATAAGATCTTAATAAATAACTCTAAAGCTAGATAACGTTTTCGGTGGAATGGAGCACTGTGTAGGTAACTGATAAGGAATGAAAGGGGAAAACCTCGCACTTCCACTCAACGCAGATCTTTTCCGCTTACCACCCCTCGAAGGAACGGATGAGGTGAAGGAACTGCAGGAGGCTGTAAGTTTCAGGCAGAGATGCGTAGAGGACTCTTAGGTTGTGAACCCTGTCACATACATGAGTGCTTTGGCGCAATGTGGAAGAATCTACTCTCCTGAGGCGGCTTAGAAAAAGCCGAAAAGAAATTTCCAGCACGCTATCTGTCCACCAACGACCGGCACTTTTAAAACTCCTATGCCAACTGAAAGACAAACAAAATGATAAGAAATATAGCGAAGGACATTCGTGGTAAAAGAGAAACGATCTCATATTTGCTTTGTTATACAGGAAAAACCACGTCAAAATGGCCGGATCCCAGAATGGAACCCAGGACCTCATACGTCATCGCGAAGCCATTTGACTCCATGACTTACTGGGAACTTAAGAAATATAAAAATCTATTTTTATCCAAATTTCATTTTGATTTGTTTCACCAAAAGTCTGATGTGTTGCACTCATATGACTTTCTCTACTCTTATGCTAACCATTTTACACTCTTAATTCGTCTGTCTTCATGTTGAGATAAACATTTGCAGTTATCTTATTGCTTATCTTCTTGTAGGTATTTTTTTGCACGGTTAACATATAAAATAATCAATAGCAATATTCCATTTGACAGAAATGTAACTTCTCCAACACTTACACAAATAACAAGGTATATCCCCGAAATAGTTCACTCTACACACGCGCACGCGCACGCGCACGCGCACACGCACACACACACACACACACACACACAAAATATTTAGACACAAATTGTGTTTTTTAGCAAGATCAATATTTTTTTTTGCATATTAAGATTTGGTCTATCTGTTACTGTTTACCACTTATGCAAAATTTATCCAGAATAAATAGGACTTCATGGGCAATAGCTAGAAAATTTAAGATATACATTTCATTTGTAATAAAAATATCTAACAAATATGGCATTTTAATCAAAATCATCAGAGCCATTTTTGAGAAAATCAAAATTTTTGAAAAAGTTTCCGTGTAAAGGGTAGTTCACGGTGCGGTAATTTTCTTCAAAATCCTTGTGTCACATCCTTGAAAGACATTAAAATTGATTACCAATAACGGCTTTTAACTGACTTTTCGTTTTTAGTTATGTTGTCCCCAGACTGACAAACACACAGACTAACACACACAGACCTTTTTATAAAAATGCTTTTTTTGTATTCAGAGGGTCTCAGAACATATATTTCGGTGAAATCTCGACATCGAATTTTTAGGTGGAATACAATACTTCCTCTGCTAACCAGTAGAGAAAGTAAAAATTAATTGGAATATTATTACTGCTGAATTTCAAAATAAAACAGTTAAATCAAAAAGTTTTAAATGTTTTAGATACTATTGACACTGTCAGGAAATTCGGGCTTCTATTTTTTTATGCAAGTATTGTTTCCCTTTATTTTAAATGATTCAAATTATTCTTTAAATTGCTGTTCTAATGCAAGGTTTCCATTTTAAAATCATTTCGGTCTAAAAAAGCATAATTTAAACAAAATCACGCTAACTTACATAGAAATCTAGGAGTTAAAAATTTCGAAGTGTGGATGGGGGTTTTAAACTTCCCACTCAACATCTGATTCGACATTATTTTGTTTAAATTAAATCAAGACTGTTTGTTTGCCTTTTTACCTGTTTATATAGACGGGTAGATTTTAGAATGTTTTATTTTGCAACTTTCGCAGTCAGATATTTAATTTGCTCAAGTATAACAGAACAGAAAGGGTAACTTCAGTTGTATGATGAGCTTTGCGCGCTTTTGTTGTTTCAAAGAAGTGAACTGACCACGTTTGCTGGTTCTCCACTGGCTCGTACAGTGGTGCCCTCCTCGACCACACAACGTTCGCCTGAGGGATTATGCAACACCTTGTACATGCTTCACGCCTCACGTGTTCATAGGAAATCCTGGCTGGCTGGTTTCAGAGCTCAGATTTGTCCACGGCATTTTACAGTGAATTTTCTTCTAGCCTACTTAGGGGCTATTATTGCTCATAAATATGATATTCAGTGATAAGTATTATGTACATAAATTGTTGATTTGTTAATAATTAGCGTGATGAAGCCCTCGTAATACTGTTATCGAAATTTTCAGGCTCGATGACCACAATCACCATATCCACCATGTTACTGTATTGTGAAGTTCTATGTAGAATATTTCGGCTTCAATTCTAACTTCTTGCTTGTGTAGATAAAATGAAAATGTTTTCGAGGCGAAATTCACATCTTTAGCTCCTCTTAGCACGAGTCTTCTAAAAACATCTCAGTTGTTTCTCTCCTACAAATACTGTTCTTAAATTAACTATATTTTATTTTAGGTGCTTAGGTACGTGCCATACTTTATGACTTTGACATTGTTTGAACTTCAATTTTTGACAAAAGTTCCGAAGCGATTATGAAATAAATACAAATATTTTTGAATGTATGACAAAATTACTGGTTTACCTGCCATCTATGTACACAAACTATAATTTGAAAATTGCAACTTGGTATGTAAACATTCAGAAAAGTTTTTTTTTTCAAAACCACATAATTTTTTTATGAATGAACAATTCAAAATATTTGTGAGTGTTATAGATTATTATAAGGAAACTATTTTTCAATACATTCTTAGAACTGGCAGTAAAAGACTAGAAGTGACACATACTAAGTATCCCCCCCCCCAAAAAAAGCTGTTAGTACGTTGTGCAGGATGACAAGCTGATCAGTTTTCAAATAAGAGCACTGTCCGCAAATGCACAGTTTGAGCACTGGAGAGCGTCGAGGTTTGAGAATAGATCGATGGATTGGTAGAGGTGGGCCAATTCCATGGCCAGTACGCTCGCTATTTTCGACTATTTTTTGTGGAGTTGTATGAAGAGTATATGGCACTCTTCTGGAGTTAGCTGGGACCTTACGGCTCGAAGGGAGTGAGTGTTCTAAGAGTCGGGACTTACTGATTCTGATTTTGTAACGTGTTGTCTACAAAAATGACACAATACATTAACAAACATTGCTTTTATATTCTTTTGTTTTGAATACGAGTTTTACATTTGATTTTCACGGTTTATCAGGAAAAATTTAAAAGCAGTCCAAGGTGCAACTATTAATATAATTCCAAAATAAAGTTTATTATATAGTTATACGAAATTCAAGGACTGGTGTTTGGTTAATGAAGCAGACGTAAGTTGGAACTTTGTTGGCGTATTATTGGAGAATTTAAAAATTATATTTTAATATCACAGTATAACTATCAATTAGAGGAGGAAGTTCTGTTTTAATGCATATTATTATAAAAAATAATTTACATGATCATCATTAAAATTAACTATAATTATATATCATTAAATTCTATGAGTACATTGGTAATTAAGAGAATACTAAAATACATAATTTTGTATGCTGGAACAAGTGACTGATATTTCGTAAACTTTGGATAAAGGCTTTAGAAAATAGACATTTAAGTAATTTCTTGCTTGAAATAGTAGTATGTGTAGGCAGAAAATCCAATGTCAAGATGTCACTTGAAATACGCGTTTTGATATTTCCTTTCCAAGAATGCAACACGAATATTTTCAAGAAAATTCCTTTGCATGAAAAATTTTATGAACATTTTATTCCTCTCAAAGGTGGTAAATTCTATTTTGATTAAAGAGTTTCTCGTGACGAATAAAATGTATAGATTGAATTTTAAGGAAATAACCTTAGAAGTGCTCTTCATTATGAATCACTTTGCCATAACTGGAGAGCCCTAAAAGACAGACCAAGTCTTCCTGCACGAAATATATAGATCTCATTAAGCATAGAATTTATATATAATATTTATTTTTCTGCGGTGTTAACCATTTCCAAGATATTCCTTGTTATTAAATTGAATTTTCCAATACCTAACCTTCACTGAAGTGGGAAATCGCTATTCGTTTGTTTTTACCTTCTGGTCATGCAATGAGAAAGGTATTTTAAGGTCTCCTCATAGCGACCAGCTCTTAAACGTTTTGAATATCGTTTATGACTACTGTGTTCCCATATTCTCATTGTATCTACAAGGAAATATTTAATAAAACATTTGATTAACATGAAGTAGATGTAAATATAGTCTGTGGAAAAGGCAGTATACAGATTCAGATGTGTCAGTCTGTTTATCTCTTTCTCCCTTCGGCTCTCACTGTCTCTCTTTTTCGGCATTCTCCCACTCCCGTTATATGTATACGGATGTTCATATCGATTAACATAAACTAACAATTTTCCAATAAATATTTTAAATATCAAGTACTACACGTTCATGAAGCTTCCATTTCCCGAAGCGCTGTGAGTTGAACATGCACAAAGAAAGTCATGTGACTATGATAGCACGTACAGAGGAGTAGCTAGACAGAATCGGGTCGATCTAATGACAAGTGGTTTATGTTTATAAGGAAATACTGACAACCTATGTCACGCCCCGCTTACTTGCTTTATCTGTTTCTAGCACTCCACTTAATGTTTGTTTTTCTACCACCCGCTGAACCTGTGACCGGCCGGTGTTCTAAGTTGAATACCTCAGTGCCAAATTTTTGACATGAAATCGCTACAGATGCACTCATATAATTGTTACCGTCGTTGCGAAGCATGTCTTCCAGCGCCACAGGTGAAATCTTTCAGTACTTCTCCCCTTTCGCCGGTCACCTATGTCTAGCATTTGTGCATAGGTTAATACGAGGTGTTGGGACTTAAGTTCCAACCAATAAGAGATTAGCTCACTACTCCCAGGGCGGCTTTAGGAGATGGTGGCGTATATGTGTCTGTGCACAAAATAACAAGAGAGAGAGAGAGAGAGAGAGAGGAACAAGAAGTGTCGGATAAATACAAAACTTAGTATCTAAATTACTAATCTGGATGGCTAAGACGACCTTCCTGACGTATGGATTCTTCTGACGTATTTCCGAGTTGCTAGGCAACTCACCTCATTTCTCCTTTCATTTCACACTTCATCCCGGCTGCCTATTTCACGGTTCTAAATGTCGGCGGGTGTTAGGGCAAGCAATGCCCCCAAATTTGCTCTCTGTACATATATCCTCATCCTCAGGATCGGGGGAGGGGGTCCTTGGGCCCTCCCCAGGGAATGTACAGCCGGGGATTTTCAATCCTTTGCAGTTATGGGCCTTGTCCTCTGCTGTTGTCTCTCCTCCCCCTGGCACCTAACCTCATCCCTCCATCCTTCATAGATCAAGGTGCAGCCTGCCCCTCCGAAACTTATCAGTCAGAGCTATAGTAGGGATTCAACTTCGGGAGCTCGCAAACATGCGACACCACTCGAGCTGCATGGAAAATGGTTGGAAAAGTTTTATTTTCCATAAAGATTAACGATAAATAAATGATTTTGATTGTTTAATACGCAAATAGCATTTATATCAAAGATACTCCCCTTCATTGGTAAGAAATTTTAATTACATATTTTGTTTTACTGGTGAACATACTACCAAAAGTCTGATGTGTTGCACTCACATGACTTTCTCTACTCTTGTACTAACCATTCTTAGAAACTCTTATTCCTATTCATGTTAGTTAAGACAAACATCTGCAGATATTTTCTTCTTTCGTTGTAGGTACAAGGGGAATATAGCAATACAGTAAGCTTTGAAAAGATAGTAAAATCTTTTAAAGTTTTCAAACTCCATTCTTTTTGCACAGCTAACATATAAAAAATGAATAACGATGTTACATTTGACGAAATTTTTTTTCCCCAAACCTCACACAAATAACAATACCTCCGAAATTGTTCACTCTACAAAATATATGTATTTGGACATCAATTATGTTTTAGCAAGATCTACATTTTCTGTATAGTAAGATTTGGTCTATCTCTTATGGTTTACCAGTTATGCAGAAGACTTTCAGAGTAAACAAAACTACATAGGCTATAGCCAGAAAATTCAAAATATATATTTAATTTGTCAGAAAAATATCTCTAAATTATGGAATTTTAATTAAAATCGCTAGAGTTATTTTTGAGAAAATCAAAATTTTAAAAAAATTTTCCACCTAAAGGGTAGTTTGGTATATTTGTTTTTTAAGCAACTGTTAGTTTTTTAGTAATGCTTCCAAGGGCAGACACACACAAACGGACCTCTATCTAAATATGTTTTTTTTTTTCAGGGGGCTTCAAAGCATGTATTGCCGGTTGAATCTAGACATCGAATTTTTGGGTAGAATATAGTACTTCCTTTACTTGCTATATATAGTAGAGACAGTAGAATCTTAGTTTTAGCATGTTAAGGGGCCGCTATTTTGAATAATTAAATTAAGTATGCAAGTTAAATGTCTGAAATTGAAATTAGGTTTATATGCCATGACAAACAGTATTCTAACAAATATCTAATACAATTGGTTACCTTATTCTTTGTTTTCTCCTTCATTTCCTTACACTTAAATAATTCTGTTCTCAAGTAATAAATATTAACACTATAAGATAATTATGATTAACTCTTCACAGAAAAAATATTTCCCAGAACTTAACATATTGTTGCTAACAAACTGCTTGATAACGACCATACAACAATAAAACTAACAAATACTTCCAGTTTGTTGAGACTATGGCTCAGAGTTATGCTGTAGTTCCTGACCTCCCCACACATGGCGTTCCATAGCTCTTCTGTGGCAATGCGACCGTATTATGTTTTCTGAGTTCAACAGCAAATTTGTATGGTTGATCCAGACAGACAAATGAACCTTTAAATAGTAATAACTTTCATACCTCCAATGCTTTACGTGCCTGTTTGTTTATTAAGGATATCAGAATATTTAAAATTCATATTATATTCTATTTGAACCTCTTAAGTACCAGAATTCCCATGGGAATGGAGAAAGTCAGCACATAAATTCATTGTTATGGTCAATTTTCTCTACTTTTGTTCACCCTGCACACACACATGTATATTTCAGATAGTGGCTAGGGAAAGTAATATGAATGTAATATTTTTTCTATAGCAATGGAGGCTTAAACTGATCTCTCCAATTGATCTCCTTATGGGAAGAAAAGAAAAGGGAATTCCAGAAGCCATAAGTTTTTACGTCCATACCTAATAGTGATCATGGCCAACTGGATGGTTGTGGAATGCAACCGTGACCAGTTGGAATCCTCCATGTATAGAGTGACAGCTCGGTAATGCAGTTTGTCAGTCAGCTGTTGGCTGCGCGGAGCAATGTGGCCGGCTGGACGGCCTTTCAGGTTATTAATATTGTTATGATTATTATTACTACCGCTGCTGCTGCCATTATATCTCGCGGCAGTTTTTACAGCCAATATCGCGGATGAATAATCAATCACCTCCACAGGACTACCGTGAAGGTCACATTCCACAACAGCAAATGTAACAAGTCCTCCAATTACTTCTCTTTAGCTGGTGTCACTTTTTAACCCAACTTTTTCGTATCCAATGGAATTGCACACAAAAGAAACGGTGTCTTCATACTATAATGTATTTTGGTCCTAAAATCACAGTAAAGCAAGCATGAGAAATGGGTAATATTAATACACTAACTGCTATATTAAGTGTAGTTTGGAGATATATACGGTGTATCCACAAAAAAACATCGAAAACGCTTAGTATGTTGTGTGGGATGGCAAACTCATCGGTTTTCACATAGGAAATATTGGATCTACAACAAAACGAATTGAGGTGAAGTCCTCGGAGAATTTTCTACGAATTGACGAAGATTTAATGAATGTTGATTCTTCCAGAGTGGTGAGCTGTGGTGTGTTGACATTTTGCAGTGACCAT
Source organism: Tenodera sinensis (assembly GCA_030765045.1). NCBI lineage: Eukaryota > Metazoa > Arthropoda > Insecta > Mantodea > Mantidae > Tenodera > Tenodera sinensis. The sequence continues at coordinate 105,345,699 of CM060968.1, read as the reverse complement.
CATCATCATCATCATCATCATCATCATCATCCTTGCCTATTGACAAATGGTGTTTCACGTTTAAGTTGGGTTTTTCTATCTTTGGAGGTTTTATTCTTTGAATTCACACACACATTCACACTTTCATTCATACTCCCAGACTCAGGGAAGGATGAGGAATAATCCTGGCTGGGGAAAAATTCCTACCCCCCTGCCGGGAATCGAACCCGGGACCCCTAGCACAGCAGGCAGGTGCTCTACCAACTGCGCCACAGGGCCAGCCGGCGTAGGATTTGAGCGATAATTAAATAATTTAAAGCTTTGAAATTCCGTTCTCTTTGCAGGATTAATATATAAAAAATGAATCACGATCTTGCATTTGAAGAAGTTTGTTTTACAAAACTCACACAAACAACAAGAGATATTTGCAATCAGATTTCCCTTTTGTATCTGAGCCTAGAAAGACATTTCGTGCGGTTCTTGTTTTCAATTCTAGGGATCTTTATCTACATACATAGTTGCAGTATTTGTCTCGCTAGATTAGAATCTTTCAGTAATTTTGCGGTGGTTCTAAGAATCTGCTATCTTTTCCGTTCTGTAGCTTTGCATTTTAGTAAGCGATGTTTAACCATACAGCATGGCAAGCTTGTGATTGGATCTTGTGTTGGCCATATCTTCCTGCCATATAACACTAAATTTTGTATCATCCATAATATATTGCGATACAAGTATGATAACCGCTGCACTGGGGAATGAGGAAGAATTTCAAAGTGCCTTCCAAAGCGCTTAAAGCATGTGTATTACACACCTTTTTTTCAAGCATAAGATTAATAAGAGTAGAATTTCCACGAATATAAGGTTAACAAAGCAAGGTCACCAAAATTAAATTCTAGCTCACACGTGAAACTGTACGATTTGAATCGTAGGTAAATAATAACAAATAAACAAGTAAACATTCACGTGAGATTTAAATTATTCAACAATAATCAATTATTGTTATATTCTCTGTGAAAATAAAAAATATATCAAAATTTTAAGGATTTAATATAATTCATATTAAAATTCAGAGGCACAAAAAATTCTTTTTCGTATAACTTGAGTCATATGTTGACATTCAAAAGAACACTTTTACTCCTTGGGATTTAAAAGCGATGTTCGGTAATGTATTTTCTAGAGTCAAGTGGAGAAGTGGGTCGGCTGCAGAGACGCCATTGCATCAAGACGCGGGTACCGGAAGCGATCACGTCCAGGGGGTGGAGCAACAGGAACTGGTCCTTTGCGAGCACTAGGAGACATGAGTTGTGCCTAACTAGGACATCTTCCTTCTGTCTTTACAGAACTTCGTGCATTCTGTTGTGTTTCTTGGTTACTTCCTTGTCAACCAAACTGCACTAGGAGTATCACCACGATAAAGTTTGCATTACAAATTTCTGAACACTGATCGCATAGAATACGTATAGATATAGACATTTCTTAGTCTTACTTTTTTATTTTTATATAACATCATAAATATCAAATAAGCTTTCGTGAAGACAGAGATAAGTATTTATTCCATTATAGCGATTTTATATTTGAAATACCCAAGGCTTGAATTGTTTCATTTGATGTTGTTGGGGCATTTTTACATCTCCCAGATCGTAAAAATTGTTGTAACTGAGGCAGCATACAATCAGCTGTCGTTTCTTATGTTTGTAACCACGTAAAATACCTATGATTAGCCATAATATACAGTGGAGTGCTCTCCTTAAAATAGTTAAAGCCATTTTGAAGGAAATCAATATTTTCGAACAATTTTCTATGTAAAGGTTAATTTAGGGTGGAGGAATTTACTTCAAAATGTTCTTGTCCTATCCTTGAAAGACATTAAACTAAAATACTAACTTTGGTTTTTAACTGGCTTTTCCTTTTTGAGTTATGCTGTCCAGACTGACACACTGAAGACACACACAGATCCAAAAATTCGATGTCGAAATTTTGAGTAGAATACAATACATTCTCTACTTTACTATAGGTAGTAGAGAAAGTAAAAATATCAAAAAATTAAACAACATACAATAATATATTACTATATACAATTATAATTTGGAGCACCCATCACTGGTATTTGCTTGGTGAGGTTCCAGCAAGCGCCAAGCACTTGTAGCGCCTGAAACATATGCGACCCAAGAATCACCAGTGAACAGCCAGTTTGTAACAGCCTTCAACTGTCGAAGTCGGGATTGTCTGCAGTATTTTACAGAATTCAAAGCACAGACTTTCAGAGATTACTGAAGGATGGTATAGGAATACTTAACTATTCTCTTGAAGTTTACTGTATTAAACTTTCGCTTTCGCCTACAAGAATATTAGCAATAAGGTAATCTCTGTAAAGTTTATTTCGATTGACATGGACTTAGAGGAATACGCGTTTGTAAGGACAGTTTCTACAAGGGTAGAGAAATTCATATGAGTACAATACATCAGTCTTTTATGTGTTAAAATTTTGTCTATGAAAAGCAATTATAAAATCATTCAAAATAAAAGCACTTTACAGGCCATTATCAGAAAAGTCAAGGTATATATTTCATTTGTCGTGAAAATAGCTTGAGCACATGGTAATTAAATAAGTGTTTAGGAATACCTTTTAAGAAAATTAAATTCTTGCAACATATTCTATGTGAAGGGTATTTTTCAATGAGCAATATTTTGGAAAATCTTCGTGTCCCATCCTTGGGAGACGCTTAAATTAAATGTAATGTTTGATATTTAACTGAAAGTGTTCTTTTTTTATTCAAGTAGTGTCAAATCTTATATTTCCGCTGAAATATCGACATCCAATGTTTGGATGGGGTAAAATACTTCCTCTAATTACTATAAGTAGGTAGTAGAAAAAGTAAAAGTAATGGATTTCTAATTTTAGAAACGCATAAAGTATTTGACAGTTCAAACCGACAAAAAGGATTATCTCAGATTTGGTTAACCTAATCAAGCATGCAAATTGACAGTTCTATGATCTTAATTTTTTGTAAGTTCTAGTTATATAAAAGTATTTCACAATGAAGAGGAACTCAATCTATTCCCAAAATAATACATATAAGTAATATAAACATCACAATTGTATGGTATTTTAATAAAACTTATTATAGATTTTTTCCACTTAAAGGCTAATTGGGTGGGATATTTTCTCGAAAACCTTTGTGTAACGTCTTTGTATGACACTGAAAATATCACGTTTCGTTCAGAGGTAGAATTGGAACTGAAAAATGCAATGCCGCAGCCGGGATTCGAACCATAAACCCTCCGCTGTGGTATAATCATTGTTTGTTGGCATAAATAAATAATAATAAAGTTTGATATCTATCACACTTTTATATTTTGAGTTATGCTATTTACAACCCTCACACAAACGCGGCGCTGTTTTCCGGAAAAGTCTTTTAGGTTCGGTGTACCTTAAATCATGCATTTAATTTTTGAGAGAAATACAGTAATTTCTCTATTTACTTTGCATATAAAGTAGCATGCATAAAATGTGGCCCATATTGGAACACAGATGATTATGTTATTAGTAACAAAATGTAGTTCCACTTTCTGCCAGTATGACCATCTGTATTGCTCCGGTATAATTCTAACCACGGTATTGGTTAAAATATGGGTCAACTCCTGGAGTGTAAAATTACAAGCTGATTGCCTATGCTGTCACTAGCGGAGTGACGCTTATACAATGCTTCCTTGGAATTTGGTCTACGAATAAAATTAAATAAAAATATAGAAATAATGCCGCTGATGAAAGTTCTCACATAAATGTCGCAGCTGTCGTTCAGTATAACTACTTCTTCTAGAAGAGCGAATTATATTGCATATTCTAAACCTTTTCCTGTGTATCAATCGTAAAGGAACTCTTTTATAGAGGCCAACGATACCTTCGTTTCGCATCGATTATAACATCGTCATGATTCGTTGCTACACCCCTAAATTGTCTTTTAGTCCAATTACATTAGAACTGATACAGACTGGGTGGAGGCAAAGGCTGTTTACTGTAAATTAAGCTTCACATAGATTCTAGAACATTCCAAAATACATCTGCGACAGACTTACCAATAGAATGCATGAATTTATATTCTTAACTTATTTCCTGTATACAGTAAGTTCCAAATTCGGCATAATATGTCATAGATATTAATTTTAACTGTGGCAAGAAATAGGAATTTGATATTCTAGCTCTATTTTTACGTTTTATTTGCTTCATTTGAGAAACTATCTCCTAGAATATGTGTGTTGTGGCAAAGATTGCCAATATATGAACACTAAATGCCCAAACATGGGCATATTTGTTTCTAGGAGAAGCTTAAATACCTCTAAATGGTCTTTAGATATATTTTTAACAATTTCATCTGAAACTGCAATGATGCTGATTTTGGTTCCAATGCCAAGACGTTGGCAAAAAGAAGAAAGTCATTTACGAAATTTTAAATTTTTTTTTTATTTTGAATGATATTGAGCTAAAATAACAACTTTCTTTTTTAATGAATTTTAGTTTTTGAGTTATGCTCTTCATAGTCACACACACACACACACACACACACACACACACACACACACACACACACACACACACACACACACACACACACACACACACACACACTTGATCTTTTTCTAAAAACATATTTCCTGTGAACTCTTGACATTGAAATTTTGGGTTTAACATAATACTTCCCCACGTAGAAGAGGAAGTAAAAATTCCTGCGCACACTCTTCTTTGAACTGCGTTACAATTCACCACTGTTTGTTACAGAACGGTGGTGGCATTCACAGCAAGTGAAGGGGTGCGTCGGGAGGTACCAAGACCACGTGACGCGCAGCGATGGTAAGCCAATTTGTCTTGTATCCGTATCAGTCGTCGCCGGGAGTAGCATAGTACTACGGTCAAACCACACGTGGAATGTCTTTCCTCTGCCCTTCATTGCCTTAACATCATGAGCTGGTGAACAGAGATAGGTCCTCAGATGCATCTCGATGCTGGGTGTCCTATTGGCTGGGAACCGGAACACCTCGCTCAGGACGAAGTGCTTCTGTACCTTTGCAAATTCTCTCACCAGGCAGGCAGGCAGCCTGAAGGTTAATGAGGCTTGCACGCGCCGTTCTCATAACACGGATTCATGATGAAACATGCAGCTACTAAAGAAAATGGAACCGCAGTCCTTGTGGCCGCTAGTTACGCCATCTCTTGCAATGGTCCTAATTATGGCTCACGCCAAGGACATTGCTTCTTTTACTCCTTTCTTATAACCACTGGATATGCCTAATACATCGATGGCAACATTACATTTCACAGAGAATATGTACTACATACAGGTAAAGTAGCAGGCAAACTGCACGCGATAATTGTGGCAGATGCACTATCTTAAATTATCTGTTAGCAGTTTTATTTTTTAAATTTATTTAATTGAATCTATTTGTTTTCAAAGACTACAAAGACTATAATGTACTCTCTCTCTCTGTCTGTCTGTCTGTCTGTCTGTCTGTCTGTCTGTCTGTCTGTCTGTCTGTCTGTCTGTCTGTCTGTCTTCCTCGGTCCTCCTATATCTCTTTTAGCGATTGGAACGCAGTCGGTCAATATTCTGTCAATAATCTGTCCTTGTTCATTCTCTGTACATGTTGTCTCTAGCTTTCTTTATACTATTTAATCCCTACTGTTAACTTAAATATGTTCAATTTTTCTCTCATTTCTTCATTTCTTTTATATTCGTTTTATTTCACACAATTAACTATTTAATTCTGTGCCTACAAAAGTTCCGAAAGCCGTCCATATCTTTGCAAATGTAATTGTAAGATTCCCAACATAAGAACAACAAAATAACAAAGGAATAACATGGATCATAGAGTAATAACACAATCACGTTTGGCCTTTCTTTTGTATTGACTTTCTTCAGCTTTATTAGTAGTTTCGCGTAAGTTGGTTACTGAAAATAAACAAGGTTACATTAATTTCGAGTGCATCAAGGTGAAAGTTACTCACCTGTATTAACGAGATATCATCTGTTGCAACTGTGGCATTTGTGTTTGTTAACAGTGCCCTTGCACAGTGTGATATCGGAATTATTATTATTATTATTAGAGGCGAATCAATTAAGCACTATTTTTTCCGTATTTATGCTACCCGAAATTATAATCTTAATTAAAAACATCGTTGCGTTTGTCAAAGCAGTTTTTTTTTTTTTTATACTTTCTTTGCTGCAAATTGTGTGTGTGTCTGTGGTCAGCACAACTCACAAACGAAAAATAGGTTAAAAACCAAAGTTGGCATTTAAGTTTACTGTGTTTCAAAGATGCAACACGAAGATTTTGAAAAAACTAGCCTCACCCTAAACTACCCTTTACATGGACAATTTTTCGAAAATTTTGATTTTCTTCAAAATGGCTCTAACGATTTTAATTAAAATATTCATATGTTTGAGATATTTTTATGCCAAATGAAATGTATATATTAAATTTACTGGTTATAGCCCCTGTAGTCGTATTTACTCTGGACGACGTTTGCATAACTGGTAAACTGTTAGAGATAGACCAAATCATATTCTACAAAAAAGTAGATGTTGCTAAAATACACATTTTATGTCGAAATACATTTTCTTGTAGGGTGAACCATTTCGGAGATATTCCTTGTTATGTGTGTGACTTTCGGAAAACTTAAAGCTTTCGCGAAATGGAACATCGTTAATTTTTTGTGTTAAGTGTGCAAAGAGAATGGAACCTCAAAGCTTTAAAAGATTTGACTATCGCACAAAGCCTACTGTATTTTAACTTCCCCTTGCACCTACAAGGAAATAAGCAATAAGATAATGTTTACAAATGAGTATATTGTAGGGATTATATAAAACTGTCAATTCTTTTGAACGCGCACCCTCTTATTTTTTACCTATATGTTTTAGTAATGTCCCAAATGTCATTAGAATTAATTAATATTATTCCGTTCCGCAATGGAGTTAAATATCCAAACAAACTTAACTACTCAAAGAGTTCTTGTACTTCTGTAGTGGCATAAACAATTGAAAGCAACCTATACATAGTAGGAAGTGTTTGAATCCCAAGAAATACAATCCTTATTTAAAAAATCTAAATGTGTGCTAACTTCTTCAATATGTCCAAACTCTTGACTGAAATGAACTCACTAGTTCCCTTGTCGGAAATAATGTTCTCCAGTGCATCCAACTCAATAACAGTGAGAGACAATTGAGAACGAAAGAGGAACATCTATGAATAAATTCTTCTGGCCATCTATCTTGTACGATGCAAAGCTCCAGGTGGCCTTACTTTTAGATTGAAGCCCACAGTTCTCTCCAGGAGCATGATTCACGATTCAATGAGTTCACGGTAACATCCAGGTGTTTTTGGCAGTTTTCGAAAGAAATTAATTGCATCAGGGTCACTCATTGGAGGTGTTTCTTCAGACGAATCATTAGTTATTTCCAAAAACAATGACTGTTATCACATTTCATCTTCCTTACTTCTTTATAATCCTCGCTCTTTCTTCTTTTATGGCCATCTTCCAATCCACACCTCCAAGATAACCTCAACGGCCAGGCTCCCTTGATATAATTGAAACAGTTTGTCCTCTTGTATTTATATCATGTTCAAAGCATTAATATGGGCAACTTGTTAATGTTGTTAACACATATTTGGCAATGTAAATTAAAGGAATGTTTGCAAATAAAGATAAAATTATAAACAAAGTCAAAATTACGACATGTTATCACAATATTTCACCTTCGCATTTAAAATCCAAAACATTACCAATGAAATTTATAGATATTCCACATCCTTTGAGACTGACTCGTATTATACATCAGTAGGAGGTAAGTTGTGGAAGAAATTTTTTCTGCTTTTGTCCTTTGGCTTCCCGTGCCATATAATTATTCGGCAGTTGTCAAGGTTGCTAGAAAGCTAGCAGTCGTAAGTAGAGGTTGTAATATGACCTCGCTCAGGAGGTTTTTCTGTATGTTTGTCTGCATGTGATTGTATACCCGGGTCATGCAATAACGTGGTAACGCTAAACTAAAAATTCACTGCTGCACCACAATGATGCCAACCCTAAAAAGTAATCTATGCACTTCATCCATGAGGAACACCAGAGGGGAGTAGAGATTTTACATATTTCTAGCTGAAATATCTGGCGCTCCCCGCTTAAACATCGAGTTAAGCTCTTACAACACCACAAAGAACAAAAAATAAACTAAATAAATAAAACACGAAGAAAAGCGAGTAGAGAAACCCAAGAGAATGTAATAGGTTGCATTCTATTTGAGTCATATAGAAAACCCTAAAAGTTGTTTCTAGAAGAAGCAGTAGAGAAGGCAGTATGATTCTGTTTGTTTAAAGTAAAAGTGAGTAGAAAAAACCGCGTGATTGTAATAGTACATTGCAGTTATATTTCAGACATACAACAATGTATGGAAAGAATATGTGAATTATCAAGCAAAAGAACTGAGTAAAGAAAACACTATCAATGTAGCACGCTGAGTTTCCATTTGTTATAGAAGAATGTGTGAATTGTTGTTCAAGGGCGAGTAGAGGACATGTGTATGTCTTACGTAAACGAAAAACGGGTAGAGAAAACCATGTGAATTTCGTGTGTTGCGTAGTAAAACCGATAGCATAGAAACCTCCATTAAAAGTCTGATGTGTTGCACTCACATGACTTTCTCCACTCTTGTACTAACAATTGTTACAAACTCTTATTCCAATATATTCTTCGTGTTAGTGGAAATAAACATTTGTACAAATTATCTTATTGCCTATTTCCTTGGAGGTGGAAGGGGCATACGGGAATACACTAGGCTTTGAACGATAATCAAATCTTTTAAAGCTTTGAGATTCTCTCTTTGCACGAAAGTTCTGAGTTTTCCGAAACTCACACACGTAACAGGGAATATCTCCGAAATGGTTCACCCTACCAGAGAGTTTATTCAGACATAAATTGTGTATTTTAGCAAGATCTACATTTTTGTATAGTATAATTTGATCTATCTCTAACGGTTTACCAGTTATGCAAAAGTCGTCCAGAGTAAATACGACTACAGGAGGCTATAGCCAGAAAATTCAAGATATACATTTCATATGTAATAACAGTATCTCAAACATATGACATATTAATTAAAATCGTTAGAGCCATTTTCAAGAAAATAAAAATTTTCGAAAAATGTTCCATGTAAAGGGTAATTTAGGGTGGGGCTATTTTCTTCAAAATCTTCGTGTCACATCCTTGAAAGACATTAAATTTAAATACCAACTTTGGTTTTTAACTGACAGACTGACAGACAGACAGATACACAGACACACACACACACGGACCTTTTTCTAAAAATGCTTTTTTTGGATTCAGGGGGCCTCAAAACATGTATTTCCGGTGAAATCTCGACATCGAATTTTTGGGTGGAATACAATACTTCCCCTACTTACCAGTAGAGAATGTAAAAAATGAACAACGATGTTCCATTTCACGAAAATTTTGTGTTTTGAAACTGACACAAATAACAAGGAATATCTCCGAAATGGTTCACTCTACAAAAAAATTATTTAGAGATAAATTGTGCGTGTTTTAGTGTTTTTTGTATAGTAAGATCTTGCCTCTCTTACGGTTTACGAATTATTCAAAAGTCATGCAGCGTAAATAAGACTACACAGGCTATAGCCATAAAATTCAAAATATACATTTCATTTGTCATACAAATATCTTAAACATATGACATTTTAATCGAAATCGTTAGAGCCATTTTCAAGAAATTCAAAATTTTCAAAAAATGTTCAATGTAAAGGATGGTTTAGGTTCAGCTATTTTCTTCAAGATTTTTGTGTCACATCCTTGAAGGACATTAAACTTAAACACCAACTTTGGTTCTTAACCGACTTTTCGCTTTTGAGTTATGCTGTCCACAGGCTGACAGACACACACACACACACACACACACACACACACACACACACACACACACACACACACACACACACACACACACACACACACACACACACACACACACACACACACACACACACACACCGACTTTTACATGTAGTAAGATAGTAGTTTAAAAGTTTGAACAGTGTTTATGAACGCTCTTTAAATACTTTAACTTTTGCTCAGAGGTTAAGTTCCTAGCAGATTTGAGTTCCTTAACCTGTGATAAATCTACGATACGAGACCAAGGTTTTTACCTTCTTTCCGAAGGAAGCCATACTAAGGAATTTTTGGCCCAAAAACGATATTGCCCGCCGCCGAGATTAAAACTATTAATCTTTCCACCTATTCCTTGGTCTTCCCAAAGAACTTCTGCCAATCGAGTGGTACTCCATCATTAATTTTGGTATACTGCCATCTTCCATTCTTGTGACAAGGTCCTTCACATTTGTCTGCTGAGATCTTTAATATTCTAAACCTATTTATTAGGTCAATCATTATTTTATTATAACATTAATAGATTAATGTAGTGACACTGTAGTTAAATAATGAATTGCCTTCATCACAAGTTAGCCATTACGAACTTCAAGGTAACCGAACTGCAAGGATTAAGTCACCGTGCCTAAGATAGACCCGGAAACGCAAGCATTTATTTTTATACTTCAAAATTATCAGGTTGAAACTGTTCATTAAGCACTTGTTTACGTTTCACTCGGGCTTAGATACACTGTAAGCCACACAAGTGCAGCGCAAATATGCTTGCTTCTCATGCTGCGAATATAGTATTGTTTGGTGAACCTGTCTCTGAAAATTTTATTTGAAACTTTTAATTTCTCAAATGGTATAACAGGAATAGGAGATATAAGGAGGAGGTTCGGACTGAAGGAGGCTTATTGTAGCTATGTCCACAAGGGGGAACCCTCGCGAGGAAGAATGAGGTGAAGGGAGGCAGCGGGCGGTCAGGAACAGACCAGCGGTACAGAGGTACCTAAGGTTTCACAAGCTTGACGACACCTCGAAATATTCATTATCGAGATTTCACTAGAAACTATCAGAATAAAATAAAATCAGTTTTAGAAAGTCGTTGATCAGTGTGTTCACATTTATATTTTACTGTTTCCTGGACATGTATACGAGTTCTTTCTTAATTACTTTCACCTTTCAGCTTAGCAGCGGCAACGAAGACTCGACCCTGCAGACTGGTTTAGTAATTTTCTCCGAACACTCGTTTTATTTGATTTTAACTATGAATAGAGCTAGGATGGCTATTTTAAGCAAACATAACTATTATAACATTTCCAGTATATACATTTGCTTTACAGAACCAAAGCGTTTTTCAGTTTTTCACACAATCTCCTTGGCAAGGTGATTTTTCACGATCGCCATGTGTTGCGATAAACGACTGTTTTAGAAATGTTTCTAAATTTACACCATGTTAGAATTTGTTTAACTTAACCATTCTTAAAATCACTTGTAAACTAATTATGTGTTTGTTTTTAAATAATACGTAACAAATAACTTTACCTTTCTTCTCTTCTAGAATAAAATACACAGGAATTAAGGGAAGAATAAAACAAATTAGCAAATAATGAAATACAAACTAACCTAAAAAGGTACAACTTAAAAGATACGGTTAACGTCTGTGGGGTCGGTGTGGGTGACTTAGTTGGTTAGACGCTGGCCTACGGATCCCAAGGTCGCGGGTTCAAACCCGGCCCAGGTCGATGGTTTTTAAGTGTGCTTAAAAATTACAGCTCCATGTCAGTAGATTTACTGGCATGTAAAAGAACTCCTGCGGGACAAAATTCCGGCACACCGGCGACGCTGATGTGATCCTGGCAATTGACAGCGTCGTTAAACAAGAAAATATATTTTTTTAACGTCTGTGGGTCTGTGAACAGCATAACCCAAAAACAAGTGCTAAGCTTGGTATTTAAGTTCAAAATTTTCCAGGGATCTTCAAGAAAATCTCCCCACCTCAGATTAGCCTTTATAGGTACATTTTTCGAAAACTTTGATTTCTTAAAAATAGTTCTAACGATTTTGATTAAAATATCACAGATTTAAGATATTTTCATCGCAAACAAAACTTATGCATTGAATTTTATAGGCATTTTCTATAAATCGTCTTCATTCTGGATGACTTCTACATAACTGGTAAACCGTAAAGCTACACAAAACATGTAAATATTATTAGAGCACATAATTTATGTTGAATAAAAATGTTTGTGTTGTTAACACTACCCGAGATATTCTTGGTTGTTGGTTAGAATTTTTAAACGCTCATGCTTTTTTTTTTTTTTTTTTTTTTTTTTTTTTCAAGTGGTAAATTACCATTTGAGTAGTTACGGAATTTGAAAACCATCAAATAGTGACTCCTTTTTATACATCTGACTTTTGCTTCATTCCTAATTTTCTTAACTTAAAAGGAAATGCAAAAAGGTGTAATAGAAGTTTCTCTGGTCTCCTACTTCAGTCGCTAGGGCTCCTGCCTGATGTTTGAGGAGGTCCCGGGTTCGATTGCCTGCTGGAGGGATTTTTCTCTAGCCAAGATTATTTCCTGTCGTCTCCAGATTCTGGATGAATGAATATGTGTGTATGTATGAAATAGAGAGATATTAACACACGAAAAATGTAGATCTTGCTAAAATACACAATTTATTTCTAAACAATTTTTATGTAGAGTGAACCATTTCGGAGATATTTCTTGCTATTTGTGTCAGCTTTGAAAACAATTTTCGTCAAATGCAACATCGTTGTTCACTTTTTTAAATGTTAACCATGCAAAGAGAACGGAATGTTGAAGCTTTAAAAGATTTGAGTATCGCTCAAAGTCTACTGTATTCTCACATTCCTCTTGCACTTACAAGGAAATAAGCAATAAGATAATTTCTGCAAATGTTTACCTCAACTAACACGAAGAAGATACAGGAATAAGAGTTTTTAAGAATGGTTAGGACAAGAGTAGAGAAAATCATGTCAGTGCAACACATCAGATTGCTTTCAATTGTTAGCATCTTTTTTTTTTTTTTTTTTTTTTTTTTTTTTTTTTTTTTTTTTTTTTTTTTTGTCTTGGCCATACAAACAGAACTTAGCATCCCGAAATGACATAACCTAATACTGATACAGTTCTCTTGTATCCCAGCGAAAAACCACGTCATCAAATGTTTATCCCAAATAACACGAAGTGCATAGAATAGTAAACTTTTTAGGTATTGTGTGTAGTGTTTCCCTGGTCAAAGAAATGCATGTGTACATGCAAGACATCTGAGCTTTTAATAGTTAATATGAGGTAGATGTTATACTTAACTTTTCCTATTTTTCTGTGACTTCATTCCTAGTTCATGTTTAAAAAATTCTGTCAAATACCCTTCAATAACTTGTTTGTGTTTTTCTTCCCTGTATACACGTGACCAATGCTATCAGCTACAAGACGTGCGATATTGCTTGTTTATGCAGGGTTCTCTGGCCCAGTTCCCATGAGTGAATCCCTAATCCCACTGCTAGAATGTTACAATATCCCACGGTGAAGGTTAGTCCTGATGACCACACATGTGTGAAAAACTCTCGTGCTAAAAACAATTCTGCAGCTACAAATTGCAACATGCAACCTTGAGACAACGAGAAACGCGGGAGGCATAAAAACGCCAAAACGAATTTCATTTAGAAGGTTTCCTATCGCCAAAGGCACCTTACATGACATACTCGTCCACAGTATTACGTAAGATTTATCCATGAACTTCTGTATTTCCTGGAAACTATAATTCTTTTTTTGTTCTAAAATCAGTGTAGTTATTGCGTTTTATCTCCTCGAGGAAAAGTGTGTTTGATTACTTCCTCAAGTTTAAAGTCTGAATCCAAGTTATACAAATTCTTTGATTAAATGTATTATTTAGGTACTTAAATGTTGATTGAACAACCCAAAGGGTGCAAGATCAATTAAAGTGTAAATATTTAGAATACTTGTTACTAACCCTAATTTTATAACGCGTTGTCTGCAACATTTGGAAGTACTTTGGCATCTATCCTATATTTAATGAAATTTATTTATTGCCTAAGCGATATGTTTAGAGAAAGAGTAATGTGCTTTGGGAAAAGACCCTTAACAAACACTGTTGTCATATTTCGATGCTAGTTTCATATGTGAATTTACAGTAAAATGAGTGAAAAAGATTTCACGATTCATCAGTAAAAATTTTAAAAGCAGTCCAAGATGCAACTTCTTCCAGAACATTATAAAAACTATTAATTAGAGGAGAAAGTGTTTGTTTACCAAGAAAAAATAAGATACAGATGCTCACAACTAAAGTGTATTTTACGTTTTGTTGAACCTGTATTTTATGTTTGATAGCGTGTTTTGAAACAAATAACAAAGAAAAGCTGCAAATACAAATCAAAAGAGGAACATATTACAATGGAAGATGTAAGCTCAGTATGGAATGCTTTTAAACCAACAGCAATAGATATCTGAACAAGAAGGTTAAAATAAAATAAAATTTTATTAACACTCCAAAATCGCCAGTCTTCTCATAAATCACTTTTACCAACTTTCCTCTAAACAATGTTGAACTTCGACGCTGACAAAATAAAATGGCTAGGCGTAGTCAAAGTTGTAAAAAGTTAATATTTCTCGCAAAACTGTGCAAATAATTGATTCCAATTATTTTCACTTGCGATAGTTTCTTTTATGAGAATCGCATCAAATTCACAATTATTTTTCACTTTATAATATATACTTCATATTTTTTGTCGTTACACTATCGATCTGAGTTCATTCCTCCTTGGTTGTACAACAATGAATAAAAGAAGTCAGCCTACGCTGCCTATATTCTAACAGAATTATTTCAGGGGGCTTTTTGTTGCTTGTGTATTTACATTTGGAATTATTTCAGAGGGCTAACACAAAATACTGTCACAATGCATAACTCAAAATGAAAAGTCTGTTAAATATAAATCTTGGTAATTAAGCTAAGCGACTTCAAAAAATGTTACAAAACATTTTAAAGAAAATCTCTCTCTATCCTAAATTACCCTTTATATGGAACATTTTTGAAAGGGTTTACTTTTTCCATAAGGGCTGTAACGATTTTTAATAAAATAATATAGGTTTAAGACATTTGTATGATAACTTAAATTTTGAATGAATCTCCAATATTTTGGGAATAGTCTCTGGGGTGCTCTTTCTAATGTAAGATTGCATAATTGATAAATCGTAAGAGATAGACAAAAAGCTACACATCACTAAAGCACACAATATATGTCAATGTTTTAGTTATCCGTTTCCAAGATATTTCTTATTATTTGGTTGAATTTTCAAATGTTTATACTTTTCTCAAACAGCAAGTCGTTACTCGTATTAACTTATGTATCGTACAAGGAAATGTTGAATTGAATGTTTATCTGGTTTAACAATAATCAACTAGAATAATACCTAACCTTTCGTAAGAGTAGCCTAAAATGACTGAACAGAGAAAACCATGTGAATACAGCATATTTGTTTTAATTTGTTTCCGATTTTATAAATATTTTTGCCTCTTATTATGGGTATAAACTATTTTTAAATATACGTGTAAATGGAAGTACAACCAGTATTGAAAATTTATAATATATTGGTGCATTATTGCAGAGCAAGACAGGTACGCAAATGCCGAAAACAGAACCTTGATTTGCAGTTTTTTTTTTTTTTTTTTTTTTTTTTTTTTTTTTTTTTTTTTTTTTTTTTATGAAATTTAAACCCAAATTTAATCAATGCTTCGGCATTTTAAATGGTCACATCTCAATTCCTGTTGACTCATACTCGTTAACAACGAAATTCAGATTTTAATGTCATCTTTTTTACCTCTCGTAAACAGAATGCAAACACTAATTTACATTGATTTAAATAGCTTCATGTTTGTTTGTCAAACAAAGATGTTTACTTTGGTAACTTATGCGTGAAGAGTCAATGATTACAAAATTATAGTTCTAAAAATAGATCGGGTTGTTATTTGTGTATTGTTTCAAAAGTAGGAGTGCGGAAATAGCCAGCTGTATGTTAACGACTCATACGGTGGTAAACAAGTTCACTCAGTGTATGTCTGGTGACCAGATCCCAAATTCGGTTCCTCCATTCGTAGAGGGATTCGGTTCTAGCACTTTCGGTCTGGAATTTTGGGATGGAAAGTAAAAATATCCTGATGTAAAATCTTTTGTATTAAAGGTTGCTAAAGCATTCCTTCCTGATTGTCTTCTTCTGAAAACTCACCAGGTGAAGCTGAGGGAAAGAATAGTGAAAGTATAATCTCTGAGTCTCCAGTATTGTTTGTAATAGTTGAAGGGCAATTTTTCGCACTTGCTACTTACCTAATCTGTAGTAATCAGTTGAGGCTGTAATTTTCACCGTCTTTATCGAATTGGCGCAACACGCCGCATCTTTTCGTGACAACATGATAATTTGAGGTTAGAGGGTTAGGAGAAGAACATTTCGACCGCAAGGAGGATGACGTCACGGAGAGTGACGCTGCGTTGGAAACATCTCGCGGGAAGCGTCGCAACCTGGTTGTTAGCTACGACATAAGACACAAGCTTACCCCCGGGGGTTAGGGTGGAGCAAGCAAGTTATCCACTGCCTATCATTTTGGCCGTGTTCCGTTAGGAAAATGAAACACCGTGGCTACAGATATGGATTTTGGTTCTTTTTTAGGCAGGGAAATAATTTTAGGAATAGATTTTGTATGTACCGTGAAGGAATGTGGAATTTAATTATGCACCATGGAAACTGGGTTTGAGACTTGTCACTTTAAAACGGTCCTTGGATGTGGGTACCGTAATTTTGCATCCTATCATTACCCAAAAGATATGGCTGCCCAAGAGCAACACTGAACAACAATCACTTTCATTTTTATTCATGTAGGTATAGTGAAATATTGACCATTCATACGACGGTCACTAGATATACATTGAGAAATCGGTCACTTCTAGCTAAACACTTCTAAACACTGCCAATGTTACTCACGTGTAAACTGTGAGATTAGTATGCGCGCGCAGGGAATGTAGTGAAAGTCACAACAGCCGTGCACCTGCCGGCCAAGTTTTGTGGTAAATGCACTGTACAATAAGCATAGTTCATTTCCAATTAAAAATTCTAACATATTAGAATAAATAATTCAAGTTGTTGGTTTAATAGCAATTATCGTAAGTAATGCCACAAGTGATTGTCAAATTATCGATAAATTCTTGAGTTAAGACGTGAGGATTTGACTATTATGAGTTGCTTTTATTAAGACTATTTCACGAATTAAAAGATGACATGAATAGCTAATGAAAAGTAATTTAAATACTGTATTATAATTACTAACTACTTAAAATAAAAATGAACCAGACGTACTATTAATTTATAATAAAGAAACGCATATTATAAAAATGTCTCTCTTTCTCTATCTCTCTCTCTCTCTGTCTAGTGTCTGTCTCTAAGCAACATAACCTTAAAATAAATAGTTGGTTAAACATATTACGTTTAAGCAACTGTATATAACGATATTGCAAGCAAAAGCGATAGTTAGATGTTTAAAAAGCAGGTATTTATACATTCTAGTTTTAAGGACATTCAACTGCTTGGTCACCAGCGCTCTTTTAAAATATATCATGGCAAGAATCAGGGGTACATTTCAATATAAAATAAAACTACTAGTAAAGGCAGAAATACATACAAACAAACCAAATTAATAAGGCAAATAAATCCACAAAAAGTTACTGAAGGTACTAAATCTTGATATGTAAAATTCTATATCCTTATGTTCAGGTTTGCCATTTATATAAATTTAAAAAATCTTTCCATTGTGTCTTTATCGTCCACCAAGACCCCTGCAAGACTGACCGGCAGTTGCAGAGAGTGCCGAAGGTGTGCCAGGAAACATACTCTAGCAACATATGACGGACCGACAAAAGTTTGTTGTGGCTTTCAAATACATGGCCACAAGAAAAGAAACAAATAGGAAGCGACTTGTCATTTGAAAAAAGTATAAAGCATTTCAGAGTTCAAATTATTAATAATGAATATTTCTGAAATGGTTATATAAAAAAATATTGGACAAAATAATTTTTATTTCAATATCTGTATTCTTATATAGAATATTTTTCTCTATCTCTTAGCTTGACAAGTTACATCCAGAATGAAGACTTCACAGGCTGTCCCCAGAAAATTCAAGATCTGCATTTTGCTTATCATGAAACTATCTTAAACATATAGCCTTTTCGACAAAATCATTAGAACCATTTTCATTTTCTCTACTACGTATAGTAAAAAGAGGAAGTATGTTTTGTATTCCGCGTAAAAATTGATATCCAGATATCACCGCAAATATAATTTCTGCAGATGTTTATCTCAACTAATACGAAGAAGATATAGGAATAAGAGTTTATAAGAATGGTTACTGCAAGAGTAAGGAAAGTCATATGAGTGCCACGAATCAGATTTTTCAAAGAAACAAAAATAAGAGCATTTTTCTAAGTAAGTAGTTTGAAAATCTTAAAATATGCTGCAGTTAAACACTAACTTTGGCTTCCATCCAAGTTTAGGCCTTTGAGTTATGCTGTTCATCGTTAGACACATAGAGAGATTTTCTGAAAATATTTTGTTTAGATTTAGGGAGGCCCAAAACGTGCATCTTAGTATTGGATTGTTGACTAAAGCGCCATAGTTCTACTTAACGTACTAGAGAAAGTAAAATATGTTGCGTTTCAGACAGCAGTTCCAATTGTGAGCCATAATCCCGTAATTACTGCTTCGTGACTTTCACTGATAAAATGTGTTGTTTGCGGTGGAGACTATTAAGGAAGTGATTGGAACTATTATGCTGACATCATCAAACACGCACTTCATTCATTGATGTTCGTCTCGAGTAAAACTTGAAACAAGGATCATTTAAGTGGTACATGCATTTTGATGGAGGTTTTCTCAGTCAGCAATAGATAGTCAACATCTGTATTTATTATCATGTTTGCAAAAGTATAAGAAGTGATAAATATTAGCTCAAGAATTTATTTGGGAAAGTTAATTATATTTAACTGAACTTTTTGAAAAGAAGAATATGATTTTAAAATAACAAAGATTTGACCAGAAAGTGTTGATTCAATGAAAAATAACCTAAAATATACTCATTTCGATTAATGTAGTTCTTCAACACTGCCAACTAAGAAGTTGAAACTCAAGAATTGTATGTATTTCGATCTTCTCTTGTTATTATAACAGTAAACCAGTTTATAACGTCAAATAAATCCTTTTTTGCAATAAAGTACCGAGTTACAAGGCAAGGTAATTCCAGGTGCCATCTGTTTTAAGTATCTTGATTTTGGAGGGTGCTGTGCGAAATATCTTTTTCGTGTTGGCTATAAAAGCATTTACATCCGGAAAAGAGGATATAATTTCTTCCGCAACTCGGTGGAGACTGTGTGCTAGACAAATTTTAGTTTTGTAAGTACTCACTGTATTGCTGTGGCAGCTTTCTTCATATAGGAAGTCCCGTCCGTAACATGTAGTAAACCATTTTGTGTTATTGGACAGAGACAATAGAGAGAAGAAAAATAGAAAACAACCAAATATAACATAGGACAGTCGCAAGAAACAGGCTCTGACGCTAGCTGCCGGCTCTATACTCCGTGCTGTTAATATCATTCCTATGTTTATTTACTAAAACTCAACTCCGTCATTATCAATGTATTATATATCAATGTATAAGGAGATTTCAATAGCAAAAATATAGAATAAAATAATGTTTTTACCTCAGAAAGTGCAATGTGCCACAAATATATTCTGTTGCCAAATTTCAGATTACGTATCAAAACAATTGGTAATGAATGCTTCAGAGTAATTCCTAAGAGGTAGATAAGTAACTAATGATGGAGGTGATGACAACCATGATTGATGATACGGAACAAATATGTTCAACTACTATACATAAGAGTTTGAATATAAGTGTCCAAGGTTCTTGGCTAATGATGCCTGAAATATATTTTGCATCAGTCATCACTATATGGTACCTTACGAATGGGGATTCAGATTAATTTGCTTGCATTGCTATTCTGCTAACTGACCTCACTGCAAATAATGACGCTATGGTCAGTAATATCTCAAGGAAAGGAAACGAGCATTGTAAAATGTCGAGGTTGCTTTGGCTACTGATGTCATTTTGATTTCGAAATATGTTTGCAATTGCTTTACTTTATTGAAAAGACCCATGAGCTTCATTTTAGGAACATTTATTGCTGAAATTAAAAGGATCACTAAATAAAGCATGTAACAGTTCGGATATTTAAACGAATTGCCCATCTATGCTGAGCTAAAGTAAAAATGGAACTTGTGAATTTGTCGACTGTCCCTCAGAGGAATTCCCACTTCATGTTTGTGCATTAGTAGCATGGTCCAGGTGCGGCTGAGACAAGTTGTGACATTCTCCGACTCCTGGGAAGAAGAAGAAGATTAATCCGCGTGGGTGATGAATCTGTTCGGAATGAGTCTCACACAAGGTAACAAGAAAAAATAAAATAGAACTGCCTCCAGCTGTGGTCGCATTGCCTTCCAAAAGGACGATGAACCTTTACAGAAGCCCATTCCTACCTGCTTGTCACTGGAAAACCCCGCAAGCGAAGAAAATGAAGACATGGAGGCAAGCGTGGCAAATACAGCAGCATTCGCTCGACACAGAACACCTGTTTTATTCCATTATGAAACAACATTACTTTGCACAACAGTGAAATAGCAGACCTGTCCATACTGCTCCTCAGTGCCAACTTCTGAATTGCTATGAACACAATCAAGCTCAGACACCAAGTGTAGCTAACAGATATAATTGTGTTTTGGAGAAATGTATAGGTTAAAGTTCACCAAAGGAGGAGAACATACCATTCGTAGTAATCTTATAACTTATAACCAATAAATTCTCGAGCGGAGCAATAGAATTTTCCTGTAAGGTGAGACCACCAAATGATATCTGGATTATTTCCTACATAAAGGCGTTAAATTGTCACATACCACTTATTATCAGATTATTTTTATATCTTGTACAAATTATTCCTAGATCGTTCTTTTGTTAAGTCAACTTTACCAACCGTATCCCATAAGTTGCTGAAAAATAATTTATTACACATTATAATAGATTAAAAGACAATTGAAGTCGCATTCCATCTCAATTTGACAGCTACATTTTTAATAATTCATGTTTTTCCGGAATAAATATGATTTTTGAATGTTAAAAATAGTATGAGACTTATTTGAGGTTATAAACTCGTATTCTGTTATAACAAGATCGAAATACTTGTAATTTTTAGGTTTACGTTTTCCGCAGTTGGCACTGCTGAGTAATTCAAACTGCACTAATCGAAGTGAATATATTTTAGGCTATTTTTCATAGAATCTAATATTTTCTGGTCAAATACTTGCGATGTAGTAATTAAATTCACAATTTAATTTATGAAGTACTACAGAAAAATAACGTTTGACGGTCTCACGCTTCCAGATGAACTCTCTCGCTCTGGTCAAGAATTTATAGGTTAGGTCAGACGTAAATTATTAAATTAAAGTAAATTAAAGTAAATTATTACTTGGGAGTGTTTCATAAATAAAATATGAATTTAAATACTGTATCGCAATTATTTGACCATAAAATGCGAAGCTGGACATTTCACTACCTAATTAAATAATCGCCTTTTTATATGGCAGCCAGCCGTTTTTGCATGTCTATGCGTAAATATTTGTCTTTTAAAAATTAAAAACTAAGTTAAAACATGAACAGTGATTTTAGTACCGATGTTCAATGATTGCAAACCGTCATATAAAATTGTATGAAAAGTAACCTAAAATATATTTATAACCATTATTGCAGTTCGACTTATTCCAGAAGAACGAAAACCAGGAATTACACCATTTCGATTTTCTCTTGTTATGATCTCACTTTATCTTTGATATTAATAAATAACCTTTTTTTCTGGAAAAATACACTAATTGTTCAAAGAATGGAGTTTGAAGTTTGAAGATATAGAGGTGAAACTAGAATTCCACACTTTATTTAGCAGTTCCTTGTGATGTTGATTAAATTTGATTAATTCTTGTTTCTGGATTCCATGCGATATGAGCGTCGATCGACTGGAGTGATTAGTTATCTTTATTGTTTTTGCATTTAGCCCAGGGTTATCTGCAGTTGGTGGCACTGACTAAATAAAAGTATGATCCAGTGGTAAATGATACAAAACAGAATAATAACCAGGTAGTTAAACGTATACGGCAAATTAACGCCTCTGTTGTGAAATATCATTAAAAATAATGCTATGATTCCATGAAAGCGACCTATAGAACACCTTTTGTACCTATGTCTCTCATAGAGCGACTCCCGGGAGGGAGGGATGAGGTCAAAGGATAGTAAGGGTGGTCGAAGCTGAGGAGAGATGGCTACAGAAGGTAGGGGTCCCTAACATATACATAGGGACCCAGTGGCATTTTCAAGGTTTTCCTCAGCTCTCATAACTGACAAATGCCTGGGAGGTACCCTGAAACTTAGGCTAGGAACGTTTCTATTCCAAATATCATTTCATCATTCCCACCACCAAACTACCACCACCATAGTCAGACGAATGTGCAATTAGCTCACGTGTGACTTAGAAATGGCTTAGGAAAAAGATGTAACACATCTACTGAAAATAATCTATTATTTTTAGGTTTTTGTTATTAGTTTAAATGGTTCAACACTTGTCTTTTCTCAAATGGGAAGTCATTGCTTTTTCTCCTGCTGATCATGAACGGAATTTCAAAGCTATCTCAATAGGGACAGCACTTAAACATTTTTATTTGGCCTACTGTATTCCCGATGTTTATGCTGATTAATGTGAATTTAGCCCATGAATATATTTTAAAGATCCATTTCTGTTTTAATTGATGATGTTGCAGACGTTTCATTTTATGTAATTCAAGCAAAAATAACAATGTCCAAGCTAAATGATAGCTAATCGTTATTTTATATGAACTAATCTTTCGATGTTTAAACTAATAGTTTTATTGGACATTTACAACAGTTTTGTTTGGAAATCCAAGAGGGTCCAAGAAGCAATACATATTATGAATCTAGAAGTTTGATGCTATTTTATGGGCACAAAAGCAGCAAAATTAACTTTTTAAAAACATTTTTCTCAAGTTTCACCTGTGCATTCTCTTTGCCTTGTCTTTTGAAACTAGTTCAAATGTTAAACTGCTATGACTGCTATAATATTTGAGATAGGAAACAATAAAAATATCACAGTATTTGGCACACAATGGGGTATACAAAACATTGGAAAGATATCCGCCGTTCTCCTGTTCAATGTGTCCACCACACCATATGCAGCATTTTGCAGATTACGTATTGAAGTACAGGCAATTTTTGGCGTGACGGCATCTTTCAGTTGCAATGGGATTGTTGGACGTCCGTAGAAAACTTTTCTTTAAGGTAGCCCTACAACAAAATGTCGGCCGGATTGAGATCCGAAGATCTAGGAGGCCACGTCGTTGGAAGTGCCTACTGAGGATTCACGATATGGAAAACTTAATCTTTGTGCAAAATGGTACTCCAGCCTACATCTAGACCCCTGCAAAACAATTAATTGCGCAGATTTTTGGGGGTCGCGCCACCAATAGGCACTTCCCAATAATGTCCAATTCTAATTGAGCCAACCTTTGTTTGTGTGGTTATCTTAAATGACGAATTTTGTTGAGATATCCAGCAACCCCACTGCAACTAACGATACGATCTTGCAAGAAATTACCAATATTCCAAGATATTAAGGTTAGATATCTTCCCAGTATTATAATAAATCTCATTGATTCTCTAACACTCTGATCTTGTTTTTTTCACCTGTTAAATATTTTAGTATGTAGAGTGGCTTAGTGTCTGAACCGAGTTTTGAAGGATCCCATACATTCAAACAGACAGATTGAACACAAAGAATTGCCTGTAATCGTTATCTTTGATGAATTTGACAAGTTAATGAAATTAGGTAATTAAAATAACTTAAAATGATTTTAAATATCTAGTCCTCTAGTCATGATAAAAATAAAGATAAAAAAGCATAAAAATATCTGGGCTATCCTGTTTTTGTCGCGTCAAGTTGGATAAAACCGATGTTTCGACCATCCTGTCGTGGTCATCTTCAAAGGTGTCAGCAGGCAAAAACCGGATAGCCAAGATATTTTTAATGCTGACTCTGGAAGCTTGAGAGAATATATAATCAAAGTGTTATTCTTGGCTTGAAGTTTAATAAACATTTACTAATTGATAAACTTCGTCTCCTAACTAACATTAGCTAAACAAAATAAACGAGAAGAACATAAGCCATGTGCAATTATTTAAATAAAAGTACTTTTAATGTTGGAACATTTCTTTGGCTATGCATGTTATACCTGATCTGCGATACTTATTTCAAAGGTGCGTTTGTTACATTTGATTAGCTATGACTGCTTATTCCCTTACTGTTTGACAGAACCACTGTTCACACGTCTTCCTAGCCCGAGTAATAGGCGTTACCAATCTAACGTAATAACATGGCAGCGTTGTAAAGTAAATCGAAGTTTGTGTCGTGTATTGCTAATGGATTGCAACCTCAGGTACAGCGAAACCGCAATGAAAGACCGCAAATTCCTGCTTGCTGTATTCGCACGATCTCCTTCTATTAGTTCACGCAGTAAAATTATGTTCCGCCAATTCGCCTTTAAGCACGCTTACCAACTCTATAGCAAACCTTGATACGGAATTATTAACGGGGAATATTAACCATTTAAGAAACGGTTAGAAGTTATACAAATGATCTACAAGACATAATTTCCAAGTTAGTTATTTATTTTAAAAGTATTGGCCTGGTGCCGGTACATTGGGCCCGGCTTACAGGCTATATTTACATTGATTTACAGTTGACTTTGTTCATATTTACAGTTTTCGCTATATACAAAAACCCATACGGTGACCATCTGTAGGTCACCGAGAATAGTTTTCTTTTGTCTTTTGTCTGTTTCGTCTTTGGGTTATATATACATATGTACATATTTACAAATTATATACAGACACATACACGCACGCATTCACCCACACACACACTCGTACACACACTCGTACACACATCTTCACTGGGCACACCAGAAATATGCGTCCCAGCGCACTACACTATTTACAGTTTTGACACTATTTACACTGTCCCGCGGTGGCAGCTCCTGAATATTTTCCGAGGCGAGGGCCTCTGCCGGAACATGTATGTGGCTTAGGGACGAGGTTGCGTGGACGCGCATTAGTCGGCGAGCCGAGCCGCTTCTAGAACATTTTTATCCTAGTATGCTTGCGGTGCTTCGGCTCGCCTTTGCCGATGTTAGCGATCACGTCATTTTCGTGGTTCCTAATGCGCGTCCATGCCGCCATTGCTCTTTTGTCTATTGCCTCCGGGATGAACGGGATATGAGTTTCGAGGTGAAGAGTTTGGGTGGTGGTGAGGAGTGGAGCAGAGAGGATTTTTCTGAGGGAGAGGTTTTGGAGGGTTTGGAGTTGTTTGAGGGCAGTTTTGGAGGCATTAGCCCAGGCCACACATGCATACAGGACCACCGAGAGAATAAATGACCTATATAGTATAAGTTTTGACTTTAGTCGCAACTGTTTACTACGGAAGATGGGGGCGCACAACTTTAGCCGCTGTCTGCCTTTATTGGCGCTATTTTTTATGTGGGTGGACCAACACATTGTGCGGTCCAAGGTGACACCTAAGTATTTAACTTGCTGACGGCAGTGCAATACTTGACCACCGACCGTTAGGTCCGTTGCCAAAGTGTGACGCCGCTTAGAAAAATGAATCAGCTGGCATTTGTCGGGATTAATTTTGATTTTCCAGTCATGTTGCCATGAGAGGAAGTTGTTCACATAACGTTGCATTTCTGCAAGGCCGAAACGTGGATTTCTATGGTGGTTGTATATTGCAGTGTCGTCAGCATACATGGCGACCTTGCATCTGGCGTCCACTGGGAAATCATTGGTGAACAATATATACAGAAAAGGGGACATTATTGCCCCTTGTGGGACGCCAGCCCGCATCACTCGCTCCCGTGAGGAGGAGCGGCCCACTTGGACGTAAAACTGCCGATTTTCTAGAAAATTGTGCAGCAAGTATAGATAATTTTGAAGAGCCGGGAAATTGTGGTGCAGTTTATAAATAAGGCCATTGTGCCAGCACCGGTCAAATGCAGCTTCTACGTCCAGAAATAGCGCCAACGTTGAAGCCCCATTGTTAAATTGCTCTGTTACGTCATCAGTTAGTCTGAGGAGCTGTAGTTCAGTGGAATGTCCTTTTCTAAAGCCAAACTGTGAATTTGAGAGTTCATGTGTTGCCGAGACTTGTTTTTGAAGCCGAGAAAGGATACATTTTTCCAGCAGTTTACCAATAGTAGACAAAAGACTAATGGGACGGTAGTTTTGCGGTTGTCTGGTGCTTTTCCCTTGCTTTGGGAGCATGATAACCTTAGCTCGTTTCCAAGTAGAGGGGAAATAGCCTTGCTGCAAACAGGCGTTAAATATCTTTGTTAGTTGCACCAGAGCTTTTCTCGGGAGATGCTTAAGTTCCTCATTAGTCACTTTGTCTGGACCGGCAGCTTTCCCATTAGGCAATTTCCTAATGAGCTTGTAAATTTCCTGCGGTGTTATGGTGGGTAGTTGTTGCTCTTGCTTCTGCGCCACCCAGGTTTGTACCCATGTCTGGACCTCCCGTTCTATTTCACAGTTGGTCACTGGGTTTTCGGTGAATCTGTCTTGGAGACAGTCAGCGAAGACCTCGGCTTTCTCCTCTGCGGAGAAGTGCAAGCCGCTTTGAGTGTGCAGCGCCTCAGTTGCGGAGTTGACGCTCGTGGAAACTTTGAAAGCCTTGAGTAATTTCCACAAAGAAGAGTCCGAATGTGTGGTACTCAGCATTTTGTTTTCCCATTGTTCAGTTTTATTGATTTTAATTTGTTGCCGAATGATGTTGCGTAGCCATTTTGCTAGCACTTTATATTCAGGCTGACGGGTGTATCGCCACAGTTTTGTCAAGCGTCGTCTCCGCGCAATGAGTTGCTCTACCTCGGGGTACATGCAAAAACCGGGTGGTCTTGTGGTGTATGTGGTAGCATTTCTCTTGGCTGTGTGTAGCGAGGCAGTGAAGTTTTCAATGGCGACATCTATGTCTGCCTCGCTATAGTATGACAGTCTGGGTTGCGCCATCCCGTGCATTTCAATGGTGAACTTATTCCAGTCGGTCTCAGCTCTACTTTGAGGGCCAGAGGCACTGACTGAAATGCCACCCTGTATGTCGAAATGCACAGGAAGATGGAGTCCAGGCTGTGATAAACAGTAAAGTTATTTAACAGTGTCGCATTTTTTGTTAGTACGATGTCCAAAATCTCAGCGTCAAAGTGCCCTGATCGATGCCAAAAAGTGGGTTCTGGGGGAAGATGTACCTCAATGTCATCATTATCAGTTATAAATTCAACCAGGAGATTTCCCGCCGCGTTTGCCAGGCGTGAAAACCACCAGGGGTGCCGGGCATTGAAATCTCCTGCAATTATAACGTGCTCCTCTAAAGCGAGGATCTGCTCGAGGTCTTGTGTAAAGTCTGGGGAGTTAGGGGGCCGATAAAGTGCTACCAGCATAACCGTTTTACTATTTACACGTGTTTTAAGTGCTGTGCACTCTAACGCTGCCATTACAGGCAACGTAACAGAAGCATGAGCAATAGTATTTCTAAGCAAAATAGCAGTCCCTCCCCCTTGTCTGCCAATTCTGTCGTTCCGAAAGATTTGATACCCCTGGAGCTTAAAAGTGTGCTCGTGCTTTAATTTTGTTTCGCAGATGAATGCGACGTCAATTTTGTTACGCCGTAGGTAGTTTTCAAGTTCGTGTTGCTTCCTGTGGATGCCATCTGCATTCCACAGTAGTGCGCGAGTTAAAGTTGTGCCTCCCCTTACGTGGGCCATTTATTCTAAAAGGGCTGAGAGGAGACATATGATGGTCTCTATTTTCTCCCAAGTGTTGCTGCAGCTTTTGAATTTGGCCAGGAAAGGCTGCGCCTTCATCAATAGTGATGGTAAATTTAGGTCTCTGAACATGTTTAATATATCTTTTATCCCACTCAGGTCACCCGTGGGCGCCTGTTGGGGTAGTGGAGGGGGACCATTCTGTGGTGGCACTGGTGCGTTTTGCCCTCCGGTAGTTCCCGCATAGGAGATACCTGTTTGAACCAGGGCCGGGTGTATGATGGGTTTTGGCCCTGGCTGAGCACTGGGAGAGCTCCTGGCTATGGATGCCAGTTGACGGCGGTGACGTTCGTTGCGAAACGTCTCGCACCCCCTGTAGCTGGCAGGATGCGTTTCCCCACAATTAGCACAGTGGGGTACAACGCCCTGCTTGGCCTTTTTCGGGCAATCAGCCAGGCGGTGGAGGTCACCGCAAAGGACACACCGGGAGGTCATATTGCAGTTCCTAAAAGTGTGCCCCAACTGCTGGCAGTTGTAACATTGCGTTATGTTTTGGTTTGTTTTCAGGACCTCCACGGTGACCATCATATGGCACACCTCTCGTTCCTGTAGAAGTTTTTGGTTTTCGGTGGTCCTGTCAAGACTAACCTGAAAATTTGGCAGAGGCCTCCCACGTGAAATCATCTGTCGTACTTGGACGCCGGTGTAGCCCTTTAGGACCAGGTCCTCTTTCACGTAATCTTCCTCTAAGTCAGCTGGAAGACGTTTGATTACGTAGCGAAGAGGTTGGTCCCCACGTGGAGTAAAACTGTAGTTTTCTACTCCGGCGTCCTTCAGGAGCTGCATTGTCGGGTTCGCGTCCTGCTTCCGTTGGAGGAAGAGCTTAAGGCAGTCCCTCGTCGTCTGCAATTTATATGTGCCGGCAGGAAGGGAGCCACGCAGGATGCGGAGGACCTTTACCGTGTGTTGGACGTCAGGGATTATTATTCTTGGTGGTTTCTGGTTGTCTGATGCTTTTGCTGCGTTGTTGGATGTGCTTGGGGCTGGAGTGGGGGTGGGAATGGTGGGCTGGGTGGTGTGTTTCTTCTGTGTCTGTGTTTGAATGGGGGCTTTGGTGGGGGGTAGCTTGGGGAAGGGGTCTCTAGAGGTGGAGGCTATTGCGGGTTGTGGTGGTGGATCCTCTGACGTCTCGTCGTCGGATTCTGCATCAAATTGTGCCCTCAGCGGCGCGTAGGTGTTTCTCGTGGTGAGGGGATATGGCGGCGTTTTTTGTTTTGAGACGCGCTTGGGGCGCTGCTGGTCGGGACGTTCACTGTCTGAATCGCTTTCCCGGCCGCTTCTTCTATTCCTCTTATTTCTTGCAGGCACTTGTTGCCACCCCTCGCTGAGGATGACTAATCGCCGCTTCTTGAGGGCATGCTCTTTGTAGCAGAACCCGAGGTCCTGTGCGAATTTTGAAAATTGTTGGGATTCCCCATCCATATTTGCCAGCACATTCTGGTAGTAGATGATCTCTCCCTTTAGTTCATCTACTTCTTTCTGAAGTTTCTCTATTTCCATTGCCTTACGCTCTTCCTCTGTCATCTGGGTCTTCTTGGTTGGTTGGTCCGTGGTTCGTTGGCCGTTGGGAGCTGTAGTCAATGGGGCTGTAGTGGGCGGGGCGAGTGCGGTGGCAGTCACGGCTGCTGCGCTGGATGCCATCACTTCCCTGACTCCGCTCTCGGCGGCCGGCGGATCAGGGGCATTCTCCATCCCCTTCTTGTTCCCGCTCCCAGTCGCAAGTGCTTCTGGGAGCCTCCACTTAGCGTGGGTACACTATATTTCGCGCGCTTTTTATACTGTCACTTACACACTATATTTACACTATAATTATACGTAGAATTATTTACACAGGGGACGGAGTACTATTGATACTCATTCACATATTAGTTATTGCACTTCACTCAAAATATACGTCCAGGTGTACACGGACACACTAAACAAAACACTATATAACAACGCTTATATAACTACACTCTGTACTCAATATCCCTAATCAAATGTGTGTGGAGAGCGCCACAGCCACTTGGTATTTATACTCTTTCCCGCCAAAATTATGGCAGTTGACAATGATCCCGCCAAACCGTTTCACGTGACCGTTTCTCGCGCGCACCAACAAACTCATAATTTCCAAATGTTAAAACCAATGCCTAAGGACAGCTCGGGGCTAACGTCTATGGCCCGTGTTCGAAGGTGCTGAGTTGAAATCCCCTCGGCTGATCAATGTCACTGGGTATTTCCTTGTTACCCGCAGTCGCCAAGGTAAATATTAAAATCAATATTTAACACCACGACCCAAAGTTACACCTTAAGGCTAAAAGAATAGTACACATGAAAATAGATAGTAATAGCGATTGCTGTACCATCTATCTACAGATAATCAAAGTAGATAGACTGAAAGGCACCGTAATGCCATCTGCCCGTAAAAAGTAGAGATACAATTGCCCCGCACTGATCTCTCTATGCACACGTGACGAAGCAAGATGATATGGCACAGCGATGAGACTAAAAAGACTGTCCACCATCCACAATAGTACCTTCATGATAAGATCATAGAGTTAAAGAGACGTAAAATAAACAGAAAAATGTAATGTGTTGCACTCACATGACATTCTCTACTCTTGTATTACCTATTCTTACTAACTCTTATTCCTATATCTTCTTCGTGTTAGTTCAGTTAAACATTTGCAGATATCGTATTATCTTCTTGTAGGTACAAGGAGAACATGAGAATACAGTAGGCTTTGAGCGATAGTCAATCTTTTAAAGCTTTCAAAGTCCGTTCTCTTTGAAAGGCTTAACATACAAAAATTAATAACACGCAAATAACAAGGAATATCTCGAAATGGTACAACCTACAAAAAATTTATTCACTGCTTTATCATATTTTGAAGAAAATTGCTCTACCCTGAACTACCCTATACGTGGAAAATTTTTCAAAAATTTTAATTTTTCTTGAAAATGGCTCTAACGATTTTGATTAAAATGCCATATGATTGAGATATTTTTATGATAAATGAAATGTATATTTTTAATTTTCTGGCTATAGCCTATGTAGCCCTGTTTACTCTGGATTACTTCTGAATAACGTGTAAACCGTAAAAGATAGATAAAATCTTACTATACAAAAATATAGATCCCGCTAAAATACACAATTTATATCCAAATAAATTTTTTGTAGAGTCAACCATTTCGGAGATATTCCTTGTTATTTGTGTAAGTTTTGGAGAACTTATACTTCTGTCAAATAGAACATAGCTATTTATAATTTTTAAATGCTAACCGTGCAAAGAGAACGGAATTTGAAACTTTTAAAATATTTGACTATCACTCAAAGCCTACTGTATTCTGATATTCCCGTTGCACGTGCAAGAAAACGAGCAATAAGATAATTTCTGCAAATGTTTATCTCAACTAATACGAAGAAGACAGAAGAATAAGAGTTTGTAAGAATGGTTAGTACAAGAGTAGAGAAAGTTATGTGAGTGTAACACATCAGATTTTTCATTTTGTCTTTCCTTGAGAGCCTTGTAGATCGTAGCCAAAAATCTGTTTCTGTAGAGTTTAATTTAGCGAGTGCTTTTTATTTTAAATCAAAGTCTCTGAGCCATATGTAATTATATTTCTTGTAAGGGATTTTTACTTTCTCTACTGGTAAATAGGGGCAGTATTGTATTCCACCCAAAAATTCGATGTCGAGATTTCACCGGAAACACATGTTTTAAGGCCCCCGGAATCCAAAAAAAAGCATTTTTAGAAAAAGGTCCGTGTGTGTGTGTGTGTGTGTGTGTGTGTGTGTGTGTGTGTGTGTGTGTGTGTGTGTGTGTGTGTGTGTGTGTGTGTCATTCTGTGGACAGCATAACTCAAAAAAAACGAAAAGTCGGTTAAAAACCAAATTTGGTATTTAAGTTTAATGTCTTTCAAGGATGTAACACAAAGATTTTGAAGAAAATAGCCCCACCCTAAACTACCCTTTACATGGAAAATATTTTGAAAAGTTTGATTTTCTTGAAAATGGCTCTAACGATTTTTATTAAAATGTCATATGTTTGAGATATTTTGATGAAAAATGAAATTTATATCTTGAATTTTCTGGCTATAGCCACTGTAGTCGTATTTACTCTGGACGACTTTTGCATAACTGGTAAACCGTTAGAGGTAGACCAAATCATAGTATACAAAAAATGTAGATCTTGCTAAAATACACAATTTATGTCTCAATAAATTTTCTTGTAGGGTGAACCATTTCGGAGGTATTCCTTGTTATGTGTGTGAGTTTCGGAAAACTTAGAACTTTAGTGACATGGGTCATCGTTATTCATTTTTTTATATGTTACGTGTGCAAAGAGAACGGTATCTCAAAGCTTTAAAAG
This sequence comes from Tenodera sinensis, assembly GCA_030765045.1. NCBI lineage: Eukaryota > Metazoa > Arthropoda > Insecta > Mantodea > Mantidae > Tenodera > Tenodera sinensis. The sequence continues at coordinate 105,313,391 of CM060968.1, read as the reverse complement.
ATTTGACTATCGCACAAAGCCTAGTGTATTCCAATATTCCCCTTGCACCTACAAGGAAATAAGCAATAAGATAATTTGTATAGATGTTTATTTTAACTAACACGAAGAAGATATAGGAATGAGAGTTTGTAAGAATGGTTAGTACAAAAGTAGAGAAAGTCATGTGAGTGCAACACATCAGATTGTTTAATTGTAATATCCTTATTCCACACACTGTTTATTATTGCTGTTCCTCCTTTGTTAATTCTGCCATTTGTATCATCTTCCTTGGCAGATATAGCAAGAAGTATTTGTAAGAAAGTTTTTTAGAGGAGTGAGTAGAGAAGGTTATGTGTGTGCAGTACACTATGCTGCAAAATTACTACCTGAGTGGAAGAGTATGTAAATTATATTGCGATAGCTAAGCTTTTCTAAGGCGTGAATTTAATGATGGAATGCAATTGAAATGGTAGGTAATATTGTACTTGTTTAAGCATCACTTAAAAAGCTATCTCTAAATCTGAGTGTGGTGTTTTCCTGCATATTAAGTGCTAGCAAGCAAGCTGTGTTTTTCATTCAGTTTATAGCCCATAAACGACAGAGAGTAATGAAACACGGAGGGTGTTCAGCAACATAATACCCTTGGAATTCTCAGTTAGTACTGCATGCGCCTCGCTAATTAAATAACTCACTAACTGCTGCTCAAATGAAGACATGTGTGTGAAGCTGCTCATCACGCCCTCGGCCCATTCACTTTTCGTGAATAACTTTCTGTCTGAGTTTTATACGCCTTTTCCTGTCCTGACGTCATAAAGCCATCAGATAAGTTGACGAATTGAGGTGCAATAAAGCTGGGAATGCAAGAGAGGACAGGAAACAGACAATAGACTGGTGGCGCTCGCTGTCTGCACAAATTGACGAAGAGAGAAAGAGAAAGATGAAGGTTGGTGTGCGAAGGCTGTAAGGAATGCATAGCCATAACGAATGCCTATTTGTAACGTCCCATCTGCTACTTCATTCTAAATTATTTCTACATACTCGCGCAGGTATTCTAAATGATACTTACCAGAGCTGCAAATATCATTTTGGTTGCTGAAGTAGACATTTATGCACTATTTATAGCTGCACTAGCCAATTTACATAAAAAATCTGATGTGTTGCACTCACATGACTTTCTCTACTCTTGTACTAACCATTCTTACAAACTCTTCTTCCTATATCTTCTTCGTGTTAGTTAAAATAAACATTTGTACAAATTATCTTATTGCTCATTTCCTTGTAGGTGCAAGGGGAATATAAGAATACAGTAGGCTTTGTGCGATAGTCAAATGTTTTAAAGCTTTGAGATTCCGTTGTCTTTGCACACCTAACATATAAAAAAAAATTAACAACGATGTTCCTTTTCACGAAAGTTTTAAGTTTTCCGAAACTCACACACATAACAAGGAATATCTCCGAAATGGTTCACCCTACAAGAAAATTTATTGAGACAAATTGTATATTTTAGCAGGATCTACCCTTTTTGTATAGTATGATTTGGTCTATCTCTAACGGTTTACCAGTTATGCAAAAGTAGTCCAGAGTAGATACGACTACAAGGGCTATAGCCAGAAAATTCAATATATACATTTCATTTGTCATAAAAATATCTCAAACATATGACAATTTAATCAAAATCGTTAGTCATTTTCAAGAAAATAAAAATTTTCTAAAAATGTTTCATGCAAAGGATAGTTTAGAGTGGGGCTATTTTCTTCAAAATCTTCCTGTCGCATCTTTAAATGACATTAAAGTTAAATACCAACTTTTGCTTTAAGCTACTTTTCGTTTTTGAGTTATGCTGTCTACAGACATATACACACACACACACACACACACACACACACACACACACACACACACACACACACACACACGCACGCACGCACGCACACACACGCGGACTTTTTTATAAAAATGCTTCTTTTGGATTCAGGGGTCTCAAAACATATATTTCCGGTGAAATCTCGACACCGAATTTTTGGGTGGAATACAATACTTGCCCTTCTTAGCAGTAGAAAAAGTAAAAATGCTATATTTTAAAATAAATGATTCTAATTTTTGGTTTAAGAGGACTCTGAATATTTTTTTATTTTTATTGCAAAAACTGCATAATACCTTAAAGAATATATATGCGAAGTTTTAACCCCTTAAGGAGGGGGGGGACACATCTTTTGGATCCCATTTTTAAACTAATGCGCCTCTGCCTTTGAAATGGGCATGCGCACAGATTTTTCTCGGAAAAAAATTCTGCCACTAGAGATCCAAAACTTTTTCCAGTATAATTCAGAATATGGGTACTATAATGACAGTTTGGAATTTTGATATTGGTTAGAATATTCTTTAAAAAATAAAAATAGTAAGAGATATAATGAAAAAAATCAACATCTGTTGGAGCAGATATATTTTGATTATAGCCAATAAAATTGATGAAAATTAATTATTAATTCAAGAGTATGATTAGATATTGGAATGAAATTTGGTACACCTATTTCTTTAGCTACTGGAAATGCCTGTACAAAAAACTAAGCCTCTAAATTCAATATTTTAGAAAATCACCTTTTTGACTTCGATAAACATTCAAATTTTTTCTTTTGTCGCACTAATATTCACTAATTTTTGTCATAGAGAAGTGTTAATGGTCGAGAATTATTATTGCTATTATTGTTGTTGTTTTATTATTAAGGGCTGCAATATTTTGACAACAAATTGCGTGCCCGTTAATGGAACCCCCCTTATGCTATGAGGAACGTGTTGATTCTGCCGGTCGGCCGACCGAGTGGGTAGGCAGGCAGGTACATACGTACGTACGTAATGACTAGGTCAGCCGTATTTCCGAATCACCCCGTTTGCGGTGTCAATGAAGGAGGAATGACGTCCCGATGTGTGCTAGAGGGGCTGCCGAGGCGCCGGGAGCAAGAGAAAGTTGGCAGTGAGCGGTAACCACTCGCACTGTACAATTAATGAGGGGTCGGCATTCCTTTGTTTCATTTGCTGCACAAACTGTTACTGCGGCTACTATCTGTTGCCACAGCAACGAGTAGGTTGGCAGCCATGTAGTCAGTGCACCAGTGGCATATCGGACTACTTGCACCACTAATGACCAAGTAACATATTTTTTTGCGCTCAACGAACCACAAAAATTCATCCTAATATCTCTATGCTACTTTTAATTTCACTTATGGTTTCGCTTTATGAGCATTGTTTCGCCTATGTGCCCATAACTTCTGGCTCTTTCCTTATTTTCATCTCATATTCATCGTCTTTTGAGCTTTCTGGAAACTTCCAAAGTATTTGTGTTATACTGGAGATCAGATTTAATCTAAGATCAGAACACTGACTAGGATCGCATTGTATAAAGTTAATCTAAGATCTTCGACTCTCAGTTCAACTTTGACCTTAATTCTAAACAGCAATCACTTGTCTTTCAACTTCGGTTTGACAGCGTGCAATATGATAGGCAAATGGCGCAAAACAAGGAAAAATAGAGATCGTCAAATTTCACACGTGAAGAATAAAACATATTGTAATCGAAAAGCATAAACATGTAGTGATATGCAAATGAAGAAAAATACCGAAAGTAATTGCATAGAAGGAACTCGCTGTGGATTTTAATTTGAGGTTCATTATATATTTATCTCATTAATCGTTTTTATTTGTATATTAAACCAATTATTGGATCAAAGATTATGTAAGTCTAACATATTTTCCTTAAATTTGAAGGCTTCTTTCCTTTTTACACCATAATACAATTTGAAACAATGCCCCTACTATCCAAATAACTGCTAAAATTATTCTGCTAATCTAAGTTCAATCAAATTAAGTGGAGAAAATGCACAAGTAAGATATGATCTTATTTCATGATGGCATGAACTTAGATCAAGGTTTATGCAAGTTTACCTTGACTGAAGTTCATTTTCAGGTGGTTGAACTGAGATTAACTTTTATACAAACGGATCGTAGTTCACTTGAATATACTTTAATCCAAGTTTACTAAGGAAGATAAGGGTTTTTCGCTCTATTATATCATGTTTGATGTATGAGGTGTTGGAATATATTGCAGGCTACCACCCCCTGGAAGGGAGAGATGAGATAAATGGAGACCACAACCCCGGCAAAGGGAGGTGAAGTCAACGCCACAGAGACGTGCGGAAGTTCTTAACATTGGATAGAGAGCCTCCGCGCATCATATGAAATCCTTACCGCTACGCAGAGAGGGCACCACAGTGACCCTCTCAAGCCAAGCAGGGGCCAGGGGAGAGGTGTTTCCAGAGCGCAAGCATCCGCACTATCTGCCCGAAGCCGCGCCGCGCCGACAACTGTACCTGCAAGATGATAAGGGAAATGCAATTGATGGGCATAAATATACAGGCAGCCCATATAAAGTCTTACAGGTGGATATCTCTTACGCGAACAGAAAAAACCAAATGCCAAGATCTCTAAATCTTACAGGAGCTAGGGGTCTTCCAAATTGTGATATAGAAAATAATTTCATGGGGCCTCTTATGGGGCCCATGAGGTTCAACCTCAGAATTTTAGATGAAACCATAATAACTTTATGTGTATTCTGGTCCCCCATGGTAAACTAAGCAACTTTTATTTAAACATATTTTTTGTGAAGCTAACTGTTGAGCTGTAGGATGTTTTCAATAAAAAAATCCCCCCTCATGAACTCGGAGAGAAAACAAAATATCAAATGAAAGAACAAGTTAATAGATATAATATGCATTATTAGGCACTTCAAAACCCAAAATGAACGAGGATTATGACTTTTTAGCATCGCCAAATGTTTAGTCCGGAAATCTTGATAACCTTGTCATCGACCCTCTTTGATTAAACATGACTATTTATATAAGTCACCTGTATATTGGTAATGAGTCCATATGAAAATGTTGTTTTCATTTTTTAAAAATCTGTACATGAAAGAACTAAACAGATAATATATTTAGAATCAGCACCCCAAAATTAGGGGGATCGACATTCCAAACTGAAACATTAATGCTTAGTTTGTTTTGAGGCCCCCTGAATCGAAAAAAAGCATTTTTAGAACAAGGCCCGTGTACGTGTATCTCTGTGTGTCAGTCTGTGGACAGCATAGCTCAAAAGCGAACATTTGGTTTAAAACAAACTTGGTATTTAAGTTTAATTTCTTTTAAGGATGCGACATGAAGATTTTGAAGAAATTGTTCCACCCTAAACTGCCCTTTACTGGGAAAATTTTTCGTAAATTTTGATTTTATTGAAAATGGCTCCAATGATTTTGATCAAAATGTCATATGTTTGAGATAGTTTTATGACAAATTAAATGTATATCTTGAATTTTTTGGCGATAGCCCATGAAGCTCAAATTTTCTCTGGATGACTTTTGCATAAGTCGTAAACCGTAAGAGACAGACAAATGTAGATTTTGCTAAAACACACAATTTATGTCTGAATAAACTTTGTTGTAGGGTGAACCATTTCGGAGATATTTCTTGTTATTTGTGTCAGTTTCGGAAAACAAAACTTTCGTGAAATGCAACGTCGTTGTTCATTTTTACTTTCTCTACTGTTAAGTAGGGGAAGTATTGTATTCCATCCAAAAATTCGATGTCAAGATTTCACAAGAAATACATGTTTTGAGGCCCCCTGAATCCAAAAAAAGCATTTTTAGAAAAAGGTTCGTGTGTGTGTCTGTGTCAGTCTGTCAGACTGTGGACAGCATAACTCAAAAACGAAAAGTTGGTTAAAAACCAAAGTTGGTATTTAAGTTTAATGTCTTTCAGGAATGCGACATGAAGATTTTGAAGAAAATAGCCCCACCCAAAACTACCCTTTACATGAAAAATTTTTCGAAAATTTTGATTTTCTTGAAAATGGCTCTAACGATTTTGATTAAAATGGCATATGTTTGAGATATTTTGATAGCAAATGAAATGTATATCTTGAATTTCCTGGCTATAGCTCCTGTAGTCGTATTTACTCTGGACGACTTTTGCATAACTGGTAAACCATTAGAGACAGACCAAATTATACTTTACAAAAAATGTAGATCTTGGGGAAATACACATTTTATGTCTCAATAAATTTTCTTGTAGGGTGAACCATTTCGGAGATATTCCACGTTATATGTGTGAGTTTCGGAAAACTTGGAACTTTAGCGAAATGCAACAATGTTGTTCATTCTTTTATATGTTAATCGTGCAAAGAGAACGGAATCTCAAAGATCAAAAAGATTTGACTGTCGCACAAAGTCTTCTGTATTCTAATATCTCCCTTGCACCTACAAAGAAATAAGCAATAAGATAATTTGTACGAATGTTTATCTCAACTAACATGGAAATATAGGAATAAGAGTTTGTAAGAATGGTTAGTACAAGAGTAGAGAAAGTCATGTGAGTGCAACACATCAGATTTTTTTATGTTAAGCGTGCAAAGAGAACGGAATCTCAAAGCTTTAAAAGATTTGACTATCGTTCAAAGCCTACTTCTTCTTGCACGTACAAGGACATAATAAGATAATTTCTGCAAATGTTTACCTCAACTAACACGAAGAAGATGTAGGAATAAGAGATTATAATAATGATTACATTTACATTAATTTACATTAACAAAAGTGCATTAAAGTGTATCGGAAGTAGAAAATACAGCAGTAGGCACTGTGAATACAAGCTATTCGTGTGAGTGTGGTAGCCTTACTTGGAGGTCGGTCGTTAGGTGTCTGTGGGGACTGTATCCCGCCCACTATTACGGTATAGTTGACAAATGGCATGATACTATTGTGACAGACAGCGTATGAGTAAGAACGGTTGCTTCTATAACAGCCACAGCATTTCTAATGAAGATGACCTTCTCACACGCCCATGCAAAACATGAAATGTCGTTTCTTCTTATTTTTGTTCCCTTTATTTCTTTTTCTGATGCTATTCTGGCGCTACTTCATTTCCTAGACACTATATCTTGCGTAGTCCTACCCATTCAGTTTAAGGATATGAGTTTATTGGAATTTAAAATTCTGTGCCAGCTTTTTACTTTCTCTACTGGTAAGTAGAAGGAAGTATTGTATTCCACCAAAAAATTCGATGTAGAGATTTCACCAGTAATATATGTTTTGAGGCCCCTGAATCCAAAAAAAAGCATTTTTAGAAAAACGTCCGTCCGTGTGTGTGTGTGTGTGTGTGTGTGTGTGTGTGTGTGTGTGTGTGTGTGTGTGTGTGTGTGTGTGTGTGTCTGTCTGTGAGTGTGTGTGTGTGTGTGTGTGTGTGTGTGTGTCTGTCTGTCTGTGAGTGTGTGTCAGTCTGTGGATAGCATAACTCAAAAACGAAAAATAGGTTATAAACCAAAGTTGGTATTTAAGTTTAATGTCTTTCAAGTATGTGACACAAAGGGTTTGAAGAAAATATCCCCACCCTAAACTACCCTTTGCATGGAAAACTTTTCGAACTTTTTTATTTTCTTGAAAATAGGTCTATTTTGATCAAAATGTCATATGTTTAGGATATTTCTATGACAAATGAAATGCATATTTTGAATTTTCTGGTTATAGCCTATGTAGTCGTGTTTACTCTAGGTGACTTTTGAATAACTCGTAAACTGCAAGAGATATACAAAATCTTAGTCTACAAGAAATGTAGGTCTCGCTAAAACACACAATTTATGTCTGAATACATTTTTTTCTACAGTAAACGATTTCGGAGATATTCCTTGTTATTTGTGTCAGTTTCGGAAAAAAAAAACTTTCGTGAAATGGAACATCGTTGTTCACTTTTTATATGTTAAGCGTGCAAAGACAACGGGATCTCAAAGCTTTAAAATATTTGACTATCATTCAAAGCCTACTGCATTCGAATATTCCTCTTACTAAAAAACTAAACCCTGGCGCGACAGCCCACGAGGGGCAAGGCCTACCGCCCAGCCGCTGCGTCCCCCGCCTCTGCCCGCTACAGGCATCATTGGTGAGGTGCAGTACTGGAGGGTGGGACGTGGTCAGCGCCCCGAACTCTCCCGGCCAGTTATGCGGTCTTCTAGACCTGGGGCCCTTACTTCTCCATCAAGTAGCTCCTCAGTTGATCCCCCAGGGACCTAACGAGGCTGAGTGCACCCCGTGCCAGACCTCTCAGAGGGGATAAAATCACCATGCTGTTACTTGGGTTCTCCGCGCCAGAAACAAGCGCGCTACCAACTGAGCTACGGAGGCCGTGAGTATTCCTCTTACACCTACAAGGAAATGAGCTATTAAGACAATTTGTACAAATGTTTATCTCAACTAACACGAAGAAGGTATAGGAATAAGAGTTTGTAAGAATGGTTAGTACAAGGAGTAGAGAAAGTCATATGAGTGCAACACAAACGAGTAGGGAAAAGAGACATCGGACGCCCCAGAATGAGATGACAAAGAAAATGCAAAGAGGAAACAATGGGAAATATATAATCCTTGAAGTGAAGAAGAAGAATACCTACTAGAATAGATATCGAGGTAATTCAAATGATACAAGGAGAAAACTTCATATTCTCAGACAGTAATCCAAAAATTGAACGTTTTTGACGGAAAATTCATTCCATGTCCCCTTAAAAGTCCATAATTTATTTATAAGATTGACACTACCACAGCACACGAGAGGATATATAGCCTATGGAGAGAATTACAGCTAGAGTAATCACTTCCTTGTGCAATACTCAGTAGAAAGCACGAAGGGCATCTGGCCGCGTGAAATAACAGGTATGCATCTCTTGAAATGAGATTCGATCACGGTACTTCAGTAGCGAGTGCATCAACATACTCGTGACCAGCATGAAAACGTGCACCTCGTCATCTCCACCACGTATGTATGTATTTTATGCATTTCCTCTGAACTCTACTTGTTTTCGTGCCCTGTTCTTGAAGACCGCTTCTCCATTGATTATGGCGGGCAGTAATTCATAGTTACCAACGCCAAACTATCGATTGGCGAGGGGCTAATGTAACAGCAGATGTCTGGACATCGATTATATCGAAGAACGTTTTTCCACGGAGAGCTTGGCTGTTCCGTTTTCGAGGTGAAATCTTCTACGTACGGACCACTGACCCTTTCTCTCGGCCGGCCGTTACGGGACAAATTATAGTGTGCTGCACGGTTGTTATTTGCCACAGTGAATGGAATTCCAATCCACATCGACCAAGCTTTCGCAACCTTTGTGCTGATATCAGAGCGCCATATTTGGCCATAATGGTTTCAGTTTATCCATTTTGCAAAAAAACTTCTTACAGATATGTAGAAAGCTAAAGCCGCTGTTACCTCGGTAAAATCTTAAAGTGAATATATAAGGATGAAATTTACATTTTTCCCCCTTTTGTTTTCAAGGAAAAGAAAGTCTGTGATTTTTTCTGATTCATAATATACAGGGTGATTCAAGCACTTTTTTTATAAAGTGTGAGGACGCTTTGCTTATATTGAGATAGAGAAAACACACGTTTCCAATTTGCGTTACTCTGTGATATGGCACAGGCAGTAATATTTGTGGCCCGCATTCGGGAGTTCCTGGGTTGAATTCCATGGGTCGAACAATCTGGCTGGTTTTTTCGTGGTTTCCCTGAGTCACCAAAGTAAATACTGGATTGGATATTTAATACCACGACCCAAAATTTCACCTTAAGTCTAAAACAACAGTATAAACTGAAAATAGATGGTAATCGTGAATGCTGTGCCATCTATCCGTAGATAATGAAAGCAGGTATGGCACTGGATGGCACCCTAATGCTAGATTTTCGGACAAATGTTTACATTTTTCTTGTTTCAGTGCAAAAAACTCGTCCAGAAACTTTTCAAAAGTATTTTTAATCATCTTGTATATATGGTACGTGTTATTTATAATTCTTAAATCTTGATATCAAGGAACTGACTGATGAGATTAACAAGCTTATAAAGAAATGATAGGGATATGGCTAAAGGCAAAGGAAGGGGAAAGATCCAAAGGAATATCAGATCCAGATGAAAGAAGGCGCCAGGACGGACGGCGTCCCTATTGTTTCCAGTACGAACGCAACCGACGCCACCCAGGAGTCTCGTAAGGCCACGCAACATCGATGCCAGGGAAGTGATCCAAAGCCGCCCTTCATCACCCTCCTATCGGCCGGACCAGCAGAGGTCCCAGTACTGTCCCAGTACCACGTTAAAGATGAAACCATCCAAACCACCACCAGCTGCTACCCCCCGGACACCCTCACCTTGTTCTATCCACATGCTTAAGATACTTGCAAAATATTTAGCGACATTTATCTTTTTAAACTTCGCTGGATTGTCTATGAAGCATACTTCATTCTGAAATACGAATTTGTGTCAAATAACTAAAAATAGTGTTTTTCATCCTCTTTTCTTATATGAGCTGCAAGCGGTTGATGCGAGGTTCAACAACTAGGCATGGATAATCGATCATCAATATTCATCTTTTAATATGTTAGACGTAAAGGAGAACGAGCTTTAAAAAATTTTGACTATCGCTCAAAGCCTACTATATTCTAATACACCTACAAGGAAATAAGCAACAAGGCAATTTCTGCAAATGTTTATTTCGACTAACAGGAAGAAAGTATAGGAATAAGAGTTTGTAAGAATGGTTAGTACAAGACTAGAGAAAGTTATGTGAGTGCAACACATCAGATTTTTTTCAATAATTAATCCGCTATCTTGTCTGTCAATGAGAACTATGTCTACTCTTGTTGGAGCTGGAGAAAAGATCTCATATTTTTTTTTTTTTTTTGGCTCTGTATGAATACTAATTTGTTGAAATTACTCGCGCTTTACTTATTGTGAAAAGTTTTAAACACAAAAATCTTCAACGATAGTTGTTTGTTCTTCATTGTAACACGCTAAAGATGAAGAAATGCTCTTGAAAGCGACGCTAGTCGTGACAGTGTTGTGAAATGTGCGTTCCAAAAGAGAAGGTTCTCTATGGAGGAGGGATTGAAACGTGTGGAAAGAACTGCTCAGCGGGATTTCTTGGAAACAGTCTGGCGGTTTCACCACAGCTTATGGTTTACAAGGCTTCAAACCTATGTACTACGTTGTGTAAAACAAAAGAATGTGCCAAGGTACAGTTCAGTTCCCTGAAAAGGTGGCATGATCCCTATTTCTCTTCGTAGAACTTTAATATAAAACCTTTACTGTAAGATTCTTTGAACTAACTCAGAAGTTCAGATACGAGTAAAATTGACAAAAGACAGTGTTAAGGATAAAAACCTCAAGTAAAGCTTTGTTTACTTACTGCCTGAGGCGATTATCTAAAATATTGTGACTATTTCATATCTACAGGCGTTAATTTTCTGTACAAATTTGTTAATTTTTTGTACAAATTGATACTAGGTCACTCTTTTGTTTAGTCAGTGTCGCCAACTGTAGCCCATAAACCGCTGCAAAACAATTTGTTTACATTACAGTCGATTAGTAATCAAAATAATGTATTTTTTAGAATAAACGTTATTTGTTAATGTTGAAAATACAGATTTATTTGAGATCATAAACTGGCTTTCTGTTATAACAAGAGAAGATCGATACACAGGTAAATTCTTGGGCATCTTTTCCTCATTTGGTAGTGTAAGTCGAACTACACTAATCGAAATGAATATACTTTAATTCATTTTTAATACAATTTAATATTTTCTTGTCAAATCTATGCAATGTAGTATTTAAATTCATATTTTACTAAGGAATACTCCAGATAAATATAATTTGACAGTCTGGCCTCTGGGAGCGTTCAAGAATTTACTATTTAGGTCAGACATCTTATGATATTACTTGTATAAAAATAGATATGAAAATGTAGACTAAAACTTTATACTGGTATTAGTGGATAACTGGAAGGTCTTTTTTCCTTCAAAAACATTTGAAGATTTATTTCAAGCTTGGCAAAAGGTATCTTAGATGCCAGGTTTGAACCATTCTTCCCACTCTTCAATGTCATCTGTGAAAATTACTGACTTATCCGGAAAAGAAATCCTAGGTATTCATTTTATTCTGTGTGGAATGTTGAGTTCGCCTTTTGGAAAAATTATGCTTCAACCAGAAAAAAATTGACGCCCTTCTCTCTCCATTCTCCAACAAATAATCGAGGTAAATATTTTAGAAGTGGTTTACTTACATATTTCTTTGTAGGTACAGTGAGAATAAAATATTACAGTAGACTTAACTGATAGCGAAATCTTTTAAGAGCTGGTCGCTCAGTGATGAATTTGAAATTCCGTACCCTTTGTATAACCTAGAGGAAAAATAAAAGAACAATTACTTCTCATTTGAGAAAAGTATTAGTAATGGAACATTCGAATTAGCAGCAAGGAATTATTAACTCCACCAAAAAAAGTTTAGTTGTGAGTTTAAACGAAATATAAACTTTTCTATGTAGTAAGATTTTGTCTATCTCTTAGGCTTACCAGTTATGCAAACGCCATCCAAAATGAAGAGAACTTAAATGGCTAGTCCCAAAAATTCAAGATGAACATTTTGTTGTTATGAAGATATCTTAAACATACAGTAAATTCATAAATAATTGTTGAGAAAAATAAAATTAGCAAAAAAGCAAAAGAAAAGAAAATAGAAATTGCAACTTATATTGTATCAAGTTAACATGTATAAATTCTCCTGTATAGGAAATCTATTTCATGTTAGATGGAGAAAAAGGTCGCTAAGTAATTATTTAGCAGAGCACGAGAGGGTAGGTAATTAGGGACCAGGTACAAATTCGAGGAATTAGCCGCATCTCGGCGATTCCAGTTATTTGAGTGATTACAAAGAATTAGAGAAGTGAAGGGAAACATCGCAAAGTAGCTTCAAAGTAGCTGGATTTCTAGGAATTAAAAAGAGGGAGACTGGTCCGATAGCCAGCGAGTAGATACGAGAGATGGATCTCTCTTGTGAGTAGTGTAGCTCTTTCTGTGACAGGCGTAGAAGCCACAAGTAATTTCATCTATAGCACCGTGTTAGCAACACTCATTTGGGTTCCTCCGCAACGGTCGTTGGTACTGTATTATACAGCTGTCCGCCCAGAACGTGGAGAATTGTACTGTTGTGTATAGGTAGCGGCTCTACGAGTAATATTTAGTTTCTATTGTATTATATTGGTGGGTAACTTTTCAGTGACTGTGAATTTAAAGATTCATTAAATCTTATATACTAGTCCCTGTTGTCCTTAAACCAATAAACACTCACGCATATCCTGAATTAGGGCTCTCATCGCTCTAGTGAAGCCAGGTACAACAACGAGCAGGGATATTGTGGATTTAAGGTCCACTGGCGCTCAAAACACTTCATCGTGGAGCAGAAACAGTGCTTCAAAGTTGACACAATCGTCGAGAGGCGGGATCGGTGCATCATTTGGGATGTGGTCTTCCTGTCGCGTCATTGGAAGATGCTAAATTAAATACCAAAGTATAAGTTCTTTGCTCAGACAGGTGCTCATACACACACACCGACACACGCATTAGTGTCTGGTGAAATTTCGACATCGAAATTTTGAGTGAAATGCAATGCTAGTACTTAAAGTAAAAACACTAATGTAACTTTTTGTTGAAGAAAAGAAAAATAATAACGAAGGTTAGGAGATAGGTATTCAAATACGTGTAGATTTGAATTTAGACATTCGTAAATTATTTTGAAACTAAAAATTTGAACCATGTACTAGGGACTAATCATTTTCACACCTTTTCGTCTGTGTAAATTAGTAGCCAAGCAGTGATATTTTACACATTAAAATGCAGACCGCCTTCAACTGTAGTACTGTGAATTTTGCCAATTTTTGAAAACTATCACTTAAAAAATCTCGTCCAATTCCTGCCAGGAATTCGCTTAGTTCACTCTATTACTTCACTAATGTGAACTAGTTGTAGCGTTCACTCTCACTTCACCAATGTGAAGTAGTTCAATTGTAATTGACACTGAATTCGGTGTCTTATCTTTCACTTTATGATGTAGCAGCGAAAGAAATACGCTCGTTGTGGCTTCTTTTCCGAGAGTCCAAACCTAAGGCACCTCCAAATCCAGTAAAGTAATAGCACCAACTCTTTCGAAGAACTGTGCTCTAGAATATTCTAGAACATTCCCACCCTAAATTACCTTTACATAGAAAAGTTTTAAAAAATGATTTTCCCAAAAAATGTAACGATGATGCTTGAACTACTATGCGCTTGGGCTATTTTTTATGATAAATGAAATGTATCTTACATTTTCTGAGAAGAGCCTCCGAATTCTTCATCCTAAATGGTATTCGCTTAACTGGTAAACCGTAACAGATAAACGTCTTACCTTATAAAATGCAGATCTCGTTAAAGCACATGATTTATGTCAAATAACATATTTGTGGCGTATAAAATTGTTCAACTATTCTTCTTTGCGCCTTTAATTTTCAAACACTTGTACATCTGTGAACTTTTTTTCCTTTTCGTATTCATGAACAGGGAAGAGAATTTCATGCTCATACAAAGCGATTGTTTTAAAAGGTTTGACCATCGTTTTAGCTTAAATATTCTACTTGTATCTACAACGGAATGTGTAAATCAATGATATAGGATTATGTGTATTAGTAAAAAATACACAGAAGAATAACCTTTTGTAGGAAAAGATTGTAAAAAATGTGAGAAGAGAAACCCATGTGAATGTAGAACATTAGGTGGTTTAATTTATGGTATATATGGTATATATTGCTAAAGTTCAAAATCACAACTACAAATAGAGCAATAACCAAAAGCGTACTATAGCAATACATTTCTCTGTGAGTGGGTAAGAATAGCATTTGTTTTTATCATATTTGTCATAATATAGTGTAACATTGGTTAAGATCTCTATGGAGAAAACTTGCCATATAGTAGAGACTCTGTGGAGGTTGATGGTTGCTAAACACAGCTAGTGTTGAAAAAGGTTAGAGTTGAAAGATTGTGTAATAGAAAAAGGGTTTAATAAGTGTAGTTGTGCTAATTCGCTTATGTGAACCATATCTGTTGTAAATTAAAAGGTAAATGAACAACGGAAAACTGAATATTGACACAATATGTATTTTAACAAGATATATATTATTTGTGTAGTAAGATGTTGTATCTTTCACTCTTACCAATTAAACAAAAGTCATTCAGAATAGCGGGACCTCACAGACTCTAACCTGAAAATTGAGAATATATATTTGATTTACATTGGAATCATGTTAAACATATGATATTTTAATCAACATGTTTTAGTTGTTTCAGATAAAATTAAAAGTAAAGATAGCTTTTCCATGTGAAAAGAGTTTGCAGTGGCGGAATTTCTTTAAACTCTGAAGATATTGAAAGTGTACACACATAAAAACGCAAACAAACACCTAACACACGCGCGCGCGCATGTTTTCATTGAATACAAAAATTGTAATATTTGATACAAATAGAAACGGTTCGAAAGATGCTCTAAAATGTTGTATATGATTATTAAATGTAATAATTACTGTGAAACAGTGTTGAAAGAAAATAAAACCAGTTACGAGCGTGAAAAGATTTTTGAATCTTTTATCGATCCAATACCAAGACCACTGAAAAGGAAACAATCTCAGAGCTTTACAACTGCAGATAGATCAATTCTGCAAACATCTCTTCAAATTTGGTACGAGTTGCGCCTCAACGCAAATAAGAACAAATAAAATTAACGTTTTCATATTTAAAATTTTATAAAACCCCGTAAAAACCTCATTTCCGCTGTCTGGATTTTCTGTTTGTCCTTTTCTTTCATTATCCACAATTTTATTCCCTGCCATACATGGCCAAAGGGACCGCCACTGTCTTATAAAACGTTAATGTTGTTTCTTTCCTTGTTTTGTTTTGAAGCGTTCTTGTTATGATATCACATATGTGTTGAAATGTATTTATCTTCTACGTCTCTATTAACATCGAAACTTACGTCACAGACCACATAATGTATGTTTCCGGCTTGCTCCAGGCTATTATTGCTAAAGGATGTACTAGAACTAGACTTAATCAGAGAAGATCTGAATATTACTAAGTTAAATGACAAAATCCAAGAGCATATGAACAGCATAATCGAGGAAAGGATGCCTCTTTTAATAAAAAAAGACATTGGACGCCCCAGGAAAAGATGGGAATAAAGAAAAAATGCGAAGACGGAACAGATGGACTCGCCTAATCCTTAAAGTGTAGAAGAGGAAGATGAAACCCCACTACAGGTATGAATTTTCAACTGTTTAGTACCTTTTCACAGTGGTAAATCAGTATTCGCTTTTTCCCCTTGATAATGCAAAGGGAGCATAATTTCATAGCAATTCACTTCTTAAATATTTGAATACAACTTTTGCCTAGTATATGCTTATACGTAGGTATAACTAAGTGTAAGGAAAATTTATCTGGGTTAACTAAAAAAAATTGTATAAATGTGAGCACAGAAAGTCGTGTGAATAGAACATACCAGACTTTTCAAGTGCAAATTAAAATGTACCCTGCTTAATAAAATGCGAGTATAATATTTTAAGCTGCTCTATGGTGTAATTGGGGCACGTTTTTCCTTATAACAGCCTTAAGGTATATTCACAGTTTTCATAAACAAACAACACGTTTATCTCTCATTAAGCACACAACAAAACATTACAATAATCAGACATAGTAACATGTTTTTCTCGGCCTAAGACTGTAGACACACGTGTTGCCGCAAAATTCTCTTTCCAGCTCAGTGGTTCGTAATGAGGCCATACTGCCAGTCTGCGAATTATATGTAGTGGCAACGGCTCTTCCCTTCCCCAGGCAAACTGTTTCTCAAATAAAAACAAATAAATATGAAACAAGTTAACAAACATATGCGGGTTTAATTTCCTCCTCAGCCTATCCCACTTTGTACCGTTCACAATGCCACAACTACGTGTGATTCTTTATCAAGGACACCTTGGTGGTATCTAGTGGTTTCGATTCTGCTCTGATGATACAATGAACCACATGCAACCACATCGTAGTCAATTGTTTTCCTACAGTTCTGGAAGAAAATGGCATGCATAAAGAGCTTAGCATATGCTTTTCCCCTTAGCAAATTACATTGGCTAGCAATGAAAATGTTTCAGTCTCAAAAATAGCCGATGGATGACTGATTAGCTCTTGTTTGGCAATAAAGCAACAAGTCACTTCTTGAGAGTCTACTCTGTATTCACTCTAAGGTTGATCCGCGCGAAACTGAACCCTGGTGGCCAGTGCACAGTTATAATGTATCCTTTCGTCATTCGCGCCAGAAGTACTGTCACAGCACGACCACGTGGTGAGTGCATGCCGTACGTAATAAAAAGGACCAATCCCTTATTCCGTCAATTTAAAGAGTGAATAACGTGTAACTAGAGGTTAAAGGCATTAAGATTGATAGTTACAACAAAATAAACCTGTTGTAGCACTTTGTCAATTCTTGGCGGTTCATTTTTAAACAAGAAATTGCGCAGTTACACGAATTGCGTTTTTAACAAAATCGTCACATTTTTGCATGGCGTATTTCACACGCTTTCCTTTTTCCCGGGTGTAACCACTTTTCCTGTTTCAGCTTTTACTTTACGATCACTGTTTATACTGGTATTCGAAACACCGGTGAACTTAGTTTATTTCACCACTTCTTTGAAGGGAACAGTTGGATATTTCTCACATAAGTTATAATATGCGTTCAACACTATTGTCTTTTCACCACTAGTCAATGGTTTGCCCGCCTTATGCTTTATATATTAACTCGGCGAAGACGCAAAAACAAATTCACCGCCGCCGTCCGCCATGTTCCTAAATAGAAACTACTGGCTGTAAACAATACTCGGTAAATACTTGAACGTCAGGTAACTTACACGCGTAGCATGTTGGGACTTGTAGCTCTGTTTATCAGTTTACATCAGCGTTAATTAACCTTTGTATAGAATATTATATCGTTTAAGGATAAATCCATTCTAAAATTCAGATTACTAATATGGGACTACTTCTCTGCACGCATTGCTACGTGTTGTACCACGGTACAGCGGTCACATGGCTTTGTTTTGACGCGGACAAACCTAAGAGTGAATTGAGTATACGTTTTCTATTTGGGAAAAATTTTAATTTTCAAAAAGGCAAACCTATAAATTGACAAAATACCCTGTTCTTCGCTTGTCTGTAGCATTCATATTCTTGCTGTGTGTGCAAGATTAATCTTGTTTCTCTTGCAATTAGTACAGAATTTCTGGTGTTTTGAGTCTTTTAAGGTGTCTATTTTCATAACATGCCACGAAAATGTGTCAATTCGGAAAATAACGTCTGCTGCTGCACTACTCTTCAGACACAATCACCAACCAGGAGTCTTGAAATGTAATTCAACTAAAAAATTTAAACCGTTGTTGTTCACATACTTAATTATACTGTATCGTTTTATTTTAATATCCTAAAACAACATATTTCCACCTAGTGTGAATCGCTAATAATTTGTTTTGCTATATTCGTTCGTTTCAGCGCAAAATTAGTAAAATTTGACTCATGAAGAGAAGAAACTTTCAACACCCTTTTTTTGCCAGTGCTATCGATCTAGTCGACGTTGCATAGGTTATATTCTAACCTTACAATAAACAAGAATTTGTTTCATAGATAATACTAAGACAAATCATAGTTATACCTTACCTCAGACTTCGCTTGTTTGACAAATGTCAATCATAAGTAAAATGGCTGCAATTCAAGTTTGGGCTAGAAAAACGTTTAAAGAAAGAAAATGGCCTAGATATTCTGAGAATTTCAAACAATTAAATCGATTCGATACCTGAATATGGCGTGGTTAATGTTAATTCAGTAAACTTACGAACTGTATTTTTTTCTCCTTCTATCTAATATTAGACATTTGTATATGTTTTACTTACACAGATTATGTTGATATATATTTCCCGGTTGCTGGAGTTAGCCGCCTTCTATAATCTGTCACATTATAAATTACAACGACGAAGGCCGTGGCGAAAATGACCGAATAGGAGTGAAACCGTCCGATTAATAGGAAATCCACTATTTATCGAAAGGTAAAAACTATGGTATGGAAGTATAAACGCCTTAGCATTTACGTTACAGTTTATGCATACGATATTAAGTCATCCTGTTCCTTCGAGCTTTTTCTGTACGTAAAGCAAAAGGTAATACCAAAATTTATACACTGGGCTCAATGTCTTTTTTAGAAAGCTAGAACTAAAACTATAACTAGAGCAATAAAATTGTTATGCCACTCCATTGTTACCAACTTTATTTTCAAGTCCATATACATGGAAGTTAACATTTTTATTTGCACATATTTAACAAATCGCCTTGGTTTAGTTAGCTTTTACGTTTCATTGTGTCTTTTTATAGGTATGATTAATATTTTCATGTCGATCGGGTTTTTGTTTACACTTCAAATCGTAAATCAATTTATTGAATGCGTTGTCCAGTTAACCTGTACTTTGTGTTGGCAGCTTTTTTTTATTTGATTTGAATCGTTATTCTTTTATCTATGACCTAAATATATAAAATGGCGGCAGGTAGCAATATGGATGAAGTTGAAAGGTAACAGTGAAATTGATCACATGACTTTCTCTACTCACTATTGTACAAACTATTCCTAAAGCATATTCTTCTATCTGTGTCATGTTAATCGAGATAAATTACTTGTAGAAATGATTTTATTCCATATTTCTGTACAGGTACGATGGAAATATTGAAATGCATAGTTCAAAAGATATTCAAATCAATCTGGTCGCTATGTGATGAGAAAAGTATGGATGTTTGAAAATGCAAACCAAAAGCATGGAATATCTCGAAAATGGTCATCTGCACAAGAAAAAAATAGATAAGATGTGAGCTTTAATTAGATGTAGCTACGTTTTTTGTGTAATAAGACTTTGTCTATATCTTACGGCTGATTCACAACCACCGGTAACGGCAACGATAACCACAACGAGGCACGGCATGTTGGATTCACATTGTGCGTATTACACTTTTCGCTACAGAAATTATTCAAAGCAGCCGTGCCATAAAACAGGCGATAGAGCTCTTTCTAGTCGCAAGCTAGGAAATATCATTGGCCAGTTAGAAAGGGCGGAATGCATTACTCAATAGCATATAAAATTGGTTCATAGAGTGGTGTTAGGTGGCAACTGTTAGTGAAACAACAAAACATCGACTTCTATAGCACTCCTCTGTTTATCTCACCCTGGACGCCAATCCACCGATAGAGGATTATTTTATTATTTTACAAATTTCAAGACCAACAAAAATATAGCTCATGCTACATTTTAATCCTTGTAATTTGAATAACCATCTTGCAATCCTTGCATTATAAGGCGTTATATAGGTAATCGTTAAAATCATTCATAATTACGTCCCTTTAGATAAGTTCCATAATGGATGCTTAGCTAAAATGACGCAATAAATTTGTTAAAACGTGAAAAAATACATAATTATATATTTCTAATAAATAGAATTCTACTGTTTTTGGAATAATTCTGAGCAATGACTCCACTATATTGTGTGATAGGAAGTTCGTTAACAGTTTTCACATGGTAGAAACAAAAACAAAAGAACAGCGTTACGTTATTCACAATCAAGCCAGATAAATGGTGTTGCGACACACTTCCTGAGAAAGATGAGAAACAGTTGCAACGCAGCAGTTCCCCTATTACCCCTACCTGCGCGTTATATGTGTCATTTACCGCCATCGTTCCTGACGGCTATTCTACTAACTTATGAAATTAAATTAGAAGTCTTTAGCAGACCCAATCCATAAAAACGAATTAGGATTTTTCGTGAAAGAGTGATTTTGGGAATACCCACCTACAGTAGCTATAACTTTGCACAAAATTAACAGCATAAGTAAACGCCTACAATCACTGATTATACTTCTTGGCTGGTATTGCGAGAATAAACCAAGCGATGACAGAAATTCCGTGCGTCTCTTGTTTCTGTCGTGTTATACACTGTATCTCTATCATTAGTGTTTTTTTCACCGGAACTACATTTGTAGCAATAAAAAGTTCCCGCAGGGCGCTGTCGTGAGTAGAAAAATATTTCGTCTTTGTTTTTTCTTCTTCTTCCAAACATCGTGCCTTGTGGTGAAGTTGCAGGTAGTGCCGACAAACACGTAACCACACGGACTTGCACGTCTTGTGCTCCTTGTAGCTATTATTGTCGTCATTATCATCACCGACCACCTCTACACACACATAGCACTATTATCAATACATTGTTCAAGTGTCCAAAATAAAACCAAACAAAGTTGTTCAAATATCTCTAAATCTTGGTTCACAAACATATTCACGCATGGTTATACAAGTGCATCAGAACTTATATTTTAATATTTTACTGGGGTAGAAAGGCAATTTCAATAGCGAATTCTTGTTTCCTATACCATCTAGTATTTAAGGAACCAATGACAATGGTAATTTCTGCTCATGTATACCTTCTAGAGAAAATCATGTGCTCCACTCAAAAATTGTATATGTAAAGATTAGGTACGATTAAATGCTCTGGAGATATTTCTCATACCTAGAAGAATAAAAACCCTTATATGGATATGCGTACGGAAACACTTTTTTTACTTTCTCTACTCCGTATATATAATAAATAGAGGATGTATTGTATTCCATCGAAATATTCGATGTCGAGATTTCATAGGAAATATGTTTTTAGGGCCTTGAATAAAAAAAAAGCATTTTTAGAAAAATATCCCTGTGTGTGTGTCAGTCTGTGAACAGCATCATTCAAATACAAAAAGTCGGTTAAAACGCAAAGTCGGTATTTAAGTTTAATTTCTTTCAAGGATGCGACACGAAGATTTTCAAGGAAATTACTGTACCTTAACCGTTTATACGGAAAATGTTTCCAAAGATTTGCTTTTCTTAAAAATGGCTCTAATGGTTTTGAATAAAACAGGATATGCTTAGGATATTTTTATGACAAATGAAATGTATATCTTCCTCATGCAGCTCTGCGAGTAGTTTCTAGCTGCTTTAGTAACAAATCATGTTTAATTACATTTGATGTCTGCTTGAAGGCCACTTAAACGTATGCATTGAACATCTGATAAGAGATACCAGTCTTTGCTAATTATGTAACTAAATGGAACATGGAAGCAAAAGCCTAGCGAAAGTTTAAAAGGAAGTTCAATTATAAAATAGAAATTTATTATTCTTACTTTTAGGCCGTGGTCTAGTGGAAAAACTCATTCCAGGTGTTTCGCTCGAAGTTACGTCAGACATCCTCAGAGGTGTGAATGTAGTATTCAGCTAGTTTCATCAGTTATCGCCGATATATTACTGTGTATTAAAATAGATGTATGAGTGCGCAGATTCCGCGTGATTCAAATATGATAAATAAATAGGTCCAATAATAAATTCATTCTGATGCGGAAGGTAAAAAAGATAATTAACATTATTGTATATATTATATATTATAAGACCAATGAATGAGGGCACTACCACCAGTATCGATAAAGTAAGTTTTAGAAGCCCGAAGTGATCACAACTTCGGTTTGGTTCTATGGATGTTAACTTAAGAATTGTTCTGTTAAACTTTTGTGACAGTGTCGGTCTGGGTGATTCAGTTGGTTAGACTCTGAAGTACTGATCGCGGGTTCAAATCCGGCCGAGACCGATGGTTTTTAAGTGTGCTTAAAAACGACTGCTCCATGTCAGTAGATTTACTGGCGACGTTGATAATATTGACAGTGTCATTAAACAACAAACTAATTCAAAGTTTGTGACAAAAACCTGTTCTCTGTAATATGATGCTGTAATGATTATGCGCTTGCTGGATGAAGTCTATGGTGTGGTATAAATAATCTAACGTGGCTCATATCTCAACAGGTATTTGCTTTCGGACAAAGTTTATACGAACATTTATTCTAGTTCTGAACAATCCCAATTCGTGTTACAATATGAGGCACCATTTTAAACACCCGGTATTATCTGCACAGTCTGGCAACAGTACAATTAAACTTGTTGTTTATTAAACCGGCTTGCGCTACCCCATGCATACATTTACAACTACGGTAAACGAAAATCCAGAGTAGGACATTAAATTCAATTGCAATTGCAATATCTCTGTATAGCTTGCTGCATTTACGCATAACAATCTCTTGCTATTTAATATCCTTATGGAAGTTTCTTTACCCATTTTTACGTTGTCTACTAGTAAGTAGAGGAAGTATTGTATTTCACCCAAAAATTCGGTGTCGAGATTTAACCGGAAATATATGACGCTCCCTGAATCCAAAAAAGCATTCTTAGAAAAAGTGTGTGTGTGAGTCTGTGTGTCTGTCAGTCTGTGGACAGCATAGCTCAAAAACGAAAAGTCGGTTTAAAACCAAAGTTCGTAAGTTTAATGTCTTTCAAGAATGCGACACCAAGATTTTGAAGAAAACAGCCCCACCCTAAACTACCCTTTACATGGAAAATGTTTCCAAAATTTTTATTTTCTTGAAAATGGCTCTTAACAATTTCGATTAAAATGTCATATGTTTCAGATATTTTTATGACAAATTAAATGTGTATTTTGAATTTTCTGGCTATAGCCCCTGTAGCCGTATTTACTCTGGACGACTTTTGCATAACTGGTAAACCGTTAGACATAGACCAAATCATACTATACAAAATGTAGATCTTGCTAAAATACACAATTTATGTCTCAGTAAATTTTCTTGTAGGTTGAACCATTTCGGAGGTATTCCTTTCTATGTGTGTGAGTTTTGGAAAACAACTCACGAAATGCAACATCGTAGTTCATTTTTTATATATTAAGCATGCAAAGACAACGGAATCTGAAAGCTTTAAAAGAGTTGACTATCACACCAGGCTTAGTGTATTCTGATATTCCCCTTGCACCTACAAGGAAACAAGCAAGAAGATAATTTGTACAAATATTTATCTCAACTAACATGAAGAAGATAGAGGAATAGGAGTTTGTGAGAATGGTTAGTACAAGAATAGAGAAAGTCATGTGAGTGCAACACATCATTTTGTCTAGTGTTTATCTCATGAATTTCATTGTTTGTTATAAATGTGTATCGATTGCATACAGAGTGTTTTAGGATCTAGTATATATATTCAGAGTAAGGTTGATATCTAGTCTTCTAAAAATGTCTTTGTATGAGCGTCTGCTATGGTGCTTTGTGAAAATTACTGCTACGTGCTTTCTTGTTCTAGTTTGTCGTTCATCCACCTTGGCAATATATCAAACTTAATCGTAAGGCTTATAGATACTTATGTTACAACTTGACATTCATAGACATTATTTATCTCTCCAATTCTCTTTTTGCGTTCTTTTAAAGTGTTTCTACGCATTATTTGTGACAGTCATTGATGGACGATCTGAAGAAATCCCATACGGAAGAAAGCTGTCGCTGTTTGAACTGAAAGTAAACCGTGTCGCCACTCCCCTGCTATTGACTGTGCCTTTATGTACAGTGTCATTTGTTTTCCCACAGGTGTCAATTCAAACAATCCAAAGGTTATTCACTACTTTCTTTATAGTATTTTCATATTTTGCCGATGCATTGTTAGCTTATTGCAATGCAGTTTCTTCGATAAAGGACGCATCTGTTATTGTTTGCCATAAATTAAGGTCCTTATAACTGTGATGAACAAAATTTGCAAAAGGAGAACAGTAAAACAGCAGTTGGAAATACCTATAAACTCATGTATGATAGCAATTTAAGGTCTAAAGAATAAGAATATCTTTTAACCTTACCAGGGCAATTGCTATCAGTACACCACGAACCAAAAGGAACAGCTAGTCTAGGTGGAAAGAATCAATCAAATTTTCAGAAAAACCTTACGTGACGAAAGACAGATTACAACATTTAACTCAACACAGTTGAATTTCCTGATATGACATCTAATAAGGCATCTGCTTTCAGCTTATTTAGGGTTCTTCTACATCAGAGAATGTAGTACTAAAAAATCTGATGTGTTACACTCACATGACTTTCTCTACTCTTGTACTAACCATTCTTACAAACTCTTATTCCTATATCTCCATATCAGTTAAGATAGACATTCGTACATATTATCTTATTGCTTATTTCCTTGTAGGTGCAAGGGGAATGTTAGAATACAGTAGGCTTTGTGCGATAGTCAAATCTTTTAAAGCTTTGAGATTCTGCTGCCATTCCACACTTAACATATGAAAAATGAACAACGATGATCCATTGCACGAAAATTTTGTTTTCCGAAACTCACAAACATAGCAAGAAATATCTTCGAAATGGTTCACCCTACAAGAAAATTTATCTGGACATAAATTGTGTATTTTAGCAAGATCTACATTTGTTTGTGTGGTGTAATATGATCTATTTCTAACGGTTTACCAGTTATCCAAAGTCCAAAAGTCGTCCAGAGTAAATACGACTACAGGGGCTATAGCCAGAAAATTCAAGATATACATTTCATTTGTCATAAAAATATCTCAAACATATGACATTTTAATCAAAATCGTTAGAGCCATTTTCAAGAAAATCAAAATTTTCGAAAATTTTTCCATGTAAAGGGTAGTTTAGGGTGGGGCTATTTTCTTCAAAATCGTCGTGTCACATGCTTGAACGACATTAAACTTAAATACCAACTTTGGTTTTTAACCGACTTTTCGTTTTTGAGCTATGCTGTCCACAGACTGACAGACTGACAGACTGACAGACACACAGACACACAGACACACAAGGACCTTTTTCTAAAAATGCTTTTTTTGGATTGAGGGGGCCTCAAAACATGCATTTCCGGTGAAATATCGACTTCGAATTTTTGGGTGGAATACAATACTTCCCCTACTTACCAGTAGAGAAAGTAAAAATGAATAGCTATAGTGGTATCTTCCGGAACTACATTGAGCTAGTAAAGTTCAGATATGCTCGCAACAAAATAATGCCTGGCTGAAAATTTCTTTTAATTTATGAACTTACTCTGTTGTTTCCAGTGCTACCAATAGTTGCATTTGTTATTTGTAAGCTTTTAGTGAGGTTATAGTAACAAGTAATACAAACATCTATTTTCAACTCCAGAGTACTTCTTTCTGTGGACATTACAATATTGCAGAGTCTTATAGACTGTTGTAGGTATCTCTATTTTCAGTATATATTACAGTTCACCTCTTTAATAGTGAAAATGTAGTAGTATTTATAGGTTAGGCTAGGTTACAATGACTAGAAATAAGAAACACATCAAGACAGTTGCTAGTGTTCCCAATCTAAAATCTAAAAGGAGAATTATTCAGCGTTAAATTTTCAAACTCAAAGCTTTTCTGAAGCTATGAAACATCTTTCTCCAAAGGATAATAACTTAGAATTCTGAAATTTGGAACACACGTTTTAACAATGATTCTGCATGAGGCTGTGCATTAAAAGTTGACAAATAATATTTTTATCACTCTTTATGAAAAGAGAAGTCTCAAAAGCTGATGCACAGTTTCAGAATACCATTCTATTGGAGCGTTTTAATGCCTGAAACACTTCTGCATCTTATACATAGCTTGAATAATATAATTAAGCAATTCTTAAAGACATTCTTTGTTTATTGCTAAGTTAAATGACTAATGTTTTCAAAATTTTAAAAATATGTAGTTAAACCACTCATTATTCTTGTCTAAGGTACATATAAATTGACTAATGGTATCCAATTTTAATAAACCAAATTCCTGATTTGAGCAAAAGCAAATCTGTTTTGAAACTGAATTCAATCGGAAACATTTTTATGCAGAGCAGTGTTATCAACGCAGGCGTACACAAAACATTGATTTCGTATCAGCTCTCACGTGCCTGTTGTAAAATATATAATCGAATTATTTCTGTCGATACTTGTGAGTATTATTTCGACGTTAAATCCAAGCTTCTATAGAATAGGTATGAAGATTAATTACTATAGATGAAACGCCAGATTTCCCCATCCCCACAGTATTTACATATTTCAACACACCAATTTCCAAATAAATTACGGCTGAAAGGGAAGCTAGACTTAGGAATCCAATATTTATGAAAAATGGTTTAAAATTACCACCCAATAAGAAAATATTATAAAGTTGTGGTCATTTCCGGTAAAAGCCAAAAAAGTAATAGCTTACTCCGTCGTTTTTTTATTCCTTATATTTAATTACTTCGCCGTAATAGCTTTCCAGGAAATCAGATTCGTGCTTCATAAAGTGACGTGGAACTTCTAACTAACCCTGTATAATGGAAACATGAACTTCAAGATGAAGCTGTTGTTCTCTGAAATTAAAACGTGTTAGCCATTTCAATGTCTTTATGTGTAAAGGAAGTAAAGGTTAATTGCTGAGAGACGAGGTTCCAGAAGTGGACAACAATAGCTCAGGACGTTTGAATCTAGCTACTATGTCAGCCAAATCGGGACTATAGGATGAACCCTATTTGGTTCAAAGTGTGTGCAAGATGGGTTCCTCGATGTCGTACTGTCGATAACAGATCCCAAAGAAAAGACATTGCTTCCAGTTTGTTGCGACGCTTTGAAGCTGACTGGGAGGCCTTCTTGTCCCAGATTGTGACAGGTGATGAAACTTCTTGTACACTTTGAGCCAAACAGTGTTGGACAGTGTTGCCTCATCCATCCTATAGTCCCGATTTGGCTCCTCTTGTTTGGGCTACTGAAGAATGCCATTCGTAGAAGACATTTCGAAGACCACGAAGAGGTGATTCACTCAGTGAGAACTTGGCCACGCAGGCAGAGTAAAGATTTTTACTGACAGTATTCCTTCATAATGTAAGGTTCAATTTTGTGGAATCAATACCTTTAGAGAAAAAGAATATGAGACATTCTTTATTGGGAAACTCTCGTACATTCACACATCTTTCTCTACTCGTTTTTCTTCCTGAAGTATTTGTCTCTTCTCTATTCATTTACTTATTTTGTTCATATTTTATTCTTTATGATATCCCAAGAGTTTAAATCTTTGTTTAAGCGTAATATTTGTTTAAATGCCTCCAAAGAAACACAAGTACAACCTAAGGGTTGAAGGATTGAAGGGATAAATCGTTACCACGGATATTTCAGCTAGTTACCCATAAAAAAATCTGATGTACTGCACTCATATGACTTTTTCTACTCTTGTAGTAACCATTCTTACAAACTCTTATTACTATATCTTCTTTGTGTTAGTTGAGATAAACATTTGTACAAATTATCTTATTCTTTATTTCCTTGTAGGTATAAGAGGAATATTAGAATACAGTAGGCTTTCAGTGATAGTCAAATATTTTAAAGCTTTGAGATCCCGTTCTCTTTACACGCTTAACATATAAAAAAATGAACAACGATGTTCCATTTCACGAAATTTTTGTTTTCCGAAACTGACACAAATGACAGGGAATATCTCCGAAATGGTTCACTCTACAAAAAAATTTATTCAGACATAATTGTGTATTTTAGTGAGACCTACATTTTATGTGGAGTAAAATTTTGTCTATCTCTTACGGTTTACGAGTTATTCAAAAGTCATCCATAGTAAACAGGACTACATAGGTTATAGCCCGAAAATTCAAGATATACATTTCATTTGTCATCAAAATATCTCAAACATATGACATTTTAATCCAAATCGTTAGTCATTTTCAAGAAAATCAAAATTTTCGAAAAATTTTCCATGTAAAGGGTAGTTTAGAGTGGGGCTATTTTCTTCAAAATGTTCGTGTCGCATCCTTGAATGACAATAAACTTAAATACCAACTTTGGTGTTTAACCAACTTTTCGTTTTTGAGTTATGCTGTCCGCAGACTGACACAGAGACACACACACGGACCTTTTTCTAAAAATGCTTTTTTTTATTCAGGGGGGCTTCAAAACATATATTTCCGGTGAAATCTCGACATCGAATTTTTGGGTGGAATACAATACTTCCCCTACTTACCAGTAGATAAAGTAAAAATGAACAACGATGTTCCATTTCACGAAAGTTTTGTTTTCCGAAACTGACACAACTAACAAGGAATATCTTCGAAATGGTTCACTCTACAAAAAACTTTATTCAGACATAAATTGTGTATTTTAGCAAGATTTACGTTTTTTGTGCGGTAAGATTTTGTCTGTCTCTTACGGTTTACGCGTTATTCAGAAGTCATCCAGAGTAAACAGGACTACATAGGCTGTAGCCAGAAAATTCAAAATATACATTTCATTTGCCATACAAATATCTCAAACATATGACATTTTAATCAAAATCGTTAGAGCCATTTTCAAGAAAATCAAAATTTTCGAAAAATTTTCCATGTAAAGGGTAGTTTAGAGTGGGGCTATTTTCTTCAAAATGTTCGTGTCGCATCCTTGAATGACAATAAAC
The DNA here is from genome assembly GCA_030765045.1 of Tenodera sinensis. NCBI lineage: Eukaryota > Metazoa > Arthropoda > Insecta > Mantodea > Mantidae > Tenodera > Tenodera sinensis. The sequence goes on along the minus strand of CM060968.1, from coordinate 105,284,122 downwards.
TTAAATACCAACTTTGGTGTTTAACCAACTTTTCGTTTTTGTGTTACGCTGTCTTCAGACTGACACACACACACACACACACACACACACACACATACACGGACCTTTTTCTAAAAATGCTTTTTTTTATTTAGGGGTTGTCAAGACATATATTTCCGGTGAAATCTCGACACCGAGTTTTTTGGGTGGCTACAATACTTCCTCAACTTACCAGTAGAGAAAGCAATAAAAATATTACCAGAGGGTCTATTTTACTCTGGCTGTAGATTGCATATACCTGAGATGCAGCTTGTCGTGTAACGGTGCTACAGAGTAAAGCGTGAAAATTGCAAAGATTTGCAACACCTTTCAGGTGCATGTAGGTTAGCACACACACCGGAGACTGTGCAATTAACAGATGCATCGAATAACAGCCGACATTTGACCGCCGTTTCACCTCCAGCATTACGATTATGAGGGCCCTGCATCGTTTATAATTCCGAATTAAACTGCAAATTAACTGTGTGCTAGATTCTGATCCTCGTTATCACCCTCGTTGTGAATACCTGACACCACCCTGAAGATTACCCTCCACAGAAACCATAATAATCCAGCCTCCACGTAGCCAAGAAGTACCTGATTAATACGTATACGTATTAACATTTAAAAATATGTGTTACACTCACATGGTTTTCTTCATTCTACTAACTATTCTTACAAACTTTTGTTCCTCAAACCTCTTGATGTTGGTATGCAGAAATTATTTATTGCTAATTTTCAAATTCCGCTCTCTTTGCACGGCCAAGGGATAAAAAAGTGAATAACACCTTCCATTTGAGAAAAGTTTAACTATTGCACAACTCACACAAATAATAAGGAATGTCTCCGAAATGGTTCAGTAAAACAAAAAGAAAAAAAAAAAAAAAAAAAGTTACGCTTGGACAAAACGTCTAGATATTTTTTATTTAGCAAGTTTGGTCTACCTGTTACGGCCTACCAGTTATGCAGACGTCATCAAGAGTAAACGATTGGTTATAGCCAGAAAATTAAAAACATATAAATGACAAACATATGACATTTTAAGCAAAATTGTTAGAGCCATTTTTGAGATCATTTTCGAAAAATTGTCCATGTAAAGGGAAGCTTAGGGTGGAGAAATTTCCTTCAGAATCTTGGTGTGCAGCCTTGAAAGGTAATAAATTTAAATACCAACTTTGGTTTCTGTCTTTTAGCTTTTGGGTTATGCTATTCACACAGTCACACAAAGAGTCGCACAGAAACACACACACACACACACACACACACACACACACACACACACACACACACACACACACACACACACACACACACACACACACGCACGCACACGTTATTCATGAACTAACTTTCCAATTTTCAGATGTGACTGATGCAGGTGAGTAATCTGAGATAGGGAACATATGGACCGGACAGAGTGAAGACCTGGAAGCGGGTGGTATGAGAGTGAGGATGAGGATGATATGAAAGCAGGAGAAATGGATTCACCGAGTTCAAAAAATGAGTTCTTGGTAAAAGGTTTCGAGGATGAACATGTTCACAGAGTACAAAGTGCCAAAAACAGAACTTTTTATCTCAGTAGGAGTACTTCATGAATGCCTGCATTAAGCAGTCTTCCAAGTCACTGCTTTTGAACGTCAAAAATACGTAAGATTTGAACTCGTGACCTCGGAAACCACAACGGAAGTCGACTACATGGAGACGATGAACAAACGAAAGCGGAAAACAGGATATAATGATAATCGAATGGTTAAGAGTTACTACTATTATATTTATTCTTCGTTGGAGTGGGGGGGTGGGGCGGGTTACGAAAGTGCTGAATGAATGCTAACCCTAAAGTGGGAAACAAAGACTATTATGCTATTTACAACCTGAGATATTATAACAAAGGTACAACTGGGCGACCGATATCATTGTTTTAATGATTATGACTGTATTTAAGAAACGTAGACAGACGTTCTTGGAATTGCGGGTAATTGACAAACTCCTGCTGGCGGGAATGACAACAATAAAAGAAACGGAAGGATGCGACTGGGGAGGGAGAGTTGAGGATAATTAACCACAAACGAACTTGTTAACGAATCGATGTGTCTGCCACGCCTTTGGCCGTGACCATAAAAACTAAAAACAACAAATAAGTTTTGTTCATGTTGTTTTAGTCTGGAGTTTTAAGTATCAAAAGTAGAACTTAACAGGACGTTATAAGGTACTTGTCTGTGCTTCGGTATTGTCAAGCAGTATTTGTATTTATACCTACAGTATAAGTACCCACAGTTGTGTACAGATTGGTCAAACAATAACAATTTGTACATAAAGGGTTGAAAAGTCTGTATGAGTTCAGTAAATAAATCATTTAAAATTGAATTACTAAATCGAGATTTAAATATAAAAACATCATAGGTAAAACAAGCAAACAAAATCACTTTAAATATTAATATCAGAAGAATCTACTATACAACGTTAGAATGTATAAAGTTTGTCGGACAGGAGAATTAGTTCCTTGTTACCAGGAGGACTAGGTAGGTCATAAACGCAGGGCTGGATTCCGTGGGCCAGTTCTTAGAATTCACCAATTAGTTAGACTCGAGTAATAAAATTAATAAAGTAAAACCAGGTTACCAGATGCATTACCGTGCTTAGGAGTAGTTCGAGTAATCTTTATTCAAAATAAGCATTATGAGGTTTCTGGAACTTCTAACTTATTATTTTGACAACTCTTATTGCATAAGTGTGCAACATTTTGAGCATATGATCTAAACAGTGCTTTTTTTCTAAATAAGGGATTGAAAATAATATAAGAGTAGATGCTAAAAATAGAGTAATATATAATTAAAAATAAGGATTATATAACTTTTGGAAGTTGTATTAAGTTGCATCATTACGTATGATTAAGGATTGGAATACGACTAAAAAATTCGATGCCATAGCCGGGAGTTGAACCACGGATGTTCCACCTATCAAGCGGCTGTTCTAACCACTAAGCTATCATGGCCAACTTGGCAGTATGACATTAAATTCCTCAACCCATTCGTACTTTTCCGGTTGACCACAAGGGAATATCACATCGGAGATAAAGGACGCAAGAGTCTTCTCTGAAACAGACTTTTTAAGCATAATGCTTATTAAGCATTTGTACAAACCGAAAACCTGTGGTAAAGTTTCTTAAATTTCATTCTTTTTTCAATGTAGTAATTGGTTTTTTTAGACATAACCAGCCGATATATTTTAATAATTCTGCTTCCCATATTAGTTAAGTATATTCAAAATATGCATGAATTTTTTCATTGGTTCCAATGGAAAAGGTATAGAAGTTTTGTATATTTTTGGAAAACTTTTTAATGTGTTTTTTATATATCACCATTTACAAAGTATTTTTAACAGTTAGAATCATGAAATCTAAACCAAAGTAATTATCAGTTTATTTTAATTATGTATTAAAACGTCCAACCATTTCCGTTGTGTGGTTTATTGTATATTTTAAATTTTGTCAAGTGATATAAGCTAATACTTGTTCAGAATATATTGTCCCCTTAAATACGAATATTGGTATTTTGAGTTATAATGTTCACATGCCATTGTTAAAAATTATTTTTTGGATTCGGTAATCACAAAACACGCATTTCTGGCGAACTCTCGGTTTTTGTATAAAATACAAAAGCTTCCTGTTACGTACTACACACAGAGTAGGCTAAAAGGGAAGAAATAGGAAAAGTTTGCTTTAAAAGAATTCTTTCCATTAATTCTCCTTCTCATCGTCTCTTTCTTTCATTCTGCCCCGCTCTATTTCCTTTCTATCTCTCCCCACATCCCTTTCCCTCTTTCGCAAAAAATATGTTAGCTAGTTAATTAAATTATTCATTGCGGAAATTTATAAATAAAGTTGTCGGAACAATTACAGTTGTAAATCTTTGTTAAGTAATGTTTTTTAGAAAGCTTAATAAACGACAAAAAATAGAATTATGACTTCGTACCTCACCAGAAAACCCCTTAACTAGGAGGTAATTATAATATAACTTAATCTGTGCTTTAATTGAATTTTATACCGTTTCGCAGTAATTATTTTAGCCATTCCTGCACAAAAAAACAACATTCTAAAAGCAGGATTTTTAATTTCAGCCCAGCAATTACGCACCTCACAGCAGCTTTTTTATGGAATACATAAAATTATTATCAAGGAAGTTTGTTAGTTCGGCTAAGAATGGGATTAGAGTCTTATTTCCGAAACCGGATGCATATGATTCAATAGTTAACCCACATTTTATTTTGTGAGCTTGAAGATTTACTTTTTGTACAAAATGAAATCTATAGGAAAATTGATCACTTGCGTTAAGTATTCAGTAAGTTTTGAATTGAAGAGGAGATAAAATATAGACATTTATGGCAGAGAACAAAATATTACACCTGGAATTCAATTTTTAAAAATGCTTTTGTATTATACGGTTAGAAGTACACCTGTTTTGTTTCTGCAGTTGGTTTGTTTATCTCTTACTAATGTTATGTGGTCATAAGCATTTATCATCTCAACGTGCCAAGCCTGTGTGTAAACGTAAATGTGCCAATTTGGTAATAAGTCACCAACAAACTCATCGTTCTTTTGATTTTCCCAAAACTCAGTGATGATTGGCTGGCCCCGTAGCAAAGTTGGTAGAGCACCTGCCTGCTGTGCAAAGGGTCACGGGTTTGATTTCCGGCAGGGGGTAGGAATTTTTCTCCAGACAGGATTATTCCTCATCCCTCCCTGACTCTGGAATTATAATGGCGGCGCCGTGACTGAGTGGTTAGACCGCGTCTGGGCGGGTTTTCTCCGATTTCCCCCGCTATGTTGTTGTAGTGTTTAACGCCCGCTTTTACTACTACGGCACCGCAGGCGGTGGCACTGATGATACATGAAGATGGAGCACCGGTGGAATGAGATGGCGGGGGAAACCGGAGTACCCGGAGAAAACCCGCCCTGACGCCGCTTCGTCCACCACGAATACCACATGCGGGTCCCTGGGATTGAACCCGGGCCGCCTAGGTGGTAGGCGAGCGCGCTAACCGCTCGGCCACGGCGCCGCCAACCCCCGCTATTCATTCCATTATCACCCTTCCAATCATCCATTTCCTTTGCTTGTAAGTCCTACATAAGGGGAGGGTAATGAGGTAATGGAAGAAAGAGTGACGATTTAGACTAAAGCAATTTATATTTAAAATATTTGCAGCAGAAATCAAATTTTTTTTGTAAATACTCGTTCATAATTACATTCTTATACGACGTTTCTACACTTGGTAAATCGTAAGACACACACAAAAATGTTATTTTACAAACCATTTAGATTTCTTTAAAGGACAGAAGTTATGTCAACCATCTCCGAAATATTCTTTCTTTTGGTTTGCGTTTTCAAATACATGCACTTTTTACACATGCAAAAAACAGCATGGAATCTCAAAGTCGTCACAAAGTTTATACGTATTTACTAAATCTAGATAGAAGGATAGGCATTTTTATGGAATAGATTATAAAAGGAAATAAGTTTATCATCAGAAAGGTTTGAAATAAATCGTTTAATAACGCGACAGGTGCATGCAAATATTTTATGTGCTGAATTAATGTAAATTGTGTATTCTACTATAGAGAAAACAAGCTATTGATATTAAGCAAATGCCAACTGTGACATTTTTCTCCCATTATAGTGCTCGTTGGTTACTTTTGGTGACATTGTTTGTGTGTGTGTGTGTGTGTGTGTGTGTGTGTGTGTGTGTGTGTGTGTGTGTGTGTGTGTGTGTGTGTGTGTGTGTGTGTGTGTGTGTGTGTGTGTGTGTGTGCGGGCGCGTGCGCTCGCCCGTAGTGGTTGGTGTAAAATGTAATTGCAACGTTGGCATTAGAGGCATTATCTTGTAGTCTTGCAGGATGCCAACTGTTCAGTGTAAAGAAAATAACTTTTGGTTGTTTGAAGCCATTGAGTTCCTCGTGTGCATTTATTTAGAACGGTTTTAGTGCTTACGCAAGTGTACTCATTTACAACACGGTTTCCCATTAAATACAATTTGATGGAATATTTAGAGCTTGGAAGCAATTTTATCAACTTGTGGGTTTGATTTCCTGACAGATATGAAACTAATAATTCCCTCTATAACCTTGTCACTACTTCAGTTTAGTGTAAAGTCAGTGATCTTGAATTCTTGGTAACTGGCGTTAAATGTTTCTCCTATAGATGTCGTCACTGTTATAATATCGACAGTAAAGTGCACTTTCCCTTTAAAATCGCAACTATTTGCGTTTTAGTTCATTCTCTTGTTTTATTTAAGGGGGAAAGGAGTGCTTGTAGGATATTTGCCTGCCACAGCGAATTCCTGAAAGTGAAATTTGTACTAATTGTAAAGCTTAGAGAGTATATAACAAAAGAGGATAAAATGAGGGAGTGAATGGCGGGGGAGGAAGTGCGATGGCGGGGTTGCTAGAGCGCATGGTTACATGGGTATAACCAATCATAAAGCTGGGATCGTGGGGCAGAATTACATTCCGGATACAGCTCGGCCATGGATGCGAGAGAGGGTAGATCAATAAATCTGGGCAGATCTCACCCCCACTACCCTCCATGGAGTAAAGGGATGAGCTGCACGAGTGATCTGAATGACGATACCATTATTCCTCTGCGTTATTACATACCACTTCCATGGTAAAAATGGTTTCACTAGAGCTCTAAAAATGTTATTAAACACAGTGTGTTGATTGTTTACGACAAAAGCTCTGGTAAAGGGTTCATTCAAATATCAGACTAAAACAGTACAGAATTTGCACCCATAATTAAACCCAAGAACCTCATGTCCTCCATTCACAAGGCTACCTCTACTCATTTTAAGGGGAAATGTCAATTAAAATGAACGATTTTTAGTTCCACTACGTATAGAAAATAGGAGAGGTATTGTATTTGACCCAAAAATTCGATGTCGAGATTCACCGCAGTATATGTTTTGAGGCCTCCTGAATCCAAAAAAGGATTCATAGAAAACGGTCCATGCGCACGCGTGAGTGAGTATGTGTGTCTGTAAACAGTATAACTCAGAAAGGGAATCCACAAAACTTCATGAAATGTTACAAAAAGAAATAGAAAAAATAAATAAATAAAACTGCCCACTTAATTATATGTGGGAACTTTAATGCAAGAGTTGATTGGAAAATTGCAAAATTTAGAGAAATACATATATAATAATGGAAAAGAAATAACAGAATTCACAAATACAAGGAGATAGAAGGTTACGAATACCTTTTTTTAGAAAACTAGATGCCTCTACATAAATGTAGATCTATTATTACTTATTTCGTAATAAATTACGCATTGAGACCACAACTTGAAGATGTTCAAGGTTATAAAAGATGTGATATAAATTGAGATCACTAGCTATTTTTAGCCCAATTTACTTTTTGGATAAGTCGAAGATTATGAAATCAAACAGAAAACAGGAAGAAGTGTACAAAGTCAATCTCCAAAAAGAACACAGTGTGACCAAAACATATTACAACAGTACTTACTTTCAAAAGAAACATAGGATAATTTGAATAAGGAATGGGAGAATATTAAAACATGCATTGAGAAATGAGCCTATGAACGCTTAGGAAAGAACGACAAATAAATTCAGAAGAAGACAAGGTCTTAGAATATGGAACAATGAAATAAAAGAAACAATAGAAGATAAACAGAAGGCCTAATGCTTCTTATGAAAGATATAAAGAAAAGCCAAATAAAGCTAAAACAATAATAACAGAGGCACACCAAAAGTCATGGGACAAATTTATAAGTGAACATGAAAACGATGGCCAAGGAAGACAGGCTATTGTTTATAAAATTTTGAAACGTGTTAAATTAAGATATATTAAAAGTAAATACTATTGTTAATAAATAATCCTGGATTTAATATTATTAAACACTACGGTATGAGGAAAGAAATTAACTGAAAACCGAAGAAATTGAAACTAATGAAACAGGAATAGACTCCATAACAATGGAAGAGTTACAAAGAGTTTTTAAAGAATCTAAGAACAGAAGAGCAACAGGACATGGTAGCCTTAACATGGAATTACTAAAATATGGAGGCACTTTTTACACCTAAGACTATTACATTTAATAAATCAATTTTGGAAGACCAAAAGCATTTCACAAACCTGGAAAAGGCCAGAAATTATAACAATGTTTAAAAAAGGAGAACTAAAGATCTATAGGAATTAAGGATGTAACTCGGAAGCCACATTAAAAGAAGAATAAAATAGCTTTCGTAGAGGAAGATCGATCTTTATAATACAGCAGATGTTAGAGAAAAGAAGAGAATTTAACTTACCAACTCATATAGAAATTATATATTTACGAAAAGCTTTTGATAGTGTAAACAGAGAAAAACTATTCAAAATAATGGAAGAATATGAATACCCCAGACATATAATTAAAGTAGTGAAAAGCCTATATGAAGATTCGAGCATAATTATAAACACAGGTGAAGAAAAAAATCAAGCCATAAGGATAAATAAAGGAATCAGACAAGGGTGTGCATTATCACCCACTTGTATAAATGACATTTTCCTAAACTGGAAGCAGATTTGTAGCAAAGGAATTAGATTAAGCGATCAAACAGAGATGAAGGCTTTATTATGTGCAGACAATGTAGTATTAATACAGTGAAGCCTGGGTTGTAACAAAGAAGATGAAAAATAACATACGAGGATCTGAAATGAAATGCTTGAGAAGAACTAAAGGATGTACAAAAACTAGACCACGAAAATAATGATGTAATAAGAACAGAGCTGAAAGTGAAATCTATAAATGAAGACCATGTGTCTAATCCTTGGATCTCTGATTTGGAGGCTATCGTGCTGGTGAGCTTGAGGAACTTTGCAAGGTTATACATTCGACACAATATTCTGAACCTCAACTCCCATATTAAAGTGTACGGTAATTTCTTAGCCAGCAAGTTATGCATCAATGAAGCTGCCCATGCAACAATACATATGTCAAACCGATGTCGCAGCCCTGACAGCTTTTCATGTACTCAGTTTATTGAGTGGAATATGAATGTATAATGCATGAGGTTTTCACTTCCATTTTCCTTTACTTTGAATAGAAGTCGGACTCATTAAGTGCTACCCCTCATATAAAATGACTGCCTTAAAGATTGTTGTATTCAGTAGAAATACTCTTTATAAATTACTTCGAAAATTCTGAAAGCGCTTACAACAATAGCATCAGAAAAATACAAAATGATATTATATATACCAATTTTTTATAAAGCCATAGTCACTGAAGCGTATATCTTTGGCGCAGCTCTGCCCAGAGGGTTGCGTGTTCAAGTTTCACCTCGAAGAAACAAGGGAAACTTTTTAAAAAATTGCGAAAGGTTTTGATGAAAATAGTTTAGTGCGCGTAAATTATTGCCTTGCAGTGCATATGTAGGACCTTTAAAATGGTTGCACGTAAAAAATAATTGAATCATCCTGTGGGGGAAGAATTTGAGAATGTTTTTATCACAAAATGCAACTTTCGAAGTTTTTACCACTTTTTTGTTAAAAACTCGGGATAAAAGGCACATAGATGTTTCAGCCTGACATATCGAACAGTTTCTGAGATAATTGGTCTTGTATTTACCAAATTTAACATTAGTGGATACAAAGAACATTTCAATAACAATTACTCAGCGTCAACTTTGGGGTCCGATAAATTTTGTTTTGAATGTTCTAGTTTAAAGCAAACATAGAAAAGACCGTTTGGTACCTAAAGGAATTGATGGTATCAGCTGACAACGAGTATATCTGCAACAAAACAGCAATAAATATTTCTGTGAACTTAAATTGTGGCTAAAAAGTTGTTTTCCGGGTTATCCAAGTAGGTTTGTCGTTCTTAACGCCACGGGATTATCAACTTCTGTGTCATATACTCAGAGAAAGTCACACTTTATCGTAGAGGTATGCCATGGAGCTGTCCAATTTCTTGGAGGCCTTCGCACAACGTATACATTATTGCAGTGTTATCGAAAGATAACGTCACCTATATCGCAACTTTACAGGTCATACCCTTCTTTAAACATGGTCAAGAAATACAAATATAAAGACAACGTTTTTCTTATTTCGTCAACAAAATGCCTAACGTGTGTAGTTCTTTAATCGACTTTAGTTCAGCCGCGTATTCCTGTATTATATATAACAGTCATATCGCGTCAGCTCAATACTGATTGTGAGCAGAGCAGAGAAAAAACAAGCCATGCTTGTGACCTTGTGTATATCAGCTGATGTTATCGTATTTCCACGTGCGCAGTGGAAAAACACCGCGTAACGGTTCAGATGTATTTGGATCTCTCTGTATAACTTATATGCAATTCTTCCATTCTCAAACGTATATTCTGGGGAAAAATCGCACAATTCAACACAGTTGGCAGCAGATTTATGGAGAACGACATTGCAGACGGCGTCAAAGCTGAAATAAATCCTTTGGCATCAAACGCGTCATCATGATCTAGGCTGAGTTTGTATTGAAGAATCTGACCTTGAGTAGAAACAGATTATTTGAATAGCAATATTAATTTCTATTACAAACCAGTTCTGATAGTCATTACGCTACCTAAGGGATAGCTGTGTTACGTAAGGTTGGACCTATGTAAACCACAAACATTTTTCTAGAAAGAAAAAGCCACGCAAGTCGTAAGGCGGTAGAATGAGAGGTACAGTGATAAATGGTGATACAAGGATGTGGTACACATTCTTATTTGGGGTTTTGTACAAGCGGTAGCCATGTTCCTGATTTGGTATAAATGACGGCAAAAAATACGAGAGTGAAAGTAAACACATTGTGGGGAATCCGAGATTAATCAACTTATGTAATAACAAGCGACGTGTGGTTTCTGATCTGCAACTAACAAAGAAAATTAAACACAGCTTAAAAGCAGCAATATTCATTGTTGGAGTCAAGGTAAATAGGTAGATATGCAAGTACCTTAGCAGCAGCAACAGTAATACACTACTTTAAATCAAAAGTGTTTAGGAGTGCGGTGACTTGAACAGTGGAATCCGTTTTCGTTTTGTTTTTTCGTCAGGTGAAGAATAAATGAGTGAAGAATTTGTTTTTCACAAAATTAAGTATCATGAGTCAATTTTATGTGCCCTAGGCAAGGATAGTACACATGTAGTGTTTATGACAGAATAAACTAAAAGCAAGTATTTTTATTGGGTCTCAAATCAGGAAATTTCATGATTGATACCAATTTTAAGAATACAATGAGCTAAACAGAAAAGCAAGATTGGCATAGCTATAACGATGTATAGAAAATAGAAAATAGGAGTCCACATTAAAAAAATCATTGTGAAATCCACGTTGAAAAAAAAACAGCTTCTGATGAGTTTCCAGATTGTTGTGTTGGATTTTACAGCGAGGAACAGGATTTGAAAGACAGTGAAAGAAGACATTGATAGTGTTGGACACGGGAATTATTTTAGGGAATTCCAAAAATTCGTCCAGAATTAACTGCCAGATTTTATGTCACAAGCTTGTGAAATGTTATTGGATAAAATACATTTGTAGCACATTGTTACATTTTTTGTATAAGCCGTCTTCGCCTGAAGTTTACTGAGTGAAGGAAATAGTATAAGTCCTTTTTAAAAAATGTCTTGTGGTACTCGTTTCCCCGTATGACTGTGGAGATTTCGAGTGGTGGTAAAATCAAATATGAGCAATAGAATTAATTCATTTTGTTTTCATATTTATTTGATGTTCACTTAATCTGATTTTTAAACTTTTTTTAGTTCTTCTTCACAGCCTGGCATTTGAATTTGTAGATTCCAGTTAGTAGCATATACAAGACTGGATAAAAAAACAAAACAATGAAATAAGACGAAAGTTAAAAATCTGATGTGTTGCACTCACATGACTTTTTTTACTCTTGTACTAACCGTTCATACAAACTCTTATTCCTATATCTTCTTCGTGTTAGTTGAGATAAACATTTGTACAAATTATCTTATTGCTTATCTCCTTGTAAGTACAAGGAGAATATTAGAATATAGTAGGCTTTAAGCGATAGTCAAATCTTTTTAGCTTTGAGATCCCGTTCTCTTTGCACGCTTAACATATAAAAAAATGAACAACAATATTGCATATCACGAAAGAGTTAAGTTTTCCAAAACTGACACAACTAGTAAGGAATATCTCCGAAATGGTTCACTCTACAAAAAAATTTACTTAGACATAAATTGTGGTTTTTTAGCGAGATCTACCTATTTTCTTTAAATATTCAAATATTCAGATTTCTGCAATACTTTTAAACTGGCTAAATTGTACACCAAATTGCTTGAAGATATTTTTGAAATTTTTTCATACACACACACGCACCCACGCACGCACACACATATACCTTCATAGCAATCTAAGTATTTAAATTATGTCTCTGAAGATTTTTAAGTATATTGAAGATAAGCTGTGGTTTGTTTGACTACAAATATGGCTCACACTTATAGTTAATGGGTTGTTAAGCTACCCAAATACACCTTCAAATTTCTAGAACCTACAGCTGACAAACCGCGTATATTAGCATTATATTTTGATACATTATGGATCACTGAAATGCGTGAAATCAGTGGTGCGAAGTTCACTGTTCACTGACATCATCACAACTATTGCATTAAGGTTTTCGATTACCCATGCCCACATCAATTACCATGTTGGCGAGATGAGTACCATATAGGGAGGGCCAAGTTTATTATCTGAAATTCACAAATGTCACTTCGAATGTTCACGTTCGAGTAAGCTACACACATTCCTCCGTGGAATTATCCATTGTTTTACTGTGGAAGATTCCAGTCATTTGTTTGTGCTGAAGAGTACAGGAATGATGTACTACTTTTCGTGTCGTTGTCCTGGCGTATAAAACCAACACGTGACATTGTCTGTAAAGAAGCCGCTCAGTACAAAGTCTTGCTTGGTATGTGCAAACGCCATGAACAAATTAACATTGAACTTGCAAGTTGGAATCAAAACTGAACAAGTATGAAACAGGTAATGTGTGCATGCACATGACTTTCCCTGCTCAATCTATTGTTACCAATAGATATTCTACTAGGAGTAGCAGTAGGAGAGATACGGAGGGGGTTCGCCAATGAAGCCAGGCTTATTGCATCTATGCTTCCTTCCAAGAGGGCATTCGGGGGAGGAAGGATGAAGTGAGGAGAGATACCTGGCGGATGAAGAATGAATGAAATGATTAATGAAACGAAATGGAAGATCAGGAAATTCGGGAGATATTACTACCCTTCCAGCATTTTCCTGAAAAAAAAAAAAAAAAAAAAAAAAAAAGAAGAAGAACCTGAAGAAACCAAAAGTCAGGAAGGACACTCCTGAGTACACTTAGAATAGACGTAAGCCACAGTCTGATGTTTTAAGAGCTGGTTGCTGGCTGATAACTTTGACATTCCATACTCTTTGCATATCCAGGACAGGAAGAAACGTATGACTTTTTGTTTGAGGTATTTGGTTCGTGAAAAAACGCCCGAAGTTGTACCCTTCTGCATAAAGCTCGCGTGCTCATTGATGAATTCCCATTTATATTAGGTCATATATTAATTGCATATCACCTTGTTCATTCAAGAATATATTTTCTTCTGCCTTCAGTGTTCTATAACAAGCAACCAAGCAAAAAAGCAATCAGTGAACAACAATTTAGTTTAATTAATTATTATTGGTGTCAATGAAGGGCCAAATCCTTTAATACTCTAACAAGTTATTTTCGGACCCATGTTCATATGCTTTTTTTAATGTGAATGTTCTTATAGGGAGGCTTTGAAATTCTGATCCGCAAACTTTTTGTGTGACGAAAAGTGGTGGGGGTAAACACTGTGTCGGGTAGTGTTTCGCTTGCCTTCGGTTATCGGAGAAGAGTGAGACTAGCTTTTTCATTCTCGTTATCCGTGGTTGCGTATACTGCGTTCAGGCGGCGTGGCGATCACTGAGTACAGCTGTTAGTTGTCAACAAAGTATCCGTTGAAACAGTGTTCTCGTTGTTTATAATGTATTTTCTTTATTAAACCATACAATTTTGTTGTAAATATGCCTAAGTCAGGAGCCGAAAGAACAAGAGCATAGCGTTGTTTGCCTGTAATGCAAAAGAGTCACTTTTATCGTGTCTTTACGACACACATTTTTTCTTCTTTTTTGGGGTTTGTTTGCTGTTATAATTAGGCTTCGGTCCCGGTTGCATGTGGTCGGTATTTATGTTTATAGAGAGATTTTGTAACACTCGTTGGGGGATGGTAAGGGCCTTACAGACAGGTTACTGTAGCGGTTTGTCCCCTCTTCTTCTCTACGTTACACACGAATGCAGTAAAGGAGCTCTCCACGTAACGTCGTTTGCAACCCGGACCGAAGTCTAGTTATGATGTTGCAAAGGCGTCCCGAAATATTTGACACGATAAAGATGTTGCCTATATACACAGCCTTATGTTGGGCAAGAAAGAAATGCAAGTCCTTAAATTGGAGGGCATAAATTGGGAAAATACAGACTATTATTGTTAATAAATTCTACCACATGTTCTAATCAAGTAAATGAATGTAAAAGTTGGTAAATAAATCATTCTCAAACCTCATAAACAGAGGAAGGATCGAATTTCTGGTTTTTACTTGTATCGTATGTACAACTGTGAGCTTCTATGGAACATTTCCTGGTTTCCAAACTAGAATGCGACGCTACGCGTGTCCCAAGTTTGCAACTCTTGAAGTCATTTCAAAGAATCGGGTTATTGAGGGCAAGAGGTCGCGCCCCAGGGTGCATGGGAACCACCAGCTACAAAAGAGGCCGATGTTCAATGCTAGACAGTACCATGACCTTTGGAAGATAGATAGCATCTTGTTTCACATGGGCAGCGTTATAAGGCCTCAGCAGCAAAAGAAAAAAATGAAGCAACACTTGCACTTGGAGCGCAATAAAAATTGATACTGTTCCCTACATTTGATCTGAACGTTTTATGGCATATTTTAAACTGCTTATACGCCTGTAAAGTAGACGTAATTAGAAATGGGCACAAAAACTATAGCCTTGTCATCATCTGCCGACTGCAAAAACTTCCCATTCTGAATTCTATTTCTGGCTTGATGAAGATTAAGTGTGAATCCAAAATAAACTTTACTCACCACTATGATCTTTGACTACGTCACTGTTTGCAACTCATGTTTTTCATCCTTTCCACCTCCGCAGCCTTGAAAGAAACGAAAGCTGGAGAATATGTAATAAGTTTACTTTCTCTGCCACGTGAAGGTAGACGAGGCATTGGATTTCAGTAAAAAAAATCCATAACGGAATTTCACTAGAAATACACGTTTTGTGACAACTAAATAAATAAAACCCGTTTTTATAAAAAGGTCCTTTTGTATGTCAATCAGTGTTATTCTCCATTTAATTGATGAACATTTTAAACCCCAAATCAACCTGTAAATTCATTAGACGTCAATCATATTAAATATATGAACATTTAGCTTTTCTTCCAAACTAAGAATTTATTAATAACTTTATTAAAACTCGGATTCTGTGTGTGTATGTGTTTGTGTGCGTGTTTACTGCGCAAGTGTTTATTAGTGGAAAGTGTCCGAAAAACACGAAACTGGGTATTTAAGCATAGATGAGTTTTATTCGTTTTTATTCGTCATCAGAGCCGAATTCATGGGACAGATACCTCAAGATATTACTTTCTCTACTGGTAAGTAGAGGAAGTATTGTATTCCACCCAAAAATTCCATGTCAAGATTTCACCGGAAATATATGTTTTCAGACTCCCTGAATCCAAAAAAGCATTTTTAGAAAAAGGTTCGTGTCAGTGTCAGTCTGTGTGTCTGTGGACAGCATAACTCAAAAACGAAAAGTCGGTTAAAAACTAAAGTTGGTATTTAAGTTCAATGTCTTTCAAGGATGCGACATGAAGATTTTGAAGAAAATAGCCTCACCCTGAACTACCCCTTACATGGAAAAATTTTCGAAAATTTTGATTTTCTTGAAAATGGCTCTAACGATTTTGATTAAAATGTCATATGTTTGAGACATTTATATGACAAGTGAAATGTGTATCTTGAATTTTCTGGCTATAGCCCCTGCAGTCGTATTTACTCTGGACGACTTTAGAGATAGACCAAATCATACTCTACAAAAATGTAGATTTGCTAAAATACACAATAAAATTTATGTCTCAATAAATTGTTTTGTAGAGTGAACTTGTTATGTGTGTGAGTTTCGGAAAACTTAAAAACTTTCGTGAAATGCAATATCGTTATTCATTTCTTGTGTTAAGTGTGCAAAGAGAACGGAATCTCCGATCTTTAAAGTATTTGACTATCGCACAATATTGTATTTTAATATTCCCCTTGCACCTACAAGGAAATAAACAATATGATAATTTGTACAAATGCTAATCTCAATTAACACGAATGAGATAGAAGTATGAGTTTGTAAGAATGGTTAGTACAAGAGTAGAGAAAGTCATGTGAGTGCAACACATCAGATTTGTCCATATTTGTCCTATTGAAACTCGCCAAGCATATGAAGTTCAGGTTTACGTCACAAGTATTACTGCAGGCTGAGTAATTGATTTTGCATGGAGATATCATATGAAGCTATATAATGCTTTTTAACAAAGTTAATGCAGGGTTCATTCGTTAGTATTGTTGATTTGAGTTGATATTTTCTGTATGATAAAAGAATAAGCGGAGTCGACAGATGGATGAACAAATGTAGAGGAAGCTATTAGCTGAAATCTTCGTCAAAAGAGATGGCTGACAAGGGAGTGAATGTTGGCTTGCATATAGCAGCCAATGGGGCACAACCCTCATCTAAGTGCGCCACAACAATCCCATACTCTCAAGTAGTACCAGTACGATACAATGTGGGTTCCCAAACCCTTTCCTCAAGTACATGCGAACAACAATTCTTCACCTGTCAATCATCTGCAAATGGACATTTTATTGAGTAGTGTTCATCTCATCAAGACAATACCAAACCCAAATCTGAACCTGTGCCGACGGTACATGGGGCCTTTGATCCAGTGCTCTTTGAATAGTAGGTATACTCCGGCATGAATGTTGCAAGTGGTTATACAGAACTGAGAAATACACATGACCAGACCAAGTCGAAACTGTTCTATATGGGAAAGGGTTTAATGCTAGCTACCAAAAGTTTAACATGACCGACAATGAGATTTACTACATAGCATCAAAATACTACTCGAAAAAAATAGTTCAAAGTGATAGTGTTGAGGAAAAAATGAATAATATATTATATTTACCAATTAAGCACAGGTAGTAGAAGTTCATAATATACGTGCCTTTGTTTTATAAACGTAATTATAATATACACATTTTTATCTGCAAGTAGTAGACCTTAATGTAAATAATAACTAAATTTTAACGAAAATTACTCTTAAAGATAAAGGCAGTTTCTAATTAACTGTGTCGTAAATATAAACAGAGATAATAAATAAAGTGCATAATTATAATTAGGAAATAAATACAAAGGTGAACATTAAGTAGATAAACTTATAGACACCTATATTTATAAAAGTTGAACGTGCTGGTTACAAGTACATATGATAGTTGTAGTCTGTAAATTTAAATTATCTGGTTACCAATTGCTTTGGTTGCTGGTTTCCAGCAACAGTGGTTTAGGTACAAATTTGTAATTTATATGTTTTTGTTATTATGCCTTTACTGCTTCGTGTATGACTCTCATCTAACGTTTAAATTTTTTGTTTAACCCTCCGTTAGGTGCGCTCCCTGATGGACACCACTGGTCACGCGGGGCCTAGTAGGCCCGCACTATATTTTTGTACTAATATGATTGTATAATTTTATTCTCCTTTACTCCCAACAATAATAATAATAATGATGATGATGATGATGATGATGATGATGATGATGATAATAATAATAATAATAATAATAATAATAATAATAATAATAATAATAATAATAATAATAATAATAATAATAATAATAATAATAATAATAATAATAATAATAATAATAATAATAATAATAATAATAATAATAATAATAATAATAATAATAATAATAATAATAATAATAATAATAATAATAATAATAATAATAATAATAATAATAATAATAATAATAATAATAATAATAAACTATCTAAACTAAATGTAGGGGTCTCTCAGGCCCTTAGTTTTTATTTTATTAGCTATTGTAGCAGTTGTCTTTTTATCTGTAAAGGTAAGTGTAATTTAAATGTAAACCTTTTGTTATTTTGAAATAAATGTTAAAGTCTGAATATATGTTCCGGTGTTAGTAAGCTAAATATCGGAATAAAATAATCAGATTTAATTTATTAATCCGTTAAACCTACTTGGCAAATATTGTCTTGGAACAGCACCTTCTTGGTTAAATACATATATCATGCACCATTTACTTGTACGAATTTTATTGTAAACAAACAATAAGGAAGTATGAAATTCTTATTTTTACCAGTAAAACAATACGACTGACACAACGGCGTCTGTACAACCATTTAAATCGAACAGTTTACGTACTGCAAGATAAGGTCTATATTACCAACTTATGAACTAAAATTAAACACCAATTATACCCGTATCTTTATCTGGAAAGGTAAAGGAACAGTTTCTGGTACTAATGCCAACCGAATGTAACCAAAAGTAACTAGGGAGCATTATAATGTGTCAGTTGGCTTTTGGTTAATTCTAATAGCTTGCGTTCTCTGTGATTGTGTGTTGTATTATTTTGAATGAATTATTAGTGTAATATATCTGATGGATTACATGCACATGACTTTCTCTCCATATTCAACAAACTATTCTTTAAATAGCCTATAGCTCTACCTACTTAATCGCGATAAACATTTATAGAAATATTGCCATAGGAGAGCTTTGAAACTCCATTCTATTTGCACGATCAGATAAAGAAAACGATTAGCGGCTTCATATTTGAAAAAAAGGTATTTTGAAGTACAAACCAATAACAAGGATTAACACAGACATCGCTACCTTAAAAAATAATATGTATTTGACATAAATTTGGTACTTTAATGGATCTCTTTCTAATGTGTAGCAATATTCTGTCTATATCTTACGGTTTACCAGTTATTTTTTATTCTTTTTTGGTAAGTTTCTTCTGCGTAAGTATCAGAAAATAAGACATGCAATCGTACAAAAAATGTTTTCCAATGCAGGTTATTTATTTTTCTCCTACGCTTTGCACTGTAGCAATTACAGATACCCAGCAAGTTGCAAAATGCAGTAAGGCTAAGAAAAAGAAAAAAAATGAGTAACTTTATCTCCTTCGTAGACAAAAATAAGGACAACTACAATTTGTTTTATGGCAGTTACCTTCCCATTCTCATTCTTCACCTTCCTGCTGGCTGATTATAATAGGAATAATTTAGGTTGCAGCAACTGAACCCACTAATAAACTATAGGGTAGAGAAAACAAGTGAACGTAACTCATCGCATTCTTTTGTTATTAATTTTCGCTATTTAGCTTCCTCTTAAAACTTTTTATCTACTACTATAATAATCAGCGGTACTTTGTTATTTTTATAATATTAAGAATAAAAACAAAAACTTTTTCCCCTAATTGATGGTTATTGTAATATTACAACCACTAAAATTTGTAATACTTATAGGAGGGATATTTTCTCCGTTATCAAGAGTTATTTTTCACATTGTCTGTAATTGAACTTTTCTCCCCTTTTTACTCTCCCACGCTTTCTCCTGCGTAACTTTCTGTAACAGTATTGGAATCTTGAACTGCTTTTAAATGTTTTTCTTGATTAACCGTGAAGAATACCTTGTTCACTCACTTTTACTTTAAATTCACAATGAAACTAACAAACGAAACTACAAAATAAAATGACAATGTTTGTTAGTGTTATTTGTTTTGTTTCCAAAGCCCACATTATTCTTTCATTAAACGCACTAAATATATAACATATACTAAATACTCTTAACGCAGATAAAATATTATAGACAACACGTTACAAAATTAGAATTGGTAAATCAGGACTCTTAGAACACACCCTCCCTTCTGTCGTGTTACAACTTAAGCCTCTTGTTACTAAAACCTCTGCTTTTGTAACTATTGCTCTAAATATCTATATGTTTATCCAATGAGTTTTTAAAAGAAATAAAGAGGTAACGTGGCTTATTATTAAGCCTTAAACGTATTTAATGTTAAATATTATTAAGGTTGTTCTATTCCGTAACGTAACTCTGTATCAGAAATTGAAGTCTTATCAAGTTATACCTATCATTAATCTAAATATAGTAACGGCTGCTATTACGCCGGGCACATGAAGATGTCGATTTATCCCATGTTTCAAATAGGCCCATAAGGAGAGTCTGACTGGTGAGCCCGCATACACCAGACGTAGAAGCGACAGGTTTGCGGAATCGTTCGAGTGGTGGCAGCACGAGTGCCGTACTCACCCTCAACACTCCACTCGAAAACAATGCTCTGCTACAAGTAGCCACCGTCAATTGTCTTCAGCTGAAAAGACAAATTGTTGAGAGAGAAAATGCAGGGGAAACTGCGGAGAAATGCGTCGAGCTAGACATTTTATGAAAGGGAAACAAAAGAAGATATGAGACAGGAAGTGAAGGGTTGTGGTGCACAATGGAAAGTAGAAAAAGAAATGGAACAGTTTTTAAACTACACATGTCCACCAAGTGAACAGAGCACGATTCCATGTGATTCATTCTGTTCTGATGTAGAAGTCCTCGCTTCCATCTGTCGTCCCTGATTGATGTAAATGTGGACAAGTGCTCAATTTCACAATATTAGCCTTGAATGTTAAACAAGATTTATCGTAATGAAATATGCAAAGTATGTTATTTTTCCTATCTAAGCACAAATCTTAGAGCATAAATAACAATTGTCCATTAATTATTGTATTGGAATAAGCATTTAGTACAAATTTAGCTATCTAATATTTTGCATTGAACTAAGATTAATATCCTCTTTTTAAACGCTTTTGTTTCATTATGAGATAGTCCTTTCCGGCCGCCGTTTTGTTTATACTCACTCCGCCCACCATAGACTTCAAGAGTGGGGTGCAGTACTGGAGGGTGGGACGTGGTCGGGAGCCTCGGTCCCTCCTGGCCGAGAAATGCGATCTCCACTAACCATCCAAACAGTAATGAGCTATTTCAACAATGCACTTACAGAAAAGAGCCAAAGAAGAAACAAAGCAATAGCTAAAAAGAAAGAAAGAGAGAAAGAAAGAGAGAGAGAAAGAAAGAGAGAGAAAGAGAGAAAGAGAGAAACAAACAAACAAAGAAGGAAAGAAGGAAAGAAGGAAAGAAGGAAAGAAGGAAGGAAGGAAAGAAGGAAGGAAAGGAAGGAAAGAAGGAAGGAAGGAAAGAAGGAAGGAAGGGAAGGAAATAAGGAAGGCAGGAAATAAGGAAGGACATAAGGAAATAAGGAAGGACATAAGGAAATAAGGAAGGACATAAGGAAATAAGGAAGGACATAAGGAAATAAGGAAGGAAATAAGGAAATAAGGAAGGACATAAGGAAATAAGGAAAGAAGGAAGGAAGGAAAGAAGGGAAAGAAGGAAGAAGGAAGGAAGGAAAGGAAGGAAGGAAAGGAAAGGAAGGAAAGGAAAGGAAAGGAAGGAAAGGAAGGAAAGGGAAAGGAAGGAAGAAGAAGGAAAGAAAGGAAAGGAAGGAAAGGAAGGGAAAGGAAGGAAAGGAAGGAAAGGAAGGAAAGGAAGGAAAGGAAGGAAAGGAAGGAAAGGAAGGAAAGGAAGGAAAGGAGAAGGAAAGAAACAAAGAAAGAAAGAAACAAACGAAAGAAAAGAAACAAAGAAAGAAAGAAACAAAGAAAGAAAGAAACAAAGAAAGAAAGAAACAAAGAAAGAAAGAAACAAAGAAAGAAAGAAACAAAGAAAGAAAGAAACAAAGAAAGAAAGAAACAAAGAAAGAAAGAACGAAAGAAGAAAGAAAGAAGAAAGAAAGAAGAAAGAGAAGAAAAGAAAGAAAGAAAGAAAGAAAGGAAAAAAGAAAGAAAGAAAGAAAGAAAGAAAAAAGAAAGAAAGAAAGAAAGAAAGAAAGAAAGAAAGAAAGAAAGAAAGAAAGAAAGAAAAGAAAGAAAGAAAGAAAGAAAGAAAGAAAGAAAGAAAAGAAAGAAGAAAGAAAGAAAGAAGAAAGAAAGAAAGAAGAAAGAAAGAAAGAAAGAAGCAAAGAAACGAAAGAAACAGAACAGAACAAAGCAAAGCAAAGCAAAGCAACAAAGCAAACAAACAACAAACACAAACAAACAAACAAACAAACAAACAACAAACAAACAAACAAACAAACAAACAAAACAAACAAACAAACAAACAAAACAAACAAAACAAACACAACAACCAAACAAACAAACAAACAAACAAACAAACAAACACAACAAACAAACAACAAACAACACAAACAAACACAACAAACAAACAAACAAACAAACAAACAACAAACAAACAACAACACAACAAACAAACAAACAAACAAACAAACAAACAAACAAACAAACAAACAAACAAACAAACAAACAAACAAAACACAAACAAACAACACACAACAAACAAACAAACAAACAACAAACAAACAAACAAACAACAAACAAACAAACAAACAAACAAACAAACAAACAAACAAACAAACAAACAAACAAACAAACAAACAAACAAACAAACAAACAAACAAACAAACAACAAACAAACAAACAAACAAACAAACAAACAAACAAACAAGGAAGAAGGAAGGAAGGAAGGAAGGAAGGAAGGAAGGAAGGAAGGAAGAAGGAAGGAAAGGAAGGAAGGAAGGAAGGAAGGAAGGAAGGAAGGAAGGAAGGAAGGAAGGAAGGAAGGAAGGAAGGAGAAGGAAGGAAGGAAGGAAAGGAAGGAAGGAAGGAAGGAAGGAAGGAAGGAAGGAAGGAAGGAGGAAGGAAGGAAGGAAGAGAAGGAAGGAAGAGAAGGAAGGAAGGAAGGAAGAAGGAAGGAAGGAAGGAAGGAAGGAAGGAAGGAAGAAGGAAGGAAGGAAGGAAGAAGGAAGAAGGAAGGAAGGAAGGAAGGAAGGAAGGAAGGAAGAAGGAAGGAAGGAAGGAAGGAAGGAAGGAAGGAAGGAAGGAAGGAAGGAAGGAGAAGGAAGAAGGAAGGAAGGAAGGAAGGAAGGAAGGAAGGAAGGAAGGAAGGAAGGAAGGAAGGAAGGAAGGAAGGAAGGAAGGAAGGAAGAAGGAAGGAAGGAAAGAAAGAAAGAAAGAAAGAAAGAAAGAAAGAAAGAAAGAAAGAAAGAAAGAAAGAAAGAAAGAAAGAAAGGAAAGAAAGAAAGAAAGAAAGAAAGAAAGAAAGAAAGGAACGAAAATCGACAACTGCTGCGTCAATAAAAATATTAAAAAGGATGGCAACATTCGGCAACTCTGTTGATAGTTTCTATCTTAAAACCACTATACATGCTAATACAAGTCCTTCAGACGCTTTCTTTGTCATTAAAATAAAATGTTGAGGATATCCATTTTTGGTTCCATTTATTTCAGATATGTTAATACTTTTGCTTTGGATTTAATTAACTTAATTTCGTTAAATAAAAACGCCCCACGTATCAAACAGTTTTTAAAAACCATACTAAGGATTTTATTTTGCCTTTGATAGACCATTGCAGACATTTTAAAATTTAAATGAAGCTATATTAGAAAAGAAGTACATACCTACTTGGAAAAACACATAAGTGGCTAAGCGAGTGGCTTAAGTAATTATTCATTAAGCTTTGCTGAAAATAAGAAATAGGTCGTTCTAGCATTTGAATACGTGAAGCATTTTAAGCAATGAAAAGTACTCAAGGAAAATACTTTTGAGAATAACGAGCTTTAAAATTGGAATGTTCAGTGAATTACTAAGTCAGTAATATCTCAAAAGCTTCATAGAGTAGTAAATATTGTCAAGCAAGTCAAATGACCAATTGAAAGTATAGAGCAGAGGTGGACAAAAGAGGATTGTGGACTTTTCGCCGCGTAACTATACAAACGCAACGGTACATACTGTTTTCCTCAGGAGTCCATAAGTCACTTCCAGGCGTTTCGCGACTGGTGTCAGTGGAGGAATTATGTCCGTGAAAAACATCGTCTACCTCATTTGTAACAAGATATTACACGGTTTTGTTGGAATCAATATTGAATTTCTTTATTGTAGATATATGAGAAATTATTATTATAATTATAATTTGTATAAGTATTATAATTGTGTGAATTCTTTGTAGAAGAAGAGGTAGTAGAGAAAGAACTGATTGTTTTTTTCATAAAGGAAAGTGAGTATAGAAAACCGTGTAATATTTAGCGTTTCTGTTCCAGGCATAGAAAGCTATGAACTATATGTGAAAGGGCAAGAAGGGAAAGATGTGTGATAGCGTTTCGTAAAAGAAAAGTGAGTAGAGAAAGCCATCAGAGTGTAATATGTTTCTCTCTATTACAATTATAGAAAATTGTAAGAATAGTGTGTTGAAGGGCGAATAGAGACAGAAATGTGGTCGCGTTTCGTGAAAGAAAGCGAGTTGTAGAAAGTCGTCTGAATGTAATATGTGGCATTTCTATATCAGCCGTAGAAAATTATATGAATTGCCATGTTCAAGGGCGAGAAGCGTAGGGATATTTTAAATTATGTAAACGAAAAGCGAGCAGAGAAAACCATATGAATGTTACGCTGCATAGTAAAATGTATAGCACACAAACCTTCGCCATTAAAAAAATACATAGGAATACTTGCGGAATTTCGCGTTGATCTGGTCAGATATTTCTCTACTACGCATAGCAAGTAGGGGAAGTATTGTATTTGACCCAAAATCTCGATGTCGAGATTTCACTGGAAATATATGTTTTGAGGCCTCTGTATATAAAAAGCAGTTTAAAAAAATATCCGTGTGTGTCTGTGTGTCTGTTCGTGTGTGTGTGTGTGTGTGTGTGTGTGTGTGTGTGTGTGTGTGTGTGTGTGTGTGTGTGTGTGTGGTGTGTGTGTGTGTGTGTGTGTGTGTGTGTGTGTGTGTTGTGTGTGTGTCTTCTTGCTATAAAAAGCATTAACTCTAAAACGAAAAGTCGGTTAAAAACCAAAGTTAGTATTTAAGTTTAACATATTTCAAAGATGCGACACGAAGATTTCGAAGAAAATTCCTGCACTCTAAACTACCCTTTACATCAGTAATCTTTCGAAAACTTATTTTCTGGAAAATGTTTCTAATGATTTGGATTAAAATATGATGTGTTTAAGATATTTTATGGCAACTTAAATATGTATCTATTTAGAATTTTCTGGCCATAACCTATGTAGTTCTGTTTATTTTAAATAGCATGTGCATAACTAGTAAACCGTAAGAGATAGATCAAAACTTACTATACATCCTTTGTGCAGTGATCCATTTCAGATATTTTTCTTGTTATTTGTGTGAGTTTTGCAGTACTTAAACTTTTCTCAAATGGAAGGTCCTTATTCACCTTTTTATCCTTTGACTGTGCAAAGAGAACGGAATTTCAAAGGTGTAAAATATTTCAGTCACTCAAAGCCTGTATTCCCATATTGCGCTTGTATCTATAAGAAAATCAGTAGTAAGATAATTTCAGCAAATGTTTGTCTCGATTAACATGAACAAGGTAAGGGAATACGAGTTTTTAAGAAGAGTTAGAACGAGAGTAGAGTAGAGAACCTGATTTATACATACATCAAGGGGAAGAGGGAAGATTACTTATAACTCAGAATTACTTAAACTGAGCTTTTGATAATGCATCATTTAAAAAAAAAGCAGTTTAGTGGGTGTACGTGTGCAACATTTTACAAACAATGATATGTATGCAGAAAACATTATTTTGAGCTTGGTTGTCCTTTAAAGATATCAGTTAATTTAGCTGGTTTCAATTTTCTTGCATTAAGTGCGTACAGCTGATTTTGTCCATATAAGCAATTCTTAAGTCTGAGCAATTTTGGTTTTAGTTTTGTTTGGTTTAAGCTCCACCTCTCTATGAATTTTACTTTCTGATCTACTGGGTAGTATTTGTTTTTTTGTGCTCTCCATTGCTGATTAAAAGCAACTGAGAACTGAAAGACAAAACCGCTGTTCAACGGTAAACACCAGATATCGAAAATGTTTATGTTTAGTACTCGTTTGTTGATACGACATTATCGCGCCGAAAGCCGCTCTTTCAAGTTGGGTCCTGAGATAAAAAATACGACTCTAGTTTCTTTTAAGATAACGTATTCATATTGATGATTTTGTTATCGGAGGGAAAATGATTGTATGTAGATGTATGACCTTATACCTAAGGTAGAAGGACATGATCTGACTTACCTATTTCAGAGGCAAGTGTGAGGAGTTTCCCACTCTCAGAGATGTGAAAGCGAAAGCCGACAATGGAGTCCACTGAAGGGTCACTAACAGCGTTAACGAGACATCATTGTAAACAATTTTCACAGTTGAGAGAGAGCCTCTAGCTCGGTGAGACGCTCCAAAATCTGGGACACGAGGCGCTCGGCGTCGTGTGGCGTCGCGTGGCCTTGAATGCGTCTCTAACGACGGGCAGTTATTACACGTGATGAAAATGTCATTATGTATCAGCTGTTCTGCTTGAATAGAAGTTAATGTCAACCTTATGCAACGCGTTTGGATTCCCCTTTTCGCGGAACTATTCGTGAGGAACAAGTGAACTGAGGGGGGGAGGTAGGCCCACTAATTCCTGTATGTTTTCCTGATTCCCTGCTGGGGAACGATGACTGCGTAACGAGGATTAGAGAGGGATGGGGCTGTGTGAACGTGCCAGGGATGTTGCGTTCTGCTTACGTTTCCCATCAGGGTACCTTCTGGATTAGGGGTTCCATCCTTCTGTCTGAATTACGCGTTAAGTGACAATGAACATAAGCTTAATGCACGTGGGGTGGTTAACTAGACTATCCTTACCCACTCACAATGTTTCATGTTTGTTCTCTGCCTCTCAGGAGCCTTTCATTAGGCATAAAAATTAGACCTCGACATCTTTTCTATTCCGGAGTCCAATGGATACCCCCAAAAAGGGGGTTACTCCTTCAGGCCCAGTAGTTTCAATCGGAAACCACCTCGGTATTATTATTTTTGCTTACTACTAGAACCACCTGCAAAACTTAGTAACATACTTCCACTTAAAAAACATTTTTTTAACTTCCAGAAGCTGCACCTGACATCATTTTGCCTTCTTATGCCTTTTCTTTCTTTTTTACGGGAACGCTAAAGTAATATTTTAGCCCGTTTGGTCAAAAAAACAAATATATTATTGCAAAAAATTCACCATACCTTAAAAAATATATCTGTGAAGTTTTAATCCCCTAGGAAGGGGGACCAGATCTTTTGGATGCCATTTTTAACGTGGTGCGCCTCTGCCTCTGGACTTTAAATGCGCATGCCCACACCTTCCGTTTCTCAGAAATTTTGTTACTTTCTCATATTCAAAATCTGTATTTTCCGCCAAAAATCTAGCTAGAGACGTAAAACGTTTTTACAATATAGCTCAGAATATGGGTAATGAAATGTCCGTTTGGAATTTTGGTATTGCTTACAATTTTTTAAAAAAAATCTGATGTGTTGCATTCACATGATTTCCGCTACTCTTGTACCAACCATTGCTACAAATTCTTATTCCTATGTCTTCTTCGTTTTAGTTGAGATAAACATTTACAGAAATTATTTTATTGCTTATTTCCTTATAGCTGCAAGGGGAATATGGGAATACAGTAGGTTTTATGCCGCAGTCAAATCTTTTAAAGCTTTCACATTCCATTATTTTTGCACACTTAACATATAAAAAAGGAACAACGATGTTCCATTTCAAGAAAGTTTTAAGTTTTCCGAAACTCACACAAATAACAAGGAATATCTCCGAAATGGTTCACCCTACAAGAAACTTTATTCAGACATAAATTGTGTATTTTAGCAAGATCTACATTTTTTGTATAGTGTGATTTGGTCTATCTCTAAGGTTTACCAGTTATGCAAAAGTCGTCCAGAGTAAATACGACTACATGGGCTATAGACAGAAAATTCAAAATATACATTTCATTTTTTATAAAAATATCTGAAACATATGACATTTTAATCAAAATCGTTAGAGCCATTTTCAAGAAAATCAAAATTTTCCATGTAAAGCGTACTTTAGGGTGGGGCTATTTTCTTCAAAATCTTCGTGTCGCATCCTTGAAAGACATTAAACTTAGATACTAACGTTGGTTGCTATCCGACTTTTCATTGAGTTATGCTGTCCTACGACAGACAGACAGACAGAGAGACAAACAGACAGACACACACACACACACACGGGCGCGCCTTTTGGATTCAGGGATCTGAAAACGCATATTTCCGGTGAAATATCTACATCGAATTTTTGGGTGGAATACAATACTGCCTCTACTATACGTAGTAGAGAAAGTAATAATATGAATCATTTGCTGTATCGCCTTGAAGTAAGAAGGCACAAAACAAGAAAATGCACCACTAATCGGATTCTTTGAAGATCTATATTTTTGACAATACGCATGGTTGTATTTGGAATATCCGTTTTTTACTTTCTCTACTGCAAATAGTGAAGTAGAGGAAATGCTGTCTTCCAATCAAAAATTCGAAGTCCAGATTCCAACGGAAATATATTTTTTGAGGCCCCTGAATAAAAAAAATAGCATTTTAGAGAAAGGTGCGTGTGTTTTACATACGTTTAAAGCCTTTAAAATAATTCTCCAACACACTAATATCTGAGATCGCCGCGGCAAAACCAGCATATTTTAAAGGGGCGACTATTGCCGGGTTCATTATAAACCAATAGGTAGAAGGAATGTCAGCAGACAGTGAAGATACTTGAAGACCGAACAAGCCACAACACTTATGATCTGATGGTGACGATGACGACGACGACGACGATGATGATAACGATGATATGATAAATAAATTATTGACTGTCGAAACATTCGAAAAATTGACTGAAGAAAGGCCAAGCAGTGATTAAAGAAAATGTGGAATTGTTGCCGCGAGATTCGGGACCTGTAGTCACTTTAATCAAACCCGAAGAAGCCCTTTCTAAAAGCATCCGTTTACATTAATTTAAACCAGTGGTAGATTTTGGTAGTGGAAAAAAATTTTGTATCTTACCTTTTTGTCTCTGACCATTTCCTACCGAGATATTTTAGTTTTGTCGAAAACAAGCTGGCAACACTGCAGATTGTGTGGGTGTCACTTTCCCTAGCTCAGTACATAAACACACATAAACGTGTTGAGAAAATGAACAAATACGCTGCCTTGTCCTTCTGTGTTTACTGCGCGAGTGTAGGCCAATCACAAGCGTTAGCTCCCACAACAAACTAGGTTACTTCCCTGAACAACCTCAGTGCAACGTTATTGAGTTAGTGCAAGTCTGAAAAAGCTGCTTGGCGTATTCCTTCACGTCTTTTAAGTGATTATTTCGTAACTCTGTGTGGTGTCCCATAATCACTATTGAAGCTATCTTAGAAATAAGTTACTCTACACATCTTACAAGTAACAAACTGCTATTTTGTGGAATTACGCATCCAATTTGCAACAAAACTCATTTATTTTTAGTAATCGGCTGATCAAAGAACATGATGCCATTATAGTTGTATGTTTGTAATGCTTCTATGAAGCACATATTAGAAGGAATATAATGACTTCCCTTCCACCTGTATATAGATTTTTTTTAGGTGGATATAGACTGGGTCAAAATATCGGAGAAAAACCTAAATTTTTGTTTAGAGCCTATCTTCCACTGATGTGACATACAGTTGTTCAAGAAACCTGCCCCCCCCCCTCCACCCTAAAGAGTTTTCCCCTGGCTGAAAGGTCATTGAGCATGTGCATTGGCTTCATTCTTTGTACACATATTAGAGGAATACGAAAACGTATCTCTGTAGGATATATTTCTATTTGTAGTGGTGCTAATGGTTTTTTAGTTGCTCAAATGGTTAGTTTAATATAAACATTTTTCAAAATCGATCTTCTGATACAATTTTAGGTATAAACAGAAAAAGAAGTTTGACAATATTGTAGAAGGATGTAGAAAACCAAGCATCGGATTTTAAATTTCTTCATTAGAAACGGAGAAATAAATTATAGTCACCCTAAAAACAAAATTTGTAAAATATTTGTTTCCGTACGCATTTTATTTTTTATTTAAAAAGTAATGTTCTAATAAAAAGGTCCATGTCTAGAGTGTGCGTGTGGTGGTGGTGGTGGTGGCGGTGGTGGTGGTGGCGGTGGTGGTGGCGGTGGTGGTGTATGTGAGTATGTGTGTTGCACCAAGTTATGAACAGATATTTTGGGAAAAGAAAAGCGTGAAAGAATGACATTTAAATACCCTTATCAAAAGGAGTTTAAATACGCAGAACTTTAAATGTGATGTAATTAAGACACTTTCTTAACGGCTTTGGACCTGGAAACTTTACAAACATGTGCTTTAATGTATCTTGTAATTTTCCTTTGCCCAAACCCGTAAGACATTAACGCAACCATATGGTGAAATTTTTAAATTTCTTAAGTCTTCGCCAGTTGTTTTGAAATTATAACCACATCGTGTGAAGGTTATTTTGTGTAGCTTATTAAAAATGGAGAAGTTTTATTATTTATTATTATTATTATTATTATTATTATTATTATTATTATTATTATTATTATTATTATTATTATTATTATTCTTATTATTATTATTATTATTAATTATTTATATAAATATTATTAGTTCTATAAAATTACCACGCCTCGAAGTGCTAATATTTTATAACACAACTTTTCTTGACGTTAGCAAACGCTATTGTTAAAGGTTGAACAAAATACATACATTGAACTTATTGCAGTTGCGACATGAACTTTATTTATTAAGCGACAATAATAAATTAAAGAAAGACGCACAATTTTTTCTCTTTTCTGCTGATCAAATTTATAAACTGTAAGGCTACTCTTATAATTCATAGAATATTTTTTTAATAATTTCACGTTTAACATGAACGTACAAGTTATAAACACTATAAAATTGCAAAGAACAAAAATCGATTTTTTTTTAAAATTTTTTAACCAAATTCTCCTACGCATAGGGTTCATATACAACTAACATAAATGTTATGTATTCTTTTCTTTTTCATTCTTCTCTTTCTTTTTTTACTGATTTTTGGATGTTTAAAACCTGTCTTTTAACCCCTAAAATATGCCAGAAGTGCCTTCAAAATAAATTTAGATGTCCAATGACAGGCATGGATGAAAAATAATATATTCATTCAAAAATTCTGAAAAGTATGGAAATAATATCTTTGTGTTATAAAAAGTAGGTATAATCAGAAAAAAATTGATTTATACGTGTATCAATTTTGACACTTTTAGAACAAAGTTTTCCTGAAAAGTGTATTAACATTGCAAGGGGTTAAAACCTTCCCTTAAAGAGGAAACTGCAATTGTGTGGCTAAACATATTTTTTGAAAATTTTGTCAGTAGTGTTCCTGACATATACAAACCAAATGTTTTATAACCGGCTGTTTTGGTTTTATTTTTTTGTTTATACATTTTAATAGGGATGCAATATGCCCTAATTGTGGAATAAAACAGGCTAATGGTGGGGCAAAGCAAGGTGAGCCAAATGATTGATTTTTCCGTTGTGCAGATAAGTTTAAAGGCTGTCGCGTCCCGGTTAAGTACCTACCGCCAGGGAACAAACAAAGTTGTCTTTTTTCTATAAGGGCCTTTAACAGAAAGACGAAGCACATGTGTATGCGCGCGCACTAGTAGTAGCAGCTCGGTGATGAGGGGGTAAGGGGGAAAGGCGTGATTGGTTTTGATTGGTCTCAATTGGACTTCCTCATCTGCTAGTGTAGAATGCTCTCTGCTCCATCATGTAGGCTTGTACTACTTGACGCTCTTCACCACCTCTACAGCATGCCTCAGAAATCCAGCACCTGTTCCTCCTCCTCCTCAATCTAAACACGGTTTAAGTATATAGAGGAATCCCTATAACTCGACCTAATGTGGACTGAGAGGCTCTCAAGTTGCACGGAATAAACACTCTGTCATTCACAACCCATAACCTCACACTGCAAATTACATAAATACGTACATATTCTAGCACAATATAGGAAACAAAAGTATAACATAACCTAAAATTTACTACGTATTATATGTAACCCTTTGTCCGGTATCTTTAACACATCCAATTTAATTTCCATTGTCATGCTAGCTTGTCTTTTCTTCTCGTTCGACATTTTCACTGGCAGAAACAACACTACAGTAACAGTAAGCTTGAAATCTTCGAAGCTGCATTGTAACCAGAAATATGTAACTGAAAGTTTAGCTTACCACGTACAGGAGTATATTTGAACGTGGTGAATTACCTCGCTAGGATCTGCGCGAGTGACATAATTCAAATTGATGATGGGAGTAATCTCTCTGTTTCCTTCCTTGAAATAAACAACACACCATTGATAATGCGAAATGGCTCACGATGTTTATGTATTAAATGGAAATCAAGAAGATGACTTGACACTATGTTAACATTTACCTATACTCTTTTTATTGAATTATAGTAATTATTACGCTCAAGTTAAAGGATAAAATATTAAAACATTAAAATAAAAAAGGCGTTGAGTTATACGAAATGTGAAGTTATCGGAATTCTACTGTATACAGAAATGTTGTCACAAACTATCCAGCTTTTTCTTACTAGTGTTTAAAACACATGTTCTAACTTGATGCTAGCGAAAATTAATCGTTATCATTATAAATGTTACGGGTGACTGATGTCGTTTTAGACAGAGACTCGTGGTCAGGAGGTCTGCGGTTGAAATCCCTCCGCACTAGCACTGGTAAATGTAGGGTACCGTAGACACACTTAAGTTATATACTATACCTATTTTAGCTCTGTCATAGAATATGGAATTTTATTTTGGGGCAATTCGTAGAGAGTAAACGAATATTCGTCATGCAAAAGATGGTTATAAGAAAACTATTTCCAATACTCATTGCAGACGGTTTTGCAAAGATCTTTTTGAAGGATTGAATATATTAAGTCTGAAAATACCTCCTAAATACTACCTGTGTGCAAAATCATTTTATATCTGTACAAGATTATCTAACTGAGAAATTATTCTCACTACTCCATTCGTGCCGGATTATCACCTTGTGGTCGTGTTACTATCATTTTGGTTATATCACCTCCTCCTTTTGGTTCCGCAACCTAAAAGTTTGCTTACGTCTCTGAACATCTGAATTATCCCTGTGCAGTAAAAACAAAAAATGACAGAAAAAAGATTTGGACAATTGAGGATATAATTGAAGAGGCGAAGTAAAAAAAATACAACAGAAATGCAACACGTACATATGTGGATAGATTGGGCTGTAAACACGAAAAAATGAAAGATGACCACATGACCACATGACGTTTAACAATTGTCATTTTAAATAGTGCTTACCTACCTTTAATGAAGTCTGCTAACGAAAATATGTTTATTTATATTCATTATATGTCTAATTCATTTACCTACTTGGATTTAACGCTATAATAATAATAATAATAATAATAATAATAATAATAATAATAATAATAATAATAATAATAATAATAATAATAATAATAAATATCAATAATATCGGGATATATTATCTAAAAATGTCGGGAGACCCTCACCAGTGTCCGAGACTGCCGCCCCGAGTCTGATCACTCTTTCTCTCTCTCTCTGTCCTTCGTTTCAACAGTTTCTTCCGCAATAGGAAAACGAAAGGAAGGATAGAGGAGGTTCGGCACTGAAACTATGCTTATTGCCCCTATGCGTCAAGGGGACACCCGGGAGGAAGGATGAGGTGAGGGAAGACACCGGGCGGCTAGATCCAGACTAATGACACAGACACACTGAAAGAGGTCCCTAAGGTATATCAGGTATGACGACAACTCCTCGAAGTCTTCCCTGTTCACACGTTACCGCAGAGCCATTTCGCTTGTTTTCCTTCTGGCGGTTTCCAAATCACAATAATTCATCATGTGTACCGAAATCCATCTCCGCTTCATGCTAAGCATAACCATAACTTTAGGTTTCCGGGCTCATTTGTTTATTTTATCATACTTTTCTGTAGACTGTATTAACTATTACAGAGCAAACAACTTAAGGCAGGGATCGGCAGGTCGCAGGCTCTGTGACGTCATTCCCAGAGCATGTTTTCTCTGTCCTCTTACTTCAAAGAGTAGAATAGGGGAGGGTTGGACATTACCCCTCCACTGAACTGTAGCAGCTTTGCACTGTCTAACTGTGCGAGTTAGAAACCAGGATTTGGTACCTTTGTTGGGAAGCTTATAATTTATTTTTACTTCTCCATTCATTTCTGTCAGTCTATCTATCCATTTGTCTATTTTACTTATTATTTATTTACTAATTCATTTATTTACTGATTCATTTACTTATTTATTTATCCTAATGGAGTCCTCTCTTCGACTATCGTAAACACGAAAAACATGTCAATATTATAACAACATGTAATAAGGTTGCTCAAAGCTCATTAAACATAATATAGCAGCTATTGTGCTGGACTCTTGGGAAATTGCATCACTGAATCAACCCCCAGTTAATATGTTTATTATTAACAAAAGTAATATAAATTCCAACTTAAGATAAACTAACATTTGATATTGGACTCCAAATCATCTAGAATTAGATTACTTTTACTAACCAATAAAACAGTACGAGCCATGTATTTACCGGTGTTGTATTTACGCTGCCCTTTGTCTTCTTCTCACATATTACTCCGTCAGCGTTTACCCGCTCCTACGTCCGATATTTACGACCGCTAACTTAAGACACCCAACCACAAAATAAACTAATTTAGTGCACTTCTAGACACTGCAAGCGTAGTAATACTCAGAGAACAAGGAAGCTTCGTCAGTAAAAATAAAAATGATAAACAAATTAATAATAAGTGCAAAATAAACCTAGTAGAATCAGAAAAAAATACGGACATATAACCACAAAAATATAGGTCCTGCGTGACCAAAAGTGTTTTATCAGGGCGCCCGCCGAGCGGAGGATTAAGAGACCCCACTATGGGAGTTGTAACTTGGAGACACCCTATATGTGGAGCTCATAGATGCACACAATGCCTTGTACAAAGTGGTTGCCAGTGCTTTATGTATCAAGATAATAGGTAACGTGCAAGTACGGCCCATGCTACCGGGCCAAAAGAACAGCTATAGCAAGGAAAAAAGTTGTAATGGATTAACGTGCGTTTCGTCTTGTTCAGCTCGTAGTTTGTGGCCGGAAGAACACGAATTGAGACTCAGTAATCCTGACTTGGGTTCCCTCCCTGCAACAAACTACTTTCACGAAATTCTCAGAATATTTTCTTTTTGCACGCGCTTTAAATGTTTGTGGCCGCTAACGTTACATGTCATCGTGATTGTAGATTTCATTTGTTCTCTCTGAGGCGGGGATTGTGAAATCGCAACCTCATAGGCAAGATCTCTCTTTTCCCCACCTATTCTCAAGTCATCTAAACAAGATCCATCAGCATTTCTTCCCCTTCCATAGAATATAATGTTCACTATTTCATACATAGAGGCATTAATTTATCATATACCTGGTCATAATTTTATTTTGTACAATTTATCAACAGGCGATTCTTTTGTTTAGCCAGTGTGGCCAACAGTATTCCCACAAACCGCTAAAAACAAATTATCATCGATTACCAATCTGAAGCAAATATCTTCAATCTACGTTGGAAAGACCACCTGAAGCAGCATTCACAGTCATGGGTGCAATAATTTTGAAGCTGGTATCACGTTGATAAGGCAGTCCGGAGCAACAATATCTCACGCTGCCTAGTAATGTATCTAAGTAATTTAATTCCATCCCTTTGCTACCGGTAGAGCCATCAGATTTCTCTCCCTGGGTGTGCGTGGGGTTTGTGTAAAAAGGATGGTGCTAATTATGCTGATAACGTTGTTTTAATAAATGTTTTCAATATTTTCACTATTTGTACTGAGACGTTACAATCTACAAATGTAGATTGTAAAACAATTTACCAGCGAAACAAAAATGTGATAACCTTCACTCTGATATTTCAAATTTTTGGCCGTTGATTTCTGTTTCACTCACTCAGCTTTCCCGATGCTTTCGATGCCAGCGAGAAATGCCCGCTTGTTCGCGTACTAACACTACCAAAACCGATAAAACTATTCAGTTTTTTAAATTCTCTAGGCTACCTGCCTTTTGCATTTGTTTTCTTAATTCATTTTATTGATGATTATTGTAATTATTATTATTGGAGTCAGATTTTAAATGGTTAATTTTCTGCATATATAATTTTGGTATCAAATAAGTACTCAAAACGGTTAAGTGATGCGTCAAATGATGAAATTGAAACAATAATTCAAATTTCTATACCAAGTGATGAAAGAAAACTGGGGAACGAATGTGTGGAATTAACTTAATTATTTCGGTAATGGACGTGGATACGAACTCTTGTCAATTACTTCAATTGAAAACATTTTGTCTATTCTAAAATATTGGGCGATGAGCATAGAAAAAGTAATGGAGAAAATACACATCTTGTAAACAATGTGGAATGTAGTGGCTAAAATGATCCAAGAAAACTACATATTATCCAGGACATCAACGGAATTCAACACATTTTCTAAAGAAAATATCACTCCATTTAATTTTGACACTTGTATTTTTAATCATTGTTATTTTAATAATTAATGTGTTTTCCCAGAAGATATGTGATTTTTTCTTTAATTTTAAAAACTAGTGAGATTTATTTGAGAGTATCAGCTGGTTTTCTGTTATAACAAGAGAAGAGTGAAATAAGGTAATTCTTAGATTTCGTTTTCACTCGCTCCAGTCGAGAATTTATAAGTTAGGTCAGACTTCTTATCATATTACTTGTGACTATTCCACTCATGCCGGATTATCGCCTTTTGGTCGTGGTATTTATCGCTTTGGTTACATCACGTCCTCCTTTTCTTGCGTTTCTAAATATATCATGTATCCCTGCGCAGTAAAAACGATTAATGGGCCATTCAAGAATGGCAGACAAAAGATTTGAAAAATATTCTAGAGAGGATACTCATATTTCAATTGAAGAGGGGAAGGCAAATAATTGTAATTTCAGATATAGATACCTGCGTTTAAAGAATAACCTGTTAACGCAAATTCGTTCATTTATACTCATCATATGTCTAACTTCTCATCGTGAAGTCACGGTTGCGCAGAAGTGGTTTGAAATGACGACTGCGCATGATAAACAGACAGGATTGCGCGCTACAAGTGTTAGAAAATACACGATTGCCCTGGCTATTAGTGTTAACCAGGCGACACCACGTGGAAGTTGGCTGCATTGTCGTCCAAAAATCTTGTCTTCAAATTCTTCATTTTACATTGTCAATAAATCCTTTAAGTTATTTTTTTTTTCCTTAAAAGCGGCAGTCAACCATTATGAGATATTGCAGAAGATCGATTTGTTCTTGCTGCAATCAACATGAGCTGTGTTTACAACTACGTCAGGTATAACCTGTCGACTGTAAATTGGTTACCGTTTATTGGCAGACGTAATAGAGCATTATCATTATTATGTAAACATTCAGCACAATAAATATAGAAAATACTGGTGTTCTACATAGCTGTACTTACTGCAAAAAGAATTTCCATGTTATATAATAAGCGGAACTATCAATATTACCTTATTACAGAGTATATAATTTGTTTGCATTGACAAAATAAAATAGTTGTGAAGAAACACCAAATAAAGACATAGTTCAGTTGTCTAAGAACCAGTTACTAAGGAGATGCGCATTCGTGTTTCAGATTTTTACCTGGATTTTATCTTTCGTCCCCAATCGTATTGCAACTGTTCTCAAAGGATTAGTTGTAGTGCCAACTGTGAAAATAAATTTTAATTAAAATGTCGAAATGTTATTGTAAGTTGTTTAATTTTAACTCACTATTAATATTAAATAGTAATAAATAAATAAATAAGTTATTAATTACTTCGCGGAATACTACAAATACTACTCGAAGTTTTCATATTTGGGGTATGAAACCCTCTCGTGGTATTACTATAGATAATTTATCAGAATGTTATCCATTTCTGAACGCTAAGTAAGCTCCGATACCGAAGGTGAAGTGAAGTTGACGAGACTCTCATTTCATTGAGTGGTTCCGGTCGTGTGTCCGGTAACTTTTGGTGAAGTAAATCAGGATGTGACCTCCGGCTCAAATGCTACCACAGCTGACCTCAGGGCAATTAGAGCGGCATGAGTCACACACATCAGCATGCACAGCTCTTGACTTTGCTACGGAGTGGTAAAGCGATCACAGTTGCAAAAACAAAACATCAACGAGACCTACATCATCGCAAGAACTGGTTCAGAAAACACCCCAAGTGCAAAATCACTGTTACCTACACAGTGATGGTTAGTAAAGGTGACACAGTTTTAGCAAACGCTTAGGAGCTTAAGGTACAGGGCAATTTTAGACATTTCACCGAAATCACGGAAAAACTTTATGTGTTGCATTTATATGACTTTCTCTACTCATTCCTCTGTTTACTATTCAATAATCTTCTCTACACTTTTAGTTATTAGAAATAAACCTTCATCGCATGTTTACATATTTCGTTATAGGCACAAGAAGGGTACAAAACACTAAAACGGATTGCCATGTTATGACTTTGAAATGTCATCACCAGATAGGACGAGTGCTTGTAAATACGTGGCCCAACAATAATCAGTGCAGCAGAACAAAGCCTTTCCAAACTGCCGGCTTATTTACGAGAGATTCGAGAAAAGGCGAATTTCGAGAAAAATTCGTGCTGCGTCATTCTGACTTGCATAAGCGAGAACTACAGTAAGAGAAGCGAGTTCTTAAAACTCCTGTTGAAGAAGACAGCCGTTAGCAGTTATGTGTGTGTGTGTGTGCGCGTGCGCGCGTGTGTGTGTGCGTGTGTGCACACACTTAGTTGAAACAAAGTGTGTGTTTGACATTTTGGGATATTTGGGTGTTGTTTGTTGTGTGAAGTAATCTTATTGAGTGTGATCGTCGGAAGCAGTTAATTAGACAGAGAGAAAAGTTGGAATGAAACACAAAAGTCTATATTAAGGTTATGAGGGGCTGTTACTTCTACGAAGGCAAAAGTGAACTGTGCCTTTAGTGCTTCAATTTTAGAAGAGGAAAAAAGTAATAGAAAGTGTCTACTGTGGTGTCAGGAGTGGGATTTGTCACTGTCGTTTTGTCACAGTAGAAAAGGTTGTGCAAGTGTAGCGCATCAAGATCTTTCAACTGGTTTATTTATCGAATAAGAAATGGAGTAATAAGCCTTTGTAAGGTTAGATTTAGAGGACTGAGTACAGAAAGTATGTAAATATATCTTTCTGAGTATTAATGAATAGATATTTTCTAACAAAATTTCACCATTACGTTACCTTTTAATTCTCCTTAATTATGTTTCTTACAAAGGTAAAATCTGGCCCTAAATAACAAGCACAATTTTATTTGACTCTTTGCACAAAAACTAACTCAAACTGCTTGACAACGTAAAACAGCCATAGAATCTCAAATAGGCCATGCCGTGGCCGAATAATTAGACTATTCACCTCTCACCAAGCGGCCCGGGTTCCATCCCCGGCGACCGCATGTGGGGTTTATACTGGACAAAGCGGCGCAGGGGCGAGTTTCCTCCGGTGGCCCCTCCCCCAATCTCATTCCACCGGTGTTCCATCTTCATTGCATTATCATCAGTGTCACCGCCTGCGGTGTCGCATATAGTAAAAGCGGGCGTTAAACATTACCCAAAAAAGAATTCTCCCTTTAAATTTCCAGCATTCCCCGCCACACGGCACTTTGCAACACTGCCTCTATCTGCGTTGCATAGTTCTTCTATGCCAACGCGACACTATTTCAAAATGATTCTTTCAGTATAATACTGCCTAACGATCCTAAATGTTTAATTTGCAGTCTTAACATTTGCTTCAACTGAAGCAAATGAAGTTCCATATTAAATAAGCAGTTTCCAATTTGGACCATTTACATACCTTGTAAAGTTATATCGCATGTCTTGCAAAGTATTGCAATATGAATACACACATTGTACCTACACCAGTAACTCCAGTCTTTAGTGATCCAAGCAGATCTATTCTTCCCGAGCAACCAACACGGTCAACAAAAGAATTGAAATTTGGTTCTCCTTGCCCAGCTAGGAGATAAAAAGTAAATAACGACCTTTCATTTGAAAAATGTAAAGAGTACTGCAAACTTCACACAAATAACAAGGAATATCTCCGGAATGGCTCACTACAAAAAAAATATATTTAGAAAAGACTTGTGTGTTTATCCGAGATCTAAATTTTTGTATAGTACGATTTGGTCTATCTCTTACGGTTTACCAGTTATGCAAAAGTCATCCAGAGTAAGCAACACTAAGTAGGCTACAGCCAGAAAATTCAAAATATGTTTCATTTGCCATAAAAATTTCTTGAGCATATGGCATTTTAGAGAAAATGAACAATTTCCAAAAGTTTTCCATGTAAAGGACAGTTTAGGGTGGGGAAATTTTGTTCAAAATCTTAGTGTCGCATCCTTGGAAGATATTTGGAAGCGGGTGGTCAACCAAGCACCAGGTATGAGAGAGGAAGAGGATGATATGAAATGCAGGCTAAATCAATGGTTGGAAATGTGATTATGGAACAATTGGTGGAGTGAGTGACGGAGGATACCGGAGAATCCGGAGACAACTCACCCTGACAGTCCCGAATTGCGCTGTCTAGGTGGTAGGGGAACGGTCTAACCATTCGGCCACCATTTCATTATCTATCTTGTGAAATCAGCACCTACAGCCTTGAATCGATATTCATTTGATATCAAAGCACATCTAAAATGCGTATCGAGAAAATACGTATCTTTCGTATGCCTCTAAATATTAAATATGTATTGTGTATCTAAATATCGTGGAAAAACTATTGTAAGCAAGTATGTAATATTTATTCTAACAATTCTAGTTATACAAATACACCCTTAGTCTACTACAATAACAAAATAAAACAAATGTAATTAATTATAACCACTTTCCTACAGTAAAACAAATAAGATTAATTTTAAAAATATTTCTCATTATTACCTGGAAGCCAGAAGCTATTCCAACTGATTGCCAGCTCGAAATTTATACAATTTATTCCTCCCTCTTAGGATTGTTTATTTCTATTACACCTTGTTTTAAATATAATGGGGAAGTTTATTATGGCCACTAATTACTTTTACCCCTTACTACCTTCTTCCATTTTCTCTATTTACTCATACTTCTGTTAACTATTTTAACCTTATTGTTGCTTAATATTTTCCTGTTTCTCCATATACCCATCTGATTTTGAATTAAACATCTTCCTAATTTTCAACTCCAATGGAGAATCTTTTTTGTGTATTGAACTCTCTCTCCCTTTTTCCGTGCCATTACATTCCAAAATATAGTGCCAATTTTCACACAATCTATCGCATTTTGAAATTTCATGGAATCCCCCCCCCCCCCCTTTTGATCAGCACCAAGCCACTTAGATTCATTACCTCTATTCTAGCTCATGTATTCCCCATTTTGGCCTCTATTGCATTCCATTTTAAGAATGTATAGGTAATCTATTAACGACCTCCTTTACTTTCTCTACTACGTTAGTAAAGTATTGTACTCCACCCAAAAATACACTGTCGTGATTTCACCAGAAACATATGTTTTGAGACGCCCTATATTCCCCCCCCCCCCCAAAAAAAAAGTTAAATAAATTTTTAAAAAAATTAGAAAAACATCGTTTGCGTGTATGTGTCTGTGTGTCTGTCACTGTCAGTCTGTCCATCTGTCAGTCTGTCAGTATGTGTGTCAGTGTGTCAGTCTGTGTGTCAGTCTGTCAGACTGTGTGTCAATCTGTGTGTCAGTCTTTGTGTCAGTCTGTCAGTCTGTGGACAGTATAACTGAAAAACGAAAAGTCGGTTAAAAACGTTAGTATTTATGTTTAATGTCTTTTAAGGATGCGACACGATTTTAAAGAAAATCACCCCACCCTAAACCACCCTTTACATGGAAGTTTTCTCGAAAATTTTGATTTTCTTGAAAATGACTAACAATTGTTATTAAAATGCCATATGTTTAAGATACTTTTAACACAAATTAAATGTATATTTTGAATTTTCTGGCTATAGCCTATGTAGTCCTGTTTACTCTGGATGACTTTTAATCAACTGGTAAACCGTAAGAGATAGACCAAATCTTACCACACAAAAAACGTATATCTTGCTAAAACACACAATTTGTGTCTAAATTATTTTTTGTAGAGTGAACCATTTCGGAGATATTCCTTGTTATTTGTGTCAGTTTAGGAAAACTTACTTTCGTCAAATGCAACATCATTGTTCATTTTTTATGTTAGTCGTGCAAAGAGAACGGAATCTCAAAGCTTTAAAAGATTTCACTATCGCTCAATGCCTACTGTATTCCCATATTCCTTTGCATCTACAAGATAAGAAACAATACAATTATGTTTATCTCAACCAACACGAGGAAGATATAGGAATAAGAGTTTGTAAGAATGGTTAGAACAAGAGTAGAGAAAGTCATGCGAGTGCAACACATATTTTTCATTAAAGCTACTTGTAATGCTTTTCGATATCCTCTGCGCTGGTCTAATTTCCTTCCAGAAGCCCTTAGTTTTAGTGTTTCTTTCTGCCCATGTTTTCCCCATTTTTATTTCCTCTAATATTATCTGTTGTTTTGCATCGAGGTTTGTTTTTCCTCATTTTCTCCGGTACAATACATTTATTCTAAACCAGTATTTAACTGCTCTTTCTACCAGTTTATCTTTTTGCTCCTATTCTCTCTGGTTCTATCTGTGATACTCCATTTGGTGAGATCCTTCGTAACCTCTACATAATTTTACAATAAGTTTCGACCCTCACTCGTGTCCAAAATTATTCGTCACTCGCATCTTATTGAGTCCCATTACAGAATCGTTGCATAAATAGCTATCTTGTGGTTAAAACTATGTCAAAAGAGAACACCGAATTACGCTAACGTTCAGTAGTTTAATTTCGTGAATAGTTTTGTTTATTGCTCCTGTACATAAATTATACGAAAGTCATAAAAAAACGGCATCCCGCAGAAGTGATGGTTCTTTTGTATACTAGCTACAAATATTCAAGAAGAAGCGGCGGGATGCAACAAAAGAGACTTGACTTGACAGATGAGTCTCATCGGGAGGCAGGGGACCTAATAAAGCGATTAGACACAGCTTCAACAGACACAGCGATTCCTCAACATTCCATCCAGCTCCTTTCCGAATATCTACCTCCGGCATACCTAACCTCAAACATTGAAATACTTGCAAACTTTTGCAGATTGACTCTAGTAGTTCTATGCCAAGGTTAACACTATAGGGTAAAACTGTTCAAGATCATGCGCAGGAGTGATAACACAAACTATTATTTCATGTGTGTGTTCGTTGTGTGTTCATTCGTAGCGCAATAATTTATTTCCTTACCTTTTTGTTGCTGTTGTTCCTGATTCTAACTTTGGCGATATTTGCGTGGAAACTATTTTCTGCAGGCGTTGCCGACGGAAAAGTTATTATTGTCCATACCAGATGGCTCACTTCATCCGGCATTGGGGTAAGTAGATAAACATTCGTGTATTAAACGAATTGCAGAACGCCCCGGGACAAATCCAGCCAGTGAGCAAACCTTGTTCAGCTTGTAACAGAAGTGAGAGGAAATGGAATTCCCCAGGCTTCAACTAGCATGTGCAGCGCATGATAATAAACAAGAACAGACAGAATATTTTCCGCTTCACTTAGGGGAGTTTATTTTCCCAGGGAATAAGTTCATTCTTGTATATGCTGCTATTGTCTAACATTACGAATTACAGATTGCTAGGCGAGGAAACGATTCATTTGTGGAAAATAGTTAAACAGAAATGATTGTTGGAAAAAATGGTTGGAAACATTCTATGTAGCGTAACAGAAGGAAGTCGTCAGTGAAGATAGTAGTTTGAAGGATTATACTTAAGGACATTTTCTAATTGTGTAACATTTTAGGTATAAAAAGAGCAGGGTATCTACTATGAGGTAAGGGATAGCGTAATTTGTTTTAGTCGAATTAGATCAGTGGCGAGCCTGAATAATTCTTTTCATCTGCTATTCGTATCTGGGGCGCGGTACGGGTCAACAATTAAATTGATTATTCTATAGATCCACGTTAAAATGTTTCTTTTTATTTCCATATATAAGCACACAAATTACACAGTCGCATGGCTTTGCGTCCTTGTTTTTGCATACGCTACGGGGTTCACACTTCCACAAACACAGACTATGTATTCTTTTAAGTTCATATCCTTCTTTCTATTTCACGTCGCTTCACAGATTATACACTTGTTCTAGTGTCGCTATTTTGTGTTCTTTCACCACCGAAAATATTCGTCTAAAATAACATTTTACACAGAC
Organism: Tenodera sinensis; assembly: GCA_030765045.1. Lineage (NCBI taxonomy): Eukaryota > Metazoa > Arthropoda > Insecta > Mantodea > Mantidae > Tenodera > Tenodera sinensis. The sequence goes on along the minus strand of CM060968.1, from coordinate 105,239,605 downwards.
AAATTATTATTAAATTTATGCGAACTTTGTCTTTTTCGGTGTGACGCCTACCTAAGCCATGGAAAGAAGACAGTTGAATCTACACTTCAGGAATTATAATTACCTACCATTTTTAAGTTTAGGAGGCCTTCCTGCCACCTCTATAATTTTGTATTAAACTATTTTAGAGGGCTTGCATAGAAATATCACCACAACTGATATAGTTTTCTATATTGTCTGATGAATAGCTTGCCCTTTTTTATCTTCTTTATTCTGATTTCTAATTACTTATTACAAGATTTATTACTTGAAATTCAAAAGCTTACTTCTTTGATCCAACAGAAGGGGGTGGCCCAATTCTATACCAACATTTATTTTTATTCTTTGGCCATGCTGAAGTGTAAGTAAAATCGACAAAGGCCTCTCTAGCCCCACATTCAATTTAAACTTTTTCCAAAGCATTGATTCTCGTTTTAGAAAGTGTAGTTATAAAGGTTAGAGCATATAAGGTTACAAATGTTTTAAACTTGGACACGTGGTCAAGTGGTCGTATAAAAGATGAGTATAGTGGGAATTAAAATGCTCATAAAATAAATCCGTATCTTAATTGCTGCCATTATGCTCTCGTTGCATAATAAACCATTATATTTATGGAATGAAATCTATTTTCAGAGTGGTTTTCTCCTTAGTTTTAACATTACAGATGGGATTTAACCTGCTTTAATCTCTACTTTAGAGGGAGTATAAAAGACTTCTCGCTTCTACTTCCTTATTTTCTTTTTATAACGAGATTAATTCGTGCAAAAAGAACACAAACACACATGCACCTTCACAACTCCCCCCTCCTCCTCCATTCTTGGGCTCCTTTCCCTGAGGCCCATTGTTCCAGCAATCTTTCACTGTCTTCGCGCTGCCTGCTGTTCTTCTGTTTCGCTTTTTTGTCTACCTATCCACCCGCTTGTCATCTTTCACACTATCTTTTTGTACGCGCTTGCTTTTTTATTACTGTTTTCTGTCTCGTTCTCTCTGCTACTGCTTAGTTTTGTTCCGGTTTATTTTAAGCTCTACCTGTCTTTGTGAGAGGTAGAGATTTAAAGATGCGTTGACAATGATTAAATTATCACGTTACAATGAACACGTCATCACTTAAGGCAATGTGTCTATGAACTTTGGTAACAAATGTAAATATTTCCTATTTTTACTTTCTCTAATAACGTATACTAATAGGGGAAATATTATATGTAACTTAAAAATTGTATTTCGAGCAGATTTCTGCGGAAATGCATGTTATGAGGCCCCCGAATCCAAATAAGGGCATTTTTAGAAAAAGGTCTGTCTCTGTGTGTGTGTGCGTGTGCGTGTGTGTGTCAAATTTAGGAGTGCGTTCATAAATACTGTGCATAAATAAATATCGTCTCTCAAACATTTGAACTCACAGAATCAAGAATACTCCTAGTAAATGGCATATCACTAATAAAATACCTATTATAGTACTTTAGAAAATGGTGACCTCAAATTCAAAAGTAGTCCAGTAAAACAGGAAAATCATGAGACATCAAATTAGGAGACGCCAAGTTGTTTACATTTTACTTAATTACACACAGCAAGTATAATGCTACAAATTACTTCTAAATAAAAAGTTGTGAATAATCTGGTCAGCAAACTACAGGCTAAAATGTTGTCCAGCAGGCGAAGGAAAGCATTCACCGAAGAACAACTGAAAGAAGAAAGTAGGAAATTGCAAAGGACATTTGTGTATATTTGTGAATGTTTGTGTATTTGTCTATCACTGGCAGACAGCAAGATTTTAGGGATCGTCTGTTCACAATGGACTAAAGGCGTTCATCAGAGCAGAAGATATTCCTTGAGAGCGGCGCATCACCCCACTTTCGCAAACACAAGGAACCCGCACGCCTCAGTGCAACAGTGAACTATAAACCAGCTTCGTTTGGCTTTCTCTTACGGAGATGGGCCTCTGGAAATAGGTCTTCAGACTCTCTGAATATAATTTAGATACACGTGTGCTAATTCAACTTATGTTTTCTTCAGCAGTTTTGTTGATTTATTAAGAACATTGGATTATTTTCTTAATTATACTATCTATGAATAAAAAATTAAGGTATTTGCAAATTTATTCCATTCCTCTTCGATATTTTCAGAATAACAGGATAATCCTTTGTAATGTTTTGAATTATTGTTTTATAAATCCAGGCTATGCTGGAATCTCTAAGAGAGCTTATTCAAAACAACATATTAGAATGATGCACAATTTTTTTTAATCCAACTAGGTTTCATACGCACCGTAAATACAAGAAGATAGTGTTTTTGGGCCCCAAAACACTCTTGATAATTTCTGATTACAAAAAAGCGTTGGAAGTAAAATTCCCTGAAATCGTAACAGGCTAATTGGCCTACTACTTGTATGGAAGACGAAGACGAACACGAAGAAGAAGAAGAAGAAGAAGAAGAAGAAGAAGAAGAAGAAGAAGAAAGACGAATCCAAATTTGTTAGCAACTAGCTGAGTTAGCAAATTTTAAAGTTAGGTTGTGTACTATAAAGAACTAAAACTAAACAAAAACAGCAGCAAAAGAGCATGCAAAGGTACTGTTGAAAATCTCCAAATATCATAGGAAGAAAAGCAAGTAGAGAAAGCTATGTGAATGTAAGATGTTGCATTTCTATTTCAATCATATGTAAATTCTATGAATTGTTTATAAAAGAGGAAGTAGAGAAAGAAGTGTGATTGTGTTGCATAAAAGAAAAGTGAATAGAGAAAACCATGTGAATGTAATTCGCAGCCTTTCTATTTCAATCGTAGAAAATTGTATGCATTCTGTGTTGAAGGGCAGAAATAAATCGTGTTTCGTAACACAAAAGTGAGTTGAATAAACCATATGAATGTAATATGTGACATTTCTATTTCAGTCATAGAAAATTGTATTAATTATATGTTCAAGGGCGAGTAGGGAAGAATATGGGAATGTATTACATAAAACAAGAGTGTGTGAGTTAAACTAATAAATAAATATTTAAGTAAGAAAATTGAATTAAATTATAAAAGGATATTTTGTTTATAAACTAAGGAAATCAAACAAATGACACCTAAGTTGCTTAAGTCACTCTTGAGTTAAAGCAGATCCCCTCGTAGTCTTGTGAAGTGCATCTATGTCTACAGCTAACAAAAGTCTAAACCGATTTTCCGGTTTATAGTTCGCCATTGACCGCACACTGCCAGGTTACAATGGGAACTGTGCGCAACCTTTACAGGGCTTGTACCTCGGCAACCTCTTTGATGCCGCTTACTCCCACAAGGCGCCTCACAGACACTGCGCTTGTTTTCAACCCTAAAAGGTTTATCTTTGTTTATGTTATTGTTTTGTTACAGCTTCACAGTTGCGAAACTCAGATATGATAACATATATTGTCACACATAAATTTTAATATTTCACGTTTTTCAGCTTAAGGCTGATTCATAATATTGGCAACGGTGACGATAACCAGAACGAGTGTTAAAATACATGTATTCAAAGGGGAGCGTTCACAACCGACAAGAACCTTCCCCAAACTCCGGAAAGAGGTCTTGATCAAGTTTTAACTTTGTTCCCGTTATCGGGTACGGCGTGTTAAATTAATATTGTGCGTATTAGTGGTTTAATTGTAGAAATTATTCAAGGTGGCTGTGTCAAAAAACAGCCTCTAATACTCTCTCTAGTTGCAAACAAGAAAAATGTAATTAGAAATTCTAATACCCACCTTTTTCTAAAAATGCTTTTAAAAAAAATCAGGAGCCTCGAAAGTTATTTCCAGTGAAATCTCGACATCGAATTTTTGGTCCGAATACTTCCCTTATTTACTATACATAGTCCAGAAAGCAAAACTATAATGTACATTATCTTTGATTTATAAAATTTTTCGGTGTTATTTTAATGTTATTAATTACGTCTGAATACTCCCTAAGCAGTCATCTTTACTACAGTTAATCCACGACAGTATACCGCCCTCCCACCAGAGCTTGAAGTTTTCACCCGTCCCTCAAGTCTCTTGTGAAGATATTTCGCTGCACAGAAGTTCTAAGGCACCTCAGTAATATGCCTGGAGCGAACTTCGTCTCTTGGTTCTGTGCTGTCAGTCTTCCATTACCAAGGTAGCCAATTCGAAGTGCCAGGAATCCCTTGAACTCAGTAGCTCTTGCTAAAAGGTATAGTGCTGTAAATGTTATACCATACGATCCTTTATTTAGCACATCAATCTATACCCACCTTCCAATTTGCCTTCCGCCCTCAATATTCTATAAATCTTTAAAGTCTTTTATTAAGAGTTTCGAAAGATATATCTATACACTGCCTCTGTATTCATAGATAGTGCAACATTTCTATACAGTATGACATCGAAGTCCTTCTGGTGAAATTATATTAGGATAGCACTTCAATTGTTATCGTATAAGAGATTGTTATAGATAGTTTTCTCATAGAGCGTCAGTGCGTTGTGAATTGTACGCCAGATTTTTATACTAGTACCACAAGGCTCAGTTCTTGCCCCCATGCTCTATAATCTACATACAGAATGGAAGTGAAACGATCCGCAGACTTTAACAGCGAATTTCTCATGTTGTGAATAACAAGAAAGTCTAATACCAAAATGTTTAAAAGTTTATAGGTTTTTACAAAAAAAAAAAAAAATATTTTTATCAAAACTTTTATCATAACGTGGCTGAAAAATTATTCATTTAAACAACATTTCATAGACTATATCATCACTTAGTTCGTTAAATAGTCTTAATAACTGCTACTCGTGATAGTCAAATTCTCTAGATAAATTATTAATAACTTGGCAATCACTCGTAGCATTAATTATGATAAATATTTACGCAAATGCTTTGTTATAGGTACATTTCGTTTTAGGTACAATACACTGAGCCGATAGTGTAACCTTTAAAAAACAGTCGATATATGCTGGTTTCTAAATTTCATTCCTTTCATGGTTAAAAATATATTAAGTATATCGAAAACTCAAACCAATAAAAAAAAAACTCCGAAATTTTAAAGCAATAAGAGTGCATATTGCTTAATTTGAGTTTTAACTAGATGACCATCTTTTATGGGTGGAGTTTTTCTGAATCTCTTTCCATTTAAAGTCAAATTCATGCAAATTTACTCCAAATAAAGGGAATTTCGCAGCTAAAAGGTAGAACCTTCAAGGTTTTCATTTTATTTATTATGCAAAGGTATTAAACATAATGTGTTTTAATCAAAGCTAACCCATAGTTTTCTACAAAAGGGTTAATAGTGTTTCCTTGAAATCCCTTCAACACACACACACGCGCGCACACACACCTACACACACACACACACACACACACACACACACATACACAGGCGGAACTTTTTCTCAAACCATTTTTTTATTCAGGGAGCCTTAAAACGTGATTTTTTTTCTTCTAAGCAGGAGATCTATAAAAAATAAATGAATACAGAAACTCCTGTGATTTTAACACTTCAGATTTTTACATCTGCACTTCAAGACTTTAAAATGCCCCTTGCAATTAAAAATCCCTCCTTACTTCTCATGTTGGCGGTCAATGAAGGATTTTAATGCAGAGAAGCTTTGCAAGCACTACAATAACATCTATTTAGGTCCATGATTCTCAGATATACACTTGATCATCAGGTATTTTGAAAACTCCAGCTTCATACTAGTGTTCATAATAAGAATAGCGGATTCGCTTTTTATGAAAGGCCGATAGTAGTCGAGTACTTTTTATAAGGCGGTGGGTCGGTTTCAAGAGGCCCAGATAAAGCGATAATCGCTCACGCAAAATAATGTTTTGCTTGCTGGTGTATGTCCGCAAGTGAATAGCAGGTAGAGGACTAACAAAATACTCTCCATTTTGGGTGAATGGCTAATAAAGGAAGCCCGAGGACAAAGAACATTCTTTGAGCAGGATACCAGCATACTAGAATGAAATAAATGTTTCTGTTTATGCTAACTTCATTCTTTCCGAGCATTCATTTTATTTACCCCTCCCCCCATCTTGCTTCGATATCTGATATACTTCTTTGAACACATACATGAACCTCGTACTTGGAGAACGTATTGTATTTACCTAAAAATTCGACATAAATATTTCACCAGAAACAGATGCTTTAATATCCACTGAACTGTCTATATTCTCTTCCTGTGTCTCTCATACCCTAATTACGTTACAATCACTCGCGACGCTCGTTGAATCTTCTTATGACGTACCAACACGACGACAAACACACGCATAACTGTCTCGCACACACTGATAGATTCATGTCTGTAACTCAACTCTAACACTGACTCTTGTCTGATCTTATATATTGAGAATGACGTCACACCGACCTTTCTCTAGTTACATACCCACGCAGCGGAAATAACGCAGCTATAAGTCTCGGGAACGTTCTCGAAACTCCTTTTGTTTCTGCCACCTCGATTGTTAACAGTCATGTACATCAATCGCGCGAAGTAGCCCGGTCCTGAACGTCTTTGCCCGCTCACCGGCACGCCATATGCTGTGAAGTAGCTTGGACCCGTCTGTCCTTTGTTGCGCACTGAGCCCGACGTCACAATATGCCACATTCACATTATTTTCTCTGTTCACTGTAGCTTATTACATAGTTTCTAAAAACTGTGCGTACCAAAGCTCATTTTTTCTATCTCACTCATTTTGTAGACACATTTTGTCGTAGGTAAAGGGGGATAGAGGGAAATAAATCAATAGCCAGATGCTTAAATGCGAGTAGCTATGTATTGGACTTTATTGGACTTAACAATTTCCGTAACATCGCAAGAAACAGACTTTATCTACTCTTGTACTAACCATTCCTACTAACTCTTATTCCTATATCTTCTTCCTGTCACTTGAGATAAACATTTGCAGAAATTATCTTATACTTCATTTCCCTGTAGGTACAAGGGGCCTATTAGAATGCAGTAGGCTTTGAGCGATAGTCAAATCCTTTAAAACTTTGAGATTCACTTCTCTTTACACGCTTAACATATAAAAAAATGAACAACGATGTTGCATTTCACAAAAATTTGTGTTTGGAAACTGACACAAATAACAAGGAATATCTCCGAAATGGTTCACTCTGCAAGAAAAAATTTATTTAGACATAAATTGTGTTTTAGAGAGATCTACATTTTTGTATGGTACGATTTTGTCTATCTCTTACGGTTTACGAGTTATTCAAAAATCATCCAGAGAAAACAGGATCACATAGGCTATCGACAGAAAATTCAAAACATACCTACATTTTATTCGTCATAAAAATATCTGAAACATGTTATTTTAATCAACATCGTTAGAGCCATTTTAAAGAAAATAAATTTTTTCGAATAAAAAGATTGATATAAAGGGTAGTTTAGGGTAGACTAATTTTCTTCAAAATCTTCGTGTCGCACCCTTGAAAGGCATTAAACTAAAATACAAACTTTGGTTTTTAACCGACTTTTGGTTTTTGAGTTATGTTGACACAAGCACACACACACACACACACACACACACACACACACACACACACACGCACACACACACACACAGACCTTTTTCTGAAAATACTCTTTTTTATTCAGGGGCCTGAAAACAGATTTTCGATGAAATCTTGACATCCGATTTTTGGGTGGAATACAATACTTCTACTTACCAGTACAGAAAGTAATTATATCAAATTTCAAACAAACAAAGAATATTTTGGAAATGGGTAATGCGAAGAAGTGGAAATAAATTGTGTTTAAAGCTCATTTACATGCGAAGAAGTATTGTAATCCATCCAAAAAGAGTGATACCGAGACTTCATACATCTTTTGAAACTATCCGAATAAAAAAGAATTAGAATGAGACCGCATGTGTATGAATAACTCAAAATGAAAAATCGGAAAATGTCAAACTTAGTATCGAAGTCACATCTTCCAAGGATGTGACACGAAGATTTTCAAGAAAATTCCCACACTCCAAACCACTGTTTAGGTAGAAAACTTTTATGGAATTACGATTTTCTCAAAAATGGATCTAATGATTTTAATTTAAGTGCCATTTTAATGACAAATGAAATGTAACAGCCTCTGAAGTCCTCTCATTCTGAATGCCTTTTGCATAACTGGTGAACCGTAAGATAAATCTTACTACACAAAAATTGTAGATTTTGTTAAAGCATACAGCTTATGTCAAATAAATTTGTAGATGGACATACCCATTTGAATTTTCAAATACTTATAATTTTATCAAATAGGAAGCCGTTAATTGTGTTTCTAAGTTCTAGCCATGCAAAGAGAATCAGACGTCAAAGCCTCACATAGCGACCAATCGGACGGCGACCAATCTGTTAGGAGATACCTCGTGGTTCGGCGGACAGCAGGCCTCGTAGTTCGTCAGGTGTCCACGTGGACTTTAGTGCTAGGCGACTGCATTTCTACTTCTAAGCCACCAGGTAGACGGAAAATCAGTTTGGTTTTCGTTCTGACCATTCCACAACCGAGCAACTACTGCGAGTAGCCGAAAAGGCCTCCCTGGCTTACCAGGAAAGGGCCAAAACGGTGGCAGTGTTGCTTGACGTGGAAAAGGCGTTCTCTACCACCTGGCACGAAGGGCTTATCTACAAACTCATACAGCACGAAATCCCCCCTCCATATATTTACTTGGTGGCTAGTTTCCTACAGGAACGTAGCTTCCGAGTGAAGGTGGAGGGTTCATTTTCCCGAGAAAGGCCCATTGGCGCAGGAGTTCCCGAGGGCAGTGTACTGTCACCAGCACTCTTTAATGCTTACATGGCCGATCTCCCCACGCACCCCAACACTCACATCTGTCAGTATGCGGACGATCTCATGATCTTCGCAGCAAACAAGAACCCGCGCTACAGCTACCGTCAAGTACAAGCCCACCTCTGTACCATCAGTAGATGGTGCGAGAACTGGCGCATGTCTATCAACCCGGAGAAAAGCTCTGCGATTCTCCTGGCCAACACGCTGGCAAACCGGCTCCCGCAGGACCTCGTGCTTCGGCGCCGTCGGATCCCTTGGGTCACTACGGCGAAGTATCTCGGGGTCACGTTGGACCGGCGGCTAACGTATAGGCATCATGTCAGGGGCAAAGTACTACAAGGTCATGCAGCCCTACGGCAGTTGTATCCCATCCTCAGCTCCAAAACCATGCCCATTCGCCTGAAACTCCAGCTGTATCGTGCGATCATCCCGCCTCTGGTCCTGTACGGATGTGAGATCTGGGGAGTGGTGGCAAAGTCCACCTTCATCAGACTCCAGACGTTGCAGAATCGGGCATTAAGGATGATCTACGACACTGGTTGGAGATTTCCTGCCCACATCCTTCACGAACATTCCGGCATCCCATACATTGTCGACGTGATTAAAACCCGCGCTCGAACAATGTACAACAAACTCCAGAACCACCCTAATCCACTGGTGAATACTCTGGGACAATATGACCAGAGAGAGCCTCGCCGACTACCATCTAAAAATTGCCGAAGGACATCTTAAGTCCAACGGTCTAATTTTCGCAGATGGGAAAGGCAAAATGAATATCTGTACTTAAAACAGAGTAAAACGCCTAACTCAGATCACCTCTCAGTGAGTGACTGACGGCCAGAACCAGGAGGAGATTAGCGCGTCACCTGATTGACTAACCAGCCAATCAGCATGTATGGGCAGTGCCCGTTCATGGACCAATCCCTACAATCATCCATCTTGTCCCTAAAATACCCCTGATCCCAAACATTCCCAGAGTTTAAATCCCTGTAGACCAAAACACCATACTATCGCGCAGGTAAAGCCGTATAACGGCTAGGTACTGCGGTAAAGACACTTCGGGTGGGGGAATAAGCTTCCCCATTTGACTCGAACTGCCTCTGGAGCCTCTGGCACTAGTCAAGTTGATTTCATGATCTATGGACAGATGGGAGAACAATCGCTATTACCATCTATTTTCAATTTTAAAATACCTTTAGCCTGAATGTGGAACCTTGGGTCGTGGTATTAATTATTTAATTCGGTATTTGTCCTTTAAATGAATGAAGACACGAAAACATCCGTCGGGTTGGTCAGTTGACGGAATCTCAACCCGGGACTGGCCGCATGAGGGGCACTGCTATTACCGGAAGTTACTCTATAATGGCTGATTTTTGAAGTTTCAACTATTAGGCTTTTGGCCATTTTTACCAGCTGTTGTATGCATAGGTTATTTCCAAATCCTTGCTTAGTACATTCTGTTCTTGCTTGTAATGGATAAACACTGGTGGCGGCGGATAACAAAGGACAGGCGGGCTAAGATACTTCACATTATGTACCAGACCGGCGAGCAAAGGCACCCATCGTCAGGTTGCCTCGCGCGACTGTTTGAGTATACGTGACTAACAATCTATCAGCAGAACCAAAAGGGTTCTTCAACAGAGCCTTCGAGAAAAATCTCGTTACGTCATCGTTGTCGTGTTTGAAGTTCTCGAAAGGTACGTGGGACATCATCCTTGCTATATAAGGAGGCAAAGAAACAGCAGAGTTACAGGTTTGACTATTAGATATGTTTAGTTCTTTCGGGTTTACAGTTTTGAGTTTGTCAGTGTCTTAGTGGCACGCTCGTTGTGAAGAAGATTCAAGGTTCACGAGAGATTTAGATCTTGTTAACCACGAAGAGGAAAAATGTGTATTTGTGCAAAAGTTTAGAAGACAATAGAGTTTTTATAAACTGTGCCACATTTAGTAGGTAGAGGACGCACTATATTTGCTTCACAATTTCTTTGGAAATTAATGTTTTGAGGACTTCTGAAATAAATATGCATCTATGTGACTTTCTCTACATTGTTGTAGCTAAAAGGATATAGCACGATAAATGCGGATCACTATGTAATCACTTTAAAAATCGTGCTCTTCAATAGAAATCTGATGCAGGTACATGCATATTGTGACTTTGGTGGGTGTAAAGTAAAGAAGACAGATGTAGTCGAGATAAAGAAACACTTTTATTTCCGTAAACAGTAACTTTGTACACTCGTTGCAACAGCAAGAAAGTCTTTACCGATTCACCAACAGCACGGCTCCGAATTAGTAACACAAAAACTGTCCCTTCTCACACTTTACCGCTATTTATATCTCCCAAGCACTATTCTGGAAACTTCAGGAAAGTTCAGTTATTATTGCGGTGAAATACAAATCAGAAAATTCCAGAAGTCTCTATTCCTTTCTCTCTTTCGACAAGCGCCCAACAATGCGGCCATTCTCTGTCTCTTCCCTTCGGCTCCTTTGCGATAGTGCCGACAATAATGCGATGGGCGACAATATAACCTTCTCTACTCACTCATCTACAAACCATTGTCTACTTCTTGTTAAATCAAATATAGTTTTAATTAATTTACACATCCGTGTGCGATGTAGAATTAAAAATAATATTTTCTTATTTAACTACGTTGTCAATTGCCAGGATCACATCAGCGTCACCGGTGTGCCGGAATTTCGTCCCGCAGGAGTTCTTTTACATGCCAGTAAATCTACTGACATGGAGCTGTCGTTTTTAAGCACACTTAAAAACCATCGGTTTGGGCTGGCTTTGAACCTGATCAAACTTTTTGTTCAGTGCGTTTTGATCTATTATTTTTCAATTTACCATTTTACAGAAGTATACAAAATTGACTCAAATTGAAGAGGGTTTCAAAGGCTACATCCAAAAGGTACAAGATATATTTTTTGTCATGTAAATATATTGTATCAAAATGACAATTGGGCAAAGCCCACTTCTGACGCCAGTGTGAAAAAATGACAAATCCAGTCCAGTTACTTTTTTCACTGTATTTTCTTCTAAAAGTCTTCCACAAATACACTGTTCTCTTTTATTGACGTTAACACAGTCTACAGTCTCTCGTGATATTACAAATAATAACTGTTTTATTCTTGTAACTTTGACTCGGCTCTTTCCTATAACAGTCCACTGTCTCTGTCTCTCGTACACTAACTCTGACGATACAATCACCCAACACTCATAAAAACGACGCGTATCGTTCCGGACGACAGTAACACACACACACACACACACACACACACACACACACACACACACACACACACACACACACACACACACACACACACACACACACACACACACACACACACACACACACACGAAAGAAATACTTAAATCGAATTTTTAGGTGAAATGCACTTATTCTCCAAGTACTAGATTTGTGAAGAGAAAATACAAGTGTTCCCAGAAGTTTTTGGAAGTTTAAAGATAACCTATGAGTTTTGAGGTCCCGTGCTATAATTGTGCAATACTTTGATCAAAAGGATTAAACAAGGCAAAGCTCCATAGGGATTGAAAATGTAGTAGAGGTAATTTCTTAGATTTGTAAGTGGCCTATAATTGTCTTTGGCTCCAATAAGCCAAATTCTTAGGCCAAGAAATACTGATTTGTATGTTAGAGGTTGAAAATAAGAAATACAAGGGAGGGTTAAGGAGCATAATTTAAAATGTGTTGTAATCCCGAAATAAGCTTCTAGAATGTATTTAGTTACATTTCTATTCATTTATTTGTTCCTTTGTGTGCAAATAAAACTTCAGGCAGTCATTTATTCTGCGTTCGAAGTGGTCATCCCAAACAATGAAAACGTGCAAAACTTGGCTGCATAGAGATACTGTTAGTGGTCTTCTGTTAATTTTTCCACACGTATATTTCATACTGATACCGTACCTTACATGTATTTTTTATTTTAATGTATACGCTTACATACATATCGTTTGGCTGTTCATGAATATTCATGAGGACGGGTCATTGTCTGAAATGCATATGTGAGGAGCGTTATGTCAGAACATCTCCCGGTCCGCCCCTCTCTCCTCGCTGGATGGGGCGTTATTCTCATTGTCTGTACACAGAATGTCTACCTACTCACAGAGATAAAACTACTGCAAGTGGGCGAGGCGAAAATACTCCCCCACACTGATAACGCAATCTCTCTCAACAAACTTCTCAGAATACAAGTTCGTATCTTGCGAACGTAAAACAGCAGGACTGTAGATATAAGTAAACTTGACGTGAGCGTTTAAACCCACGTTAATGAAGATACATTCTAGAAATTTTCACTGTCGCTCGAGATGTTGGTACTCCTGTTTATCTGGCTTACGTTTCATGAATATATCAGATTTTTACTTTCTCTTCTGGTAAGTAGGGGAAGTATTGTGTTCCACCCAAAAATTCGAAGTCGAGATTTCACCAGAAATACATGTTTTGAGGCCCCCTGAATCCAAAAAAAGCATTTTTAGAAAAAGGTCCGTGTGTGTGTCTGTATCTGTCAGTCTGTCAGTCTGTCAGACTGTGGACAGCATAGCTCAAAAACTAAAAGTCGGTTAAAAACCAAAGTTGGTATTTAAGTTTAATGTCGTTTAAGGATGCGACACGAAGATTTTGAAGAAAATAGCCCCACCCTAAACTACCCTTTACATAGAAAATTTTTCGAAAATTTTGATTTTCTTGAAAATGGCTCTAACGATTTTGATTAAAATGTCATATGTATGAGATATTTTTATGAAAAATGAAATGTATATCTTGAATTTTCTGTCTATAGCCCCTGTAGTCGTATTTACTCTGGACGACTTTTGCATAACTGGTAAACCGTTAGAGATAGACCAAATTATACTATACAAAAAATGTAGATCTTGCTAAAATACACAATTTATGTCTCAATAAAGTTTCTTGTAGGGTGAACCATTTCGGAGATATACCTTGTTATGTGTGTGAGTTTCGGAAAACTTGGAACTTTCGTGAAATGGGTCATCGTTGTTCATTTTTATATGTTACGTGTACAAAGAGAACGGAATCTCAAAGCTTTAAAAGATTTGACTATCGCACAAAGCCTACTGTATTCCAATATTCCCCTTGCACCTACAAGGAAATAAGCAATAAGATAATTTGTACAAATGTTTATTTTAACTAACACGAAGAAGATATAGGAATAAGAGTTTGTAAGAATGGTTAGTACAAGAGTAGAGAAAGTCATGTGAGTGCAACACATCAGATTTTTTATTTTGCAGAACGCTATAACCACACGATCGTGGCAGCCAGTGCTAGCACCAAAATTCCCGTCTCTAGGCAACACTGAGACCCTCTTGTCTACGGGGTCTCCAAGGGACGAGGCATAAGTTCTCACCAATGAACCGCTGATAGTTGCAATACAGGGCAAGAGGCGTGGCACTCTAATGAGGACATTTTATACCTGGCGTGGTATAAAAGTAAAGTTGTAACTTTCTTTAGATTTATCTCCAAATTTGTGTTATAAGAAAACCTCTAACTTTGTCCTTGGAACCACAAAAACGTGTAAAACAATACAGTAAGCAATGCAAAATTACATTGAAAAATACAAAAACGTTTATTCCTGCTACAAATTCTTTCTATATTTATAATCGAATTAGAATTTGTATCAAAATTGTTCTAAAAATGTTTCTCTATTACATTATAATACAGTTTCTGCTTTCGAAAGAAGGTTTCTCTTCTAACACCTATGCAATAAACCGCCTTTCTTGGATGTCATTAAAATTTAACTACATTTCTGTGAATTTGCACAGCTTTTTAAAATAGCAGTAATAATAGCATAAGGGTGGTCACTTCTAGTAAATAGTTACGCCAATAACCATAACAAAGATTACAAAATGTCGAAGAAACGAAATATATGTTTATGCTCTTGATAGTATCGGCTAAAAGAGAAAGAAGTAAAGTGAGTGCATTCAGTTTGCCATACAGATCTATTATCATACCTTGTTGGCTACGCCTTTGAAGGCTTAAAATCTAAGGGGAAAACTTGATGAGTGCCCAAGTTAGCGGTAAAACTAACGCCTTAAAATACACCATAAAACGATGCAAACTACGCCAAAGATATTCTTTGGCACTCTTCGCACTCTAAATTTTCAGTGCAATATCTTCAGCAGTTTTCAGGTAGATAAATGTACATCTAATTATCTTAACAGTAAAAAAAATTATCTATAGAATGAAAACATTATATATATATATATATATATATATATATATATATATATTAGTCCTTCAGAAGAAATTATTAACTTACGAGCAGACCTCGGCCCAACACACTTGAAGTTAAGGGTGCACGAATATTGTTCTGGAGGGGGGTGCTAGTGGCGGTAATACTTTAGGGTGCAAAACTACTGTGGTCACTCAGTCCAGCAGACCATGGGTAATCAGTCCGAAAATTCTTCCAGAACTTATAAGAAGGTTCTAAAGGTATTAAATTTCGATATCTAAAATTTCAATTCCTTAGGTTCAACTTTACAATTGCTAAAAACTTCGACCACTTGTTTATCATCCTCTAGGACCTCTGCAGGTCCGCTTGGCAGTTGTAGACAGTCTCGAAGGGAAACTCTGTAATAGCATTTTGTACGAGTACATATTGTTGTCGTTATGGGAATAAAGGGCCCCGATATAGCCATTAATTTAAAGGTGGCGTATAAATGAAATAATAAAATAAGTACAACAAACATACAGCTAAGAGTGATGTAAAAATTAAGGTGATAAATTATATTGTACTCCACCCAAAGATTCGGCGACGAAATTTCACCGGAAATATGTGTTTTGAGGCCCCAATGAATAAAAAAAATATTTTTAGAGAATGGACAGTGTGTGTGTGTGTGTGTTGTGTGTGTGTGTGTGTGTGTGTGTGTGTGTGTGTGTGTGTGTGTGTGTGTGTGTGTGTGTGTGTGTGTGTGTGTGTGTGTGTGTGTGTGTGTGTGTGTGTGCCACTCTGTGGACAGCATAACTCAAAAACGAAAAGTCGGTTAAAAACCAAAGTTGGTCTTTTAAGGATGCGACACACAGACTTTGAAGAAAATTGTTCCACCCTTAACTACCCTTTACATGGAACAATTTAGATTAAAATATCATGTTTGACATATTTATGGCAAACGAAATCTATATTTTGAATTTTCTGGCTATAGCTTATATAGTCCTATTTACTCTGGGTGACTTTTGCATAACTGGTAAACCTTAACAGATGGACCAAATCTTACTGTACAATACATGTAGATCTTGCTAAAACACACAATTTATGTCCAAATAAATTTCTTTTGTAGAATAAACCATTTCGGAGATATGCCTTGTTATTTCTGTGAGTTTTAGAGAACTTATACGTCTGTCAAATATAACATCGTTATTTATTTTTATATGTTAAGCGTGCAAAGAGGACATAATCTCAAAGCTTTAAAAGATTTGACTATCGCACAAAGCCTACTGTATTCTCATATTCCCCTTGCACCTACAAGGAAATAAGCAATAAGATAATTTGTACAAATGTTTATCTCAACTAACAGGAAGAAGATATAGGAATAAGAGTTTGTAAGAATGGTTAGTGCAAGAGTAGAGAAAGTCATGTGAGTGCAATACATCAGACTTTTATTAAATACGTTAGACACATGCATTTCCAAATCGTAGACACAATTTTGGATGATATTCAAGTTGCTGTGAAATGTATCGATGCTAAAGGCCACTATTCTGAACATTTAAGTAACTTGTAGGTCGGAGAGTAAAATATTCGTGAAAGTTCAAAGTGCATCTACAATTTGTGACGCACCCTGTGTATAGAATACCAAACGGGTGTGAGCTGCTACAAGATAGAGAAGAAAAATGGTCAGTGCTAAATGATTTAACAGTTCAGACAGTTGATACCGTTAATGAAACGCCACTAGCCGGTCTACGCATTTGGAAAACACCGTTAGCAAACGCATAGACTCGCCCTCACGGAACTGGTGCAATTATGAGCAGATGTCCGTCCAACCTAAGGTATGGTATGCGAAGTCCTATTTCATGCCAGGTTTACTTTATTATAACTAATACCGCGCGGAAATCTGAGCCTACTGATAACTAATTTATGATCTGCATATCTTGGGAGCTCAGATCCTCGTGTTGATTAGAATTCTTTCATGAATAAATTTAAAAGCATTAAAATATATACGCTGTGCGTAGATACCGCTCTTTCAGTTCACAACATACGAACTTGCTTTCTGAGAGGTTTGTTGGAAGTCTATGATAGAGATAGCGTATTATTTTAATTTTATTTATTTAATCGCGTTTTACTTTCTCTATTACCAACTAGAGAAAATAGCTATTATATTCCACCCTCTGTGTGTGTGTGTGTGTGTGTGTGTGTGTGTGTGTGTGCGCGCGCGCGCGCGCGTGTGTGTGTGTCTCAGTCTTTACACAGTATAACTCAACAACGAAAAGTCGCTTAAAAACCAAAGTTGGTATTAAAGTTTAATATCTTTTAAGCATACGACCCGAAGATTTTGAAGAAAAATGCTTCACCCTAAACTACCCTTTGCATTGAAAAATTTTCGAAAATGTTCCCTTTCTCTAACTATTTTGACTAAAATACCGTATGTTTACGATATTTTATGGCAAAAGAAATGTATATTTTGAATTTTTTCGGTATAGACCATGTTGTCTACTCTGGATGGCTTTTGCACAATTGGTAAACCATAAGAGGTAGACCAAATCTTACTATACAAAAATGTAGATCTTGCTAAAACATACAATTTGTGTCTAAGTAATTTTTTTTGTAGAGTGAACCATTATGGAGATATGCCTTGTTATTTGTGTGAGTTTTAGAATAATTAAATTTACGTCAAATAGAACATTGTTATTTATTTTTATACCTTAGCTGTGCAAAGAGCAAAATTAGAAAGCTTTAAAAGATTTGACCATCACTCAAACCCTACTGTAATCCGATAGTCTGCTTGTACCTACAAGGAAATAAGCAATAAGATAATTTGCACAAATGTTTATCTCAATTAAATCGAAGAAGGTATAGGAATTACAGTTCGTAGGAATGGTTAGTACAACTGTAGAGAAAGTCATGTGAGTGCAACACATCAGATTTTTAATGTGTAACCAACTTCCTATAGCCCTACTCCATTCTTCTCAATGCTCCTCTTCCAAATCCAATATCTTTATAGTGTGTAATATTATCCTTCCAAGTAATTGGTGGTTGTCTTCTCTTCCGATTTTTTTATAGTACCCACTACAAAACATTTTTTAGTGTTCTATCTGCAAGCATTCTTCTAACATGTCCATGCCATATCAATTGTTTGAATGTAATCTCATCCGAAATTTGATTTTACTTCTTTAAAATTCCTAAAAACGTTTCTTATTTTATCTCTTCTCGAAATTTCCGCTATTCGCCGCCAAAGTCCATTTCCGTTGTCAGTAATTTAATGTGTGTAGTGTTTGTAGGGGGTCATATAACAGCACCGTAACTTATTATACGAGCTTTTGACAATACTATTATATGCGGGTCCTTGGGATTGAACTCGGGCCGTCTTGGCCCTATACCTGTACCGGGGATTGAACCCGGGTCCTCCGCACCAAAGGCAGGTGCGCTACCACTGCGCTGCAGAGGATATATAGGTGATAGAATTTTCTTCAAAATCTTCGTCTCGCATCCTTGGAAGACATTTAAATACCAATTGTATTTTAGTCGTACTTGCACTCATTAAAGAAGTAAACACTTTTAGCCATGCAATGTATTTCTTCTTGTTCATTTGAGTTGTTAAATTTGCCAGAATTACGCACCAAATTTGGTTCCTTTGAAAATGGTTAAAATCCTCTCATTTGAATTCACAACACAAACGTTACCTTACGTGTTACTGCCAGTGAATTTGTGCAGCCTGTGGTTGAACTGAAAAGAGACAGCTGTTTAATCCTGTCCGTATAATTTTGGCACCGAATGTAGACAGTCTTATTGTATAATTGAATCTTGTTGAGGTCGGAGATGTGTGCACTAACATACCTCAGGAAATATCTAATGTGTTAAACTGACGTCACTTTCCCCATTCTTGTATAAATTATTCTTAAAATGCCTATTACTCTGCCTACTTCACGTTAAGAGAGATACATTTTTGTGGCAACTATCTTATTACTAATTTCCTTGTAGGTGCAAGGGAAATACAGCAGGCTTTGAGTGATAGTCAAATGTTTGAAATGCCGTTCTCCTTGCATGGCCAAGGGGGGGGGGGGGGAGGAGACAGAAAGAACGTGCTCCTATTTGAGAAAACTATCAACATTCAAAACTTCAAACAAATAACAAGGAATATCTCGGAAGTAGTTTATGTAGATATGTACTTTGTCTAGCACAACAAACATTTATTTTAATCAAAATTGTTAGAACCATTTCTTGATAAAATAAAACATTTTGAAAGCTATTCCATGTAAAGGGTTCTCTAGAGTGAAGGGATTTTCTTCGAACACAGATCATTTTCTAAAAATGCTTTTTTTTTTTTTATTATTCAGGGATTGCCACAACATGTATTTCCGATGAAATCTCGACATCGAAATTTGGATGGAATACAATATTTACCCTATTTATTATACGTAGTAGAGAAAGTAAAAATGTGGAAACACACTTTATTTTAAACATGTTTTGTTTCATTATTAGTTTCCGAGATATCCGTTGTTACTGGTTAAGAACTATTCAAATATTTGGTCTTTTCGTGATGTTTCAAGTAGTTAGCGCGGCTGTATTTAGATGGCGTTCGAGGAGCAGAGGGATACTGAATCAGAGAGAACAATCAGCCCTAATCCTTGTGTGAGATTGAGAAATATGATGAAATGGATGTAAGGAAAGGTGATTATTATTACGTGCAAGGGGAATATTATAATACAGTAGGCTTTAAACAATAGTTAAATTTTTGAAGCTATGAGATCCCCTTCTTTTTGCAGCTTAACATATACAAAATGAACAACGATGTTCCATTTCACGAATGCTTAAATTTTTCGAAGCTAACAGACATAACAAGGAATATCTGCGATATGGTTCACTCTACAAAAAAATTCATTCGAACATAGATTGTGTGCTTTAACGATATCTACACTTTTGTACAGTAAGATTTGGTCTATCTCTTACGGTTTTCCAATTATACAAAAGTCATCCAGAGTAAACAGGACTACATAGGTAATAGGTATACATTTTATTTGTCATAAAAATATCTTAAACATGTCACTTTAATTAATATCTTTAAAGCCCTTTTCAAGAAAATCAAAATGGAAGGGAAGTTTAGGGTTGAGCGATTTTTTTCAAAATCTTAGTGCCGCATCCTTCAAACCAACTTCGGTTTTTAACCGACTTTTCGTTTTTGAGTTACGCTGCTCAAAAACTGATGCACAAACACACACGGACCTTTTTCTAAAAATGCCTTTTTTGATTCAGAGGGCCTCAAAAGATATAATCTGGACATTGAATGTTTCGGTGGAATGCAATACTCTACTTACTATAGTAGTAGAGAAAGCAATAATCATTTCTTTTTTTTTTAAATTAATCATTATAGGAAATGGCATGACGCAAAATACTCGCTAGTAACCTACTTTCAGTTACTTGGCGAGAGGTTTCTTACCGAAAACGGATATAACCAATAACACCCATATTACCTCCTAATATTCACTTAGTTTTGTTTTCGGTTTCCTATCAGATGAAACAAGCTTAATTTTTATACCGTCACGTAGGCTTTTATGGCACCTTTAGCCTCGTCTAGCGTAACATGATGATAGGTTCTGATATTATAAATAAGCGTAAGATCCTGGTGTTGGCAGCTCTGAGCTAGAGTAAAAAAGTTGTTTATTCACGTTCCACATCTCTGCCCTAGATTTACATTACACTTTGGTGCTGTACATCCACCAAGTCTGCAGAAACCACATTACACAACTGCTCGCATATGAAGTTTTACACTTTTATGTGGGAAAAAATCTAATGCCTTACGCTCAATTAACTTTCTCTACTCGTGTACAAACTATTCTTACAAACGCTTATTCCTTTATTTTATGTTAAGGAGTTTTTAACCAAAAATGCCAAAAACATCTAAAATTTTATAAATCATTAGCTCTGCCTACAGTATTGTATTTCTCAGAAATATGGACTCTAAGCAAACAAACAAAAGAATAGAGCCTGCAGAAACAAAATGTCTAAGATTTCTGGTAGGGTACACATTAATGGACAAAAAACGAAATGAACCTAATACAGAACTCCATAGGAGACAATGGTGTATGTGCGTGTGTTTGTGTGTGTGTGTGTGTGTATGTGTATATATGTATGTGTTCTTGGTGAACATCATAAAAAACGAAAAGTTGGTTAAAAACCAAATTTGGTATTAAAGTTTAATATCTTCCAAGGATGCAATACGAAGATTTTGAAGAAAATTCCTCCACCCTAAACTACCCAATACACGGGAACTTTCCTGAAAATTTTGATTTTCTCGAAAGTGGCTCTAACGATTTTGATTAAAATGCCATATATTTAGGTTATTTGTATGACTAATGCATATTTTAAATTTTCTGGTCATACCCCATGTAGTCCTGTTTACTCTGAATGACTTTTGCATGACTGGTGAACCCTAAGAGATACACCAAATCTTACTATATGAAAATGAAGGTCTTGCTAAAAAACACAATTTATTTCGGGCCATGTCTATTTGTAGACTGAACCATTTCGGAGATATTCCTTGTTATTTGTGTGATTTTTGCAATACTTATACTTTTCACAAATGGGCAATAAGGAATTTCAAAGCTTTATAATATTTGACTATCGCTCAAAGCCTCCTATATTCCCGCATTCCTCTTGCTGCGTACAAGAAAACGAACAATAAGATAGTTTCTGCAAACATTTTTCTCGACAAACATGAAGCATATATACATAGTTAGTACAGGAGTAGATAAAGTTGTGTGAGTGCAACACATCAGATTTTTATAATCGAATTACGCTCCTAATGTGGTCATTAAACGAAAAGACATTGAAATGCAGCATGTGCTGCCATCTTCCTTAAGTATGCTGCTAGCAAAAACTAGTAAATGTCTTACCGTAATTTTTCTCAAAACACTTTTTACTACTCAAAATACTCCTCGCGTTGGAATTTAATTTAGATTTCCTTTGAAACGTAGTATATATGTTAACATTATATTGTGTACAAAATTTGCTATGGGTGTAAAGATCTGTGTATTGCTGAAAGAAAGAAAAAATAAAATAAAAGGTGTCAAGATTTTAAACAGATGAAAAATTATTTTTTTTTTAATGGCAGTGTTGTATTGCCTTCTTTTCCTTCTTTGCCTGATTATACTCCCCTTAAGTAAGACTTACACCCCCTAAGAGTTACAAGGCACCGCCTAGGGTCAAACGTCTTTCAGGGAGCACAGGAACCTATGAAATGCGCAGAGTGAAGACCTGGAAGAGGGTGGTCAGCCAAGCGCCACGTATGATAGCATTTTATGAAATGCAGATGAAATGGATGACATGAAAGGTGATGATGGAGCAATGAGTAGCGGGGGAAAACGATGTCACCCCTTCGTCCTAGGACAAATTACGCTTTTCCTATATAAATTATTGAAATATTTTGATGCGAAGGACTTCTTAAAGGTAACTGAATATATCATCCTTTAATCAAACTGGTGAAAAATAGTTTTGAAAAAAAAAAAAAAAACTTTTAAGGAAATCTATGTAAAGAGTAGATTGGCGTAAGAGGATTTTCTTGAAAATCTTGTGTCACACTTGAATGTCAAGTTTGGTGTTTAACCATCTTTTCGTTTTTGAGCTGTGTTCTTTACAGAGAGACAGACATTTTTGGACGTACCTAAAAACGAAATCTCGTCAATATCACATTTTTGGGCGGAATATAGTGCCTTCTTAATACGTACAAAGAGTGTCATAGCAAATCTCACTGCACCTCCGGTCTACGTCGTATTATTTGTCGTTATACGAAGCCTGGCCCTTAGTTAAATCACCCGACCAATAACCGAAACAAGGGTTAGAAAACGAAATACATGTTTACACTCTCAAACTTATTGGCTAAAATAGAAAGAGGTGAGTTAGTGCATTCAATTTGTCATACAGAACTCTTATAATCTGTGGTAGCAGAGTATTGAAGGTCACGCGTTTGAAGCGGCTAAAATCTAAGGGGAAGACATAATGAGCGGCGGTTGGCAGTGAAACTCACGCCTCAAAAGGTCCTAGAAAAGATTCAAAATCCGCCGAAGATTATATTTAGCTTTCTTTGTACGTGATAGAGAAAATTAATGCATATATATATATATATATATATATATATATATATATATATGTACCGAGGCTTCTAGGTGAAGTACATATGCACGTTCAAAGAGAATAACCCCAGGCGGCCCGGGTTCGATCCCAGGGACCCGCATGTGGTATTCGTGGTGGACGAAGCGGCGTCAGGGCGGGTTTTCTCCGGGTACTCCGGTTTCCCCCGCCATCTCATTCCACCGGTGCTCCATCTTCATTCCATGTATCATTAGTGTCACCGCCTGCGGTGCAGTAGTAGTAAAAGCGGGCGTTAAACACTACAAACACAAACACACAATAACCCCAGGCACATAACCGCGAACTCCGAAAGAAATCATGCAAGTACAAGCCACAGCTCACATATGCATTGATTATACACTAACCTAATTAACATGTAGGTATAATACTTTGCATAAAAACATACGGAGAGCTGTCAAAATAAAATTAGCAGACATCAACCAACCAGAAATGCGATTGGATTGTACAGTTAAACCTTCTCCGAGTCCAGGAAATGAATTTTACTGGGGTAATATACTTAGGGAGAAACGAAACATAAAGAATGACATGGTTTAGACTGGAAGTCTGGAAGAGTGACGATTCTGGCAGGGGAATCTGCTCATTATGTGGTTCAATGAAAACTGGTACAGATTTTGATGGAATGCGGACAGTAACAGAGTCCGCGGACAATTACACTCATAGAAAAGTTCTCTTAGAAGGAGATTGGCTTGTTGGGATATGTACTATTTCACACAGTTAACCCAGTATTATCTCACTCGCATTACTTCGGAAGACTCAGCGCGGAGAGCGGTCAAGAATGGTCACATCTCCGCTCTCTGCTTAGAGCAGTGAAGGAAATTCGATAAATTGGGTAACCTCCTCTAGTGTACCTCGTCACGAGCCTCGATTGCGTTTTGGCCACAGCAAGTTTACATTTACTGCAAATGTCTCTGTTTTTCTCATATTATATGATTACAAGGCTAAACGTTATTTGAAACGTCATAACTGTTGGAATTCCAGACTTACTTTTGTTTTGAAAAAAGACCAACAAAGCTTTTGTTTGAAGTATTACGACACGGCCAAGATTCACTTTCATAAGTTTTAATCTTGGAATGCATTATACATTTTAACACTCGTAATACTGAGAGTTTGTCGATCACACAACAGTTTATTTCATTTTTGTTGCAACAAGGGAAATTACGTTTTGTTTACTACCACAGCTCTGATTCATGTCGTGACGTCATGGATTACACTGTGTGTGCACATACCTTCGTCCTAGAATAGCGCAAATCTTCACCTACATTGGCTTTAATATTAAGTAACCCAGTGTCCAAATCATGCTCAAATGTTCACAAATTGAAGAGCACACATACGAACAAAATAAATCACGAATTACTCTCTATTCACGACTAAATGATTCTTAACACAAGCTGTAGTCTGTAGCCCTCCCTAGGATAACTGTTCCGTTTCTTGGATCAAGCACACAACACCAGTTGCTGACGATAGATGCCGTTGACACAAGCTTTGTTTTCAAACATACTGCCAGCAAGTTATTGCAGAATGGTGCGAATTCAAATTGTTTTAGGGAAAACTTTTCTTTTAATGAACACCAATTTGGCAACAAGTATGATGAAAATGAGAGAGCTTCTAATACATTTCTAACACTCATTGACCCGTGCAATTTGCTCATTTGGACTGCAAGTCACTCAGTAACCGTTCTAAAGTGACAAAAAGAACTTTAAATCGCTAAGGTCTAATTTCAGTATGCTCAGATCACTTACCTTAAAAAAGCTCTCCCCCTCTCCCTCCTCTTCCTCTCTTTCTACCTCCCACGCCCCCCCCCCGCACACAACTACGTCATAACTAATAACATGTCCATTTGTATAATAGTGTAATTCATTAAAAGTCACTGTATCAAAGAGATAATTTGCTATAATGTGTTGCAATCCGAAAATCCTCAGAATAAGGAAATTTAACTATAATTACATATAAGGAAAAAACACATCGATTTATTTTAATCACTTTGTGTACTTCAAATTTATTTTAAATCCTATCAAAATCTGCAGCGCCATCTATATTCCTTTGATGCAACATTTTAAAGAAACACGAACTATTATATTGCGTCTGATGCATTCAGGACAAAAGTATTTTGCATCCAACGTGTGTTGGGTATGAAATGTATGTATACCAATCGTTAACTTTAAAGTGTGTAAGAATGCGCTAGCTAAATGTTACTTTCTTTCAGCTGTTTAATTTAAATATCTTGGCAATTATCTTATGCATGTTAACTGCATGCATAGTATCCAAGCTTCATGCTATTTACAATTTACTACGCACAGTTGTGAGCAGAAAACAACCCCTTTACCCACATTTCGAGATGACACAGTTGGCACCCCTGCCGTCTCCTCCCGCTCCTAAAGGATACCGCGCGACCTTCGCATCAATTAGAAACAATTAAAGCAGTTATCCTGCACTCCTCACACGCCACGTCATCAACAATCATCGTTAGTCATTATTTTGACCATTCCCGCCCCTCTCTTTTCGAGGAGCACAATGCGGGACGCGAGTGGCGTGTAAAGACTTTTCCAAACACATTCGCTCCGCAGAAAGAAAAGTGAAACCTACTGTTTTCGGAAGAAGAGATTTTAACCCTCTGTTTTTCGCTAAGTGTTCGAATTTATAGTGGTAAATTAGTGCACCTAACAAAACCGAACCGTTTCTATTTATTTACATACATTTTAAGCTTGTAGTTAGTCCAAACAAAAGCAGCTTCGGTCGACGGGCCGCAGTCTGGTGTATAATGAAATAAAACAGGGATGTCCAACCTTCTCTCTTTGGAGAACCCTACTCCTCAATCGGAGGGACAGACACTCAGTATTCAGTGACGGACACGAACAAGTGATTCCATGGAAGTTTCTAATTTTCTGGAAATGTCCTAAGAAGATCTCTTCATTCTGTGATGATATTTGCATAAATGGTAAACAGCAAGAGATTGCAAAAGCTTCCTAAATAACAAATGTAGATCTCGTCAGAACACACAATGTATGTCACATGCTTGTTTTTTTCTTTAGAGTGAACTATTTCCGACATATTCATTATTTGTTTGAATTTGTCAATACTGATAGTTTTTTTTTTTTTTTTTTTTTTTTTTTTTTTTTTTTTTTTTTTTTTTTTCATTCCTTGCAAAGAGAACGGAATTTAAATCCCTTAAAGTCTACTGTATTCCCATATTCCCCTTGCACCTACAAGAAAATTCGCAGTAAAGTAATTTCTGAAAATGCTTATTCCATTAAAAAGTAGTATAGAACAAAAGACATTTGCAGTAATAGTGCGTATAAGAGTGATAATAGCTGTACATATATTTATGAACAGAGTTTACAAATTGAAGTATATTTAAAGTCTTTATCACAATATGTTACACGACGGTCACTTAGTATATTTTCTAAAGCTGTGCCAAATATTCATAGACTCGTTAAACGTAAGCAGCACCAAAGAAATCACTAATAAACAGATGTTTATCGCGTAAGATTTGAAAGTGCTATTAAATCAGGTAACCAACCCGCCATTGCAGCACAATGCACAGTTGGGGATTAAAGAGAGGCAAAGAGTACGTATAGTGGAAAGAGCTAAACCCAAACTCCCCCCTTTTGCAAACGGTGGACTTATCGATAAGCAACGCTTCTCCTAACTCTCGAATATCACTGTTTTCACAGTGACTGATAGTAACAGCATAGCGGATCCGCTATGGTAACAGCATCACATGGTAGTTGTTATTATTGTTGTTTTGTTGCAAGGTAGGTGGAAGAAAACAATGTAAGGGCATCTGAAGCTACATACACGGTAGAACAAAACAAATGACAGTTGAAGAAGAGCCGACAGCTGTGAACAATGTTTTCAGCACGGAGAGTGCATAGACAGAGCTTGT
Organism: Tenodera sinensis; assembly: GCA_030765045.1. NCBI lineage: Eukaryota > Metazoa > Arthropoda > Insecta > Mantodea > Mantidae > Tenodera > Tenodera sinensis. The sequence goes on along the minus strand of CM060968.1, from coordinate 105,212,624 downwards.
GAATAAACCAGCGACAGGCAATCAACCTGTCTACCAAAAACAACCGAGGAGCGTGGTGCGCTTGCAGAACAAATCACTGGAGACATTTTCTGATCGTGATTTGTCACCACCTATGTATTTTGTTTACGAATAAAATTGATACAGAATCCCTGTGCCATCTCTCGCATTCAAGATGTCCTGACTTTGAATCTCGGATACGATAAGCTACCTGGATAAGGTTTTCTCTTATCCTGAAAGATGAAGATTGATAACTCTATGTACTCGTGGCTCCTTTGAGCATCATTTCACTCATTTAATTCATTGTGCGATGTGACCTAACAGAACAAAGAACGTCAAACTAAAAAATACAGGCCCTGCATCTACAAAGCATTATGACATTATTTGCGATTCGTAAAATTTGCGATTTACCAAATTTTGCTAAATACGAGAAGTAAGACATACCAAACGGTTTAGTTTAACAGAGTAGGCTAGGAATTTGTCCTAAAACCTAGGAATGAACGTATGTCTGTACATTCACCCGCAATTGTTTGTCTTCTTCTTCCTCTTTTCATGGTTTACGCCAAATGACCTTTTCCGGCCTTATCCCATCTCTGCCAAGTTCACGTCGTCTTCTAGCATTGTAAGATAGGATTATTTTTGGCAGTATATCATTCTATTCAGGTATTCATTTCATTTATAATGTATTCATCTAGTTTTTAAATTAATGCATACATATTCAATCTATTTTTAGCTTCCTGATATTTTATTTTATCCAGATTTGTATATTTTAAAGTTGTATTCCTCTACAATTTGATATAATAAGTAAACTGATTTTTGGAGCTTTTCCTCACAATCTTATACAATTACGAGGTCGTCTAGGTATGCTAAAATTTTTAGTTCAGGTGCTTCCGCTTTTCCTCTATTTAAAATATCGTCCAAATAAATGTTAAAGGGTGACAATATGCACCTTGATTTATTAGTATATTTTGACCCAAATAACTAGGGAGTTGAGTTTAAAATAAGTTATATTATATGCATTTCTTATAGGTTTAATTAAGTGGGTGTATTTCCGATAATTTTTTCTCGGTCAATTTTATCAAAAGAATGTATAAGGTGTTAGGGGCATGAGTTCGCTCACTTTAACGATGACTTCTTGGCATTAAGGTAAACCACAACCTCCCCTACCATTTTCCTGTATAGTAAATGGTTGTATAAACAAAAAATAAAGTTGTCGAATATTCGATTGACAATATATCACCACTCCTTTGTCGCTTACTTCTGCAATTAGCACAGAGAAATACAACTTTAAAATATCATTTATTTGTCTGTCGCATTTGTTACTTAAATGAGCAGCTTAGTAACAAAATTATATTACATAATTTGAGTCCGGCATGTGTACTAGAATAAATTTGACATATGTCCGAGAAGTAGGAAATTTTCACGACAGAAAATTTAAAATTCTGAACTGATAATGCTGGATATTTTTTAAATTCATACCACAGGTGTAATACAAGCTTAAGTTTCATCCATTCTGCTTTAATATATTACAAAGGTGATCCAATTTGTTTATTTTTATTAAAATACTAAAACCGTCCCTCGCGACAAAAAATTTTAAATGTTGGTCTATTAAAATAACTCTGGGTTCCCCATACATACATTACCCTACGTTTCTGTGTTTCCTTTAGTTTAGGCTCCAACACTTTTAAACTTAAAAAACCTTTTTGTTTATAAATAGTCATTTTTGTGTTGAAAATTAAAAATACATGCTTAGATACATTTGACAATAAAACTAAGACCAACTTTAATTTATTGTCTCTGTGAGCAAATTTCATTATTGCAGTACAAAAACTGCTCAGCAAGAAAAATATGTACTTACTTAAAATATCAATTGCAAGAAAAGGGCAATAAAACCCATGCAACATTTAAAGAAGCAGTAGGGGATTCAAAAATGGCATTAAAAAGCAAATTATACCCTTTACGCATTTATGAAAGTCTTATTTTATGGTATGAAAGTCAAAACTTATTTTTTCTCGATTTTCGTAAAATTTTAGTCATACGTATCCTTAATCTTTCGTTAATTTTGGATTCATTTTCACAAGTAACAAGGTATAAACAAAAACGATAACATAAGCGATAAACATAAAACAAATGAAGTTTCTTACGAAAGGATTAACACATGGATGCTATAATGATCAGCAATTATCCCTAGCGGGCGAGAGTTTTCGTAGTAAGGCTGAGGTCACATTCGAGAGGTCTGGAGTTCCTGTCGACCGGCCACTTTTACCTTGGATTTTTCGTGGTTTCCCTGATCGATCATTTTGTGTGCTTATCTTTTAGGTGTGCTTCTTGTTTTCGTGGTGTATTTTGTGAACATTGGACTCCCTAAAGAAACAAAATTTTCAATTAATTTCAAACAATTAATTGGAGGTAAACATAACGGCAATACTGTTAATAACGGTTTGTATTTTGTAACGTAGATGAAGGTCAAGAGAATCAATGCACATACGTCATCATTGTTTTTGAAATCAGAGAAAGGATGAATTAGTATACCAATATCATGGATTTAGGAATCCTATCATGCATTTAGGGACCATCGTCACAAACTTTATTTCTACAATTTTTTAGTATATTTACACAACTTTTTAATTCTCAATCAGATAAAATATGTTTAGAATATTCTAATGGCGTTCTTGAATCTTTTGTCCATTTATGACCATTACACAACGCTTATTCAAAACTATCCCGGAATTACGCAACCTTGGCCTACTTCTACACTTATTAAAATAATCTTAAACTTCATACTATATACTTTAAAATTTAATGAGTTTAGAAGTTATATACTTCTACACCAGGATTTGTTACCATATGGCAATACTGGTGCTGCCATTATCCCATGAAATGTAATTGTGTATCGATTCTTGTTCTTAACATTCTTCTTATAGTGTTGCACATTAGATGATATTTATTTTATTTTGTATATCTCTGTCATAATCAAAAGACATTTTATATCCTAGATAATTAAAATACGGAATTGGTTTCAAAAGGTTATCTGGAACTATTTTAACCCTTACTGAGTATTTACATAAGAATGCCATGACTCGCCTTAGCAACAGAAACTTTGAGGTTATATTCTTTACACAGATGATGGAACTTATAAGTTGCTCTCTGGAGATTATTTACAGAGATTTGAATAATAACTAAATCATCTGCATAGGTTTAAAACCAGCAAATTAATGTACATTACCTTAATTCTATATATGTATATTGTTTCTATCTATTTAAGATTATTCCATGTAAAGGAAACAAAAGTAAAATGTTTATTCGTTTTCTTCTCAAAATGAGGTAAAGTGGAGCCATCTGGTTCTTTCACAACGCACTTCAATTTTAATAAAAATCTTTGCACCACAGATAACAGGCGATAAATTAAATTCATTACAAATCTATCTGTCTCTATATACTCGCCCTTCAACATACAGTTCATACAATATTCTTTGATTGAAATAGAAATGCAACACATTACACTTACATGATTTTCTCTACATTCTTTTCTTTTATGAAACACAATCACTTTTGCTTCTTATTTTCATACGAAACACGATCACACTTCTTTGTTGTCGGTCTGGGTGGCTGAGTTGGTTAGACGCTGGCTTACTGATCCCAAGGTCGCGGGTTCAAACCCGGCCTAGGCCGATGGTTTTTAAGTGTGCTTAAAAACGACAGCTCCATGTCAGTAGATTTACTGGCATGTAAAAACTCCTGCGGGACAAAATTCCGGCACACCGGCGACGCTGATGTGATCCTGGCAATTGACAGCGTCGTTAAACAACAAAATAAATTTAAACACTTCTTTGTCAATTCGCCCTTCAACATACAATCCGTAGAATTTTCTACTATTGACATAGAAATGCATTCACACAGCTTTCTCTGCTTGCTTTTCTTCCTGTGATATGTGATTGTTCAACAGTGCTTTTACATAATGTTTTCCCAGTGTTTTTGTCTATTTTGTTTATTTGGGTTCCTCTTAGTATTCAACATAAGTCTAAAATCGTCAAACCAGCGGCAACGCCGGGTATTTCAGCTAGTATATTATAAACAATAATACTGTTTTCAAACTCGCAGATACACAGATCATATGCTCGTCTTTCTCATTATCACCTTGCATCATTTACTACATACATTGTTACCACTAAGTATTGATGTAAATGTGTTGGAATTTAGATAGTGCACGCCACTGATAGCCGGAACCAGCCAATTGTCATTACGCGGGACCAATCAGTAATTGCTATGCCCTCCTGCACACAGCTGTCACTACACAGTCCTATAGACTGGATCCTAGCCTCAGAGGTTTAAGTCACCACGGTGAACACAAGATGCCCTCACTCAGTCATAAATAGGGTACGCAATATCTATTTTGTATCGGCTAATGTTTCTAAAAATGTAATTGAAAAACATTTACAAAATTCTGATGTGTTGCACTCACATGACTTTCTCTACTCTTGTACTAACCATTCTTACAATCTCCTATTCCTTTATGTTCTTCGTGTTAGTTGAGATAAACATTTGCAGATATTATCTCATTGTTTATTTCGTTGTAAGATCAAGAGGAGTATGGGAATACCGTAGGCTTTCAAATTCCGTTTTCTTTGCACGGTTAACATATCAAAAAATGAGTAACGATGTTACATTTCACAGAAATAGAAAGTTCTCCAAAACACACAATTAATGGTTCACTTTACAAAAAAAATTTTTTAGATAAATTGCACATTTTAGTAAGATCTACATTTTTTGTACAGTAAGATTTTGTCTAACTTTTACAGTTTACGAGTTATTCAAAAATTACCCAGTACATAGGCTACAGCCAGAAAATTGAAAGTACACATTTCATTTGCCATAAGAATTTCTTAAACATATGTGATTTTAATCAAAATCGTTAGAGCCATTTTTAAAACAATTAAAATTTTCGAAACATTTTTCATATAAAGAGTAGTTTAGGATGAGGGAATTTTCTTCAAAATCTTCGTGTCGTATCCTTGAATGACTTTAATCTTAAATACCAACTTTGGTTTTAACCGACCTTTCGTTCTTGAGTTAAGCTGTCCACAGACACACACACACACACACACACACACACACACACACACACACACACACACACACACACACACACACACTTACACACACACAGAAACTTTTTCTAAAAATGCCTTTTTTTTTAATCAGGGGGTCTCAAAACATACTTCCGGTGAAATCTCGACATCAAGTTTTTGGGCGGAATACAATACTTCCTCTACTTATAGTAGAGAAAGTAAAAAGAAGGGACAACTCTGACAAAATTAGGGTAGGTCTAAAAATAAGAACCGTGAGTTCAATTTGAAAATCTGACGCCGATGAACTATAATTTAAGCGCCTAAATAGTTGTATGCGAACATTTTAGGATTTCCTTGGCATTTTTGAAAGAAAGCGCCATTCTCTGAAGACGTATATAGCAAATAATTTTGAAGAGGACTGTATCAAATGCCATTGGTATGTTTGTTGGATTCCAACGCCTGCTGCTCCTGGTATTAACCTGCCATTGTATCCATCTCGCCGCCTTCCCAAGAAACTGGATCACAGAAATTCCACTCTCGCTTTGTTTCCATCGTCATTGCCGACGGTCAGATAGACTTTTAAAATCTTAAATAATGTATATTAGCTTGCTAAGATACAAGATAGCAATATTTTATGTTTTCTCAATATAAATAATAGTGCATAAGTGAATTAATTGGAACATACCTGTCAGAAAAGAAGTTATTAACCCTGGTTTTGTGGGAGCAGCTATTTACAACATATAAGGAAAGAAATATTTATTTTATCGGATGAAATGCATTGAGAAATAGCTGAAACTAAAACCCACAGTTAAATAAGTGAAATTTCTAAATGACCATTAACATATGAACACAGCTAAGACGTAGTGGAGAATCAACGCAGTACATGTGACGTCACAGACCAGGGCTATACACTTCGGTCAGGAGTTCGACTGCAGTCCTGGCAGTATAGAGTTGGTTCTCTCTGCGAGCGAGGCAGTCAGTGAGGGAGTGGGCTTTAAGGGCTCGTAAAACATTCGAATCCCAGCAATAAAGGTTAAAAATAAAAAATTGAAAGTTGAAAAAGTCGAAACATTACAAAGTGAACACTTAAACATTTAAAGCATTAAAAGGTGACTGCTAAAACAGTTAAAACATTAAAAAGCAGTTAAAATGGCAACACTTGAATGCTAAAATAGAAAAGTTAAACGCTAAAACAAAAGATCAAATACAAAGATAAGAATTCCCATTCTAAAAGCTTAAAAATCGCAAAACGTGCTTCCCGAACGCAGTGTAGCACCCAGGCCAGGCGACTGCCGCTCACGAGCGTATCGTGGACAATCAATCAGAACATGCGACGTGGAAAAGCTTATGGCGCACATCGGACACAGAGGAGCTGGGTCACCATGCAAAAGATGCCCATGAGTGGCACGTGTGTGACGTATTCGCAATGAGTTAAAATAACCTCAGACTTCCGAGTCCCGCAAGAAGTCAGCCAGGGTTCTGTGGTGTGTTGGTTCGCTCTGTATTTAGGTTATGTTTTGAGCTACTCAAAGTTGATAGTTGAAGAAAATTGGACAAAGCTACAACATGTGTTAAAATATATCCCACAAGTAACACGCCGTAGCCTTAGCACGTATAAAAATGTTCATTCCAATATCTCCAGTAGTTTTCAAGTTAAGAATTTAATTATAGCCGACACAAAATTTAATGGCAGCAGGAGCTGGTCAACATAAAATCCAATCAGAGACTTGCCATGCCTTGCAGTGTTGTATAGTATAATCATTTGCACCCACAAAACTATCCTGCGAAACAGGAAGGGCAATAGTAGTGGTCCGGTATCAGCCGCCATTAAATGTTGCATCTGCCATAGATAATTATTTTAATACAAACCAAAAATAGCCCATACGATAAAAAGATTAAGATTTTTACTACCTGATAAAGTGATGGAAACATTATTGGTTTATGGGGAAAAAGATATAAACTTGTGGGAAAGGTTAGTTTAGTATTTTCAATTCCATATTCTGATTGATATTCCTCCAGTGATAACTGATGGGGGGTTGACTATGGTTTGTATGGTGATATAAAGACACATGGTAGTTATACACACTGGTCAATACATGAAAAATATGGCGACTGCTAACGTGAACATCCCTAGACCGTTACAGTTATAGTCATAATTTTACACTAAACACTTTAGAGTACTTGGGGTAGAATACAGGCTGGAAGGGAAGTAATTACATTTTCCTTCTAATATGTACTTCATACGTTACAAACAAAAAAGTCTAATTTTTTTTTTTTTTTAATTTTTTGATCAGTCGATTTCGAAAAAACAAATAGTTTTTTATCCAAATTGGATGCATAATTTCACAAGAATGTACGAAGATTTTGACATAGCTTCGGTAGTAATTATGGGACATCACACATTACGATATAATTAATCACTTAAAAGACGTAGAAGAGTATTCCAGGCTGTTCTCTCAGACATGAGGTAAGTCGAAAACATTGCGATGAGGTTGGTCAGGAAACTGACCTGGTTTGTGGATGTAAACAGCTTTCGTGTACTATTTTGGGAGCTAACGCTTGTGATTAGCCTACACTCCAACAGTAAACAAGTAAGGACAATACAGGGTATGAGTTTGTTTTCAAGACGCACCATTACGGTGTTTGTTTATCTATTGAGATAAGGAAATTGACCATGTAATCTGCAGTGGCTTTTAACCGACTTTTCCTTTTTGAGTTATACTATTCAGTCATACACACACACGCACGCACACACACATGCACACACACGCACACACACATACACGGACCTTTTCCTAAAAATGCTTTTCTTGGGCTAAAGGGGCGTCAAAACATATATTTCCGCTGATATCTCCTCATCGAATTTTGGGGTAGAATACAATACAATACTACCTATACGTAGTAAAGTAAAAATGATTCCCTTAATACATTTACGTTGAAATTGTTGCATAAACACTGCCCAAGTTGTAAATATTTCGATAACCCAGAACCCTATTACTCCACTCATACACTAACCTAACCTAACACGGGCAAAACGAAAATGAAGCTTGACCGCCAAATAAAACTTTCAAAATCGTATTCACTCATAAAAGCTGCATCCTTTGCGCTATGTTTCATTCGTTTTCTCGAGCGGCCGATTTTGCAAACAATTACCATAATTTTAAACTTCACGTTGTACAGTACTTGGGGTAGAATATATGTCAAAATCAAGTTTTGGGGTCCAAAGTAAAGCTTATGACATCCATGTATATTAATACACATAAACAAACCATTCTAGTATGCTAATGTTCACTTAGGAGCATTTATTTCAACAACTCTCTGTTCTAGTAAGTTTAAACTTAAGGCGCACCCAGGAAATGGTATTTCGAACAAAATCGATCTTTTAAAAATTCTAATTTTACAATGAAAATTGCTGTTTACATATGAGTTTAAAATTTTTCCTCCATTCATTTTAAATTTCATATGATGTTTTAGCAGCTCAGAAAATTTGAGCTTCCTAGTAATAAATAACTTTGGAGAAAATGGCACCTATATGTACAAAATTATAAGTTGTGCGAAAATGCAAAAAACTTAAAACAGAAATACATGTTATTTGAATGACATTTTGGCAACTATAAAATGTACAACATCCCATACATTATATAGTAACAGATGCGAAAAAGAATGGAAATTTCAACGGTGGAAAAAAAAAAAGCAACATTTTTTAAAACATCAGAAACTAAATGTGCACTACAAAAGGCAGATTGCATGTGATTTACACTAATGCAATAAATGTAAACGATGGTGGCTTCCAAATTTTCCATTTCTTCTCTTTTAAAATGAAGAATATTATTGGAGATGGATACCACTATTCACAATGCATGTTCCAAAATTGTATGACGTATTCAATGCAGAACTCACATTGGGTCCAAACGAACAAATGCACAAACAGGGGTAAACTCGACGTAGAGAATGTTTTTAACTGTTCTTTATGTAGAAAATTACCACTTACCTTACCTGTTGCTGAAGGTATTAACTTGCTGCATCGCAAAAACAGCTCCTTGTGCATTTTTCTGTTAGAAACGTTGATTCCAAGTGCCACATGAATTCATTAATTTGTCACTGGCGTATGATTATACCTTCCAAACACACTAATCACCTTTGATTACCACATATCAATATAAATCACAACCTTACACTTTCCGTTTCTAGAGAAAATTTCCGCTGGTCGACACATTAGTTCGCCATCTTTTATTTGCTTTAAAACGTTCACATACATAATACATTTCTCCCTGTTTAAGTGCTAATCGTAAATTCACCTTTCAACCGCCTTTACAGACAAGTTCCCGTTTTACTTTGCTGCCTCTATCAATCGCGTCACATACAACCCACCTAACAAAACACTGTCGTAAGGCAGTTTCACAAACAGCCCCAATGGATATATCGACTCTGTCACAAAGACACTGTTTTTGTACATACAAGCAACTTGGCCTGCCCAATCGTACTACTCCCAAGTTTCTGGATCCATGGAACGCACGATCAGTAAGCCCACATTGCAGTAAACGCGATTAACTTCTCAATGACGTTTCCTACTGGAACGAAAGCCCAAAAGCCGAGTTGTTCAAAGACAACAATCTATAAAAATAAATAAATTCCCTACCATAACCACAACTTTTGTCCTAAGCAAAACAATTTTGAATAGTTATACAACAAAATCTGATGTGTTGCGCTTACAAGATTTTCTCTACTCTTGTACTAACTATTCCTGCAATATTCCTCTATATTCTTCACGATAATGGACATAATTTTCTTGTAGACGCAAAAAGAATACGGAAAATGTTTCGAAAATTTTGATTTTCCAAAAATCACAGTAACCATTTTGATTAAAATGGCATATATTTAAAATATTTTTATGGCAAATTAAATGTATATTTTGTATTTTCTGACTATAGCCTATGTAGTTCTGTGTACTCTTAATGACTTTTGTATAACTGGTAAACCGTTAAAGATAGACCAAATCATACTATACAAAAAATGTAGATATTTAAAGCACACATTATGTCGATTTTTTTTTTTTTTTTTTTTTTTTTTTTTTTTCAGTGGACCATTGTAGAGATATTCCTTGTTATGTGCGTGAGTTTTGCAATACTTACACTTTTCTCAACTGGAATTTTAAAACTTTCACATTGGGACTAGCTTTAAAACATTTAACTATCGATTAAAGCCTACTGTATTGTCATATTCCCCTTGCACCAACCGGAAAATTAGCAATTCTGAAAATGCTTATATCGATTAAAATGAAGTAAACAAGAAATAAGCATTTGAACAATAACGTATATGAGTGAGTATAACTCTACATATATTTTCGAACAGGTTTTCTCCAAATTGAACTATGTTAAAAGTCAGTATCGCAAAATGTTACGCCACGATCACTCGCTGTATCTTCAAAGTCATTTCGAAGTCACCAATGAACAAATGTTCATCCATGATGTGAAAGTGCTTTCAAAAATCAAACGCTACGTACGTGTAACCAACCCGCCACTGCAACACAATGAACGGCTGGGAGTTAAAGAGTGGCAAAGAGTGGAAGGTGGTAAACCCAACTTACCCTTTTTCGGGATCTTTGGACATCGCTGATCTGGAAGGTACTTTAAAATATATTACCTGAGATTTTGTAGGTAGAATTTGTTTATTTCCAATGGATTCTTGGACACAGGGCAACTAAAATCTCCCTGGCTTAAATACTTTTCGTGCATGGTATTCACATTTCTTCTTCTTCTTCTTCTTCTTCTTCTTCTTCTTCTTCTTCTTCTTCTTCTTCTTCTTCTTCTTCTTCTTCTCCTTCTTCTTCTTCTTCTTCTTCTTCTTCTTCTTCTCCTCCTTCTTCTCCTCCTCCTCCTCCTTCTTCTTCTTCTTCTTCTTCTTCTTCTTCTTCTTCTTCTTCTTCTCCTTCTCCTGCTTCTTCTTCTTCTTCTTCTTCTTCTTCTTCTTCTTCTTCTTCTTCTTCTTCTTATTATTATTATTATTATTATTATTATTATTATTATTATTATTATTATTATTATTATTATTATTATTATTATTATTATTATTATTATTATTATTTATTATTATTATTATTATTATTATTATTATTATTATTATTATTATTATTATTATTATTATTATTATTATTATTATTATTATTATTATTATTATTATTATTATTATTATTATTATTATTATTATTATTATTATTATTATTATTTCAGAATTTATTAATAAGAAACCTGTATCTTATGAAATTTTTTTTCAGTGACTTGTGTACTAACAATGATATAGGTTAGTGTTGTCCTTGGAATGCAAATGTCCTTCTTCCTGACGTAAGCTGCAGCATGAGTTGACCTTGTATGGACGGGCGCCCTGATGAAGCGCTCTTGCAAATCTACCTTATGGATGCCTGGAGGTGCATGTCTCTGGTTCAACAACATACCACTGCCGCATAGCTTCCTCCCCGTACACACAACTATTCAACACTCATCTTGCAATACCTGCGTTTTTACTCTGACGTAATTATTTCTGAAAGAAAACTTGTTGCAGACAAGGAAGGAATCCCAGCTTTGTATGTTCACCTCTGTTCAGGGAAAACTACCCGAGGAATGTTAGCGATAGATGTAAAAATATTTACTCTTGAAACGTTTCTTATTCTTTCTGCATGCCGCAAGCAAGATGGCGGCTCAAGAAGTCACTTTTATTGGAAATTCCTCATCAGTTTCAAATTTACTGAGAAATAAAAAGAATCTGGGAAAGAATGCGCTGAGTACATGATTTATTTGATAAAAACAATGTATGTTGCTTTTTAGCAGAACATTTTATGCAATGCACACATACCTAAGAGGGACTTTTTTCTATTCACATGAATAAAATCTCCGCAATCAACGTAGATGTTTGTGCCTTTAATTATTAGACTTGATTCACACCTCAAAGCCATAATAGGCACCATGAATATGTGTGTAAGTGTGTGTGTGGGGGGGGGGGGTGCATGTGTGGGGGTGTGATTTTATGTGTTTGTGAACAGCATAACTCAAGTACAAAAAGTCGGTTAATACCAAAGCTAGGAGTATTTAAAGTATGCGACACCAGGATATTCCAAAAGAATCACCCATTCCAACTACTGTTTTCATGAAAGCTTGATTTTCTCAAAAACTCTTCTAACAAGTTTTATTAAATCTCATGTTTAGGGCATTTTCATGACAAATCAAAGGTATATCATGAATTTTCTGGTAATAGTCTCAAAGTCCGCGTAACTCTGAATAACTTTTGCTTAACTAGTAAACCGTAAGAGTTATTAGTTTGAATTTTCAAATACTTACAGATTCTGCTAGTAGTGTGCTGCTTTGCTATGAGATGTAGCTGACTGCTTCTTATGAACCAAGAGGCATTTGGAATAAATTTATTTTGTAGAGCCTGTAGTCGATAAATGTCTGGCTGCACGCGCGTAATACATTGATTTCGTAGAGCTCCGTGACCTCTTCGGACCTTCAGTTCCCCATATTCGGACACTTGTTTATTCATTATGCCATTAAGATGAAAAGTTGACTCATCTCTGAAAGTCACCTGGCCGCTGAAATCATCTTGTTCATTAAGGCTAGCATTTCAATGCAGGAATCTCAATGTTTATGTTTTTATTCTTCTTTAGATACAGTAGGAGCTGCAGTCTTCAGAGTTCAGGTACTTCTGTAAAGTTTATCACATTATTATTACAACATAAATGCAAAGGAAATAAAGCGAACTTTTCTTACATGAGGCTTAGAAGTTTTTTCATCCAAAAACTTCAGTGTCCACATCTACAGAATAGGAAAAGAACTATTCATAGGTTTGGACACTGTTTCATTAAATACACTTCTGTAGTATTTTATAAACGGCAATAAAGGAATCAGTTGGATCAATTTTTGCTTTTTAAATTTGTCTTTGGTTTGCTGAAGTTACATCATGGCCATCTATGTGTGTTTTGGCTAGAATAAGGCCTTCTTCGTACGCATCATTTTGTGTTCGTACTGAAGTACAAGGGTTTGTGAATGCTTCTTAATGTTCTATTAACTTATCAATTACAATTATGAGGTGTTTTGTAGCATATACTGATAAGAACAAATATATTTTTTCAATGGTGAAAGAATTATCTATATGGTAGTCTGGTTTTTGACACTACCCAAATACACAAATGATTTTCTGTATTTATAATATCAGTTTAAAGGTGTAGATATACTGTTCAAATTGCTAAAAGTTATTGTATTTTGTTTAATGATTAATTATACATATTATCTTATTAGAATTTCAATTTTTCGTAATTTTTATCTGTTTTTGTTTTGTTTTTCTTACTGCTTTCCCTGCTTTTCCATCTGTCCTGTTGTCCATTTTTACCTTCTCTAATACGTATAGCATAGTAGAGGAAGTATTGTATTCCACCGAAAAATTCCATGTCGAGATTTCACCGGAAATATATGTTTTGAGGCCCCCTGGATCCAAAAAAGAGCATTTTTAGGAAACGGCCCGTGTATGTGTGTGTTTGTCAGTCTGTGGACAGCATAGCTCAAAAACGAAAAGTCGGTTAAAAACCAAAGTTGGTATTTAAGGTTAATGTCTTTCAAGGATGCGACAAGAAGATTTTGAAGAAAATTCCTCCACTCTAATCTGCCCTTTCCATGGACAATTTTTCGAAAATTTTTATTTTCTTGAGAATGACTAACGATTTTGATTAAAATGTCATGTAAATCCTGGGGCTTTCACGGCCGGCATTATCAACTATGTTAAGTAGATTTTCCGGGCTTGTGGGCCGTGGTCGAGTTGGATTACCTTCCTCCGACGTTTTGCTGAAAACTGCGTCCAGCATCTTCAGGGTCAACCTCTGTTATTTTGGTCTAAATTAGCGGCTGCACATAAACTAAAGTTCACTGCAAACTTTCACATCCATCTTTGTTTCTAATTAGTGTGCTTGGTAACATAAATTTTCACGATCGCTCGTTCTCATGAATACCAACATGAGATTATCGCTAACGAATCTTTTTTTAATAAATTGATCTCAAATTTTATTTTCAAATGCCGGCAAATGGGATGTCTCTGATCCTGGTATAAAACAGAAAGCTTTCCGTGTCTCGGGTTTTCTTCTCCCTCTTATTAGAGCCGGGAGCCAAGTTTTGCTTATCTTAACTTGGCTCCCGGCTCTAATAAGAGGGAGAAGAAAACCCGAGACACGGAAAGCTTTCTCTTTTATACCAGGATCAGAGACATCCCATTTGCCGGCATTTGAAAATAAAATTTGAGATCAATTTATTAAAAAAAGATTCGTTAGCGATAATCTCATGTTGGTATTCATGAGAACGAGCGATCGTGAAAATTTATGTTACCAAGCACACTAATTAGAAACAAAGATGGATGTGAAAGTTTGCAGTGAACTTTAGTTTATGTGCAGCCGCTAATTTAGACCAAAATAACAGAGGTTGACCCTGAAGATGCTGGACGCAGTTTTCAGCGAAACGTCGGAGGAAGGTAATCCAACTCGACCACGGCCCACAAGGCCGGAAAATCTACTTAACATAGTTAAAATGTCATATGTTTAAGATATTTTTATGACAAATGAAATGTATATCTTGTATTTTCCAGTTATGGCCATGGATGACTTTGCATAACTGGTAAACCGTAAGAGATAGATCAAATCTTATCGCACACCAAATATAGATCTTGCTAAAATACACAATTTATGTCTGAAGAAATTTTTTTGTAGACTGAACCATTTCGGAGATATTCCTTATTATTTGTGACAGCTTTGAAAAACAACTTTCGTAAAATGGAACATCGTTATTCATTTTTATATGTTAACCGTGCAAAGAGGACGGAATCTCAAACCTTTAGATTTGACTATCGCTCAAAGCTTATTGTAATCTCATATTACCCTTGTACCTACAAGGAAATAAGCAATAAGATAATTTCTGCAAATGTTTATCTCAACTAACACGAAAAGGATATAGTAATAAGAGTTTGTAAGAATGGTTAGTACAACAGTAGAGAAAGGCATGCAACACACCAGATTTTTGAACATATATCTAATACAGAAAAACATTCATGGCCAAAGTAGGACTCGAACTTGTGACCTCTGCGCAGCGGAGCGCCAAAGACATTCACTTGAGCAACCACGGCTACGAGGGCTGGCGGTGTTTTTACTGTTTGAACTTTTGGGTTAAGTAACTGGATTTTTGTGGTTTGTAACTTATTTTCACATACACATTTACTCTCACATGTACACTTCCAGACTATGGAGAGTAGGTAAAGATTCTCATCCCCAACTGGGAATCGAACCCGGGACGTACGAGTGAGAAGTTAGCTCGCTAACCTGCATGGTCCTGCAGTCTTTGTTAGCGGTATAAGGTTATCCATTCTTACCCTCAGTACTGTTTGCACTAGTCCCAAAATTATAAATGTATAGTTATTCATTTCAAAAATGTAGATTTGTTCAACACACAAATTCTGACGTCATAAACACCAGGCTACTACAACTGTTACTGCTACCATAAGACCTATACAGTTTTCATAACTAACATTTCAGTACAATAAAGCAATGCTGATAAGTTGGCAATACATAAAAAAGAACATCGAAAACAGCGCCGCCTTTAGACTTACGCAGTCATTCAGGTGTCGAACTCAGTGCCTGTCTATGTGTGTGTGTGTGTGTGTATGTAGCAGCAGGACGAGAAACAGGGTAACCTTGCTTCTTCGATTTTTCACCAAATGTAAGTACTACCTGCTCTTTATTATAAATGTAAACCCGAAGAGATTCAACCATAGAAAATATCAAAAGTTTTTAGTGAAATTATAATTATTTTACTGGAGTTCAAAATGTGTTGATCTTATACACAAATCTGACATCTACATCAAACTGCGAAATATATTAACAATATTTTTGGTAACTGTCGAATCAAAATAAATTTGTTTTATTTTGTGGGTTGTTATACGGTTATTCAACGAATTTTATGATAGTTCTGTAATTTCGTAAAATAAGAACTATTGTGACGCAATGCCATGCTCATATACTGCTGAAATGGGGCAAATGTTAGCTATACTTACACTCGCACATTGACGTACATCTCTCGAATTATCCGATACCATAACATTCAGATTTTCAAAACAATGATTACTATTAGTAATCGTTTGCAGTGGATATGAATTAGTTATCTGTTTAATCTTGTGGGAATAGTTGATGTCTCCTGTAAAGTTTACAAATGTACGTCAATCAAATGGAAACCAATAACTTCCATTAAGGGTACTGGGTAATTATTTACAAAGCATGGGCCGGTAGAGAAAACATTAAATATACTGCAATGGATGCAGTTTTTATTGCTGATTACGATTTTGAGACTTTTATTTGGCGGTTAAGCTTCGTTTTTGATTTATGAGCAGTGGTACGATGCAGTGGTTTTATTTCGCTTATGCGATATTTAGGAAATAAATGTTTATAAACGAGTATTATGTACGCTAAAGTTGGCAATTGTTTACAAAATCGGCCACTCTAGAAAACGAATGAAACATAGTGCAATGGATGCAGTTTTTATTGATGATTACTATTTTGAAAGTTTTATTTGGTGAACTAGCTTCGTTTTCGTTTTGCCTGTGTTAGGTTAGGTTTAGTGTACGTATATGAGTGGGGTAACAGGGTCCTGTGTTATCGAAATTTTGCCCGTGTTAGGTTAGGTTAGGTAAATTATTTTTTGTTGTTTAACGACGCTGTCAATTGCCAGGATCACATCAGCGTCGCCGGTGTGCCGGAATTTTGTCCCGCAGGAGTTCTTTTACATGTCAGTAAATCTACTGGCATGGAGCTGTCGTTTTTAAGCACACTTAAAAACCATCGGCCTGGGCCGGGTTTGAACCCGCGACCTTAGGATCAGTAGGCCAGCGTCTAACCAACTGAGCCACCCAGACCGACATTTGGGTTAGGTTAATGTATGTATATGACTGAGGTAACAGGGTCCTGTGTTATCAAAATTTTGCCCGTTTTAGGTTAGGTTAGGTTATTTTATGTATATGACTGGGTGACAGAGTGCTGTGTTATCGAAATATTTACAACTTGAGCAGTGTTTATGCAACAATTTCAACGTAAATACATTAATCATCATACACCATTATTAATCGAGATTGGTTTTTCCTAACTGCTATTTTAAGACATACCTATATAGAATGTTTCACATATGGTGTCTATTCTTCGACCAGCACAAGACGAGAGTAGCGCAGTGCACTTAGTGCTGTCAATCTCCTTCCTTACTGAAGTTAAGATATATTACGTATGGACGCCGTATTTCTATGATCTGTGAGAATGAAGGATTCTTGCTGATTACAGTTCAAAGTATTAACATAGTATACCTATTCCGGGTGCGAGGGAACTTACTACACTCCTTCATTCATTTTTTTCTTTGATCAGCCGATTTCGAAAAAATAAATAGTTTTTGTTCCAAACTAGATGTCCAATTCCACAAGAATGTGCGAAGGTAATAGTTTGTTTCTTGTAAGATGCGTAGAGTAACTTTTCTATAACATAGTAATTGTGAGATATCACACAGAGTTTCTTAAAAGAATTAAAGGAATATTCCAAGCAGCTTTTTGAGACTTGAAGTAACTCGATAACGTTGCGTTGATGTTGGTCAGGGAACTGAACTGGTTTCTGGATATAAACAAATGTCAGTCGCTTTCAGGGTGGGGTAATGTTTTGGAAGCTAACGATTCTGATTGGTCTACACTCGCACAGTAAACGCGGAAGGAGTCGCGTGGTAATAGTAGCGAAGCATGTTTGTTTATGTACTGACCTACTGAAATGTCACTCACACAATCTGCAGTGTTGCTAGCTTGTTCTCCACAAAACTGAAATGCCTCCGTAGGAAACAGAGACAGTGACGTAAATGGACAATAAAATATGCAAATTTCAAAAAGTATGTGGAATAATAAATAGGGCATTTAGAAACAAAATACGTAAATAAACAAAGTTAAAGTTTTAAGTGATGGCTTACCTGTATTAGCGTACATAAGTGAGACTTGAACATTAACTAAAAATCATCAGAGTAAACTACAGACTTCAGAAATGAGATTATTAAGAAGTATGAAGGGACGTGCGAAGGAAGACAATAACAAATGAAAGTATAAGAGAAGAGTTAGGAATTTTTAATATGAATAACGCGCTAAAAGATTTCAAACAAAAGTGGAAGGAACATATTGAAAGAATACTAGGCAAGACTTCCTAAACAAATAATGCAATATCATACTAAAGGTAGGAAATCGGTAGGACTTTGAAGGTGGAACAGGCGGTTGATTGCCTATGCTGCGAGATGATGAAGAAGAAGAAGAAGGAGAAGGAGAAGGAGGAGAAATAGGAGGAGAAGGAGAAGAAGGAGAAGGAGAAGAAGGAGAAGGAGAAGAAGGAGAAGGAGAAGAAGGAGAAGGAGGAGGAGGAGAAGGAGGAGAAGGAGGAGGAGAAGGAGAAGACAAAGACGTAAGATACAAAATGTGTTCCAAATACCGAAATCTATCACAGGTTTAAATTAATTTAATTATTTCCTTCCGTACTGTATACTTTTTATTATTTATTGATACTCTTTAACTGCTGTGATTTTCAGCGTCCCGTTTTATATTGGGCGTGAATGACCCCTTAATTATATAGACAGACCTCAGGCTTCAGGACGCCCGGCTTTACTTCCCTTCCAAAGGAAGCCATCTAAGGACTTTTATGCCCGAAAATATCCATCACTTTCACGTCCTCGAGAACCAGAGGCAAGCAAGTTACCCCAAGACCACGATGGACAACCTTTAAAATTGGAATTGTGAAAAATTAAAAAAAAAGTTATTAATTTCTCTATTTCATATCTATAGTAAATAGGTAGCTATAGTAAGTATGCCACCCAAAACTTCGATGTCCAAATTTCGCCCGAAATGAACGTTAAATGCATTTTAAAGCATTTTTAGAAAAACATGTCCGTGAACGTGTGGGTGCGCTCGTGTGTGTTGAACAGCATAACTCAACAACGGAAGTTGGTTAAATATCAATTTTGCTGTTTAAGTTAAGCATCTTCCAAGGATGCAGCAGGAAGATTTCTAAGAAAATGTCCCACCCCTAACTACCCTTTGTATGGAACATTTGTCGACAACTTTAATTTTCTCAAAAATGCCAAACATTGTGTTTTTTCTAAGAGTTGTTCTAAATACCTGCATTGAAACAGCGGGGACTTCTAAATTTGCCCCTCCATTTCCAGGGGGCGCTGGCTAGCAGTTCATGCCTTAATCGATAGATGTCATCACTGTAGAGCGTGCGGAAATTCGGAAGTGTTTGATCGTTTTCTACTTCAGCACTACGATGAAGCTAATACGTAAAACAGCTACTCTTTATCCTTCCCTCTCTTCAGTTTATACATCGCCTATTATATCTTTGGTAGCGTCATTTTACCGTAAGAGCAATTGGTTATCAGTAATAACGTTGACTTGGTTATAGTGTTTATTTTGGGGTTGGCATAATATGTCGGAAAGATTAACTCCAATTTTCCATTATTTGGCATAAATTATATTCCTTCACGAGCTTCATATTTGTGTGCTAAGATTCTGACTCATCTTTTATGTTCAGCAGTTATGCAGATGTCATCCAGAATGAATGCTTTATGGGTTATTCCCTGTGGACAGAGGTGTCCCAGATACTACAACATTGTAACAGAAAAAAAAAAAAAAAAAAAAAAAAAAAAAAAAAAGAATTCATTCAAGCCATTTTGAGAAAATGCCTTCCTTTTTTTTTAATATGTTGCACATAAATCTTAGTTTGGGGTGAGGAATGCTCTTGAAAATCATGTCATATCCCTATAAAATGCTGAAATTAAATACGTAATTTCGTATTAACCGACCTTTCGTTTTTAGTTTGCTCATACACAAACAAGGGTGAACGCGGACCTTTTTCCAAAAATGCTTTTTTTTGGTTCAGCAGGCCTTGAAACAAGTTATGCTGTGTGAAATCTCGATTCTTGGGTAGATTACAATATATTAAATAGGAGAGAATCAAAACAGAACACTTTGAATTAAATGTCGACCAGTTGGTGGTTCGTGCAAGGACAAATATATGTATATATTTGATTATTTAAGCTTTTATCGTAGATCTGGTATCAGAAGAATGATACATAATGTGTTAACGTTTAAATATTTTGTATCCATAATCGATTCAGCTGATACACATTTTATGCCTTTTTGAAAATTGGTATTTCGTGGATATTTTTGCTCCTGCACGTCACAATAGGCATGTTTACAACAAAACTAGATGTCCAGCATAAGGTGTTCGCCTGATCAGCTGCAGTTCCGGTTGGTATGGACAACAGAATTACCCAGGTCACCTTAGGTGTTTTGTCAAACAAGGTGGGTGGGTATATCCGTGGTAATATGAGATTGCGGACAGTTATCCAGGTGCTTTCCTAAGACCATTCACTCACTATTTGGGGATACTTCCGGGGTAGCATTTGCTGCTTTTATGTGCGACCTTCAGAATCTGGATCCACGAAACCATCTAAGCACGGCCTTGTTCATCAAATCAACTCTGACCGTGAAAATGTGCATATACTAACCTATACATGTTAAAATGAGCCTAAAGTTTAACCAATAATATTTTAAAAGAAGTATACAAATGTTGAACACTAGGTCTTAACATTAAAACAAGCAGAAAATGCTATTTAAATATGTCCGCAAATATACAGTATTTAGTTTCTATTGGAAGAACATTTCACAAAAATAAATTACACGTTTCAAATTTACAGCTCATTAAAAGCGGTTTAACTTATAGAATCATAGCTAAATTTTTATAACATTATGCTCTTGCGTGAATTCTTCGGACCTTTAATATGTTGTCGAATGACTTCGTAATATTCCATGAATAATCGCTGTATTTATAATTCCCAGTTCTCGTATGCCATAATGTCGTATATACTCAATTTTTACTTTCTCTACTGGTAAGTAGGAGATAAAAAGAAATCATTTTTAGAAAAAAGGTCTGTCAGTCTAGGTGTCTGTCAGTGTGTGTGTCTGTCAGTCTGTGGACAGCATAACTCAAACACGAAAAGTCGGTTAAAAAACAAAGTTGATATTTAAGTTTAATATATTTCAAGGATGCGACACGAAGATTTTGAAGAAAATAGCCCCACCCTAAACTACCCTTTACATGGAAAATTTTTCGAAAATTTTGATTTTCTTGAGAATGACTGTAACGATTTTGTTTAAAATACCATGTTTAAGATATTTGTATGGCAAATGAAATGTATATTTTGAATTTTCAGGCTATAGCCTATGGAGCCCTATTTACTCTGGATGACTTTTGAATAACTCGTAAACCGTAAGAGATAGACAAAATTTTACTGTACCCAAAATGTAGATCTCGCTAAAACACACAATTTATATCTAAATAATTTTTTACAAAGTGAACCATTTAGGAGTTTCGGAAAACAAAACTTTTGTGAAATGGAACATCGCTGTTCATTTTTTATATGTGAAGTGTGCAAAGAGAAGGGAATCTCAAAGCTTTAAAAGATTTGACTATAGCTCAAAGCTTACTGTATTCTAATATTCCCTTGTACCTACAAGGAAATAAGCAATAAGATAATTATGTACAAATGTTCATTTCCACTAACACGAAGAAGATATAGGAATAAGAGTTTGTAAGAATGATTAGTACAAGAGTAGAGAAAGTCATATGAGTGTAGCACATCAGATTTTTTGCAATTGAGCTGTGAATACAGGTTATGTCTAAATTCCAATATACGTGCAGACAAATTGATTTGCTGCACTGTAATTTAAATTTGGACACCTCCACATAATACTGTTTCCCCCACCCTAGTTACAGCTTGTTCACACTGTCCAGTTTTGAATAACGCTTCGTCTATTGTATATCGCTAATGTTATCAATATTTAACGGATCTTTTATGTGACAAGTAAGTATGGCTCGTGCCGTAAATTCAGGGGTGCCTACATGTCACACTGGCAGTCAGTACTAATGACTATCATTTTCACGGACGTGTCCCTGTCGTCGTGTAAGTAATTACTGCCCTTAAGACGAGAGGGGGTGGAAATGTCAAAGATTCCCTCCCTCCTTCCCATTCGCACGTAAAAAATATATGATCACCCTTCTCGCACACTATGTAATCTTTTTTGTTTGGCACAATGTGCCACGCGAGGGTCGTAGTGTTTGTGGAGACATCTGCCACAGCATGGGGTCGGGCGTTATGACAGGTATTGGAAGCAGCGTGTGAATGCAGCCAGGACAAAGAAGTCTGCTACTGCAGAAACTCTCGCTCGGTTCTCGTCTACTTTACAGACGAATTTTCTACTAGTAGAGTTCAACACTGTAGTTCTAAGACATTGGCTGGAAATACGAACAAAAACAATATATCTATATCACCAATATCTCCCTGGAGACGCTTACGTAATTAGCTGTTATTCCCCAACCTACTCCTTCAGTCGCAGGGTGAATTTGCTCTTGCCTGTGACTGTAGAAACACAACCAGACATGGTAATTTCTAGTCATAAATTGAATTTTCTGGAAATGTCCTGAAATCCGGCCCAGACCGATGCTTAAAAACGACAGCTCCATGTCATTAGATTTACTGGTCTATAAAAGAACTCCTACGGGGTGAAATTCCGGCACACCGGCGAGGCGATGTGATCCTAGCAATTGACAGCGTCGTTAAACAAAACAAAAAAAAAATAATTTCATTACATTCTGGATGACTTTTGTATAAATGGTAAACAGTAACACACACACACAAAGTTAACTAAATACAAAATATATATCTCGTTAAAAGCAGAATTTATGTCAAATAATTACTTTTGGTTTGAGTGAACAATTTCCTAGATATTATTTATTATTTGTTTGAATTTGACAACAATACTTGAACTTTTCTCAAATAGGAATACGTTATTCGTTTTTTTTTTTTTTTTTTTTTTTTTTTTTTAATCTCTTCTCTTTCTAAAGAGAACGGATCGCACAGTCACCAGCTCTTAAAATATTTCACTATCGCTTAAAGTGTACTGTATTCCCATATTCCCCTTGCACCTTCAAGGTATTGATATCTTGGTACCTTGTTCCTCTCTATTAAAATGTCACTTGAAGTAGAATGCAACGTTTTGCATGGAAATGACACAGACCACTGTTTTGTTTATGGTTGATTGTTATACTAAGTCAGTTTTCATACAGTTTATAGTGTTCGAGGTCAAAGGTGTCCCTTGTGAACTTTGTCGATGTTTTTTGGGTCATCCCGTATATCATTTGAGGAAGCTATGATTTCCGTGCTGAAATTTGTATGGTAAATAAAAAATCTGATGTACTGCACTCACATGACTTTCTCTACTCTTGTACTAACCATTCTTAGAAACTCTTATTCCTATATCATCTTGTTGGTTAAGATAAACATTCGTACAAATTATCTTATTGCTTATTTCCTTGTAGGTGCAAAGGAACCTTTAGAATACAGTAGACTTTGTGCGATAGTCAAATCTTTTAAAGCTTTGGGATTCCGTTCTCTTTGCACACTTAACACATAAAAACATGAACAACGATGTTGTATTTGACGAAAGTTTTAAGTTTTTCGAAACTCACACACATAATAAGGAATATCTCCGAAATGGTTCAACCTACAACAAAATTTATGGAGACATAAATTGTGTATTTTAGCAAGATCTACATTTTTTGTATAGTATGACTTGGTCTATCTCTAACAGTTTACCAGTTATGCAAAAGTCGTCTAGAGTAAATGCGACTACAGGGGCTATAGGCAGAAAATTCAAGATATAAATTTCATTTGTCATCAAAATATCTCAAACATATGGCATTTTAATCAAAATCGTTAGAGCCATTTTCCAGAAAATCAAAATTTTCGAAAAATTTTCCATGTAAAGGGTAGTTTAAGGTGGGGCTATTTTCTTCAAAATCTTCGTGTTGCATCCTTGAAAGACATTAAACTTAAATACCATCTTTGGTTTTTAAGCGAATTTTCGTTTTTGAGTTATGCTGTCCACAGACATAGACTCAGGGGGTTTCTAAACATATTTCCGGTGAAATCTTGACATTCAATTTTTGTGTGGAATACAATACTTCCCCTACTTACCAGTAGAGAAAGTAAAAATGTATTGTAAATGCTTAAGATTCGCTATTATTTTGCCGAGCTTCTGGCACATGTCTCAAGGCCATAGGATAATGATATGGAGTTTTGGAACAACATTCTCCGGCTCGATACTTATTACGGCGAGCGGATGTAGGCGCTCTTGAGGAACCATTGTGCTGGAGTCATGGTGTAGTCAATACGACACGGAAGCGGCGCAGCAGTCCGCATCTCAGAGTCACTGCGAGTCACATGCTACAAACCTTTGAATCTCTTTCAGACACCCCCCCCCCCCCCTCTTAGGTGTAACATTCTGTGAAGTCTCATCCCATCCCGCATAAGCAGACCGGAAACGGAACCAGAACTGAATGTGCTGCAGCTTGAATGAGCTCTAGAGTGAGAGAGAGAGAGAGAAAGAAAGAACATGGGGGAGAGGGATGTCTATTCTACATTTCCCTTATACTGAAAGGGAAAGAGGATGAGAAGCGAAAAAAAAATCCTCTTGTCTTGCATCTAGCGTTTCCATCTTGTTCCTCAGATCCAAACATGGAACTAGTGAGAGTTTGGAGCAATGTCGCAGTTGACGCAACAATGACCTAACCTTCTGTCGAACTCCACACATCAACATTGTTTATTATGTACCTACTGCAGATTTCAGTTTAAGGTTACTCAATTGTAAAATTTGAAAACCCACAGCTTTTACTCCATTGATTTAAATTTTGACCCAGTATTTATGACGTTATTAGCAAAATAGTTCTAAAAATGCAAACTTTCTACTTCTCCAATAATTAGTGATGCTTTACGTAGTTACTAGGCAGTAAAAGATATACTTTATATCCTAAGGAAGCAAAAAAGCGCCACCAAAACAAAATATATGTTCAACAAAAACTATACTTTAATAATCATTTGTATCTCAGTTTTCTTCTTTATCATATGCATTATTACAAGGTACAGTTTTCAGTCACCTCGTCTTGATATTTTCGACTTCCTTGTTACGATAAACTACAGTGTCCGCTAAGGACCTGGGAGACCCCTACATCTATTTAAACCTTCTAGTTTTCGAATTAACGCGCCTATGCAAGCGCCTGACTAAGGACATCTATACCTTGTTCCACTCTTAGATGACAGTGTGGAGTTAAATGGGATATATCTGTCTCTATCTAGCGCATACAAGTTGCCATTAGTCTCGTCCTTTTCTACCTTCGCGCTGTTGCCAGGTTCCTAATAGCATGGTATAAATATTCAGTTGTTATAAATTTCAGGTTTCAACACATTATCCTACGCAGAATTTTTTCCTCTACTAGTTTATACTCTTTTTAGAGTCATTATACATTTCTATAGGCCCATATTTCTTCAAAAAACATTTTTTTCAATAGAAGTCCGATGTGTGCTGTTTCTATACTCATCACGCACTAACTAACAAACTGCTAGAATGCGTCTATATTTTGTTCTTAGGTAGAGTAAACCATAGTGCTACTACCTGCCCACTTTGAATTCTCTATGTTTACTCAGTTAAGTGTTGCAATTTTTTAACTTAAATGTTTTCGGAAAATTTTATATCTGTGCACTGCAAAAGTTACGCAGTGTGAAACTTTTTTGTTATTGAGTTCACATCAGGGAACCAGCGAGAACAAATGTTGACGAGGGTTGGAGAAAGTTTTAAAATAAACCAAAAGGCTGTAACTTCTTTCTTTCATCGAGTAGGGCAAACAAAAGGTATTCATCTATTCAGCGTATTCTCGCGCCAGGCTTGACACAGAAGATAGTGTAAGGAGCAGCACTAGCATTAGTTCGAAAGAAGTCGGTGTGTAACTGTGTGGAATCTATGAGCTGTTATCGCGTTATTTATTTAATATTTTCCGTAAATATTTGTAGCTATGGAGGGGGAAGCTAGGAAGAGACGATATATTGGTAAATTAAGAAGTAAGGAACGCCAAATAATTATGGAGGTGTTGCATTATTTTTCAAGTAAAATGCGTGTAAGTAAGGCAGTAAAAGAAACAGCTAAGGCTATCGGGTGTTCAGAAGCAGTAGTGTATAGGATTAAAAAGAAAGTATTGAAAGGACCTCTAAGAACACCATCGAAAAAGAAAGCAAAAAGGGCGGGGAAAAAAAAAGAAGTATATAGTGAATAGTGCAATGTGGAGTGCGGCGAATTGTTCATTCTTTACAGTTTGCAAATATTCCACCCACGCTGAATATCATTTTGTCACAGTTCAACAGTGATGATACCCTACCAAATTTCTCAAGGGCCACTCTTAGTCGGTTCTTACATGATTTGGGGTCCGAATATGAAAGAAGGGGTAACAAATGCATATTAATAGAAAGAGACGATACCATCAGATGGCGACATAAATATCTAAAATACGTAAAAAGGTTTAGGGACCAGGGGAAATCAATTGTTTATACAGACGAGTCATTTGTAAATTTAGGTCATACAGTAACAAAGTCATGGAGGGATACCAAAGTTAAAAGTGTCCGTCAAGCAGCAATTGAAGGACTAAGTACAGGACTCTGGTCACCTCGAGTCGCGCGCGGAGAAAGATTCTCAACTAGTAACATGTTGCAACACTGCGCTCCATTTAACGTGTACTGTCATCTAATGGTGGAACGCGCTTTAATATTACATGTTACTTGACTGTTTGTTGGAGTGATAGCCTTATGTTGTTTATTTCATTAACTGCAAGAATGACTAATCGGCAGGAATGTGTCGCAGAACTCCACCAAACTTTGCGCGCCGACTCCCATTACAGTTTGTCCAGAGCGTCCTGACGCTCGACATGCGCGAGAGAGGAGAAATTAAGGAGAAGTCTCTGAGTGGTGGGGAACAGGCGAGTGATGTCAGTCACATACTCAAGCGATGTATCTTTACGTATTATAAACAATTATCACAATGAGAGCGAGCGATGCACCTCTGCTATTATGCAAGTGGGCACGTCTCTTCTATTAAGCATCTATACTTCAGGAGGGAGTGTCACGACAATCTGGACAAACTGTACTTATTATTGACACATGCTTTTCCTCGTTAGGTGTGCCCGCCTCGGTAGCGTGATGGTTAGCGTGTCTGCCTCACGTTCAAGAGGTCGCGAGTTCGAATCTCGCTTAGGGTAAGTTATCCGGGTAAGGTTTTTTTCCGAGGTTTTCCCTACCTTGAGAAGACGAATGTCGGGTAACTTAAAGCTCCATGGACCTCGGGCTCATTTGAGCATCATTTCACCCAATTCATTTCATTCATTCGTCCGATATGACACAATGTTGGAGGACGTTAATTAAAAAAAAAAAAAAAAAAAAGTTTTCGTTAGTTGTACAAGATTGCTTTGTCATTGCAAGTAGATGTTGCTATGTCTCACAAACAGGAGTAAAAGGTATGATTTACAAAATTCCAAAAATTCGGAAGAAGTTAATCATTCACCTTGTGATGATGACGTCTTATCCGTGTATGACAATTTGCATGAATTAAATGATTCCAATTCTGAAGATAAACTGAAAATGAAATATTTAGATCATAAACTGATTATAAACAAGAGGATTGAGGCAATGTATAACATAATAACATGTATTTTATAGGTAACGTATGCTTGTAACATTATTATTATTATTATTATTATTATTATTATTATTATTATTATTATTATTATTATTATTATTATTATTATTATTATTATTATTATTATTATTATTATTATTATTATTATTATTATTATTATTATTATTATTATTATTATTATTATTATTATTATTATTATTATTATTATTATTATTATTATTATTATTATTATTATTATTATTATTATTATTATACTAAGTGTATTATTTGTCCAACATTACGTGTTTCAGTTATGCTGTTTACACATAGACACACACACACACACACTCTCTCTCTCTCTCTCACGCGCGCGCACACACACACACACACACACACACACACACACTCCCTAACTCATTTGCTCATTCACTCCTTCCGTCCAATAATTTCATAATTTACTCCCGATCCGTGATTGGGAAGCGTATTCAATTTTTTGTAAATTCTTACATAAACACCAAGTAGTCAGCACAATCAGCCCACCTGTTTAATATTCCTCTTTTGATCCTCAGATTATCGTTTTGAATATGTTGCTTTTTCCTCCTTCTATTTCTTCTAAACTGCATAGCCATATCGTGACAGATCTACCAGGAAATACTCAAAGAAACGTGTGGCGGAGAGTTAACCATCAAGATCTCATCCCTCTTCATACCATAGTACTTCGTCACAAGTCACGAATCACAGGGAGCAGTGCAGGGCAACTGTACCTCTGCCACCTTGCTTCTATACGAGTTCACAGAGGGAGCGTGTAGGGCCACTCTTGACGATAGATGGCATTAGGGTGTCATCCAGTCCATCTGCTTAAATTATCTGTGGATAGATGGCACAGCATTCACTATTACCATCTATTTATAATTTATACCATTGTTTAAGACTTAAGATGGTACTTTGGGCCCAAGTATTAAATATTCATTCCGGTATTAACCTTGGAGGCTGAGGGAAAACAAAAGAAAGGACAAACAAACAAAAACCAGTCAGATTGGTCTAATTCTTGACTGTTGGAGACCTTCTACTGCCGGCTTCTTTGATAAGTTTCGAGAACAGACCGGCACTTCACTACAAAAACGAGCCGACCAGTGTTGAAGTCAGGGTTGAGACAAGTCAATTTTTGGAAAAGTTGTTAGTTGAGCAGTATTATCGTTTTGTTTCAAGGTTACGATAAGACAGCACAGCTGTGAGATTCGAGTTCACAACGACTTGTAAATTGTGTTAAGGATAGAACACAAACTGTTTTTGTGATTCAGTTTTAGAACGGGAATAAAATGACAGCAAAAGTAACTGAAGTTTGTCATAAGTCAAGCCAAGCAAGCCAAGAAATTACAAAATAAACTCTTGATACATTTTTACACACAGCTGTATTTGGTAAAAGCTTGTAGAATCGTACTCCTGCATCCTTCTCACATAGGTACATACATGTATATACAGCGCTGTGCTGGAGTCTACAATATCACTTCTGAATAAAGAACATGCCCACATGTGCCTAAAAAGATATCCAAGACGTTATACTGTCCTATGTGAGGCGCAGAAGAATAAAAAAGAAGGTTGTACGTGTGGGTGTGTTCGGAAATGTCTAGTGAATTGAATTTTCAGGCAGCAGACAAAAACGTTTTTTCTTCGCTCTTTATTGCTCTCCCTTCCTTTCAATAAAAAGGAGCTATAATGTATAATGGAAAATGCTTTCAAGAGAGTAACCGTCATAAGAGGGTGCATTTGTAATACTGTGTGTGTGTGTGTGTGTGAGTGTGTGTGTGTGTGTGTGTGTGTGCGTGTGTGTGTGTGCACGCACGCGTGTATGTGTGTGGTTGGCGAAGCTCTCGTTAAGTGGTAAAGTGTAAGCTACATTTCAAAATTATGATGCACATGAAGTTTAGACATCTGGCTTTGTATTCCCTTGCAAAAAACATCACATGACTTTCTCTACCCTTTAGGCCTTATTAGTAGATATACAAACTCTTTTTTATGAAAATTCGTTTTAGTCGAGATAAACTCTGCAGAAATAGTACATTACACATTTCTAATAGATACAAAGGCAGAAGCGTTAGTCAGATATTTAACAAGTGAACGCTACATGTTGCCATCTCTTTCCGTGACATCACGAGAAACAAATGAACAACTATAGACAGAATTTAAATATAACAAATTGTCGAACAGTTCCAAAGTTGTGACTCATATTTCACAAACGGCTTATGCTATTCCCAGACAATTTAACGTGTACGTTTTATTTGTCAATTAAATAGACTTAAACAAATAACATTGTGACCAAAATCAATAGAGCCGTTTTTGAGAAAATTCACATTTGGAAAAAAAGAGTTCTATGTATAGGATAGCTTGCGACGGGGAATGTTACTGAAAATCTTGATGTTATGTTCATGACAGACTGTAGTGTTTCAGGGCCCGTCAACAAGGTGATCAGGGCCCTCTTGAAACATGCTAAACTGAAACACCATATCTGGTATTTCGCAGATTTACCTTTATAAATGCCTGTCTCTCTAACCACCCTCTCCTCTTTCCCAGCCTCTACTGATTATCTCTCTTCCTCATCTCTTCTCTCCCTCGCTGTCTCACGCTCTCTCCCTCTAACCCCTCTCACGCTCTAACCCCTCTCACGCTCTAACCCCTCTCACGCTCTAACCCCTCTCACGCTCTAACCCCTCTCACGCTCTAACCCCTCTCACGCTCTAACCCCTCTCACGCTCTAACCCCTCTCACGCTCTAACCCCTCTCACACTCTAACCCCTCTCACGCTCTAACCCCTCTCACGCTCTAACCCCTCTCACGCTCTAACCCCTCTCACGCTCTAACCCCTCTCACGCTCTAACCCCTCTCACGCTCTAACCCCTGTCACGCTCTCTCCCTCTCACGCTCTCTCCCTCTAACCCCTCTCACGCTCTCTCCCTCTAACCCCTCTCACGCTCTAACCCCTCTCACGCTCTAACCCTCTCACACTCTAACCCTCTCTCTCACGCGCTCTCCCTCTCAGGCTCTCTCCCTGTCACGCTCTCTCCCTCTCATGCTCTCTTCCTCTCACGCTCTCTCCCTATCACCCTCTCCCTCTCACGCTCTCTCCCTTTCACGGTCTCTCCCTCTCACACTCTCTCCCTCTCACACTCTCTCCCTCTCACTCTCGCCCTCTTCCTCTGTCCCTCTTTCTCACTTCTGTCTCTCTCCCCCTCTCTGTCTTACACACTCATACACATTCATATAACTTCCTGAAAAAAATGTTTGTTTTTTATTATTTTACCTATTTTATTTATTATTTTTAGTTGTCCTCAGAAATCTCAAAGTATGTACTTCCGGTGATATCTGGGTATCAAATTGCATACTACTACTATTACTGCATACTAAAATTAAAATTGAAAACGCAATAACTAAGCTTTTATGGTGAGATATATACTGAAGACGTTCTCGGGATTTAAGCCAGTCGATGAGTTGCTTGGTCAAACGCCGATGTTTCGGGAGCAAGCATCTCTCCCATCTTCTGGATGCTGACACTTTGAGCGTGTTCTAAATTCAAAGAATATCTACAGTATGTCGGTATTTAACTTAGTATCTTCCAAGAATGTGGAGTGTTAAAGAAAATACCTCCAACTGACACTATACTTTACATTGAATATCTCTTTATTTTATTTTTTTTTTTTTTTATTTTTCAAAAAATGGCTCTAATTATTTTGGTTAAAATGCTGCGACGCTGACGGCAGCCGCACGCCTCAAAGACTCAAGTGAAGCTACCTCACACCACTGTTTATAAATAGTGGCCCAACGACAGCGCAGTGGTCAGAACAATGCATTTCCAGATTGTTCCAGAAACTTTCGATTGCCGGATTATTGCCAAGAAGTTTGAGAAAAATCCAAACTACGTTATTCTCCGCTATTTAAGCCAGTCGAGATGGCGAGAGCAGTCAGTTAGTTTTAAGTGCATCGTCAGACACTTGTAGACACTGAGTCGTCGCGTAGGAGTTGTTGTGTGAAGCAGTTTTAGTGAGTGATCGTGAAGCCTGCAGCTGTGAGGTAGAGTAGAACTGAAAGATAGTGAAGTATATGTCAAGGTTGCGATAGATAGAAGAGCTCTGAGTTGTTTAGTGCACGACGATTGGTCGATTATGTTACGATAAAACACAGGTTCGTGTTTTTGTGCTACAATTTTAGAAGAGAAATAAAGTGATAGAGTAGCTAGACTTTGTCATTAGCCCCACTATTCTATGTTGCACGAGAAAAAAAAATGTATAGTTTAAATTGGCTGTGTATAGCGAAAGAAGTCCTATTCATTTTAAATCACTTTTGTATAATTTGTAAGTCGTAAGAGATAAGCTCTTACTACATAAAACATTAGATGTATTTAAAACGTGTATGACGTCGAGCTCGGCGCACAACGATGCACGGATGGGGCCAAGCTACTTCACACCACATGCTGTGGCAAGCTGACAAAGACGTTCAAGGGAGGGCGGGACTGCTCTGTGTGCGTGACTGTAAACAATCGAGGTGGCAGAAACAAAAGTGGTGTTGAGAACTTCGTAAGACTTCTAGCAGTTATTTCCGGTGCGTGTGTGTGTGGAACTCGAGTAAGGTCCATGTGACTTCATCTCCAGAATATAAGGAGACCTGAGAAAAACAGTTGCAGTGTGTCTTAGAGTTGAGTTATGGACTTGAGTCGGTCACTGCATCAGTAAATGTGAGACAGCTTGCGTTTCTGTGTAAGAAAATTCAACGAGCGTTGCGAGTGATCGTAACACCGTAATTAGGGTATGAAAGACTGAGGAAGTGAAGAAAGACACTAAAAGGACTGAGTAAGGTTACGAGAAGTAAAACGTGTGACTTGTGATAGCCCGAAGGACTGTTGACTGTGTTGACGAAAAGAAAACTGCGTATTTGTGTAGGTGTATCATATCTGTATAGTTTATTTTCTTCTAACTCAATGCACAACAACACAGTTCTTTTTTACCTTCGTGATATAACTCACAACTGTTTTCTTCTTGTAACCTTGACTCACTCATTTCTTTATTCACTTTTTTTGTCTCTCAAACACTAATTCTGACAGTATGATCACTGAAGATTACTAAAGCTGCTTCGCTATCTTCCTTTCGACGCGACGGTTCTCTCAGGACGACCGTATACACAGCTGACACACAAAAATTAAAAACTGACTGCTGCGACAACTCATTCCTGTAATTAACTCATTCTCGTTGCCTAGCCTCCTTATATAGCGAGGATGACGCAACACGGACTTTTCTAGCGCTTCACCTTTTCTGGCCACTGGACGCCTCCTGAATAATCTCGAAAACTCTTTGACATGTCGCTCTCATTGTAACGTGTTGGCAGTCGCACGAGGCAGCCTGACCTTTGATATGCGCCGCGTCTGGTACGTGGTGTGACGTAGCTTGATCCGGGCCATCGTTTGTTGTGCGTCGCGGCCGACAACACAATATAAATTGTGAAACCGCGTCCTCGGCGCTGGTTGCCATCTGCCGCTATCATAGAAAGGTGCAGATAAAATCACAGAACATTTTTAAAGCTACCTTTAAAGGCTTTACTTACCAACTTCATGAAAGAAGATGCTGAAACTGGCTACCGTCGTTTTCCATACATTTTTGGACCTCTTCAGGAAGCTATC
Source organism: Tenodera sinensis (assembly GCA_030765045.1). Lineage (NCBI taxonomy): Eukaryota > Metazoa > Arthropoda > Insecta > Mantodea > Mantidae > Tenodera > Tenodera sinensis. The sequence continues at coordinate 105,179,255 of CM060968.1, read as the reverse complement.
CATCGCTCGCCGTAGTTCAGGTTGAGAAATGCTGGCAATTTCCTGCCGGATAATGTAATTCTTTCAGGAGGTGTGGATTTGCTTTGTGCACTTTGTTTTAAGTTAGCCCCGCGATAGAGGTCGAAGGGGGTTAGAGGAGCCCCAGATATAGGTCTATGTTTAGGAATTCAAATCATAACAGGACTATTTCTAGCTATACACTATTCAGCTCATATTGATTTAGCCTTCTCTCGGGGGGACCGAGAGGGCCACAAATCTCTGTTAATATTTGTCTGAAACAGTTTCAATTGTTGTCGTAGAAATAGTGGCCGTATGAGCTGCTGAAAAAATGCAAAAACACGCTTCCCCTCTGTCATTTCTCTTAAAAAGGGGGGGGGGCCGGGGCCTGGGGAAATTGAATTCTCGAGTGTGCAACGTCAATTGTTCTCCATTAATGGCACACCATACACCAATATTTTCGTCATAAAGCGGCACTCAATGAAAAATATTAGGTTTCTCAGAGCTCCCCTTTCTATATCTCAAACCTACTATATTCATTTTATACCTATAACAAAATGTACATCAAAACCATTTCTGGAAATGTATGTCTCACGTAAATACAGTCTCGCCACAAAAAAAAAAAAAAAAAAAAAAAAAAAAAAAAAAAAAAAAGCGCTTGTAAGAATGAGTTTTTTTTTTTTTTTTTTTTTTTTTTTTTTTTTTTTTTTTTTTACTTACTTATTTTAATCAGGAAAAAATTTGCTTGGTGCCGGTACAGAGGGGCCCGGCTTACTTAACCGAGAAAATGTTTAATATATGTTATTCTTGTGCCACTCCTGATGGTGAGATGACTTTATTATTTGGTATACCATAGAATGTCTGCATCAATTTTGCATAAATACGACCAGGCATAATGAGTTACAAATTTCTTTAAATAAATTACTTTCATTTAGTTAAATTTAACGTCAGATAAAAATTAACGTCTTAATGAGCATTTAGCGGTTAGTTTTTACTTGGTCTGCCACCTACCTACATATAATGGAATTATTATACCGGGTGGAGGGAAAGAAACGTTTCGCCGAAAAAAACACAAATATTTGAAGACATCTAGTTTCTTACGAATGGATATAAATGGTTTATTATTTCATTAACTTGCTCCAATATTGTGTGAATAATGATGTAGTGCATTTATACATTAATTCGAATGAATTTGGTCACAATTTAATGTTAAAATGTCATGCAAAGTTTAATCTCTTAGAGACACTTGACAATGTTAAGAGTTGCACTGAACAAATTACACTGATTTTCCTCTTCTAGATTTCCAACACATTACATTTCTTATTTTACCTGTTACGACTGCTTAGCAAGTCATCTCTACAGAATAGGTATCTCAGCCTCACCAATATGTGTCCTGTGTAACGATCCAGCAGAAATGAACGAAGACCACTTGAAGACCTGTGAAGCATTAAGATCAGACGAAACTACAGTTCAAAAGTATTGGAAAGCACGAATGGTAATGGCTTCATTGCCAGATGCAAGGCACTAGAAAACAACATTTTACCTGTTACCAAGAATTGCTATTTATTTTCCTAAACCATAAGACAGAAGCAGCTTCTTTCATAAGCCTTCAAAAGTATTTCAAAACTTTATATCAATAACTGCAACGATATAAACCAGACAGAGAGAAAATAAAGCTAATTTACGTGCATCTTAACTTGTAAAATGAAATAAAAAGTAAAGTTTATTTATATTAAAAGGAAAATAAATATTACAATAAAACGATTACCCAGAGAAGAAATGAGTCGACTAAAGCTACGCGGAGGCTAATATATAGATGTTTAAAAAATTGTCCGATATTGCAACAAAAGTTGAGATTGTTCAAAACTAGAAGATATGTTCCTATAAACATTTGTCTGGAAACAACTACTTAAGAGATACGAGCCAGTTTAGCAAAATGTGCATTGTAGGCACATTTTCGATAGGTTTGGAATACACCAATGTCCTTAAATGTCCCCATAACCCTAATGGATTGAGGTCCAGCAAACGGGGAGGCCATACTACTGGACCTTCTCGATCAATCCATTGTCCATTAAATGTTTGATTTAGGTATTAGCACACGATGTGTACAAAATGGGGTCGTGCTAAACCACAAGCGTCGTCTTTCCACAAGTATAACTCCTAAAGCACGGGTAACTCATCGCGCAAGAATCGATGACACATAGCACCTGTTAATCTCTTGGGTAAAATGTATGGTTCTAGGAGTCTGTCACCTACAACTCCTGCCCACATATTGAGACTAAAGCGATCCTGATGCTAGACCAAACATTTAATGAACGATGGATTGGTCGAGGTGGTCCAGTAGAATGGCCTTCGTGTTCGCCGGACCTTAACCCATTGAAGTCCTGGCTATGAGGGCAATAAAAGGCATTGATGTATGTCAAACCGATCAATAATGTGGATACATTACAAATTGTTGTAACATGGTTTATATCTGAAAATGTATTTGTTTCTGGACATATGCTTATAGGAACATTAATTTTAGTTTTCGCCAATCCCAAGTGCTGTTGTAATATCGGACACTTATCGGATTCCAAAACTTCTGCATTGGAATTTTTCTTTGGAAGAGATAGAAAGTGGAGTCCCCACAGAAGCACATAGAAGAATAAGTGTTTGTAAGAATATTTTGTACGAGTGAGTAGAGAAATCATGTGAGCGAGGCACACAAGATTTTTTTCTATCTCAAATGTTACAATATTTATAACACTTTAAATTCGAAGTGACTTTTGAAAGGCATTATTCTATTATGAAAAGCAAAATGGAAGTGTAGTTGTTATTTGTATAGCAAATAACGGTGGGTATCTGTGTTTTTGATAGTCCAGATCTGCGTGAAGCTAATGAAACAGTCGTACATACATACAGTCTACCCCAACTCCACCCTGGCATGCCTATCCACTATGTGTTACCATGGTGGGCGGAGTGGATGCAAATAAGCTTTGATTCACAGACCCCTGCTTCAGCAAGTCGAGGAAATTATTAATATTCTTGCCAAGGAACGGTTTTCTTTATAAAACAAAAGAAAGAGGATTTCCACTGCCTGCCCCTCTGGGTGAACGCTCGGCTCTGAGAATAATTTTTAATTGTAACAAGCCAGTTTTCTGCGACAGAGATAAACTGCTGCCATTACATGCTAATTCGATGATATATCAATAATACGTGGTAGCTCATGAATCTAGTGACACTTATTCCACAGCAATTAATATTTAAAAGCATGTACACATGGATGACTCGCGACTTAAATAAAAAAAATCTGATATGCTTCACTCACTCTTGTACTAACCATTCTTACAAGTCTTATTCCTATATCTTCTTCGTGTTAGTTGAGATAAACATTTGTACAAATTATCTTATTCCTTATTTCCTTGTATGTGCAACGGGGATATGGGTATACAGTAGGCTTTGAGCGATAGTCAAATTTTTTAAAGCTTTGAGATTCCTTTCTCTTTGTATGGTTAACATAAAAAAATGAATAGCGATGTTGCATTTGAGGAACGTTTTGTGAAACTGACACAAATAACAAGGAATATCTCCAAAATGGTTCACAAGAAAATATATATTTAGAAAACAATTGTGTGTTTTAGCAATATTTACATTTTTGTGCAGTAAGAATTGGTCTAGCTCTTACAGTTCATCGATTATGCAAAAGTCATGTAAAGGGTAGTTTAGGGTAGAGGAATTTTTTTCAGAATCTTCGTGTTGCATCCTTGGAAAATACTGAAGTTAAATATGAAGTTTAGTATTCCACCATTCTTTTGTTTTTTGATTACATCTGTTAGACACATACATAGACACAAAGACGCAAACATGAACCTATACACATAGATATAGACGCTTAGATACAAACTCATAGACACAGACTCGTAGACACAGACTCGTAGACACAGACTCGTAGACACAGACTCGTAGACACGGACTCGTAGACACGGACTCGTAGACACGGACTCGTAGACACGGACTCGTAGACACGGACTCGTAGACACGGACTCGTAGACACGGACTCGTAGACACGGACTCGTAGACACGGACTCGTAGACACGGACTCGTAGGCACGGACTCGCAGGCACGGATTCGCAGGCACGGATTCGCAGGCACGGACTCGTAGACACAGGCTCGTAGACACAGGCTCGTAGACACAGGCTCGTAGACACAGGCTCGTAGATACAGACTCGTAGACACAGGCACGTACACAGGCGCAGACGCAGATATACATGCAAACACAGACTCATACGTAGACATACTTATACATAGACTCATACATGGACTCATACATAGACACAGACATAGACACAGACATAGGCATAGACTAAAAATGGCAGAAATAAGTTTGAACACTAGACAAAAGACATTTTACAAAAACACAATAACATATGTAGATTTTTTATTTATATGCATTTTGAAAGCTTGTAAATTCAAATATTAACGCATAATATTTAAATGTAGATCTGTACCCGAGCATATAGTATTAATCGCAACGTAATGGAATATCTGTTAGATAAAGTTCGTTACAAAATAGACAGAGACAGAGACACGCACAGGCGTTTTCCTAAATATTCTTTTTTAATTCAGGGACTCTCGAAACATGTTTTTCTGGTGAAATCTCTGTATCGAACTTTTGGGTTAGAGAAAGGAATATTAGATTTAGAAAGCCACATTAATCCAACACATCGGATTTTTCTCAAGTTTTAATCTTGAACTCGACAGCTAAAATCCAGGTACATTTTAGTCGAAATAAAAGCCATAATAACAAATGTTGTAAGATAGGCAAGGGGGCTTCCAGCATCTATGAGTAAATTCATTTGTGAACGTAATTTTGGGCTTTTATTTTCTCCCCTCACCACTTAACTTTTACAACGTTAGCCCAGAAGAATAAAAAAGAAACAAAAGCCAGCTACTTAGACACATAATACGGGGGGAAAACATCTTATTATAGCGGAGTATTGTTACGCAATTACTGGATGACGTAAGAGGGGAGAAAGAGCGGAAGTAACTATGAATGTGACACGTGTTTGCAACAAGTCCCTCTCAATATTGGTTTAGTGTGAATTTCAAACTGCAGCGGTCAATTATTCATATGAGGGGGCAGTGTATTGTTACCTGAATTTTCGACTGAGAGGGTGATTCCTAGATTAATGCACACGAGGGTAGTTATATTGGTAATAACAGTCCACGTTTCTTTAGTTATGTGCAACAATAGGCTATTTTCTGTGTATCGTAACAGCTTTTCGTCATTCATCATCAGAGGGTGGGTTCATAAGCGGTGAAATATACAAACAAGCCCAAATATCACGAATTGAAAACACAAACTGCCTGAGAGTTCATGTATATGCTTTAAATAACGAACAATTTCTACCTCGGTTCATACTCTCCTAAATTGAGTACAGGAAGACCTCTGGGAGGTCTGGTTCGAGGTGCACTCAGCCTCATTAGGTCCCTGAGGGGTCAATTGAGGAGTTATTTCATTTAAAACTAGCGGCTCCTGGTCGAGAATACCACATAACCACGTTCCATCTCCAGTACTGCACCCCACTCATAACACCTGTGTTGGGCAGAGGTGTAGAACGCAGCGACCGGGCGGTAGGCCTTGGCCCCTGTGGGCTGTTGTGCCTTGCGGTATGTGTATACGTTAAATCGTTCTTTGATGTCATGTTTTCTGCAGAGCCTTCGAGGAAAATATGGGTAGGTCGTCGCCGGCGTGTTCAAAGATGTTGGATTGCATGAATATTTAACCCCTTGTGTATACCGTGTGATACCATAGCCAAAAAAATTCATGTTGGTAGATGGGGAAAGGAATGCGTGTTTCTCTCTCTGAGTAAATAGCATGGGTAAGATGTGTTTTTAAATCGTACCGTTAGTCATGTGGGATCCAGTGTCGGTTGGTATCCGTGTTCACCGCAAATGTTGGCAGTTGGACAGAACGGAAACGTTTACGGTACGTAACAGGTTAGCAATGACATCATGCGTTCTGTTCCATATCATTGCGTAAAACACAAGCAACGACTGCTGAGAGCTGCAGGGGTTGCCAGTAGATTTTATGCAAAACTGTAACACGTACTTATGACCCTACAGATGTTATTCTTCTGCTCTTGGAGAGGATTCTGAACCTGTTTCTTTTCTACCTTCGTTGCCACGTTTCCGGTGTAAGAATTCATTTCTTTTTCTTTCTTTCCCTCTTTCTTTCTCTTTCTTTCTTTCTTTCTCTTTCTCTCTCTCTCTTTCTCTCTCTCTTTCTCTCTCTTTCCTCTTTCTCTCTCTCTTTCTCTCTGTCTTTCTCTCTCTCTTTCTCTCTGTCTTTCTCTCTCTCTTTCTCTCTCTCTTTCTCTCTCTTTCTCTCTCTCTCTTTCTCTTTCTCTCTCTCTTTCTCTTTCTCTCTCTCTTTCTCTCTGTCTTTCTCTCTCTCTTTCTCTCTCTCTTTCTCTCTCTTTCTCTCTCTCTTTCTCTCTCTCTTTCTCTCTCTTTCTCTTTCTCTCTGTCTTTCTCTCTGTCTTTCTCTCTGTCTTTCTCTCTGTCTTTCTCTCTCTCTTTCTCTCTCTCTTTCTCTCTCTCTTTCTCTCTCTCTCTTTCTCTCTCTCTCTTTCTCTCTCTCTTTCTCTCTCTCTTTCTCTCTCTCTTTCTCTCTCTCTTTCTCTCTCTCTTTCTCTCTCTCTTTCTCTGTCTTTCTCTTTCTCTCTCTTTCTCTTTCTCTCTCTCTTTATCTCTTCTCTCTCTTTATCTCTTTCTCTCTCTCTTTATCTCTCTTTCTCTCTGTTTCTCTCTCTCTTTCTCTCTGTTTCTCTCTCTGTTTCTCTCTCTCTTTCTCTCTCTTTTTCTCTCTCTTTTTCTCTCTCTTTTTCTCTCTCTCTTTCTCTCTCTTTTTCTCTCTCTCTTTTTCTCTCTCTCTTTTTCTCTCTCTCTTTTTCTCTCTCTCTTTTTCTCTTTCTCTTTCTCTCTCTCTTTCTCTCTCTCTCTTTCTCTTTCTCTCTCTTTCTCTCTCTCTTTCTCTCCTTCGCTCCTCCTTTCCTCCTCTCTTTCTCTCTCTTTCTCTCCTTCGCTCCTCCTCTCCTCTCTTTCTCTCTCTTTCTCTTTCTCTCTTTCTCTCTTTCTCTCTTTCTCTTTCTCTATCTCTCTCTTTCTCTATCTCTCTCTTTCTCTCTCTATCTCTTTCTCTCTCTCTTTCTCTCTTTCGCTCTCTCGTCTTTTAAAGAAAAATCCATCAGCCCAATCTACCGTTTACATGGAAACATTACTATCCTTCAATTTCTCAAAAACAGCTCCAATAATTTAGATTAAAATACGGGTTTAAAACATTCGAATAGCATATAAAGCGTATAGCTACTCTGAATTTTCTTTTTATAGGAATAGCACGTAAAGCTCTCTTCATTCTGAACGATGAATAAATATATCAATAATTTCATTACTGCTAGAATAGGCAAGCATTGTGAATTTTCATGGTTACATTTGCAGCAGTTTCAAAACAAGGTGATCTATGCGATGAACCAATTAAAATAATATCAGTATAAGTATTATGTTGCTTTTAACGAATATTTAAGAAAGAATGTTAAATTGATTTTATTAACGGCATATATAACACAATTTTAGTGTGTTATTTGTAGGTATTCAAATTAATCTTCTTCCCTGAAAATCGCAACATCTTATGCTTACAATTTTGGGCGTTCCACTACAAAATTTGAAGGAAATTCAGAAGAATTGCAATGTGTGGAAGATTTTGACCCCTTGAAGATGAAGAAAAGGTAAAAAGCAAGAAAAACAGCTTTGACAACTTCAAAGGCCTATGTACAGGTACATTCAAAATTCAGTAAATTGTTTTCTCAAGATCAATAGTAGACACCAAATACAGATTATATAACTAGATGATTTATTAAGATGAGATTGTGAGTGAAAAATTGGAAAGCACTTTTCTTTTTGCATAATTAAATACTTAATTTTCTGGACATTTTTGTATATAATTTAACCACGCACTCTTAACTTTCAGTGTGACCATTTACGAAATTTGGAAAAAGATATAAAATGTTTCACCTACGATACTGCGAGATTGCTGTTTAGCGTATTTGCTGCTGCATATGTTGGCATGAGTGTCGTTTAACTTGTATTCGTTATAGTATTACTCTATGGATGGTTTGATTTGAGTTTGATGTTCTGTGGCTTCAGTCGATTTCAATTGTTTACTCTGAAATCTTAGGCTTGAGTTATTACTGTTTTTGTATTAAAAATCAAGAAAGAAAAATGTACAAGAAGGAAAGAACACTTTACACTGACCATAAAAGCATCATTACAGATCAGTGGTCTCTTTAAAAACGTTTAATGTGCAATACAAATTTCATGTGTTGACTTTGGCAGTTTCAGAGGAAGTTGTACATTTTAACATCAGCAAGATAATTTCGCTTAACTTGCACTTGTACCTCCTTAAGTCGTACATATATTTTACAATTAAACAGTAAATATGTGTTAGCCATGCATTTATTTATTTATTTATTTATTTATATTTCCCTTAATTTCAATTTACCTACGTTGTCTTTAGAGCTACTCCTAAGCAGTCGTAAAATTTACTTTCTCCTTTACTGTCGTTTCTTGTTGATGTATAATTCAGGTAACAGTACATCTGGTAAATTGTTTCCAGATTCTGGCAGAACAAATGATAAAGTTGTTAGCAAGACATTTAAAAAGAGTAGGACCATGTGGTTTGTCTTTTGTCTCTACGTCAGTAGTCACGACTTGGCCGCAGTAACAATACTAACGCAACTGGTGGTTCCTCCAGGAGGCCATGCCCTTTCTCTGCTACCCAGTAGTAGTAGACAGGTCATCAAAATGTAATTAATCTTGGTCACTCACAAGCTGGTGTATCACAGAGCAACATGGACCCATGTCTATAGGGCATTGCTCCAAGCAAGGGAAATCCTTTGGAGAAAGTACACGCTCTCCTACTTGTACCTATATAAAAGTTTCTTCTCTCATATTTTCTGAGCACAGTTGCTCCTTCTGTTACTGTTCATTTTTACTTTCTCTACTGCCTAACTATAACAAGCAAGAGAAGATATTCTACGAATATTCCACCAAAAAAGTTCATGTCAAGTCTTTGCTGGAAATACATATTTTCAACCACTTCCAAAGATGCGACATTATTTTTCCAAAGGCATTTAAAGGTATTTTTCTGTTACCACACGGTTGAATAGAAATATACTTCAGGGCCAGATAATGGAAAAATTTGATGTGTTGCACTCACATGACTTTCTCTACTCTTGTACTAACCATTCTTACAAACTCTTATTCCTATATCTTCTTTGTATTAGTTGAGAAATCATTTGCAGAAATTATCTTATTGCTTATTTCTTGTAGGTGCAAGGGGAATATTAGAATACAGGAGCCTTTGAGGGATAGTAGAATCTTTTAAAGCTTTGAGATTCCGTTTTCTTTGCACGGTCAACATATAAAGAAATGAATAGCGATTTTTTTTTTTTTTTTTTTTTAATTAGCGTCCTCCAACAGTGTGTCATATCGGACGAATGAATGAAATGAAATGGGTGAAATGATGCTCAAATGAGCCCGTGGTCCATGGAGCTTTAAGTTACCCGATATTCGTCTTCTGAGGGTAGGGAAAACCTCGGAAAAAAACCTTAACCGGATAACTTACCCTAAGCGAGATTCAAACTCGCGACCTCTTGAACGTGAGGCAGACACGCTAACCATCACGCTACCGAGGCGGGCTTGAATAGCGATGTTGCATTTGACAGAAGTATAAATTCTCCAAAGCTCACACAAATAATAAGGCATATCACCGAAATGGTTGACTCTACAAAAATTTTATTTGGACATAAACTGTATTTTAGAAAGATCTGAATTTTTCTATTGTAAGATTTGGTCTATCTCTTACGGTTTACCAGTTACGCAAAATTCATCCAGAGTAAATACGACTACCGGGGCTATAGCTAGAAAATTCATAATATACGTTTCATTTGTCATAAAAATATCTTAATATGTCATTTTAATCAAAGTCGTTAGTCATTTTCAAGAAAATCAAAATTATCGAAACATTTTTTCATATAAAGGATAGTTTAAGGTGGGAGAAGTTTCTTCAGATTTGCGTATGTATCCTTAAAAACATTAAACTTAAATACCGACTTTGTTTTTAACCGACTTTTTGTTTTTGAGTTACGCTGGCCACACACTGACAGACACACAGACACGCGCGCGCGGACCTTTTTCTGAAGATGCCTTTTCTCAGGGGGCTTCAAAACATATATTTCCGGTGAAATCTCTACATCGAATTTTGGAGTGGAATACAATAGATAAACGTAGCTAGTGGTTGACTAGGCAATGACTACAATTATCTAGGACATTGGGTCAGGCATTGAGGTGTGAAGCTAAGTGGTTAGTCTATCTCATAGGCGTTGTTCACTTGGCGGCGCACTTACAACCGTGCAAAAGAAAATCAGATAATAAATTATATGACTGGTTTATAAGAAAACTGCTAAACGAAGAGAAGAAAACGCCTAACGCACCCAAGTAGATACATATTAATCAACTATTTATAAAAATATCTGCACGTTTACTTCTCAAACCCTGTGTGACAAATGAAAGTTTATTACAAGAAGGAAATGAGAAACTGCAGTTAAAACACATTTGTGATATGTTGAAGATATAATGCATATAATTTTCAATATTTTTTGGTGGTGGTGGTCATGGTTCTTGTGGTGGTGATAATTGTGTTGGTGAATCCCAAAATTGCTGCAGTCTACTTCGATCCAGTCGAAGCGCAAGACAAATATACGCTCCAAATGTTGACATTGCTATAGTTTTTCTGTCTCCAGTTAGCAGAACTGCGTGGGAGTCTCGTTAAAGTCTAATGTAATTACATTTTGTAGCTGCTGTGCTTCACTAAACTCTCGTGCACCTGCTTTAGAATCAACTTGCTTATTACATTTTAATGAATCTCTTCCTTTTGACCGAAATGTTCTCTTTCCCCCTTTTGCTCATTCCTTCTGTTTTTTGTCCTTACGCTGAGACAGACAAGGGAAAACAGAAAAATATAGAAATGAATTCTTCCCTCGACCCCACCCACTTTTTTCTTCCCACGGCAACTCGTCACGCTTGTAAACTGCGATGTGGATATAAGTCCGGCTCGGCAGCTAATGATGTTGGTGCAACACTGGAATTAGTGCATCGTATCAATACCTCATCACTGCGCATCGAATTTGTGTCGATAACACTGGTCTGCAGAAAAAAATACTACATACCGTTTTTCATTAATTGAGCACTCGTATGATGAAAATATTACTGAAAGTTGGCAGTTACTTCTTATTTTAATGCTCGACCATACCCAAATTTATTATCAGTCTGATAGCGATCTTTTAATGGACCTCTTTAAGTTCAAGCTTTCATTAAAGGACCACAATCTTCCACCAATCAGAGAATTCCTATGCAGCAATGGCAAACGCAATATCGATTAATTCTCGAAACGCAAACGCTAAAATGTCGGACAGTACTGACGGTGAGATGCAACTTACTCCACCTAAGTAAGGCGCAACTTACACAAATTAACCTCAGGTTTCAAGAATATTGTACTAAGCACAGTCCTGCAAATTAATTTCACTAATTGTGCAATAAATAACTTATACATGAAATAAAGTTTCATCTGAAAACCAATATATTCAATTTGCCTTCTATTTTACGTAGCATTCCAATGTTATCATTTTCATCATGCAGCTGTGATGTGCTGGAAACGAATCGACCGTTTAGCGCCTGCGCAGAACTCCAAATATAAGCTACTGGAATATGTAGGCCATTGTCTCTGGTAAGTGTACAACATAAATTGTATGAAACTTTACTATAATGGTAATTAATACGGTTGTATGTAAATTAGGAAACTCGCGTCTTAATTACTACCATTATAGTCTAGTTGCTTAATATACTATTAGCACATTACTGATGACAGAAAATTGTAACTATATAAGAGTGTAGGTCCTCACTTTGCCTTCGATGTTAAATCTGAACATCAAAATTAGCCAGAGAGAATTAAATTAATTTTTTTTTAAATTTTTATTTATGTATGTTTGTTACGCAAATATATAAAACGTATGGTATTTTGATCAATATCATCAGTCATGTTTGAGAAATTATAAGAATATTTCATGAAAAGGCTGTGAAGGATATTTCTACACACTTTTTTAAACTCCTGAACTTCAGGATCGGTGTTTATTCGAGACTTCGGTTTTGGGCTGTACTGCTTACACACGCCCACATATGCAAAAATGCTTCCTTTTTGGATATATATGTAATCTCAAATATCGATATCGAATTTTTGAGTGGAACGCAGTATTTTCTCTAGTTACTATAGGTAAGCAGTAGGAAAGTAAGAGATTTATTATGTGTGCAGCACGTTTCTCTCTCTCTCTCTCTCTCTCTCTCTCTCTCTCTCTCTCTCGTAGTGGACAGAGATGGGATACGCAGCGGCCGGGCGGTAGGCCTTGGCCCAGAAAGGGTTGCTGCATTACAGGATTAGTTTTCAGTACAATTCTGTGTATCTTATAAGGTTTATCTGGTATGGAAATTATGTTTCCAGAATATTCAAAATATACATTTTATTTGTCGTGTAAATATCTTACAGAAATAGCACTTTGATTAAAATCGTTAACACCATTTTTGAGGAAATATAAAATATCCAAAACCTTCCATTAAGTGGTAGTTCTTAGGTAGCATTTTTTTTTTTGTAAACATTTATTTAAGGTCGTTTTGACAGCACGGTCTTATCACGACCATACATAGTAATACATTGTGGATATTAACTTACAATTATACATACATATATTACATTATGTTGACATTTACAGTAAATTTGAAAGTTTTATGTTCTTCATAAACTGTAGAGTCTTGCTGATCATATTCGGTGTATTGACTGCATGATGAAGACTGGAAATGCCGGCTTGCTGTCTATGTCTGCTGTATTGTGGGCAATCTATAAGGATGTGGTGGATGGTTAGAGGAATATCGCAGTTGGCACAATTTGGAGGTTGGTCCTTGGTGAGAAGATGACTGTGTGTTAGTTTGGAGTGTCCAATTCTAAGCCGAGTGATGTTAACTTGATCTCTTCTTTTCAGTCTTTGGAGATGCAGAAAAGGTTTTGTACAGCCTGAGCGAGCTTCATGGAGTTTACTGCTAACTGATGACCATGTCTGTATCCATTTTTGCATGTACATGTGTTTAGTACCGTTGATGACGTCTTGATGTGGAGAAGCGATCGAGGCATCACTGACGGGATGTTTAGCTGCCTCTTTTGCAGCTTCATCCTTGACCATTTATGTGTTGTATTTTTGCGACAGGACTTAAATACCAATTTGGTATTTATAGGCTTTTGATTTTTTAATTATGCTGTTCATAGGCAAATACACACACGGACCATTATCCAAAAATACTTTCTGGACTCCAAAATATATAATTCCGTATAAATTTTAACATGAATCTTTGGTTGGGATACAACACTTCCGCTGTTTACTGGGTATGTGGCAGGTTCCACGACTAGTAAACCAGTTTCTCTGAATATGTATTTGAATCACATTCTCTTCATAAATATTTAACAAGATATGTTGGTTTATAGCGTTTTGTGCCCGGAGCTGGGAAGACATGCCCACAGGTGCAGCAGGACGAAAGGTCCACCTGTCCCAAAGGGGACCGGCCCAACATATTCACGTCATTACGTATGAAGGTTTCTGTCACTCACGTACAACAGCGGCTACAATAATTACGTATATCCACATTACGGTTGTACTATTCTCGTGGTTACAAAAAATCCCAAGGTTGCATGCCTGATTGACCTTCATAGATTCTAAGAAAGAACCAAGTTTGCAAAGCTACACTTTTAGAATCACTTTCATGGTTCAACGCAACACAATCGTGTTAAATGCCCGACTTACACACAAAGGTTATCACAGTATGTTGGGGCATTAAAGGAAACTTACGTATATCTGTAAAGAAATACTTCCTGACAGTAACTCGGCTTTGAAGGCGCAGTTTATACTTCTATCTGTTATATAACAAGTGACAAGTGACAGTTTCCATACACGTTATATATTTCATAATTTAGCATAAGAAATACCTACACGAAAATAATTTATTCAAACTTATTGTACCATTCCATGATAACATACAACACTAAAATATTGTCCATCTGCAAAAATGTACAACTATGCCTTCAGAACAACTGTTCCGATCGCTTAAAACACGTTTCTTCAATTTTAAAGCACTTTAGAGGTTATACATAGCATTTATGGTCAAAAATTGTTTAAGAAGGCCAAGAAAAAACAAATGTACAAGTTAATTTCATGACCAAATGTATTATTCTTGTTAATTCTTTCAAAGACAAAAGAGAAAAGTTGAATTTCATGCTGTTTCATTGTTTAGAATATAGCTAATGGGTGAAGACGGATTAACCTAACATTTGTAAACTATAAGAGTTCATTGTATAAACGAGGCATCCAATCTTTATTCTAAGTGGAAGTGAAGTAAAATAGAAGTTCAACACGTTTTCATTAATAACGAGTGTTATTTATAGCAAATATCCAGAGTGCCACCATTCTAATGAATTAATTTCATCGTAGCCGCTAAACTAGATCAAGACATCCAGTAGGCGAACAAATGGGTAAATAATTTCGAACTCGCAGAAGTACCAATAGCACGAACATTTCTAACAAAAAGTAACAAGTAAACTTACACACACACGCACGCACGCACGCACACACACATACACAGAGAGAGAGAGAGAGAGAGAGAGAGGGAGGGGGGGGGCAGAAAGACCACCCCGAGCCTCTAAAGTCCTCTTAATTTTGGTTGACTGCATAATTTGTAAACCGTAAGAGATAAACAAAATCTTACTTCACAAAAAATTCATTTCCCATTTTCGCCAAACAGCCTGTATCAAATACATTTTTGGTGCGTTTAACTATTTTAAAGGTACTTATTGTTATTGATTTGAAACATTTTTTATCCTGGTCACGAAAAGAGAACGGAGTTTTAATGCCAACAAATTGTGACCAGCTCTTAAAATATTTTACTATTTTTAAGGGGTTACCTATTTTTGAAATTATTATTTATTTATGTCAACAAACTTACTACTGGTGTTTTCAAACACACAAGCTGTGTGTGGTCAATGTTTCAGAAATAGAATCGGTACTGAAAAATTCAATACAACAGCTGGGATTTGAACCACAGACCTTCCGCTTTCCAAGCGGGTGCTCTAAACATTAAGCTTGGTAAGCGGAGGGTCTGTGGTTGAAATTCTAGCTGTGGCATTGAATTTTTAATTTCCGATTCTACCTCTCAAATATTTTCGAAATATTTATTGTTATTGACTTGAAGTCGTTTATGGTTTTTTATTCTGGCCTCTCTGAGAGAACGGACTTTCAAAGCCACCTCATAGTCACTAGCTCTCCAAAGATTTGATTGTGACTTAAACACACTGTATTCCAATTTTCACTGTATCTACAAGGAAGCATAAAATTAAAGGATTTATATAAATGTTCATCTCGATTAAAGAAACCAAACTGCAAACATTTCAAATCCTATGTTTCTCAACGAATAAGCTTCATATTTTTACCACATACAACATTATTTCCTAAATTTTGATGCAAACGTTCCTCTCCGTCGAAGACGTCGCCTTTAAGATCTATAAGATCTCGTGTTTGGTGTCCGGACTAGCTCTAGCAAGAGGTCCTAATCTCCAGGGTATGCGTGAGTTATGGTAGGAATGGAACCAAACGAAGAATTAACCAACATTTAACTTTATTTGCTAATTTCCAGATTTGTAGAGAACTGCCGACGATATTTAAATAGAATGTAACTTTATAACTTCAACTACAACGTTACAACACTTTAACTTTGTCACCCTTTTTTAGCAACCGCCGAATTATGTATACGCGATAGCTTACGTACAATCCCAAATTGCACGTGCATTCTCTCGGTTCGATTCAAGACGAGTGTCTGTTGCGTTGCATTTGTTTATGCGTGGGCGACCCGAAGTAAACAATTTCCATTGGCCAACTTTAGAGCACGTCGTAGTAAGATAGGAATCAGCCCGCGGAATCGTTAGAGCTTTGTACATACAACAATTGTAACCTTATTACTCATTTAAATCTGCCTACGGTTCCATTCTTGAGACTTTAATCTATTCAGCTTTATTACGTCTTCCCCTTAACTATCGACTAGAATCTCCTTTTGTTTCTTTCTATTATCAATTATATATATTGACATAATTTCGGTTTCAATTTGCAAGTAAATGCATGAAACAGTTTTTGAGGGAAACATATTTTTTATAATTCCGCTTCCAAACAAGCTCCTTGCGGCACAGTTTCCAAAATACTGTAGCAAACCTGCAGATTTACATTCCAGAAACACCACTAAATAAAATTATTTGATATGAATATCACGCAATAAGTATTATTTAAAACAGCTTAGATAAGTTGTTCATCAATTCATTATATTTTAGAGATAGTAACAATTTGGTTAGAACATGCACATAAATCGTTTAACTTGGACAAACACTAAAGATAAAAGGTTTCGTTTAACATTATGCTAAATATGTACTAATTTCAGTCGAAACAAACCAAGATTTAATCCTTTAAAGCACAAGAAGAATATAGTGTTAAAGGTCTGATGTGCAATCATCATACATGTTGATTGAAAATAGACCTCAAGGAGCGTTTTGAACTTTTGAAAAATATAATATATCATGAGAAAAATGAGTTTAACAGGGTATCAGCAGTCAGCTCGGTCGTTTAAATGAACACGTGGAAGGTATTTAAAGTGTAACTGCTTCAAAATAACTTTGCATATTAAGAACCAAATTTTTTATGCGCATTAAATCAAAAATCGGTATTTTTAAGAATTTATGCCAATTTTCACAGGTTGGGCACTTTAGGTAAAGTAGATAGAAGAATAAGCCCTTTTAAGAATGGTTTGCCACTGAAACGAATAGGTTCTTTGAAAGAGTTTCTCCAATGTTATGGGAAAAGCGTCCAACCTTTAAACATTTGATTATCGCTCCGGTTTCCTACATCAACTTTGCGCCTACAACGATTTGCGTCTATCTAGACCATTCTTCATTGTTAGAGGTAGAGGAAGGGTAGTGCACACTGGAGATTCTTCACCTCGACACCAGGGTTCACCAAGTAGCCACCGGTCACAACGCCACCCATCCGCCGAGAGCAGCAGTTACAGTTCGCGAAGTCCCCACACAGCAGCGCCAAACTCGCTAACACTTCCGACCCTCAAAGACTGGATTGAAATTAAATGGAGGGACAGGTAATTTGCGATATTTAATTAGCTTTTCTAGCATTTGCCTGGTGAAAAATTCTTGACAAAAGCCATGGGTCCAGAAGGTCGGCCGCGGGAATCGAATCCACGATCCTCCGAGTGTGAACCCCTACGTTTCTGTGGAGCCATCTTGCCCATTGTTGTGAAAATGCACTGTTAAATATTTTGAATGACAGATAGGTACAACAAAATATTCTTGGTTGAGAAATTGTGATTCTGGTTTGTGTTATTCTCTTCATGGAGTAGGAGAGTCTTGTGTTCCATCCTCAACTTCCCACCTTGTGCTTGGTCGATCGATATCTCTTCTCCCTTTGGAAGGAAAAAAGAGACAACTATCTATTTCACAATCACGATACTTCTGCAGGCCTGCAACGCAATCCCCTGCCAATTTTGCACTTGTCATATATAGCCTGGAAACGTTGTGTTTTAATATTCACATCCTTATCATAATCGTAAGTGAAATGGTTCACTTGCTCTAAAACTGTATTATTTATTATTCCAGTAGAATCCCGATCACTCGATATTTCGCGTAACTCGACGACCTTTCCAATCTGTACTTTTGCTTTTATTTTTTAACGTTAAACTTGATTGTAATAATATTTGTTATCTACTCTACTGTATAAATAAATAAACAAGCTCGTTAGATCCCTGTCGGGCAAGGGCCACCTACCACCTATGCTACGGTTAGCTCAAGGGTACTTGCAGAGTGAGCTAGCTTTCGTTCCTCTCTTCCCAATGCACTATCGATCACTATGCTTTTATCCTCTCCACTTTACTCTGTCTCTCGCAATTCTCCTCCACTGCACACCGATCACTGCATTAAATTCTTGCGACCATGTCTACCGTGGGCGTCCTCTATTCCTTTTCCCTCGTCTTGGGTCACATACCCCTTTCGCATAAGTTCACCTATCCTTGTGCGTTCTGGCCACGTGGCCTCCACAATTTCGTTTGGTCCTTTTGTTTTCTACATTGTGGTAGAATATTTATTATGTTATGAGTTGTGAATAAGAGAGCACTCATTCCATAAAGTTCGACATTTCGCTAACTCAACAGCCTTTTAGTCCAAATTAGGTCGAGTTATGTTATAAATAATAATATAGACGATAGTTAACTGGAAATGAGTAAAGAATCTGTAAGAGTTACGTGTAAGGAAGAGCTGCAAGAGTTTTTACTAGATCTTGCAGCATATCTTGAGCTGTGATAAGATGTGTGCTGAAGTTGATGGCGCTCGTTTCCTCCACTTTTTGCTCCTGGAGCAACAACATTCTCTCTTTGAAAGCAATAGCTCTTTTACAAAAACAGAAGAGAGTGGTTTTGTCTGAGGTGCTGTTACAATAATTGCTGCACGTCGGTTGCCAAACAAACGCTGTGGCGGCAGCACTGTAGCACTTCTAAATATGGACAACGTGTCCATCAGTCAGTCAGTCAGTCAACACAGAGAGTGACCCATTTCATTGGGAGAGAGAGACGTGCCTCAGTCCCGCTCTATTCAATCAGAAAGATTGTTACCATCCCATTGCGAATTCAAAACACGTCCCAGGCGCTCTTGCCTGCTTGCTTGTGTGAGAGAGAGAGACAGGTGTCACTCATGATGCAATGCTTGTCGCAGGCCTCGGCAATCAATGTGCTCGTGAGAAGACAAACAAAACTAGAAGAACGAAATGACGTTGATAAATCGTACTTTACCTACAGATGAAGATGCTAAAACGAAACGTCCCAGCGTTTCTTTAGCTAAATGCCGGCTGCTGCAATAGTAATGCTTATCTCAAGGTATGCGCGGTCCAGGGGGGAATGCACAACACTTGGCTGATTTAATTCAGCTTAATAAATGAGCTAGTTGCTGACTATTTCAGGATAAAGAGCTCGATGTTTCTGAATCTAAGCACACAAACTGCAAGGTTAGGATATCAGCTATATTCAGACAAATCAATAAGTTTACTGTTTGAACTGTTCCTGTAATATCAACAAGAAACATAACTTATAAGCAGCTGAAATGCTAATCAATAAAGGCCGGAGGCATGTGCGTTTTTCCATAGATCTACTGCGCATAGACTTTACTGTTATCGCTCGCGCATGTAAACAACTGCAGGTAGGCACAGCCTGGCCATGAAAACCGCCTCACTGCAGCACAACCTACAAGCATCATATGAACACTATCACTCCACATCTGCAGCTCACTGCAAGGCAATACTTCATTAGTTCGCAGAATACTACGTTACTTGTTTTTGACTCATGCTTCTAGTGGCAGTTGTTTGCACATGTTTACTCTGGATGACTTTTGAACAACTCCTAAACTGTAAGAGATATACCAAATCTTACTATAGAAAAGATATAAATCTCGCTAAAACACGCAATCTATGTTCAAATTTGTTTTGTAGAGTGAACCATTTCGCAGATATTCCTTATTATTTGTCAGTTTCGCAAAACAAACTCGTCAAATGCAACATCGTTGTTCATCTTTCTATAAGTTAATCGTGCAAATAGAACGGAATCTCAAAGCTTTAAGGGGAGGCATCTGTGAAAATGACAAAATCCACAACTTTTGTCACAATGATGTGAAAATTTGTGTGTGCCAAAGCATAACTAGAAGGTTTACCAAATTTCATTTTTCTATGTAAGATAGATTTTGCAAGAAAAAAAAGTTATTCGTTTTTTTCCCTGCAACTTTAGTGTAATATAGCAAACGCTTCTTATAAAATATTATTTGTTCTAAGTAAACTAAACTCTGGCCATATGTTTCTCTTTATAATGTCTACAAAACCTGGTATTTTTATTTGGCTATGTCAAAGAGTTTTGGAGAAAAAAAATATTGAATACCTCAATGTCCATTTTTTTTCAAATTATTAATAATTTTCAAAATAAAACTTCTATAACAATTAAACTACTACATCTAGAGCATTTAAAATACCAAGTTTTATGAAGCAACTATCTAAAACATGTGTGCAAAATTTAAAAGAAATCTATTCAGAACTGTATGAGAAGATGCATTTTGAAGATTGAAAAATGTGAAAAAATAGAAAGCAGAGAAAAATGACTTTAAAGTTTTAAGTATATGACAACATACACACGCCATGGGCATTTAAATCATGGCGTAACGGCCTTTTAAATGGTGATGAGGAGTAAACGACGCTAGATTCTGAAAGTACAAGGTGCAGACATAATTTTAAGGCAAAAAGCGAAAAATCGTATTTTTCGTCATTTTTGTCCAAATTTCACCGATGCCTCCCCTTAAAAGATTTGACTATCGCTCTAAGCCTACTGTATTCCCATATTTTCCTTGTACCTACAAGGAAATAAACAATAAGGTGATTTGTACAAATGTTTATCTCAAGTAAGACGAAGAAGATATAGGAATAAGGTTTTGTAAGAAGGTTTCGTACAAGAGTAGAGAGAGTCGTGTGAGTGCAACACATCAGATGTAAAAATCTCACACTGTTGGATCTGTGTAACCGAAACCATCACTTCTGCTAATTTTGCCATTAATTTTTATTTCTTCCGTGACCATTCAAGATTTGCACCAATATCGTATAGCTTTTCCTCTGTTAAAACTGTTCCTGTGCGCATGTTTTTTATTAAGCACCAAGTTGTAGTCTCAAATTTATTTATAATTACATGAATTTGTGCCAGGAAATTGCTGAACAAATGCATGGCGTTCCCATCGAGTCAACTCATATTTAAAATAACTTTTACATACAAAAATACGTCCTTGGAATGATAAGGTTTTCTATGTTAACACTGATAAGTCAATTGGCATGTGGCGAGGTCGAACCAGTGCACGCTGCTTGCAAGGTCAAAAATGTTGCACGCTCCTCCAATACAGCAGTTTATGTTTTGGAGAGTATACACGCCGCTTGGACGGTCTTTGTTTATATGAGAAAACCATGTAACAGTAAAATACTTGTGTTAGACATGACTTTTAGAAAAACACCAACTTACCAGCTTAAGTTTCACCTGCTTCATTACTACGCCACCAAAGTTCCTACATTATTCTTATTTCTTTACAATTTTTACTCTTGTGACTTGTTGAATTCTAAGAATTCTTGCCGTTTCTAATTTTCAGAAATGCTCTACGCAAATATATGAAGCTTTCTAACCTTAATTCCACTACATGGGTTCCAAGTTAGTTGTTCTGATATAAGTGCTTCACTATAAGCATCATTAAACTAATTCTAAAGTGATCTAAGGACATTCGTGATATGCTGTTGTATTAAGACATGGTTGATAGGGGATGTTTTTCTTTAACATACAGTGTATGAATATTTTCATTCTTTTAAAGAGGTAGTAGAACAGCTCTAATTGTAATGTAAATATGCTTACATATTCATGCCATATGCTCTATATTTACTGAGGTATCTACACAGAAAAACACAGTAATAAAAATGTAGGATAAACAAGAACATAAACACTTATCTAATAGGACAATAAAGTCATGCGTGAAACAAGTGTTTTAAACCATGATAAGAAATTTCTAACTTTCCTTGAACAGGTGAATTAGTTTTATGAGTTGTTCTGGTAAATAAAGCACAGCTTTCATTTTAAGTGCCATAAATGATTCTCCACAAAAAATAACATTACACTTTTTTGACGCATTGTCTGCACGACAGGTTTGTAAACGGTAACGTAAAACTAATGGGGTCGAACTTATCAGCACTCGCTAGTCGTAATACTTAACCTATAAATTAAGTTATATCCAAAATGGCGATCAACAAAGCTGCAAACTCTTACCTAATAAGTTTTTGCTTTTTCTACCAGTAAAGAAGGTATTGTATTCCAACCAAAAATTCGACATTATGGAGATTTCACCTGAAATACACGTTTTCAGACACACGTGTGTGTGTGTGTGTGTGTGTGTGTGTGTGTGTGTGTGTGTGTGTGTGTGTGTGTGTGTGTGTGTGTGTGTGTGTGTGTGTGTGTGTGTGTGTGTGTGTGTGTGTCAACAAAACTCCGAAACTAATAGTATTACTATTATAATTGCTTGGTATTTAAAATCAGCGGCTTTACCTTTGGTATAAAAAATGTTTAGAATATGTTGTTTGATTTTCATTAAATTGCATTACGTTTATCATATGAAATATATATTTTGAATTCTGTGGGGTTAGCCTCTGAACTCTTCATTCTGGATGGTTTTTGTATAACTGGTAAACCATAAGATATAGACAAAAACTTACTACACAAAATATTTAGAGCTCGTTAAATCATAATTTGTCAAATGACTGTTATGGGGTTAACCATTTCCAAGATATTCCTCGTTATTGGTTTGAATGAACGTGTCTACTTTTCTCAAATGGGAAGTCATTCGTTTATTTGCTGGTGCTCTCTCTCCCTCCCTACCCCCCTCCTCTGAGCATGCATTGCCGTCATATACCAACCAACACTTAAAAGTATCTGATTATCGTTTAAGTCTACCTGTTCCTCTATTGGCAGAAGACGATGTTGAAACCACTTATACCTGCAAATGTGTATTTTTATTAATGTAAAGTAGATGCAAGAATAAGTTTGTAAGAATGGTAAAATGACTAGATTCAGGGGCCTCAAAACGTATCCTCAGTACAATGTTGATATCGAATTTTGGGTGAAGTGCAATATCTCCCCTACTCATTAGACGTAGTAGATCAAGTAAAAACAACAATAATTTGCAGGTTAAAAAATTATAGTGCTTGACATGGCCAACTCCGTAAACAATATTTGAAATACTTGAGTTGGGTCCTTTGAAGACATCTGCTTTTCCGTGCAGTAAAAATCTTGTTCCTCTCTCTGTCTTGTGCTTTACCAATTGTCATAGAATGAAGAGGACTTCAAGATAAACAGTTTGTCATTAAAACATCTTAAACACGTGGTTTCTTAAACCAGAGTATTAAAACCTGCGTTGAAAAAATTGAAAACTAACGAGCATTTTTCTAAGTAAAGGGTAGCTTACTCACTCAATCATTCTGTTATTCATTCAATCAGTTATTCACTCAGCCATACATTGAGTCACTCTATGTCTCACTCAGTCATTCAGTTACAAATGAGATCCTATTGTAAAAGTGCATGTTTTGGATTCACGGAGCCTGAAAACATACATATTATGTACGATTTAGTATCGAATATTT
Source organism: Tenodera sinensis (assembly GCA_030765045.1). Classification (NCBI taxonomy): domain Eukaryota; kingdom Metazoa; phylum Arthropoda; class Insecta; order Mantodea; family Mantidae; genus Tenodera; species Tenodera sinensis. The sequence goes on along the minus strand of CM060968.1, from coordinate 105,155,832 downwards.
TGACGGAATGTAATACTTTCATATACTTTTAAAAGTAATTTTAAAAATAAGTATCGTTTCATCCGTGCCTTTCAATGACAGCTGCAGTCGGCAGTGAGTGACGAGGACGCAGGCAGACAAAACACCGCGCAGCTGGTTCAGAACTTTGACTCTCGGCACATTTGTGACTTGGACGATTGCTGCACATAAATTTGAAATTGTAACACCCACCTGAAGCACTAAACTTTGTAAACTCATTAATGTAGATAATTAATTAATGAAGCATGATTCTGCATTAACAAACTGTTTAATAATTATAAACGCAATTGTGTTCAAACGTGTCCTGTGATTCAAATAACTTTGCGTAGTTGAAAGCGAACAACTTCATTACTCTCCCGACCACTTGGCAATAAAGCCGTTTACCGAAACACCTTAAGTAGCTAACGCAGATCACGTAATATTTAATTACAGATAATTTGCTGCGCAAACATCGAGACACGCTCGACCTCACAAGGTGGTGACGTTATTGCAGCTATTTATTTTCCAGGACAAAGGAACGAGGAACAACTGAGGACTTCCAGTGTTCGCCTCACAGATGGAATTGCCATCTTTATTTCCTGCATACGTTTCCTAATATAGTTATTGCTGTTGAAGAGAAGCTATATTCTCATAATTCCACGTGAGATAATTTCAAATATTTGCTATAGATTAATGCACAACAGATGGATGTCAACCTCTAAACCAGAAACAAATGCAATTCCTTGCAGATACTTAAACGACTTCCTCCAACCACTACTGTTTCACCATTATTATACTTTTCACATATAGAAAGCGAAATAAGACTTACACGGCCAGTAGAGGGTTGATACCCTGACCTGGCAAGAACCGGAGGGCGGTCTGCAAGATCTTCTGCAACCACAACCCTCCAGTGTTTTTCGCAGCGTCGTCGTCGTTAAAGCGAAATAAGTAAACAAATAAATTATGCATGAACGGCCTTGAAATCACAGTGAATGGTTCAAATCCCTTATTAAAAATTATATTAATCAAGTGAAATTTTGAATCCAAATGAAATAATAAACAAATGAAGATCTTAGTTATTACTTCCTCTACTACACATAGTAAGTAGAAGTGTTGTAGATATTCGACTCAAAAATTCGATTAGATTTCACCGGAAATGTTTTCAGGCCCCTTCAATCCAGAAAAAAACATTTCTAGAGAAAGGTCTGTGTGTGTGCGTGCGTGCGTGCGTGCGTGCGTGTGCGCGCATGTGTATTCGCCTGTCTGTGTCTGTGAACAGTATATCTCAAAAGCGAAAGTCGGTTAAAAACAAAAGTTGGTGTTTAAGTAAAATATCCTTCCCGAAGATTTTGAAGAAAATTCCTATACCCTAAAGTAGCCTTTACATGGAAAATGTTCAAAAATTTCGATTTTCTCAAAAATGGCACTAACGAGTTTGGATAAAACGTCATATGTTTAAGATATTTTGAATTTTCTTGCTGTAGCCCATGTAATTCTGTTTACTCTTGATAACTTTTGCATCACTGGTAAACCGTAAGAAATAGACCAAATTTTACTACACACAAATATATAGATCCTGTTAAAACACATTATTTATGTCCACATGATTCCCCCCCCCCCTTTTCTTTTTTTGTGGGGTGAACCGTTTCGGAGATATTCTCAAATGGAAAGACGCTATTAAATTGTTTTATCCCTTGGCAGCGCAAAGAGAAGGGAATTTCAAATACTTATTATAGTGACCAGCTTTAAAGGATTTGACTATCTCAAAGCCTACTGTATTACCATATTCCCCTGGCACCTACAAGGAAATGTTTATCTCAACTAACATGAAGTACATATAAGAATAAGAGTTTGTAAGAATAGTTAGTACAAGAGTAGAGAAAGTCTTATGAGTGCAACACATCAGAATTTTCTCTTTCTAATATTAATATAGATGGCATATACCTTAAAATGAAACTAAGGGATCCCTAGGACTCAAATTAGAATTTTGTATAATTTTATAGATAGGAAATCAATGCTTCGCAATTTAAGGGTGTCTGTTATAGCGCAATCTGTTTTGTATTTTTGAGATAATTAATTATTCAGTTTATTCACAATGTCAAAATACCTTAATATTCAAAATATTCCATGCGCATCAAAAACAAAAATATTACAACATTTTTTCATTATTTTATAAAATCTATTTGCCCAACAAATAACACCAATCTCTTCTAAGAAGAAATGATTACTTTTAAAGCAATTTATTTATTTGTTTTGATGGATATTGAAAATGTTTCTCAGATTTTGGAGTTAAAATCATATAAACGAAATGAAGTACGTGCTGGAAAAATTCAAAGAGCATAACACAAAATTTAATGGGCATGGGGCAGATCGTGTATTAAACATGCAAACAGGAGAAAAATAATTTTTGTACACATATCCATCATGACTATGTGACAGATTACCTTCTCTCTTTTGTCTAGAAGTCTCTCTCCTCAGATTCACTTCTTTCCGATAAATTTGGTTGTTTTTTAGCCATTTCTGGCCCATATTTTGCTCAAATACTGCCAAAATTTAAGCAGAAAAGGGGCGTTTAAATGTATGGTACATGATATTTAAAGCCTGCGCTAGACTTTTAAAAATAGCGGAGTCTAAAGGATTCCCCAAACTTGGGGAAAACATGCATAAACCTAAAAATCGTCAATTTGGTAATTTTTCGGTCATTTTTCAGTCCCAGGGTATCTTAAGTGCTTTAAGTGGAAAACTTGAGATTTAATTTCATTTTTCGGCCCTGTAATCTCGGAGAAAATAGCTGTGTTGAACATTTTGAAGTTTGAAATACGATCCGCAGGCTCGAATGGGATAATTATGGCTTGTATAGAAGTGTTAACAGACTCACAACTCATAAAGTGCTTTATGTTAGATGACTAAATCTGTTTACACGCAGGGCCTGAACCCATTTATAAGGGGGCAAGTGCTCCCGACCCTCCTGCTCCGCAGATTGGATGATGATAGCCAATAATCCAATATAACGTAGTACAAGGTAAGTAGTGTCGCCGCTAACTAGATTAAACCAATTCAGAAGAAGGAGCTGGCAACGGGTGGTGGGTGACTTCAGAAAAGGAACTTCAAGCACAGCTAATGAGCAAAGTAAACAGACGGGCTAATCTTGTGATGACGCTTCTATTCTTAACAGGCTCTTTACTCTCTGTACCACGCACATCGAGAGGATTGTGTTCCACCCAAAAATGTTAACCGACTACACATTTTGAGGTCCTCCTCTGAGTCAAAAAAAAAAAAAAAACATTTTTAGAAGTTCCCTGTGACTTTGACGAGCAAAACTCAAAAACGAAAAGTCGGTTTAACACCAAATTTCGTATTTAAGTTCTCAAGCTTCTAAGGATGCGACACCACAATTTTCAAGAAAATCCCCCCATTCCAAACTACCCTTTAAATAATTTGATTTGCTAAAATGGCTATAACGATTTTGATTAAGGTACAATTTAAGATTTTTTAAGACAAAGTATATCTTTAATTTTATAGGAATAGCTGCTGAAGCCCTATTCATTCTGAATGACTTGCATAACCCATAAGAGTGAAACTGCAATGTGAGTTTGATATTGAAGGGTTCAACAAATAATGCAAGAAGGAGCACGAAAGAAATACAGATACAAAGAAATACAAAAGGAGTTAGATTCGACATACCTTTGACTGAAGAAATGGGCTACTGAACTTAACCGTGGTCGTAAATCCATTTAAGATGACTGCTCATAGCATTTCAAAATTGTTAAGACCGATCAAATAGTGACAAAACAAACAATGATTAAAGACAAAGGTATGCGAGCTGGGTAACACCCAAAAACCTAGATTGTTCGTGTCCATGAAAAAGGGTACTGTTCAATCCTTTCGCAATGGATAACATTTTATTAGCTTTTCTTAAGCATAACTGTAAATGAAACGTGGGTTTTTTAACAACACGCTAGAGAAGGAGGAGCAGTCCAAACAGGTGAAAGAACCAAAAAGTGTTTCATATGCTGGAAAAGCATGGTTACTGCCTCCAGAAAGGCAAAAAGTTAGAGGGTAGAGTATTATATTTCTCTACTAAAACAATTAAAACATGCAGATATATAAACAAACAGAGATATATAGTGCGGTGACTTTTTTCTCTCTAAAATAAGAGAGGTTTATTAGCAAAGCATCTGTACTTCGGTAGGGTTGACCGCAATTGTTTTCAAAAATAATTATATTTACTCAAGTTAACCTTTAAAAGAAAAAATTTAATCCTTCGTATTTGTGCAAAATATTCTTTAATTCCTGGGATTTAAATTTAAAAGCCAGGTTTTGTAAAACATTTGTTGCATTCTGGTAGTCATTTATCTCTTGGTATATTGAACTTCACAGACAGGAATGGAATAAATTGCTTGTTTTTCTCAACTTTCTTCCTCTATCCTCTTTAGGTCTCTTTCAAACTGAACAGTAGGGTCTAATATCATTGTAGTGTTCTTTCAAATGATGACCATGATGTCTGCTTTCATGGTATAGTCGTCTAGGGATGCACAATGAAGTTCATGAACATCCTATCCTCGTAGTAGAAGGTTTTGAACTATAGATGTCAGAACACGGCTGTGACGATTGTTACGTAATAGTGCTCGAGCAGAACCCCAACAGGTAAATACATATTCTGTTGTTAACAGCACTTTCAATTACGAAGATCCCGTCAGTGCCGACGGTGTGCCGGAATTTCATCCTGCAGGAGTGCTTTTAGATGCCAGTATACCTGTAAACCATCGGTGTGTGCCGGGTTTGAACCTGCGACTTTGGGATCAATAAATCAACGCCTTACCAATTTAATATTCCAATTTGGCAACAAATTATGCTGAATGTTCTACCGATCTTACCGCCCGGTTGTAAAAGTTAATCTAAATTTATTATCTAAGTTCGTGATATCTTGATCTAAGATCACATCTGACCTGGTGAATTTTCACCAGTTAACTTGGTGAGCAGAACTACATAGAAATAAATAAATACTACAGCTTTAAGTAAAGTAACAAAACAGTAAGTAATGCATTTTTGTAGTTATTTGGGTACTTATATTGTGTACAGAAGGAATTTACAGGGTAAACAAAAACTAACGACTACTAAACTGGATTTTTTTCTCACAAATGTTAATATCTAGTGTTAATATGTTTGAGGTTTGCTTCTATGAACATGAAAAAGTGAAATCAATTTGCAACCGTGTTCTTCAAACTCGGGAAAGGTATGTCGACTTAATCTTGGATCCAATAATTGGTAAAATATACAAGTAAATTAATTAAACGACTTAGTTCTATGCAGTGTCTTTATCAGAAAGTGTGTCGTTTTGTGCCATTTTCTTATCCTACTGTGCCTTGTGAATCTGTGTGAAGTTGGAAAACCAGCGATTGGTGCTGCCCAAAGTCAGTGATTTTCAGTTGTTTTAGATTACCCAACGTTATATCAAGAACTAAGATCAACGCTGAACTGAGATTCGATTATGTTAGATTAGTACAATGCGATTTCACTCTAATCCCAGTTCATGTTCTGACATTTTGGTGGTTCTACTAATATAAACCATTTACGTTCCTTCAATATACCTTGATACTAACTCGGTTCCAGGAATTCCATAGCAAGTTACTGTAAGCTATAATATTTTATATAAGAGCTTATTCCAAATTCGGACACGCTGTCATTTGGAGAGTGAGGAAAGTATAATTTTGCAAATTCTATGTAAATTTGCATGATAGATAAGAGCATGTTACGATAATGAGAGGTATAATCACAGTCTGCTGACAGCTTAGTTCTAAATGTGGACTACAACACAATTTATGGAATATTATCTAACGGTAGAGGTTTAATGGTATGCGTCCCTTTTCGCCATTTAATTATTTCTGGCAAATATTACTCTTTAAAGGACGTTAAAACGGAATCAGAGTTGTTATGCAACTAAACAAAGAGTCGTAACTGCAAATTAGCTGGTTCCAAGAATCACCTTGTACAATATACACGTTTAAACGTAATTACAAGGCAGCACTAGACAACATGCATAAAAAAATCCTGTTTTTAAAAGCAATTGTCTTTGTCAGGACAATTTCCCTCGTGGGTTTCAGTTTTCGTTTCTTTAAGTGAATATCGTCAAGAAATTATCATATTAGAACCGAGTGCATAAAGTTAATATGAGTGCAACCACTTAAAAATCATCTTAAACTTAGAATTTTGGTTGTGTAAACATTGATCTATGTTCATGGAATCTTGAACTACGATCAACTCTGCCTGGTGAATTTTCTACAGTTAACATGATTGAAGTTGAGCAGAACTGCAGAATTAATAAAAAATAGCACAACTTTAAATAAAACAAAACGGTAAATAATACATTTTTGCAGTTACGTTTCAAATTGTCTTATGTCCAAAAAGTAACTTAGCGCGCTCGCCTACCACCTAGGCGGCCCGGGTTCGATTCCAGGGACTCGCATGTGGTATTCGTGGTGGACGAAGCAGCGTCAGGGCGGGTTTTCTCCGGGTACTCCGGTTTCCCCCGCCATCTCATTCCACCGGTGCTCCATCTTCATGTATCATCAGTGTCACCGCCTGCGGTGCCGTAGTAGTAAAAGCGGGCATTAAACACAACAACAACAGGAGAAGCAAAACCTGTTTACTCTAAACCTAGAAAATGTTTCATAAACGGCAAAATGTAAAGTTACTGCGTTTGAGGCTACGTTCTATAAATGTGCAATTTTGTTCTTCAAAGTGTGTTGAAGTTAAATAAGCTTTATATCAATGACTGGTAAAAAAAACAAATAAAAACAATTAATCACTTAAAGTTGGTATTTAAGTTTGTCTTTCAGCGATGCGACACAAAGGTTTTGAAGAAAATTCCTCTAACCTAAACTACCTTTTACATGGAAAACGTTTCGAAAATTTTAATTTTCTTACAAATAATTCACAATTTTGACTAAAACACCAAATGTTTGAGATATTTTGATGGCAAATTAAATGTATATGTTGAATTCTCTGACTATAGCCCATGTAGTCGTATTTACTCTGGATACATGTGCATAACTGGTAAACCGTAAGAGATAGAGCAAATCTTACTCTACAAAAAAATTGATCTTCCTAAAACACAATTTATGTCTAATTGAACTTTTGTTGAGGGAACCATTTCAGAGATATTCCTTGTTATTTGTGTGAGTTTTGGAAAACCTACTTCTTTTAAATGAAACATCTACATTCATTTTTGTATGTTAAGTGTGCAAAGAGAACGGAATCTCAAAGCTTTAAAAGATTTGACTATCGCTCAAAGCCTACTGTATTGCCATATTCCCCTTGCATCTACAAGGAAATAAACATAGCAAATGTTTGTCTCAACTAACACGAAGATAAAGGAAGGACAAGAGTAGAGAAGGTCATGTGAGTGCAGCACATCATATTTCTAGAAACATGGGGTTGTAAACAATTTCAGTGCGGCCCGAGTATACATTAAAGCAAGATGTTTCGTTGCACGGTGCTGTCTGTGTTGAAACTGTCTGGAATATAATCAGAGCTGCAGGCCTTTACATTCAGAGAAGCATTTCATTCATTTGTTCGTCTTGTTCCTAGGGTTTGTCTGCCTCTTCACATTGTGGACGCAAGCAACAGATGTTAGCCGCCTCGCAATTGATTTGACCTCAGATCACATTAGTGCTCCATGCCTCTCTTTTACACATGCACTTACATGTTTGTACAAGAGGTTGTTTCTTATTCTTCTTGCGCCTGCTATTACTGCTATTTGTTTACTACCGTTCGTAATCACTGGAGAATTTAACTTCATGATGCATTTATCTGATGATTACATACCCAGACTTATCTGCAAGTAGAATCGAAGTAAGACATGCATTCTCTCAACAGTAACCTCCGTATAGTTTGACTTATCTAGAGAAAATAAATTTACTTCATTTAATCGACTACTTCATGATTAAAGGGAAGTATATAAATTACATAAAATAAATAGCATACAATAGTATCTAGCTTAGTAAATTGATCGATAGAATTGCTTGCATATGTTTGTTGTTCTTTGTGTTGTTTGGTGACGTACTCTTTTAGTGAAGCTAATTCTGAATATCTATGCGGAAAATAAATGATCGCAAAAATAAATAAATAAACAAACTAAAAATAGAAAGTAAATAAGATGGTAGGGAGCGGATAAATGTGGGATAAGTAACTAGGACTGGTTGAAAAACGTTTCATAGAGTCCTTATCAAATGTACTGCGACATAGTAAGGGTAGGTTAGTCAATCTAAGTAATTGAAAATTCCTCCACCAAACTCGCTTTGCATGGAATATTTTTCAAAAATTTTGATTCTCGAAAATGCCTCTAACGATTTTAATTAAAATGCCATATATATAAAACCTTTTAATGACCAATGACATATACATTTTGAACTTTCTGGCTATGCCCTATGTAGCCCTGTTTACTCCTGATGACTTTTGCATAGCGCGTAAACCGTAAGAGATAGACCAAATCTTACTGTACCAAAAACGTAGTTCTCACGAAAACAGTTTCTCAGATGAATCTTTTTGGAGAGAACCATTTCGGAGATATTCTTTCTTATTTGTGTGAGTTTTGCAATGCTTATACGTGGCCGTTATTTATGTTTTTATATCTTAGCGGTGCAAAGAGAACAAAATTTCAAAACCTTCATGTAGCGACCAGCTTTAAAAGATTTGGCTATGACACAAAGCCTACTGTATTTCTCTTTTACATGCAGGAAAATTAACATTAAAATAATTTGTACAAATGTTTATCTCGACTAGTATGAAGGAGATAGAGCAATAAAGGTTTGTAGAAATAGGTTATATAAGAGTAGAGAAGGTTATGTGCATGCAACACGTCAGATGGCGTTAAAAAACTAAAACGTCTCTGTGTAAATCAAAACTGTAGCAAAAGAGCTAGAGTGTATGCTTGTCGATAACAAAAAATAGGAACTTCTAAGTATTCCTTACATAGAGGTAGATCTCGATATTTGGAACACATTTTCTGTTACGTTTTTGTCTCTGACCATTTCCTACGGAGATCTGCAATTTTGTCGAAAACAAGCTGGCAACACTGCAAATACTATGGGTGTCACTTTCCCAAGTTCAGTACATAAACTTCCTAACGGTGTGCCTTGAGAATATAAGCAGATACCGTGTCTTGTCCTTCTGTGTTTACAGTGTGAGTGTAGGCCAATCAGAAGCGTAGCTCCCAAACATTACACGAAAACGAAAGTGCCCGACATGTTTACATCCAGAAACCGGTTCAATTTCCTGACCAACCTCAACGTAATGTTGTCGTCTGAAGGACCTGCTTGGAGTTTTCCTTCGTCTTTTAAACGATTAATTATTTCGCAACCCTGTGTGATGCACTTTAATTACTACTGAAGCTGTGTCAGAAATAAGTTACTCTAGGCTTCTTACATATAATAAACTGTTATCTTCGAACATTCTTGTAGAATTATGCATCCAGTTTGGATCAAAACCCATTTATTTCTCTAAATCGGCTGACCAAACAACAAAATGCCATTCAACTTTTTTGTTTGTAATGTTTCTATGAAGCACATATTACAAGGAATGTAATAACTTCCCTTCCACCTGTATGTAGTGAAACTTCTCTAGCTGAAATTGTAATCAATTTTTTTAAAAATAAAAGCCCTATTTAATAAGCAAAATTTTGCATAATGTTCTATTAAGATGAAAACAATGAAGTTAAGTGGCATTCACTCATTCTCATTTGATACCAGCACTTCTTTTGGTTAATAAGCATTCCCTTATGTGACCTCGTATGACATGTGTGCCACTTTTTACAAGTAAAAGTTTTAGCTTCGATTCTGTTCCAAACATAACGGAGGGATAAGACTTCTTATATTTATAAATATTTTCTTTAGGCAGTCATTTTTATTAAACCTCCCCAGAGCAGATTTATGATCTGGTTTTAAAACATTACCTCGCATGTACATTGCACAGAGAGAAACATGAACAAACTGCAACGAATGAGAAAATCGAAACTAAAGCTAGAAGAAAATGCAGCGAGAGTGAGTGGAAAGAAGACAAAGATAACGGGGAGAAAGGAGAATGCAAAATCCGAATATAGCCTGTATCATAAGAGAACTGAAAACTTTGATGTAGAGAGTAAATAACTAATTGTAATTATTCATTCTTGTTTAACAAGTGATAAGATCTTCCCTGTTCGCGACACTTTTGTTGTCTCTAGAGTTGGCTGCTCTGGGCGCTAATAACCTCAGCAGTTGTGCCCCCTAAAGCCCTACTACTACTACCCCCTAAGTTGCCTGATAAATTTAATAGAGGCAAATAAATTAGTTATTTGAAGTGAGTTGCCAATTGTTTGAAGAAGAAGCCTTAAACAGTTTAGGAATCTTTACACCAGAAACTGTATCTATTAAAGTATTGCATCTGATAATTATAGCTATTAATAAATCCATGATTTAAAATAGCTTTCTGTAATAAGAGTGAGATGTACCTATACGTTACAGTAAGTCGTTGAAATGCTAACTGGAGAATGTTCTTACAGCAACCGCCAAATATGCATTATTCTATGCGGTCTTTAATTACTACTGACTGCCTATAATCGATCACAATAGGACAGGAAAGAATAGACGCCAGTTTTAGAATAAAGTTGTGATCTTTATTCGTTGTTGCTATCTACAGTAGTAACAATACAACCAATATTGCTATGTTAACAATGTATGCGTGCTTAGTGTTACATTTAAAACAATGGCCACAACAGATGAGGCGTTGGACGTGACATGTGGAAACAAAACAGCATCATTGGCAGTAGAGTTCAGTTTCCACTGGTCTGTGGGGAGAGGTTCAAAACACACGATGCGCCGCCGACACGATAGCCCCTATGACGTAGTACGGATAATTACAGGGTTGCTGCAGCAAGTCTGCCCCCTCTTCCTCCTCCTCTCACTGAAATTTGTGAGATATGTTAGCATTGCCAGGCCATATCTTTGCGGCCAGCCTGCTCCTTAGGTAGGTTACTCAGGGCTTTACAAACTACTCCCTTTATCCTCTGTTTACTTTCTTAATTACTACTGGGGCCCTCATTCTTACGCTTTAACCTATGTTTCTCTCCGCTATTTAATACAATATTTGAGGATATTGATAGATTTTGTACTTCCGAGGGTTAAATATAAGACAAACATAACATCTAAAAATTAGTGTAACTTGAATTATTTTCTTATTTTTAAATTATGCTTTATGAGTACGATTTGTCCTGTTTCTTCAGGCAATTTCCATATATTTAATTAAAGATTTTGAACTAAAATGTCCTAAATCCATGTATTCAATTCTTCAGTTGGTAAATATGTATTTATCCACCATGGTGGCTTGCTTCCATAATATCAAGACATATTTTTCTGCTTCAGAGGAAGCCAAAAGATACTTTGAACACCACTGCCAGTGTTTCCGGAAGAGTATCTTCTCCAGTGAGAGTCGCATATTCTTCTAAGATGTGGAGAATTTTTCCTGTGCTTTCAAAGTGCAACTCACCCAGTCGAAGAAGCTTTAAAACCATTGCTCGGTTCCAGAAAAGAAGTATCTTATCCATTTTGAGTTGCGTGTTCTTTGAAGCTGCACATTTAGTATCTGGACTAGTGGCAGTTGCACGTAAATGTTGTCTGGTTACAAAGTGCAATCCCACCATTTTGGATGACACTGGCAGTGCAAAGAAAGTTTTCTACAACGTAATGTGACCGAATATAAATGCGGGTATATAATTTAGCTAACTATTGCAAAGTTCCCAGAAAGAGAAGCACTGCGACTAAAATTTATAACTTCAAGTGCAACTATTTGAATGTTTTAGTTATCTGCTGGGCTGTTAACATACAAACAATATATACAGTAAAATATTCTTGTGTTTTGTGATAATTGATAAACATAATAGCTGTAAGCAATTACTCAAAACAATACAGTAGTCAGATAACTGTCATATTTTAGGACGGTAATAAATCTGTAGAGAAAGATAACTTTAAACATGGACAAGAAAGGCTAAAAATGTCCTATATAAAGATATTAGACAGTGTAATAATATATAAATATTATAACATTTGTAAATAGTACCGTTAACCAATTTAGAATTTTTTCTTTAATTTAGTGCAGTGTGCAAATGATTGCTTAGAATGTCAAACAGTTGCAATTCAGAGCGTCGGAACATATCAATAGTAAACTTAATCCAAGAGCCAGAAAGTAGACCAATAGCTTCCCAATTTGAAATTGGGCATTTGTTTCATAAATAAAGAATGCAAGGCTCATGGCGTAGTTCTTGTTTCTTATCAACCTCCTTAATTTGGTCTACATCATAGACGTAGCATGCCTTCCAGCCACTCAGTTTATGTTTACATACTCCTCCCCTTTTGCCGCTCACCTAGGCCTGACCTTTCTCCATAAGCTAATGCTTATTTTTTTTTTTTTTTTTTTTTTTTTACCAGGGTTTATTTTTGTTCTTTTCCTTTCTTTTTTCGTTTCTTCTTTCTTTTTCCTGTTATTTACTCAGATTACTCTGTCATGTACACAACCACAAACAGCCATGCTGAGGCTGGACTCGAACCCGCGACCCTCTGTGCGCCCAAGACATAAGCTCCAGAAACCAGAGCTATGAGGGCCGCCCGGTGTCAGACTTGAGTTGAAATCTACAAGAGATTGACTGACCCACGGCTACTGTGGAACACTGATAGTTTCTCTCCGTATTAAATGAAAAAGCTATAGGATACAAGAAGTATTGATTACTGATTGTACACTCACTTCCATTTGAGCTCTCCCAGCAGCTTTCAGAGGCATTCTACTGGCCTTCACAAGTAGCATATCTATACCCAGAGTTCTTTCTCGATGCACCTTCGTGATATTTTAATATATAGCATTAGCAAGGGACACTGGAACTGAATTTTCTAACTGTTCCAATTATACATTTGTTTTAATAAATATGAACAATTAATGACAAATATGAATAAATAAAGAAATGAATGTGCAAACTTCAATGTTCTAGCCCAAACTCTCAGATTATAGTATTACGAGTATATACCTACTTTTAATTATCAAAAAATTTCATTGTTTTACAGTTTCCTTCACATTTTGAGAGAAATACATTTACTGGCGATGCCGTGGCCAAGTGGTTATAGGGTTCGTCTACCACCTAGGTGGCCCGGGTTCGATCCCAGGGACCCACTTGTGCTATTCGTGGTGGTCGAAGTGGTGTCAGGGCGGGTTTTCGCCAGGCTCTCCGATTTCCCCCAGCACTCATTCCATCCATTGCTCCATTATCACCTTTTCAGTCATCAATTTCACCTGTATTTCATATCCTCTTCCTCACTATCATACCTGGTGCTTGGCTGACCACTCGCTTCCAGGTCTTCACTCGTACGTTCCTGTACTCCTCGACAGGCGTCTGACCCTAGGCCCTGGATTGTAAGTCCTACATAAGAGGAAGGTAATCAGGTAAAGAAAAAAAGAAAAGAAATTTGTGTACTACTGGTGTTTTGATACTCAAGTAAACTGAAAATACATAAAGTATTTTATTGGAGTTGATGTTACTTACAAAGAAGGTTGGTAAAATGCCCCGAGAGGCAGTAGAGACCCTATATGGAACCCAGACTATATCTAGCAAATGGCCAGATCTTCACATCCTGAGCGGTCGAGTTCTGTACACCCCTGATCGAAGGCGCTAAGCAGTGCAAGAGGGAAGGAGGGTAATATATGTGAAAGGAGGGAGAAACATTACAAATTTGTCTAAAAGGATGATCGATTTCAGGGGAATGTGCTTTCGTTTTGCGATACGGGAGTATGAAACGACAGCCAGGGTGTAGAAGTGCGGATTGCATAAATTTGGGTCGGAAAACGGAAGGGTGGAATTGTTATAAGAGCAAATTCTGCCAGAATGGAAATTTCTGTGCAAAGAGAAGACATTTTCAGTTCCGGAGCCGATGGTCATCCCTTCGCCTTCTAAAAATAACGGAAATCGTTAGTGAATTATATGAATTCGCCTTGAAGGGTTGCGTGTTTCTCATTGGAGCTGTGTAAGAGTTACCAAAGCAAAATATTTTAACCGTCCCTTGACCGCCTGGGTTTCGTGTGCAATCACGTACAAAAAAAGTAAAAATGAATATTGAAGTAATGCGTGTACAAATGATATTCAGAGACATGTTTGAAACTTTAATATGATAATTATATTTACTCATACATATATGCAGGTATAAATACCTTCAGCATTCTTCAAGGACATAAATACATAAAAATTGAAAAATATTTCATTTCTCTACTATGTTTAGTAAAGTAGAGGAAGTATTGTATCCCATCCAAAAATGCGATGTCAAAATTTCACCGGAAATATATGTTTTGAGGCCCCCTGAAGCCAAAAAAGCATCTTTAGAAAAAAGGTGTATGTGTGCGTGTGTGCGTGCGTGTGTGCCAGTCTGTGGACAACATAACTCAAAAACGAAAAGTAGGTTAAGAAGCAAAGTTGCTACTTAAGTTCAATTTCTTTCAAGGATGAGGCACGAAGATTTTTAAGAAAATTGTTCCATCCTAAACTATCCTTTACGTTAAAAGTTTCTCGGAAATTTTGATTTTCTTGAAAATGACTAACAGTTTTGATTAAAATGCCATATGTTTGAGATTTTTTTGACAAATGAAATGTATATCTTGAACTTTCTAGCTATAATCCCTGTAGACGTACTTACTAAACCAAATCTTACTACACAAAAAATGTAGATCTTGCTAAAATGCCCAATTTACGTCTAAATAACTTTTTGTAGTAGAGTGAAGTATTTCGAATATATGCCTTGTGTGAGTTTTGGAGAACTTCTATCAAATGTAAAAACAAATTCAGTTTTTTATATGCTAACCGTGCAGAGAGAAGGGAATTTGAAAGCTTTAAAAGATTTGACTATCGCTCAAAGCCTACTGTATTCCCATATTCTTCTTGTACCTAGTAAGATAATTTCTGCAAATGTTTATTTCAACTAACACTAAGAAGATATAGGAATAAGATTTTGTACGAATGGTTACTACAGTAGAGAAAGTCATGTGAGTGCAACATATCAGTGAATTAAGCAATACTTTTTTTTAAGAAACACGACTATTGGAGAAGTGCAACCTAACTCTACAAGTTGTAGGAATAAATCATGTGCAACGTCGGATATCTCATTTACTCTTTATTAATAATCAGTTCGTGATTTTAAGATTCATTCAGGTGTTTACGCTCTAGTGATATTTCACAGGTATGACTTAGTCACAACTGTCACTGTTGCATGGAAGGCATTATTTCAGGATAATGGTACAGGGAAGGACATAAACAAAAATGAACGAGCACAAAGGGGACAGTAGATCTGCAGCAGAACGTAACTCAAGCTGAGGCCGCCGGCTGTGTTAGTGGATGTCGGTGAATAGCGTTGCAAGGAAATGAGGCAAAAATTAATGGCGCCGTGCATTTAAATGACAGTCAAGTCATTACAGCAGAACGCCTCCATTGCAGTTCTTAAGTAGCTCTTAATCTTTCTTACATCTTGCTGCAGCCATATTTCATATATGTACCAGGTTCTCAACAAGATGAGTAGTTGATCTACATTCTGACAGACATTTTGCAAGATTTCCTTCATCATTCTACTTATCTTCTTTCCCCTTTGCTGAATTAGGCCATTGGTCTCACTTCCACCTTAACATTGGTCTTCCTATCGATCTTGTTCCTATCGATCTTGTTCCTATCGATCTTGTTCCTATCGATCTTGTTCCTATCGATCTTGTTCCTATCGATCTTGTTCCTATCGATCTTGTTCCTATCGATCTTGTTCCTATCGATCTTGTTCCTATCGATCTTGTTCCTATCGATCTTGTTCCTATCGATCTTGTTCCTATCGATCTTGTTCCTATCGATCTTGTTCCTATCGATCTTGTTCCTATCGATCTTGTTCCTATCGATCTTGTTCCTATCGATCTTGTTCCTATCGATCTTGTTCCTATCGATCTTGTTCCTATCGATCTTGTTCCTATCGATCTTGTTCCTATCGATCTTGTTCCTATCGATCTTGTTCCTATCGATCTTGTTCCTATCGATCTTGTTCCTATCGATCTTGTTCCTATCGATCTTCTTCCTATCGATCTTGATCCTTTAGGTTTGTATTTTAGTACCCTTTTTGGTAGCCTGCTTGAATCCATTCTACTGAGATGGTCTTTCCATTTCTGTTTGTTCTCAACGGCCATAATTTTATAAAATTTAAGTTGTTTTTCTTTCCTTGCATTTCTAAGTTCCTCTAACAGTTCCACATATATGTTGGTACTTGTAAATCTTAGCGTGTAAATAATTATCACATATATGTATAACTTATATCACATTCAAGATAATTACAATTTTGCACCTGCTTGACTATTTGATCCTTCACTGTTATTATTTTATTATCACTTTAGCGTTATTTTCTGAAAGTTTTAGTTCATACCCTCCGAACATTTTATCCAACGTGCATATGATCTTGCATAAATTATACATATCCTGAGAGAATGCTGTGTCGGAATTCAGTTAGAATGTTTTCTGTAAGGCCAATGACCTCATACTATCTCGGCCAGTGGCACATTGAGGTGTTAAGGAAAGGGATAGTCTATCTGATAGGTGTCGTTTATTTCGCAGTGCAGTTACTATCATGCAAAAAGTACAGGTAGTAAAGTATGTAATTGGTTTGTGAGAAAGCTGTTAGATGAAGACAAAAAACAACTAACTTACAGAAGTGGATACATATTAAGGTACCAATTATCAAAGTATATGCGCCTAACACTATTTTCATCCGTAAGATTTCCACATTTAATTCACACTACTCCACTCTAGTGCAAATTATTCTTGCAAACGCTTATTTCTCCATCTGTTCCATATTAATAGACATAAACATTTGAAGAAAATACTTTTATTATAAGTTTCCTTGTAAATACAATGGAAGTAGGAGAATGCAGTAGGTTTAAGTGATGGTCAAATATTTAACAGCTGGTCTCTATGTAAAATTCTGTTCTCTTTGCAGAACCACGAAAAAAAAAAAAAAAAAAAAGAATGCGACTCCCCCCCCCCCATTTAATAAAAGTATTCGAAAATTCAAAACAATAACAAGGTACATATATACCAAATTTAGGCATATTTGAAATACATTGTATCTTTAATTCTTTTTTTCTGCAGTAAGATTTTCTTAATTATTGAAAATCACCCAAAATTCCATGTCAAGATTTCATCGGAAAAATATATTTTGAGGCCTTCTGAACCCATAAAAGAAATTTTTAGGATAACGCTCGTGTATGTGTGTGTGTCTTTTGAATAACATTACTCAAAAGCTCAGCTTCCTACAAGCATGCGACACGTAACTAAAAAAAGAAGAGAAAAACAACTTAAACTACCCTTAATAGAGAATATTTTCGATTTTCTTTTATTTTTCTAACGACTTTAATTAAATCAGCATATGTTTAAGATAGTCCTGAATTTTCTACAGTCCTGTTCATTCCAAATGACTTTTACATAAATGATGTAGAGATGAACAGAATATTACCATAAAAAATGATCTAGCTAAAGCAGTCTTTGTCTCTTTTTTAATCACTTCTTAGATATTTTTTGTTATTGGTTTGAGTTTTCCAACACTTAGTTTTTTTTGTTTTTTTTTTTTTTTTTCTTAATGGAAATGGAACGGTATTTCAAAACCATCTCATAGCAATCTGCTCTTAAAGGATGTGTTAACCCATTACTATAAATGTGTCAGCATTAACACGAATTAGAATAATGAGCGTTTGTAAGAATAGTTTGTAGAAGATTGAGTAAAGAAAGTAATGTGAGTGCAAGTCTGTTCTTAGTCCATTTACTTGGAAAGGTTATTTTTTATTTTTACAAAAATGACGCTGATGATTTTGATTGATATGACAAATAGAATGCATATGTTGTATGCGACAACTTAATTTGTTCGCATTTATTTTCAAGCTCGAGCGTGAGCGGGCCTGCACATGGAGATCCTGTGCTACTTGCAGTAAACAAATGCTGGTTTGCGCGCCACGCCGTCAAGAATGTAATATGTACCGCGTGCAGTGAGTGGCAAATTGCTGGTTGATTGTGTAAAGTGTTGAACGAACGGGGGAAGGCCGCCCGGCGATTTGCGGTGCTATCCATTTCACTTTTTGAACCAATTACGGTTATCATCTCAACGCATCGACCTCTTTTGCCTCTTTTTTCCATTGACCTCCTAATGGGGCGCTAAAGAGAACGTGTATGAGTCAGGAAAGATGAGCACTTTCTGACACGTTAATTTTCTCTCACCTGAAACCTGTAATATCATGTACAGTTATTGCAATATTCCTCCTTTTCTTTTTTCAAATTGACGGTTATGATTGGTGGTTACTGTGACCTGCACCCTCTTTTTCCCAACCACACTTTTCTTTTCATGTACACTGATTGGTGGTTGAAATTTCTCGCACATATCTTGCCGCCATGCCAGGAACACATCCCCACTACAGGATTTCTGAACGTGATGCTGCTCTAAGGTTGAAAGTTGACACTTGGAAGGGTCACACAATGTACAACAGATACAAGGGCCCAGAGTGCTTCTAAAGGGAGGCAAGATTTCTATATTATACATAAACGTGTGCATTATGCACTTCAGGTAGCCTTTGTTGCTCCATGTATTTACAAGAGGATTTGGTACAATGGAGAGCGGATTCAAGGGGGAGTTGAGGGGATTTTTTCGCCGCTAAAAAGGAAAAGGTTGTTACCCCTGCTGTGATGAGCTGTTTTTGCAAAAGGGCAACCACTATGAGACGGGGAAAGGGAGGGGTTATAAAACCAGTATCTGTGTAGGCTTTGTAAGAAGGAGATGGGGGATGAACGAAGAAAAAGAAGGGAAAAAAGCGTTCTTTGCCAAAATACATGAATTACATGAATAGATGTACGGTTTTTCTATGGTCATAAACGTAAACACGATATTGTTATCAGAGCTCGGGCGCAATAGGCGCTAAGAACTTAAAATAGGCATCACAACAAATTCAGAATAGGCTCTAAGATAGCAAATGAAATAGGTATTCATTTATTAATTTACCGCTTAAAATGTATTTTAACATTATTCCACTTTTGGTCGTGGAATTATCGCTTTTCTTATGTTTCTGAACATCTGAAGTATCCAAGTGCAGTAAAATAATTGCCGAGCTATTAAAAAATGGCAGACAAAGGATTTGACGAATATTCTAGTGGATATTTTAATTGAAGATGTGGAGTCAAACAACTGTAATTTTAAATATAGCAGATCTAAAATAATAAATAACCTACTAAGGCAAATTCGTTCATTTGTATTCATCATATGTATAATTCATAATTTCCCTGAATTAAACGCTAAATTAATTGTCCTCATGACTACTGCATTATCTTAATTAAAATGTATGAATGTTGTGAGTTATTTGCCCAGTATCAATATTGAATAGTATTAAATACATGAATTATTAATTATTTCTCAGAATTCACTAAACAACCACCGTACGAGGTTTTCATTTTGGGGACAACTTTGTGAGTGCTTATCGTCTTATGAAACACTGGTGTTATTACTCTTTGACCATATAGACGTTTTACTTGGGCAATCGTTTGTTTTGTACAAACTACCACTAGGTTATTCTTTTGTTTTGTCAGTGTCGCCAACTGTATCCCATAAATCGCTGGAGAACACTTTATTACACACTGCAATCGATTAATAATCAAAATAACACTCCATTTGAATTTGACGATTGTTTTTTCATATTTATTCTTTAATAATTGATGTGTTCTTCCAGAAGAAAGGTTATTTGTTAATGTTGAAAACAAACTGAAATTTATTTGAGATTATCTTTTCCGTTATAACAAGAGAAGATCGAAATACATGTACTAATTCTTGGATTTCGTTTTCCTCAGTTGGCAGCTTGAGCTAAGTCAGAATATACTAATCTAAATGAATATATTTAGGTTGTTTTTTTTAAAGATTTAACACTTTGTCTTCAAATATTTGCGATGTAGAATTTAAATTCATATATATTTATGACATACAGATATAATTCGACAGTTTGACGGTCAGGTGTCGACAAACCGGTACAGAAATGTAGCCTTATCTTATATATTCAGTTTACTAAATTCTATTATTCTGTTAATGGACTATAAAACCTAAACACACACACATACAAGCGGGCGCTCACCGATGAACATTTTACTAAGAGTGCTCTTTTTAAATTTATGGGGTTGCAAAACATATTTCCAGTGAAATCTCGATATAAAATTTTTGGTGGAATGGAGTGCTTCCTCTACTTTAACTTCGTAGAATAGAAAGGCGCTTAAGCTACGAAAAGTCACACTATGAAAATAGGCAATTAAAGGCGCAATAAAATTAATACAGTAGTCTCCCAAATCCCTTTCAGACACAGTGGTTTCAGTATTCTTTTTTCTTGCTAGCCGTACGGTGTATGCAAACGAAACCATTTGGAATGATTTGGTAAGGAGCTGCCATCTGTATCGTATTTTTCAACTTCTACAATCTTCTTTTGAAAATGCCATTCACCAATTATTTAACCTGGGTCCACCCTATCCTAAAACACAGATATGACATAGCACTCACCATGTCTAGTCATACTCCACCTACGACATACTTCCGGCTGTGAAATAGAGGGCGTGTAAACAAATGACTTGCAGTTTTCCGCCGCTATATATGTGAGAGTCGCCAATGGCAATTATAAT
This sequence comes from Tenodera sinensis, assembly GCA_030765045.1. Lineage (NCBI taxonomy): Eukaryota > Metazoa > Arthropoda > Insecta > Mantodea > Mantidae > Tenodera > Tenodera sinensis. Next base: position 105,135,113 of record CM060968.1, on the reverse strand, counting down.
CGAGTTAAAAATGTTCAGCTGATTTCTAAGTAGAAATACTTATATTTTTACCATAGAATACGAACTTAAAAACATTTTCTTTCTTGACACGCAAATAAATGTTTATATACTTCGAGCTTTGTATAACATACCAGTAAACTGAAAGAAATGGCCTTGCCTGAAAGGTCAAATCCGAGGTTTCCTCACCATCTCGGATTAGTGAGGCTCTGCTATATACGTCACTCCAATAATCATGAAACGCATTGTAACAAAACGCTAAAATCCAAATTCCTCTTACTTTTCTGTCACTTTATTGTCCTAAATTTTACTACAAATGAACAATTTTCTTTTCGTTGTTAACACAGTTTATAATCGTTACTGCTATCACAATTGTACTTCTAATAATCTTTCTCAGCCTTTCAATGTCTTTCTCCAGTTTCTCTGTCTCTTATATCTTGACTATAAACGATGACTTATACAACTAAACAATGACTCAAAAACTAAAAACTACTGTCTCACTGCTCGCTCTCTCTATGGATCTGTTAATACTGGAGCCGATGTCATGTAAGCTTTTGAGATCGTTCCATGCGCACGCGCGCAATGACTCAGCGAGAATCAACGAGAAGCTTCTCGGGCCCTTTTGTTATTATCGCGCATTATTACGGTGAAGTACACACACAACCGTTTCCGGCCGGCGGGCCCCCTCTCACCCCCGTATAGGTATTGTTGTACGACCAATGTCACAAGATCTATATGCAAAACATATGATTTTAAAAAATCAACAATATAGGGAAATAGCTTAATAACTAATTATTATACAGGCTCTTTGTGTTTACATTGCGTGTTTTCAACAAACTACGTTACAGAATCATTTACAACCAGCAATTTTTACAACATCGTTTTAAGATGTCATTGCTTATCACACTTACGCACTCACTAGCACACTCAGTCGCACACACTCATACACTTACACACATTCACACATTGACACACTCTGACACACACCTACAGACATTTTACAAAATATTGCTTTTTATTTAGGGAGTCTCAAATGTATTTCCAATGAAATCTCAGTATCGAATTTTTTGGTGGAATGCAATACATCCTCTTCCTGCTGAAATAGTAGTAGAGCAAGTAAAAAATGATTAATCGTTTTATTGCAACATTTTAGAAAACACAGAAAGGCTTATCGGAATACATCCACTTGATCTTGGACATTGTAAGATCTTCATGATTAAAAAACGTTAGAAACTCATTAATGCTGAGTAAAAAGAAATTTCTAAAGTTCACAAGGTAGGAACGTTGTTGAATTTCTAATTAGGGATGGTTTAAAATATACTCCTCTTGCATAAATTCATGAAGGACAGGTGATAGCAAAAGCGGATTTCTCGGCGATGTTAAAAGCTCGCATCAATTTCTCACCATCTACAAACGCGATCCTGACTATGCCTTCAACTTTTTTGTAACCTTTTTGTTGTAACCTTTTTTCCTCAGTTCATGGCGCAAATTTTAAATGCCAGAGAAAATGTCGTTCATAATGATGGACGTTGTTCTGACATAGGCATGAGTTCATGTATTATTCATGGAGCTCTTTTTTTCTAGAGCGTATGCGCTTGTTGATTGAAGGTCGCTCAGCTATCAGTGTCACTTCTATCTCGTGAGGCCATCAGGTGAGGGGAGATTTGTCACAAAGTCTTATCTCTAGCCAGAATGTAGATCATCTTTTCACTCAATCGACTCCGTTTCTAATAGTTCCGGAACCTAAACACACATACACAGACCGTCTGGAAACGTCACAGCCACTTAAACATCCAAAACTGACACATTTAATTGTCAAAATTCAGCAACTTTTTCTGAAATTCGTTAGACCTGTTGTAGTTCAGTGTCAACAATGCAGAACTCTTCAATCTTCAGTTTCTTCATGCTTCAAAGCTTTCAAATTCCATTCGCTTTGCACAGCTAAGGTATAAAAACTGAATATAACTGTTACAAAACTCATACGAATAACAAGACATATCTCCAAAATGGTTCACTCCACAAAAAGTTTCGTTCGGACATAAATTGCATGTTTTAACGAGATCTACATTTTTGTGTGCTAAGTTATGGTTTACCAGTTATTCAAAAGTCATCCAGAGTAAACAGAACTACGTGTACTATAGCTAGAAAAATTCAAAATGTAGGTACATTTCATTTGTCACAAAAATATCTTAAACATATGGCATTTTAATCAAAATCGTTAGCCTTTTTCAGGAAAATCAAATTTTTTGAAAAATTTTCCATGTATAGGGTAGTTTAGGGTGGGGCTATTTTCTTCAAAATATTCGTATCACATCCTTGAAAGACATTAAACTTAATTACCAACTTTGGTTTTTCGACTTTTCCTTGTTGAGTTACGCTGTCCACAGACTGACACACAGACACACAGACACACACACACACACACACACACACACACACACACACACACACACATATATATATATATATATATATATATATTTATATATATATATATATATTTATACCTAGACTCTAGGGAGCGTGGAAGAAATAGCCTCCAACGTCCAGCCGGGTATCGAACCCGGGACTCCTTACACATAGTCACCACAAATTTTAGTGTCATCAAATATAGATATGAGATGACTAATGATATGAATATATTTACTTCTGGTTCTCTGAATGGATTGCAGGTGAAGTAAAACACATTGCAGTGGTCACTCAATGGAACCATGAAATATCAATTATTCAAAAATAATTCAATCTCTGTTAACCTTTGACCCTGAAATTGCTTTGATCCTATCATTCCTAGCTGATTTTTATTAAAAGGATATACTTTAAGAAATAATTTCTTTAAAAAATTGAAGCATTTGTATTACTGACGCAATATAAAATCGATTTTTTTTTCAATTTCATATATTAGTAGAATTTATCGTTGTATCTACTTAATTATTAGCGTATTGTTTTATATCCTAAATGTATAATAAATATAAATAACTGTAATACATTTGTACCTATGGTGTTTCTCAGTGCGACGAGGTGAACAGTATAAAATTGAGTTTAAATTCTGACTGACCTTAAAATCATAGTACTACTTTCATACTGCATTTTATCTAGAAATATACCATGTGAAGCCCAAAGTGAGAAAAATTCATGGAATACCTCTATTAACCTCTTATTAGATCCTAGTTGAGCTGTACAATAGACAAACTCAGCTTATCACTTCAAAAATATGCTAACATGGCTTAAAGCTGTAAGTCAGAGGTGCCAAAAAGTGACACCGTGAGTCATATTTCCCTATTTCCTCCTCCACTCACTTTGACTTAGTGCCATGACCGTGCTTGGTAAAGGGGACTGGCATTGGCATTGGTACGTCTGGTGAACTGGGGTGCTCTTTGAGTTACACAAATAAGAAAATCAGTGTCGGGCGTTAATGTGTACCGTTATAAATTCCAACGGGAACACTCCCAGCATTCTTCCTTGTACGTCACCAGTGAAGGGTATCTAAGAAGGAGAAAAGGTACCCGCCCTATTCCACTCAGTGACACCGCTGCTCCAAGTATATGTGTTGACCTTATTTAAAAAATCTAATGTGTTGCACTCACATGACTTTCTCTACTCTTGTACTAACCATTCTTATAAACCCTTATTCCTATATCTTCTTCGTGTTCGTTGAGATAAATATTTACACAAATTATCTTATTTCTTATTTCCTTGTAGGTACAAGGGGAATATTAGAATACAGTAGGCCTTGAAGGATAGTCAAATGTTATGAAGCTTTGAGATTTCGTACTCTTTGCACGGCTAACACAAAAAAATGATCAACGATTTTCCATTTTACGAAAGTTTTAAGTTTTCCAAAACTGACAAATTAGAAGGGATGTTTCCAAAATGGTTCACTCTACAAAAAGTGCAATTAGATATAAATTGTGTGTTTTAACGAGATCTACATTTTTTGTAAAGTTAAGGTTTTATCTATCTCTTACGGTTTACGAGTTATTCAAAAGTCATCCAGAGTAAACAGGATTACATAGGCTATAGCCAGAAAATTTAAAATATACATTTCATTTGCCATACAAATATCTTAAACATATGGCATTTTAATCAAAATCGTTGGCGTAGTTTAGGGTGGGGTTATTTTCTTCAAAATCTTCGCATCCTTGAAACTTTAAACTTAAATGCCAACTTTGGTTTTTAACCGACTTATCGTTTTTGAGTTATCTGTCCAGAGACTAAACACACACACACACACACACACACACACACACACACACACACACACACACACACACACACACACACATCTCCACATCAAATTTTTTGGTGAAATACAATACTTTCTCTACTTATTCAAATCCGAATTTAAGTATTAATTTCATATCTTCTCTGCGATGTGACTGCATTATGTTTTGGGTAACGTATCGCGTCTCTGGCTACCTAAATTTGTCATTTTCTTCTTGCGTTATTTTAATAGTTAAATAATGTGATAGATTGTTTGCTCATTGGAAGCTTTTGCATGTGGATAGTAAACTTTTTTTTTTTTTTTTTTTTTTTTTTTTTTTTTTTTTTTTTTTATCGATTGATACACTTGATCTATCTGAATCTAAATGCCAAATGCCGCTTAAGAGGTTACGTAAACTGAGCGAACTAAAGCCTGATTCACTGGTATTCATTGGTTTCTTTCATAACTGAATAGCCATATTGTGTCTCCTTGGGTTGCAATATAAAGATGTGACATGCTTGTCACTTCCTGCTGCAGTATCTACACATCCCATCTTACAGCGTTGTAAAGACTGTCTCCCTTCAGGTAAAATGATTCCGATAAGTGCCTCTCTGTTAGATCTCAACTTGTTTAGCAGACACAAAAAGTGCTTAGTTTAAGCTCACAAAATCTTATATTAATTGTTATTGAGTGAAACGCCTAAACTCTTGGTTAAATACACCACATACAATTAATGTATTCCACCCAGAAATTCGATGTCGAAATTTCACCGGAAATATACATCTTGAGGCCCCCTGAAAGCAGAAAAAGTGTGTGTGTGTGTGTGTGTGTGTGTGTGTGTGTGTGTGTGTGTGTGTGTGTGTGTGTGTGTGTGTACGTGTGCACAATTTCTGCAGCAAATATCTCGATTAATATATAGAAGATAGAAGAATAAGCTTTTGTAAGTATAGTTCATTGTTAAATATATACATTATTTACGCATAGGATTCCACACTGCCGAAATATTGAGGCCATTATACGTCAGACCCCGGGAGCAAGCGATGAAATGAAAGTGTTCTGCGGTTGTCTAAGAACTCGACAGAATAGCGTGAGCCAGGGTGAGTGTCCCTAACGTGTGCTGCTGATCTTTCATCTCGACACCAGGGTTCGCCAAGCAGACACCGGTCCGACAACTACAATATCACCCATGCGCCGAGAACAGCAGTTATAGTTCGCAAAGTCCTCATACAGCAGTGCTAAACTCGCCCATCGGCAACTCTTCCGACCCTGGAATAATTTGAAATGAAATGGAGGAGGGGAAATTAATAGTATGTCTGGTGGCCTGGGAAAGCAGGAAGGTCAATCATGGGAATCAAACCCATAACCTCTCGAATGCGAGCCTCACACTTACTGTAGAACCATCTCGTTCGTGTTGAAGAATGAGTAATGAAAGTAATGTGAATGTAATGCACATAATTTTTCTATGGGTATTGTTGCTGTCTTTGGCAGCAAATGGACAATTCTGTAGTTATTCCTTATTATAGATATTTTTAGTACAAGAATACAGACATCAGAAACGAAATTTGTAAGAGTAACAAGACAAAAAAGGCAGACAGGATATCAGAAAAGAATTAAAAGTAGAAGAAATAAGTCATAGTATTATAGTAAGAGAAATCAGTGGGGGGAAAACATGTTCAAATGATGAATAATAACACAATTCCTAAAATAACCATAAAGTATAAAAACTCAAAGCCACAAGAAACCAAGGAAGACTGAAGAAAAATAGGCAAACCAAATAGGAGACAAAATAGATGGAAAAGTCCAAAACCATAAAGGAGGAGAAAGAGAAGATAAATTAAAATTTGAATACTTTGGTCCCAATATAGTCAAATATTCTATCTGTGTCCTTTGACATTCCAACCAACATTTTTATCATTCATATCTAAAGGTTTTTGCAACGGCAGTTGCACATAATATAACTACAGACATATAATGAAGTAAAGTGTGTCACAAGTGGATGAGATGGGTTAAAAGGGTTTAGGAGTATATCTGGCTGTCCCGGGCTAGATTTCCAGGAAGCGTTCATTCCATTTTTGAGTCTTCCTTCCCTCTCCTCCCCGTCGCCGTCGTCTTGCGTCCCGGACGGCGTCGACATTACTGTTACGTTGTCTGCCTGTCTGCCTGCCTGCCCTGTAATCTTGCTACCCCTTCCACCCACTCGTCGTCATTTTCTTCCCATTATCTGAACGAGATGCTGCTTCATCCCCCAACCCTCCCGGACCTGCAGAATTCTCCTTTTCTCGAGGGCTGACTCCCAATGTTGCCACAATCGCAAGAGTGCAACCTGGCACACAATAAAAGAAAATGTCGTTTTTTATTATATTATCTGGAGAGTGTTCACAACAAAGGAAAAAGAGCAAGTGCATACTTGCCTAAATAAGCGTCGAACTTAAAGCGTGTAGAATAAATAGTAATCGCATAAGCTCAAATGAATCGTTCTGCTTAATTGCGCCAAAAAGTCAAAATTTATACATTTATATTATGCTCATATCCTTTACTTTTATGAATTTTTGTTTTACCGCGATATATTAGTATGTATTGTATGCCACCCAAAAATTCGATGCACAGATTTCACCATAAATACACATTTTAAGCTCCCCTAAATCCAAAAAAGTATTTTTTTAAAAAAAGGTGTGTTTGTGTCAATAAAGCGTACACAACAAACCCACACACCCTGAAAGTATTAAAACAAAATATCCGCCAGAGAAGTGCCAGCATTTCTCAACATGAACTACGGCGAGTGATGGATAGTTTCCTAAAGAGGTGCCAAAAATGTATGGACAACGTTTGCCAGTTTCAGTATCTCCTTTAAGAACATTGACAAGTAAAGCCTTTAAAAGTAGTTTTGAAAATATTTTGTTTCATCCGCGCTGTTCTATGACGAGTGCCGAGGACGCGTACAGCCAAACACAGCGCAGCCGGTTCAGGCTTTTTTGGATCACCCGTTTTGACCATATGGTTTAGACAGTGCAGATTTCGTCATATAAGGGCTATAAAATGTAATAAATGTCGTTTTTTAGTAGTTCAAGATCGTTATAGATTGGGTCCTATTGTATAAGCGTAGTCCAAGAAGGTTACATATACCAAAATAATGCAAAAACTATTACTTGATGAAACGTCGGTGAAATATCATCAAAGGTGATATGAACGATATAACCACTCTCTAAAATTAATATATTTTAAAATATTTTAAGCCTTTCCGCTTACCCCATTGAGCTTTACATCATCAAAACTCGGTCAGATTTGCAATAAAAAGACAAAAGCAGCGTCTGGTATTACTCAACGAAACTGGATGGAAACATGAAAAATAAACCGCTAACCTGGAGGTGAAAGAATTGTCAAAATCGGTTGGAAAAATAAGTGAAAATGAAGACGTTGCTCTTTAAGATATTAATTATCCTTTGGAAACCTTAACTAGAAAAATATAAACGTTTGTCTGAGCACTATAATATCCTTTAACTTTCATTTACAACCCAATCTAAAAATTGCGTTAAAATCTGCTAGATTTTTAAACGAGAAGAAAAGCATAGATTAGAGATAACTTCCCTAAAAAGTGATGTCTAATGATTTAAACAAAAGGTTGGCATCTAAAGTGCCAACTAATCACACAAGCTTATAAAAACAGCAGAAGATAGGAATAAATGGAACAGGTAGTAAATGGACAGGAAGAAATGGAACAGGTTCTTAAAAACTTCCAACCAGCCTTTATATATTTCTTTTCATTGGTAGCCAACTCTTAAACTTTTTCGTGGATCTGTTCTAGGGAGCTAAGCCGGTGAGAAACTTTAATCAAAATTTACCGTAAAAAGTAACATGGCAACATTTCCGACATGTATTCATTTTCTGTGGGACCGATCTATGAATCAAAGACATTTTCAGAAAAATCTCCGTGTGTGTGTGTGTGTGTGTGTGTGTGTGTGTGTGTGTGTGTGTGTGTGTGTGTGTGTGTGTGTGTGTGTGTGTGTGTGTGTACTTTTGAACAATATAACCCAAAAGCGAAGTGTCCGATTACAACAATACCTTCCAAAGATGCAACATCAACATTTTCAAAAAAATTCTTCCTCCCAAACTAGCCTTGAGATGAAAGTGTTTTTATAATTGTTAATTTTCTCACAAATTACTACAAAGATTTAAAACATACTTTGTTTAAGCTATTTAAATGTATATGTACGTCTATCCTGTACAGTCTACTTCATTCGGAAGTAATTTTCTAAAACCTTGTATAACTGGTAAGCGTTACACTGTAAACGAAAGTCTATTACACAATCATTTCTAAAATATCCCCTATTAATGATTCAAGTTATGCAATACGATTGCATGGAAAGCGTATACAATTTTAAAGCCAGGGTACAGCATCCAGTTCTTAAATATTTAACTATCACTATTCCTTTTGTGTCTATAACGAAATGTGTTAGGTCCGGTTGCATAAATATCGCCGACTGAATTGCAGATTTAAACTAAGGTTCAAAATATGAACTGAGATCAGTGTAGAATCACATTGTGTAAAACTAATCTAAGATCATAGAGTATCGGTTCAACTTTGATCTTAGTTCATAATATGTTTGTCAATTGTAAAACAACTGAAATTCGCCGCTTCTGGGCAACAGCGGTCACTTATTTTTCATCTTCGAATTCATTTGACAGCGATAGCAAAATGGCGGAAAACAAGAAGGAAGAATGATGAAATTTCGCCCGACAAGACAAAAATATAATGTAATTGAAAAGCATAAACATATAGTGAAATTTAAAAAACGCAGCTTATTTCTCAGGAGGAAACTCTGTGGAAGGAAGTCGCTGGGGATTTTAATTCGAGGTTAATTATATATTCACCTTATAAATAGTTTTTATTTGTATATTTTACCAATTATTGCACCAAAGGAAATTTAAGCCCAACACGTTTACCTTAAATTTGAAGGACACGATTCTAAAGGTAAGCCTCTAAGTTAATAACTACATATTCTATCATTGTTGAAAAATGTTCTAAGTTGAAGTAATCATTTTTTGCTTCTGCTGTACAATTTTGTTTTTAAAGCATAATACAGTTCGATAAATTGCTCATATTATCCAAATAATCAGAAAAATGCATTACTTACGTTTTTATTATATTAACTAAAGGTGTACTGTCTATTTATTCCGTCTGCAGATCTAAGTTCAATCATTGATCTCAGATCAGGATGCCAAGAACTTAGATCAAGGTTCAACAAGATCAACATTCCAACTGCAGATCATTTTCAGGTGCTTGAACTCAGATTAACTTTTATGCATCTAGGTCTGTAGCTATTTTTGCAAAGGTTTATCCCGGTTAAGATGAAACCGACAGAAAAGTAAACTCCGTAAGCATAGTTTGGATAACCACTAATTTCGGAGAAAATACTGCAAAAATGAGTTTTTCAAAAAATTAAAAAATAATCACAGCTAAAGAAAACAATTTGTGGTGCATCCTTGATGGCAGCAACAACAGCCAGTGGTTTTGACTTTTGTTTCTTAATATTGGAGTAAGTGGCTCAAAATCAGGACTAAATAACACATTAAGAGAGGGATTACGGTACTCTTGTTTTATCTCTGTTAGAAAATAAGTGTGAATATGTAGGTATAGCAAGTTTTGGAAATATCCACGCCTCAGGAGAAGCACCTTGTTAAGGAAACTGCAAAGAAACATTTGAAACGGTCCCGCAGCCCTCTCGAGCAACAATACTTGGTAAATGAGCAGGAGGTGACGGAGTGAAGTTACCATGGCAACTCCCTTTTGCTCCTTGTAGGTACAGACTCGGCAAAATTGTCAACACGTTTAATGGGATGTAGCGATGATTATTCCTCAACTACATCCTCTCTGTAAATCCAGTCATTTTGCCAAAATTTCAGCATGCTTTAAGTTCGTCTAATACATTGTTTATCGTACTAATGAGTGCACTCACGTGACTTCCTCAACGCACACTTGCACAAAATATTCTTAAAAGCGCGCATTCTTCTATGTTCTCCATGTTAATCGAAATAGAAATTTGAAGAAGTAGTCAAATTATTTTCTTTATAAGTACAATAATTGAAACAGGAGAATACAGTAGGTTTAAAAGGTAGATCTTTTAAGAGCTTGTCGCTATGTGACGGATTGCACATTCCATTCTCTATGCATGTGCAGGGGAAAAAAAAAGAATAAGGATTTCCCATTTGACAAATATGAAAATATTGCAGAACTCCAACAAATAGCATTCAATGACATCCAAATAGTTCACTCCATAAAAATGTATTTTCCATAAATTCTGTGATTTAACGAGATCTACATGTTTACGTAGTAATATTCTGTCTGTAATTTACGGGTGAGCAATTATGCAAAGGTCATCAAGAATATTGGAGAATATTACCAGAAAATTCGTAACATGCATTTCCTTTGACAAGATATCTGAAATATCTTTTAGCCAAAACCGTTTGAGAAGTCAAAATGTGCCACATAAACGGCAGTTAGGGCTGGAAGTTTTCTTAAATCCTCGTGTCTTATCCTTAGAAGATACCTACTGAACTTAAATGTCAAGTTTGGTATTTAATGGACTTCTTTTAATTATAAAGTTTATATAGACAATCCTTTTCGAAAAAAAAAAAAAAAGTTTTCTTTGGTGTTTATGGAACCTCAAAACATGTATTTCTAGTGAAATATTGATATCGCATTACTTACTCTACGTAGTAAAGAAAGTACAAAGAATACTAAAATAAGGGTGTTTTCTTTACCTGATTCCCCTCCCCTTATGTAGGTTTTACACCCCCTAGGACTTACAAGCCAGTGCCTAGGGTCAGACGCCTGTCGGGGAGCACACGAATCTATGAACCGGACAGAGTGAAGACCTGGAAGCAGGTAGTCAGCCAAACACCAGGTATGATAGTGAGAAAGAGGATGATATGAAATGCAGACAAAATATTTGAAAGGTAATAATGGGGCAATTGGTGGAATGAGTGGCGGAAGTAACCAGAGAACCCGGGGAAAACCCCTCTGACGCCGCTTTGTCCACCACAATTACTATATGCGGGTCTCAGGGATCGAACCAGGCTGCCTAGGTGACAGGCGAACGCTCTAACCACGGCGTCGCCAAGTAAGGGTATTTAAATGTTGCTAATGCATTCACAACATAGCTTCAAAACAAGGATGCCCAGTTCAACAATCATTTTTAAATAACAATGTGCACAACCTCTAAAATACATTCGGGTGATCCTGAGTTCGACTCCACCGAAAGCCTAGGCTGACGATTTTTTTTTTTTTTTTTTTTTTTTTTTTTTTTTTTTTTTAACCTTTTTTAGCCTCTTTTGTTTCTGTTTCACCGTTGGTTCTTTTAATTGTTTTACCTTACATGGTTTGAGCCTTTAACTACCACCCTGTAACTTTGTTTTAGCGTTTTCACTTTTTAGTGTTTTAAACTTTCCTTTTTTACTTCACTTTTACTGTTTCTCGTTTTAATTTTGCTGTAGCTTTCACCTTTTAACCACATACGTTTGTGAGTATTTTATACCTTAACCTTTGTGCTGAAACTGTTTGCTATAAAACTACTAAAGATTGCTTAAACTCAATCCAGGTTTAAACCATATTCCAATAGGAACGTTGACTGATGCTTGCAACAATTGATTTTTCTTTCATTGAGGTGGTCATGGTTCTGAAAACCATCGTATCAACAACATACAGAACGTTTACATCCAAGATTCCGTGTGCAGACTGATCGATTTCTGTGTGCCTTTGCGGTTGGCTTCTGGCTTCTCGACTCAGAGGACTCCGGTTCAATTTACAACCCGATATTTAACATTAATAGAATCCACAGTTGGTAACGCATACACTTCAACCGATAAAACACAATCAGTTGTTTCTGAACTTAAAGCTCATGATATTACACAAAGTTAAAGGGTTCTTAAAAAAGCTAAATGTCTTTTCCAGTATCGCTTATTTTTATTAAGCTTCTGTAAACTATTCTTACAGATGCTTATTAATGCAAATGTTTATCTCAATTAACATTAATCAGCTAGATCTATAAGCGTTTTAAGAATAGTGTGCCGTAAAGGTATTGTGAGGTCTGGCCTTGCAGGGAGTATTAAAACTTGATTCCGGTATACACTATTCGTCACGCCCCACTCTGCGTCACGCCTACTAGAGGTACTAACCAGCCTGAAAACAAGTCTGCAAATGTGACAAATACCTACTAATATTGATTGCAAATTAAAATATCTGCACTTATACATTATACATCCTATAAAGGCAGCAAACTTCACAATTGCACTTCTTGGGTTTGAAAAATATACAGATCGGTCACCTTAAATTAATTAAAAGGTAACCTAACTAAATAAATGACACTACTTTAGTTATCCAGAGGTTATGTGTATATGTCGGGTCAAAGAATGCTTTTCCAAATCAAAGCTTGCAAGATTATCAAGATCCTTTGCACCCGGCGACTTCATAATCGTTTCAGAATGTCGAACCAGAAACCACAAGGATATTGACTACCCACTTCTCGAATACTCAGCTCCCTCTTGTAATGGTTTAACAAGAGCAAACAAGATGGGTTGGACATTGGTATCATGGGAGCCTTTATAAATCATAATTTGATACAACTCCAGTGGGGGATGAAATAGAACGCGCTGGGAGGGGGTAAAATGAATTATGTTTTTATCAGTCTCTTTCGTTATGCATGACATGAGTTTCCGCCTACAGAGCATGGATAGCAGGGAAAAGTCATTTATCACTGGCTACAATTTTTTATCACTTTTCATAGTGACAGTCACATTCCTCCGACACAGAAGAGACTTCTTATAAATGTTTCAAAATTTGGCGTTTTACAAAAGTTAAATTTAGAAAAAAATATAGACAGTTTTAAAGTCACTGGTGGATATTTAAATGGCCCATAAGGCACAGAAATAAATTTTAAACTCACTTTTTCTCAATTCGTGTTTTACTTATAGTAGGATAGGGAAGCACTGTGTGGCATTGTCGTGGACAAAGCGGCGCAGAGGCGGGTTTCCTCCGAGTTCTCCGATTTCCCCCGCCGTCTCATTCCACTAGTGCGCCATCTTCATTCAGGTATCATCAGTGTCACGATCTGTGCTGCCGCCTGTAGTAAATGTGGACATTAAACATTACATAAAGGGGGGAAGTAGTGCATTCCTCCCAAAAGTACGATATCGAAATTTCACCGAAATACATGTTTTGGGAGCTTTGAATCTAAAGAAAAAGCATTTTTAGAAAAAAAAATTCCCTATGTGTTTGTGTGTGTGTCTGTCTGTACGGGTGCGTATGGACTTTGAGCGATAATCTGATTTTTTAAACCTTTCAAATTTCATTCTCTTTGCACGTTTAACATATAAAAAATTAATAAACAATGTTCCATTTTTCAGAAGTATAACTTCTCCAAAACTTACACAAATGACAGGGAATATCTCCGAAATGGTTCACTCTATAAAAAATTTATTTAGACATAAATTGTATATTTTAGCGAGATCTACATTTTTATAGTAAGATTTGGTTAATCTCTTACGGTTTACCAGTTATGCAAAAGTCAACCAGAGTATATACGACTACGTGGGCTATAACTAGAAAATTCCAAACATGTGGCATTTTAATCAAAATCGTTAGAGCCATTTTCCAGCAAATGAAAATGTTTAAAAAATTTTCTATGTAAAGGATAGTTTAGGGTGGAGCAATTTTCTTCAAAATCTTTGTGTTGCATTCTTATAAGACATTAACCTAAAATACCAACTTTGGTATTTAACCGACTTTTCGTTTTTCAGTTATGCTGTACATAGGCTGACACACACACACACACACACACACACACACACACACACACACACACACCCACACAAACACACGGACCTCTTTCTAAAAGCATTAATTAGAGGTGTATTGATCTCTTTATGTGCTAATTCATGAATAGGAGCATGAATGGGGTTAGAAATTAATTTACTCTCCTTTATTTCATTAAAACCTTAATGTTAATGTTATTTTATATTTTTTGTGGATTATGGGTATTTTCTTGTAAGCGTAAACATTTATTAATAACTTTATTGAGATTATAATTTACTGTTTTGATTTTCTAAAAATGTTTTTTGGATTTAGGGGGCCTCGAAACATATTTCCGATGAAATCTCAACATTGAATTTTTGGGTGGCATACTTCACTATACGTAGCAGAGAAAATAAATCTCCAAACGCAATGAGAGATGTACAGTGAGCAACTAAATTGGTTGGAATATTGTGAAGTGGTAAGTTGGTGTTAGAAATGTGGTGCAAAGATTTATCGTCCGTGAAAGAGCCGTAAAGAGGAGCAGCCCCAAAAGAATCAAGTTACACCCCTGTAACGGGATCAAGAGGGGGACATATTGGGCCACCACCACAGGGCTTTGTATCGCTCTGGGTTCAATACCCCACATTCGCAGTGATGGACTTTTTGAGGTCAGGTTACTGACAGCGTTTCTTAATGGGGAGGAGCACGGCGGAATGTATGCTTCTCGGCGCAAACAACATACAACCGCTTACATTTGTTGTACAGACTTCAAGGTCACTCTTAGGGTATTTTGTAAAATTCCGAAAAATATGTGAATATGATCTAGGAGTTGGTTTAAAGGTATTGTGAATTTAAAGCCCCTAACTACGTCACTTACCTACTCAACCACGTTTTAAAGTTAAACTGATAAATATTTCTGGCGATATAATATTTATTATTCCATTTTTTAGAGAAACCACTTTCTAGTAAAGTTTTGCACTTTTAGCTTCATCAACAATTATATTATTAATCCTGTTAGACCAGTTTAATACTGATTAGCTTAAAATATTTAGGAGAGCTGCAGAAAATATACATTTAAACATTCCTGTGAGCTGCTTTCAAAATATAAAACAGTTCGGCCAAAAACAGTTATTTTCTATGTGACAGTTTTTTACTTTACTGTGTATGTGTGTGTATGTGTTTGTGGACCGCATAACTCAAAAACGAAAAGTCGGTTAAAAACCGAAGTTGTTGGTATTTAAATTTAATGTCCTTCAAGAATGCGACACGAACATTTTGAAGAAAATTCCTCCACCCTAAACTACCCTTTGCATGGAAAATTTTTCGAAAGTTTTGATTTTCTTGAAAATGGCTCTAACAATTTTGATTGAAACTCCATATGTATATTTTTATGACAAATGAAATGTATATTTTGAAAAGCTTTCAAATTCTGTTCTCTTTGCGCGGCTAACATAAAGAAAAACGAACAACGATGTTGCATTTGACGAAAGTTTATTTTCCGAAACGGACACAAATAACAAGGAATATCTCCGAAATGGTTCACTCTTAAAATAAATAGTTCAGAAATAAATTGTGTGCTCTAGCGAGATCTACATTTGGTGTAGTAAGATTTGGTCTATTTCTTACGGTTTACCAGTTATGCAGAAGTCATCCAGAGTACACAGGACTACATAGGTTATATAGGCTACAGCCGAGAATTCAAAATATAAATTCTATTTGTCACAAAAATATCTTGAACATGTCATTTTAATCAAAATCGTTATAGCCATTTTCAAAAATATAATTTTCGAAAAATTTTCCATGTAAAAGATAGCTTAGGGTGAAGGAATTCTCTCAAAATCTTCATGTCCCCTCCCTGATTTAAACTTAAATACCAATTTTGGTTTTTAACCGACTTTCCGTTTTTGAATTATGCTGTCCACAGACACACACACACACACACACACACACACACACACACACACACACACACACACACACACACACACGGACCTTTTTCTAAAAATGCTTTTTTTGAGTCAGGAGGTGTCAAAACATATTTTCTGTGAAATGTTCGGTACTTCCTCTATTTACTAGTAGAGAAAGTAAAAAGGGTTTTCCTGAGTTTTAATGCGTTTCTTGACACGTGGAAGGGGCTAGTGATAAGCACCATGCCATTGTTTTCAACCTTGACGGTGAATACGATAGGAATCAAGGACATCCCATTCCTACTTCTGGAAGCACAATATTACGCAATATTGAAATGATTGTATGCAGAATATAATTACATTACCAAAAACAATCTTATATTAAGACATAATTTTTACTTACTTAATTTTGAGCTGTTAAAATGAAATTAATATTGAAGAACAAGAGGAAGATCCTCTAGGAAATTACAGTATTTATAATTCATCCGAAGAATAAAAGAGGAAATAAACAGGATATTATCAAAGAACTGAATGGAAATTTATTTTGCTATATTTTAACGCACACATTTGTTTTTATTACTCAGAAGAAGGTCCTTTTCTCAGGCCTTAAAATTACACACAAAACAGGGGTATTGAGAAGTCGTGCTTCAATTCTCATAAACTGTAACAATTTTTCTGCACATGTAATACATAAAAGATGACAACGATTTTGTGAATATATTGGAATAAATTCCGTGGAAAACATGTAATCTGCAAAGCTATCATAAGCAACAATTACTGAAGATAGTTGCGTCGAAAATACAGCAATTGCTAACTTAATTATAGAAACAACAAAGAATAATGAAAGCTTTATTAAAAGAAAGGAAAGCTCATTTAAGGCCAATAATATAGCGAAGAATTAACAACGATTCGACAGCGCTCCCAGAAATATAAGAAAGAGTCCTGGATTTGCCACGACCAGATAGTTATGCTTAAAATGTCACCTGGATCTACATATATTAAAAAATGCTTCAAGGTTCTGTACTACTTAGCTATTAAATGTAGAGAAAGTATATTTTTAGTGCCATTCATATTCCCCTTTAACCGCAATTGTCATATTGGCGAACCACCAGGTTCGCTTTTGTCAACCACAAGGCCAGTTAAACTCCTGAGACAAATACAGTACAGAACCACAGCGAGGCTCCATGAATAGCAACTAAATTTCAATATCTTGAAAATCTTATGATCCTCGACAGCCTACTGACTCAAGGCACACCTGAAGGCAAAGGTCCTACAAAGAAGGAGGTAAGTAATTCTGTAACACTCTTGTTTATGGACCACAGCATTATATTTTGTCGCTTCTACATGAGTATCTCCTTCCATGCTTTACCAGATTTATAGTTCGATCGATGACCATGTTAAAGACATCAGTTATTAGAGTAAACCCTTGTCCGTGTCCATTTTTACTATAAAAGTTGGCTTGAATAGCCATTTCCCCACCTAACTTCCTGAAGAGCACTTTCTTTGTAACGTCAAAGTCTGTGAAGATGTCTTTGTTTGCAGTAGGAGAAGAATGCTGTGGAAGAATCGTGGCTTTGGTGACGGGGTGAACGCCTGGAAGCGTGAAGCCATCTTGTAATCTAGCTTCCTTGAAAAGTAATGAAGCTTAAATCGGTTCTTGTATTGGCCGAGAGAAGGTGTTTTTGTGAGTAATCTGATTGGACAGACCGTTTCCTATTCATCTTGAGATAATCCGTGACGTTGCATTTCTTGCTGCGGCCATAGTGCGTTTTAAAGCGTGAATCCTCGTGATACGTTGCAGGCTCATAGGCAATTCTCCACGGCGTCTCCAAACCTTTATTCTCTCCCCTCTTGTCATACCGCTTTTATCCGCGACGCTGCTTTTTATACATTTCTATTAACCCCTCTTCGCTGCTACCTTTTATACTTTCTTTACAGATACGTGTCTGTCTGTCTGTCTTGCTTTTTGCCCATTCGTTGTTCCTTTTTTATGGGTAAACTCCCTTTTGATGCATCTGACTCCTCCCATTTGCCGTGTTTTTATTTTGCACAACTAGATCTGCTACAGGATCTGGAAGGTTCTATTCACTTTCCCAATAAAAGATTCGTTTTTGACATAAATGTAATAAAAATATTCGAGTTAAACACATACATTTTTATAATTATCAATTCAGAAGACACCTTTATGGAATCCTAGCATTAAAATTAGCAACCATTCAGTAATGGCATCACCACCACCACAACATAACTTAATGTGCCTGTTAGAAAACCTGTAGTCATTAGTCAAACTAACGCACTTTTCGTTCCTCCATCCACAAAACTTTCACGTTGTTCTTCGTAAACATGTTTTGATTTTTCTGGAATGAATAAACTCTCGCTCTCTTGGCTTCTTCAATATGTCCATATTTTTATTAGTTCTATCATTATCTTGCATTTTCCTCTATAAATGTTGAAACCATATTACGTCATACATCTGTGATCTCTGATACATTATAATTTTTATTAGCAAATTTATTAATTATTTTTACGTATTTTAATGCTAAAATTGCATAAAACGTATTTAATACGTGTATAATCTTTTCATTCGACACTTGTATAAATTGCATATAGGTACTCGTGTCACTATCGTTGATTATACAGTAGTTAAATAACTGTTATTCATATAACCATAAGTGCACTCCGATTGTTACTGCCTTATTGATCATATTTACTGTGGAAAATCGGACATCTTTGTATACTTTTCTAAAGTCGATGTTTTTCCAAATAAATTTCTTTTGAAACCCATGAAAGGTGTTCAGGATCTACCTATGGTTCGAACTCGGTAGAATTCCATCCATTCTTCTTGTTTCTCTGTTACCTGCCTATAGTATTGCACCCAAAAATTTGATGCCAGAATTTCAGGCGATTTCCTGAGCCCAAAAGAAAAGAAAGAAAGATAATGGGCATTTTAGAAAAAGTTTATTGTGTGTGCGTGTGAACGAATACCTGAAAACAATCTTTTTTCTGAGGTCCAACTGAGCATCTTTCAAGGATGTGACACGAAGATTTCCAAAAAAATGTTGTACCTTCTACATTCTTCATTTCATCGAAGATGACTAAGCATTTTTATTAAAGTGTTATATGTTTAGGGCATTTCCATGACAAGTAATATCTGTGTGTGTGGGGGGGGGGGGGGGGGAGTAAACATTTTATTCCTTATTCAAGTTTTGCCAATAGATTTGAAAAATTTAAGTGAATGTAAAAGAAAAATCCGTTATTTTGGAGATTATAATATGAATAATTTTTTTTTTCTTTTGGAGGGAATTTTATGTCAATAATGTGAAGTTCTGTTCATAATAATTACTCTTGTATAATTACTAACCTAAGAGAGAAACACGCATTTAACTGCACAGAAAAGCAGATCTTGTTAGACCATACAATTTTTCTTATGAAATCATTGTGTCGTTAACTATATCCGAGATATGCTTTGTTATTGGGTTACTTTTTTTCAAATATTAACACCCAAAGTGACAAGTCACTAATCGTTTTCTTCTCCTGGTGATACCAAGAATGTGGGGTTCAAGGCCATCACATAGTGACACACTTTTAAAATTCTATCATTATTATACTCAAAACGATATGTGTAATGAAAGTTTATATTGCTTATCAAGAAGTAGATGGATAAATAAGCTTTTGTAACAATTTGTAGAAGAGTGAGTAGCAAAGGTCGTCAGATCTTTGTCAGTGCAGTCACACCTTATATTAGCGCATGCTGCATGGATTTAGCAAAAACTGTTATTATTTACAACATTTGCAGTTAAAGTTTAATTAATAATTTGTTCATTTATCAGTTAAAATATTTTTTGACATGGCATGACGAGAGTATATGAGGTAGTTCATGGGCATTGCCATCGATAGAAGCGATCGAAGTATAGATACCATTGCTTATAAGCGGACACGGGGGAAACTCTCAGTGGCAATGATTTCTGCGTAAGCATAACTGAACTATGAAACCTTTACGTCACAAGGGGAAGGTGGTATGCGTAGGTGCGCAGTCTCTTCCAATGACAAAGTGGAACTGTGGCGTGAAGTGCACGGTGCTTTACCGACCGTGACCTTTCTACGTCTGTTTATATGCCAATCACAACATCCCGCGCACTCTACGGTCGATGCGTAGTCAACGTAATGTCCATGTGAGAGTTTCTCCCATGTCTACTTATAAGGAACATGAACAAAATGCTATGATAATCGACCCAACCATCACCATTGAAACTCAATGTGAACAGGTAGAGGAAGTTCATGAAGAAAATAAATATATACGGGAACACAGTGTTCTTCCACAAAGATAAATATCTTAGCATATTGATCTTATCGGACCGATGATTGGAATAAAGGACACCATACCACTCTTCACTTCGTTTTTGTAAAAGAAACTAGGCATTACAATTAATGAAATGTTAAGATTTAGCTGCTGCAGACATCCAAGGTTCGGTAAAAATTCTTAGGTGCCATTTATATGCCTTTAATTTGTAACCTTTACTGGAGATTTTGTATTGCAAGTATCTATTATTCACTTAACACAATTGTTAATTAAGTTCTTATTGTCCTATTGCATATGCATTCTATCTTACTAGGCATTGTTTTTTCTAGCATTATTAATTTAATGGTGGGTGGCAGCTGGTCAACAAAATCCAATCAGAGGTCTGCCTGGTGTTGTATAGTTAAACATGCTGTGAAATCACACTCTAAAGATGATATAAATGTCATTTGCACAACAAGGAGGTAGTACTTGTCCGGTATCAGTCGCCATTAAATGTTGTGTCTGGTATAATTGTAAGTAACATATACGTTACCTTAGGCTGTTAAATATCCAAGCTGTTACCGTAATTCCATGGGTGGATTGTTCACGAGCAGTGATTTCAAATAAAAGAGGATCTGATAGCTGGGATAGTTGCAGTAGCAGCAAATCTTAAAATATTTAACCACTTGACACGTCCCGAACATGCCATTTTTCAAATATTCAAAAACCCATAATAAACAAAGTAAAAATAAGAAACGACTGCTAAAATCAAAAGTTTGTAGAGGGAACCCAAGTCATTGGAATTCATCAGAAGTCAATCGTGACATTTCTCCCATTTATAGTGCCTTAGTTTTGTTGCCCTTCTGTTTGACATCAATACCAGCAAATGCTCACCGCCTGCGGTGCCGTATGTAGTAATAGCGGGCGCAAAACATCAGATTTTTTACACCTCTATTTTATTTCTCACAGACTTTGTTTTTACATTTCTTATCAAAAACAATAGGACGTGATATCTAGGCTCACATTACAACAAACATAAGCATTTAATTGTTCAGACATACATTACAAATAAATTGTGTGCTCTTTCAAAACAAGATTTGAACTACTGACTGATTAAACGTAGTAACCCCCCATAGTAAAGTTGGCAGTACTTTAGTTAAAGTTGTCCACTTCAAATTCTCGGACTCCTTCATTAGATTGCCTCCCTGCAGGAATCGCAGTGCACCTGGATGCTTTCAGAGACTTTTGGCCTTTCGATTTCTTCCCAAGTTACGCTGGCATGCAGTAAGAAGCTAAAGACAAGGAGAAAGGGGAAAGCAAAAAAGTCGAGATATCGTCTATCATCTTCCTACCCTTGGGCTTTACAAGAGGAATGCTTGGTGTTTTACACAGCAAACGTGAGGGGCTTGGAACGTTCCTTGTCGTGACTTCCATTACAGGTATATTATCTATTGTTTCCTCCCGCGATGTCTGCGGCGGCAAACTTCACCACCTTGACTGATTGCTTCGCATGATGGTAGCTGCATTTATCACAGCTCGCTTAAGTGCTTCAGTATCATTGCAACTATATGTACAGAAAGGCGAATTGAAAACAAATGTTGGAAACATGAAAGGACAAACTGTCTCTCCATTAGTTAACTTCAGACGTTTTTTGTAACATCTTATTGTATTCCAGCCCAAAATTCAACACCCAAATTTCATTAGAATACATGTTTTGAGGCCCACTGTATCTAAGGGCATGCATCTGTGAACACAGAACTAAACAACGAATAGTGTTTAAGTATCAAATTTAGCATTTGAGTTCTCAAACTAAGAAGAATGCAACACACGATTAAGTACTCATCTCAGACTACCCTTTATATAAACGTTTTATCGAAAAGTTTTATTTCTAAAAATAACACTAATGATTTGATTCAAATAACATAAGCTTAACATATTTTACAAAAGAACCGAAATATCTAGCTGGGGAATAGCTTGTGAAATACTTTTCATTCTTGATCACTTTTGCACAACCGTAAGATATAAACAGAATCTTGCTACACAGAAAAGTCG
The DNA here is from genome assembly GCA_030765045.1 of Tenodera sinensis. Lineage (NCBI taxonomy): Eukaryota > Metazoa > Arthropoda > Insecta > Mantodea > Mantidae > Tenodera > Tenodera sinensis. Next base: position 105,112,890 of record CM060968.1, on the reverse strand, counting down.
ATCTCATTAAAGCACACAATTTATGTCAAATACATTTTCTGTGCAACTAACTAGTCCCGAGATATTTCTTGTTGTCGAGTTGAACTCTCCTACATCTATACCTTTCTCAAATCGGAAGTTCTTGTTCCTTTTCTACGTGGTCATGATAGATTTGCTTATTACTTAAGCCTACTCGATTCCCATTGTAGCAAACGGAAATATGTAGTAAAACAATTTCTACAACGATTTATTTTATCTAAAATAAAGTATATCGATGAATAAGTATTTTATAAACAGTTTGTAGAAGAATGGGTGGGAAAATTAAGAATATTAATTGGTTTTGCTTGAGAAAGGATATATAATGTGTATTTGCTTATAAATATAGTTTCTGCTGATCGAGCTAAAATGTCCAGCCACTCATATTCGAATTAGTCAACTTTCTTGTGAAACTGTGTGCAGTATTTTGTTAAAAAAGTTGTATTGAATTATGAATATCAGGAAATTGATATTTTATAAACTTTTCATGGAGAACTCTGCTAGTCTTCTGCTATGTAGTTCTTGAAGATCTAAAAGTAGTATTTGTGTGACAAAGCGTAGGTATGTTAACCTAAAAGAAAGAAATAGGAGACAAGGAATGGTGTACAAACATGGAGAATCTTAACCTAACCTGTGTTGTAGGTATTGATGGTTGATGTTTAGGAATAAAACAAACTAATTACTTTTACGTATCATTCGATTTGCTGTATTTTACATAAAAGAAAGAACCACAATATTTTTGTTTTGTTTGTTTTTGCTTCTTGTCAAATATACAGATTACAACTATTTTCACATTGCTGTTCAAAGACAATTTATAATATAGTCATTAATATTAATATTATTTCTAATGATGCTCTTTTCCTCATTCCCACAAAGAATCTCGCATACATCCATACATACATCCATATTCACATGTTACTTAAAACATTACTGTTAACCTTTCACTCCTGTGGTTCTTTCACTAATTTACATCGAGAAAATTTTCTCCGTTTTTTATTTTCGCTTCTTTAACTAAGAGACATCTACTCGCTCCTGAAATTCTTCACAAAAGAAGAGAAGCTCATCCAAACAAAAGACAGTCAAACATGCGAACGGTTTTTCATGAGTACGTGAAAATGTAAGAGGTTTTAGTAATCCTTGCACCATGATTTTATACACCAGATAAATAACATATATATGAAAATGTTTACGCAATATATTAAAAAGTGAAGATGTTTTTGTAACAATTTAAAGCAATACCAAAGCACATTACATCGATAGATTATCAACAGTGCTTCTTTTTTAAAAAAGAATGTGATTTTGGTTTTTATTCACGTACTAGCGCTTATAACAGTAAGAGCTGTGAAATAGTTTCCCTACATCAAGGATTTAAAATCACAATAACAAAAACAAATACCCTGTGATTTAGGAAATGAAAAATCATGAAAGCTATAGCGTTTTTGTGCTGACTGTTATATTTTCGAGCACACATGTTTTAAGTTTTTCTTTCAACAGCAAAGTGGAATGTTAACATAAATCAATTAAATATATATCTTCACGACAAGTAACAAACCTTCTGGATTACGTCATTGCTCAAGTTTATACCGCTTTAACACCATGGCAAGTATTTGCAGCATTTGTACATATTTGCTTTTCTCTACATATGTTTCGGAATTTTCAAAGCAGGTCAGACTAAAGTCTGGTTTTACATATGCCTGAAATTAATAGAACTTTGTTTCCTAATTAAAGGAGAAAAAAACTTGGTCTCTATTTCTAAAACAATGCTCTATTGGACAGCAGATAAGTCCATCTTCAATGTTACAGATATCTGCGGTCGCGGTACAGAGGTTGTTTTGTTTTGGCCTAAAGCTGCATGCACACGGTAAAGAAATATAATGTGCACAATGCTTACAATGAAACACACCAACATTTTCGAAAATAAACTTTCCTGTTTCTATACTTCTGTTAGATTAAGACTCACGACTCCTGAGGCAAATCACTGCCTATCCTAAATCTTATTTATCACGTATATTCCAGAGCAGCACTGGCATTTATGGCTGTAGATCTGGAGCTTTGTCTTCAACGTTCTTCTTTTGGCAACAGTGTACGGATTCAACTGTTCACAAATAGGGTTTTCACATGTTTTACTTAGCGCACTTTCCACAAACTGGAGCGGCATCTAACGTAATGTACTTTAAGTCTAATACAGGACGGTAACTCGTATGTAGAAAAGTCATCCTGGTTCATGTTGACGTCATCTCTCTTGAGACACTTTTTCACACAGCACTTCATTACTCGTTCTTGTCCCTACAGGTTCGTAGACGAATCATTCGCACTGCCTACGAAGTATACAATACTTCAGTCCCAGCTTCAAGAGTTTAACACTTATTACACTTAACTGTAGTTTTATTTTCGTTAAACAGCTGGCCACACACTGCAACAAGAAAGAAAACTCATCGTTAGTTGAGGCTTGTGTATATTCAGATTTACAAAACAGTAAAAAATTATTATACAGAATAAACATTGCCTATAACCTATACAGAAAGAGCCAATAAACTAAGAACCGGCTGTGCGGTGTTCTTATCTGGGCATGTGCACCATACGTTGCTATAACAACCCAGACCTTCCTCTACAGTATTGCACTGATATGGTGTAGTTCAGTTACTGAAAATTATTTATTATTTTGTCCTTTATTTAGTCACGCAATATTTAATGGTGGCTCATATTTGACCAATATTATGCTCTTTCCTGTTGTACAAATACATTTTGTATGCCCAAATGATATTTATATCACCGGCTTTCTCAGCATCTTTAACTGCACAACAGCGCAAAACGTGGCGAGCCTATGATTGGATTTTGTGTTGAACTACTCGCCATTCAATTTTACGTCAGCCATAATTTATGATTTGTAGGTATTTCCTGAGTCAACTCGTTAAGTGAAAATACGATTTGCATTTTTACAGCTTTGAAAAGTGATAACTCAAAAAATGTTCTAAAGAAAAAAAGAACATGACAAATTTAACTTCTTGGTTTTGGGAACCTGAATGACAAATTTCGGAAGAATTTGATGAAAACTGCATCATGTGGAGCATTTTCAAAAAGTGGTGAAAAATATTTTCAAAGACCATAAATTTTAAGATGAAAAACATTTTCATTCTGGATTTCAATGCATTATATAGATATTTGTAATACAAAAAGTCGAAAGAACATTTTTAATTTATGGGATCTAAGTATTTTGAAAACCGTGGAATACATAATTTTTTGCAATAATATTACTAAATGTGGTGCATTTACATTAAACAAAATATCCGCTAGCAATTGTCAGCATTTCTCGATGTTTATTAGAGGTGCTAAAAATATATGGACAACGCCAGTGCCCAATTTAAGCATATTTTATAAAGTTGGCAACTAAATGCTTTAAAAGTAGTTTTAAATATATTGCATGGTCGTAATATCTTAGTTCATTGGCTCTCCCGTCAGTTTTTCTTAATGTTAAGGTCGCATTACATAAATCACAATATTTTGAACTTGATTTATAAAATGTACATTGTGAAAAGAACAAAGTTCTTAAATGGCAATGCATGTCTTTTTCTTCCCTAAACTTTTATGCGGTTTCCTTTGAGAAAGTAACTCTTTTCTTAAGTCAAGCAAAAGTAATGGAATTGAATTGGAGTAAAGAGGCATAGCAATAAAGAAAACAAAAAAATGGCATGATTTTACTGGGAGGATGAACGGCAGAAAACATTCTAGTGGGAAAATCTGCTTATTTTGTGGTTTAAACGAACGCTGTATTTTGGCGAAATGCAGACATTGGGAGAACCAAAAAGTAGCTAAACTCAGAGAAAAAGACTTTTGTCCTTCGCAGAACATTTTAGGTTATTTTCCACTTTTTTCATTTTACAAGGAGGAGGTTTGGCATGTTGGAATCTACTGCCTGATCAAAGCAACCGCTAAAAATTGACAATTTCTTGACTAAAGTGCTTGAATACAGATCAAATATATTCACTAGAGACGTTACTTTTTTCCCCTTCATTTTGTTTCTTTTGCCAATGACCCACGTTTGTGTAATAACCTTAATAATTTAACACAATAGATATATCTGTCCAGTTTCCAACGCCTCTTGTTCACACAGGACGATGGACGCTGTTGATGCCTATATGAAAGGAAATGATAATTGGGAAAGAAAATTTGGGAACGAAACATTTCGGGCCAAATTTATGTTCATCTTCATATTGATTCAGAATGTAAATACTCTGAGGAACTTAATTTGGAAGTTCGTTTGGAAACTGTCTGCTCAATGGCGTTTTTCATTTAAAAAAAAAATTGTATTAGGACTAATAGCAGTATTCGCATCTACGTATATCTGAAAAATAATGTTAAAAATCAAATATGCCAAATTAAAATATAGATCTGCTCTGATCATTGAACCTTTAGAATCCGTTTGATGTTAGGCAACACAAAATTAGAACCACAAATGTCTGCAATTATAACACACAAAGGCAAGTTTCATTCTTATTCAATAAAATACTGTGTTTAAAAACTAATGTAATCTGTGCACTTCGTCCTGTGGGTTTATTGTTTCTATCTTAACTTTGTCGCGACAAACGCAACAGTTGATTAGCTCTAAAACACAAAATAGTGAGGGAAATATTAATTGATCGCAGAGTACTTGCCAAATATGTAGCACAGGAACTTTTTAAAGGGATTAACTCGCCTTGAAGTTAGTTTCCTGTCACGCCGTTGTGTATAGGGACATCATAGAGGTGATTTCTGTAATCAGGTGAACTTCTACAGTCACCGCTAGGAGAGTATTGTGACAGGTGATTACCCCACCGCCCATAGATAGCGCCACGGGATACAGAACTGAAAGCACAGTTTAAATATCGAAATATAAGTATGCATTGCCATTCAAGAAAATTGTTTTGTTCATTCTGTATAATTAGTGTTAGTGTTAGACTTTCTTTAAGTCAAATTACATTTTTGAGGTGGAAAAACTAAGTGTTAATTCATGAGAGTGGATTCACACAAATAAATTCTGGTACGCTACTGAAAAAAACAAAATAGGAATTTCTAAGGTAATTATATCTAAAAACCTGATGTTGCACTCAAATGATTTCTCTATTCTTCTCAAATTATTGTTACAAATTCTTATTCCTCTATCTACTTCATGTTAATCCAGATAAACATTTGTAGAAATTATCTTATTGCTAGTTTTCTTGTCGGTGCAAGAAAAAATATGGGAATACAGTAGGCTTTAAGTGATAGTGAAGTGTTTTAAAGCTGGTCGCTATGCAATGCCTTTGAAATCCCGCTCTCTTTGCATGGCCAAGAGATAAAAAAGTGAATAATTACCTCCATTTGACAAACCATAAGTATGTACTGCAAAATTCAGACAAATAACAAGGAGTATCTCCGAAATGGCGCACTCCATAAAAAATGCATACTTAATTTGGGCTTTTCGACAAGATCTACATTTTTTGTAATAAGACTTTATCCAACTCTTCTGGTTAACAGATATACAAAAGTTACCCACACTTCAGAGGTCTTCTGAGGACATTCCCAAAAAGTTTAATTTATGCATTTTATTTATCATAAGGATATCTTAAACATACGGTATTTTAATGGAAATCGTTAGAGCAATTTTTGAGAAAATAGTCTGGGGTGGGAGGATGTTCTTGAAAATATTTATGTCGCATCCTTGGGAAACATAAAGCTTAAGTACAAAGTTTGAAATTTAACCAACTTTATGGTGTGCATACACACACAGAGCTTTTTCTAAAACTACTTTTTGGATTGAGACTCTCAAAACATGTATTCCGTTTAAATCTCGATATTGAAGTTAAGGGTGGAGTAAAATACTTTCCCCACTTACCGTAGTAGTAGAGAAAGTAAAAACATGTCTGATATAAAAACAGCTCAACTTGCTTCGGGTAAGATTTTGACAAAGTATATCGCGTACCTTAACTTATCAATCATAAGATTGATCTGTAACTCTGCGATGGCCATGACATTTCACAAATGTAGATTTTCAAGGATAAATTTTGGGAATTTAGCGATAAAGCTATAGAGACAGTTTGTTTTTAGTTTATTAGCCCCTTTAAGACAAACCTATATCTATATTATTCAGAAATAAAGACAACATTTAAGTTAACCACCACGTGCCCATCAGGTTTTAGAAATGCAAAACAATTTTATGTGTAACATTTACATGACTTTCTCTACTCTACCGTTTATTTCTACATAGCTTCTATAAAATAGTCTTGCAGAAGCTTGTGTTTTTAACTGTTTCGTAAGAATCAATATAGATAGTTGCATAATGATGTAATTACGCATTTTATTGGTGCAAATGCTGGTCTTATATCCTGGCTTTGAAACCCATTCTCTTTCTATGACATCGCAAGAAGCATCTGAATGGTGACAGCACTTGCTAATGTCAAAAGTTATGAAAAATGCATATTTCGGAAATGGCTAATGCCACAGAAATAGTTGCTGAAAGTGTTTCAAAGAGATCCATATATCTGTATAGTACCTATGTTTTTCTCTATCTCTTAGGGGTTGGCAGTTAAGCATAATTATACAAAAGTATTTCAAAAGGAAGAGGACTTAAACACTACTCCTATAAAATTCAAGCTATACATTGTAGTGTATGTAAATGCCTTAAATATCTATGTAATTAAAAATTGTACAGCCATTTTTAAGAAAATCACAAATTTTGTGGAAGGGGTAGTATGGGTCGTAGTAGACATCAGACTTTTTCAAGCAGTAAGTCGCTACCTAGTTTTTCTCATTATGCGAAGAGCATGGAATTACAAAGCCTACATAGTTTTCTTATACTTACAATGGAATGTAACTCGTAAGAAATTATTAAAAGGAAGTACCAGATTACTGCTTTGTAAGAACTAATAGAAGAGTGAGTAGAGAAAGACATATAATGCGATATATCCGATATTTTACGTTTTGGATCAATATAAATGATACACATTTTCCAATAAATTCAACAATTTGTTAGATTGTACAATCGAAATGTTTGAACACAGAAAATACAGAAATAAACATGCTAAAAATTGACTCATACTGCTTTCATATGAATTAACTAGACATTTATATATAAAACATACAAATAGTAGTGTAAATTTTACTTTTATAGCAAATAAAATGTTCTTCAGACACAAAGTCAACTGCATTTTAGAGTGACTGAAGTTATTTTTGACTTGACATCCTGTTTTCCAGGGCCACAGAGCTGAGCGTGTGAGAAATGATACGGTAGATTACAGCGTTCTGAAAGTGTAACCAAGTCTCACCTTGAGATCACTTTGTTCATAAATTAGCACTAACGAGTATGTCCAAAGACTTGAGCATTTCAACAGGTTAAAGCAATTCATATTTAAATTTGTGCTCTCTATCTTTGTTAGTGAGTTCATTATCTCCATCTATTCGAAGATAAACTTACAGAAAGAGCTTTATTAACATTTCGTTATAGATAGGAAAAAAAACAGCGATAGTCAAATGATTAACAATTGGACTCAATATTAGCTTAAAATTACCTGCTCTTTCCATGCAGTCACGAGAAACAAAACCGATAAGACTTTAAAACGACGACAAAGAATTTAACTATGAATAGGGATATCTAGGAAATGGCATAGGACACAAAAAAGGCTATCTGGAATAAATTGTGTTTTAAAAGATATCTACGTTTTCATCTACACCAGTTATGCAAGATTGTATAAAATTATTTATTATATTTATTAAAAACATGGAATGTCGTTTAAAAGTTATTTGAGAGAGTGACAATATTTTGCAAAGTTTAGATTAAAACGGCAAGAATTAGGAATTTGATCTATGGGTATGTCTAACAACCACAGTAACAAAAATGTTGAACAATGTCATGCTAACTTATTAAAGTCAAGGTGTGGGAACTGCAAATACATTCGAGCATCTGGACCTGTTGTTTTGTCACAAGAGAAGAAAACACATGCAAAACATTTGTTTGGGACAACTGTGACCCAGAAAGTTAAAATATGGTCATAACCGGAGATGAATAATGAAACTACGGAGCTGACCTGAAACAAAAGACTAGTTTTCCCAACGGAAGTACAGTGTCCAAAAAAGAATAGGCGTGGCTTCATCACGAGTGTTCCATTTTTAACAACGAAACAAGAAACCTAGCAGTCGAAACTAAAAGTTTCATTCAGCAACTAATTTACTAATTACATATTGGGCAGTATTGGCAAAATCCAAAGAAACCAGAATATACATACGTATTTGGTTAACTTGCATTTTTATGTATTTGTGTATTATCACGTAACTGAAAAAAAAATGTCAAATAGCCCACCTTTGTGGTTTGGGGATAGCGGTTTGCCTCACGTTCAAAAGATTCAGAGTTCGAATCTCGGTTGCAGTGAGTTACCCGGATAAGATTTTTTATGGGTTTTTCTTTACGCTATAGGTCTATGGACCCCGGGCTCATATGGACATAATTTCATTCATCGTCCGGTATGATTTAAGTGGTTTCAGGACTTCAAACTTTAAAGAAATATTAAAAAATAAAGTATACATATAAACTTCAGTCAGAATTTAAAGGTTTCTGAATACAGGGAGAATATATAGGTCGTTTTTTTGTTAAAGAAATGACAATGTTCATGACAGTGGTGTTCACTCGATTACTCTTTTGGCTTGGGTTGTCTTTAAATTCACATATACAAACTACTTCCTCTTTTTATAACAAATTCCACGAAAGATAGCAAATAATCCTGACGGGAATCAAATCCGGGACCCATAGATTAGCCGTGGTCGCTGGAGCGCGTGTTTTTAGCCGTTCGCCGCTCAGAGGGCCTTCCCTGGTCATGAGTGTATGTGTGTACGTGTGATGTATGTGGCAGAATTAACTTAGTCTGCAGGGTAAGAATATTCTATAACAAATTTACAATGCGAGAATTTTGTCGCAAAATGAGTAGTGCGTAAGAGAAATAAATTACAAGACGATATGGTTCGTAGGAAAAGTATAGGAAATAACTGTCACTTCGCTTGGTAAAATATACAAGCAATAACACTAATATTTTGGGTACAAGGAAATTGCTACGGAAATTAAGTTCGGATACCGGATCGCGTGACCAAGGAGTGTCGGAACCGGGAACAAGGCAAATACCACAAATACTTGATATTGGAGACAACATAGGAAAAATAAAAATGTGATGAGAGAGAAACAGCAGAGTTTCATGTCACGCAGTTGAACTGATGCTATAGAGATCAGGACAACAATATCTTAGCCTTCCCCTGACCACCGCGATAATGTGTGAGGCTCTTTCTGGAAGTCCTGGTTTCGACTTTCTGTCGACCACCTACTGGATATTGGGTTTTTAGTGTATTTTATTGCCCGGTAAGGGAATACTGGGGTGATTTATCATCTACCAGGATTTTCTTATCAACGTTTACTTTTCATTCCGTTTACTTCTCATTTTTCAGGTATTCTTCTAGGTTTCGTGGTGAATGGCTGTGTCGAGCAGATGGTACAGAAGTATGCTTAGAGGTATGAGCAAGGGCAAGATTTTTAGTGATAATTTATTTAACAAACTGCCATTAATAATTTTAGTGGTGTTTTACTTTGAATATTATACTAAAAATTCGCATTAATTTTGCACAATTTTTCGGGTAAAATTAATACACATAGACATTACTGAAGTTAAAAAGTAAAAGTAAATTATGTTACTGTAAAATTATTGTTCAAAATTTCTCCGATTTAGGGTAAGGTTCACCTTTTGCTTTGAGTGGTAAGAGTGCTGTTACTGTATCAAATTTTTTTCTATGGCCTAACTGCTCAACAATGGTACAGGTACAAAGTTCTTAGGGCTTTGATAACACGAAAATTTGACCTTGAGAAATAACCTCTCATTGTAGCCTCGCCGATTAAACTGTAAGGCAGCTTTCTTTGTCTCTGCCAATAATGTTTACTTTATAGTATTGTTACAAGTTGATCTCAAAAAAGCCGTGTTATTGAATTCGTAAGAATTAGATACAAATTCTTTCATTGTTATTAAAACAAAAACATAAACACCAGGAATGAAAAAGCTTATTTTTCTAAGCAAAAGTTTAAAAAGTAGATATTTCTCATTTATCACGAAAATATGCCAAATTCGTGGGGAAAAAGTCAATATATCACTTTTAAACTATGTCAAATGAATGTAAATCAATTTGTTCAGTTGTTGAATAACTTTCTCATTTATCGTTAATACAAAAACCTTTGCTTCTGGGCATCAATGTGAAGCACCGAGTAAAGTAAACATGGTAAAAGAGTTTAAGTTTATCTCTACGTCAAGCATAAGAAACTTCAGTGAGGAAGCGATTGTCGTTATATGATTATTCTGTCATTTAACATATTTCGTTGCTATGCGCTGACTCGCTAACTGCATTTTTGTGCAATATCACTGGTATATCTATAAAAGTCACAGGAAAGCAACGAGAAGGTGTTTGTTGAACGTACTTAACCGGAGTACGTTATGCTATCATGACCATAACCTCTTCAGTTGTGTCAACTATCAAGTTTTTCGCATGTTAATTCATCTGTATGATTGCTTGCTGCTTATGTTTGCATTTAATCCTACTAAATGCCAGCTTATACGGCTACGTTTACATACAAGTATTACTAATGCTTAATTCTCATTGTGAATGGTCACTAGTACTTTAACGATTGTGATGGGTGTTTGTTGGCGCTCTTTCCTGACGACTTTATTCAGTTCAGGTTTACCAAAGGAACCAGATACGTTGGACAATGCCGAACAAGTTGTGTGACAAAACATTTACAGCTGTTCCAACAGGTTTTTCTGTTGAGACTGCCAATCAATACTGCCAGAACAACGGCAACGCGTTGTATTGCCTGGGAATTGCTTGTTTTGCAATTTTCAGAGTTTGACAACAGGAGTCGCTGGTGTACTGTCAGCTTGTCACTGTCATAGTTTGCATAGATATGGTATTAAGAGGCCTTTTCTGGCTTCATGGTCTATCCCACCACCCCGTTTCATCAGATATTTCGTGGAAAATTGCATTGCCTTACAGTTACTATAGTTGTTTAATAACAATATTATTTTATCAATTTATTATTTTTATTGTTTTATTTCTCTACCAGCACAAAAAATGCCAAAGAAAATTTTCGGCGGATTTTTTATCGTTTTCTGTGTTTTTTGAAGCTTAAGCTTGGGCGCTCATAAATTTCCCCCTTATATTTTAACCCCTTCAAAGACTACTAGCCGATAAAGTGTAGCTACCAATTGTGATAATAGATCTACATGACAAAGTGAGTGTATTTGCTCTACTTCTCTGTCTATTAGCCAATACGATACAGAGTGTAAACCTATATTTCATTTCTACCCACTTTGAAACCTTTGTTGTGGTTATTGACGTAATAACTATTTAACGAAAGGAGCGACGACACCGTGGCCAGGTTCTCCGGTTTCCCCCTCCACTCATTCCATCAATTGTCCCATTTATCACCTTTCTAATCATCCATTTCGCCTGCATTTCATATCATCCTCTTCCTCACTATCATACCCGGTGCTTGGCTGACTACCCGCTTCCAGATCTTCACTCTGTCTGATCCACAAGTTCCTGTGCTCCCCGATAGGCGTTTGACACTGGTCACTAGAGCTTGTACATAAGTCCTACATAAGGGGAGAGTAAAAACGTAAAGGGGAAAAAGAAAGAAAAAGAAAAAATACTAGAGGTGCAGAGAGATCTTTTTTTTTGGGGGGGGGGGGGCACTCCTTGTAGGTAGATGGCCTTCCAGCCAAAATCTCGATACTGAGATTTAGCTGAAAATATACGTTTAAAGCTCCTCTGTATCCCAAAAGGTGTTTTAGATAAAAGAGAGAGAGACTAAGAGAGAGAGAGAGAGAATCTTCCAATATGCCACTCAGGAAAAACCCTCACACAAACAAGCTTTTACATGAAAACTTGTCGAAAATTTTGATTTTCTCAAATGTGTCTAACGATTTCGATAAAAGTAATACACGTTTAGGGTAGATTCACAATACTTATGTCAAATATTTTTTGTGGAGTGAACCTTTTGGAGATTATTTGTTGAATTTTACCTTTCTCAAATGTGAAGTCATTTTACATGTTTGTTAAAGAAAATTTTCAGTTTAATTACCACCTACCCAAAAGTCTATGTCGAGATTTCACCGGAAGTACATGTTTTGAAACCCCCTGAAACAAAACAAAAAGGCACTCTTAGTAAAAGGTGCGTGCTGTGTTTTGCGGACCCAAAACAAAATGACCAATACATCTAAGTTCAACGACGCAAAGGTTTTCAACAAAATCCCAAACTACTCTTTACATGAAGCATTTTTGAAGTTTAAGATTTTCTAAAAAATAGCTTCAACGAGTCTGAACTGTTGAAGCTATTTATACGGCAACTAAAATGTAAATGTTCAATTTTGTGCAAGTACCTGAGTAACATTCTTCATTCTGAAGGAATTTTATGAGACAATAAGCGACAAAAATGCACCACACAAAAGATGTAGATCTCTTTAAAACTCAAAATTAATATTTTGAGCCGTCAGTTATTTCCTATGTATTCTTATCATTGGTCTCAGTTTTCAGGATTTCACTTATTTAAAGTAATGCCGCTATTCAGTTATTTCTCGCGGTGTCATGGGAAAGGTATGAGATGTAGAGAATTATTAACCCACCTTGTAGCCACAAGGAAGTGCGCAATGAAACTATTTCTACTAAAGTTTATTTCAATTAACCTAAAAAATGAGCCTTCGTAAGTGAAGTCTATAGTAGCTATGTAAAATATAGTGTGTAGAGAAATTCATGTGAATGTAACATCAGTATTTTTACTTTCTGTACTACGTATAAGTATTGTATTCGACCCAAAATTTCGACGTTGAGAATTCACCGGAAATGGTATGTTTTGAGGCTGCCTGAATGCAAAACAAAACACGGGTTTAGAAAAAGGTAGGCGCACGTGTGTGTGTGTGTGTGTGTGTGTGTGTGTGTGTGTGTGTGTGTGTGTGTGTGTGTGTGTGTGTGTGTGTGTGTGTGTGTGTGTGTGTGTGTGTGTGTGCGTGTGCGTGTGCGTGTGCGTGTGCGTGTGCGTGTGCGTGTGCGTGTGCGTGTGCGTGTGCGTGTGCGTGTGCGTGTGCGTGTGCGTGTGCGTGTGCGTGTGCGTGTGCGTGTGCGTGTGCGTGTGCGTGTGCGTGTGCGCGTGCGCGTGCGCGTGCGCGTGCGCGTGCGCGTGCGCGTGCGCGTGCGCGTGCGCGTGCGCGTGCGCGTGCGCGTGTGCGTGTGCGTGTGCGTGTGCGTGTGCGTGTGCGTGTGCGTGTGCGTGTGCGTGTGCGTGTGCGTGTGCGTGTGCGTGTGTCTGAACAGCATAGCTCAAATACGTAAAGTGGGTTAAAAACCTAAGTTTATATTTAAGTTTAATGTCTCTGAAGGATGCGACACCAAGATTTTGAAGAAAATTCCTCCACCCTAAACTATTCTACGTGGATTTTTTTGTCGAAAATGTTGATTTTCTGAAAAACGACTAACGATTTTGATTAAAATGCCATATGTTTAAGATACTTTTATGGCAAGTAAAGTTTATATTTTCAACTTTCTGCCTATAGACTGTTTACTCTTGATAACTTTTGCCTAACTGGTAAACCGTAGAGATAGACCAAATCTTACTATGCAAAATGTAATCTCTTTAAAACATAATTTATGTCCACATGGATTATTTTGTGGAGTGAACCATTCGGCAGATACTCAAGTAAAGGTCATGATTCGCTATTTTATCTCTTGCTGTACAAAGAGAATGGAATTTCTAAGTCTTCATATAGTGACCAGCTCTAAAATATTCGACTATCGCACAAAGCCTACTGTATTCTCATATTCCACTTGCACCTACAAGTAAATAAGCAATAAGATAATTTGTACAAATGTGACAGAGGAATAAGAGTCTGTAAGAATGGTTAGTACAAGAGTAGAGAAAGTCATGTGAGTGCAACACATCAGATTTTTGTTTTAACATTTTCAGGAAATTGTCTCAATATGCTATCAGTTTTAGTTGATGCATAATAATTGGGGTAACTTACGTGAGGAGTCCCTGATTCGCATCTGCCTGGTACCACGAGTACTGTGGCATGTATCCAGGGTGAGGTGTGTGGTGATGGGGGTGGTGTGGGGCAGGATGGTGCGCAGGCGCTGTGGGCTTCATGTCCCAGGACACGACGGGCGGCGATCCCGACATTCCGTGCGGCGGTTGCGGCGACATGTCGCTCACCGGCGTAGACGACGGCGTCGGCGTCTGGGGTTGGTTCTGGTGCCCGCCCACATGGGGTAGGTAACCCCCGGGACTGTGCTGGCTGCCTGACGACGAGCCCCCACCGCCTGTAAACAACAATATCTATTGGTTAACAGAATACTATTTTGGGTATATTTATAGCCATGCTTAGCCATAGTTAATAAATTGCTTGAAATAGACATCTGAGATCACTTAATTATATATTGTAAATATTGTACAACACAATCACATAATTATCCTATCTTAATGCTGCAGTATTGAGTGAGATATCTCTGAAAGTTTATGACAAGCAGATAAATAATTCAAAGTTCTGTGGCATTTTTACTTCCTCTATTTACTATAGATTAAATTTATTGAAAGAGCATCATGATTGTACGTAAACAGGTGCTAAAAAGGGACACAGCGGGTCATTTTTTCCCCCTCCACTAGTTTTGCTTAGTGGTGTGGCCGTGCAAGGTAAAGGTGATTGGTATTGGCTGCACCCGCTTGAGTTTCACAAAGTAAAAAGGTGTCTCGTTACAAAGTCTAATCGGAATCCTCACAGCATTCTTCCTGCCCGTATATATATATATTAGGTCACCAGCGAAGGGTAACTAGCAAGGGTACAAAAGTGACAAGTAGCTTAAAGGAACTAAAGGCCAGACGATATAGACTTGCCACATCCATTCAAAGCCAAACATCGCGAGTTTAACCCCGATTGCAATAAATGATGGGAAGGGCCCACGTAAAATAAACAGTGAGATGGCACGTGCGGGTTCACATTAGACTAACATGGCATGGATTTTGATTGTTGAAAAAATAAATTTTAATGCTGAAATAAATTGATACATTTGATATAAATAGCTGCCTTTATTTTGTAGTTAATGTGACTCGAAATGCTGCATCTCTGCAATGTTAATAGACGAAGCATTATCTAGAATACTATTTAAGATAATTAAATGAAGTTTTTAAGGCAGTTCAGTGGTGCTTTTGCAATTTACTGATAAAACAGAAACACATTTTCTTCATCAAAAGCAAAATTATGATTTTTCAATACATTGTTTAGCTTTTTATTGAAATATAAGGGATTTTAAATTAAAAAACTGACTTGTATACTCGATACATAAAACCGTTTTCGTTGAAATAAACAATTGGTTGCAAATGTGTGATAATTTGAGCACATTATACCAATAATGGGGCATATGTGTAGAAAATTATACGTTCAGAAATTGCAGTTAAACAAGATAAGAAAGCTTAAAACTTATGTGCAACTTCATTTTCAATAATAATTTTAAAGCATTTATGCTTAACGTACCTCTACGAAATGTATACCAAAATGTGCAGAAGATCTGAAATATTCATATAGAAGTAAAACCTGAATTTGGAAACAAAATCACAAAATTCACTATTTCGAACCTTCTTAAACGGAACACTGCATTAGAGGGTTAAATAACATGAATGCCAATTCTTGCACGTATGCTGTGAATGGGGCCTAAGAGTTTTCGGTGAAGTTATAGACTGAAATAATACGAGGTCTTTAGATTTCGTATTCCGTTCACGGAAGGGAATCTCCCGGAACTGTGTAGGTTTGGGCGCTGTGAGAGGACATTTGATAAACAGAGCGATGTCAATTTTATGCAAATTAATGCATGAGCTCAAAGTTCGGTTTATTTTTGTTAGTCACAATGTAGCAAGAAACGTGCAGTTTTTATCACGTCAACTGGCATGTTACTCTGTCTTTTTTGTTTAATCATTATCTCGTTCGGATCTTGAAGAAGGGACTTGTTTCGAATACGATACGGATGTTTCATGGTGGATTTTCATCTTGTTGAGTGTGTAGCTGTCATTGTCTTAAATCTTTAATGATGTGAGCTATTGTGTTCTAAATAAGACCTTAGTTTTATTGTCGCTCTGTGTAGCATACAGGTTCTTGTCATATCTAATGAGCTTTTAAATTCTTAAGGCAAACCTGTTATTCAGTTTTACAAGTACAAGCCTGTCATATTCTAGGATAGAGTCGAATAATTGAATGTGTAAGACTTTCAGCTAAGAATCGACTGCCCAATGACAGTCACTGACTCCAGAAATTAGGTTGATTATTCCCACCTTTTCCTTGGACGTCCAACAGGTTTATAACCATTCATACTCCTGGGAATGTCCCTTTCATCTGTTCTTATTTTCTTCAACTTTGTCATTTAAATAGAAAATCTTTAGTTCCTCACGCTGTATATTTATGTACATTTCTTATTAGATGTCTTCCTTTGCTGTCTTTAACACTGCGCAGAATCTCATTTTTGCACTGTGTATCTTGTAACTTTGTGTTTTAAAATCCATGATTCACTTCCATGTAACCAAACTGGTACTGTCATTGTCTTATATAATTTCAATTTAGTTTCCTTTCGCGTCGTATGCCTCAGTTTTGTTTAACATTCCAGTTTTACTTCTTTTATAGGGAGAACATTTGCAAAAATATGAATATTTCAGTGATTTTGGAACTTGGATCAAAGTTGCTGATCGTGGTTCAATTGTATTTTAATCAATGCACGTTCAAATAATGTCAAATTGGAAACAAAGTATGTCTTGGTGGGTTTATCTCTTCGGTTTGGTTTTATTAAGGGGTGAAAAGGGAGGGAATAACATGCAGTGCTAGAATATCCAGATTAGAGAGAAAGAAAAATAAAGAGGTGAGACAGTTGGAGGAGGCAGTGGTAGAAATAACACTGAATCCTTCAACGGTATTGGCAAGAGAGAAGAGTGAATGATGAAGGGTAGACAAGGCTGTTTTGGAATGGTCACCCCGCGGTAGAAGGAATCGAGGCAGTCCATGAACAACCTGCAAAGGACATATCGTCATTGGGAGGAATGGCGAAAAGTGACTAAATCCTCAAAAGTAAAAGGCAAGGGAAAATGTGTCTTTATTGTGTACCGACTTCTACTTATCTGAATTTCCAGGTGAACTGTTTTCTCACTCCAACGTTGGTAGCATAGTATTAGTAACACATTCGATTGCTCATTGATTTAATATTCTATGAATTGAGAACTGACATAGTTATCTAATTTTTAAGGGACACTACGCTGAAAATTTGAATTTTAAAACTGAATTCCTTTTTACCCTATGCTTAATGTTCCGCATGATTCATTTTTTTTTAAATTCTGTTATTTACTTAATTATAACGCACAAATATGTGATCTTATTTTGCTAGCCTTAGTTTAAAAGAAAATTAATTTTAAATTCTGTCATTTAAGATTTCTATCATTTCAAATATCTTTAAAATAATTACTTGCTTAAAATTGTACGGAAGAAAAATGTATATGACAGATCAAATTACTAGTACTTCGGGAATCCATATCATATATTTTCGAAGAATTGGATGAAAAATATTTTACGTGGAGCATATAGAAAACTTGAATGTACTGAAATAAGTGATTTCCATAAAGGTCTGATTTAAAAAGGAAATTATTTTATTCTTAATTTTTAACCTACGTTATACAAATATAAGTATTTGTATTATAGTAAAATTAAATCTTAAATTTATGGTCCCTACTTATTTTTAAAGTCACAATTTACATTAAATTTCCTTTAGTTTTAGTTTCTTCTTAAACAACACAAGAAATAAAGTAATTATTTTTGTACACTTTGTGTATTGTATTACTCAAATAGGTTTAATAATCTCACTCAAAGGTACGAGTTACAAATCTCCATATCATATGTATGAACAATATGTTTAACGGGAAGGGCTTACCTATGATGGCGCCTCCTGGAGGCTGAGGACTGTTGGCACCCGGTATCGCGCCGGGTGTGTGAGGGGCAGTGTTGCCCCCAGCACCTCCAGGTAGAAGGCCGTGTTGAGGCTGGCCCCCACTGCCGTTGTTGCTGTTCGGTTGCGTCACCACCTGCTGCGCTGCCTTCATCATCTTCTTATACTTGCTCCGTCTGTTTTGAAACCAGATTTTCACCTGCAACAACCAAAAAACATATTTTTTATTCAGGAGGTATTTGTTTACCTAAGGCAACTCTCCAATAAAACTATTAAATTCCCACACTTTCAAATAATTAAATTGAAATTAATGGCTTGGCTTAATTTCTGTACCTAATACAAGTGGTGTTTCAATTTCAGTTTTATTTATTAAGCTGTGCTTTGACTTTAAAAACAGTTCATAGTATTGTTGCTTGCTACATTTCTTAACTTTGGTCTGTTTTTATCAGTTAAACACACTCACATCGTCCCCACATTTAAAGAGTCATACCCAGTGGCGGATAGGGGATGATTTTCTAGTCGATAATCTAACCTATGTTGAGAAACTAGATTCTATAAATTTCCTGTCCCTTAGGAGAATGAGCATTTGTATCACGCTGAAGGAGGTAAAAACACAAATTAATTAATATACAAATATTAGATAATTTTGTTAGTAAAAAAAATAAATAGGTTGAAAAATGGCTGACAAACTTGTTAATAATACAAATTTACAAACTCGTTTTTGAGCTCTAAGCAAATAAGCAACTCTTTTCCTTTACAAATTGGCACCAAATTTCTTATCAAACGCACTTCATTTATTAGTTGTTACTAATTATTGCAATTTATTCATTGTAAGGCCATTCCACGCCTTAGCGAATAAAATTCGTTATTCATTACACTCATTTTGTGGAATATTCGCGTGAGGTGCGCATTCAATAAAATAACCTATTGTATATCTCTCCGTTTAGAAATATTAATAACGTCAAATTAATTTGAAACATAATTAAAAGATTTTAAATTGTTTATCACAGATTTTTACCTCCCAATTTTATTAAAAAGGACATCGCTATGTCATCCAAAGAAAGATGGAAAGGAAAATACTGGAAATGTGAATAAGAGAGCGAATGGGAAATAAAAAAAGTTACAAGTGAAAGACGCCGCGACAGAGGTACAAGTGGCGAAGTGGAGATGGGCAGGTCACAGAGTAAGGTCCAACAACAATACTTGGACAAATATAGTAACGATGTGGGACCCCAAGAAGGAGAGAGGAGGCCGGGAAGACCAAGAACGAGATGGCAGCACTTGGACCAGGATTGCGAGGAACTGCAACGCCTGGAAGGACCACAGACTTCTACTCAGCAACCAAGACACTCAGCGTGAACGAGTGCCAAGTAAGATGGGATATATTTGAATATAACAGAGTGAAAAAAGTGAGAACTAGTATCTGTGCCAAAAGATGAGACTCAAGCCCGGAGGACAGAGGAGTGAAATTAAAAAAAAAAAAAAAAAAAAGGTTTAAATATAGGTTAAGACAAACTGTCAAAAAAAAAAGGACAGTTACCCTGTAGGGATTAAACGGAATTATTAATATTATTATTTATTATTAATATTGTTATTTATTAAAACAATGTGTTCTGCACTTAGTATGAAACATTAAAAGCGAAAGAAATACAAAATGCTTTTCTGTAAACTTCACTACGTATTAGATAGAAGGTTGTCATTCTCTTCCCGCGATATAATGAAGTTATTATCTTCATATTTCAGGTATTTCTAGTTAACGCACAGCAGTGAAACAGATATGGTGAATTCCCTTTGCAACCTGTCACACGGAGTCTATAAACGTGTATCATAGCTAAACTGAGGAGATAGCAGGAGTGTGATAAGCTTCCGTTACGTAAGCTACCGTGGCGCCACTTTCATATAGCGCTGATTGACAGAAACACTTTGAGGACAAACGGACTGATTTCTTTAAGGGGAGACTAAAATAACATTCTTTAGTTTTGTGCAGTCCTACACATTTGGAATTTCTTCTCAATGTATTAATCTTCTATTTCTCAAGGTATAACATTTGCAAATTTCACACATGTTCAAACATAATGCCAAAATTGACAAATCTACTTCACTTCACGGAGCTGTTGGCGATGGGCGAGTTTGGCGCTGCTGTGAGGGGACTTTGCTAATTCCACGGATATGGCATTATAGTGACTTCATCTGCTACACATTCTTCAAAAACTATGCCTTGTTTTCCTCCCTACCTACTCTTTGATGTCCTTCATGAGAGAAGCACTTGTTTTTAACATATAATCTTGTAGTTACAATGAGAATAAGGAAATACAGCAGGTTTAAACGATAGTCAAATAGATGGCTTTAAATTCCATTTCTCTTTAGATGGCAGGAGAGAGAAACAAATAAGGACTTCCCATTTAAGCTAAGTATAAATAGTTGAAAATTCAAATAAATAATAAGGAATATCTTAAAAAATGTTAACTTAATAAAAAAAAAAAAAATATGAATTGTGTGCTTTAACGGATCTACATTTTTTGTGTATAAGACTTCCTCCATTCTCAGAAAAGTAAAGATTTGCGTTTCATTTGTCATGAAAATATCTTAAACATATGACGTTTTAATTAAATCATTAGCTATTTTCGTAAACTCGAAATTTCGGAACATTTGTTCATGTTTGAGCGGAGTATACCACGTTTGGTATTCAACTGAGTTTTTATTTTTGAATGTTGTTTTTCACAGACAAACGCAGTCTTAAAACGCGTATACCTGGTGAAATCTCGGTATCAAATTATGGGGAGAATACATTTAACTGTGCATTAACTATTCTACTAACTATTCGTTAAATAGTAGAGAAAGTAAAACTGAATTACTGATGACTGACAAAGAAAATTGCATAATTAAGAAAAAAATTCCTGTATTCCTTTCAATAAATCACACAACTGCAGAAGACTAATTATTAAATTTAAAAATCCTGCTTATTGCATGTGTATTTTGACTGCTTTTTACCATTAAAACAATTGGCCAATAGCAATGATGTTCACTCATTTACAGCGATGTTAATCCTTGGATTTGTCTTATTACATGAAACTCCCATACACATTCACACCTCCAGACTTTTGAGAGTATGGGGAATAATGCTGGCTAAAGAAAAACTCCTACCCACCAGCCGGATATCGAACCAGTGACCTCTAGATTTAAAGGTTAAAATGCTAAGCACAAGGTCAAAGAGGCTATCTGAAATGTTCTCAAATACGCTATCTATGAAATAAAATTTTTATAAAAAATTTAAGTTCTTTTTTTCACAAATTTGCTTACCTATCTCCCCTTAACTTTTAAAACCAGTACGCACATTTCAACACTAAAGCTCTTGACGCCCCGGAAACACTTTCCACAGGAACGTGCGTCGAGTGCTTTTCTCCAAAACGTATGTGATTCACTCTGACACGAATTCTCGGAAGTTACTTAACATCGGAATCTGTCCCATCACTGCCCTTCTCAGAGATTTACTAATAGGAAAAATTGCCACGTTTCCGCCCAGTAGGAAACCACAAAAGGCTTCTAGCTTTGTAGTGATGAAATATACCATCAGAAAACGCAAACTTCACAAAGATCTACAACATTTTACATTTTACAGGTGTGCACTCACATTACCTTCTCTGTTCATTCTGGTACAAATTATTCTTAGTCACTCATTTTCTACCTGAAGTTTGGAATAAATTAGTTATTAATTATTGGACATCAGTAATTAACAGAAAAACATATTTTTATTCTTTACTTATTAAGTATTGATATTATGTGTTAAAAGATGTATTAGAATTTAATTGCTTTTGTTAAATTATGTATATATTGACACATTTTCTTTTAAAATTTGTAAATTATAAATATTTTACGTTGTGTTGTTATTGTATTGGAATTTAATTCATTGTGTTTTGTTTAAAGTATTTGTATATTGCATATTTTTATTTTATTCTTTTTGTTTCATTTTTATTTTTAGTGTGTGTGTGTGTGTGTGTGTGTGTGTGTGTGTGTGTGTGTGTGTGTGTGTGTGTGTGTGTGTGTGTGTCTATATATATTCATTTTATTTTTATTTGATTCCTCTCACTCGATCTCGTTAAAGCACGCAATTTATGTTTATTAAACTGTTTTCGTGGAATTAACCAAAGTATGTTTTATTATCCGATTGAATTTTTAAATATTTAAACTTTTCCCAACTGTACGAGTGTCACTAGTCTGTTTTTCTCCTCGTGTTCAACAAAGAGCATGCATTTTCAGTCATAACATAAAACTGACTATCGCTTCATGTACTCTATCCCACGAACAATGTATAATAAAAGTTCATCTCTATTACAAAGAAGCAGGCAAAATAATAAGCTTTCGTAAGATTCGTAGGTAACATTCATGTAAGGTTTTGGTGAACTGATGTTAGAAGAATGCATAAAGAACGCTAAAGAAAATCTCTGATTCATTTTGTATCGTTTTCTGGGGCTTTTTGGGGGCTTATCAAGTTTTCCCCTTAGATTTAACCCCTTAGATTTAACCCCTTCAAAGGCGTGTCCTACACTAATTCGCTAAGGCATGGCTACCAATCATGATTAGAGGTTACGAGTGAAACATATATTGCCTGATGCTTGTCTTGGTTACTAGTTAAGGTTATTTAGCAAAACGAATGGCACAACCTTGCATCGTGCACCAATGGAATGGTCAAGACTTCGTACAGCGATAAATAATGTGACATAGAGGTACAGTGAGATTTTCGTTGGCGCGTTTTGTACAAATATTGCTGTTAGGTTCCACAGACTGCAGCATCAGTAATACATGATATAGGTTAGAAACATAATCTTTTGTAGCTTCCATCTACTTCCTGTTGGAGCCGAAAACAGGTGCAGCCGAGCAAGTTAGAGTAACGTTCCGCACGATCATCATCTTCATTTATCATACGTGCCAGGATGATTAAAAACAAATTTATGCTTTCAGAAATATTCGGAAGTAAAGGTGTCCAAAGAGGAACAAAAAACTGAAGTACTGCTCTCTGCATATACAACTGGTTTCAAGGCGTATCCTTGTTGGGCGCGCTAGTAAGAACCAAGATAACGTGGGTTTGGACCGAACTGTAAACATGGCCTTCAATAAATTGTAGATTGTAAATGGGAGCAAGTAACAGCAACTGCACTGCGTCCACTCTAACATTGTTTTATCTAAGTAAAACAATAGTTAAGTAAAACAGAACAGTAGGTACTTAAGTAGTCTTTTTAACACCCTATCTTACTTCATACTGGTGATAGGTACGTGAAATGATACTCGGAAAACAAAAGAAAACATTCCAGGCATTTGCCTACCTGTTGCAAAACGCTTTCGCGTCTGTTACAGTTGGCCATAGTTAGTGGAAAAAACAAAGGTATTTTATGTATATTAAACTATAAAACTACCAATTAACTAAAGCTGTTCTTGCACACCATCATGCCTAGCTTTAGACCTAGTTTTCTCGCATATTTGCATACTCAATGGAATTTTTCTTTCAAAATGTTGTACTGCTTCTCAAAAATCTGCTAGAAAGCTATTTAATAATGTCAATGTATACAAACCATCCATATCACTTATGCTCCCTTAATTATTGTAGCAGGTTTTAGAACAGTGGCGACACTGACGGGAAATAGTGAGGTTACTTTTCCCCTTCATTGTATATGGGCTATAGGAGGAATTTGTAACAAAAATGTTGACGCCGGAATCTACTTCCTTATCTTGAGAAACTCAAAGAAGTGCAGACGTACCGCATTATTGTCAGTCACCTTTACCTTGCACGGCCACGCCAATAAGCCAGAGTGATGGAGGAAAATGGCCCGTGGTGTCACTTTTTGGCACCTCTCCTTAGAATTATACTATTAATATTAGGATTTATTAAATTTTCATATCAATTCAATGAAACATAAACATTTTTGAAACAGCTATACTTCGTAAAAGAATCCTCCAGTTTTCACAAATAGTTACCAACTTTTCAAAAACCAATAATTTTCGAAGGTAGTAAAATTAGGAATTTTTTAGGAATAATTAAGGGTTAAGCTATTGTGTTTCAGTATTAACACACCTCTTAAAAGTTCCTTTTTGATTCCAAATGACTTCATTGTTTACTTCCGGTAAACTTTCAATATCGAACATTCGGGGCCGAATTTAATACGTCTTCTACTTTAGGTAAAAGATAGGAATTATTCCTCTGCAAGAACTGTCTAGACATAGCAGTTGAAACACATTTAAAACCTGCTCCTGTTTCCGTAAGCCCTTATATACCGACGTAATTATTAATGCAACTCTAATTGCAAGGTGTGCTTTACATGTAATTGCATATTAGAGGCTAAAAAAAGTTCTAAAGTACTGATTATGATCGCACTCGACGCCATTACTGTCCAAGCAGGCGCGTTTTAACGCCACCATATTATTAGGTGTCCACTTAAACTTTTTGTCTTATGAGGAAAGAAAGACGTAATGGAAACAAATAAATTTGAACAAACTGTCAACAACTGCGCTAGCGTATGACAGTATATTGGTCCTTGCTTCTTGAGGCTGAGTATTCATTTAATATGCAACTGGCACTTCACCTACTTTCACAACTCGTGCCAAATCTGAGGAAGTATCATTGGAGCAATATGATAGAGATATCACCATTTTTAAACTCAATGCCAGCAATTAATGACGCATATACTTGAGAACTAAACTTCACAAGGATAAAATAATGCACCGGTAATGGAGTATGCAAAGTGAATGTGCAATTGACTACACCGAAGCATAATGGGAAAATCTGAACTTTCTCTACTCTTGTACTATTCTTAAAAACGCTTATTCCTCTATCTTCTTTATGCCAGTTGAGATAAACATTTGCAGAAATTATCTTATTACAGATTTTCCTATAGGTGCAAGGAGAATATGGGAATACAGTATGCTTTGAGCGATAGTTAAATCTTTTAAAGCTGGTCACTATATGAAGACTTTGAAATTCCGTTCTCTTTTCAGAACCAAGACATAAAAAAGTGATTAACGGTCTTCCATTTGATAAAAGTATTGCAAAATTCACAAAAACGAGAAATATCTCCGAAATGGTTCCCTCCAGAAAAAAAATGCATTTGGACATATTATCTTATGTGTTTTAACAAGATCTACTTTTTTATATAGTAAGACTTGGTCTATCTTTACGGTTTACCAGTTATGGCATTTTAATCAAAATCGTTATAGCCATTTTTGAGAAAGTCAAAATTTTCGAAAAATTTTATATGTAAAGAGTAGTTTAGGGTGGAGGAATTTTCTTCAAAATCTTCGAGTTGCATCCTTCGAAGATATTAAACTTAAATACAAACTTTGGTTTTTAACCGACTTCTCGTTTGTGAACTATGGTGTTCAGACACACACAAGGACTCGTTTCTAAAAATGCTTTTTTTATTAAGGGGGCATCAAAACATATATTTTCCCTAATTACCATACATAATAGAGAAAGTAAAAGGTTGCTATCCTACACAACTTCACCATCTCAAATGCTAACATTTGAATTTCACAAAGAAATTCTTACTTATTTCCACTAAGCAATATTTGGTTTCTTTTTGGAGACAGATTTTAAATGCATGCCAGAGTTAACTTTCACTGTTCCTCCTTCGGCCACAGACAATGCGAACAAAAATTCTTCTTTTTCTCAGACTGCACGAGCCTATAGAGAAGTAGCTATATTCCTCAACTCAGACCTGGGCGACTCGCGGCATACCTTCAGCGACCTTCATTTTTTTTCTAATTTTCCTGCTAATCATATAGTTAACACTGCAAGGTCGTGAGCAGACTGCGCTCTGTGAGGTTTGTTTTATACTGAGCTTTGTTCTTGAGTATTTTTTGCACAGTGTGAAAATTCCATTTTTCCCAGTTTGCTAAAAGTAGAAGTTTAGGCTTATACAAGTTTACGCTTGTTACTTAAGTGTTGCAATGGATTTTTATTTAATTTTTAAATTCCTATACTGACTTAACATGTTATCTTCTCAATTCTGTCCTCTGGAATGATTTTCTTTCGAAGAAATTAGGCTTCATGACTTCTCTCCAGATCTTTGGGTTTAAGCGATAATTAATACATATTTAAACGTGCTTTAGTCTATTTATAAGAGAATTCTTGTCGTGAAAAGCAAAGTTGATGTCCGTGACATTAAAGCAGAACTTGTTACGCACGAAGATACAACGTTCCAGCAGGCACGTGTTTGAGCTCCCAGCATGCTCGCTGACGAATATATCATTGATGCTCGTGTAAACTTGCAAAGTAACGGCTTAGATATGATATACCTACCTCCTGTAACTCGATTAACAATGCACTTCCAACATAACACACCGATTTATGATTCGCAGTAAACACAGTGTAATTGTTAACCAAGAAAGAGAATGAACTTTTTAAGTGCTGACAAAAAAATAATAAGTTTTAATTATTGATCGTGTGAATCTAGTATTAGCATTTGTTGAAGCACCTTAATCCTATTAGAGGTGCAACTTATGAAAACAATTTCATTGAACCTGAATTAGTACGGGACCAACAGCTAGAAACACTTTTAGTTTACTGATTCTTCATACTATTTACACATGAAAATATCACAAAAATTAATGAGTTACATTTACATGTCTTTCTCTACACATTCTTCAATAAACTATTTTAAAAAAGCGTATTATTCTGTCTAGTTGATAAACATTTTGCCTATTTCCTTGCAAGTAGAATAGGAATATGGGAATACAGTTACATTCAAACCAATTCTTACACCCTCTATTGTTAGTGATACGTTTTACATGAAGTATGATATGAATTTTCTCAAAAATTGCTTTCAGAATTTTGAGTAAAATACCATATATTTAACCTACTTATATAAGAAATACAATGGATATCTTGAATACTTTTATAATTTTGTTTACCTGGCAAACGATAGAGGTACACAATATCTTCAAACATAAAAAATGTCTCTTTGAAGTGCACAGTATAATTTAAATGTATATTTTTTTCCGTATCATTAACCATTTCTGAAATGCCCCTTGTTGTTGATTTCAAATGTTCATATGTACAATCCGCGCGCGCGCGCGCGTGTGTGTGTGTGTGTGTGTGTGTGTGTGTGTGTGTGTGTGTGTGTGTGTGTGTGTGTGTGCGTGTGTGTGTGTGTGTGTCTGAGCTACATTTTTGAAATGATTTATTTTATGAAAATAAAATAATTTATTAAAATGCCACATATTAAAGATGTTTACATGACAAATAAATGTTTGTATTCAATTTTCTGACAGTACTCTCTAATGTCTTGTGCACTCGAAAGGTATTTCTTATAATCTTACACGCCACCCTTCTCGTTTGTGTTACAGTATTTTGAAGTCTGGCATTATGCATTCTTTATATGTGTTAAAACTACTGCCATTTGTACAACTCCTAACATATATAAACTCCTCTGTATTTGAATATTAGATATATGGTCTTTTAGAAGATCCATTGAGGAGCAGTTTTCACTACCATATGAAAGTAGAGGGTCTGCAAGTACTTTATAAAATTTCATAATAAAATTTTTTCTTAATTTTTTTTAAAGAGAGAGATTATTGAGAGCTGGCTAGAGATATAAAGACTTTTGCTTTTACGATCTCCCTTTGGTAAATGATACATTTAAAAACATAAAAAGAGTATTAAATTCACACTAGTCTTTGACGTCTTTGACTTTAAAACAGAGACTTTAAAATAACGATTACATATCTCACAAAAGACCAGGTTCAGGAAAAGACAAAGTAGGTATTTATTTAGAGGCGATGGATCACTGATGCTGGTAGACTGGCCAACATTTGGACGGGTCCACAGACCGCGATAGGGGGTTTTTTTTTTCTTCACTCTCCACAGCAACCACCTCTACCTTTCGTTTTTATTATGCTGTATAGTCTTTTGTTATTTTTGTTGTCTGCTGTATGAGCTATCTGGAAGCGATCTTGAACTGCCTTTCCTAGGAACAAGCACTACCGTGTATGTGTATGTGTGTGTGTGTCTTGTGTTCAATGGGCAAGTCAAACTGTTTCTTCAAGGTTCTTATTGCGTAGGCTGGAAGTTCATAGAGGTAGTAAGTCACGTTTAGAGAATAACTCACAAAATGCCATAAGGAATGTTACAGTAAGAGGATCAAACATTGGCTGGTATCATAACTATAGGTCGATGCAGTGCTAAATATTTACAAGACAGAGTAGCAACTTCCATGCTGGACTTCAATGAAATGAAAGGCTTCTTCAAAACTGTACAAGCTGTTATAATGAAAATTTTGTCACTTTTAAAAATTAACAATTAGTTTAATATTAAATATTTAATAGTAATATTAAATAGTTAATAATAATTTTGTAAAAATTGATATTCTTCTGATTCAGAAACTTAGATTAATAATTGTTAACTTATTAATATTCAAATAAACAAGAAAATTGGCAAACATGTTCATATATTTTCTTCTCACGCCCATTTTCTCCTAAATAATTAAAGTGAGACATAACATTTTGTATGCATATGTCGTTTGACATAGCTGGTGACATTTTAACCAAAAATAGAATTTTTAAAAGCACACTTAACTTATATTTTGATTGGTATTTATCATTTTCTTCGGAATTTATATAATGGTAACAAAAGTTTCTCAGAGCAATTTTGCACAAGTAAAAGATCTACTTATAATATTTTTTAGAGAAGTGCACCTAAAGTTTAAAAAAAATAATTTTGGTAAATGGTAAAAGATGATTGTACAGGGATGCTGGTAGCCATATTTTAATCCCCATTGAAATGTCCTTAAATGCCGCAAAAAAATAATAAATACAATCAATCTCAATAAAGTTATTAATAAGTATTTACGCTTAGTGTATTGAAATGAATTATATATTTTTTCTTCTCGACTTTTAAAGATTTAATTAGAAATATTAGTTATATAATTATAACATTATATAGAGATATTTTGCATATTAGGTAGAAAATCATAAAACGATATTTTGAGCCATCTGTCTGTACCAAGGGTTGTCATCAAGCGAACTGGTTCCACGGCAACGTGCAAAACTTGCATTTGGCAGGTCCTGGTTCGATTTCAGTCGATCACTCATTTTAATTTTAGGTTTTTCGTTGTTTTCTCTGGTAGATAAGCGAACGCTGGAGTGGTTTCTCATCTATCACAACATCCGTTACATAATTTCTGTTTCATTCCGTTTCCTTGTTATCTTTTAGGTGGGATTCAAGGTTTCGTGGTGTGTGGTGGTGCCAGTAGAGTAGGTACTCCCCGTGAATGGCATCACTCAATTACAATCCACCACTATTCACGGCAAGTGAAGGGGTGTGTCCACGCGCAGGGAGTGTGGGCCCAGTTCAGCTCATGTGTTGCGTTTGGACATGGCTGCTACAGAGAATATTGGAGTTGCAATATTAATAAAAAAGGGTCGTATCTATATCTTCTTATATCATATTGTGTCCCTAATCAGGGATTTACGGAGTATTTTAACGCCAGGAAGGTCGCGTCTTGGTAGGCAATGGGGGTGAGGAGCTGATGATTTCACAACATAAATTACGTAAGCGGGGAATTTTAAAGCGTTGCGTAATATTTGTGCATATAAAGCAAAGGGAGAAAAGAAACAGGATCTCGCCACAAAAAGAGAAAACAAGAGATGGAAATGACAAATGGATTACCGTGCAAGAAGGAAGAAGGAAAAAATTAATTGGCAGTTGCCCTTTCCAGTTGCAGTGATGACTGTTATAGATTGCTCTATTTTGTTTTTCGCCGACTGCTTTAAAAATAAATTAACCATATGTCTTATAAACTTGTAAATAGACATTCATAGTTGCCTTATGCACAAAATGAATTCAGCACGCCATTCTGTAAGCTTATTAAGGCATGTTGATGTTTTTATTTCTCGGTTAAATTTAGTTAGTTAACTGTATCTGTCAGAACAGCATTAATTGTAAGAAATATGGCGTGATCTTAAATATTAGGATTACTATGTTAAACAACCATAATCTAAATGCTAACATTTGACATTTATATGCATTAGCATTCAAAACAACTTTACAGGCGTTATAAGTAGAACGTTTATTATAGAATCTTTCTCATTCATTTTATTAGTTTATTTTACTCTTCAGCCACAATCATTTCTTCATTCTCAACATTGTTACTCAGTTGAGACCTGTGCTAAAAGGGAAACCAAAGGTTAACTCTGTTAACTTCATGATACGATATTTCGAGAGCTATGTTAGATATCGGACTGAAATACCCGGCGTTGCCAGTGATTTGACAAATTTATCCTACAAATTTTAGACGTACATAGGATACTATAAAAAACCCAAAATAAACAAATAAAAACACTTTCAAAAAACTTTGGATTGTGTTTTGAGGCTTCGCAAAGTATTTGCCTTACATTTTTTCTTTTGTGTGCTTAATTATGGTTTTTTCATAAAAGAATACCATAGTGACAATATATTTATATGGCCAAAATACCTGGAATAAGGCAGAAATAACTTGTATCTTTTATAAGAAATCTTAACATTAAGATGTCACTGCTGATTTTCTTTACAATTAGTCAAGATTGTGTCAAGAAACCTCACAGGATTATAAGAGGGCAGATTACGATCTAATATGACATTTATATTTTCAGTTTTATTAATATTTAGAGAAAACTTATCTTGGCACCTGTATTACTTTCTCTACTGGTAAGTACGGGAAGTATTGTATTCCACCCAAAAATTCGATGTCGAGATTTCACCGGAAATACACGTTTTGAGGCCCCCTGAATCCAAAAAAAGCATTTTTACAAAAAGGTCCGTGTGTGTGTGTGTGTGTGTGTGTGTGTGTGTGTGTGTGTGTGTGTGTGTGTGTGTGTGTGTGTGTGTGTGTGTGTGTGTGTGTATCAGTCTGTCAGTCTGTGGACAGCATAACTCAAAAACGGAAAGTGGGTTAAAAACCAAAGTTGGTATTTGAGTTTAATATCTTTCAAGGATGTGAAACGAAGATTTTGAAGAAAACAGCACCACCCTAAACTACCCTTTAGATGGAAAATTTTTCGAAAATTTTGATTTTCTTGAAAATGGCTCTAACGATTTTGATTAAAATGTCATATGTTTGAGATATTTTGATGACAAATGAAATGTATATCTTGAATTTTCTGGCTATAGCCCCTGTAGTCGTATTTACTCTGGACAAATTTTGCATAACTGGTAAACCGTTAGAGATAGACCAAATCATACTATACAAAAAATGTAGATCTTGCTAAAATACACAATTTATGTCTCAATAAGTTTTCTTGTAGGGTAAACCATTTCGGAGATATTCCTTGTTGTGTGTGTGAGTTTCGGAAAACTTAGAACTTTCGTGAAATGGATCATCGCTGTTCATTTTTTTTATGTGTCAAGTGTGCAAAGACAACAGAATCTCAAACATTTGACAATCGCACAAAGTCTACTATATTTTAACATTCCCTTTGCACCTACAAGGAAATAAGCAATAAGATAATTTGTACAAATGTTTGTCTCAACTAACAAGAAAGAAGATAAAGGTATAAGAGTTTGTAAGAATGGTTAGTACAAGAGTAGAGAAAGTCATGTGAGTGCAACACATCAGATTTTTTATTTTTATTTTAAATAGCCACACTGATTGTTTCATTGTAACCAATGACGTTGTTTGACAAAACATCAGTAGATATACAGAATTCTAGGCTCTCGTGAAGCATGCATCTCAAATAAGGTTTTAAGTTGTGTATGCATTAGTATTTTAACAAACTGTAGGCATTAAAGTTCTCATATGAAATTTCTTAGTGTCTGAGCTGCATGTATAATACACGGAGCTGCGAGCATTCCGAAGACTAAATTTACGCGATTCCACCATTGCTAGACAAACAAGATAGCATCATGTTTAATTTACGATTCATTGCTTATTAACAAAACACTCGCGCTGAATGATGAACCACATATTGAGACAGTGTGTAAAGTGTAATATTTTTCCATGGAGTTGCTATCTTCCCACAACCACCGCCACCACCTTCATCTCGAGTATTTCCTCCGCTCCTCCCCTGCCTATTCTTCACCAAAATCTCCTCCTACAATCTTTTCTTCTCGGCTATAGCCTTGGTCACGGATATACCAGTTGAAAAAGAAGGGGTGGGGGACTTCATTTTCAATGTGCTCGACCATCGGCAGATATAGTGTTAGTAACTTAAAACTGGACCGAAACAGAGGAGAACCTCTGATTAATTAGTAGTCTACTTAAAATGGTATCATACTCCTGTACTCTTTTTAGATAATAATAATAATAATAATAATAATAATAATAATAATAATAATAATAATAATAATAATAATAATAATAATAATAATAATAATAATAATAATAATAATAATAATAATAATAATAATAATAATAATAATAATAATAATAATAATACATGGGGAAGATATTCTAATAATTCTGGTTAGATATGAATCGATTCCTACTGAGTGGAAGCGGGACAGAAAGGAACTTTACTCCAGCTAATGAAGGATGTGACGTAGGAGGGGTGGCGAGACACAGTGAGTATTGCGGCATTAGTTGCGATGGGAGTTTAATTTTAAAATGGGTTACTAAAATACGTATTCTTAATCCATTATTAAATATTTTATTTATTTAAATTGTTATAATGAGAACAACTTAAAAATAAGCAACGGTAGCTCTGAATGACTAAAACACCAATGAAAATATTCGGTGATGAAAATGTTTCATTGTTTGAAATAGCTAAACTTGGTACAAAAATTCATGAATACGCAACGTTACTTAGACCTTTTCGACTTAAATTTGTTGCACACTGAGCGAAAGTTGCTGTTGAGGCTTACTTTAGGAAAACAACTGAAACTTAAGCAGCCAATACCGATTAACCCGATTTTCTGTAGTTATCTTTAGCTGCAAAGGCGAATAACGAGTTGTCATATATACGTTTTTTCTTTCCAAACTGCCCATGTCAGTTAAAAGAACAAAAAATCAATAATTATGATAAAGAAGAGCAGAAGAAAACTCTAAGGCTGACCATACTCATCACCAATATAAATAAGTAGATGGTAAAAAAAAAGATTCTAGGGTCAAGTGTGTGGCATAAACGAATTAGGTAGTTAAAGCTCAAAATAAAATTTAATAATTACGCAAATGACTCACGCCATTGTCACTTTTAACCAAGATAAGCTTTCTGTTCATCTGGCTCATGCAAAACCACTACAGTTTGTTTTTGCAGAGGTAAATGACGTCATTTTCTTAATGCTCCTAAATTCATGTGAAATCTAACCTAGAAAATAGAAGTCATAAAAAAACTGAAGCCTGTGAAGGACCATTAGCCCAACTAAGTTATGTATTCGCATTTATTCATATTTTAAATTCATTTTCTCGTGTAAATAAAAATATTTACTCAGTCATGTTTAGTTTCGAAATAAATATTACAGTGATATTCGAAATCTGAAAATATAACTCAACAGAGAAAAACAATAACAAAAGTGTATGGGCTAACAACAGAGTAGTTTACATGAAGACGTTCAATTCTTTAATCGTAATAACTTAGTCCATCAGCTTGGAAGTTACAGAGTTAGCCATCATTGATACAATAACCTAAAAGGCTCATCTCCATGCTGTGGAGGTAATATGTCTGGCTTGTATTCAGAAGTTCCGTGTTCGAGTATTGGTTGGGATGGGTTAAATTAGTTCGATAGTGGACATAACCCTTCCGTACCTACGACTTTTGCTCCTCTATTGCGCTTTCTCAATTTTGATATCATCGATCTAGAAGTGGGACGTTCATAATTATGTGAACTTTGTGTTGAAGTTCCTTCAATTTTGAAAATTGGCCCCTAAAATTGAGGTGTGAGTGCTAGACAGCTGTTTGATCTATCTGTTGACTGTCTGCAGGGAGGACATACTTGCTGTACCATTCTGTCCTCTAAGGGGACAATGTATAAGGGTATTTTAGACGTAGTGCATAAAGTATTAATATGTCAGTAGTTAGGAGATATAATACTTCAATAGCTACAATATCTTATGCTAAGATTCAGAAACAGTTTAGTATATCAATCTCAAAATGACAGCAACGGCTTCAAAAAGCTTCTTTATCAGCTCCCATTAAATTTATTAGCCAACTTACCTAACTGGTATCTATTCTCATACCACCCAACCCTGACAAAATATTCCATTGTTCACCAGTGTAGCAGCCGTCAGCAGACTCTTCGAGGACCACAGATTTCGGAGATGGCATCAAATGGCACGTAAGGATAGTTATAAGTAATAGCATAAGAAGTCTGACCTAACCTATAAATTTTCGGGCTAAGCAAGAGAATTTATCTGGGAGCGTCAGACCATCGAATGATATTCTTGTGGACTATTTCATTGATAAAATATTAATTTAACCATATATCGCTAAAGATTTGACCAAAAAATCTTACATTTTATGAAAAAAGTAACCTAAAACATTCATTTCAGCACTGCCAACTGAGGAAAACGAAACCCAAGAATTACATGTATTTCGATCTTCTCTTGTTATAACAGAAAACTAGTTCATAAACTTAAATAAATCTCACTTTATTTTTAACATTAACAAATAATCTTTCTTCTGGAAAAATACATTAAACAAACCATTATTAAAAACACAGTAGTCAATTTGATTGTTAGACCATTTCAATGTGTAACAAATTGTTTTTATGATTTGAGGTATACAGTTGGTGACACTGACTAAACAAAAGAATGACCATGTGATAATTCGTATATGATAATTTTACGCCTCTATGTTCGACATAGGAGAATATGAAATCCAGAAAGTAATAGTTCCTGATTAAAAACAGAAACAAACACGTTTTGAATTAAAGCTTATATTGATTTTATTAAAAACCTTCCAGCAAAATTGAACCGCTGACGTAGAACAAACAACAAAAGAAAGTCTCACTTTTGCAGCCAAGCACACGGAAATACCAGTGTTTTTGGTCACTGTCGATATGGTACAGTTTGTTCATTATAAGGAGCTTGTAGCAGAACGAGAGGAGGGGTGCTATGTCAGTGCAGTGCTGCCCCTAATAGACATGGGTTTTAGATCTCCTAAAGTGATTTATCTGTATTAGTAATCTGGCTCGATTTAAAGCACGGTTCTTCCCCCCGCCTCGCTGATTCGATTTCTTTTGACAGCCGATTAGGGTAACACTCTGTGTGTGTTGGCTGGCTAGCCACCGTCAATGGGAACTGGCCCCGTGCGTGCAGAAACGTCCCAAGTGCATCTTTAATTACTAGAACGTTTAAATCGACTTAGCGGTTTCTT
This sequence comes from Tenodera sinensis, assembly GCA_030765045.1. Taxonomy (NCBI): domain Eukaryota; kingdom Metazoa; phylum Arthropoda; class Insecta; order Mantodea; family Mantidae; genus Tenodera; species Tenodera sinensis. Next base: position 105,077,604 of record CM060968.1, on the reverse strand, counting down.
TAAGGCCATTCAGGTGCCGTTTCCTGAACTCGCTCCGAACATTGGTCTTGAGGACCGTGTCCTTAAATAGATGAGATTGAACTTTTGCGATTTTAATTACATAAAGAAACGCGTAACACTCGCAGGATTTTCTCTTCCCATCATACTAATTCAAGCGGAAGGCCCGGGTTCGATTCCCAGTACCGGCGTGGGAAGTCCGGGATGCACTCAGCCTTATTAGCTCCTTGAGGGGCAAATTGAGGAGCTACTTGATTGAAAAGTAGCAATCCCTGACTCCGAAGATTGCATAACGGCCAGGAGGGACCGGGGCGCAGACCACGTCCCGCCTCCAGTACTGCACCCCACTCTTGACGCCTGTGGAAGGCGGTAGGCCTTGGCCCTGAAAGGGTTGTTGTGCTTCGACATTATTATTACTATTATTATTGTTATGTTGTTATTCATAGTTACCTCTCATAACACTGTACACAGTTATAAAAATGTAGATTTTATTTTTAAAAATTCTTTTAGGTTTAGCATTCACTTATTGTTTTTACTATAAGTGTAATGCTTATGTTAAATCCAAGCTCGAATATGCTTCTCTTATTTGGAATTCTCCAGTCAAAAGAAATATAGAGTAAATTGAAAAATTGCAATATAATTTTTAAATACGCTTGTATTTTTTCTCAATGTGAGTTTTAAGACATTTCGGATAGAAAGAGCATACTTTCCAGTCCAACATTATACATTAGTGTGTTTATTCAAGCTGTTAAATAATATTATTGGTGATATAAATGTACACCAGAGCATTTTGTGAAGCAAACCGTTTCCAAGATATTCTTTGTTATTCTTTTTTATCTATTAGTAATGGAAAAAGAATGGAATTTCAGACCCATCACATAGTAACCAGCTTTAAGGGACTTTACTGGCTAAAGCCTGCTGTATCTCCATATTCCCCTTGCACCTACAAGAAAGTCAGCAATAAGATAATTTCTGCAAACGTTTATATCGATTAATACGCAGAGGATAAGACAAATAAGGATTTCTAAGAATAGTTAGCACAAGATTAGAGAAGGTCATGCCAGTGCAACAATCACACGTAGGTATGTATTTTCCATTCTGTATGAAACCAAATGACCATTGCATAGTAAAATGGCATCTAAAGCTATTTTCGTATGGTTAAGGATCCGCTGAGGTCCCAGGTTCATTCCCGGGTGGGGAGGAGAATTTTCATTTATCCAGAATAGTTTTATCTTCCGCAGAATCTGAATGTGGGTACGTCCGAGTAAACTAATTAATCTAGAAAACCTACAGTATAAATATGATACGACCATAGTACTAATAGATAAAGGAAGGCTATAAAAACGAACAATAAAACATCATAAGTGTGTGTATGTGTGTGTGTGTGTGTGTGTGTGTGTGTGTGTGTGTGTGTGTGTGTGTTAGTGTGTGTGTGTGTGTAGTTGCTTAAAGCAAATTATGAGTACTTAATAACATCACTTAGAAGATATTCGTCCATTTGAGTGTTAAGATTTTGAAATGCTGCAAATTTTATCACACATCTGTTATATTAACCACAGCAAAAACACCAACGCGCGTGGCCAAGCACATTAAAGCACGAACTCGTGAACAGGGGCTCCTCCAGGATCGTCCTTCCTGACTGAGGTTTTTTCCAGACTTTTCTCAGTCCCTACAACTGCCAAATGCCGGGGAAGTAGCCCTAACTTAGATCTCAAACGTTTGTTTACGAAATACATTTCGTAATTATATCTAATTTCATGTATTATCCGTGATCATTGTCTGTGATGGTGAAGGATACTGATACAGAGGGGACACCTCGCTCACTTCGACTTACACAGATCTGTTGTGGCTACAACCTCCAGGAGGCAGAGATGAAATGAAGGAACCGAAGGGCCGTAGGGTCGCAGCTAGATAGGCCGCAGAGACGCGTGGAAGTCCCTATAAAGTGATGAGATCTCTTCATCCCGGGGCCAGGCCACGCCAAGCAGTCATCATATCGTGGTTCCGGTGTCGCACTGAGCGCCCCGAAGGAGGACAAGGCCGGCCAAAGGCCACCGAGTGCCGAGAACAGCAGTTACCATGCGCAATCATCCGCGCCATCTGCCCGGCACTGCCAACACTACACGCCTGAAAATACAACTGAAAGATGACAAAGAAATGGAATAAAGGGAAATGATGGAAAGATAATGCACCCCAGCATTCGCCTAAGTGACAAGGGGAAACCACAGAAAAACCCATGTGCGCGGCCACGGGAATCGAGCCCGCGACCTTCTGAATGTGGGCCACAGACGTTACCGCCTGAGCCATCCCGCTCAGTGTGATGCTTATTAAGTAGGAACAGATGTTAAACATTGCTAAAATAATTTGATGCGATATACTCACATGACTTTCTCTACTCGCTAGTTTACAAACAGTTCTTGCAAGCGTTTATTCTACCTGGAAAGCTTTTTCGTACCCCAAAACAGAATAATTATTATTTTCCAACATAAGAATGTCTGGTTTCTCCTATTCCAGCATCGTTAAGAATCAATAGCCACCAAATACCAGAATGGAGTGTGAATTTAACAGGATCTTAGTATAGCGAAACACCCATAAGATATCTTGCCACCTGAGGCATTCACTTTCTAAACCTACCTGCTTTCATTTAGCAGCACCTTACGCCTCTTTGTTACACTTTTTTTATTATTACTAGAGGGTTTCGCAACAAAATGTAAAATACCTTGTGTGGGGGCAATATTTATGTCAGCTGCGTTATGAATATTTAAGTAGCGGGTACTTGCATTTGGCACGTCCTACGGAACACGCGCTCCTCTTGCAGTTTTGCCTTGATTATATGCTTGCTGCACGTAGCCTAAAGGCTCAACAAGGTTATGTTAATCTTTCAGCAATTTATTACGTATATAAATATTATGACTGTTTTTTCTTCTTTTGCTGTTTTTGCTTTCTGTGCTACGCACCTAATTATCTACAGTAAATAGGGAAAATATTGTATTCCAGCCAAAAATTCAATACCAAGATCGAAAAAGCACTTTTACCAAAATAATTTTCTGCCCTCACATAAGCTTCTTTTCTCTGTGCTAATTATTCTTACAAACTTGTATTCCTCTATCTTCTTCATGTTAATCGGGATAAACATTTGCAGAAATTACCTTATTTGTAGGTGCAAAGGGTATATGGCAATACAGTGGGGTTTGAGTGATAGTCAAATTAAAGCTGGTCACTATAGAAGGCTTTAAAATTCCGTTCTCTTTGCACGGGTAAGAGATAAAGAAGTGAATAACCGCCTTTCATTTCAGAAAAGTATTGCAAAACACACACAAATAACAAGGAATATTATTATTTATTTATGCCAACAAACTTACTGTTGGTGTTTTTAAACACGCAAGCCGTGTGTGGGCAATGTTTGAGAGGTAGAACTGGAACTTAAAAATTCAATGCCACAGCTGGGATTTGAACCACAGACCCAGCTGTGGCATTGAATTTTTAAGTTCCAGTTCTACCTCTCAAACAAGGAATATTTTCGAAATAGTTCACTTCACAAAAAAATAATGCATTTGAATATAACTTATATGTTTTAACAATATCTAGATGTGTTGTATAATATGATTTGGTCTATCTCTCATGATTTATCAGTTATGCAAAAGTCATCAAGAGTAAATACATGGGTTATAGCCCGAAAATTCAAAATGTACATTTCATTTGTCATAAAAATACTTTAATCAAACTAATCAAAATCGTTAGCCATTTTTGAGAAGCAAATCGAAAAGTGTTTCATAGTATGGGTAGTTTAGCGTGGAGGAATTTTCTTCAAAATCTTGCTGTCGTATCCTTGAAAGATGTTAAACAGACAGACATACACACGCACGTTTGTCTAAAAATGTTTTTTATTTAGGGAGACTCGAAACATATTTCCGGTGAAATCTTGACACCGAATTTTTGGATCAAATACAATACTTCTCCTATTTATTTTAGTTTGTTGAGAAAGTTAAAAAGTGTGTGTGTGTGTGTGTGTGTGTGTCTGTCTGTCTGTCTGTCTGTCTGTCTGTCTGTCTGTCTGTCTGTCTGTCTGTCTGTCTGTCTGTCTGTCTGTCTGTCTGTCTGTCTGTCTGTCTGTCTGTCTGTCTGTCTGTCTGTCTGTCTGTCTGTCTGTCTGTCTGTCTGTCTGTCTGTCTGTCTGTCTGTCTGTCTGTCTGTCTGTCTGTCTGTCTGTCTGTCTGTCTGTCTGTCTGTCTGTCTGTCTGTGTGTGTGTGTGTGTGTGTGTGTGTGTGTGTGTGTGTGTGTGTGTGTGTGTGTGTGTGTGTGTGTGTGTGTGTGTGTGTGTGTGTGTGTGTGTGTGTGTGTGTGTGTGTGTGTGTGTGTGTGTGTGTGTGTGTGTGTGTGTGTGTGTGTGTGTGTGTGTGTGTGTGTGTGTGTGTGTGTGTGTGTGTGTGTGTGTGTGTGTGTGTGTGTGTGTGTGTGTGTGTGTGTGTGTGTGTGTGTGTGTGTGTGTGTGTGTGTGTGTGTGTGTGTGTGTGTGTGTGTGTGTGTGTGTGTGTGTGTGTGTGTGTGTGTGTGTGTGTGTGTGTGTGTGTGTGTGTGTGTGTGTGTGTGTGTGTGTGTGTGTGTGTGTGTGTGTGTGTGTGTGTGTGTGTGTGTGTGTGTGTGTGTGTGTGTGTGTGTGTGTGTGTGTGTGTGTGTGTGTGTGTGTGTGTGTGTGTGTGTGTGTGTGTGTGTGTGTGTGTGTGTGTGTGTGTGTGTGTGTGTGTGTGTGTGTGTGTGTGTGTGTGTGTGTGTGTGTGTGTGTGTGTGTGTGTGTGTGTGTGTGTGTGTGTGTGTGTGTGTGTGTGTGTGTGTGTGTGTGTGTGTGTGTGTGTGTGTGTGTGTGTGTGTGTGTGTGTGTGTGTGTGTGTGTGTGTGTGTGTGTGTGTGTGTGTGTGTGTGTGTGTGTGTGTGTGTGTGTGTGTGTGTGTGTGTGTGTGTGTGTGTGTGTGTGTGTGTGTGTGTGTGTGTGTGTGTGTGTGTGTGTGTGTGTGTGTGTGTGTGTGTGTGTGTGTGTGTGTGTGTGTGTTCAAATATCAAGGACGTAACATAAAGATTTTCTAGAAAATCCCCCACCTCAAACTACCCTTCAGATCCTTTTTTATTTTCTAAAAAAGAAAAAAAAAATCGATTTTTCTGCGAGTAGCGTCTGAAGTCCTCTTATTCTGGATGACATGCATAACTGGTAAATCGCAGTAGATAGAACAAAAAACTGTAGAGGTTCCTAAAATACACAATTTATCTCTTTTGCTGAAATTTTTTGTTATTGATTTAATTTTCAAACACACTTTTCTCAAATAGGAAGTCTTTATTAGGTTTTATTTTTCATTCCTTGACCATGCAAAGAGAATGAAATGTCAAAACCATACATAGCAATCAGTAATCAGTTCTGAGAAGTTTAATTATCACTTAAGCCTAGTGTATTCTCCTATTCCAGTTGTAGGAGTTATACAAGGTCATGTGACTGCACACATTAGAATTTTTTTTTTTGTAATTATTACTTATGTCATATTTTATTTTAGATCCATTTAACATATATTTCGCACATTTTAAAATCGTCATTTGTTCATTACAAATGTCCATTCTTGATTAGTATTCCGTACGCACTAGTTCACGAATAGAAGAAATAAATTTCGTTGTTTTTTGGTTTGTGAAAAGTGAAAGTATCTATACCTACCTGAACTAGCTAGAAGGTAATGTTTACGATGAAGTGTGGTTTCCCTCAACCAAGGTATTTTTCATGAAAGAAATGTGTATCAGGTTAACTCTATTGCCGACCATGTTCCTTGATTGCAAACAAAAAATATTGCCGAAGTGAAATCTGTGAGAAACTGAATTTCTCGTGTTTTACAGCTAAGATACATGATAAATAAATACCGGAAGAAAGATCTTGTTGTAAGAGTTACATGTAATGTTGTGTAGCACCATTTGCTAACTACCCACAGAACCGGAGTTTTCCTGTTTTTAATTACGTCAGCATTAGGTATATCTAAAAATAAAAAATGCAACCGTATGCAGTCGGTGTGAGCAGATATGAATCACAAACTACGACAGCCTGTATATTATATAACTATTAGCCATGAAAAATACGTAGTTGGTGAAACAGTTGAAATATATGATACAAATGTAATGTTTAAGGACAGTGTTACGTGTGCTAAGCTCAGTATGGAGTTAAACTATAGGTACCTATACGTAAATTTGGAAATCAGAATTTCCCTGTTATAAGGCAACGAAAATTACACCATTAATCAAATGTTTTTCTCTTGCTGATAACAGACAATTTGCAATATCAGTTCTAATTTTTGAAAACTGGCATTTTAAGTGAAGAATGGAGTTATGTTTACAGTTCCTCCTATTTCTTAGGAGACAAAGCACTTAATGATGAACAATAGAGCGTATTCATGTTTTTATCTTTTGAAAAACAAGCTCTAAATATCTGTGTTGCACTCACGTAACTTTCTTTATTCTTGTACTAACCATTCTTACAAACTTTCATTCCTATATCTTCTTCGTGTTAGTCAAGATAAACATTTGCAGAAATTATCTTATTGTTTATCTTATTGTAGGTACAAGGGGAATATGGCAATACAGTAGACTTTGACCGATAGTCAAATGTTTTAAAGCTCTCAAATTCCGTTGTCTTTGCATGTTTAACATATAAAAAATTAAATAACGATGTTGCATTTTACAGAAGTATTAACTTCTCCAAAACTTGCACAAAGAGGAATATCTCCCAAATGGTTCACTCTACAAAAAAATGTATTCGGACATAAATTGTGTGTTTTAGCAAGATCTACATTTTTTGTAGAGCAAGATTTGGTCTAGCTCTTACGGTTTAGCACTTATGCAAAAGTTATCCAGAGTAAACAGCACTTCATAGGTTATAGCCAAAAAATTCAAGATATACATTTCATTTCTCATAAAAATATGTCAAACATAGGGCATTTTAAATAAAATCGTTAGCCATTTTCAAGAGAATTAAAAATTTCGAAAAAGTTTTCATGTAAAGAGTAGTTTAGGGTGAGGCTATTTTCTTCAAAATCTTCGTGTTGTATTCTTGAAAGACATTAAATTTAAATACCAACTTTGGTTTTTAACGGACTTTTCGTTTTTGAGTTATGCTGTCCAAAGACCTACAGGCACACACACACGCACGCGCGCGGACCTTTTTCCAAACATGCTCTTTTTTGGATTCAGGGGGTCTCATTGAATTTTTGGGTGGAATACAATACTTCTTATATTTACTTGTAGGGCAAGTAAAAAGGTATAAGTTATGTTTTAAGCATATCTGCATCTTACAGTTTATCAGCCATGCAAAAATCACCTAGAAAGAAAAAGTTGTAAGAAAATGCTCAAAAGATTCACTGTATAAAATACTTGTCATGAAAAGTGACATTTCTTATACAATCATGTAAAGGGTATGATGTGGCGTGATTTTCTTGAAAATCTTCGTGTTAGATACTTGGAAGGTTCTGAAATATGAGTTATGCTGTTTTCACGCGCAAACACACACACACACACACACACACACACACACACACACACACGCACACGCACACGCACACGCACACGCACATTAATAAAAATTATTTTAGATTCACTGAGACTCAAAACGTGTATTTTCGTTGTAACGTTGGTATCGAATTTTTGGGTAGAATACAATAAATACTTCCCCTGCTTACTATACGTAGTAGGAAAAGTAAATATATATATATTCCGATCTACGGAGCCTCAGAGCGAGTATTTTCAGTGAGATCTGAGTATGGGATTTTTGGTTGGAATGTACCGTATACATGGTGGACACAGTGGCAGTGATAAAAAAAAACCATTCACATTTTCTCCTGAAGCGCACAAATTAGCAGTTCCTTGTGGAATAGAGGTTAAAAAGACGCGCGCATTTTGCTAATCTCTGAATAGATTTACAAACAGCGTTATTGCTCCTTTGACGTAATGAGATCATCTCTGCAGGGTGGTGACACGAGCGGGTTGTTTGTGAGTCTCCACGTGTGTCACTCCCTGGGGAGTTAACAAGTCACACGCGCTGTACTACAACCCCAAGGTAGCCCCGTACCCCTTAGAGCCTCGCGTGTGGGCTCCAGCTGTGCCAAGAAACAGCCCTTCTCAACAAAAATTATCACTGCTCGTTAGCTCTATCAAAGCAAGAGACGCCATTTTCCCAACTACGTCACTTCTTGTCTTTTGTTCAACAAACAAAAGAATCGACAAAGAATAATCGGAAAACAATCGTGTGTCGAGGCAAACTGGAGCAGCATTTCTCACTGTATTCGTGAAATATGAATACTATTGTATTGTATTTACAAAACGAAAAGAAACTATTTTAAACTAAATTGCACTATTTTAATAAGTCACAGCAATAAGATGGTGGATAAAGAATGTAAACAAACATTTTTATTCCTACCATTGTCAACGTGTATGAGAAGAAATGTTTAAATATTTATCTTGCTGTTCAAGACTCTTTGGTTAAGCATTTCTTTGAAATATAGTTTTGGAAATGTTGTATAACCATCGACATACATATCATAGGTGCAGATACTTTTATTGGTAATTGAGAACAGGGCTATATTTATCTCATTTGCGGATTAGTAATTTTACTCAAATTACAACATAGTATACCATGAAAAAAATCCAGTTTTTCAATTGAGAGCACTTAAAAACGTGTCGTAAAGTTTATTTTTGGTTTATATTATTATAATTACAGAAATTACAAGGATTTAAAGTCTGTAGATTTTCCAGGGGGCAGGTATGCATTTTTAAAGCTTGTTTTTCAAGCACTTCTTGTTCTTCACATAAAAGTCTTTCATTTCAAAACCATTTGCAATAATTCCATAAAATTTGTTCCTGCTGTAACTAAATGCATGATAGTTGATGTGAACCTCCAAGTTTTACATAGTATTTGTGTCTTTTTAAAAAGTATTAAATATTTTATATTTTGAATTTTTATAAATAAAAATGTTTAATTTAAAGGCAACAGACCCAATAAGACTCAAGTTAATTCTGAGATTATTTTCAATAGGTTGTACAGTATTAAATGTGTAACATGACAGAATTAAATGGGAAAGGTAATTAAAATGTAATAATTAATATAGCCGGGAATAAAAATGCTTCTGATTAATAAATAGGCTCCATTTTTCAATTAATTTTCATGAAGATTCCTTGAATGATTCAGAAGCTAAAAAGTTTAGAAGCAAGTGAGGGGAAAGTGATTTTGGGAATAAGTAAATTATAATTGTGTTTATCAGTTTTCTCTTTCTACTGCTTTCTCCAAATCCCTTGCAACTAGACTAGTACTGCAAGTCATCTCAAATGTATTATAGCAGCCGTATAAATGGTAGTATAAGGCTATCCCCTTACTGTTAGGCAAAAGCAGTACACGTCTGTTAGCATTTTCTCAATCATTCAGGGGAAACCTCAATAATAAGCTACGGTCCATTCTGGATGTATCGAAACCTGTCAAGCATAGGATGCCTATACAATATAACATGGATTATGTTACTATTGGAAATCACAAGCAAAATAATTAAAATAAAACGGAAATATAACTTGCATGATTCAGGTCAGTGATGCCTGATACAATATTTCTTGTTGATTTTCCCTATCTCTTACGACTTACACTCACTTATAATGAAGATACTATATTTGCTAGAAAATTCAAATCTACATTTCATTTGTGATGAAAAATCTTATGTATAAATATATATGGTAATTTAATTTAATCAAAATCAAAATCGTTAACGCCATTGTTTAGAAAATTGAATTTTTCGAAGAATTTTCTATGTATGAAATTAGTGAAATGGCACTCAAGTGACCCCGAGGTCCATGGAGCTTAAAGTTACCCGACATTTGTCTTCTCAGTATAAGCGAAAACCTCCGGATAACTCACCGTAACCGAAGCTCGAACTCGAGGTCACTTGAAAGTGAGGCAAAGATGCTACCACCACACCATAGATGCGGGCTTGGTGTTTCGGGTGAAAATGCTTGTCACACCCGAAGGTATTGGACTGAGCGGACCATAAAAGTATAAAAATAATGTAACGGGGAAAAAACGCTTGATCAAAAATTAAATAACAATGTGTTGAAAATACTTTGTTGGCAGGTTATTCTGCAAAGTGTTTGTAGTTGGACTGCTTTTGCAGCAAGATCATTCAGCTCCAGGCTACACTAAATGAGCTCTTCTCAGAACGGTAGCTCGACAGTAAAACGTTTATAGCTTTATTGTACACTATATCACAAGAGAGGTAATAAAGGAATTATTTCCCATGCTAACTATACGTAGCGTAATTTTCATGCCACCGTTTACACAAACGGAAAAGTTAAAAAACCTTCTAACAGTTCATATCAGCAATGACATTCTTTTTCTGAGTTTGTAAATGTTACGCTCTCAGATAGCATAATGACTTTATGATGTTAATTAATCTTATTATTCAGATACACTTACAGTTTTGTTAAATTGTGTTATTTTTTAACATTTAGCAGTGCATTAATGCATGTTCACAGAACACACAATATTGCTATTGGGGTGGCCTCTACAATCGGTAGAACACCTGTCTGCTGTGCAAGGGGTTCTGGGTTCAACTCCCGGCTGGAAGTATGAATAGGAATGTAAATGTAAATGTGGGTGTGTCTGTGAATTTATTGTAATAAGTTAATTCAAAATAATAGAAACCTAAAGAACAAAAATAAATCACTTTTGAATAACATATATTGTGTTTATCATCAGTTTCTGAACTGTCCCTTCACCCGCACGGTTTATCTTGTTCTTTCTGCTCCTGACTTAGGCATATTCACAACAGAATTGTATATTTTAATGAAGAAAATAGGTTATAAACAACGAGAACACTAAACAATACTCGAAATGCGTTGGTTATACACACGTGTTTCAACGGATGCTCTGTTGACAACCAAAAGCTGTACTCAGTGATCGCCACGCCGCCTGAACGCAGTATACGCAACCACGGGCAACGAGAATGAAAAAGCGATATCTCCGATATCCAAAGGCAAACGAGATACTGCTCCCACTGTACTCGACACAATGTTTACCCCCACCACTTTTCGTCACACAAAAAGGTTGCGGATCAGAATTTCAAAGCCCTCTCATAAGAAGTTTTGCTTCAAAAATAGGTTTTTCAGAAAAGGGATGTGTGTCCACGAGTGTGTATGTGTGAGATTAACATAACTAAAAATGAATAGTGAAGTAAATTACTCCAAGAAAGTGACGTAAAGGTTTCCAAGAAACTTTCCTAGCTCAAACTGCCTTTTGTATGGAAATGTTTCATAATATTTTATTTACATAACAAATAAAATATATATCTTGAATTTTCTGAGAATAGCCAATGAGACCTCTTCTTTCTGCATTATCTTTGCATAACTGGAAAACCATAAGAGACAGATAAAATCTTCCAGAATGTGTAAGGAAGGTTTATCTCAATTCACAGGCAGCAGATAAAACAATGATACTACGAAGGTTGTAGAAGAGTGGGTGAAGAAAATCATGTGAATAGAACGCATCACATTTTGTCCTCTAAATTACATGTTTGGGGAGTACGTCGGACATATCAGAGAGTAGTAAAATTATAACATGGCATGAGAAACAAGCTATTATTCCTGCAATGTCAATGTTTAGCGTAACTGCCAGTGACAAACAGTTGACGGTAGCCATAATGAATACAATAAAACAACCAGTACGAAAGGATTACTCGAACAAAAGGTTCCTTTTATTGTGGAACAAAATGAAATTTTTGTATCGTAAGCAATGAAAAATAAAAGCTCTACCGTTCTTTTCGGTGCTTGATTCGCTTTGTTAAACACGTGAACATCGCCATGCATGATGATGCTCCACCATGTGTGATTCCGGAAACAAAACACTGCCTGCCACCCGTTTGCCCGTTCACTTACTTGTACTCACATTATGCTTAGCTTTGCTCATGCGAGGAGAAATCGCCAAACTCTGAACCGCAGTTATATTAATATTAATAATGACGATCAGAATATGAGAATTTTGCAGTTTAGCTTTGATTTTGTAACATTTGTGGGTTTGTCTGGTGAACGGGTAGGGCCAATACCAAACTCATATTAGTAGCACTTACATTAATAAAATTGTTACAGTTATTGCCTTTAAAGTAACTCTTTGAGAAATAATATAATTACGCACTAAATGTAGCATTGTCTACTGGTACTCACTGCTTGTTTTGTCAGAACTCATTTCTCCGATTAACATCAAGTACTTCTCACCAAGTGGTAAATCGCCATTCTGTCATTCATACAGACACTCGTGGCGTGACAGTTGAACGTAAGGCCACCAGCCATCTGACGTGTTGCACTCGTATGACTTTCTCTATTTATTCTTCAGCAAGCTATTCTTACAAAACCTTATTCTTCCATCTACTACATGTTACTTGTTCCTTGCAGGTACATTGGGAATATGGTAATTGAGAAGGCTTAAGCGATAGTTAAATCTCTTAAGAGCTGCTCCCTATGTGATGTTTGAAATTCCATTCTCTTTACATAGCCAGGATATAAAAACTTCCTATTTGAAGAAAAGTATAAATATTTCCACAAAGAAGTTATTTTACATAAATCGTGTAAAATTTACATTTCCGGTGTATTAGCATTTTTTCTCTTATGGTTTACAGATCACTCAGAATGAACAGTACCTCAGAGGAGTTTTCCAGAAAATTCAAGATATACATTTGCTCAGAATGAAAATATCTAAAATACGAGGTATTTTAATGAAAGCCTTCAACACCATTTTTGAAAAAAATAAAATTTTCAAAAATATTACATTTAAAAAGCAGTTTGAGGTGGGGAGGTTTTCTTGAAGACTTTCGTTTAACGTACCTTTGAAGATGCTAAACTTGAATATCAAGTTTGATATATTTTTTATTTTTGGGTTATGCTGCTTGGGGGAGAGAGAGGGAGAGAGTCTCAAAATGTGTATTTCTGGTGCAACTTCTGAATCCAATTTTTTCGGGTAGAATACACTACTTTTCCAGTAGAGAAAGTACAACTTCATAACTATTTGAAAATTCACACTAAATAACAGAATATCTCAGAAATACTTATGTCCACTAACAAGTTATGGGACATAAAATGTGTGCTTTAACAAGATCTCCTCTTTTTTTAGGTAATGTTTTGTCTATCTCGAAGGATTTATTAATTATATAGTTATTCATAATGAGCATAATGACAATAAATAAATTAATAGTATTATTAACATTATTATAATTACTATTATTATTGTTGTCCTGGGGTGCAAGTCCTACATCGAAGGAGGGTAAACAGGGAAGGAAGAAAAAGCAGTAGTGTAAATAAAAAGAGCAAAATGTGGTCCAGTAAAATATAATAAAAACACAGGCTGGCCACAATTATAAATATGTAAGGTGGCATTAAGAGCAAACCGATGCTGCAAAATTCGAGACATGCATATTAAGCGATACTTTGACCCCAGCTTCCTCTTTGTATAAAAAGCAATATTTTTTCCAAAAGATGGTTATTTATAGTGTAACCGGTGTTACAAGGAAGCATAATAGTCACATAAAGCATATCATGACATGGGAAGCGAAAGGTATGCAAAAGGACACTTGGGCATTCCTTGCAGTAATTCCCCACTCGCGACAGTTGAAAGATGGAATAAAATATGGCCGGATGGAGGTGTTGAAGATAGCAACGTGCTACTTTGCTCTCGCCGCTTGTCCGATAGCCTCTAGCACCCGGATTACAATATTACATCACCCAAATAGCAGTTCATCATTCCTAAATTTCGAGCTACATGGGATTTACAACATGTCTCCATCTGAAAAAAAGATTTAACGTGCTGGCCTTACCACTGCATTGCAAGTTTCTTTTAAAAGGCTTAGACTACCTGATCTTGATTTGAGATTAACTGGCGAAAATTACCAACAGTAATCTTTGCTCTACTAGTTCCTAGTAGGGAAACAAGTTATTTCATTTCACCTACAATTTCTATATCGAAATTCACTAGAAATACATTTTCCTCAAAGACAAAAGAACCTTTAGAAAAACAAATATCTGTCGTGACCACTATAATCAGTGCCACCAATCTGTAACATCAAAATTTGAAACACCAAGAAGAAAAATCTGATGCGTTGCACTCGCATGGCTTTCTTTATTCACTCTTGTACAAATGGTCATTCTTTTAATTCATGTTAATCCAGATAAACATTTGTAGAAACCTTTTCAGTTTCTATGTATAGTAAGTAGAGGAAGTACTGTGTTCGACCCAAATATTCCAAGTCGATATTTAACCAGAAATTTGTTTTGAGACCCCCTGAATTTAAAAAAAAAAAAAAAAAAAAAAAAAAGCATTTTTGCAAAAAAAAAAAAGTCCGTGTCTGTGTCTGTGTTTCAGTCTGTGGACAGCATAAGTCAAAAACGAAGTCTTTCAAAAATGCGACAAGAAGATTTTGAAGAAAATAGCCACACCCTAAACTACCCTTTACATTGAAAGTTTTTCGAAAATATTGATTTTCTTGAAAATAGCTAACGATTTTCATTAAAATACCATAAGTTTGACATTTTTATGATAAATGACTATATATCTTGAATTTTCTGGCTATAGCCCATGTAGTTCTGTTTACTCTGGATGACTTTTAAATAACTCGTAAACCGTAAGAGACGGACAAAATCTTACTCAACAAAAAATGTAGATCTTGCTAAAACACGTAATTTATGTTTGCGTACTTTTTTGTTTTTAGAGAGAGAACCATTTCGGAGACGATCCTTCTTATTTCTGCCAGTTTCACAAAACGAAACTTTCGTGAAGTGGAACATCGTTATTCATTTTTTATGTGTTAAGCGTGCAAAGAGAAGCGATCTCAAAGCTTTAAAAGATTTGACTACCGTTCAAAGCTTGTATTCCTATATTCCCCTTGCACCTACAAGGAAATAAGCAATACGATAATTTGTACAAATGTTTATCTCAACTAACACGAAGAAGATATAGGAATAAGAGTTTGTAACAATGGTTAGTACAAGAGTAGAGAAAGTCATGTGAGTGCAACACATCAGATTTTTTTATGTTAACCGTGCAAGGAGAACAGAATCTAAAAGCTTTAAAAGATTTGACTATCACTCAAAGCCTACTGTATTCCCAAATTCCCCTTGCACCTACAAGAAAATAAGCAATAAGATAATTTCTGTAAATGTTAATCTCAACACGAAGAAGATTAAGGAATAGCATTTTGTCAGAATGGTTAGTAGAAGAGTAGAGAAAGTCATGTGAGTGCAACACATAAGATTTTTCATTCAGGGGTCTCAAAGCATGTATTTCCAGTGAAATCTCAATCGTAGTTTTGTATGGAATGCACTAGATACTTCGTCTGCCTACGAGTTGAGAAAGTAAACATAGCTTTTTCAGTTATTGGATTGATGAAATATCTGAGATACCGCTGCGGAATAGTGTGAATCATAACGGCGACAATCCTGTCTGGCTTAGGCACACACAGCTCCGACATGATCACAATTAGCTGGTTGTTTACATCGACACGCGCGCGACTGAAGTTCACCCCAGCTCCTCCCACTCTGCGCCATCTATAGGGGCTCCTGTGTCTGCCGGGTGGCCTAGTTACCAACTTCCTGTAGCAAAACGAGTCATTTACTAGCAGGTGTACAGTTAATAGTTTCAGGACCTCTAGCATCGTTAAAAACGAGTTTTTATACAAAAAATTGGATATTTATACCCGTAGGTTGACAATAATTCTTACTTTACAGAGACATACATAGGTATATGTAAAGTTCTGAATTTCACCGGTACTTCCTAACATCTGCTGTTTGGTTGATTCCAGAGAGCGCCTTTGGATCAGTCGAAAAACTAAATATTTCTCGACTCGCTGATGAAAATGGAATTATGCTATTTCATGTCTGGTTATTTTTTTATTTTGCACAAATTATCATTAGCTCAGTCTTTCTGGTTAGTCATTGTTGCCAACTGCATCCCATTAATCGCTGAAAAACACTTACGGATTAAAGCTAGAAATTTACTCCGGGCTATACTACCTTTTACCCATCGTTGTGATTCAACCAATCGTGGCTACATAACCTAAATGTTAATCGCTTCCCAAACATTTGTCTGTTTTCTAATAATTTCCCTATCATCTGTTAATTTGTGATCCTCATTTGCTTCCATATACATCTTTAAAAGTAAGTAGTATTGCATTTGTTTCTTTTAATCCTTACGTACTTTCTTTTAATCAAATAGGTTATGTCTGTGAGATATTCAATTAAATTCTTCTCGAAGTTTGATTTTCTCTAGATAAATACAAAAGATTCCCGTACACAAGTACACACGAAGGCCTTTCAGCAATGCACGGACATATTGATGCTTTTTAATAAAGCAATCAGAATCAAACTTAATCGAATATATTGTAAAATGGTGGACAAAATAAAAATTTAGAATTTATTTAATTTGTACATTAAACGTTGAAATTAATTAAAAGTTACGGAAAATAACACCTTTTTTCACTGCTTCCATGTTTTAACCCCATAATCTACGCTTCGATTCAATTAGAGATCTAAAAAGCTTATGCACTTTTTGAGGTTATAATCTGCGAATTCAAAATATAAAAGAAAGCAGTTACGTCGTATAATACCTTATGAAACAGATAATCCACTTAGGTGATTATACTAAATGTGTGTCATACTTTTAAAATATCATCCTTCTAGCATTGTAATTATCTTGCCGAATACACCTGTTTGCCTATTATCTTTATATAATTTAATTAAGCTTACAAACATATGCCTGTTGTCATTATATAATTATTTCTAGAGCTTTGGTCCCTAAATAAATATCTTAAACACATTTTAACCTCAAATAACCGAAAAAGCTATGAGCACTCGTAAATACGAGCTGTGCTGCGCATTTGATATTGACCAATAGCTTTTGGCAATGCCTGAGATACCGACCAATAATAGTTGTTTGTCATAGTAAGAATGGAAGGATGCGATTTTATGGAGTAAAACACCAGCTTTTACTGAACAATGACAGTATCAATAGATTTGCGGTGATTAATAAATTGCGATTTCAGGTAGTCTTAATTTCCTAAGAAACTGTGCTATTTAAAGTGTATACTTTTATTGTGTTCTGATTTTAGTGCATTTTGAATTAATTATTTTCTCTTTCCCACTGTTATCTTGACAGCATCGGTTAGTTCTCTTATTTTCTCAAAAATGGATACAGGTTTGACTAAAATATATCTTTGAATTATTCATTCACATTGAATTTTGTAGCAAGAATAAGAAACTGCAAAACTATGGTGGTAGGATTTCATTTTTGTGTAATTGGTCGAAATATTAGCTTTTTACATTATCCATAAAACAGGGTGGTTTGAAATGTTAAATGGTGGTTCGATTCTTTCTTATGAGATAATATAAAGAAGTATGCTCTGGAAGTTTTTCTGCCTACGAAACTAATATTACCACAATATTTTCAAAGGGGTGAATAACAAGAATTAAGCAATAAATTGTATGGTCATAAAAATACATATCAGAATCCTCAGACTTACATAACCTTATAATATTATTTAACTTTCTCGAGCTGTTTACAGATTTTGCTCGGTATCTTCATTTCTTTAATTCCTTCCTTCCTTCCTTTGGAGTTCCAAAAATGGCCCAGTAGTACGTTAACAACAAGAAGAAAACTGATGAAATGTAATAGCTCTAGATTAATGTTGGTTTCATTGGTTTATGAACCAAGCTGATAATCGCCAAACTTCATGCATTACATTTATCTTTCTGAAGAGCTATCTGGCGGCCAATCTCAGAAACAGTTCCTTAATAGTTCAATTGCGTGAAAACTCCTTACCACACAGGAGCCATACCTACTTTTGCACTTCCTCTCCATACGTATTACACGTAACAACTACTTTCCCTTTGCTTTCTTCCGTTGGTATAACTGCAGGTTTCATGAACAAGGAAATCAGACTTTTTCAAGTTTATGACTTTATAATACTATACTGTGGTAGATTACAGGCAATGTAAGAAATGCAAAACAAACTTCGCATAACCGTCCTTAAAACATGGAGAGTTCAACGCAATATGCACTGAAAACTTAAAATAGACAGGCACTGTTACAATAAGTTCAAAATATTGTGAAAAATTGTATGCTTTAAGACTTCAATAGCAATTTTGCATGGTTAATCCATACAGAACAATTAATTATTGAATATCACCAATTTTTATACCATTTAATGCGTATTTACCCCATTAAATTACGAAAAGGGGCACACTAGGAAAACAGGTTTCTATGGGCGCTATAAATCTAGTATACTTTACACCAGTAAGCATGAAACCCGTTATTCTAAACAAAAGAGCAAAATAGACAACTGCCGAGCTCTAAGCATTTTGCTTCCAAGCCACAGTATTCCGTAAAATATTTCGTAACCTTGACTTAACTGCTTTGCTCTGCATTAATGTAAATATATTCAATCAATCAGTACAACTGCCTGTGTATAAGTATATCTGAACATACAACAATGGAGATGATTATAATAATTATGAGAGAAATTAATTGAAGCGAAGTATGCATTTGAGTATGGTGATTATCTTTAAATTAATGAAAGGACAATTGTTGTGGAATGGGTATACAACTGTAATTAAAACGAGGCATGTTTGCTTGTATATAATTTGAAAAGTTATGTGCGAGAAGCAATTTTAAACAGTGATTGATATTGTTGTGAATAAAAGCTGGAAAAATGTTCTGTACAAGCTCCAGGAATATAGCTGAATTTTGATTTTATGAACTTTGATCTAAGTCCAAACTGCTGAATTTTCTGCGGCTAACTTGATTGAACTTAGATCAGCAGAGCTGCATAAGGAAGAACTAAATAGTAACTACAGCTTTAAATAACATAATGTAAGCAATACATTTTGTAATTATTGGGATAATAGAAGCATAGTTTCAAATTGTCTTAGTCAAAAAAAAAAAAAAAAAAAAAAAAAAAAAAAAATACAGGAGAGGCAAAAACTGATTACACCTAACCTAGAAAAAATTTCACAAATAGTAAAATGTAAAGCTATTGTACTTAAGGTTTAGTTCTAGATTCATGAAAAACTAAATCACTTTGCAGTTGTGTGCTTCAAATTTAAGAAAAATATGTTGAACTTAAATATGCTTTAACCCAATAATGGTAAACTGTACAAATTAAAACAATAGGGTAAATACACCATTAACCTCAAATTACTGTTTTCTTTCTTTCTTTTTTTTTCCCCCTCCCTTTATTTTTTATTCTAGTATACGTTTAGACTTTTAAATTGCAAAATCCACCAATTTTTTCTTTCTTTTTTTTTTTTTTTTCCTTCGTGGGTAAAATTATACGGTCTCTCTTATTTCTTATTTAGCGCGATTTTCCTATGGTACTGAATGCGTACGAAGCTCAAAAAACCAGTGATTGCTGCTATCCTGTAGCAGTGATTTTCAGCTGTTTTAACAGTTGCCAAACCTTTACTACGAAGTTGAAGTGATATTCAACAATCTTAGATTAGTTCTATACAACGCAATTCTAATCTGATCCTAGTTCTTGTTCTGATCTTAGATTAAATCTGATCTCTAGTCAGTGATATTTAAGCAACCGGGTCGAAGCGTACCAGAAGTGTGTACAAAAAAATCTGATGTCTTGCACTCACATGACTTTCTCTACTCTTGTACTAACTATACTTACACAGTCTCATTCCTCTGTTTTTCATGTTAGTCGATATAAATATTTGTAGAAATTATCTTATTGTTAATTTTCTTATAGATGCAAAGTGAATCTGGGAACACAGTAGGCTTTGAGCGTTAGTGATATCTCTTAAAGCTGGTCGCTATAGGAAGGCTTTGAAATCCCTTTCTCTTTGCAGGACTAAGAGATAAAAAAGTGAATACTAACGACGTTCCATTTGAGAAAAGTTTAAGTATTGCAAAACTCACACAAATAACGAGGAATATCTCGGAAATAGTTCACTCCAAAAATGCATTTGGATCACTTGAGTGTCTTAATGAGATCTACCTACAATTTTTGTAGAGTAAGATTTGGTTTGTCAGTAATGCAAAAGTCATCAAAACTAAGTAGGATTACATGGGGCTATAGCAAGAAAGTTCAAAATATACATTTCATTTGCCATAAAAAAAAAACTTAAATATGGCATTTTAATCAAAATGGTTAATACCAACTTTGACTTTTTAACAACTTTTCGTTTTTGAGTAACGCTGTTCACACACACATATTCTTTCTCTGTCTCCCCCCCCTCTGTCTCTCCCCCCCCTCTCTTTCTCTCTCTCTCTCTCTCTCTCTCTCTCTCTCTCACACACACACACACACACACACACACACACACACACACACACACACACACACACACAGGGACACTTCTTCTAAAATGCTTTTATGGATTTTGGAGACCTCAAAAGATATATTTGTGATGAAATCTCGATATCGAAATTTTGGGTCGAATACAATACTTCGCCTACTTACTAGTGGAGAAAGTAATAACTTGGGCGACATAGGGAAGGCGTCATATCTGAAACACCGAAAAAGAACTTTTAAAAAGGGGTGAGGGAAAAAATTTTTAGAATTCAGAGGATATGGTATTTGTGCAGTGTATGTACTTGTATTCATGATGAAATCCCAATGTCATTTGGTTGCAAGAAATAGGGAGGGTAATGAAATGGTGTGTACCGGGAGTATGGAATTATTGGCCTAATCGCTGTTAGGTAGGATGTAGGTGAGAACACCGTTATCGCCGGTATGCACAAGTTTTAGCACATATTTGTCTTTTATTACTTGTTCCTTCATCCTTATTGCTACCTCTGCACGTTGTACACAATTTTTTGTTATTTTACTGCGGGTTACTTAACAGTGTGTCTTTTTGCAGACTTGGAACTGGCTTTGCAAGTAGGCAGGTAGGAACCAGCGGTAATGCGGGCCAGATATATAAGGTATCCCGTTAGCCTCCTCTGGGATAGATACAGGAGAACGGCTTCTACAATGTTAGCCCCTTTCATTGTGCCTTTGTATAATATTACAGTTAAACTTCAATTATTTGAACTCTTTTAATTCATGGATTAGAAATTTTCCTTCGTTTCATTGAATCTGGTGTGTAAACAGTACATAAATACTATTGTTTATTCGAAATAATTTGTTTTTCATTTGGAAAAATAAGTCTGCGGAGTGAAATAGATCTTGGAATGTTGCTGGAATGTTACAGACGGGAGGGGAATCTACTACGACAGTTTATAACTGAAATTTTGTATAGTCCCTTTTAAAATCACAGTGACATCACAATTTTCATTACTACTCCGCTTCCCTCCAGCAGGAATCGATTCATATCAGAGCCTATCAGAGCTATCAGAATATCTTCTCCATGTAGAGAAAATCACCAGCTTCTTCCGTTTCATTGCTCTATTGTCAATTTAATTTTAAAATGGGCTATTCAGTTAACATTTAACATATGGCTAGCTTTTGGAAGTTGTATTGCATCCTTTGATTTTCGCCAGGTCCAATAAGTATATTTGTGCCTGGTAGACCAAGTAGTGTATTTATCTATAAGGAGTTGAAAATAAAATTAGGGTGGATTTATAAACTTAGACACAAAGTAATTCAAACCAAGGCTTACGTTTTTCTATTTTTTTAAATTGCAACTAACTTATCATTTTTGCCAACTCATGTAGTATATTTAACCATGTGGTTTAAACTGCAGATTTTTAAATAACGTCTTGAAAATACGGTGCTGTAGTTGTTTGGTGTTGTAAAACGTACAAAGTTTCATCTATATGGCCAAATAATGTTTCGTATGTCAGAGATTAAATGTAAGGGTTGTTTACCATATTTTGTCACTTTTTTAGGATCTAAATGTAGCCAAAGTTTTCTAAATCATTCAAAAACAGTGAAATATGAATGAATTGTAATGTGAACGGCATACAACCCCTCTAAAGTAACTTAATTTTAAAACACTTCAAGTCCAAATAGATAATTAGAAGGCTTAAAGTAAATTGCAATATACTAAGGTGTAAAAAGTAACCTATTAAATCCATATTCGAAGTAATGGGTTTGGCATTTGTACACAAAAACACTCCCCCTCCCCCCCCCCCCCCCCACACACACACCGAAATTATTTTCTTCCTTTTTAATTTTGGTATAGATATACATATTAAGAAAAGGCCCTTCACATATTTCCATCAAGTTTCAAAGAATATGAACTAAAAAAGATCTGATGTGTTACACTCACATGACTTTCTCTACTCTTGTACTAACCATTCTTACAAACTCTTATTCCTGTACCTTCTTCGTGTTAGTTGAGATAAACATTTGTACAAATTATCTTAATGCTTATTTCCTTGTTGGTACAAAGGGAATGTTAGCATATAGTTAGAATATGTGCGATAGTCAAATGTTTGAGATTCTGTTGTCTTTGCACACTTGACATATAAAAAATGAACAACGATGATCCATTTCACGAAAGTTCTAAGTTTTCCGAAACTCACACACATAACAAGAAATATCTCCGAAATGGTTCACCCTACAAGAAAATTTAGTCAGACATAAATTGTGTATTTTAGCAAGATGTACATTTTTTTGTATAGTGCGATTTGGTCTATCTCTAACGGTTTACCACTTATGCAAAAGTCGTCCAGAATAAATACGACAAGGGCTATAGGGGGAAAATTCAAGATATACATTTCATTTTTCATAAAACTATCTCAAACATATAACATTTTAATCAAAATCGTTTGAGCCCTTTTCAAGAAAATCAAAATTTTCGAAAAATTTTCCATGTAAAGGGTAGTTTAGGGTGGGGTTATTTTCTTGAAAATATTCGTGTCGCATCTTTGAAAGACATTAAACTTAAATACCAACTTTGGTTTTTAACCGACTTTTCGTTTTTGAGTTATGCTGTCCACAGATTGATACACAGACTGACACACAGACACACACACGGACCTTTTTCTAAAAATGCTTTTTTTTGGATTCAGGGGGTCTCAAAACATATATTTCCGGTGAAATCTCGACATCGAATTTTTGGGTGGAATACAATACTTCCCCTACTTACCAGTAGAGAAAGTAATACGAAACAAATGCAACAAAATCGCATCATAAGGTGCATTTCACCACAACAACGAAAACGTAAAGGAAAAGATTTTAATATTTTACATCCCTCATCTCGTGTGATCTACCTTATGTCTTGGACATATAAATAGCTAGAAGTGCAAAATTCCAAATGGATCCTAATTGAAGGGTTTTTAAGGGTTTTTTTTTTTTTTTTTTTTTTTTTTTTCGTATAAGCTTTGTGCAACATTTAGTGCCGAGTACTTATTAATTATAAGTTATAACATAACCTCAACATTAAGATAAACTATAAAAAGTTTTAGTCGCTTCATAGCACATTATATGTTGAGTATTGTTTTGCTAACTAAATAGAAAACCTCGCCAAATAGACGTAAAACGAAATTAGACCGCTATAACAGGATTAGGCGAAATATAGTTGGAGGTACAAGATTCCTGATCAGGCTGTAGATCAGCACCGCCTCTGAACAAAAAGTGGCGCACCATTACAATAAATAACGTGATCGGTTGCGTTACAACACAACCAGTTATATTTGGTAATAGGTCTCCAAATTGAGACATCAGACTCTTTCAGCGTACATACGTATCGGTCATTCATTGTAATCTCATGTTATGTGTAGCTAAGCGAGGTAGATACAAGAGTAACGGTCATGTTGTTCATTGTTCTGTGTTTGCTCGTGGTGTCCATTAGTGCGAGACCGTGGATGTGCATTCTTCTCATTACCCTTGAATGAGAAATGCAGCAAGGAAGTAGTGTATCACTTGCGTGATTAACCAATGGAACGATACCAGCTTGATTGCAAAAATACATAATTGTTATTTTGTTGATTTAATTATTTAAGGGAGTGCCTCCGCAGCACGCCTGCCTTTGGCACGGGGGACCCGGGATGGAATTGTTCCCCCGCTGGGAGGTGTGGTAGGGGTGCACTCAGCCTCGTTAGGTTCTGAGGAGCTATCCTGATAGGAAGGTGGCGTCCCTAAAAGGGTTCAGTAATCACCCTACGGTCGGGGGAGTCACCGTGCTGACCTCCGTCCCTCTCAACCTGCACTCCTTCGTAGCCTTGGCTGCGGCTGGAGGACGCAGCGGCCGGACGAATGAGGGTAACCTCTCTGTAGAGGAGGTGCCCTAGGGATTATAATTAATTATTTAGTCATTGTGTCCATGCAAGGCTGACAGTGTCCACCTCTGGTGTCTGCCTCGCGTTCAAGAGGCCTTGAGTTCGAGTCTCACAAGGGTGAATTACCTAAATAAAGTTTTTGGGGTGATTTCAGGTAACATTAAGCTCTGTGGACTTGGAGCTCATGTAAGTATAATTTCATCTATTTCATTCATCGTCCGATTAAAGGACGTTAAACCTTGAAAACAATCTGATGTGTTGCACTCACATGACTTTATCTACTCTTCTTCTATTCTTACCAACACGCATTCTTCCATCTACTGCATGTTAGTCGAGATAAAATTGGCAGAAATTATCTTATTGCTTATTTCCTTGTAGATATAAGGGCAATATGGGAATACAGTAGGCTTTGAGCGATAGTCAAATGTTTTAAAAGCGGTCGTTATATG
Organism: Tenodera sinensis; assembly: GCA_030765045.1. NCBI lineage: Eukaryota > Metazoa > Arthropoda > Insecta > Mantodea > Mantidae > Tenodera > Tenodera sinensis. The sequence goes on along the minus strand of CM060968.1, from coordinate 105,052,949 downwards.
ACGACTGAAATGTCCTTCTCTTTGCATAACCAAGAGATAAAAAAAATGAATAACGATCTCCAATTTGTGAACGGTTTATAAGTATTGCGAAATTATGTACTAACAATGAATACTCCCGAAATGGTTCAGTCCAAAAAAAAAGATAATTTGGTATAAATAGTTTATTTTAACGAAATCTACTTTTTGTATAGTAAGATTTGGTCTCTCTTACGGTTTACTAGTTGCAAAAGTCAACAGTAAACAGAACTACATGGGCTATAGGCAGAAAATTTAAAATATACATTTCATTTGCCTTAAAATATCTTAAACATATGGTATTTGAATGCAAATCATTACCATTTTTGAGAAAATGGATATTTTCGAAGAAAAAATTGCCTGTAAAGAATAAATTTCTTCAAAATCTTCATCTTGCACCATAGACACACACATGTACCTTTTTCTAAAAATGCTTTCTGGATACGGGAGCCCCAAAACATAGTTTTGGGGTCTAATACAATACTTCCTCTACTTACTATACGTGGTAGAGAAAGTAAATAGTGATAGTATATGATAACCAGATATAGGAATTTGTAAACAAAGAAGTTGACCTTTGCTGGACTTTCAAGCGGGACGCCGCAGGTAACTAGTCTTTTAGCATTGTTGAGTATATTGGCGCTTGCACACAGCACTCTCAAACCGTTTTCACCCATCATCAGAAACCCTTATCCACTGTTGTTTACATTGGCCACGATATGAATGTGTTCAATGGAAAGCGGAAATAAACAGCTAGAGAACGAGTGGGTGGGGCATCGAAATGCAATCAGATAAAGAACAGATCCACAATCCGAGTTGCATTTACTAATGAGATTAAGATCTAAAAATGTAGTGCTCTTTTCATTACATTTCCAATATCGCCTTGCAGTTCATTCCTATCTGAACGCTAACCTCGATGACGATACACACTGTCAACAAAACACTGGTGTCTTCCCCCATGTACTTATAGTAGTTAACTTTAATCCAACTTCCTAAGAATTCCTATGTTTAGTAGTTAGAGTACAATATTCTGACTTTTCCAATTTTCAAAGTATCTTCACTAATGTGATTTAGTTCAACTTTCGCTGTGACTTCACTTGATGAAACGCACGAAATAGCCTCTTCTAATGACTCGCCCAATAAGGAGTCGAATGCAATCCCTCTCTTAATCGATAGCGATCTGGTGTATACGCTAGGCGAGTGTGCTACCGCGTCTACTTATCTCTATATATCTCTACAACCTCCCGATAATTTTGGCCCATACTTACTACGTTGAAATACTGTTACTTGGATAGAAATAGTTAATCTTTTGTATACACAATTTTATAATGCAAATAGCGAATGGTATCTCTGGTTACTGTCTGAATATTCTGGCCATACATTGGGCAGATTATCCCTATTCTTAGTAGGGTATGTCAATCGCTCCATAACAGATGTTATTTAGTTATGGGGAAAGGCGTGTTCTAGAATGATTCTTTACTGGGATGCGTGAAATGGTGGAACAGTTATGTAGCTTCCTCGATAATATATTCTTGAATGGCAGTATGTGCTTCATTTAATGTCATAATTCGGAGTCTTCACATTTTATAAATGAAGTGGTTATCTTGTGGTTTCTTCAGCAGCCAATTAATTAACTAGTATTCCGGTGTGGGAAAGAATCCAGGTGAAATTATTTTGAATTCTTCCCACAGCTGCAATCTTATGGTGCAAGTTCCTGATTTCGTAGACTATTGTGCATTATCTGTGGTGATAAATATTTGGATATATTCCAAAAAGAAGTTAATGGCTAAGTCTTCGCAAGAAAAGGTGATCAGATGCTTTGCTAGTCTGTAAAGCGTTCAGGAAAGACAGCCATCTACCTCCAGCTGGCTTCTCTGTTAGTCATCCTTGTAAACGTGTTCGAAGTCATGGTGCGCACCGCAGATTTGTAAACAACGCACCTGCAGTCTTTCGTAATGTTGTGATATCTGCTAGGGGTCATAATCAGGTGTATTCACTCCGGATTACAGCCTGGCTGAGAGTGCCAATATGTGACTCATAAATGCCTCAATATGCAGCCTTGCATTACTGATGAAGAACCAGTGTTTTCCTTCTGAAGAAGCACTTTAAAATTGCAATGGGTCGACCTTTTTACAAAATACTGGAAATTTTTTCGAACCCTTCCCTAATAATTCTAAGCGTTCATAGCAGAGTTTAGTAGAAATGTTTATAAATTAACGCTATAATATGTGTATAGATACATTGAACTGAAAGCAACAGTAATATGCTAAATGGAATGTTAACTTTTACACATATAGATCCAGACATTCCATATATCTACACCACAATACTTCCAATATTTCCTTAAACAAATTTATCCATGACTTCTTTAAAAGTCTTATGTGTTGCACTCATATGACTTTCTCTACCCTTGTGCTAACCACTCTTACAAACTTTTATTCCCTTATCTTCCTCATATTAGTTGAGATAAACATTTGCACAGTGCAAATCTCCTTGTAGGCGCAAGGGGAATATGGGAATACAGTAGGCTTTGAGCGATAGTCTTTAGGCTTTTAAAGCTGGTCGCTATTCCCTTCTCTTTGCAGGGCCAAGAGATGAAAAATGAGTAGGCGTATTTCAGAAAAGTTGAACTGCAAAACTCTCACAAATAACAAGGAATATCTCTGAAATGGTTTACTCCACGAAATGCGTTTTGGAAATAACTTGTGTGCTTTAACGAGGTCTACATTTCTGTATGGTAAGATTTGGTCTATTACGGTTTACCAGTTGAACAAAATTCATCAGGAGTAAACAGGACTTCATTTGCCTTAAGAATATTTTAGTCAAAATCGTTAGAGCCAATTTTGAGAACAAACTTTCGAAAAAATTGCCATGTAAAGGGTAGTTTAGGGCAGAGGAATTTTCTTCAAAATCTTGTCGCATCCTTGAAAGACATTAAACTTAAGTACGTACTTCGTTTTTAAGACTTCTTTTTGAGTTATGCTTTTTACAGGCAGAGGCGCGCGCAGACAGACACACACACACACACACACACACACACACACACACACACACACACACACACACACACACACACACACACACACACACACACACACACACACACACACACACACACACACACACACACACACACACACACACACACACACACACACACACACACACACACACACACACACACACACACACACACACACACACACACACACACACACACACACACACACACACACACACACACACACACACACACACACACACACACACACACACACACACACACACACACACACACACACACACACACACACACACACACACACACACACACACACACACACACACACACACACACACACACACACACACACACACACACACACACACACACACACACACACACACACACACACACACACACACACACACACACACACACACACACACACACACACACACACACACACACACACACACACACACACACACACACACACACACACACACACACACACACACACACACACACACACACACACACACACACACACACACACACACACACACACACACACACACACACACACACACACACACACACACACACACACACACACACACACACACACACACACACACACACACACACACACACACACACACACACACACACACACACACACACACACACACACACACACACACACACACACACACACACACACACACACACACACACACACACACACACACACACACACACACACACACACACACACACACACACACACACACACACACACACACACACACACACACACACACACACACACACACACACACACACACACACACACACACACACACACACACACACACACACACACACACACACACACACACACACACACACACACACACACAGACACAGACCTTTTCCTAAAAGATATTTCCTTTGAAATCTCTACATAGACTTTTGGGTGGAATACAATACTTCCCCTCTTACTATATGTAATACAGGAAGTATAAAACACACACACACACACATACACACACACACACATTAAGTACACGTTTGACAAGAATGGGTGCACCAGCAGCAGACCAGATCAGAAATGAACTCCTTTAGCTGGGAGGTAAGTGGCATATCGTTTGCTTTTGTGACATTGCTATGATATTTGTTAAAAAGCGGTATTTGTAGCCTCTATCATTTGTTTCATGACAAATTGCCACATTCTTGCCAATACTGTTTTGCATTGTTGGACCTCCAGTAGCAGAAGGCGACAAAAGCGACCGTAACAATCCCTGGTTTATAGGCTAACGGAACCACACTAAGCGGGAGTGCATTACCATTTCCCCTTCCTAAAACATTACACAGGCTATATTACAATTATTTTCTGCAGCATTCTCTTTTTGGTACAGAGATAATTGTCACGGTTACTCTTAATGACTTTATTAACATGCATGCAGTGCAAATAAAGTGTACGACCATGAAAGTTCGGAAGACAGATCTCGAACTTGGATAAGTTGCAGAGGAAGAACTCAAGGTCCCTTCTCTGTGTGATACGACCTCGAGATAAAGATATCCTTCACTTCTCTAGACCCTAAGGCAGCAACACGCAAACAATTTCAAATGGATAAATATTTCTCCACGAGAATAATGCTGTGTTTTTGTTTTGCTGTCTGTGTTTAAATACCTCTGCTGCGGCAAAGTGTCAATTTCGGGCTCCCCCCATCCCACCGGGGTTCAGAGACTTAACTTTAAACCTGGCTTCACTTTTCGAATATATTTTTTAAATTGTCTCAACTTAAAGTCTTGGCTTCAAGGCCAGCAACGAGCTGAAGGTACTTAAGCTTGCCATTTTTCCAAGATACTTAAACAGCTGTGCCCGCCCAGGAGCACCGTGTAATCAAAATAAAGAAGTGCTGACCCTGTAGCCGTAGTCGTTAGAGCGTATGTCTTGGCACTCCACCCCGCAGACGGTCGCTAGTTCAAGTCCCGCCTCAGGCCTGGGTGTTTGTGTGTCTCTGTCTGGAGTATAAGTGAGAGAGTAAATATGTGTGTATGTGTGTGAGTGAATGTAATATCATGATGTAACGTCATCCAGTATATTATACATTTGCTCGTTGCTTAAAGGTGCTAGTTGGCTTCAAGTGTTCAAACTTCGTAAAAATCAGATGTCACATTCAGATGACTTTCTCTACCCACTACCCTTTGTGTGTGTGTGTGTGTGTGTGTGTGTGTGTGTGTGTGTGTGTGTGTGTGTGTGTGTGTGTGTGTGTGTGTGTGTGTGTGTGTGTGATATTATAAACGTTTACAAACTATGCTTACGAAGCCTCATTTGTCTACCAAAAATACTTCACTGAGGTTTCACTGCAAATACATGTTTTGGCTTCCATGAATCCCCCCCCCCCCCTACAAGCAATTTTAATACTTGGTATTTAACCATAAGAATTTGAGACAAAGATTTTCATAAAAATGTCTCCATTGCGTGCAATCATTCAAATAGAATTTTCATTTTCTTAAAAACGATTGTAATGATTTTGATTCAAATGATATATGTTTAAGCTATTTTCATTCACATGAAATATCTTATACTTTCTGGGAATAGTCTCTGAAGTCCCCTTCATTTTGAATGACTTCTACATAACTGGTAAACCGTGAGAAATGTAGATTTCCTTAAAGCACACACTTTTCAAACACATTTTTTGTGGGACAAACCATTTCCGAAATATTCCTGGTTAATGGTTGATTTTGAATGCTTATGCCTTTCTCAAATAAGAAGTAATTTTTTCTGACCGTGCAAAGAGAGTAAATTTAAGAAGCTACAAAGAAGGAAATATGTAAGCCATTTCTACAAATGTCTTCCTAGATTAATATGTGGTAGATAAAGAATGTTTCCTAGGAATAGGTGGAGAAAGTCATATGAATGTAACACACATTGTTTTTATATTCTACATGTTAATTGAATAAATCTTCGTTAAAACAGCTTCAGTATCCATCATGTTGTATGTACAAAAGAGACACGCGAAACCAAGTTTACAGTCAGATGTTTAAGTTAGAGCTGGGATTAATGCTGTCCTTAATGCTCCAAATGATTTCCAAGACATCGCGAGAAACAAATGATGAGCGACAGCATTTTCCACATGTACATATTATTTGTATTGAGTTTATGGATGGTGTATTAAGGGATATTATTAAAAGCATTATAAGTAATTGTGAGAATCTAGCTATTGTTTATTGCTTTATATATGCAACCTGAGACGGACAGCTACTTTTGCGAATTCATCACGCCTCGCGCTGTTGGACATGCTCTGAAGCTTAGAGGGTTCCATGGAATTTTACAGGGAAATGTGAATAACCCCTGAGTTTACTACGCATTTTTGCATTTAATTCACGTAAGCATTTAGATGAAAAGGACAACAAATCTTAAGTTGGTATATGGAAGTTAAACTGATGTTTTGTCGTTTTTTAGAATTAATTTATTACTAACATGTGACTAGGAGAAATATTGCGTTATATGCATAAGTTTTTATTGAAATACACTTTTTGAACTCTCCTTAATATGTATATATGTCTCTATTTGTGGTGAGCATAACTAAAAACAAGGCCAAGTCCACTGCGTCCCCTATATCTACCCACCACAAGCGTCATGAATGGGGTGTAGTAATGGAGATGGGACGTGATCAGCACCCCGGTCCCTCCTGGCCAGTTATTCTGTCTTCTCGACCAGCAAAAAGGAAAATTCATATAAATACCAATTTGAAACTGAGCCTAACCCAGTTTAAGAGGTTTTCCAATAATATCAGAGATTAACGAAGCATAGATAAATAATCCTTCTAATGGAAATTACAATATTTATAACCATTTCCTAAATATTCCTTCTTGTTTAAAGCTTCACAGATTTTAATCTGCATTTATACCTTGAAATATTTTATTTCGTTTTTTATTATTTGATGGAAAAAGTTTGGATCAATAAGACTAGCATTTATATTGTAAACGAACTTTCTTTTTCAGAGTTGATCGTTATCTGCTTCCAATGCACTTAATATGTATTTCGGTAATGCTATTTAACTGAAAATATTTTCGGTGATTATCATGATTGTGCAGATAAATAAGACATTGTATTTGGGCAATTGTGTATTTTTGATTACCGTGGCCTACTCGAACTTCTGATCCTTTAATCCACAGAAGCTAATTTAGAAAAACGTGGAGAATTCTTAGGATATTAAAAGGAAATAAGTAAATAATTAAAAAATTATGAGTAAATATCAAAATTGTATGATATTATACAGTTCACAAAAGTGAACTCTAATATATTTAGAAATTGAGTTTTTTTCCCATTTATCAACTAACTTTTGTGTCACATGGCATTTATTAGTTCGAAAAAAGACCTCAGTTTCAATACGAGTGGCATGAAAATGCCTTGTCAGGAACTGATTCCAACAAATTCCTTTTACGTTCAATGTTTTCGCTCAGAATGGTTTCCTCAACCCCAGTATTTACAAAATGTTCGACAGTTGTACCACCAACAGAGCGTATTTCAGATTTGATTTGGCAGTACATTTACAAGCAGATAAAACAGAAATAAATCAGTGTGAAATAGTAACATCGCAGCAAAAAAGAAGAATTCTCAGCCCAGATGATTTATAACTGGTTTGACCTGAATGGCTTTTATTTACCCCAAGGCAAACGGCCAGCGCTACGATGCCGATATTTAGGACAGGGATTTCCTACTTTTTTGCTGTTTTCTTCGCTTTTATCTAATGCAATCTACTAATAAACGACTGCACAAGAAGCACATACGTACGTCTAGATTTTCTTCTTTCAAGGTTCCAAAGGAAACAAATGTGAAGGTCACGCTTTCACGAACGGCGGCTGCACTACATAGCGAGCATACAACTACTACTCCAATAAAATGAATAAAAAAAGTAATCAACAGACACTTCCGTTCATGGTCTAAACATTTGATCAATCCAAATTAAGAGTGGCTTCATTTTCAAACGGTCATGACCGTCTGTAGTTTTTTATTTATGTGCTGTCTTTAATATCTTGCTTCATTATTGGTGGTCTTTTACCTTTGGAACAATTGGTCATCGCTAATTATGTTCACTCGTTTACAGTTGTGTTAACCACTGGGCTGTTATTATTTGTAGTACAGGCGATCCACACTCCCATTTATAATTCTAGACTGTGGAGGATTGGAAAATAAGTCCCATCTTCAACCGGGAATCAAACCAGCACCTCTGAATACTGGGATAAAATGACAAAGTCCAGTTGTTTTTTCTGTCACTTTATTTCCCCTTTTAAAACTAAAGCACAAAACACAGTTCTCTTTTAACTTTAACACAATCTACAGTTTTTCGTGACCTTGCAACGCAGATGTTGTGTCCTATCGTAACCTACACGCCGTCCGGCAAGCTTTTATAGGCGAGAATGACGTGGTATGGACTTTTCTGGAAATTCATCTTTTCTTGAACCTCTCTCAATTAAGGCGGCAAACACTCGTAAACACTCTGAAAACCTCTTTGTTATGCCGCGTTCATTGTTAGGTGTTTTCGTACCGCTCCGTGGTGTGAGGTAGCTTGATCTCAAGCGTCTTCCGATGTGCTATACATTATGAAAGTTGATATTTAATACATGTTTCATCTCATTTACCAAATAAAACATATTGTGCCTTAATTATTATGGGAATTGAAATATCTACCTTATGAATTTTGCATAGAGTTATAATATTTATCGCACGAGATTCGTAAGCGATATTTCTGTATGAAGAATGTTTCAAAGTAGATATGCGCAAGTTAATGTTTAACTGCAAACATTCTATGTTGAGTTTAAGTTGCTATAACAAGCAACATTATTCTGAAGGCATGAAAGCTGTAAGAAACTGGAAAACGCATATTACGGATAAGGAAGACAGTTCCAATATACTCATAACTATGGCAAACTTAACTTACGAACTCTGTTTCACAGCAGTAACGCCACCTTTTGTCGTACTGATAACCTTACCTGAAACAAAAGAAACATACGTTAATGCACATCTGACATTTAAGCGTGGTGTTCTTGGTATTAATGGTGTTAAAGTGTTTAGGTGAGTGAGACAGAGAGAAACAATTACCGTTTAACAATATAAGATGAAATTGAATTTCACTTTTTATTTATAGATAATTTTTAATGCTTCAGTGACTCATTCTGTATTAGGTGCGAAAGATCACTTAATTTTACTGAAGTGAATGTATGACACAGGACCAAGGACTTTACTTCCCGTCTTAAGGAAGCCAAGAAAAAGTCCCACTTGCCTACTCCGGATGTGAACCCACGACCTCGAGAACTAAGAGGTTTCTGACACTTTCACTTAATATTGACCTCCAAGCATAAAAATATTGATGAAAATATAATTGGTAACAAATAAATGGCAAATCCTTTACGGATTATGCATTATGACATTATTAAAAAACGTAGTCTCTCTATATATTTTTAAGATACAAGAAGAAATCATATTGCATTCTAAATTCAAAATATATATCCACGTTTTGCGGTCCCTGAACCCTAAAGTAAATGCAGAAAGATGTAATACAAGGATTTTTAAGGAAACTCCCTCCCAATTCAGTTTCATATGAAAAAGATTGTTTATTGTTTATTTTATTAAAAATGAATCGTGACTAGTCGCGCAGTGCAGTTTACTACCTAGCTTTCCTGTGTGGAGAATTTTCAAAAATTTCCAAAATAAAATAAATATATATCATGCATCAGTAAACTAGATATACCTATACGGAAAACTAAATTTAATTACATAACTGGAGCATTCACTGATAGTCTGTTTCTTTTAAGTCGTGCATTTTTTAAGTCCTAAGTAACCATTCTTTCATTTCTCAGTAACCCATGTAAAATCAAAGACTGTGTGCAGAAATTACTTTTAAACCGTTACGCTATAACCTAAGGCGAAGTAAATAGGAATATAAGATTTTATTTGAAAGATTTGCATAACATGTAGATATTGCGTGGAGAAAGCTATGTGTAGAAACAACTTTTTAAAAGCTCATAATGTAACACAAAAGGTAATTCACATCTTGCACTCTTATAGGTTTGTTGTACTGTATAGGATTCCTTCAGTAGCTGCCTTCAAAGTTACGTATGCTAAAACCACTATGCAACTACAAAGAAATAGCATCGGTCATGGGTCACTGATGGGCACGTAAACATGCTTTGGTGAGTGCTCTCTGCACTGAAGATCCTAAATTGACACTTCTCCTTCCTTCACTATATTTACACTCCAACACAAGATAAATTACAAGTTTATAAAATACATCTAGTTATTTGTGTGACACATTTCAATTAATCATATATTAACGTTGTGCTCTGGTGTTAGTTTCCAGATCTAAAAATCCGGATTCGATTACCGGCTGGAGGATGGAAAGAACAGAAATAATAAATGTGTATGTGAATTTAATAGGAATGTGACTGACGTGCTTGTAGCTAATTGGACCTTGGCCAAAGCCTCCACCCCTCCCACTCCTCCCCCCCCCCCAAAAAAAAAATTACTACCTATATATAACAATTTGGTATAAATATTATTAGTCAGCTTTATTACTGACCAGAATTTAGAATTTACAGACTCAGCTTTTCAAGTTATAGAATTTAATAGTTCCAACACTCTATATAGCCTCTATAGCGCGCTTGCCTCTGGAGCGGAGGACCCGGGTTCAATCCAGCATGGGGATTTTTCTATCGCTAAGTCTGGGACGGGGTGCACTCAGCCTCCTTAGGTCCCGGAGGGGCCAATTGAGGAGCTACTTGATGGAGAAATACCGGCCCAAGGTCGAGAAGGTCGCTGGGAGGGCTCGGGACGCTTATCGCGTACCACCCTCCAATACTGCACCCCACTAACGATGCCTGTAGTGGGCAGAGGTGGGGACACAGCGGCTGGGCAGCAGTGTTGGCCCCTTCATGGGCTGTTGCCTGGGTTTAATAGTTCCATCACGAGGTCATCGTATTGAAATATGCTTAAAATAAGTACGTAAAGATAAATACCCGCTAAAGAAGATGATAATGTTGATAGACCATAAAGAATACCGTTAGATCGTTAGAAAATTAAAACGTATAAGGGTATAAACGTCTTCCCCTTAAAAAATGAATAATAAATGTTAACAGTGAGAGATGAACACACTGGCAGGATCAGAGAAAACCCATGAACTGGATACTCACCTTTTATACTTAAAGGAGAATTATATCAAAAAAAAGTTGTCTCAAATCTGAAGTGTTTCGTGTTAAACAGGATATTCCAGATAGACTGTGTCTTCCTATGGAGCCACCTGAAAAGTGTCCAAGGTCGCAGGAACGTAATAAACAGATCCTTCTGTACACACTGTGTCTCTCCTCTGATTTATGGACCTGCCTCCACATGGAATATTCATAGAGAATAACTGTTCATAAATTGTTTTTCTTCGAAGTGAAGCCCCCTTAAAAATCAGTTGCCATAGTCGTTCTTATCGCTCTCGAAAATAAATCATCCAATAACGCCTAAGTTATGTAGATATGTTTTGCTAGCAACTTGGTCTTCCGAGTTACGAAATTAACTTCCTTCTTTCTGATAAAGATCAAGAGAAAATAAACTGTTTTATAAGCGAAAAGTTTTGCACTTGTAGCTAGCACGCTCTGGCGTGGGCCATAAATATAATAAATATATCTTTTGTGATTTAGCTGAACATTATAAGCAAAAGAAGGTCTGGAGAGAAATATAGTTCCGCTCAGAATTAAATGGAATACAAAAACCACAACTATAGATATATTAAATTAAATGCGATTCTGATGTTTAATAAGAAAAAAAAATCCTGTAAGTCTAATGCATAATGTTGCAGAATAGATAAGTGTATAAGTTAATTTGTTTTAGAAATATAATACAATTTTATATAACAGATTACTGTTGGCTTCAACTTATAACACAGGTATTTAATTTTTAAAACCCTCATTAATAGTGTAATTAATAAATTTTTCAACTGCTGAGTTTTCACAAATATAAATTTGAATTTGTGCATTTTAGCAACGTTGTTTTCTTTTCTAGCTTAAACCCTGTAATAATATAATCTAACACTACTTGTTACTTTCTCTACTGGTATGTGGGGGAAGTATTGTATTCCACCCAAAAATTCGATGTCGAGATTTCACCGTAAATATATCTTTTGAGGCACCCTGAACCCAAAAAAAGCATTTTTAGAAAAAGGTCCGTGTGTTTCTGTGTGTCAGTCTGTCACTCTTTGGACAGCATAACCCAAAAACGAAAAGTCGGTTAAAAACCAAAGTTGGTATTTAAGTTTAATGTCTTTCAAGGATGCGACACGAAGATTTTGAAGAAAATAGTCCCACCCTAAACTACCCTTTACATGGAAAATTTTTGGAAAATTTTGATTTTCTTGAAAATGGCTCTAACGATTTCGATTAAAATGTCATACGTTTGAGATATTTTTATGACAAATGAAATGTATATCTTGAATTTTCTGGCTATAGCCCCTGTAGTCGTATTTACTCTGAGCGACTTTAGCATAACTGGTAAACCGTTAAAGATAGATCAAATCGTACTGTACAAAAAATGTGGATCTTGCTAAAATACACAATTTATGTCTGAATAAATTTTCTTGTAGGGTGAACCATTTCGGAGATATTCCTTGTTATGTGTGTGAGTTTCGGAAAATTTAGAACTTTCGTGAAATGGATAATCGTTGTTCATTTTTTTATATGTTAAGTGTGCAAAGACAACAGAATTTCAAAGCTTTAAAACATTTGACTCGTACAAAGCCTGATGTATTCTAACATTCCCCTTGCACCTACAAGGAAATAAGCAATAAGTTGTACAAATGTTTATGTTAACTAACACGAAGAAGATATAGGAATAAGAATTTGTACAAATAGTTTGTACAAGAGTAGAGAAAGTCATCACAACACATCAGATTTTGTCTTTAGTACCTGGATTATCCCACAATGTGAGGTTTTGGCTTCCTCATTGTCTAACTAGTTTTCTAGAATAGTTCGCCGAATTTGTCAGTCCATCTGTGATTCGGTCTGCTTGCGTGTGTATGGGTCCCACATCGCAGTCGGCGGTGTCCAGCTGGTCAGAATTACCTCTTGTCCTTCCCACTTCCTCACAGCTTGGTCTGCAATGTCCTTTGTTCTTCTCATTTACTGAAAAGTTAGGTTAGGAAACCTAACCATGTCTAGTATGTCTCTGGCATACTTGTATGATTTTATTGAGTTAAATTGTGAGCATCAGGCTTTTTAGTGCTTCAAATCTGAAATATTTACTTAGTGATCCATCCAAAAACATAAACTTAGTGCTTCATTGCATTTCCACATCAGAAAGGCTACAGCCCGAAATACTTCGGCTGTCCGCAGTTCACTGACGATGTTTTTGTTATCTTATATATGTCAGCACCTGAACGTTGTATCCTGCAACAGCAGTCTTTCTTACTATAACCCAAATAAGAAACAGGAATAAGATCATGGGAGTAAAATTGCCTTCAATAGTGGAATTTGCAATTTGCTGGTGGGGTAAGACAGTCCACATATATACCAACTCACAATGATCTCAAAAATAGATCTACTATTTACATTAAACGTATCGTATAAGGGATACTTAATTTTGTTTTGTAATAACCTTAAAATGTGATTCAGGGCTCCGCCTGTTGCATAAGTTTCCCTTTTAGGTAATACTCACTTTTAACCACTAACTTCAGTTTAACTTCAGTACTGTTCATATATGTCTGTTTAACTGCACTACTGTTTACCATGGATAAATACTAATAATCACAGAACAATTCTAGTCATGTTTTGCTGAATACTTAAACTCACATGCCAACACGTGTACAACCGTTTACATCTCTATGTTTAGTAGAATCAATACAGCCAACATATGAGCGAATCTTCCTTCCTTCCCTTCTTTGGAGGCTTAAAAAGGTAAATAAAAATAAAAAACACTAGACTAAATTTCATCTTTTCTCTATGTAAAAAGAAAAACTCTTACACTCACTAACAGGGTTATAAACCCCACAAAATGCCACTGTTATTGGATCATCAACAATGAAAGCATGCGTTGCTTACAGTGCTACCAATACAGCCTGGGGAGGGATCTCCTTAAGTTCAAGAAAGTGTGTTGTGTGAAAAAGCTTGAGAAACGCTGCAGTAGAAAATGCAACAGTAAAAAATTTGTAATCTTGCTGTTAGATCCAAAATATTAGGCACTAAAAGGGTAAATCGGTCGCTAACAAAGGACTCAAAATCGTTGAAAAGCCAAGTTGGCAACACTAATTCCTACTTTTGAATATGTTTACGGTATGAGGTCAGTGTTGTCTATTTATACACGGTGAATTCATTCTTGCAACAGAATGCACAGTGACCTATACTGTTAGGGCTGGCTGACTACCTGAGAATTATCTTGTTTCACGTCTAATCACCGTAGAACCGAGATTACAGATGCCTGTACTTCCGTGAAGCCGTCAGCAAACCTCTCCAACTGGCAAATTGAAACTGAGAGGCACAAGGGGAAGAAAAATCGAAAGTGACTGTTGGGGGGTTCGTTATTAATCATCAGGAGCAGCAAGTGGTTGTTGTGGCTAGCCTCCCTTCCTTACCAATCAGCGCCGCTGACACGCACGAGTCCCGATCGCTCTTCGTCATGTCGCTGTTGCCAACTGCCATTCGTTGTGTTTTGCGTGAACCTTGTAATGAGCCAATATTTTCTCAAATGATTAGCTAGTCACGTCACGCCCTCCGCCTGTAAATGACCCTTCAACTTTAGCCTGCATGAAAACCGGTGAAAGCTGCTACCGACCGCTGCATCTCGTTCATTTTCAGACTGACACGCGGCATGTCACTGTGGATAAATTAGCTACGTGAATATGAACAATGAGCTCGCCTCTCACGAAATATAAACAACAGACACAGAAATGATATATGAGATCAACAGAAATCTCTACCTCTTCACCTACACATTTCAGTAAACATACTTCAAATCGTGGCCTCTGGCGTGGATGACCCAGCTTCGATCCTCGGTACCAGCGTAGGGATGTTTCCTCGCTAGGAAGTCAAACCAGTGTTTAGGGCCCGACTCCTGTCGGGGAGCAGAGGAACCTATGGACTGGACAGAGTGAAGACCTGGAAGCGGGTGGTAAGCCAAACACCAGGTATGAGAGTGAGGAAGAGAATGATATGAAACGCAGGCGAAATGGATGATTGGAAAGGTGCTGATGGAGCAGTTGGTGGAATGAGTGTTGAGGGACCTGGAGAATCCGGAGAAAACCCGCCCTGACGCCGCTTCGTTCACCACGAATACCACATGCGGATCCCTGGGATCGAATCCGCGAACTAAATGTTATTCAACAACGCCATTGTTAGGATGATCCAAAAATACCTTTACAAATCTTTGGGATGGGAAACGTTATAGATTATACAGACCCATAGGTACCTTTCAGTTAACTCACTACCTGTAATCAAAGGAGAAATGTAAAGAAGCATCCATGATAACTCATCGCCATCTACGTGAGATATTATGAGTCACAGCCTTCTATAAATGAGCACAATGAAGTTGTTGGATTACACCTGAAAAGCCATTGAACCTTAACCTTCATTAATAAATTAACAATGCGAAAACAAATCATTTTTGGACATATATTTAAAGGAATTGTTTTTCTAAAAGTTATTTTTACTTTTTCTACCACGTATAGTAAGAGAAGTATTGTACTCGGCCCAAAATTTCGATGTCGAGATTTTACTGAAAATGTTTTGAGACCCTTTGAATCCAAGCAGTGTGTGAGCGTGTGAGCGTGTGTGCGTGTGTGTGTGTGTGTGTGTGTGTGTGTGTGTGTGTATGTGTGTGTGTGTGTGTGTGTGTGTGTGTTTTTAAGAACAGCGTAACTCATAAACGAAGGGTCAGTTAAAACCAAAGTTGGTATTTAATATCTTAAGGCATTCTATTAACATGCTCTCTCCATGCTTAGAGAAAGGATCCCAAGGAAAGTGTTAAACTATAGGTCTATTGGGAAAAGACATCCGGGAAGGCCAAGAAAACGATAGTCAGACGTTTTGAAACCGGAACAGGCAGCATTGCCTAATCCTTGGAGTGAAGATGAAGATATCTTTTTAACGATGCGACATTAAGATTTTGAACGAAATTCCTCTACCCTAAACTATCCTTTATGTGGAATCAGCTGTAAGATAGTTTCTACAAATGTTTATCTCGACTAACGTGAAGAAGATATAGGAATAAGAGCTTGTAGGCCTAGTTAGCACAAGAGTAGAAAGTCATGTGAGTGCAACATGATTATTTTTTCAGCTCAAGGAACTCATCGTCAAATTATGTAAAATTACTTGAATCATAGTAAACGTAAAACAATTAAAAGGATAATTTAAAAAGTAAAAGCAAACGTTAAAGTTAAAATTCTCTTGAGACCAACAAAGTAACTTGTTTAACATAAAAAACATGATTAAATTTGATTCGTTGATTGTATCAGGAAACAGACGAGGAGAAAAGAAAAAGGAAACGAAAAAGAGAAATAGGCTACTTCACCAATTAGCTTAAAAATCTTTTTGTGTAGGGTTGGTAGGGGTTCCCATTTGAGGCACCTGACTTCAGGTGGCAGCAGCCTAGCTCTAGTACGGAGAACCTGGCGGAACCATCTGTTAGCCTGAGTCATATTTATTGCATAAGTAAGGTACAAGACTAGCCAGTGAGCTAAGGAGGGTTCTCTTGTAATAGATTTATTTTGTTCATTTATCAGCAAACACGAGTAAAAGGCTCCGCTGCGCGCCAGTCAATTGTCACTATCCTTGACATGATAACCGGCTGATGCTGAGATAACTGGTGCTGCCAACCTTCTGACGTCCACACCTTTCCAACAGGTGAAACTTCATATCTGGCGATCTCAGAGGTCACCTCTCATAGCATGCATGGGCACGCGCTACTTTCCTGACATACCGAACACACGGAAACTAGGAAAGAGCTATCAACATCCACTCCTGAGGGAAGGTGGTCGACCGTGGTGTGTTAGAACGCTTTAGCTCTTGGAAATGTAGAAACAAGGTCTCACGAAAACACCGAGCCTACGAAACCTACGTTTAAAGCAAGGTTTAACATAGAAAATAATATCATCTACAGTGTTTACTCCGTCACCGAATTGTCCGCCCTACATCGCAGATATGGGCATCATATTCGTCCTTTTCGTCTAGGATTGCACTCATCTCGTTATGTCAAATACTTCGTTTGTCTTTTGAGTGAACCATTTCCGAGATATTCTTCATTATTTGTTTGAATTTGCCAATACTTACACTGTTCTCAAATAGGAATATGTTATTTGTGTTTGCATCTCTTGGTCTTGCAAAGGGAACGTGGTTTCAAAGGCATCGCATAGCAACCGGCTCCTAAAACATTTCACTATCGCTTAAAGCCTAATACATTTCCATATTCCCCTTGCACTTGTAAGAAAATTAACAATAAGGTAATTTCTGAAAATGTTTATGTTCATTAAAATGTAGTGGATAGGGAAATAAACATTTACAATAATTGCGTGTATAAGAGTGAATAGAGTTCTACATATATTTCTCCAAATTGCACTATATTAAAAGTCTGTATTGCAAAAGTTTACGAGACGATCACTTCGTGGATCTTCTTAAACGTAAATTACCAAAGAAGTTACTAATGAGCAAATGTTTATCGCATACGACTTGAAAATGCTTTCGTAAATCAAACGCAACGTACAGTAACCAACCTGCCACTGCAATATAATGCCTGGCTGGGGGTTAAAGAGGGGCAAAGTCCTCATATAGTGGATGGAGGTAAACCCAACTCCCCTCTTTCGCAAACTTTGGACATCGAGTATGTTCTATGTTCTGCAGATTTGTTCTTTACTTTAAAAATATTTTAAAATCTTCCCTAATTTTTATGCTTCTCATCTTTTTTCTGTTTCTGTTTTTTATGTCCATGTCCAAGCATCGGAACCGTAAAAAAGTTTGTATCGTTATCACTTTATAAAACTACACGTGTGTCTTTTCCTTCTTAAAGTAGAGAGAGACATCTTTTGAATTTGATGAATAAGCTGGTTTCCTTTGAGTGTAATACTCTATCGTAAATAATTAAAAGTGACTAAAACATGCCCCAAAAATGTACAAACGATTCAGAAGGGAATGCAAAACATAGAAACACGTTCATTTGTTTATAAACAAATGCATTTATCGTTCGATGCATTATTAGAAAGGTGGTTCACAAGAATCAGAATCAAGTTTGACGTAGATGGAACGGTGTAAGATGTGTTCGGTACGAAAGAACGTATTATCATGGGATGGCCTCTTCATTCCAGATGACTTTTGCATAACTAGTAAACTTTGATAGACAATATTCTTGTATAAAACTGAAGATATTGTTAAAATACACAATTAAAGTTAAATCCTATTTTTTGTGGAGTTAAACATTCCTTGTTTCTGTGTTTCTATGTTCTCTCAAATGAGAAGTTGTTATATTTTCTGCTCCTGGTCATGCAAAGAAAACAGAATTTCAAAGGGAACAGATGTTAAAAGTTTGACTATCGTCTAAGCCTACTAACAGTTTTTCTCTATTACCATTCTACCTACAAAGAAAATTAGATGGAAAAAGTAAGCATTTGTAGGAAGTTTGTAGAACACTGAATAGAGGAAGTTATGTGAGAGCACGCATCAGATGTTTTAATCAGTGATAAGATGCATAAAATACGTCTCTCCTTAACATAAATCTGCAGTTAGAGTTGAAGATGCTGTCCTCTGTTGGTTGGAGAGGCAATACCAAACAGTTGAAAGTACGCTTTCTGGTCAGCACGGCAGAAGTCCCTTATGTCCCTGGGGCCGAAGGTAATTCTTATATAAACAACGCAAGATGACGTCGCTATCCACCTGCTTCCGGAAAACGGCCCTAGCTCGTAACGCTTGGCTTCTCCCCCAGCTCTTGCTGATAATGCGCCACATATCATGACACAGAACGTATTCATTAGGGTGCGTTCACACTCGGCTTCAGCTGAAATGGAGGAGACTACCTATTCCAGTTCTCACGCGCCTCAACCAGAGCATTACTGAACCATCTACGTTATAGCTAAAATGATTGCTCAGCAAATTCTTTTAAGGTTTCTCTCATCTACCGGATGGAAGGTACTACTTCAGCCATACATGTTGAGTGTATCAAATATGTCCAATACAGTTATTGTATAAAGAACGTTTCGTTGAAAAAAATAATTTCTGTAAAATATTTGGAACATTGTGTGAATAAAGCTTTAATGTCTTTTTACTTCAATCCGAATGAATTTAATTGCAATTTAATGTTAACACGACATTGCTAAATCTCTGTTAGAAATTAAACTTTGCATGACATCTTGTAAAGAGATAAGAAACTAAATCAATAAGGTGTAGAAAATTATTAGGTTATGATCATGAAACATGAAACATTTGAGAATGGGGAAAATAAATTGTGTAATGAAATAGGTAATATAAAATAATAATAAATTAGGGAAATGTAAGGTGTAAGGGAAGTAGGTAAAAATAAATGAGTCAGAACAAAGTATAAAAGAAAAGATACTTTGAAGAATGTTATTAAAAGTAGTAAAAGAATAAACAGCACACATCAAAATTATATGTAACGAATTTGAGGGCTGTCCAATAGAATTCATGTGCAGTCTAAGATATTAAATAAATTCAGTTCAATAACGTATTTCAATCAAAATAATTATACTTATTTTTGTGAAAATCAAAAATTTCGGAAAATGTTCCATGTAGGTAATTTGGAATGTAGGGACTTTCTTGAACATATTTTTCTTTTTTGTGGTGTTAAACGACCATTTTTACTACACACGGCACCGCTGGTGGTGACACTGATTTGAGTGGACATTAGTTTTTAATCTACCATTCTAGCCACTGGTACTGTAATACGTGAAATTTAGTTTCCAAATTCTTCTTCTGCGTGACGTAAATGGTTTGTTGCACAACTGCGCCCGATGATTTTGAAGGCAGCTGTTTGTGTGTGCTTAACTTGTTTGAAAAGAGCCGTATTTGTCGGAGCATCTCAGACAGTGCAACATGGAAATTACAGCTGTTCAATGCAAGAATATCATACATCGCTAATATTGGAAATAATATCGCTAACATTAGAGAAGCAAAAAGGGATTTATTATTGATTCAACCACACCATAAAGTTTGAGTACTATCTTGGTGAACCTGTTGAAGTCCATTGAAACAAACATCTATGCAACATGCCCTTTTATAGCCTAGACACAATTCAAACCCTTTTCTCTGTAAGTTTTTGGAAAGGACTTACCGTCCAACTACTAATATACAGAAAATTGTTAATGCTACTATATGTAGATCTGTAAACAGTCTTAGATCTCACTTATTTGAACCTTAAAACTGCAAATTTGTTTTACGATCTATACTTTTTGTAATGACTCCATAAAACCGTGATTAATACCGTCATCACATCTTGTCTTGAGATTGTTAAGTCGGTCTGTATAGCTCAGTTGGTTAGACGCTGATCCCGAGGTCGCGGGTTTAAACCCGGCGCAGGCCGATGGTTTTTAAGTAAGTTTTACTCGTCATTTCTTGCATTCTGCATTTCGGCGAAATATTTACAACAGTAACCCGCACATTGGCCTAGCAGCCATGGGTTTCAAGAGCGGTCCACTCCAGCAGATTAGGCGACTACAACGCCACGCATTGTTGAGAACAGCAGTTACAGTTCAAAAAATACCCACATAGCAGCGCCAAACTCGCCCATCGCCAACACTTGCCAGCTTGAAAAATTGGATTGAAATAAAGGCGAAATGAAATAGAGGGACGGAAAATTCTGGGGATGCAGTTATTGTTCTCAGCATTCAGGAAGGATTCCACCCGCGGGAATCGAACCCATGACCTCCCGCATGCGAGCCTCACACTCTACCGCAATCATCTCGCTCGTGTCGTCAAGTAAAACATATCTTATAGTCTGACTGACTAATACAGTCTATTATGGTAAAGAGAAGTTTTCGAAAATTAGTCTTCTTGACAAAAATATGTATTTATATAAAGTAGCTGAAGTAGATAAATTTAAAGTGTAAATGTATGCTCTCAGTTGAGTATGCTCTATATCATATTTTATCATTTACAAAATCTTAACATAAGCTGAAATGAATGCCCACTACGTCAAGTAGCTAAGCACAGACTGAATAAAACGGAGGAACGGTTGTAAAACCAGCAATAAATTCTCGCCCAGTGTTGGGCCTCACAAGGTCTATCTGTGTGTGAACGACAAGTTTATATAATGTATTGTAAACATGCATACTTTAGGTGGAGTTAGAACCCATGACCCTGGCAACTTCTGTTCACCACCTACAAGCACGTTTAATGTATTCATTTCTTTTTATCAAGCAAGCTAGCTAGCCTAGGTTAATGTTGACTACATATTCGGTTCACGGGGAGAGAACAAGATGTCTGTCCACCTTGAGGTATTTACTGCGTAGGTGGCGGCATACTCTCTCCATTGTTTTCATTTGTTTGTTTTCAACATGAGTTTGTACATCACCATTCTAAAGACATTAAGTCAAGACATGTCTCAAATCTTTGGGGATAGTATGACACACCCTCGACTCTAAAACAATGTTCTATCTGCTATTAGGAAACGCTTGCACGAAGAACAAAACCTTCTGATGTAGACGCCACGGTCAACAAAAGTCTACTGTTACCTTACGCAAAATGATCATGATAAATGTTTTTTTTTCTTCTTTACTTGATTACCCTACCCTTATGTCGGACTTACACTCACTAGGACTTAAAAGTCAGACACCTATCGGAGAGAAGAGAAACCTATGGACCGGACAGAGTGAAGACCTGGAAGCGGGTGGGACCTCATAAATTTGAGCCTGCAAAGTTCTCTCTTAATGGTAGCGTACTTGACCAGCACTTTCGTTTAACATTTTAGAGATACGCCACTGACGCTATATATGGTCAGTGGCGAATTAAACTTGCTTTAGCTATAAATATTTTCTCTGGAGGATTTTATGCCCTATTTTTTAAAAATTAATGACTGACCTGGTTCACCCATAAATAAAATTGAAAATAAAAGTTGTAACCACGGTTTAAAGTTAAGAGAAGAAATATATAACGACATTTTTACTAAATACAAAAGGACTAAGAGAAATTTACGACATATGTTTTTGTATTAGCACCTAGGCTAAGGTATGAACAGGGCACATGTGAAGGCCGACAAAAGAGAAACGTTCCGGTGACTGGGTCGCGTGGGTAGGCGCATCCTTTGCAACATTTGCACACAGATTCGGGGCTCGTTTTTCTTTTGTTGTCCTCGTGATAACCCTACATACCTGCTTGCTGTTTACCTCTAGATGACTTCGCTTCATAGAAACGTAAAATCATCTACGCGGCTTCTTCGAGATGCTATTTACTTTCTACATACAATACTGAGTGCAGTTCGCAAAACATCAACCGCCACAACTAAATAAAAATTGTTAAACGTAACGTTGATTTAAAACTGGAAATATACCCCACAGAGAGAAAGAGAGATAACACTATTTTGAAATATATTAACACCAAAATGAATGCCAAAACGCCATATTTAAGTTTTCTAATGTTCTGCTACAAATTGCCCACATATTTTCACAACAAATGTGGAATGACCGTAGTCTAAAAGCGCCTGGAAAGGCGGTTACCCGCACGACATTATTTTTCTCAAGATATGTCCACCACTTCAAGATAGCAGACAACGCAGAGTTAGTTATGACAGAATATGTAGAGATTA
This sequence comes from Tenodera sinensis, assembly GCA_030765045.1. NCBI lineage: Eukaryota > Metazoa > Arthropoda > Insecta > Mantodea > Mantidae > Tenodera > Tenodera sinensis. The sequence goes on along the minus strand of CM060968.1, from coordinate 105,030,147 downwards.
GGTTAGAATAGAATAAGAAAGTCGTAGATTACACATGATCAGAATACAAACCAAGCAGATAGCAGAGTAAAAAACTATACAGCATTAGTTAAAAGTCCCTCACCACGTGAATAACCGTTGAAGTATGTGATTGGTTAACAGAAAGCTGGTGTTAATTATTATTTATTAATGTCAACAGACTTACTTTTGGTGTTCTTAAACACACAAGCCGTATGTTTGAGAGGTACAATCGGAACTGAAAAACCCAATGCCACAGCCGGGATTGGGTTTTTGAGTTCCGATTCTACCTCTCGGAAACCTGGTGTTTAGATAGGGAACTCAAAGCCATATTAACAATTGTTTGCTATTTCCGGTTTAGCCGGAAGTGACTACAAATTTATTTTAAATGGCACACTCTAAAACATTTTACATATTCAGATATAATTCTTCGATAGATTTTCAACAAATTCCCATATAGATAATTCTGTGCAATTTTTCTTTCTCTGCTTATCCCCCTAGTATAGAAGACTTAAACCTCCCCAGCCCCAGTACTTGCATTGTGCAATTCATTACTGTTAAATTAAATAACAAAAGTGTAGGCTTAACAGAGTAAAACCGTCCTTTTTTCTGTGATACGACTATCCTTTATATCCATGAAAGTGCATTTATTTGAGCAGCTTTATTTGATGTTGAGTGGAAAGGGAGAAAACTCTAATAGAATTCTAATAAAGGAAAAGATGTAATTTCTACCTGTTTGATCACAGAATTCAGGTGGACTACTATTCTTGTTTTTTAAATTCCTCTTTTGCTTATCTATTTTAGATAATTATTAGAGCTATTGAAGAGTACTATGGGTATACAATTATAGGGTGTATTTTAACCAAAATTGTGAAAGCCATTTTAGAGAAAATGAAGATATTTCAAATATTTTTCATTTGAAGGGTAGTTTGGCATAGGGGGCATTTTGTTAAAGCTCTATCTATCGTACCCTTGGAAGATGTTGAAGAATATTAGTTTGGAATTCAACCGACTCTTCGTTTTTGAGTTATGCTCTTAACACACACGCTCGCGCGTGGATTCTTCTTTTGTTTTTGAGTATCCCAAAATCTCTGGGTTGAATAAGATACTTGCACTACTTGCTACAGATAAGTAGTAGAAAAAATAGTTTTGTCTCAAAATAGTATACTATTTTGTTAATTATAGCATTTTGTGCAAGAAATTATTAGTTATTGTTGACAACTGGAAGCTGAGCCTTATTGCACTGGAATACGCCACTGGCTCCTGACAAGCGGTGGGATCAACACAATGTTTGGACAACTGCTATGCGTTTGAATTGTTTCTTCTTCGTCTCCATCTACATCGGGTCTTTCTTTCCAACTTATAAATAATTTCTCTGGGATTAAACTTCTCTGCGCATTCTATTTGCTCTATCGAAATATGTCAGAAGAAAGGGCATAATAAATGCGATTATGGCAGTTTGTGTACACAACGCAAGTGTTCCCCATACGCATATGTAAGTTTAACGTCAAACTAACAATCAATCACGAAGAACACGAGAAGAAATAACCACTGAATGAATAAGAAACAGTGTAGGTCACTTGCAAATAATGTCACATGTAAAAGGTAATCGTGTGTGTGTTCAGTCCCTTTGAGCACGTGACGTCTTCAGAAATGACAAAGAGAAAACAAGCTGAAAAATGGACTTCTGTAATATTAAATAGGAAATTCGTCATCGACTGAAGTAACAGAGGTTTAGATATCTTGACCAGCCTGAGCTGAAAGATTGTGTTCGCTTGTAAATCTGATTTTGCGGTAAATTGTTTGTCATAAATAACACTTTTTCATACAGAAACAAAGGAAAAGCTCTCTTATATTCGCACAACTATCTCTATCCCCAATCACTTATTACTTTTTCTACTACGTTTATAAAGTAGAGGAAATACTGTCCATCCAAAAATCCCATGTCAAGATTTCACCGGAAATATATGGTTTGAGGCCCCATGAATCGCAAAAACGTTTTTTAGAAAACTTCCGTGTCTGTCGGTGAGTCCGTCATTCTGTGGACAGCATAACTCAAACGAAAAGTCAGTTAAAAATCAAAGATGGCATTTCAGTTTGTCTTTCAAGCATGCGACACAAAGATTTTGAAGAAATTTTTCGAAAATTTTGATTTTCTTGAAAATGACTAACGATTTTGATTAAAATGCCACATGTTAGAGATATTTTTATGAGAAATAAAATGTATATCTTAAATGTTCGCTGTATAGCCCATGAAGTCCTATTTACTCTGGATTACTTTTGCATAACTGGTAAACCGTAAAAGATAGACCAAATCTTACTGTACAAAAAATATAGATCGTGCTAAAATACACAATTTATCTCTAAATAATTTTTTTGTAGAATGAACCATTTAGGAGATGTGCCTTTTTATCTGTGAGACTTTTTGGGAGCCTATGCTTCTGTCAAATGGGACATCGTAATTCACTTTTTATATGTTAATGCAAAGAGAAAGGAATTTGAAAGCTTTAAAAGATTTGACTATCGCTCAAAGCTTACTGTACTGCCGTATTCCTCTTGCACCAACAAGGAAGTAAAGAATAAAAAAAGTTTTGCAAATGTTTATCTCAATTAACACAAAGATATAGGAATAAGAGTTTGCAAGAAAGGTTAGTGCAACATGAGATTTTTATAAACGTTATTCTTCATGTTAATCGTAATAAACATTTGCACAAATTATCTTATTGCTAATTTTCTTGTGAGTGCAATAATTTGGGACTACAGTGGGCTTTAAACGACAGTCAAATATTTTAAGAGGTAGTTGCTTTGTGTGGGCTTAGAAATTCCGATCTCTTTGCAATACTTCAAACATTTTTGCGTAGTAAGACTTTGACTATCGCTTGCACTTTGGCAGATATGCAAAATTGACCGAGATTGCAGAGGGCTTCTGAAAACATTCCCAGAAAATTCAAAGTATATCTGTTATTTGTCATAAAATTACACTGAATGTATGTTATTTTAATAAAAATTATTAGCTATTTTTGGAAAAAAAAAATCAAAATTTTCGAAGAATATTCCAGGTAAAGGGTATTTTGGGATATAGATTTTCCTTTAAAATCTCGTGTTGTATCCTTGAAATTGAATACCAAGTTTGGTATTTAATCAACTTGGATTTTTGAAGTATTTTATTCACAGACGCACGCATATCAGTACGAAGGTTTGGCTGAAAATTTTTTGTAGGATTCAGGGGTGCTTGAAAGGTGTATCTGCACTGAAATGTGGGTATCAAATTTTGGGTGGAACACAACACTTCTGTTTGTGTAAGTATCTACTATGTCTGTCACAAAATATAATGGCGGATGCTCAATACAACATCCAATCAGAAGCTTGCCACACCTTGCGGTGTTGTATAGTTAAACACACTGTGAAATGACGCTGTAAAGCTAGTGATTTAAACATCATTTGCACCCATGAAGTTTATTTGTACAACAGGAAAGAGAACTGTATTGGTCAGGCATCAGCTGCCATTAAATTTTGTGTCAGCCATAGCAGCAGTATGATAGGGTAAATGTGTCACAGTTGGCTTCTGGTGAATTCCATTAGATTGGGTTCTGTATAGCTCTTTTGTATACCCAGGGAGTATAGCGACGAATCTCGCAGGGAAATGTTACCTGGTTATTCATCTTGTAGGAACACGAAACACGGCAAGAATTATCTTCCGATCGCTGTGAGTCCCAGCAAACCATTAACACTCCGACTTGTAGTGCATATCAAGCTAATGTTTGATCAGAAGATAATACCCTTTTCCAATTTCGGAAAGTAATAAACGAAAATCAGTTGAGAGTAATAAGAAGCAAGCAGCATTATCACCGTTATCTGAAGAGAAGGGTGGAAAACAATGGGAGGACCAGGCGGCGGCGGCGGCGATGCGAGAGACAGGCGGACAGACAAGCAAGGTTGCTATTGTTGTACAGAGTACGCCCTCTTCAAGGCTGCTAGCGGCATTCATCCGAGAGGAAAGGAAAAGCCACGCCACACGACTTTTTCCCACAACAAGTAGTCCCCCCTCCACTGCCCTGACCGTTAAAAATCATCGTGTAATATATTATATTGCAGCAGCCAGTGTTTGTTTAACGTGTTATATATTAACCCTTCAAGTCTCGAGTTGGGAGATGTGCTGTTGTATTTCATTCAGCTTTCATTGTCAACGTAGGCTTGGTTACAGCAACAGGTTGTAAACTTTGGGGCAACAAAGGTTGTGAAGAATTGTGTATATATTACTTCATTAAGTGGCGCTATTGAGGAGTATCGCCTTTAACATTTGAATTTATTAATCTCGAGACACTTCCATATAATACATTATCATAATCTAACTGGTGTTAGTTTGGAAGAGGAGCTCTGTCAGTAATTTTTATATTATTTAGAAAGAAAATAGCAATAGGAACTAATATTGTCGAGTGTATGAAATTTTATTGATACAATACGCAGTTTTCATATTTGTGCTTAAGTCTATGCCGCCTCTGTCATGCCCAGTACCCTCACCTAGTTCTGACATTCCGGTTTAATGTTTGTCTTACTCCTCCCTTTCCCTTCGCTCCTGAAGCTGAAACCGAATTCTGGTGTGGAACGTCGCTGAGAAACTTGCCTTCCGGGCAATCAGGTGATCCTCTTTCCCTCACTCACTCACTCGCTCACTCACTCACTCACTTATCCCTGACCTTTGTGTATGTGTGCGTGTGCGTGCGCTCGTGTTTGCTGATGTAAAACAGATGATAAGCTGTTTTTGCCAACTGCATAAGCTGGAACCAGAAGTGCTATAAACAGTTGCTACTTCATTACTAACATTGTCTTTTAAAAGTATGTGCAAAAACTTTTAGATTCACCAGGAAAAGTGCTCAAGTACTGCTCTCAAACTACGCTACGGACGTATGTGTGTCGTAACTTCACACAAGATTGTAAAGATTGAAGAAAGACGGGGAGAGAGAAAGAGAGCTTTAAATAGTGCTTTCATCGATTCACCTGGCAGATAGTAGAATCTAAAAGAATCACTATCCTAAAATCTAAACAGTGCTAAATGATTACGATGATGAAGCTGTCTTTATGAGGTAAACACCTCAATGTTTAGTTACGAAGGTAAAGTACTCGAAGGTAGCCTTATTCCTGAAAAGTTAAATTCAACTAGGACAATAAAGTGGACAAGATATGAGCAAGTGATTTGATCGAAATGAAAACACAATACCTGATACACAGAGTGAAATTCCCCAGTCATACATCGCGTGTGTATATTTAGGTGCCAACAGGATCCGGAAGTGGGACAATGTAGAGGTGTCAGCTATGGATTTATAACACGTCACACTAAAATGTTTCAGAACCGCCCTGTTGTGATTTATTGTGGTGCAGTCTCCTCCCACGCACTTGCACCTGCGGTCATGCAAAATGTTAATGGTGTTGAGTGCAACAAATTATAATCTCTGTTTGCTGAAGAGGCAACTCTGAGCTGGTGAATTATGCTCGAAATATACAATGGTTGCTATACATTTCCTACATAAATGACACTGTATACACATTGACGTTACTGCTGGGTATGAGTTACTTGCATGTAAAATAGCTTCAGGGAAGATAAAAAGCTAATATTAAATTTGTTAAACGCATAACTAATTATCTCATAAACTGTTAAACTCTAACACGAGTGGGACAGTTTTGCCACATACAATTTAGAAACTAGAATGTCATGTATTACTAAATTTGTGCTAATTTTTAAAATCTATAGCAATTTTCACTATAAATTAGAATTTTGAAAAACTAATCCACTCATTTCGTCAGCAAAACTATTTTCAGATTCATTTTTAAGTTTAAACTCATTGGAACATGGGTTCTAAGTGCAACTAAGTGAATATCAACATACTAAAATTATTTTTCTGCATATTAATTTACACACTTTGCTTTGGACCTACAATCTATTCTATCCCAACTATTGTGCAGGTTTAGGTTATGTTCACTGTAATTTTTTTCATATATAGATCAGTGAGTTTAATAAGATATCTAATAAGGGACGGTTTTGCATGGCAGAAGAACCTATTCCACGACAGTAGCCAGTTAGAAGCGACTGAGACAGGGAAAAAGTTATATGGAAGAGACTTTAGTATAATAATGTTTTCCAACATCTTTTAAATTGGTCAAGAACTGTCAGGAGCGATGATGCTCTTTGTAAACACATGAGCATCAGGCGTTACACGAATCCTCGCATGATGAGAAACTGTGTATCGGAACAATCCCATTATGTTGATGATGAACTCAATGTTTGGGATATTCCTATCTATCAATATTCACAAGCAACAATAGACTTCTATGAAGAACAAGTAGCAGTACATGTTTTGTGATGTTCTCCTGAGTGCATCAATCAGAGTGAACAAGAGGATATTGCTGGCAGCATATCGATCTGCAGTGGGAAACATGCCTCACGGTAAAGGCAAATTCATTGGAGGAAGTAAGATGTAAATGATATTGAAGCACCTGCCTACAGGAAGGGGCTAGCCATTATTGCTGCAGAACTATCTTCGGCCGACAGCTGGGCCTTGATTTGTTGCAACACAACCAACTGCGTTGCACTTCCTTTCAGACCGAGCGAGATTGCTCCGCGGTAATGCATGGGGCTTGCATTCGAGATGTAGCGAGATCGATTCCTGCCTTCCTAATCCATTGCTTTTTACGGGGATTTTCCATGTTTAACAAACAAATACTGGGAAGAATAATTACATTTCATTTCACCGGTCTTTCACGGTAGAAAGTGTTGGCGATGAGCGACTTTGGCACTGCTGTGTCGGTACCTTGCGAATTATAAGTACTGTTGTCAGCGGATAGGTGGCGTTGTAGTTGTCTGATCCCTGGCTGCTTGGCGAACACTAGTGTCGAGATAAATAATCTCCAGCACATGGTAGGGACCCTCACGCTGTCTAGTGGGTTCCAGCACATCCCTTCCTTCCGGAGTATGACATACACCACCTCAACAGTTGGCTCAGTGCGGAATCTCCGCCGTCCATACTCTATCACTATCCTTTCAACCTAGGTTACAATCTGATACACGTAATACGTATTTGATTTTCACTTTCTCTATTGTTTACCTATATCAGGTAGACGAAGTATTGCATTCCAACGAAAATTCGACGTTACCTGAATTTCAAAAGAAAAAATTCAGGATGTGTGTCTTTGTCGATAAAATACCAAACTTGGTATTGAAATTCAAGGTATTCAAGATAAACAATGTTATTTTCAGGCAACTTTCCCAACCTCAAACTGACATTTACATCGAAGTTTTGATTATCTGAAAAAGAATGTAACGATTTTGATTAAAATACCACATGCTTAAGAAGTTTTCATGGCAAAATGTTTATCTTGAATTTTTTGGGGATAGGCTCTTAAGTCCTCTTAATTCTGAATTAATTTTATAATGTGTGAACTACATCAGATAGACAAAAGTTCACCCCACAAAAATGTAGATTAAAAAAGGACCACTATATATAGTGAAATTTTCTGTTATATATAATTACTGATTGCTATTATCAAGGACTTTGCTCCTTAGCGTGCTGGTAGAGCAGCTGCTTACCAAACGGTTCGATTCCCGGTACCTGCGTAGGAGACATATTCCGAGGAACAGAGAAACAAGAGTTTATAAGAATACTTAGTACAAGAGTAGAGAAAGTCATCCGAGTGCAATATACCAGTTTTTTATATCATCGTTTGCAGAAGAGGGTTATAAAAGGAATATTTGTGAAACTAAATAATTTAGATAGCTTTACTCCAAGTACGCAGAGAAGAGATTATAATCCAGGGGACAAGAAGAAGAATACAAGTGCACAATAAGAGAAGATGCTGACCTCAAGATATAAATTTCACACGTATACACTCACAGTACCATTGTCTACCTGACAGTTACGCACTTCATATTCCAGTGTACACTCTGTGTTAAGCTGGAGTGGAAAAAGTGACGATAACAGCAAAATATTTCGACATTCAGGTTAAGGTCATTGGCAGCAAAAAAGTTTTAACCACTGCACCTTTACTATTGTGTAATGTTTCTCCTTTTACCGTTATAATCTAACCCATAATTTACAATCTTCATGCAAAATTAAGCACTTCAATTACGCGTTACTTTTATAAGAAACTTGCAGTAGTTCAGGCCGAGGAGGATATTTTATTCATCCATGACATCTTTTAAAAGGCGATCGCAATGTGGTGGCTTTGACATTCCATTCTCATTACACATTCAGAACATAAAACGAATAGCGACTTCCCATTTGAGAAAAATATAAGTAACGGAAAACTCAAACAAATAACAAGGATAAAAGTTCTCCAGAATGAATACAACTACATACTAAGGGCATTCCCAGATTAATTATTCAAGATATACTGAACTGTTGTAATTAAAATCGTTAGCCATTTTTTACACTTTTTTAGAAATGCTCCATGTAAAGATTAGACTAGATTTGGGGGAGGGGGGGTCTTTTTAATACTCTTTGTGTCGTATCTTTGGAAGGTACTAAACTTAAATACCAAGTATAGTGTGTCACTTTTTGGTAGAGTTTAATGCTCGCTTTTAATAGATGTGGCAACTCAGGCGGTGACATTGATGATACATGGAATGAAGATGGACAATCAGTAAAATGAGATGGCGGGGAAACCGGAGAATCTGAAGGAAACCCGACCCAACGCCGCTTTGTCCACCACAAATCCCACATGCGGTCGTCAGGGCTGCTTGCTGAGAGGTCTACCCACTCGACCACGGCGCGGCCTTGATATTTCACTGACCAATCTGTTTAGACTTAAGCTATTTGCAGCTACACACAGGCAGACACAGCCGTTTTGAATTTAGGGTGTCTCAAAGCGTGTATTTTCAGTGAAATTTCGGTAATGAATTTTTAAATGGAATACAATAACTATTACCTACTAGGTAAACAGTATTAACTGAAAGATCTGGGTTCGATTCACGGTACCGGTGTGGCGATTTTCTGCTGGGAGTCGTGGTAAGGAGTACACTCAGCCTCGTTCGTTCCCTGAGGGTCAAATTGAAGAGCTACTTCATTGAGAAGTACTGTCCCCGCATACACCGGCTGGGAGGGGCCGGGTCGATGACCACGTCCCATCCTTCAGTACTTGTAATGGGCAGAGGTGGGGGATGCAGCGGCTGGGCGGTAGGCTATGGAGGCTTTGGTCCAAGAGGGATTTTGCACCGAGGGGCAGTAACACAAATGTACTAAAAGGAAGTACTGGAGGTTAAAAAGGTGGAGCAAACAGATGCAAAAGAATGAAGAAACTCTTGTAAACCCTTCTGTAAATGTAAAAAGGAAATAAAGGAATACAGCTATAAATGGATTTCTGCGAACAGAGAATGAAAACAAAAGAATATCATGTTACCACTTTAAGGACTACTGCTAGGGACAATAGGTTTTTCTTCTGCGTTTTCTTAAAAACCACAATGAAGGACCCCGCCCTATAGGTTCAGTGCCACATTGCGTGAGGCAGTACAAAGCTCTTTTGTTTGCACAGGCAAGTTGAGCACACATAAAAGCATGCAGAATCTTACGTACAGAAATATTATAAATCTTCTCATTCGAGTACTGGTTGAAGAATGTTCTCTTCCTTTATTTTATTTTATTTTACGAAAAATGCCTCAATCGCAAGAAAGTTATGTAAACCGCATTCCAAAATCAAGGTCTTTTGCAGGACTGTTGCGAAATTTACGACACGTTCTTCTTTCTTAAGAGTATTTCTCTACTTTTTTTTCAGCTCTGTACAGTCCCGGGAAAAATTCTCAAGCAATGCTTTAAAAGAAGTGCAGAGCAATGAGATGGGAGTAAATTTCACAAAGGCGGTGACCTTACAAGCAAGTAGCCGTTTGTGTCGGCGTAAAATACATAAAAATCACATATATTTAAGATATGTTTTAAACGTCCTTCATAGGCTCCTTGAATTTACAGTGAAAAGGTAAAAATCAGGTTATACATACTGTGTAAAAGGGAGAGAAATAGAGTCGAAAAACTAAAATATATACTTTAAATTTAAGATTGTTATATAGAACACGTTTTGAGATCTCTAAAACATGTGCTCCTGATCTGAGTGTTTTACTTGTATATAGAGACAGGTATACATATATACAGGGTGTCCCAAGAACACCGACAACGCTTACTATGTTATGTGGGACGTTAAACTGATCGGTTTTCAAATATCAAACCCTGTACCGAAATGCACGGTTCGGACGCTGTAGCGCATCGAAGTGTGAGATGGGTGTGTGCACATATTTCGTCAATAAATCCAACATCGGGCTGTCTACACTACAAACCTTCGTGGACTCGTGCCAGAAGGTCCTCCACTGACGTTACAGGAGTACCATAGACCATACTCTTCATAAAACTCCATAGAAAATGGTCAAGAGGCGTCATATCTGGCGACCAGGTTGGCCGTGGAATTCGTCCACCTCTACCAATCCATTGATGTTGATATTCGACGTTGAAGTGATTCGCACATTTACGCACATACATCTGGAATGCATATTAAGTCTTGTTAACAAATGTTAGGAGGGTCCTTTGGTTAAACCTAACTTACAAGATCATGATGGCACCTGTATCTATCATGGCAGTGTGTTTGTATTACTGATATTGCCTGACCTTGCATTGCAAAGGGCTTGTTTGTCACTCGTCGCCATTCAACGTTGTACATTAGCCAATCAGGAAAGGGAGCAGGAAGCATACGTGTTATAAGAAACAGGTTTTAAAGTTTCCGATTGTAAAACCTGTTATTATAGTGGCGTGTTAAACTCAAACAGTACCCACTCTTGTCGCTAGATGGACTGATACTTCATTGAACACACCAATTCTTGTTATACTGCTGCCATTACTGTATTCCCCTAATCCCATTGTACATATACGCAAATATAAATACGATTTCTGCAAATGTTTATCTCGCTTAAGTTAAAGTAGAGAAAATAAAAGGCGTTTGTAAAAATAATGTATACAAGGAGGAGTGGGGAAGGTTGTGCGAGTGCAATACATCAGATGTTTACCTTAGCATCTGAAGGGAATAAACAGAAACAGTGCATAATCTGAGTGACTGGAAGGAGAGCAGTCGAAAGCAAGTTTAGATTGTCGCGATAGATTAAAAATATGCAACGGCACTTCAATCACATTGTACAGTAACTAACGGCATAAATGCTGCTAAGATTTTGAAGTTCAGCCAATAGATATGATACATGCGTCTAGTCAATTACGGGTTTCACTGTATCAGTAATGAGCGGAGCTTGGCGCTTGCCTAGCTTGCTTTGTTTTGAACCAAGGGCTTCTGTATATAAATATATTTCATACTTGCTGGAATAAAGTACACTAAGTTACATACTTTTGTAGCGTATGCTTTCTCGTAGCTTAAGGGAGTAAGAACAGCTTAAAATTTTAAAAGGTCAACATTTAAAAATGTTTTACAGAATGAAGCAAACATTTAAGTGTATTTTGCAAAAATAATTATTTAAATATCCGTATTAATTTCAAAGTAATTATTTTAAAAAACACCAAAACTTGATATCGAAGTTTAATAGCTCACTTTCCACAAATAATATTTTCTAAGCTAATTTGACCATTTACAAACTATTGAAAGAAAATTTGAATAAAACTTTTGTGATTGTTGCTGTGTGGGGAATTATCTTCGTTTGTTTCATAGTTGTTATGAAGAAAGTATAATGAAATAATTTAGAAAAATTATTTTACTAATTTGTAAAAAATTCTAATATTGTTTATATAGATAGAAGCCTAGTTGTGGTCATTTATCTAAAACAAAAACTTAAGTTTTAAAATAAAATAGCAGGCTTGAAATATTTTTAAAATTGTCATGATTACATGGTTACAGAAAAACTAAATTCCTACACGAAATTAAATCAAATAAAGCACCTAAATTAATTTTTTAAAATTGGAATGAGGTTTATTTAGCATGAAGAAGATATTACGTTTCAAGACTTCAATAGCAATTTTATATGGTTAATCCACACAGAGTAGTTAGTTCTTGAATATACGGTATTTTTTTACCCCTTAAGGTAAATATCCTCTTAAGACCAATTATGACTTTCTTTGTAATTATTATTATTATTATTATTATTATTATTATTATTATTATTATTATTATTATTATTATTATTATTATTATTATTATTATTATTATTATTATTATTATTATTATTATTATTATTATTATTACTATTACTATTATTACTATTATTATTATTATTACTATTACTATTATTATTACTATTATTATTATTACTATTATTATTATTACTATTATTATTATTACTATTATTATTATTACTATTATTATTATTATTACTATTATTATTATTATTACTATTATTATTATTATTACTATTATTATTATTATTACTATTATTATTATTACTATTATTATTATTATTACTATTATTATTATTACTATTATTATTATTATTACTATTATTATTATTACTATTATTATTATTACTATTATTATTATTACTATTATTATTATTACTATTATTATTATTACTATTATTATTATTACTATTATTATTATTACTATTATTATTATTACTATTATTATTATTACTATTATTATTATTACTATTATTATTATTACTATTATTATTATTACTATTATTATTACTATTATTATTATTACTATTATTATTATTACTATTATTATTATTACTATTATTATTATTACTATTATTATTATTACTATTATTATTATTATTATTATTATTATTACTATTATTATTATTACTATTATTATTATTACTATTATTATTATTACTACTGTTATTACTACTGTTATTACTACTGTTATTACTACTGTTATTACTACTGTTATTACTACTGTTATTACTACTGTTATTACTACTGTTATTACTACTGTTATTATTGTTGTTATTATTGTTATTATTATTGTTATTATTATTGTTATTATTATTGTTATTATTATTGTTATTATTATTGTTATTATTATTGTTATTATTATTGTTATTATTATTGTTATTATTATTGTTATTATTATTATTATTATTATTATTATTATTATTATTATTATTATTATTATTATTATTATTATTATTATTATTATTATTATTATTATTATTATTATTATTATTATTATTATTAGAGTATTTCAGCAGCATACGAAAGACACTATTATTACTTTCAGAGACTTGTGAGATTATTTCTGGCACTATAGTTGTGATTCATTCATCCCTCACGCCTGAGTGATATCAACGCTGTGTGGGATGTATGAAACTGACCCCGAGATCTTCAGCTGTTTCCGCTCTTTCTTCACGTTGGTTACACTGAATTCTTGTTGGCTGTCACTTTAGTTGGCAGGTCTAGGTTATCTTAACTTCTCAGGAAGTCCTGCACGTAAAAGAGCATTTTATGCTTTGTTAAAAGTGAGCATGTTGTATCTCTTTTTTTTTTAATATAAGTCATATTCAGTTGTGAAATATGTGCTTAGAAAATCTGATGGAGCTAGGCTTGCATGACATCGTCCACCATCCATTGCTTATTACTGGGTATAGAAACATTTCTTAATACAATTAGTGTTTCTATCTATTTTAACCAAGATCAATCTTTGTAAACATAGGTGCAAAGAGCGTATCGTTTTCTGAGGTCTTTTGAGGTATCAGCTTGGCTGCCTATATGAGCGCTTCTCAAGTTTTCCCCTTAGATGTTAACGCCTTCAAAGGCATGTCCTGTACTAGCCGATAACGTATGGCTACCAATCATGATAAGAGGTCTGTATGACAAACTGAATACACTTGCTACCTCTTTCTCTACAGCTTAGCCCTTTAAGCTGTACAAATTTATATAAAATTCTTTCACAGTAAAGTGGATCCCATAGGTTATTCCTAGAAAATTCATACAAAGATCTTGAGTATAATCTGTTTTACTCAAAATCGTCTGAGCCGTTTTAACCATTTTTGAGAAAATCAGAAGTTTCTAAACATGGTCCATGTAAAGCGAGCTTTGGGGTGGGGGAACGTTTTTGAAAAACTTCGTGCCATTTCCTTGGAAAATGCTGAATTAAATATAGAGTTTGGTATCCAACCAATTTTAGTTTGAGTTATGCTGTTCACACACAAAGATACATAAATACACACCTTCACACACATCAAAGGGACATTTTTTTTCTAAAAAGAAGCAAACATTTGAATTTAGGGGGTGTCAAAACAGGTATTTCTAATACAATCTCAGGTTGTATTTTTGTTTTAATTTTTATTAACACAAGAAAAAACTCTTACGCCGATTTTCGCAACATCACATGACACTTAAGTTCCAGACAGGGATGAAGGGGATATACAAAGAACAGATTAAGTAGTTACAGATAGGGGAAGAGGGAGAAAGAATATCTTGGCACTTAATGGCATAACATAGGCAGAGTTGCTGTGTAAACCGTTCTGTAGTATGGACTTGCTTTGCTGGTTGTCTATCTGAAAGGCGTATTTAAGTATATGCTTCGTATAGCATGCATACTGACTTCACAGTCTCAGATGGACAGTTGGTCAGAGTAACGGAGGGAAAGCCGAAGATTCTCGTTCACATCCCGGCTAAGGCATTTACCTTTTCGGACTGATTCTACCTTTCCAACCTTAGGCTACAAACGGCATATGTGTAATTAAATAATTTCTAGAAATGTTTATCTTGTGTTTTCCTTTGGTATCATAGGATACTTCAGATTTTGGATTTTTTTCTCGCTATGTGAATGTGTTAAACTCATAACAGCCGGTGGTAACATGTTTGATACCTTCTGCATTCTATGCTCATACTTTTTCTCTCTCTTGTCTACTTTGTATCGATGCTAGAAATATAAAAACAGTAAAAACTTAATGTAGTCCCAAGGTATCATATAAGATGCTACCGCTGAAACCCCCCTGAACCCCAAACCCCCGGAACAACATTTTATTTTTTGAATATTCTTGTTCTTTTGATACCTAATAACCAATGCTGAGACATTGGGGCTTAGTGCAGAGGACCCGTCACAACCCTATTCAGCTAATTCGAGACTTCCTGAAAGCACGTACCACGTCCAATAGTAGGATTTCTACGCCTGGCGCTATGCCATTGCCACCTCGCAAGTTTGCGTGCTTGATTTAGCCTTTTAAGACAGTTTTAATCATTTACTGGGCGTTTTAATATTATTACTTAAATGGCAAAAGCTTCTATGCATATTAATTGAGATGCACGAGGCGTACTTCACTCAAAAATGCATATAAACTGTTGTTTAATAATATGTCCGTTTTGACTGTACGGGTCCATGATGGATGAGGCGTGTCTAAATTTTTCCTAATTTTTGGCAGCCAATCCCTGCTCTACTAATAACACATATTAATCCACATAAAATTTGCAACTGTCTAAATGTCATTTCAGCCCCCTTCACAAAAAGTCACCCCCCCCCAAATTTTTTTTTTTTTTTTTTTTTTTTTTTTTTAATTTTGGCCCATAGAAAGCACAAAATAATAATTTTAACTCTTGTATTGTGATCTCAGGATGCAGTAGGTTAAATAATTTGAAGAATGGGTAGAGAAATCCATGTAAATGCAACGCATGACATTTGTTTAGTACAATGACACTAAAGTCGAATATATCAAATGCAGTGTTGTGTAAACAATTGCTGTGCTAAGATATCCAGTTACAACGGCGGGCCATGGGGAGACACGGGATGCCAACTGAAGCGTACAACGATCGCGGGAACTCCCATGGAAGTGGGTGTTCGCGATTTCGGTGCACGAAAAAGTTGTACATACGTAGAGAAGGAAAGGCTTGCGGATGTGACGTCAGGAGGACGGAAACCAGTGAGGTCCGTGTGAGAGGGTGGGCCTGAAACATGCAGCAGGCAGCTACATACATATATCTCTCTAGTTATTTTCTGAAGAAGTGGACAGGAAACAACGTCATGCACAGGAGACATCGCCACGCATGGCAGTCTCTTGGGGAAAGTCACCATCACTTAGGGACACTGAACCGAACAACCGCTTGTAAACTTGTCCTGTCCGCTAAATCCGCTGCTCACTGTAAATTAGATAAAATATGTCGTCAACTTACAGCCTGCACTAAAAGTACTGCGAGGAACGGAAGACGTTACCCCAGCGACGCCCAACGCTTGCGAAAGAGAGGAGGTTGGGTTTACCTCCTTCCACTATATGCTGACTGTGCCACTGTGTTGCAGTGGTGGTTTGGTTACATGTAAGTATAAACATCTGTTCATCAGGGACTTCTTTGGTACTGCTTACATTTAAGAAGTCTCAACACTTGGCGACAAAGTCGAAGTGCATAGACTTAGAAGATCTACCAAGTGATCGTCGCGTAACCTATTGTGATACAGACTTTTAATATAGTTAAATTTGGAGAAACTCTGTTCACTATTTTTCCAAATGTGTTTTGCTCTGTCTACTACACTTTAATCAACGTAAAAATTTTCAGAAATTATCTTATTGCCAATTTTAGTGTAGATACGGAGAGAATATGGGGATACGTACACATTTTATGAACTGGTAGCTATACGATGCTTTTGAAATTCCGTTCTCTTTGTAAGGCTAAGAAATGGAAAAAGAAACGAACATGGTCATAGTTGAGAAAGTGTAAGTATCTGCAAATTCAAACAAATAATAAAGATTGTCCCGGAAATGGTTCATTAAAAAGAAAAAAGTATTTGACATAAACTGTTTGAACAAGATCCACATTCTTTATTTCGTAAGCTTTTGTCTTGCTTACTATTTATCATTCAAGCAAAAATCATCCAGAATGAAGAGATCTTCTGAGGACAATCCCAGAAAATTGAAGTTGTGACTTAGAAACTGTATCCATCACTGGTTGTGAACTGATTCAGCCTAGGACTGAAAGAGGAAGTGGGGAATAGGGGCTAATTGCGTAAACGTCTCCAAAGAGACAAAGTTGGACAGCGCTGTGTTAGACGGTGAGTGGCTCCAAAACTCCATGACTCCATAGTGGACACTTCTTGAAGGTTGGTTGTACGAACTCGGAATAAGCCCCTGTTAGTCTTATTCCGTGGTTAGGCGCTCAATTGTCTTGCACAATAGTAGAATACAGCCTATCAAGGGTGTATCAACGGAATAAGTCATTCGATGCTTTCATCCAACGCGATAGAAAGATAGCAACTAATTTTTCTTACTGGAGCCAGGAAAAGTTTCAAAAGACGAGACGCAGTCGAGTTCTTTCAGTTTCCGAGGATTAATAAAAACACTTACCACACGTGAATTGCATACAATTTCTTTTTCTGTTACCCTCCCCTTATGTAGGAATTACAAAAGAGTGGCTAAGGTCAGACGCCTGTCGGGGAGCACAGGAACATATGAACCGGACAGAGTGAAGACCTGAAGCGGGTGGTCAGCCAAGCACCAGTTTTGACACTGAGGAAGAGGATGATATGAAATGCAGATGAAATCGATGATTGGAAAGGTGACAATGGAGGAATTGGTGGAACGACTAGCGGGGGAAACCGGAGAAAACCGCCCTGACGCCACTTCGTCCACCACGAATACCACATGTAGGTCCCTGGAGTCAAATTCGGGCCATCTTGGTGTTAGGCTCTAATTACTCGGCCACGGCGGCGTATTGCAGACAATTTGGGGGGTGCTCGTATTAACTATAGCATTTTTCGTATCTCTTTTTAGATGTTTCAGGTATGAAAGAAGTACTGCCATTTTCCAATTTTCTTTCATTCAGAATCAATACACTCGTTCAATTTAGCCGCCATGATTACAATGGGTAACTATTGACTTGAGCACGGCCTACTCTGTTTATCTCGCAAAACGTTTATTCGAATTCAGTGCCTCTGCCTAATATCTTCAATCGTCATTCAACGATAGTTGGACTCATTTCAGTGATTTATTCTTTTAAATCATAACATATGCAATATAAATAAGTAAAAATACAAATATTGAAGTGGTAAAAATCAAAAAGTAGGTTTGATTATATTTTATATATGTATTAATCAAAATATTTTTAAGTTTAAGGGTTTGAAAATCCTAGAGACCTAGACCTTAAAAGTAGGTAATATAGGAGGATAGGTTAAGTTGGTAGATGTGATAATTCATTTGTCTGCAATGTCAACATAACCGAAAAGGCCATCAAATCGTACTCCCAGAAACTCTGATGTGTAGCACTCAAATGACGTTCTCTACTCTTGTACAAAGAGTATCGAAGAAAATCTTGTGTTGTTTCCGAAGGTATTTTGAGCTGCGAGCATCGCCGCCAACCTGGGTGCTCGTAAGACTTCCCCTTAGATTTTAACACCTTCGAAGGCGTGTCCTGCACTATCAGTTTACTATTATGCGATGCTTTTAATGCTATATTTGCTTCAGAAGTTTAATTTCTTAAGACAGAATTGCATTTACTGGAAGAAAGCCTGTGCTTTGTGTGACATTCTGAGTCCAGGATTCTGATTTACTTATGTAGATGCCTCAGGATTAGAGAAGTTGAAAACAATCTTCAAAATATATCACAGAATACCACCACATGGTATTGGCTTTTAGTGTAACATTAAGATATATTGTGTTTAGTGTTACACAAGGGGAAAATAGTGTCAATTTCGCATGAGATGAATATCGATATGGTGTTGTGCAGTTTGAGTAGGTGTGGGTTAAGAGTTTAATTACTGCTGCTATTCATATGGTAGCGGAGCGTAAGTTATGGTGAGCCCTGTGCCAGTGTTGTGGGCGTGACACGGTGCGGGCAGGTCGGACGGGCTGCCATCAGCTTGCGTTCCCTCCTCCTCACCCTCTTCGGAAATAATAATAAATAAAAAATTATGAAACCTATGAGACGCCCCCTTCTCTGATGAGGAGGTCTACGGTGCGCATGCAAAACTCGACGACCGCTCCAGGTTTTACTTCCGAAATTCTAACAACCGGCGCTTGTGTCTGGAGAATTGCCTGGTGCAACTAAAGCTACATCCCAAAACACGAGACAGTGTGCAATGTTTGGCTTATGCTTATGACTGTAGACAGGAAAATCGAAACGGGGGAGATAAACATTTGCAGAAATTAGCTTATTGCTAATTTTCTTGTAGTTAAAGAACGAATACAAGAATGGAGGTTTTAAGCAATCGTCAAGTATTTTAAGAGCTGGTCCCTATGTCATGGCTTTCAAAGTCTATTCTTTTTTAATGTACAGGACATAAAAAGGAAAGTATTAGGAAATAGAATCAAATAAGCAGGAATATCCCAGGATTGCTTCGCTCCACAAAGGAAAAATATTTGACATAAGAATGTAGAATTTATTAAGGCACAGAATTTGCGCAGTTAGATTTGGTGTATCTCTTGTGGCTTACCAGTTATGCAAAACTCACTCTAAATGAAGGAGACTTCAGTGGTTCCTCTCAAAAAATTCAAGATATACATTTATTTATTATGAAAATATCTTAAATATATGGTATTTTAATGAAAATTGTTAGCCCCATTTTTGATAAAATCAGAACTTTTGTAAATTTTTTCGTGTAAAGGGTAGTTTGGGCTGGAGTGGTCTTTTTGAGTGGTGCTTTTGAGACAAAAAAAGCACATGCACACACACACGCACAGACACACAGGACACACACAAACATATATTTTTAAAATATCTGGTACCACAGAAAAAGCTTCTTATAATAAATTTTGTGTTTTAATGTACAAAGCTTTGACCTATATCTTACAGTTGGCCCGTTATACGAAATTACATAAAATTCCTCGCGACTTCACAATTCCCATACAATTCAATACATCTACTAACACATTTTGTCATGTATCTAAATATCTTAAGCCAATGGCATTGCAATCAAAATTCTGTTAAGCTGTTAAGCAAACAACGTAATTTAATTAAATTAGTTTAGATGCTGGTTTAAGGGCGCTCAGCTATTTGGTCATAAGCAGCCTTAAAAAACGGATCACGGCAAAAGCCAGAGGTAATTTTCAATGTAAAGCAAAAGAACTAGTAAAATGGAAAATAAATATACATAAATGTACCAGAGGCGAAAGCCATAAATACAACAAGGTAATAAAAAGGCTAGTAACTTCAAAAACCTTTCGATCGTTTGTTTATTGTCCGTCACGACCTCTGCAAGACTGGCACACAGTTGCAGAGAGTTGGGAAGGTGCGCTAGGGAAACACACTCTAGAGCGCGTGATGGAACATGTTTTTCATGCACAACGTAACGATTGCTTTTTGGGTTCAAGGAGGCCACAATACTAAAGCCTCGTTTATCCGGATCTCCAGATTATCCGAATAAGACTTGTAGACTTTTTTTTAATGTAATGTTCACATTAGATAATACGTTTAACTATGACAGCAAGAACGTAACTGTAAGTACGCCAAATATACGCTTTCTAGTTTGATTCACTGTACGGTTTTTGCATAAATTGTACAGTAAATTATGGTAATACGTACTCTACTGTAAAATGCTACGTGTTGAGTTTAAGAAAGATTTAGTAACGTGTCACACGGTGCTGACGCGGTTTGTCTCACCAGCTATAAATAGCACCGGAAGCAGGCGTTCACCTTGATCCCTACCCGTCAGTACACCTCCTTCAATCTCCTCAGTTTTTCTAATGTTTTCAAACGACAGGTGTCATTAAGTTTATCGTGTGTGTTTCAACCGGATTGTTTTTGTGTCTTACCAAAGTGTATGCTTATTTAAGGATTTAAGAATTTTGTTTTATTTATTATCCACATAGCCCGGATAATCCAGATTTTCGATTTTTTTGGTTTGCCTTTGGTCCCAGTTAGTCCGGATAAACGAGGTTTTACTGTACATGTCCTTTCGGTAAAACTTTCACATTTAATTTTGGATGGAAAACACACTTCTTGTGCTTACTGTAAATACAATTAGTTTCTCCTTTGTTAAATTTGTGAATTTTATTTATTTTCTAATAAAAACTCCCAGAGCTGGACCTACAAGATCCTAAGACTTCATTGTTTCTAAGTTCCATATGGGGCACAGCTGAATGGCACTGTTTCACATTATCAGCTAGCGTGTGACCCCACCGGATTCAAAGTTTAATTCATGCATCGACGACGACAGGTATTCTGAGAACCGCTATGCCCATCCATACCTTGGGCGGGAGGCAACAATCTGGACGGGTTCGCGCCACAAATCAACCACTCGCTCACCTCGGAGCCGGCTTTCCTCTTGTCATACTCGGCGTCCGAAAAACACTGCCGACTTTCCAAAACGAGATTTTGCTAAATTAAAAAGTCTTCAAGTGTTTCGGCTCGTTTTCTTTGTTTAATTACAAGGTTCTTCTCGGAATCTTTCTGAGAACTGAGTCACAAGGGGTTGTTTATGATTCATGCAGAAATGTACTTATTAAAACTATATAAGCAGTTCAAAGCTGCACGTTAAAAGAAAATATCAATATTGGGCATATCTTAGAGCAGTGATTGTAATAATAGCAGGTGACAAACCACTCTGCCCCTGTGTAATCACGGACCGAAACTCTGTGAGCCTTTTCCCGTTTAAACCGTTAGGAAAGACTGTCCCCACCAAGTCCAACCCAATCTGAACTGGGGGCTCGAATGCACGGTCAGACGCACTTCTGGCAACGTCAGAAGCACCAATGTACCTATCCGGCTACCAGATCTGGATGATAACAAAAGACAGACTCAAAATCTAAATGAGCAATCGGAATATGGAAAGAAAAGTTCATTATTGACTTAAAGATTTCATTGTTGGTATAAGAAGAATACAGCGGGCTAAAGGACAGATTTTTCTGATTTCTGTGAAATTCCCACCTCTTTGCTTGAGTCGAAGAAGGAAAGAAAACAAAGAAAAGTGATTTGCAGTTAAGTATGAAGTATTTGAATATTGACAAAGAATGTCTCGGAAACAATTGTTGTCAGAATTAACACTTTTCTGTAATAATATCTTTTCTATTTCTTATGGTTTACCACCTAAAAGATAAACCATTCACAGGCTATTCTCAAAAAATGCATGCAAACAGCTGAAAAGTATGGCAATTTAATACAAATATTTAATAACTTTTGAATTTCGAAAATCGTTATATATAAGTATAGTTTGAGTGCAGATATTTATGTCACGCATACAAACAGACGTTTTCCTTAAAATGCTGATTTTATGTCCGAAGGCGTCAGGGTATGTATTTCAAGTTACATATTGACTTCCAATTTGTTTAGTAAAACACAATACTTTCTGTCCTAATGTAAGTACGTAGCAGCCAAACAGAGACATCTCTATAGCATTTCTACTTCTTTTTTCTTGTTGTCCCCTTTAATCTGTATGTTGAAAATGCATATTAGTTCAGTGACCAATGCATAATGAGCTTAATAATATGTCACCAATATAAATGTCCATTCGAAGGTTCCCGGTTCAAATTCCGTGTGCCGACCAATATGACTATCTTTTTTATTCGTGATTTCCCCTAGTCGCCGAGGTAAATACCGGATTGGATATTTAATACCTAGACCCAAAGTTGTACCTTAAGTCTACAACAGTAGTATACATGCAAAATAGATGGTAATAATGAATGTTGTGCCATCTATCCACACAAAATGAAAGTAGACAGACTATCAAGTGCCGGTCACAGAGGTGAAGGTGCAGTTCCCTTGCACTGATTCCTCTGTGGACTCGTGATGAAGCAGGATTGTATGATGTAAGGATGAGACCTTGAAGGTTATCTGTCACACACCCTTGTAAGAGTATCTTTGGCGATATGACTACGTAGCTAAAGTGACGTAAAATAAACGCAGAAAAAAAAAAAAAAAAAAAAAAAAAAAAAAAAAAACTTTATCCATTCCATTTTGCATATCAAGTTGCATAACTGCAAAAAGCACCCGATATTGAATTAAAACTGAGAGAAATTGACATCAACGTGCTCTAAATTTACAATGTGGCAAGTCAACTAAGTTCATTATAACATCCTTAATTGAATTTTACACAGGTAATTGATCATAGCTGACACAGTGTGAATGAGAGTTAAAAGATTTGCTCATCTTGCGGTTTGTCTCATTTGTGTGTAGGGAGGTAGTCAAATGATTGCATCTACCGAACCATGAAGTCTTTCCATTAGCAGCTGACGCCTGAATAAAATAATTTTGATAACTAGTTATGGTAAAAACGAAGATGAACCTCACCCGCCCCCTTTTTCCAGCGAGATTATTAAATTATCGCTCACTTCTTCTCTGAAGGAATTTCAGGTTTTAAAAGTGTAAGACAGAACAAGTGTTAAAACCCTGCCGAGTTACATTCACACGACTTTCTCTACCCATTGTAAAGGTATGAGAAAGATAGAGAAAAACTAATGGATAGTTAGATGTCTTCAAATCCCATAATCTTTCTACGGCATTCCAAGAAATACCTGAATAGTGGTGCCACTTCATGTTACACTCACATGACTTTCTCTACTCTTGAACTAACCATTCTTACAAACTCTTATTTCTATATTTTCTTCGTGTTAAGATAAACATTTGTACAAATTATCTAATTGCTTATTTCCTTGTAGGTACAAGGGGAATATTAGAATAAAGTAGGCTTTGTGCGACAGTCAAATCTTTTAAAGCTTTGAGATTCCGTTCTCTTTGTACGCTTAACATAAAAAAATTGAACAACGATGTTCCATGTCACGAAAATTTTAAGTTTTTCAAAACTCATACACATAACAAGGAATATCTCCGACATGGTTGACTCTACAAGAAAATTCATTGAGACATAAATTGTGTATTTTAGCAACATCTACATTTTTGGTACAGTAAGATTTTGTCTATATCTAACGGTTTACCAGTAATGCAAAAGCTGTCCAGAGTAAATACGACTATAGCCAGAAGATTCAAGATATACATTTCATTTGTCATAAAAATATCTCAAACATGACATTTTAATCAAAATTTTCGAACAATTTTCCATGTAAAGGGTAATTTTGGGTGGGGTTATTTTCTTCAAAATCTTCGTGTCGCATCCTTGAAAGACATTAAACTTAAATACCAAATTTGGTTTTTAACTGACTTTTCGTTTTTCAGTTATGCTATCCACAGACTGACAAACACAGCACACAGGGACCTTTTTCTAAAAGTGCGTTTTTGTTTTTTTTTGTTGTTTTATATATATATATATATATATATATATATATATATATATATATATATATATATATACATATACAAACCTAGACGACAATAAAATTAACTAACAAAAATTTGATTAGTTGTATTCACATAACTTCTACTCTTGTACTCACCATTCTTACAAACTCTTATTCGGACATCTTATTCGCGTTAGTTGAGAGAAACATTTGCTTATTTCCTGGTAGCTACAAGGGGAATATATGAATACATACAATAGACTTTGAGCGATAGTCAAATGTTTTAAAACTTTCAGATTCCGTTCTCTTTGCATGGTTAACATATAAAAAATGAACAGCGATGTTGTATTGGACGAAAGATGACAAAGAATATTTCCAAAATGGTTCATTCTACAAAAAGAAGAAGAAAAAAAAAAAAAAAAAAGAAAAAGAAAAAGAAGAAGAAAGAAAAAAAAACGAAATATTTAGACATAAATTGTGTGTTTTAGCGAGATGTACATTTTTATGTTAAGATTTGGTCAATCTCTTACGGTTTGCCAGTTATTCCAGAATAAACAGAACTATAGCCTGAAAATTCAAGATATACATTTCATTTTCCATAAAAATATATCAAAGATATGTCACTTTAATCAAAATCGTGACAGCCATTTTCAAGAAAATTAGAATTTTTGAAACATTTTTCATGTAAAAGGTAGTTTAGAGTGGGGTAATTTTCTTCAAAATCTTCGTGTCGCATTCTTGGAAGACATTAAGGTTAAATACCAACATTGGTTTTTAATCGACTTTTGGGTTACGCTGGGTGAAATACAATACTTCCTCTACTTTACTATATGTAATAGAGAAAGTATGAAAAAGTGGGTAAGCTGGTAGCGGGAAACGAATCCGGGTCTCCCGCTTGGCAAGCAGCAATGCTACCAACCTGTACATGCTTTGCTAACGGATGTTTTTACGTTTTTTTTTTTTTTTTTTTTTTTTTTTTTTTTTTTTTTTTTTTTTTTTTTTTTTTATACTATAGGTATATAATATGTAAAGGAAATATGGTTTGCAACCAAGATTTTGATATTTCACCAAATTTGTTGTGGCACTGTCTAGGTATTCAAAAAAGAAAATCGTTATTTCCTATTATTTGTGTGAAAAGCCCAGCACAGTTCCTGGCATCTAAGTTAGCTTCTTCCACGATTATTTTCAAGCAAATCCCGCCACCCTAACCTAGCTTTTCACTGAAAATGTTTCATTAGTTTTGTTTTTCTCAAAGGTGACTCGGAGGGTCTCTTTAAAGGGACAGTCAAGTGGAAATCCTAAATACCCCATTATTAAAGTTTAGACTTAAAATGTGGGTGTTTACTTCTCATATTAATGACAGTCTGTGGAATTTGAGGTTAAGTTTCCACTTTATTGTTTAATTAAGAAAACTATAGTATGATATACGTAAAATGTTTCTTGCGAAGCAGTTTTCATCTTTATTGTCTTCATAATATATATGCAATTAAATTTTGCTGTGTAATCAAAGCATGAGCTACAGGAACTTGTATTATTTGCAATTTTAATTAAAAAAATAACCAATGAGACTTGCATGCTCAAAGTATAACAAAGCTACTAAGGGCTTATATACCCAATCTGCCCAAAAGTGCAACACAAGCGAGTTCTTACAGAAAGAAAATAGTGACATTTAAAAGATATTTAAATAACTTGCACTGTCATGTTTAAATGTCCGCTGAGATATTTGAAAATGGCGTAGGGTAAAAAATACGTCATTTTTAAATAAAGAAGCTAGGAATATTTTCTGAATGTTAAAAAACAAAACATAGCATTCTTTTAGTCCATAACCTCGGAATTTTAGTTGACTGTAAATTTAAGATACTTCTCTTAAAAATAAAATGCACGTTTCAAATTTTCTGCAAAAATAGCTGATCTGAGTGCCAATTCAAAGGCAGGAAAAAACCGATCAAAGCATAGAAAATAACGCTAAGTTGTACTTAAATATTAAATTTAACTTACACGCAGTAAAGACAATTTAAAATTTGCAAGATACTCTTTCAGGCATGTTCTAAGCGATGAAGTATTTATTCAAGGACGTTTGTAGAAGATAAGCGATGTCTAGCTCTACGAATTTAATTCCCAGTGCAAGCTGACCTTAGTAACACTGTATTTGAAAATCAAATCTTAATCGTAATTTATATGCAAATTAAAATAGAAGGAAACTTCTTTCAGGTGTCTTTGCAAAGTTGGGAGGCGTTGATTTGGTGAAGCTGACAGTGATGAATGTCTTCTTTAGCGCCAAGTGAATAAATGTAATGATTATAAAGAATACTCTTTGTAATTATAAAAGACCTGTGTGCAATGAAACATGCCGACGCTCTGGTTCTCTATAAGGTTTTCCTTATGTAATATTGGCAGATTCTTTTTAATCGTGTTCGACACCATTCTTTTATTGATGTGAATTCAAGGCCTATACAAAGATGAGGCCTAAGCAGCGGCGAAAGGGGAGGAGTACAGAAATATTTCACAATATTTCACAAAGTGCCTGGGCTTAATTTGAAACCTGGGACCTCTGGACGAGGAGTCCATCCACAGAGGCAGTCCCTATAGTATTGTTGGCATCAATGTTCCCCACTTTTCATTCTCTTCTGCGTTTTTCAACTTTTTTTCTTCCTTTTAGAATATGTTTTCTCGCTGCTGAAACTTCAGGGATTTTCCTTTGAGAAAATAGAGGATTTTAGTACGCTCTAGATTCAGAAAAATATTATTCTATTTGAATATCATCTTAATGCCTGATGCACAATAATAGAAGCCAAGCAGTGACAACGACAGAGGAAATCTGTCGGCTTGTGTGCACGTTTTAAAGCGCTATAACAAATTTCACCTGACAAGACGCTATGCTATTGTTTCTGTGAAAGACAGTTGAATGATCGCGATGACAAAACTTGAACCACATAGGCAAAAAACAAGGACGACGCGACGAGCGCTGCAGAATTAAAGGCCATCCTGCAGTTTGCTTCCTACTTTCAAGAACCTGTTTCATTGGATCACAGACAACTTGTTAAGCCATTAGTTTTCAAAACAAGAGAAAGGCGAAACGAAGAAGAGAGAAAGAAAGACGGAAATAAAAAAGAAAAGAGTTTTAACTGTGTGATTCCGTTTTTCAGCACTGTAAATTCAGAGTGAAGACAAGAGTTGGGAAACTGGAGGGGCTGGCGAAATATTTATTATGTTGATTCTGAAGTTAGGAATAAACGTCTTTATACGACCGTGAGTCATCAAGGCGCGGAAACATCAGAGGCTAGACAACAAACAGTTGAAACAAATTACCATGGGAACCGAGTAGGACCAGTATGTTTCGTTTCCGTAAGAAGTAAAAGGTGGGGCACATTTAAATCGCCCAGACGACAGTTCTATTGCATATTTAAATTCTACTTTTTGTTTTTCACAGCGGCTCCTTTTGGGTTAGCCTTGTCTAGAGAAGAACTTCATCTGCTACTTTCTACTTCTTCTTTCTACTTTCTTTGCCGCTCGTCTACTGTCTGTTCACCAGAAGGGAAGAGTTTGATTTGTGGGTTTAAGGGCGCTCAACTTCTAGGTCATTAGCGCCCTTCTAAAATTAATGGCAATAGCCAGATATAAACTTGAATCAAAAATAAAATACTAGTATCAAAGAAAAAATACACATAAACGTAAAAACAGCGGCAACAGTCGGATATAAAACAATGTAATAAATAGGTCAAAAGGCATAAACAAATATCTAAAATTTTAAATCCTAAAAGTGATATTACAATCCGCTAGAAACTTAAAAACTCTATCAACCGCTGCTTTGTCGTCCGCTAAGACCTCTGCAAGTCTGCCAGGGAGCTGCAGAGAATCCCGAAGGTGCGCTAGAGAACAACACTCGAGCAGCACGTGGCGAACCGACAAAAGGTTGTCACACAGCGGACATAGAGGCGCAGGGTCCCTTTTAAATAGGTAACCATGCGAAAAATTGCAGTGCCCTATTCTTAATCGAGCCAAACTAACCTCCTCGCGACGAGATGTGCGACAGGAAGTTACCCAGTTTATCGGAAGTCAGAAGGGAAGAGGAGAGACATTCCGGGTACAATAACCCGAGTTTTGTAAACTTCCGTGCAAACGTTTTTCTGGTGGTTACGTTGCCAACTTTCCTCCAGTGTTATTGCCGTTATATTTATTCGCTGCTAATTTCTCTTAAGGGACACTGGGAGTGAAATTTTGGTCAAAATTGTCAAAAAGTTGAAAATTGTTTTTTTACCTTAAAATGTTCCTGGAACACCTGTGCATTTGGACCAGCTAACATTTTTCATATCCCCCACTCCATGTGGTCATTACGGTCCTTTCAAATAGTGCTCTTCCCTTAACTTACACAGGATGCTCCTATATAAAAACCTGTTTTTCTCAAAACTACATTTCTGCACATTCCAGAAGAAGGCCGCGCCTGAGTTTTGCTCCAAATTCAATGAAAATGTCCAAAAGTATTCATAAATAGCAGCTAACAAAACTATGGTTCAATATTTATGTTATCATTAACATGAACTCCAAAAACATTTTTTTTTGTATGAAAAAATCAATAATTTTTAAGATTAAATTTTCTTGGTGATTAAAAAAATATGTACAGCATAATCAGCAAACGTATTTGAAATATCTCTTCATACAATTGTTACCCATGTTTTAGAGTATCAGTTCTGCCAATATAAATGAATTTTGAAAAGTCAATAGACGCGAGCTCTATTTTGGAAATGTGCCCATTAATTTCATAAAATAATTTATATATCCTAAACGAATTATCCAATTTTAATAACATTTGGTGTACCTCCTATTCTCATATAAATACAAACAAGGTAAACTTTTCAGAAAAATCTATCAAAAAATGTGGAAGTTTCAAATCTCACTTCCAGTGTCCCTCAATTTCAGTTGCAAAATCGTCACTGATTTTATGCCTGCTGGCCTCCTGATATCCCCTCTCACCTCATTCTTCCTTTTGGGGTGCCCCCTTGGAGACGTCTATCTAGTGCGGTTGAAATGAAGCGAACTTCACAGCTGTTCCTAGGTAATTCAAGTTATACAATATGTTTGTCATGAAAGTGTATTTTACATACGATACTTTAACCAAAATCACTCAACTCGTGTTTTGTGGATGTCAAAAATAGCAAGAATGTAGTATATAAGGAGTAGTTTGAGGTGGGAGGACTTTCCTAAAAATTTATTTGTGGTATTCTTGCAAATGCTGAAAGAAATTGCTTTTAGTTATGTACACACACATTCAACTTTTTCTAAAAATGATTTTTTCTGTAGGTGACCATTAAAATTTCTATTTCCGGTGATTTCTCTTAATGGGTATACTACAGTACTTCCTTTAGTTACTATTGGTAAGCAGTAATAAAATATTATACAGGGGGTACTTGTGCTTAAGGACTTAGCTTTGGCTTAAGACTTTCAAAAAAATTGACTTTTAAAAATATGTTTTGAAATACAGCAAATTTTTAAATGTATTTTGGAAAAATAATTATTCAAATATTCCAATTCGTTTCAGAGTAATAATATAAAACGTGTTTTACTTAGACAATAAAGCACCTAAAATTTGATATCAAAGTTTTAAGACTCATTTCTTATAAAATACATTGAAAAAGTATGTAGAAAACTGACTATAAAATATGCTTCTCTTGAAAAATGTATGATTAATTAATCTAGGAAAGTTGGTTTACTAATTTGAAAATAATATCATGACATTCTTTGTGCAAATAGAAGCCTATTTTTAGTTATTTATTTCAAAAAACGCTTAAACTTTAAAATAAAAATAATTAAATTGGGCAGTTAATTAACTTGGTGAAATTGCAATTAGGTTCAATTTCACGAAAAAAGTATTATGTTTTAAGACTTCAATATTAATTTTATATGGTTGATCCATACAAAGGAATGAATTATTGAATATCAATTATTTTTATATCCATTATGCTATACCTACCCCTTAAGTTTTAGATAAAGTTGGAAAAGAATATTTCTTGAATAGGCATGGCGAGAATGAAGTGATTGCAGGGAAAATGTCTATAATTTTACCATGCAGATATGTTTTGGTACATTTCAAGTTGTACTTCGTTTAAGAAAGTTTCATTAGCATTTTTCATCAAACTGGTTAGTACCATGTCTTTTTGTAGTTCCTCAAGACCAGAATACGTTCCAAGAATCTCTCCTCCTCTTGAAAGTAACAGTGCCACAGGGCACAAACTTGTCTCCAAGCTGCTTTTACGTCATTACGTGCATTGCTCGGCGTTACACTTTCTGTGAAAGTATGCAAATTCCTGCAGAGTATTCATCATCCTTATTTTACAAAGCCTAATGTTATTCTGATATCAAAATAACATTTTTATAA
Source organism: Tenodera sinensis (assembly GCA_030765045.1). Classification (NCBI taxonomy): domain Eukaryota; kingdom Metazoa; phylum Arthropoda; class Insecta; order Mantodea; family Mantidae; genus Tenodera; species Tenodera sinensis. Next base: position 104,999,713 of record CM060968.1, on the reverse strand, counting down.
CAAAGTTAATCCAATTAGCTTAATAAAAATTGTACCGATTAATTTTACGTGTTTTTTTTTTTTTTTTTTTTTTTTTTTTTTTTTTTTTTTTTTTATTTATTTAGAGTCGCTTTAACAATTAAGTCATATCGCGACTATTCTATGGAATACAGCGGTATACAATAAATTTAGTACAATTATTTTACCAAAAACATGAGAATACAATCAAATCAGTACAAGTATGTTTCATATTATATTTTCGCATGCAAGCCCGTACCTTTGAGAAATGATAACACCCTTCTGCAGTTGGATGGCGTGTTCAGAGTGGTGGATAAGTCTCCAGTGATGTGATGAAGCTGTCGTTGTGTAGCGTATTGCTTACATTCTGTGAGGAGATGTTTTACTGTGAGGCGGGTGTTGCAGACTTCACATTGTGGTGGCTGGCCTTTGCTGAGGAGGTATGAGTGGGTTAACCTTGTATGACCAATGCGGAGACGTGAGATAATCACCTGCTCTTTCCTGCTAAGAGAATAGACAGGGGAAGAATTGGTGTCTCCTTTCCTTACCATGTGTAGTTTTTCTGGAGGCGATTGATTCCAGGCCTGTTTCCATCTTGTTTTTATTAGTTTGGAGAAGTACTTTGTAATATCACGATAAGGTACTGCTTGGTGTTCATGTGTGTATGTTAGCCGACTTGCTTCTTTAGCAGCTTTGTCCGCTTCTTCATTGCCCTTAATGCCGCAGTGTGAAGGGACCCAAATGAAAGTAACTATTTTCTTTTTATTTAGAGCAATGGAATAAAGACTGTGGATATCTTGAAGCAGTTGGAGGTCAGTTGAACGATCTCTGAGACTTTGGAGAGAGCTTAATGAATCAGAAATTATAAGAAATTTACTCTCACTAGATTGGATGATGTATGTTAAAGCTTGCTTAAGTGCACAAAGTTCGCAGGAGAATATGGAATAATATTTAGGGAGTTTCAGCTGAAGTTTCTTATCTGGGGTAATTATGGCACATCCATTGTCGCTGTCCGTTTTGGAACCATCAGTGTAGATAAATGTATGGTTAGGGTAGGCATTTGTTATTTCTTGAAACAGCTGTTTATAGCAAGATGCATCTGTATGGGATTTATGGTAAGCTGTAATATTCAAATTTAGTTGAGCAGTTGGTATTCTCCAAGGTGGTAGACAATGAAACTTTCTGGACATTATGGCAGGAACTTCTATGTTATATTCTTCAATGCATTTGCTTATTTTAGATTTAAATGACATTTCTTTTTGTGAATTAGCCTGTAAACGTTGGTTGGACCTTTCTGGGAGGACGTACTGGTAGATCATTGATTCGGGTCTTGCTAAAGTTTTAAGGGCGAATTTTAGGCTCACATCTGTTCTGCGGACGTTCAATGGTGGTTCGTCGGTTTCCATTGTTAAGGCAGAAACAGGGCTGGTTCTGTAAGCTCCCAAGCATATTCTTAGAGCTGCTGTTTGAATTGTATCTAGTTTCTTTAAAACTGAAGATTTAGCTGTATTGTAGATCTGGGCTCCATAGTCGAGTTTACTTCTAATGAGAGCTTGATACGTTCGTTTGAGGGTACTGAGATCAAAACCCCAGTTTTTGCAGCTTAGGGTTTTTAGTACATTTAATCTTCTGAGGCATTCATTTCTCATATCATCAATGTGATGTTTCCAGCTTAGAGTTGCATCAAACGTTAAACCTAAAATTTTGATAGCCTTCACTGAGTCGATTAGCTTGTTATCCACGCAGATTGTGGGGTTTGGGACTTTACATGGTGATTTGGAGAAGCATATGCATTTCGATTTATGATATGACAAGTTAAGACCAGCATGATTAGTCCAAGTGTGCAGATTTTCCAGTGTTTCTTGAAGAAGTGTTGCAGTAGTAGAGGGGTTTTTCCCCTTACAAAAGATAGTTAGGTCATCTGCAAATAGTATACCTTTTACAGGTGGTGTAATACTGCTTACTATACTGTTGATAGCTATGAGAAATAGTGTGACACTGATTACTGATCCCTGTGGAACACCTCTATTAATGGATTCTTCTTTTGACATGGTTCCTTTGTAGCGAACTTTAATTTTCCATTCCTGAAGGAAGTTGTCAATAAAGTGATACAAATTACCACGGATACCGATGTTACGTATTGTTTTGAGTATGTAAGCTCGTGAAATTTTATCATACGCTTTTTCTATATCTAGGCTTATTGCCATGAGATGTTGTTTCTGTGTAAATGCAGCTTTTATTTCAGAATCAAGTATTAAAAGATGGTCAGTGGTGGATCGAAACTGGCGGAAACCATTTTGAAGTTCGGTGAAGAACTGCATTTTCTCTAGTTTCCAACGCAATCGGTTATTTATAATTTTTTCAAGTATTTTACACATAGAGCAGGTGAGGGCTATAGGTCTGAAACTTTCAGGTGAAGTAAGATCTTTGTTTGGTTTGGGGATGGGTACTATAGTTGCTGTGCGCCACTGTTTAGGAAAAGTTCTTGAGTTCCATATATAATTAAGGATTTCGTGAAAGTAAACCAGTCCATCTTGCGGTAAGGATTTTAACATTATGTAAGGAATGTTATCCGGCCCAGGGCTGGAGCATTTACTCTTTTCAAGTGCCTCCATGAATTCTGTGAAAGTAATGTTATCATTGTAGTTTTCTTGGTTATTTTCGTCAGGTTGGTAGCAGTGGGTCACCTTGCTTTCGCAAGCTTCTTCTCTTGAGGCCTCTGCAAAAGTATGCGCCAGTATGTTTGCTATGGTTTGGGGGTCAGTACTTGTAGTGTTTGTTGTATAATTGTGGAAAACTATATTATGTGTTCCATCGTAAGATCCCCGTATTTTGCGAATTTTTTGCCATACCACTCGTGACGGGGTTTTTCTGTTTACAGTGGACACGAATGTTAGCCAGGACTCTTTCTTGCTGTGCTTTACTACTTGACGTGCTTTAGCTCTGGCTTTTTGAAACTCGATTTTGTGTGTGGGGGTAGGTTGCCTTTTGTATTTATAATAGGCTTTATTTTTTAATGCTATCGCTGTTTTACATTCTTCGTTCCACCAACATACAGTCTTCCTAGAAACAGGGTATATCCTAGGAATAGTGACCTCGGCGGAATTGAAAATCACTTCTGCAAACGAGTTTACTAGTTTGTCAGTATCTGACTGACTGAAATTCATGGGGGATGTTAGATAGGATAAATTGTCAGAGACGTGTGCTCTGAACTTGTTCCAGTTTGCGCATTTTAAATTCCATCGTGGCTGACAGTTAAAACTTAAAGGAATGTTATTTGCATTAGTTAATAAAATTGGGAAATGGTCACTGCCATGTAATTGCTTGGCGACTGTCCATTCAAATTTATCTTGGATATCAGGAGTGATTAATGTTAAGTCGATTGCACTGGAAGTACCGTTGGCTGTACTGAAGTGAGTTTGTGAGGTATCGTTAAGCATATTGAGATTTTCGTTGTGCAAGAGCTGCTCCACTATTTTACCTCTTGCGTTGGTATGCTTACAACCCCATATAGTACTATGGCTATTAAAATCGCCCAGTATAATAAATGGTTTAGGAAGTTGTTGTGTTAACTCCTGCAGTGCATGTAAATCAAGTGGGCTTTTATTTGGTAGATATATGTTGCAAATGGAAATAGGTGTAGGAAGGTTTACTCTAGTGGCAATTGCTTCAAGTTCAGTTGTAAGCGGTATTGCCTGATGTTTGATGCTGTCTTTAACGTAGGTTACTACGCCGCCACTAGCATGGAGGCAGTCCTTGCGGTTTTTGTGATATTGAGTATAACCTCGTAATGATGCAACATAGTTTCCTTTGAAGTTAGTTTCTTGAATGCACATAATTGCAGGGTTATGTTTATTGATCAAGAGTTTAAGAAACTCGAAATTGCCATGGAAACCATTAATATTCCATTGAAGTAAGTTATTCATATGTTAATTTTGTTTATGGGATAAGGTGTTATATCTATGGCGATTAGTTTTCGGGACACATCGGGTTTGTTCGCTCAGAGGCATTGTTGACCTGATTAATGTATTCCAGCAGCTTTTTTTGAATTTTACTACTTCTGGTCTTTATACTACGCTCTGTATAATAGGGATAGACTTTTTGCATTGTGTTCACTAGAGATTCTAGATCTGAAGTGTATTCCAAAGCTATGGGAACAATGTTTGTTACTCCAACACTGTTTTCCATAAAGCTTTGGAACTGGCTGAAGTTTAGTGCATAATTGTGGGTGTCGGCGTCGATAATATGTTTAATTGGTCTGAGAGATTCAGCTATTGACGAAATAAGGTTTGCTTTCTTAATCTTCTTAGCCTGCTGTGAAGCGAGGAGGTGCCGCGCTTCTTTTCCATAAGCATTATCCTCTGAATCAGTTGTGCTGTTTGATATTGGTCGTTTAGGTCTTGTTTGTGTTTCCATTAGCATAGGTTCTGGGGAATTGTTGCGTTCGTCTTGAAATGGCAGGATGGGCTCAGGGGTAGAAGTGAGGTTAGGTGATTGCTGCTGTTCAGTATCTTTTCCTTTAGGAGGGGAAGGGGGACGGTCCTGGAGGTTTTTGGTAGCGGTAGGCAATTCAGGAAACATGTCTTTGTTTAAGACCTGAGGAGTAGTTTCTTGTATACCGTCAGCTTCACGGCAATGTTTTGCAAAGTGGCCTTCCTGCTTGCAGATGAAGCAGGTAGGGGTATCCGCTGTTAGGTATATCCAATATTTAGTGCCTTCATATAGGATCTGTATGCTTGGAGGTAATTTCTCCACATCATTGGGTGGAATATAAAACTGACGTCTGAAACTAAGGATATGGGAAAGTCCTGGCTCTGAAATGCCAGCTCTTAAGTAGGTAATGTTTGACATTAGTTTAATTCCATATGCATTTAGCTGAGTTTCTATGAGTGAGTTTGGTATAACTGGACACACATTTGAAAGAACGATTCTTTTGTTTGGAGTAATTAGAGGACGGACCTGAAGAGTAACATTGTTTATATTTATTTTAGGATGTTTGGTAACCAGTGATTCTGCTACTTTAGATGACGTTAGGTATATGCATATTCTGGAGTTCGAGATCCGTGAGATAAACTTTATGTTACTTGGTTCAGTTAATTTACTTACTGCGAGAGCGTAGTCTCTGATGGTAAGTCCGTCATGGGAGTCAATGATGATAGCTTCTTCTTTCTTAGGAGAAGTCTGAGTAACTGTAGCATAGCTGGAGTTTCTTGTAGCACTGTTGTTCATGGTGGTTGTGTCGACGTTGTGAGACGGTAGACTGCTGTACTCAGCAGCTGCCATTGCTTCTGATGGTGTACACTAGTTTGCTGTGTGAGGATTTTTAATAATGTCTTACTAACCCGCTTGTTATACTCGTTTAATTGTTAACATACGAGAAAGCATATTTAGTAGACTCGTTCTACTTATCCGTTATGTACGGTGAGCGTCTTTTGGATTCAGATTATTTATGTGTATCGGAGAACGTTTAAAAGTTGATTTCTTTGCTGTCACGGCCTCCTGTTTTTACGTGTTTTATTTTGTAAGCGGAATATAGTTTTCCTTAGTTATTAATGCAGAGCAAGTTAAAATTGTAGCACTTGATTCTTCAACAATTGAAAGTGGCAAGAAGCTCAGATAAATCACACAAAACCTTGCTCCTTTCATCGATGTAGTTAAATGGAGAACAAGTCTCTATTTTCGGTCTAAAAACGACCCAAAATGATCAGCGCCTTTGTTTAGTGTCAAAAATAATTTTAAACCATATTAAAATGTTATAACTTTCTTTTTTTCTTTTCTTTACCTGATTACTCTCCCCAGAGTTAGACAGCTGTCTTATAGCCGATGAACTGTCGAAATGTCGAAATGTATTTTTCCCCATCACTTTATTTTTCTAAAGTAAACCGGAAGAGATAGACCAAATATTACTGTAACAGAAATGTAGACCTCGTTAGAACACACAAGTTATGTCCATTTCGAACAAATTCCTTGTTACTTGTGTGAGTTTTAAAACACACATTTTTCTCAAATGTGTCCTTTGGTATCATATATCATATCTCTGGTTTTGAATTTTTTTCTCGTTCTGTGAAGTGGCAGTGTGTAGGATTAACAAAACCTATAAAAACTTAATGTAATCCCGAGGTATCCTTTATAATACCACCCCTAAAACCTCCCTGAACTCCAAAGCCCCCCAAAAACAAAATAGAATATTTTCAATATTCCTTTCTTTTGATGCTTAATAACACATTCATCCAGATAACAAAATTTGTAGCTCTCTAAATGTCATTTTAGGCCCCTAAAAGGCCACGCTCCCAAAAATAATTTTTTGACTTTTTCATTTTTGTTTAATTTTGGCCCACAGAAACTCATTAAGCACAAAATAATAATAATTTTAACTCTCTTATCGTGTTCTGAGGCCGCAGTAGGTTAAAACATTTGACTATCGCTCAAATTCTGGTGCTTTCCTCTTCTACATACATATATGCAAATTGACAATAAGGTAATTTCTGCAAATATTTATCCCGACCAACATGAAAATTTAGGAATAAGAGTTTGTAACAATAATTAGTAAAAGATTAGAGATTCATCTGAGTGTAACAGATGATATTTTTTTGGTAATCTAACCGCAAGTTTTATGACCTAATAACAGAAGACAGTAAGTCGAAGTTAAATATAATTAAGATAATCACGCTAAAATAATAGAAAATCATAAACCACCATATGCATGGATGAATTATCTTCAGCAGGCAAATAACAATGAAAACAAAAGACAAATGGGTAGGTACTTGAAGAATCTTAGCGAGAGAACATAAAAGGATGAAACTTCCAGGTGTTGCATTCCGAAGTCGTTAAACTGGTCACCTTGCTGCTGCAGAACTCTTTGTCCTTAATAGGATATTCAATGACCAATAATGCTGAAGACATCCTCTCTTCCATAAAGCAAGTGATGAGGCTTTTTCAATTCTCATTTTACATCAATATTTATGTTCATCTGTAGCAGAGAATTGAGACTGGACTACTATTATCTTCATGAGGCATTCAAGGAAAGATCAAAACCCTTCTCTTAGTAACCTTAAACTTGCTAAATTTATGACCCATTATTTTAAAAGCTAAGACGTTTTTAAAGCACGATTTTAGTTCACTGATCTACTTCTGTACAGGTTTGTATAAAAATTTCTTAATTATACAGTCTTTTGGTTCAAATTTAGCAGCAACTATTTGTTTTAATAGCCAACTATCTCATTAATACCAAATTAGGTCCTCAACAGCACTTAAATATTGCTTTGTCATCCTGAAGTTTGATTTATCTTCAGTGGTTTATGAAAAAACAACATAAGCTGTCACACTTAACAGAAGTACCCCCTAAAAGATGGGCTTAAGTACATATATCTGCCTACCCAAAATATGTATTTACCTTTATCATCATTAAAAAAATGTGTTCCACTCGGATGACTTTCTCTACTCCTGTGCTAATCATTCTTACAAACTCCCATTCTTCCATCTTCTTCGTGTTAGTTGACATAAACATTTGCAGATATTATCTAATTTATTTCCTTGTAGGTGCAAGGGGAATATGGGAATACAATAGACTTTGAGCGATGGTCAAATCTTTGCATATAAAAAAATGAATAGCGATGTTCCATTTGACAGAAGTAAGTTCATCCAAAACTTACACAAATAACGAGGAATATCTCCGAAATGGTTGACTCTAAAAAAAAATTATCAGACATAAATTGTGTTTTAGCAAGATCTACATTTTTGGTACAGTAAAATTTGCTCTATCTCTTACGGTTTACCAGTTATGCAAAAGTCATCCAGAGTAAATAGGACGTCATGGACTATAGCCAGAAAATTCAAGATATAGGTTTCATTTGTCATAAAAATGTCTCAAACATTTCAAATAAGACCACTTGATCCCGCTAGGGCAAGGGTTGGCTCATTAGATACTTCTAAGATACTCGTAAATGTTGAGTTTATCCCTGGAGGTACAAACGTCGGATCATTTAATCATTTTCTCTGTAGACAGAATGATAAATGAACGTTAAACCACCCCCCGAAGGAAACAGAAACAAGTGTATTACCAATAATTTTTAATCCATAAATTTGTTCAGAACTTTCATAGAAATAACGTTATGAAGGAATCTAAGTTTACAATAAAAACTTAATTTGTTTAATTACCTAACAACTACTACAATGGTTCAAATTTATCTGTTAATGCTTAAAAAGACAGAGAACATCGAAAGTTTTTTTTAGCGCTCCACGCGAGTGGAGACAGATGTATAAGACTTAGGCATGTTTAAAACATATCCAATGCATAGCTTACGGAAACCTGTTCCGCATAATTTACTCTCGACTTTTTACGAGTATGAAGTACATAAAACCACGTTAACATGGTCACATCAACGTCTATGTTACTTTTAACAAGAGCTTAGTATTGATAAAATCTCTACCGGTGGTTGCAAATCAACTCAGTTGCCGAAGACCTGCACGATATGAATCAACACCCACAATACAGCGGTTATGAGAATTCAATCATATTTGTTTTGTATTAGTGAATTTCTCACAGTTTTAACACCCCAGAAGGTTATGCTTTTTGTCTTAATATTTTAATGCTTTAACTTAAAATTAAATTGCTAAACCAGCAGTTTTTAAATTTAATCTAAATGTATAACGAATAAAATAGTATGACGTAATAGTTTTATGTGCACTATATTATATTATTACAGATACCCCCAAGTGTTAACAAATTTTGAGTTTTCAGATTTTAGAAAATATTTTAGTTAAAGTAAAATTTAGGCCATAATATTAAATATAGTCAGATTCTGCAATGTAAAAATTATTTTAATTCGACAATATAAAAATCTAATTAGTTTATAAGGTCTTCATTTTTTGCTTTTTCTACCTGTGTGTGTTGGTCAACAGCATAACTGAAAAACAAAGTAAGTTAAACTTGGAGTTAAGGAACGGAATCTTCTAAGGATGCGACAAAAAACTTTTAAACAAATTCCTGCACCCAAGGCTATCCTTTAAATGGAACATTTTTAGAATATTTTGTTTTTCTCAAAAATATCAAACGATATTCATTAAAATACCGCATGTTTAAGATATTTTATAATGACTAAAGTATATATAATACATTTTTGGGAATGTCTTCAGAAATAATCTTCATTCTGAATAACTTTTACATAACTAGTAATGTGTAAGAAATAGACAAAGTCTTACTACACAAAACGTACCCTTTTTTTCTTTTTCTTGAGTGAGCTATTTTCAAGTTATTCCTTGTTATGTTTAAATTTTCCAATAGTTTTGCTTTTCTCAAGTAGTTTTTTATACATTATTCGTTCCCTTTTACTTTCTGTATTACGTGCAGTAACCAGGGGAAGTATTGTATTCCATCCAAAATTTCGATGTCGAGATTTCACAGGAAATATGCTCTGAAGGCCCCTGAGCATATTTTATAGAAGCAACTATAATTATTGCAGTACCAACAGGAATTAAAATTTTCAGTTGACTAACATCTGGTTCAAAGGTGTGTGTGTGTGTGTTTGTGTGTGTGTGTGTGTGTGTGTGTGTGTGTGTGTGTGTGTGTGTGTGTGTGTGTGTGTGTGTGTGTGTACCAAAGCTGGTATTTAAGATTAATATATTTCAAGAATGTGATACAAAGATTTTGATGAAAATTCCTCCATCCTAAACTACCCTTTAAATGGAAACTTTTTTGAAAATTTTAATTTTCTCAAAAATGACCAAGGATTTTGATTAAAATATCATACGTATAAAATATTTGTATGGTAAATGAAATGTATATTTTGAATTTTCTTGCTATAGGCCATGTAGTTCTTAATGACTTTTGCATAACTGGTAAACTGCAGGAGATAGACAAATCTTAATGCTACAAAAAAAAATTAGATCTCGTTAAAACACCAATTTATGTCCAAACGAAATTTTTTGTAGACCGCTTCGGAGGTATTCCTTGTCATTTCTGCCAGTTTGGCAATACTTAAAATTTTCTAAAATGGAAGGTCGTTATTCACTTTTCTATCTCTTGGCCGTGCAAAGAGAACGAATTTGAAAGCCTCCATACAGCGCCCAGCTTTAAAACATTTAAATATCGCTTAAAGCCCACATATTACCATATTCCCATTTACACGTATAAAAATTAGCAATAAGATCATTTCTGCTAACTCGTATCTTGATTAACATGAAGTAGAGGATACAGTGTTTGTAAATATAGTTCGTACAAGAGTGAGTAGAGAAACTTTTGTGAGTGCAACATATATTCTTTTCTTTATGAAATGCAGAAATATGAACCGTGATCCCTACGTCAAAAGCACGCTTTGAAACTTCTGTGAATTGAAGCCAAGCTATGGAATTAAATAGCATAGGTACGGTTTGTAAATCAATTGAGTGAAACAGGATTGTTACCGGAATGCATTACTATTCCTTGTTTCGTAACGGTGATGATGGGCAATGTGGGCTAGCAGTCGGCCGGCAGCTGTTTATTGTCCTATTTGAAACATGGTCCCCCCCAGGCGCTACAAGCAAGCGGTTCGCCAACTGTCAGACTTGAGGTAGGTATACCAGAGTCGAACTCTCGACCGCTTCAGGCTTATAACGTCTTGTTCAGTTTCTTCTTATCTATCTGCAACCCCCTCAGGCACTTTTCGTAATATCTACCGTCTATTGCGTGCTCCAGAAACTGATTCGATTCTCCGCGTATATATTAAGGTTGGCATCTGTTGCTTTTTTTACCTTTTAAAGCCTTTTCACAGCTTAGAGCACCTAATTTCAACTATTTTCACTTCTTTAACTCTTGTAGAGGAAGTATCAAACATTCAATACTCAGAAATGCATATCCTGGAACGCTCTGAATCTGAAAAAGTATTTTTGGAAAACGAGCTCCATGTGTGTGTGCTTCTGTGTGTGTCTGTCATAAGTGTATCAACAGCATAGCTTGGACACCTTCCAAAATGCCAAAAGAAGATTTTTGAAAAATATTCCTCACCCCAAATTTTGTAACGTTTTCGAAGGTTTCTGTTTTCTTAAAAATAATTCTTGCAGTTTTGATGAAAATCACACCCTATGGAAAAATTGTTCTTCCCCACTAGAGGTCTATAGGGCAGGGTTGTAAACGAGTACAGTTTTAGAGGAGACAATGCATAGCTGGGATTTGAACCACGGCTCCTTGTGAAAGAACGCTTTTTCGAGGCAATAAACTCAGCCGGTCATCAACTAAACAAAGCTATTCGAAACTGTAGTAATGACGCATCTCTCCTACCCATAGTAAACCATAAGAGATAGACCAAATCTTACTATGCAAAAAATGTAGATCTTGCTAAAATACACAAAATTTGTCTCAATAAATTTTCTTGTAGGGTGAACCATTTCGGAGATATTCTTTGTTATGTGTGTGGGTTTCGGAAAACTTAAAAGTTTCGTGAAATGGAACATCGTTGTTCATTTTTATATGTTATGCAAAGAGAATGGAATCTCATAGCTTTAAAAGATTTGACTATCGCACAAAGCCTACTGTATTCTAATATCCAAGGAAATAAGCAATAAGATAATTTCTGCAAATGTTTATCTCAACTAACAAGAAAAATATACAGGAATAAGAGTTTGTAAGAATGGTTAGTACAAGAGTAGAGAAAGTCATGTGAGTGCAACACATCAGATTTTTTAGTAAAAGGTCCTTGTGTGTGTCAGTCTGTGTGTCTGTGGACAGCATAACTCTAAAACGAAAAGACGGTTAAAAACCAAAGTTGGTATTTAAGTTTAATGTCTTTCAAGGATGCGACACGATGATTTTGAAGAAAATAGCCCCACCCTAAACTGCCCTTTACATGGAAAATGTTTTGAAAATTTTGATTTTTTTTTAAAATGGGTCTAACCATTTTGATTGAAATGTCATATATTTGAGATATTTTTATGACAAATGAAATGTATATCTTGAATTTTCTGGCTATAGCTCCAGTAGTCGTATTTTCTCTGGACGACTTTTGCATAACTGGTAAACCGTTAGAGATAGACCAAATTATACTATACAAAAAATGTAGATCTTGCTAAAATACACAATTTATGTCTGAGTAAATTTTCTTGTAGGGTGAACCATTTCGGAGATATTATGTGTGTCAGTTTCGGAAAACTTAAAACTTTCGCGAAATGGTACATCGTTGTTCATTTTTACATATATTAAGTGTGCATAGAGAACGGAATCTCAAAGATTTATAAGATTTGACTATCGCAGAAGGTCTACTGTATTCGCATATTCCCCTTGCACCTACAAGGAAATAAGCAGTAAGATAATTTCTGGAAATGTTTATCTCAACTAACACGAAGAAGATATAGGAAGAAGAGTTTGTAAGAATGGTTAGTGCAAGAGTAGAGAAAGTCATGTGAGTGCAACACATCAGATTTTTTATAGAGGGTGCAGCATTTCAAATATATGTGAATATATATATATGAAATGTTCAATTTTGTTTCATTTATGGTACGTACTTAAAATGTACCTTTAAGTGTGGGTGGTGTAAATATTTCTAGTTTACTATGCCAATCATTAGCAAAAATTTTTAAAAATATAGGTTTTTGTTCCCAGCGTGAATATGTAGCTTAAACAAATCAGCAGATGTAGGAGCAACATATAAAAATTGTCCAATATAATATTGCTGTCCAAATTGAAGTAATAGTAGGTCGTAAGCAGACATTCTGGCACCTCAGTCATATAAACGTTGTTGATGGGTAACGTGAATAATGAATCACCTTCCATTTTTAAAATATGCTTGAGGGACTGTTCGAAGCCTGAACATTAAGAATGCATGTAAGATACTGGTTGACTTGTCTATATATAAATATTTATGTGGAAAACTTGACAGGACTCTGTTTGGTTTCTCTACTCTTGCATTATGTAATGATAAGTGACAGACATTATGACAAACAACAGAAGCACGAATTTAAGTCCAAATGTTGGCAACTGTGATGGAATATTAATTGCTTTTAGTTTCTCGCCTTTTGTTAGACGGAAGGTGCTCAAATGACAACACTTATTACACAGGTTTTTAAAATTCTGTAGGACTCATGTTTAATTCAGAGCGCTTTTTACAGCTGTCTTCAGAAAGTTGGAGTTCAATCCACTTTTTTCTTCTCTTTCTCGTTATTTATAGTCCTGTTTCTTGTTGTTTTTTTCTACCGTTCAGTTCACTCAGGTAATCCGAAAGAGATGATGGTTTCCAGCTGTAAACATCCTGTTCTCTTGCAGTTAGCTGATCTCCTAATTAACACAACTAATTTCGTGAGCATATTTATAAACATGCCAGGGTAAACGTACAAATGTTCTACCTTAGTACTTTAAACTCTGTTTCTTATAACCTTGTATTCTTCCGCACTGCTTTTCCTTCACCTTTTCCGGATTGGCTAACTCCTTCGAATGGTTGGTTACAAACAAGCTTTGTGCAATGCAAGAAAATGCCATAACATTCATGAGTACTGTCATGATAGGGCACACGCTTTCGTTGTCCAGAGAGACAGATTTTAAACAAAAGATCCTATTTAATACAATTCTTGACACGCATTTCAGCTTTAATTCCATTGTGTAATGCATTTAACTCATAATTATGACCAGGGCGAAGCATTTCAGCAGCTTTGCGGTCCCAGATATAACTCTCCAGTGTCACTTTATCCCTTCCCTCAAACACTGTTATAAACAGCTAAGCGATTGTGAAACAATTTCATTGAGGCCTCAAAACATCTGCTTTTACACCGTTATTAAAACCCCTGTCTAACCAATGCTAAATATGATAAATTCTCGAACAATTATCGGGGTAAAATGTATACATGTAGATGAATGCCCTATAAGTTAACAGATACTTTTATTCAATAAATTAGTCTATTAAGGAAGGCAGAATTTCATTCATAATTATATAATATACCATCTTGGATTAACATTTATCAGTACTCATTTATTTTAAAAATACAAATCAGCTCACCAACACTAAAGTATGTTCATATGGTTAAATCATCCTAAAACTTAATTTAGCTATCTTCAGTTTTTTTTTATTTATTTTTTTTTTATTTATTTTTTTTTATTTATTTTTTTTTTATTTTTTTATTTTTTTTTTTAAAGAAAACGGGTCATTTATACCAGATAACGTTACAAACAGGGAAATCTGTTCAAAGTAAACATGGAGAAAACGAACTCGCATATATATTTATTAGCAGAAAAACAGCAGAAGCAAAGCACTTGCTGGCATATTTAATAGCGGCTCCAATTTTTAGAGCAGAACTTCTTCTAAAATATGGCCTCTTAAGGTTTAGGAGTCGATTTTATTATTTACTTATTCCCTGTCTCTTTTACTCTCTCTACCATATACATGGGAGGCACAGAGAGTATTGAATTTCACCCAAATGTTCTAGGCCGCGATTTTCGTTGAGTTGCACGTTTTGAGGCCCCCCTAAATGCAAAAACAGATATTTTTAGAATAAGATCCGTATGTGTTTGCGTGTCCGTATGCCTATGAACACCATAACTTAAAAAGCAAAAAATAGGTTAAATAGCAAACTTGGTATTTAAGTTCAGCATTTTCCAAAGATATAACAAGAATATTTTCAAAAAAGTCCCCCACTCCAGACTACCTCCACATGGAACACTTTGAAAACTTTTATTTTCTCAAAAATGGCTCATATATCATATGTTTACCTTTTTCCATGCCAAAGGAAATGTATATCTTGACTTTTTCTCGGAATAACCTTCATTCTTAATGGTTTTTGCATAATTGACAGACAAAATGTTACTAAATAATATAGATCTAGTTAAAACAAACACAATTTTTGTGCAGACAACTATTTTTGAGATAATCTTGTCCTTTTTTTAATCTGAACAGAAGCAGAACAGAATTTTAAGGCTATCACATAACAAGCAGCTGCAAACAAAAGCATACAAAAGTAGCAAAGTCATGTGAGTGGAACACATCGAATTTTTAAACATGCCTATATTTAAAATATAACATTCTGTCTACAATACTAAATTAAAATAAAAAGGAAATTTCAATTTATATACCACCCAATGATCTAAAAGTGTCATATCTTGGCAATTTCCTTGAGCTGTTTGTACACCGAGAAAGATTCCTACTAACTAAATATGCATTATGGGTAAAAATATTTGAAATTAGCTGTGGTTATATATAACCATTTCATCAATACACTCGCAAGTAACAAAGTTCAGAGTAAACCTATCCTGAGAGAAGTTATAATTATTATTTTTACAAATTATTCTTTAAAACAGTTCGCTGGATTCTATTATGCATATTTCCCTCAAATTCTTTCGTTTTGAGTAAATACTAGGGAAATACGTATCTACCTAACAGGCTAAGGAAAGAGTCAACTTTTTATAAAGGTCAATGCTAGCGTGACATCATAAACCCTGCATGACCTCACAAAGCATATTGCTGGCAATGAGAGGAAATCTTACACGAACAACAGCGAATATTTCCAAAGTGGTTAAAGCTATAAAATTCATATTTGGAATAAACTGCACGTTTTAAGGCACTTGTATGTATTCTTGAAGTATCCTCTACTAAAACTGAACAAGTACGAAGATTTCTCAGAGAATTTACAGAAAGCTCAGCACGCACAGTTATAGTTTAATGAAAACCCCAGTGAGGTACAATTAAGTAAAGGAAACAATAACAGTATTTTTCACTAAACGATTTTTTTTCGTGTGGAGCAGTTTCTTGAAAATCTTCGCCTTGATATCTTCAAAGGTTTACTTAAATTTTAATTTACAAAACTTGACGTAATTGCGTTCATGTGACTTTTTCTACTCACTGATGCAGTTCTTGTCATTCTTCTTAATCAAGATAACCTCGCTCTACACATTTATATATTTGATTGTATTAGAAGGCTATGACGATAGTAAAATTCTTTAAAAACCACGCCGCTGTGTAATAGCTTTGCAATTCATTCTTCTTTATATAACCATGAAACAAAATAAAGCACAACGAAAAACGAATAGCCACTTATCATTTGAAAAAATGTAACTACTTAAAATCCCAAAGCAGTAATAAAGAATTTCTCGAAAGTGGTTAACGCCACCGAAAGAATTGTATATTTGAACAAGTTCTAAATGTTTTAGCAATAACACTTTGTCTATCTATATTTAAGTATCATACAATAGTTGCTCAGAATGAAATTCGAGATACCTATACATTTTATTTGTGAAATGTCTAAATCCTGGGGTAGTTCATCTCGTATAAAAATATAAATGCTTGTGAGCTGTTGAATGTACTTCTCCCGTCTTCAGTTAATAGCTCACTTGTGAAAAATGACAATTAAATTAGAGTTTAGCATTTTAATGAAAATAATTAGAGCCATTTTCGAGAAAATCAGCATTTTCAAAGAATGTTCATGTAAAGGGTAGTTTAGTGGACGAATCTTCTTCCAACTTCGTGTCGCATCCTTAAAAGATATTAAACTTAAATACCAACTTTGGTTTTCAACCGAGTTTTCGTTTTTTGAGTTATACTGTCCACAGACACAGTACTGACAAACACACACATCCAAGCGCGCGCGCGGACCTTTTTCTAACAATGTTTTTTTGGATTCAGGGGGCCTCAAAATATATATTTCCTATAAAATCTCAACATCGAATTTTTGGGTGGAATATAATACTTCCTGACTGCCTCCGTAGCGCAGTTGGTAGCGCGGTTGCCTCTGGCGCGGAGGACCCGAGGTCGATCCGTGGTACCAGCATGGGGATTTTTCGACCGCTGGTAGGTCTGGCACGGGATGCAGTCAGCCTCGTTAGGTCCCAGGGGGACCAATTGAGGAGCTACTTGATGAAGTAGCGGCCCCAGGTTGCGGAGGCCGCATAACTGGCCGGGAGGGCTCGGGGCGCTGACCACGTCCCACCCTGAAGTACTGCACCCCAACAATGACGCCTATAGTGGGCAGAGGTGAGGGATGCAGTGACTGGGTGGGAAGCCAAGACCCTTTCTGGGCCACGGAGGACGACGGATGCCTTAGCATCTCTGAATTTGGGGGACGCTGTAGAGATTTGACTAGATGATGAAACACCCTGTATAGGAATGCGACTAAACGAATGGATGGATGACATAACGTTACATTTACAGCTGTGTTCGTGGTGAACCCTGCTGCTGTAGCATGTTATTTTGTGTAAGTCGGTGGCATTATATTTACGTGAATCACAACCAGTTTTTATTTACATAAAATAGAATGATGTTCCCGTTGAGTAATTTGCCTGTGGGAAATTCCGTGACATTTATTCTCCTGCTCCTGCTCCTGCTTCCGCCTCTGACACTACTTTGCACTGCCAAGATAAAATATCGGAACATTTATTTTGCTGTCACTTGGGCCAAAACTCGTTCCTCTGCCTTAATTAAAAAAAGAAGACCCACATGAAGCAGGGCAGCACATACAAGTGTTTTGTTTTCTCCCTCTCTCCCCAGAGAGGATTTTCAGCACATTCAATTGTCATTAAAATTCTCTTTGTTTTATGTAATTGCTTATTATTTCTTATGTTTTCCGATTTTGAGTTTAAGGACTTTAAATAATTGTGTTTAAATTGATTTGAAAAATACAAATGAGATCAGTAAAGAAAACTGTCTGTCTCAAACAAGGTCGTCTGATCTGCAGCGACAAATTGATCGAAGATGCCATTGAAAAGATACCACGAAAGTCGAACCCTTCGGCGTTCTACCTATCTGCCAACTGTGTCAAGGCAGAAAGTAGAAGAAAAAATTAATCATAAATGTAAAGGAAGTAAGCAGGTAGTTCATCCGGCCAGTTCCTGCAGAGTTTCTCATAGTAAGGGCATGCTTTTCCATGTCCAAATTCACTGAAACATTATTCTTATTCAATAATATTAAACTATTTTGGCAGAAATAATTGTGTACCTTCTCAACAGTTACCACTTGACAAGATTTCATATTCATTTCTGCATTTAAAGAAGAATAATCTAAAATACAACCCAATGGTATTTCGATACTAAACAGACTCAGAATTATAGCACACAACACAAAATTTAATGGCGGGTGGCAGAAGGAGCTGGCCAACACAGCATCCAATCACTGGCTTCCCACACCGTGCGTGTGTATTTGTGCAACAGGAAAGAGAATAATCAGATAATGAAGTGGTCAACTATAGGACGCCATTAAATTTTGTGTCTGCCATAAACCGAACTGCTGAATCAAAGCAACTTCAAACATTAACATTGTAAGTCTTCAAAATGCATTTGAATGTTCTTCGTATTAAGTGGAGAATTTCTACTATATTCCAATGTGTGTCCCTTTATGATAAAAAATGCATAAAGTTGATGTTCTTTCAAAATAAAAATGCAATAATAAGAATAACTGAATGACTGTTGAAGCTTTGCAGCACGAAAATACAGAAAAGATGAAGTAGAATAGTAGAATATGGGAAATCATACAAGTTGACAAAAATATTTTGGTACTTGTAGAAAAAAAAAAACACCTGAAACGGTATGCATACGTACTTAGAATGTCAGAGGACCGAATACCCAATAAAATACCCAATTGGAAAGTTAAAGAGTGAAGGAGAAGGTAAAGAAGAGGGAAACCTAGGGAATGCTGGATGGATGGGCTGAAATCGTTTTTGGATGAACAAAACCCACTGTATTGTGGAATATTTCTTAAAAAAATATATTATTTTATACCTTACAGATACATGATATTTGTTGATGCTATCGTTGTTGATTATTTTTCTTCCACGGTTTCTCTCGCTTCCCTGGCATTTATTCCCCCAACTGTTCCCTCATCATCTTTCTCATAATCCATTTCGCCCTCATTTCATATCATCACTTTCACACCATGCTTCAGGCTATCACTCATCCTGGCTACTCTCTCTGATCTAGAGTTAGTCTACTCTTAGACAGGCACTCACTTGTAAGTTCCAGGAGGTGAATGTCCTCCACACAAGGAGGAAAGAATAGGAAAGTATAGAGTTCACATATTTTGTGAATCATGTTGAGAACCTTATAATTAGGACAGAATTGTGTGCTGGTCAGTTGCCTTCCTGAACTTGGCTGCCTACTCTGAAAGTTTATCAGCTATATGACTGCCTTGTGCAATTGTTTGTATATAATACTTTAGCTCAGATTCAAAACAGTTATTAATATTATATATTTACTTAGATGGCGCTTCAAATTACTGGCCCAAGCTGAAGATAGGTTGGAGATCCCTGGTTTAGGGTTCCTGGAGGAGGAGGGTACGCCCCTGCAGCAGTCCTATTAATATTCAGCAAACATTCCGCGTTACGTTCAAGAGCATGGTGCAGCAGGTGCGAAAGTCTTGTGTTTGCTTTGCGGAGCCTGGCAGCTTGAGTCATCTGGTATGATCCGTCCATCCTGTGTGTGTCAGGTGGTTCGCTTCGCTGACTACACACCCGAACGCAAGGACAGGAAGCACGATGTATGTCATGTCACGTTCAGGAGGCCTTGGCTTTCTTGCACAATCGTGGAAAAAAACAAAAAATGCCGCGAAGTCACCTTTTTGTTTCCTTTACTGGTCAAGACGATAGAAAACGCCGCTCAACCCTCTAAAGGTCAGCGTTGTTGTACACATTCTTCGCCGCAATGTATCTTGTGGAGGATTTCTACCTCTTGAAAAGAGACACATCAAACTTAAAGCTGTCAAAATTAATATTCTATTACAAAGATATCGCTCAGATTCTTTTGTCTGCGTGTTTACTAATTTCTAAGGCTCTACTGGTTCTTTGGTTAGACCTCTTGACCTATTACCCAAGATACCATTTAAGGTGTTAGACTTTGGAAGTTTTACGAGAGACCAATGCTTTATAAGTAGAGCCACAATTCTTAGTCACCTTATCGTGTGCATGGGGCTGTTTCGTGCAGTGCTAATGCCTGGCCTCTCGGTCTGGGCGAACACACTCACGGCAGAACTGACACTCCTACACACGATGCGGTACTAAAAATTGTGGCTTTAATTATAATTGTACTAATCTACTTTAAAGTAGCATTAAGGAAAGGGGATATTTTCTGAAATACATTATTTATTTATTAAAATTTATCAGTAAGTACTTATTAAAACCAACTAGAAGCTAGAAACAACAACATTAAAAAGGTCAGGTCATTAATAACAATGATTCTCTGGAGAAGAGAATTTTAAAAACTGTTGTATTTGCAGACGATCAGATCTTGCTGGCAAAAACCGAAGATGTATTACAAAAGATGTTCAAAATTTAATATGAAAATATCAACATAAAAAACAAAGACAATGACATTTATATGTGTGTATCCAGTCCGTTCCAAGATAGTACTGAACAATAGAATTCTGGAGCAAGTGCCAATTTTCTTGGGTGTAAAATACTAGATATATATGGAAAACTAAAAAAATTTAATTACATAACTGGAACAGATGGACATTAAAAAATAAGGCAATAGAAGAATCGATAGTTAAATTGTATAAGTGCATGGCAATAGCTACAGCCAAATATGGATCTGAAACGTGAACCAATACAAACCAACACCTGTAAAAAATATAATAGGCAGAAATGATTCTTGAGATCCATAGCAGGATATACAAAACTGGATAGAAAGACCAGTGTAAGTATCCGCGAAGAATTAAAAATAAATGAATTAAATAATATAATTAAGACAAATAAAGAAAATTCTAAGTTACACTTCAACAGAATGCCAAACAAAAGAATACACAAAGGAGTTATAGGTTACATAGGGACATACTATTGAAACTTTATAGCTCTATGGAAGGATAGGGAACAATCTTCACTTCCATCCCTAGCCGGGAATGGAACCCGAGACCCCTAGTTTTGCAAATAACTGACTGAGCTATGGGGCTATTATTGTTTCATTTTATTTGTTTAAACTAAACTGCGTGATTCAACAACCTTATGCCGCGCCAGACTTACTTACATTCCCGATCTCTACTCATAACGGGCGTCATGAGCGGGGCGCAGTTCTGGAGCGTAGCGCTGAAGGGTAGAATAATTAGAAGAACAGTGGCATATGTAGAAAAATAATTCATAAATAGAGAGTTAACTATATTCAATCTAGAGAATGGGAATTATAGGTTAAAAAAATTTCCTCACTCAAGGCGAGAATCAAACTCGTAACTTTTAAGTTGAGGAGCCGAAACTCAGACTGCTCTACCACAGTTCTGAAAACGTCGGGTCCTTTTAACAATCAAATTATTATTAAAAACAAGAGCATTGGTTACTGTAATGGATTACTAAATGTATCTTCCTTTTAACTAGCTGTCAAAACAGAAAAACTCTCCTTAGGAAGTGTTATTAATGCAATTCCAATTAAATACTCACGGTAACGTACGCTTATTTTCTAAGAAGAGGCTCTTGGCATTCAACACGTACCTGAAACAAAGAAAATGAAAGATCATAAACACTTAAAGTGTTATAAACCTAGCACATAATTACATTGCAATTACTGCCATCAATAATAAATAACCAGATGGTTACGTTGGTAATGTCATGACCAGTTAGGTTGTAAATTAATGAAGGACGAGTGCGCGGAAATTAGAACCCTTCATTCATAAAATGTGTCTAGCACTTTCACACTATGTTAGTCGTGGTAAATGTACCAATTAAAAGGATTACTGTCACTAAACTTTAATATTGCTATACCCACGTGAGAACAAGCCGGATTAGCGTATTATGTATGTGCACTCTCTTAAAAGGAACGAAATAAACACATGGAGTGACTTACGACTATACCCACATAATATTGCAATCTGAAATCTGAAAAGTAATTAAATTCCAAGGTAACGTAATATTTAGTAGGCAGAGGTGTAGCATTCCACCCAAAAATTCGATTTCGAGATTTCACCGGAAATACATGTTTTGAGACTCCTTGAAAACAAAAAGAATTTAGAAAAACATCTGTGTCAGTAAAAATCATAATTCAAAAGCAAAAAATCGGTTAAATATAAATTCGGCATTTCAGTTCAGCGTCTTCAAAAGATACAGCAGAAAGATTTTTGAAATATTCCTCCAACATAAATTATTCTCTGCATGGAATTTGTTATAAGAAAATCTGATGTGTTACACTCATATGACTTTCTCTACTCCTGTACGAACTATCCTCTTCGTGTTAGTTGAGCTAAACATTTGCAGAAATTATCTTATTGTTAATTTTCTTGTAGATGCAAGAGGAATATGGGAAAACAGCAGGCTTTGAGCAATAGTCAAAATTTTAAAGCCTAGAAATTCCGTTCTCTACTGGTCAAGCAAAGTAAACGGAAGTTCAAAGCCATCACATAGCGACCTGCTCTATATGTTCTGAGTATTCCCTACTTCCATTGTACCCACCAGGAAATATGCAATAAAGTCATTTCTACAAATGTCTTTCTTGATTGTATGAAGTAGAGAGAAGAATAATTATTGTAGGAACAGTTTGTACATGACTGAGTAGGGAAAGTCATGTGAGTGCACACATAAAGTTTTTGGTAATATGATACTCTTTGTATATGGGTGATTTTGCATTCAGGGTAAGAAAATTAATTAAATTACAGTGGAAAATATACGTCAAATGTAATCAGACGCATGCGCTCCTTGCACGCAAGGAAACACTATTCATTTGTTAGTAAAGCATTAATATATAAATTGTCATTAAAATAACACTTGTGGAAAATTGAACAATAACTTTTTCAAATAGGAGACAGTTCAGTAAGTAGTTTTCTAGAACACCAACAGATGGCATGGAGTGTTATCTGGTTTCGAAGTAGATACTCTAGATATAATCTCGTTTTGTGGAAGCAAGACAGGTAGAGGTAGAGGTTAGGAAGAAAATGCCAATTAGTTTTGTTTGTAATAATAATAAGTTTCAGTATTACACGATCTGGCACATATTTTTAATGAGATATTGGTTACACTTGTTTTAATTTTAAAGACAGAATTGCATATGATTTGGTAAATAGGAGTAGCAGTTACTGGAAGCAATTTTAAAACTGCAAACTGCTTCTACGAGAGCATGAATGTACGGAAGTAGTGAAGGATGTTTGAGAGAAGAGTGAAATTTGAATCGAGTTTCTATTTAATTACCTATCTATGTAAAAAAAAGAGTTGGGGAAACTCCAGTATAAGAGCATTTAAAAACAAACATCAAAACTTGCTTGCGATATTTTAATTGACATTCATAGCGTAGAATGACGCATAAAAATAGAGTCAAGTCTACGCTTTTCAATCCTTGTCATAGATGTCACCACCCGCTACCAAATATAACCACTAACTCTGTGTGGAAAGGTCTTGGTAATGATAGGGAATAATTGGCCAGGTTGAGAGTGCAGTACAGTTTGTAATTGTGCCTGATCTGCTGGAAGTCTTTATTTACCGTATCTTTCTTACTGCTCCTGCATGAAATAGTGTGAGAGAGCGCGCACAAGAGACCGGAATGGTGGGGGATGCACACAGCCTACAACTCCCAAGGTTATCAAGATTCTGGTTGTGTTTCTAGAAAAGAAATGAAGGAATGATGAAAGGAGAATGGCAAGAAAGAAGAAGGTCGAATAAAAGGAACAAGATATTTCTCTCCTCCGTCCCTCCACACTTTCCTTTATTTTTTATTTGTATTTTAATCATCCTTTTTGTTTTTGTGGTGGAATTCTTTTTCTTCTTTTGTTGGGACTGCTGTAGTATTCATTTGTTGTTGTTCTTACACACACACACACACACACACACACACACACACACACACACACACACACACACACACACACACACACACACACACACACACACACACACACACACACACACACACAGACACACACACACACACACACGCACGCACGCACTACGTGTATTTCTCCTGAACACATGCAACGACCATGTTCCCATTTCATATTACAAAACTGTCGATTTCTTTTCTGTTTAGGAGAAAAGATGCAAATTTAAATGAACACGACTGTTTGTTTTCTCATTAAAAATCTTGCTTTTTCATGTTTTCTTTCCTTATTTCCTTCTCATTTAGTTTTTTCCGTGCTTATTTCTTTTGTTACTATAAGCATGAAAGAAAGAAACAGCTGAACTAAATTAGCTCTTAAAAACTGTTACAACATAAAATAATACTTCCACCTAAAGAATTAGCAGAATCAAATATAAATGTAAAACTTGATATCGTGCGATCATTAATAGTCTTAATTCCAGCATGTGAGACCCGAAAAATACTAGTTCTAAAGAACTCCATTAAAAAGTGTTCCTTTAGGATTTAGTTGCTTCAACTGTCATTTCTGATAGTTGAAAATACATGGAGAACAGCTGAACATTGTTCCATTTCTGCCACTGTGCAGTTGTTATTTAACGGCTTCTATTAGATAAAATTTAGTAATATTAAATCCTAATTACGTTAATATACAGACACTTGTATGATGCTAATGTGAACAATTTTCTTTCTTTAATATTATACAAAATTATTGTAACTTTTGAAAGCCTTGCAAACTTTGTTAATGATTTTATAAAATATTTTCGTGAGTTCTTGTCTACTCTCGCCATTACTTTTTAACATATATTTGAACTATGTCATAAGAAAATGATTTAGATGAAAATTTCATGATAGACAAAATGAAAATGAGTTGTATATTATTTGCAGATGACAAAGTTACAATAGCCTCTTCAGAAAATAAACTCAAAAGGTAACTCATGAATTGTGTAAAATAATAAAAGAATACAACTTAAAAATATTTAGTCAGAAAACAAATACTATAGTTTTTCTTGGATCTTTTCACAACAGAACAAAAATTTGCAATTGGAACAGAAATAAATTTGAAGAGGTGAGCTGTTTTAAAATTTACGAAGTATTATCGCATGCAGAATAAACATGGAAAAATTTCAGCATATCTTGAGCAAAACTACAAGGGAAAGAAAATTTAAATTAAAAAAAAACAGTCGTTTTTGTATGAATCAGAAGCATTGGCTTTATCAAAATTGTAGAAGAGGAAAATAAAAACAACCGAAATGCGGTTTCTCAGGAGAGAACAAAGAGGGGTGAAGATATCAGAAACGAATTAAACATTTTCAGACTAAATGAAAAGATAACAGCAAATAAATACAATTGTAACCAAGATAGATTGCCATAAAGGATGTTAAATTATATTCCTTTAGGCCATTGAAGTATTTGAAGACCCAAACAAAGCTGAAGAGGTCATCTGCCGTAAATTTCCACTAGGAAACGGAACGGGTCAACAGGCCTAAGCCATGAATTTGCTGTTGATGTTTGTAATTTGCCTTCTACCACCTTTAGTCGCGGAGATTATGTTTCCTTCACTAGTTAGTTACTGTCGCGTAGTCTTCCGCTTGCCCAGCATTCCCTCAACCACACAAAGCACTATTTCTTCTATCTTGAACCTATGGAAGAGATGTTTGACTTCCTATGTTCAGTTACGAGGTTGACAGATATTTGTATCTTTAAGTTCTTCCTATCTTCAATACTGGCGATGAAAGATTTAGCCAAGGTTTCTTTAGAAGGTGTTTCCCACTTTTTGCCCAATTCTTTTCGATTTACCTGTCAGCTGAATTTTTTCTTTTTCAGATCAACTTAACTTGCTCCCTACTTATCAATCCCCGCCCCCCCCCCCCCAGACACACACACAAGCAAAAAAAACCAACCATAGTGTACGCAAATGTTACACTTATACGACCTCATTTTTATGTTCTCTACTACGGATAGTAAGCAGGGGAAGTATTGTATTTGACCCAAAATTTCGATATCGATATTTCAACGGAAATATGTTTTGAGGCCCCCTGAATCCAAAATAAAATGTTTTAGAAACAGATCGGCGTGCGTGCGTGCGCGCGCGCGCGCGCGTGTGTGTGTGTGTGTGTGTGTGTGTGTGTGTGTGTGTGTGTGTGTGTGGGTGTTATAATTCAAAAAGAAAAAGACGACTTAGCAAAGTTGGTATTCAAGAATGCCATACGAAGATTTTCAAGAGAATTCCTCCACCCTTAACTTACTGTTAAATGGAAAATTTTTCGAAAATGATGATTGGTACAAGAGTAGAGAAATTCATGTGAGAGCAACACATCAGAGTTACTAAAACACTAAATTACTTATCTATCCTTTATTCTTTCAAGTTATACAACATTCAAAAACACAAAATACAAATATTTGGCTGGAATAAATAGTAGTTCCTCCACCATATATAGGTGAGCGATAGAGGAAGTAAAACATAAATAATAAAGGTGATTACACACTCAATAAAAAACGAAGCTTGGGAATGAATAACAAACTAAAGTTTCTGACACACAATTAAAACGAATTCTTAATCTATGTTTGTACATTATAACGATTGTTAATGAGCAGCACCAAAGTCATCCGGTTTGTATCAGCAGCAGTAGTTAAAATTAGTCAGAATGTTAGGTTGTATCTGAAAATAGCAATTAAAATTATTTGCATAATAAGTAGTGCTAAATTCCCAGGGTTTATGCCATTAATTTACAATTTAAATTATTAAATATCCCTAAGAAGGATCCATGACGCGTTCATTAGAACACTGGAATGGCATAAGAGGTTATTAATCATCGGAGAGGAGCAGACAAGGGCATATAGGAAGTTACGAACCAGACGACAAGATTATACAGGGTGTTCCAGTCGATCCCTCGAAACATACTCTGAACCCAGTTCGTGTTGCTGTCTAATGACCTTTATGTCTGCATAGCAGTATGCATCGACTCTTGTTAAATGTTTAGTAAAATTCTATAAACCTTGATAAGCAAAACAGTACAGAAAAAAATGTGCCTTGGTTTCGGTGAGAAATTATGGAGAGAATTATTATCAAGAATTCTGAGAAATATTATGCTGTTTTTAGCTAGTATTTGAATTTCTTTTTATTACATTTCATGACTGAACCCCTGGTCATGTTGTTTAGATCAATATGATTTACTTCAGATTTGTCACACGTATATTGGTATCACCTAAAAGAGTTTTTTTATTCCTTTTGTTTTTTTATACATTGCTTTACCATTATGGGTTTGTAAACGTTTAGAAAGGTTCCTAGCTTCTTTTTAAATGGACCATACATAGAATATTAACACATACAATCAAAACCCATTTAAAAATGAGGTTCCCATTCAGCTCATCATAAATTTACAGACTAATCCACTAATTCGGTATTACCACCACCTCTTTGTCATGCTATTATATATTGGGCTATATCACCTCCTCCTTACGGTTCCGCCAAGCTAAACTTTTCTTACGTTTACATCTAAAATATCCATACGTAGTGGACCATTAGAAATGGCAGACAAAGATTTGACCAATATTCTAGTGAGGGTTATGATATTTTAACTGAAGAGGTGAAGTTAAAAAATATATTTAACAACTGTAATTTTAAACAGAGCAGACCTACCTTTAATGAATAGCCTACTAAACGTTAATTCTCTCACATACATCCATCATTTTCTAATTCCTCGTTTCCCTAAATTAAACGCCAAAATTGCTGTTCTCACAGCCTGCTGAATTAGTTCCATTGCCCACTGTGAAAATAAATCTTAATTACACGTTTTCTATTATTATTACTATTATTGTTACTATTATTATTACTATTATTGTTACTATTATTATTATTATTATTATTATTATTATTATTATTATTATTATTATTATTATTATTATTATTATTATTATTAACTGTAGCGATACAAGCAGAAGTAATTAACAATTCGCATTAGCAGTTTATTTTTTATTTAATTTTTTTTCGGTTTGCTGCCGATATATTTTTAAAAAAAATGTACAGCATGTTAAAAAGGGAAAGCCATTTTACATAATATAGATGCTAATAAAGCAATTAAGAAGAGGAAGAAGAAGAAAAAGAAAATTGGCGTTAACTGTAAGGCACTGAGTGAAGTGCTGGCAACACATAATTGTGTATTCCTCTCAAGCCACACAAGATAAGTAAGTGTGTTTGATCAGCCGCTAGCAATTATAGAAGCTGTCATTGCAGCATGATTTCAAAACCCAAAAGAAAGAAAGAAAGAGAAACCTACTACCTATATTAAAAAGAAGAGAAAGAAGTGTTTTCGACATAGAAACAGGAAACTTGTTATATAAGCTAGCTTTAGCAGCAACTCTTTGTAGTTCTGATCAGGTAAATGGACAAAAACTCATTTTCCTGTTGACAAAGAGCAGCTCTTTATGGCATTTCAATTAAACAAACTCAACACTCACGCTCTCCCAGAACTTAATTTACAAAATTGTTAAGGTTATGTTTGTTATGAGTTTGCTTCAAAATTAATTTGGCTGTGTTACTCTCACAGTTTATCACTATCGTTATTATAATCTCTGTGTGTGTACTTATTAGGCACTTTTCAATCTGAAATATATCAAGAAAAATAAGATGAATTGAACATATAAAACTGAGCTGAGATAAAATGAAGGAAAGTTTTCTCACATGATTTAACAACCCTGTCGATTTTATTGGATTATTACATTAACTTAAATTTATTTCATCAAAAATGAATATAAATAAATTTACATTTCTCTAAAGGGTGAAGCTCCCTAACCTCTAAAATGAAATGCTAAGGGTTTAAGGGCTCTGGAATAGATTTAAATTCTGGTTGCACCATTAACTAGTGAATGAAAGGTAACTTGATTTATTTATATATAATGTCCTGGAAATAACGCTTATAAAAATAAGGTAAAGGTCATTTAAAGTTGTGTACAAGTGGTAAAACACATTTCAATTTTATCTCCAAGTGCACTTCCCTGCTATTATATTGTTTCTATGATAGCTATTATTTTCGTACATAAAAGTTAAGTTTGTACTGTGAAAAGATTATTTCTCGAATATATTTAACCTGTCGAGATAACAAATAATCCACTTTTTTTTATATACAACGACCAATATATTCTGAATAACATGTTATTCTTACATTTATGCCACCTTTAACATTTATGTCTATTCCTTTCGAACAATTGCTAATCGGCAATGGTTGCGCAAATTTTGGTTTGTTTACATTATTCTTTGTTCACATTAAATTCACATACACATTAACATTCTCACTCATACTTAACAGGAAGCAACCTTGATTAAAGAAAAATGCTCATCCTCCAGCCGGGAATCGAACCCGGTACCTCTAGATTTGAAAGCTAACATTCTAACCTTCCTAAACTTGGTATACATGTAATTAAGTACATTCACTGAAATAATCTGTAATCAGATCTGTATAATATTTCACCAAGTGTCTGTGAAGTGAAATGAAAATGCATGTAGTTTGATTGGCAAGTTTTGGGACATTGTTTGACAGAAAGTTATCATTTACCCTTCTGGCCTCTGTTAAGCTTTGTACCTATTAATACTTCTAGTGCTGTTTTTGTTGTAAAAACATCACGTAGCCACAATTATTCGCTAAAACAGTTATTTAGAGTTATTTAGCAAAAATATCCAATCTACCTAAACAAAAAAAGCTTCATTGCAGTCTATACCCGCATCTATTTTTAGCTATACAGGAAGGCAAATGCTAATAATGCTGCATTAATGATTGCCATTAATTTTCATGTTTAACAGCTGTCGAGTCTGTTCATTAAAAGAGTTGTCAATCAGCAGGGACACTTTAGTAACGATGCAAGTTATGTTTTATACAACTGGATTGAGATATCAGACACACACATACACACTCCATAAAATACTGTTCCTTCCGCTCCGGTTTCCCCCTTTTTTCCTTTTCTTCTCCGTTGCTTTCTTTTTTTAACCAATACGGCAGACAGCGCATCCGGGCTCAAAATCGTCTTTTCTGTGAACGACATATGGATAGAGACTATACAGTTCGCCTGCCTTGTGCTTGTAAGTTTGTCTTCTCCACACAATTGTTTATTAGAAAGACTGTATAAATATAATACTTGCTCATAATTCTTTTCAGAAAAATAAATTCAAAACCCACGAGGTCGTTAAGTCACGGAGTCATGAACGGAACATTTGAAATTCAATTCGAATCGAACCATCCTCCCTAAATGAGAGGTTTTCTAGGTTTTTCTGGTGATAAGTGAAAAATTCCAAAAAGTACTCAAAATTTAAGCTTAACATATTTCTTCTCAAATTTTCTTTACCAATTTTCATTTAATTCCATGCATTAGCGGTATCCGCTGTGTTGCCATACGTAGTAAGACCATAATAAATATGTGTGTTGCAGTCACATGACTTTCTCTACCCACTCTTGCACAATTTCTTCTTATGAACACTTATTCTCCAATAAATATTTGTATAAATTGTCTCTTTGCTCATGACTTTATTCGTACAGGTGGTTTATGGAATACAGTAGTCTTTAAGCGATTGTCAAATTTTTTAAGATGGCGCCTTATAATCGCTTTGAAATTCCGTTCTCTTTGCAGGCGGAGAGAGAGACACAAGTATTTTAAAATGCAGACCAATGAAAGGAGGATCTCAAAGATGGTTAACTGAGAAAAGCTAAGTATTTGACATAAACTGAGTTTTTTTTATGGCCACTAATTATAAAACAAACGATGTTTTAAGCATTTAAAAATATGTAAGACATTACTTTTATGACTTTTGTCATTTAAAGAAAAATAAGGGAATAAAACAGAAAAAAAATTGCTTATTCTTTATAATGTATAGGGATGCAAGTACAGTACTGTAGTTATGAGTTATTGTTTAACCTGAAAGCTCCACCATAAAAGAAATATTCCCCTTTCCTGAAAAAAATGGGGAAAAAATAAACCGAAAAAGTAGATTATTACTTGGAAGTATATTCAAATGTTTCTGTAATTCTATTATAGTGCCACTTCAAGGGGGTATTTTCGCTCTTGTACTGCAGAAATGCTGATAGTCTCGTTTTTATTAAGGATGCCTCAAAATACTTATTTCAATTGTAATCTCTAATCAAATTTTGAATGGGATACAATACTTCCTTGTCTCTGCTATAGCTGTGTAACAGAGGAAGTTAAAACGAATTTATTCACCAAGAATGGAGCTTTCCAACAAAGGGCATCTCGACAAACCACAATTCACTAGAGGAAAATATTTTCCTATGAAAGGTGATAACCCAAGGATTATAAATATAAAATGAATAACAGTCTAAAGCAAGAGAGAAGAGAGTTCTACAATAAGAAACCATTCAGGAGTCATCATCATAATTCCTCAAAGGTTATCTTTGTTTAATATCTTTGCAAGGTTGGCTGTCATAAGAAAAAAATTTCCTCCTCGGAATTTTCCACTATTATGTCTTACATGGTCATTTCTGTCGAGTTGATCTTTCGCTTCCTGACAAACACTGTCGATCCTCAATGACGTCTTTTGTCTTCTACTTTTACTCATAGTTCATTTGTTCAAAACGTTCTCCTCGTAATTGTTACATTTTAACAATGCATTACCAAGCTTTTTCTAGATTTACTCTTAATATTATTTTTTAACTTCGTAAATTTTCGTTCTAAATCACAAAATACTTTTAATTATGCAGACAGCTTTGAACGAAAGAATGTGTACTTCTTTTAACCTCATTTAAACAAATGAAAGTATCTCAAGTGTTGCATTCAGATGACTTTAACCTTCTTGTTAATATTGCTAAACCTTCTTCACAAGTATATATGGTATATACACAAGTGCCCCAAAGTGCCAACGCCTAGTACGTACTGAAGACAGCGCTCCAATCCCATTCCGAAAGAATGTGTAGGCTTAGCTGAATTTTAAATATTTTAAGAGAAACTGAATAGTTTTAAGTGTTATAAATTATAATTTACTTACAGGAAGGTCAAATTACGGATATACGTAAAACACTTACGTTCACACGTTCTTCTCTATCCATTTTTATACAAATTATTCTTGAAAAAGTTTATTATTCTATCGGCTTCAGTTTAATCGAGATAAACATGCATAAATAGTTTTACTGTATGCTTCTTTGCAAGTACAAGGGCAATATTCTAAGCTTAAGCGATACTTAAAGTATTCTTCAGGTGGATCTTATGCGGCTTTGAAAGAAAAAAAAAGGAGTATCGACTTAGTAGTTGTACAAATCATAAAGTTTTTGACTATTCAAAACAAAAACTTTGATCTTAAATTATAATATCTTAAACATTGGAAACATTTGAGGAGAGTTCTGTAAAATAAGGTTTAAAAGTCAAATTGTAATTTTATTATAATGCGCAATAGTATCTATTTATTTAGACGTCCAACATTAAAAATGATACAAAACTGAAACGTCAATACATATTTAAAAGAAATTAAAAAAAAAAAAGACGGTTCTAACTATATATCAGTTTTTTTTCTTTTTTTTTTTTTTTTTTTTTTTTCATCAATGCATTTAGTTAATATAAAAAATTGATATGATATTCACATCGACAGATGTTTTAGAATTATAATGGTTACCACCTGAAGTAATTTTATATATAAAAGCTCAGAAAAAAATGTCTGATGGGCAGTGAGATAGAGGTTACCTTACCAAATGGAGGCATGACGTATTATGTGGGTAGTTTAATACGCTCGCCGCAGATCTAAGCAACAACCACAAACTTGGAAAAACAAAGAAACATTTCAGTTGTAAACTTCCTGTACAAATGGAAACCCATATAATGCTCACCGTGGGAGGTAAATTACCAACTGCTCTAATGTGGCATGTAACACTGAGCTTTAAGCCTTTGTTGTGTTTTTTATCACAGCACATTAACCATTCGTTAAGCAACAAGAAATATGTGCGATAATGTGGAAGTACGGCTTTCTTCTTCGGTATGTAGTGGATAGTCTAGATTCAAGAATGAGAGTAGTTTAAATTGAAAACGATAGTTAATTTAAAAAAAAAAAATGTTTTCTGTGAAACGACTCAACATAAGATTAAGTTAGAGGATTAAAAGTTGAATAATATATCATTTTAAACAATCGATGTTGGGTTTTAGAAATCTGAAGCTTTAAAAGCTTCTATAATATACTGCGCGAGAGAGAGAAAGGAAAAAAAAAAGAGAAAAAGTGGGGGAGGTGCAGAATAAAGCATGAGTAAATACTAGATATCGAATATTAAGCCACCAAAGCCGATAAACGAGTCAAAAATGAAGCAAAAATAAACTAGAGCATAAAAATGGTGCTAATGGTGTTCCCCTGAACACTCGATCTCTTTAAATACTATTACAGTAAATAATAGAGACCATCTGAATTGAGTAAATTGTGTTATTTCTAGGAGCTATAGCTATTTATTTCACGTCACATTTTACTAATGGTTGCACGTACGTTTTGATATAGGTCAAAACCGAAATTAAAAGGTATGTCACAGTGAAAGAATAAGAAAAATGACTAAGCAAGTTGGATTTTACTAAACAGATATTTATATAAAAAAACCAAAAATCAAAAAGTTGGAATGCTCTATGACTTCGTATACATTTATATTCCAAAACACTTCAAATACAGGCGTTCAAATAAACACTCATACGAGAATTATCTAGAGAAGTCCCATTTTCCTTCAAATTCTTTAATAATAATCATCAGGTATAGGAATTCTAAAGCAGTTGCCTTCATGTTAGCTACATTAAAACTATGATCAATATAAAGTATATAATAACAGCATAAGTCACTAAACGTGCTTTCATGAGTGGTCTGTATACGCCAAATGATGGGAATAGATCTATGACGTCACAGAGCGAGCAAGGTGGCGCCGCGGTAGTGTGTACGACAGGGGAAGACAACTTCGAGCCGTGTGACGTATTTAAACGAAGAGCCAGCTTGTACGTTCATGTGACGTCAGGCGAGAGCAGTGTATTGCTATGCTGCCTAGATCAGCGGCGCTACTTGCACGAAACTGAGTGAATATGAAAAATGTTATTTGAGCATGTTTGCAGCAATCCCCGTATTCATTGGATGTTAACAATGTTTCTAGCAGGTAGCAAATTGAATTGATAAATTTACAGTGCAACGATTTGCTGAAGGATTTGCACAAGGAAGACATGGCTGATTTTTATAAGAATGTTCCTCAAACCAGATTTCTGAGGTTGTATGCCCTTGTTGCACGGATATTATGTTTGTTTGGTTCTACGTATGTGTGCGAACAATTCTTTTCTGTTATGAAACTTTCCAAGTCAAAATGCCGAACCATATTGTCAGGTCACAATCTAACATGCAGTCTTCGGTTACAAATGTGCCGTACATTACGCCCTAACATTGACAAACTAGTTAAAGTAAAGCGAAACGGCAAATATCGGAAAATGTCCACATAATTGTTCTGTATAGCTCTCCTCTAGCTCAGGCAAAATAATTATAATTTATGTTCTATTTGCGTTATAACATGACTGTTCACATAAACTAAAATATATGCATAAAGCCGAATTGTAATTATTTATAATCTGTGACTATTCTGTAATTGAAACAGTCAGTATTAAAATTACGATGTCCCGCTGGCCATTTCCTCTTCCCCGCTGTGACGTCACACGTTCAACTGGCCTTTTGTGAGAGCATGCTAGCCGAATGAACTGACGTCACAGAAACGATACCTGTCTTCCCCTGGTGTACGATTTGCATTTGGAAGGTTCGAGACTCTGGGACCACTCACTCTGATTCATGGGTTTTTTGTGATTTCCCCGGATCGATTGCCATATGCTGGGATGGTTCCTCTTCTACCACGACTTTAATTTATTTTCTGCCCCATCATTTCCTTTATTGTAATTTGTTCAAGGTATTCGGCAAATTGCAGCTGGAAGATAGATGGGGGCTCTGTAAAGATTCCTGCCTAGTAAAGAAACGTTAGGGACCCCGTCCATATTTGCGCCTGGGTCTGTCACTCATCCCTCCCTCCCAAGGGCCATGGTAGCAGCAGGAAGGAGGTGCGTTTCTCTGTCCCGGTTCCAAGGGCACATCCCTTTAGCTTTACCTTTATGAGGTGACAGTGTGTATATGTTCAACATAATTTCCTATCGTCCTGGCTTCAACGCTTGAAACTTCGTACGCTTGCTGATCATCATCAAGACATTTGAAAATTAATGACAGTGCCAATCGTGCTGATGCACTAAAAATTACATCCGCGGAAATTACAACTGGGAGGTCTGCAAAACAGGCTATGCAAGCAGCTGCTTGAAACTCCGTTATCTAATATGTCTTCTACCTGCATCAATTTATTTTAATGGCGAACAGAAATCGCAAAAAGTGCGACATATGTCATTATTTACTTACTTTGTTTTGAGAGTGTAAGGGACCTGATACTGAGAAAGAAATTGTCCCAAATCCACGCTTCTAAACGGGCGCTTTTAAATGTCTCTTTTAGTTGTCAACGGCATGTTAAACAGCCAACTCTAACTTTCTTGTTGTTGTAGTGTTTAACGCCCGCTTTTACTACTACGGCACCGCAGGCGGTGACACTGATGATACATGAAGATGGAGCACCGGTGGAATGAGATGGCGGGGGAAACCGGAGTACCCGGAGAAAACCCGCCCTGACGCCGCTTCGTCCACCACGAATACCACATGCAGGTCCCTGGGATCGAACCCGGGCCGCCTAGGTGGTAGGCGAGCGCGCTAACCGCTCGGCCACGGCGCCGCCGTCTCTAACTTTCTTTATAGTAGCATATAGGATTGATATCTTTGTGCAAATAGAGAAACGGCTATGTGATGGCTTTAATACTGATATGGCCAAGATATTAAAAAACAAAAAAAAAAACGAATAAGGTATTCCTGTCTGAGAAAAGTGTATTATTTGAAACGTCAAATAACAAGAAGTATCGCGGAAATGGTTAACTCACAAAAAAAAGTATTTTATTTTGTGCTTTAGCAAGATCTATGGTCGTCTCCTCAGCGCGGTGACAGGGCTAGTGCTTGCCAAGCGGGAGACCCAGGATTTGTTCCTGGCACCGGCGTGGGGTTTTTTTCCCCACTGGGAGATCTAATCCGGAGTGCACTCAGCCTCTTTAGGTCCCTGAGAGGACAATTGAGGAGCTACTTGTTTAAGTAGCGACCCGCACAACCGGCCGAGAGGAACCGCGGCGCTCACCACGTCCCATTCTCTGGTACTGCACCCCACTTATGACCCCTGTGTTGGGCAGAGGTGGGAGTCGGATTGGCTGGGCGGTATGCCTTGACCTGATAAAGTCTGTTGCGCCGCGGGGTTAATTAAATTTTTCACGAAAATTTGAGCCTTAAAAGGCTCTCAGTTTGTCTTCCGAAGCCCAGCATCAAGAATTCTGCGCGCCAAGACACGGAATAAGGTCATGGGTATTTCCTTTCCTTTAAGCACATAATTTATGTCAAATAGCTTTTTCTTTCTTTCTTTCTTTTTTTTTTTTTTTTTTCCGCTTTAACCTAAATTAGATATTCTTTGTTATGCCCTTGAATTTTAAAACACTTCCACTTCTGTCAAATGATATATCTAGTTATTCACTTTCTATCTAGCTCTCGTTTGCCTTATCCTACTCTATCTTTCTTATCTGTACCTAATTAAATTACTCTCGATTAACATGCAGTAGATAAAACAGCAAGCGTTTGTGTATACCTATATATAGATTCTAAAAGAGTAGAAAAGTCATGCAAATGCAAGAGTTTTTCATGTGTGTCTCACTGCTGTCGGTGTTTTATCATCTAATGCAGGAAAGCAATCTTGGTTAAAAGTGTTAACCACGTCAATCGATCGTGATAAATGCGAAGTGTGTAATCCGAAGGTACTTTCCCACGTTCTGTTAGACTACATATTTACCAAGGATGTTTATTAGATGCCGTGTACCTTGGCTGTCAATAGTTGTCACATAAAACACTTCCATGGATAACTTCTTAAGCTTGTGCCTCTAGGCGAGGTGAAATTTTGTTCAGGTACTAATTGGTAGAAGAAATTCCATTGATTTTTATCAGCTGCCTTTCGTTTAAATAAATGAGATCAAAAGTTAGGCAGCCTACTTTCGACATTAGTTGTTGAACCCGAAATGCCTGAGGATTGCATTTATATGAAGTTTAAATTAGATAAGAAAAGATTTTTAAAAAAGTCTCTCAGATAAGTGCCTGTTTTACAAAATTCACAGCGAATTGATATATTTATAATCACAATATTCCATTGTCAAGTTTTAAATGAATTGAACTTCATTAAATATCTAATCATAGAATAGTTGCTGTGCAATTACTCTTATATGAATTTATAAATGACCTATTATAGAATGAAGAATCTTGATCAAATATGTTTAAATGCCGGTAAGACAAGTTTCACAAAAGGTGGTCCCTCAGGTCAGTTGGTACAGCACCTGCTTGTTCGCAAGGGGTCCCGTTCGGTTCCCGGCTGCAAGTGGGAATTTTTCTCTAGCAAGATTCTTCCCTATTTTTGCTAGTAGGAATAGAAATCTGATGTGTTCCACTAACCAGTCTTACAAACTCTTATTCCTATATCTTCTTCATGTTAGTTGAGATAAACATTTGCAGAAATTATATTATTGCTCGTTTTCTTGCACGTGTAACGGGAATATGGAAATGCAGTAGGCTTTGAGCGATAGTCAAATCTTTTAAACCTTTTGAATTCCGTTCTCTTTCCACGATTCACATTTTAAAAAATGAACAGCGATACTCCATTTGACAGAAGCATAAGTTTTCCAAAGCTTACACAAACGAGTGATATCTCCAAAATGGTTCACATAAATTGTGTGTTTTAGCAAGATCTACATTTTTTGTATACTAAGATTTTGTCTATCTCTTACGGTTTACGAGTTATTCAAAAGTCATCAACAGTAAACATGACTACATAGGCTATTGCCAGAAAATTCAAAATATACATTTCATGTGTCATAAAAATATCTTAAGCATATGTCATCTTAATCAAAATCCTTAGAGCCATTTTCAAGAAAATTAAAATTTTGGAAAAATTTTCCATGTAAAGGCTAGTTTAGGGTAGAGGAATTTTCTTCAAAATGTACGTGTTAAATGCTTTAAAGACATTAAACTTAAATACTCGTTTTTGAGTTATGCTGTCCACTGACTGACACACATACACACAGAACATTTGCTAAAAATGCCTTTTTTGTATTCAGGGGGCCTCAAAACATATTTCCGGTGAAATCTCGATATCGAATTTTTGGGTGGAATACAATACTTCCTCTACTTTTCTATAAATAGTAGAGAAAGTAAACGTTTGTGTGTGTGTTTGTGTGTGTGTGTGTGTGTGTGTGTGTGTGTGTGTGTGTGTGTGTGTGTGTGTGTGTGTGTGTGTGTGTGTGTGTACGCGCGCGCATAACCTAAACTGTGTATAGGAGCTAAGCGGGCCTTAAAACATATTTGTGATGAAATTTAGACGTCGAATGTTCAGGACACAATAGCTACATACAGGTTATACAACAAAGGGGGACACCCCGTGCACTGCAACCTACATAGAAGTGAAGAAAGCAAAACAGGCTACTACTAGACAGATGTGCGGAAGTCACCAAGAAAAAGCACGAAAATCTTAGCGCAGAAGCGAGCGGCCAACGGGAAACGAACCACGGACTTCCAGAATGCGAGTCTCTCAGGCTACCGTGGAGCCTATGGCACTGTTGATTTCTGGTAGAGCTGAGATATTTTATTATCTCTTTTCCTACAAAAATAAATCAATTAAGTAGTTTTCGTTTTGTTTATTGTCCTATAACCATTTAGCTGTCCAGTTGCAAGGAATTTTTATATTAAACACATCTCTCTCTCTCTCTCTCTCTCTGATTACGTTGCATGTTTTATTACCTTGCCGACCGTAAATAATGCTTCTACAGTGGCATAAAAGAACACCATCACCACAACAAATGTAAACAGACCTGTTATTTGATAGCAGTAAGCTTTAAATAACTATATTTTCTGTCCAAGAGATTTTATGTCTCAATTATGACAAATCGTTGCCAGATATTGTCAGAAGCAATTACACTTGTTAGTTATTTATTAACCAGGAGAGCTGGTAGTGGTTCAATTAAATAAAGTAGCCTTGGTTTTAAATCTAATCACATCGATTTTTCACCGAAATATGTGTGGGTGATTTGATTCAGAAACTACTGTGTTACGTACCGTGGTGCACATGTAATACTATGCCTCCCCCCTACCCCCCGCTGCGTCAGAACCCGACCCTAGTGCCCCAGGGGTTCCGTAATGCTCCAGTTACACCGTTCATTAGAGAAAGGTTCCTGGCATAACTAGACCAGTCGATGTCGTTGGTATATGTTCTACAAAACATGTCCGCTAATAGCAGTACACACACACACACACACACACACACACACACACACACACACACACACACACCCACACACACACCCACACACACACACACACACACACACACACAACCGCGTTGTTATGTATAGCCAGTACCATTCTGGCAAACCTACTTATCACACAACTGTTAAAAGTTTGAGAGGATTTAACATAGGTTTACCAAGGTTTTAAACGTCTGATATATGCACTAACATATTTTCTATTCACTCCTCTACAGCTGTTCAAGCAGTTCTATCTACTTCATATCAATCGAAATAGAACATTTACATAAATGTTTTAATTGCATGCAAAGAAAAGAGCACAATCTACCAGGAATAAGAGAATACAGTAGGCTGAGTCATGGTCAACTCCTAAAAGCTGCTGGCTATATTTTAACTTTGAGTTCCATTTTCTTTGCGTGGCCAAAATAGCACTCACATGACTTTTTCTACTCTTGTACTAACCATTCTTACAAACTCTTATTCCTATATCTTCTTCATGTTAGTTGAGATAAACATTTGCAGAAATTATGTTATTGCTCGTTTTCTTGCACGTGTAACGGGGACATGGGAATACAGTAGGCTTTGAGCGATAGTCATATCTTCTAAAGCTTTCAAATTCCTTTCTCTTGAACGAATGAATAGCTATGTTCTATTTCACAGAAGTATAAGTTCTCTAAAACTGTACACGAGAAATATCTCCGAAATGCTTCGCTCTGCAAAAAATTTATTTAGACAAATTGTGTGTTTTAGCAAGGTCTACAGTTTCGTATAGTAAGATTTGGTCTATCTCTTACGGTTTACCAGTTATGCAAAAGTCATCCAGGGTAAACAGGATTTCATAGGCTATAGCTAGAAAATTCAAGATATACATTTCATTTGTCATAAAAATATCTCAAGCATATGGCATTTTAATCAAAATTGTTAGTCATTTTCAAGAAAATCAATTTTTTTAACAATTTCCTATGTAAAGGGTAGTTAGGGTGGAGGAATTTTCTTCAAAATCTTCGTGTCGCATCCTTGAAAGATATTAAACTTAAATACCAACTTTGGTTTTTAACCGACTTTGGGGTTTTGAATTATGCTGTCCACAGATTGACAGACAGACACACACGGACCTTTTCTAAAAATATATTTTTGGGGGGGAATCAGGGTGCCTCAAAACATATTTTGGGTTAAATCTCAACATCGAATTTTTGGGTGGAATTCAATAGTTCCTCTCCTTTACGTAGTAAGAAAAAAAAGAACAAAAGAATTAAAAACTTAGTATTTGAAAATTGAAACCTATAACCTCATAAATAGTGAGCGAACTTTCATACAGGGAACGAAAGGTTGCAGAGTATGCATTATAGGAATTGGGAGGGGTCAGTCTGTCACACGGACACAACACAAGGAGGCCAGATACAGTCGACGCTTGAACGTTGTAGATAAAGTTGTTGCCTAACTTACATTAAATACTGTCACCATTTACAGAAAATATTAACTCCCAAATTCTTGTACAAGTTCAGCAATACGTGATTATTTTGAATTTTGTGCTAGAGGCATTTTATTCTGTGTGGAATAGTGAGAAACACGTGCAATGACGTCACGATCTGTCCATGTGGCAGGCAAGTTGTGATTGTCTCATTTCGCGGTATAAGGTTTGGAAGCCTAGTCATAAATGATACTTAAATACTTTTAAATTTACAACTCACAACTGTTTTCCTCTCGTAACCTTGACTCACCCCTTTCCCTGTCTTTCTTCGTTTTCTCTATCTCTCAACGTTAATTCTGAGGATACAATCACTCAACACTCTTAACGCTTCGCTGTCTTCCTTCACAACCCGACAACACACGCAACTGACACACGCACGCACACACACACAGACACACACACACACTCAAACTAAGAAGTGACTGAGTCCTGTCTATAACTCACTCCAGTTGCCTCGCCTCTCTATATAGCGGGAATAATGTAAGATGGCCCTTTCTCGAACTTCTAGAAATACGAATTTCTCGAATGATCTAGAAAATCCCTTTTGGTTCTGCCGCTCTGATTGTTGTCACATGTTTATAACAGTCACAATGTAAGTCTTAAAACATATGTTTATGGAGATCTTGGTAGTAATAATGTATAACTTATTGTAAGTCGTATAAGGAATCTAAACTTGTCGATTGTAATCGCTCTAGCTAAAAAAGATTACAATGTTCAAGCCTTTTGACCTTGACTCAATTTTATTAGTTTTCCAGTAGAGTCTCGGAATACTTCGCTTTTAGGACGAAGAGTAATGGCCTAGAAAGTAAACATGATATCTATTAGCTCACTAATAACAAGGTGAGACGTCACGGGCAGGAGAATATACCATTAAAAGAGCAAACAGCATCAGAATTTGTGACCAGCCTGCCAGCCAATTAATTAGTATATTCTAAAGGCGCAGTTTATTATGGGAAGCAATCACGGCTATTTGTAAGACAGTAATGTTTTATGCACGGCTATCACGGAAGGTTCCAAGCGTCATTTGTTGTTCGCCATATTAAC
The DNA here is from genome assembly GCA_030765045.1 of Tenodera sinensis. Taxonomy (NCBI): domain Eukaryota; kingdom Metazoa; phylum Arthropoda; class Insecta; order Mantodea; family Mantidae; genus Tenodera; species Tenodera sinensis. The sequence goes on along the minus strand of CM060968.1, from coordinate 104,958,107 downwards.
AGCGCAATAATGGTAGTGTTGTGTTAGTGCTGTTCAGCTGATAGAGTGGGAGAGGAGGAAAATCCATTATCTCCCCCACCCCACTATATGCAGCGTGCCGGCATGTGAAGCAAAACTTGACTTATAGCTTTCGATTCTCCAAGGTAAGTATTATGGTAATTGAAATATAACAGAAGGATAATTATATTTGTTAATCGCTATGAGGATCATACGATTTACCCTAAGTAGCACCGTTTATGATTTAATTAAAGCTTTTAATGATAACGGCCATCTTGTTCAGCACGTTATTTAAGTGCAAATTGAATAAGGTTCAATAAGAGCTTATAAATACGAACTGCTGTTTTCTTTCTTTTGTTCTGCCCTTTTAATGACTAACTTTCAGCTCAAGTAGGAGAAACCTATCAAACATTTTCATTGAATGCTGAAGGTATGAAGACATTAACATTGCAGAATACTTTTAGGCGTCTTGTTGGGAATGAAAGAGATGTACAGTAGGCTAAATAGATCAACAGATTTGAAATTGCATGATCTTTGCTTCACAGTGAGGGGAAAAATCTGATGTGGTGCACTCACATGACTTTCTCTACTCTTTTACAAACCATTCTTACTAACCATTCTTACAAACCCTTATTCCTATATCTCCTTCGTGTTAGTTGAGATAAACATTTGAAAAAATTATATTATTGCTTATTTCCTTGTATGTGCAAGAGGAATATGGGCTTTTGGCGACAGTCAAATCTTTTAAAGCTCTCAAATTCCGTTCTCTTTGCGCAGTTAACATAGACAAAAATGAATAACAATGTTCCATTTGACGAAGTATAAGTTCTCCAAAACTCAAACAAATAACAAGGCATATTTCCGAAATGTATTTAGACAAATTGTGTGCTTTAGCAAGATATACTGCAGTAAAATTGTGTCTGCCTCTTAAGGTTTGCGAGTTATTCAACTTATCCAGAGTAAATACGAATAGAGGCTATAGCCAGAAAATTTAAGATTGTCATAAACATATCTCAAACATATGGCATTTTAATAAAAATAATTACAGTTGTTTTCAAGGAAATCAAAATTTTCGAAAAAATTTCCATGTAAAGGATAGCTTAGGGTGAAGCAATTTTCTTCAAAGTCTTCGTGTCGTATCCTTGAATTACATTAAACTTAAATACCAACTTTGATTTTTAACCGACTTTTCGTTTTTGAGTTATGGTATCCACAGACTGACACATAGACGTACAAGCACGCACGTACCTCTTTCTAAAAATGCTTTTGTTTTTGATTCAGGGGTATTAAAATATAACATATTTATATTTCCGGTGAAATCTCGACATCGAATTTTTGGCTGGAATACATTACTTCCTCTACTTTAGTATACGTAGTAGAGAAAGTAAAAATCAGTCCCCCCGATTAGCGAATTGCCACCTGAAAATAGAATAGTTTGTAGTAATACTACGAGACTGTTTCATATTATGAAAATTTGAGAGCGCAAAGGGTGAGAAAAGTTGTCCTAAATATGAAAACCTCGTTTAGTATTTGTATAGAATATTCTGCGAAGTAATTAATGATACATTTATTTCATACTATTTAATATTAATAGTGATTTAAACGTAAACAACTTTAAGTAATGATCATTTGATTTCTTAATACTTACAGCCTAATGATATACCTGGTGTTTCCGCTGTGAATTTGTAACCTCTTTCGTTGCACATCTGAAACTGATTCCATGCTCTATTCCGAATTTCCTGACGTCATCTCTTCATTTAAAATGTATATAGCCTCACTAGAATATCTGCCAAATCTTTTGTCTGTCATTTTTAAATGGGCTGCAAATTGTTTTTACTGCGCATGCCTACTTCAGATGTTTAGGTTGACGGAACCTCAAGGAGGAGGTGATATAACCAAAGCGACAATATCACGACGAAGAGGTGATAATCCGGAATGTGTAGAGTAGACATTTGAAAATTTAGATCAGGAAGTAAAAATATCACAAATGTCCTTGACATAAATTGAGTACTTAAACGAGGACTACATTTCTTTTATAGAATTTTTAGGTTCAGTGCAAAACCTCTACTTACTATACGTAACTATCTGGTAGAGAAAGTAATAATGAGTAACACACATCAGAGCTTGCGCAAAGTAAAATGCGTTACTCCACTGTTATTTCACGTGGAAAGCGTGTGACCTTTAATGTTTGCTGTTTTGTTTATCCTGACGTAGCGGCGTGGTATATTGGCTTGTAGCAAAATGCTGGGACAAGTGAAAATGTTATCGACACGCAACATCTGACTTACTTTCGATATCTCTATGTTCACTAAATGTTAACCTTAGCCAAATACGTGGTCGATAGCGTTCTTCTTTTATTTGTTTCACATATCGTGTAGTAACAAAGTGACTGAACCATTAATTTTTACTTTCTCTACTACGTATAGCAAGTAGAGGAAGTATTGTATTCCACCCAAAAATTCGATGTCGATATTTCACCGGAAATATGTTTTGAGGTCCCCTGAATCCAAAAATAGGTCTTTGTGTGTCTGTGAACAGCATAACTCAACACGAAGAAGATATAATTTGTAACAATGGCTCGTACAAGAGTAGAGAAAGTCATGTGAGTGCAACACATCAGATTGTTTTTCCTGATAATAGCAGCTCTTTATTTATATATTTGTATTTTCTTGGTCTTTCATATGATTTTATCACAGTGCAATAAGGGAAGGTTCCTCTGAAATAATGACAAAATCTCCAAAAAGTATCTTTTCTGTTATTAGACCAATTTTCTAAAGCTTGCAGACTACATACATGTGGTTTTCATTGCTTTTTCCTCGCAGGTTGTGTATGACTAATATTTAGGTAGATACAGAATTTTAAAATGTTTTAAAATTGCACTAACCGATTGTGTTAAGTCTGTAATTACTTTAGTCGATTTGGAATACACTAACACTAAGAAAAAGGCGAAGACAGGTACCAAATAGGTTTTATTATATAACTGAAGTAATAATTCCACAAGTTATATAAGGGGTTTAGTTTCCTTCCCCAGGCTAAAGTCGACGCACGCACTTCTTTATTGTAATATCCTTCTATTGGAGAGACAAAAAAAAGAAAAGAAACATGAACCGTTGTAACTTGGTTTATAAGGCTAAGCATTTACTTTGAATTTGCTCTGAAGAACAATGGCGATCTTGTTTCCTTGAATCTCTCTGATTATTCATGAAATCAGCGCATGTTTAATTTAAGAATTCGGGTAAAACATGACCAACTCTTTGTGACTTTACCTCGAAACAACATTTAAATTCTGCTTATGACATTTTCATGTTTCTAGTCGTGGTTTTGATGTCTGCCAAGACACTAGCGGTTTGTCGTGACAGCATTCCTTCGTTTAATGAATAATAGAAGCATTTTTATTGCACCCTAACCATCCACCTGTACATGCAATATGCACGACTGGATCTGCATCAATAAAACGTAGCTGGTCTTCCCCTCTAAAGGTTCCTGTTCACCGGATTTGAACAGCTGTACATTTGTGTTTAGGGCAAAAGGGGTATAACACCCACTTTATAGCAAGAAATTCGAGGTGATAGATCATATAAAAATGTTGATTAATCTATGCAGCTGGTGGAATACTAAACTTCCAGCTCCAGGGAGGAAAAAACAACAAAATTGAACATTGTTTCCGTTTAAGAAACATATGTGAAGTACTGACAGCCAGCCAGCCATGGCTTCGAACCTTTTCATTTCTGAATTTTCCCAAAGGGTTCGTAGAGCACGATACTCTGGTTTTGTGCAATTAGTAATTGCAGTTTTGATTATTTATTCACTCAGATGGTTTGTATAAATGTGAAAATGGAAACAAATTGTGTTACATTGACATAAATTTATATAAACACTCTTTCCAGCCGTTGCTAAAAAAGCTAGTTTTTCATCTGCTTCAAGGGAATACGTTAAAAGCATTTCTACACTTGTCTTGTTTCCCTAGAATATTAATTAAACATCATAAATTATTAGCTGAAATAGCCAGCGCTGCCTGTGTTTTCGGACTTTCGGATGCACTTGTCCAATAGCCTTGTTTTTCTTTGGAGACATTTAAAAATATTACTCAAAACACTTAAATAATTAGTTAAAACGCCTAGGATGCTATGAAGAATAAAACATAAATTAAATAAATAAAAACACTGGGTAAACATTATGCAAAACCAATATTGAACAATCTCAACTACCACAGTAAGAAAAACTATGAGAGAAAGCCGCATGAATGGTAACGCGTTACATTTCTATTTCGATAATATAGAAAATTGGATGAATTGTTTGTACAAGAGTGACAACAAAAATACACGTAAGTGTATTAGGTAAAGGAAAGTGAGTTTAGAAAGTCATATGTAATACTACTATTTGTATTTCAGTCCTACAGAAAATTGTATGGAGAGCGAGTAGAAATGTGTTACATAAAAAAGAGTAGAGAAATTCGCATCAAATTAATACGATGCATTTGTATTTCAAACATATAGAAAATGATATTTGTTGTTTTTATAAGTGGGAGTAGAGAAATGAATATTGTTGTGTTTCGTAAAAGAGAAAGGTGAGTAGAGAAAACTGTGTGAATGTAAAATGTTTTATTTGTATTCCAATCATAGAAAATTGTATGTTAAAAGGCATGTGAATGTGTTGCGTAAAAGGAAAGTAAGGAGAGAAAACGATGTGAATGTATTATTTTGCATAGTAAAATGGATAGCATAAAAACTCTATGAAAAAAACATTTAGATTTGCCAATTTTCTTCGCATTCGGATTATATTGTAATATATATTGGTATTGTATATAATATTTATTGGTATTTACGCACTTCCTAAGCCGAGCAAGAATCAAATCTCAGATAGACAATGATTTCTAATCAAGGGTGATGCTATATCTGTAGATACAAAAGCTTTAAACCAATCACATATTTATCCACAATAGCTCCTCCTTTTAAACGCCTCACATTCAAATAAAACTTGTTCAGGTGTAGAAACGCTGTCCTCCAGTCCTGTGTTAGCAATACCACATTTCGTTACATCTGTTCCTTTCTCTTCCTGATTTTCATTAATTGCTTGTCAGTACCTTAAATTAGTATTATCTGTAGCAGCACCTGCTTCAGCTTCTGGCGTTTTATTTGTTTATTGCCCAAAATACTTATATAATTTCGGGGAAATTTTTGGCACGTCACCTGTGTTGGTACTCAACGGAGATCTTGACGTAAATATTCTCTCGTTTTGCTGCCCAGACAAGCTGAATTTTTTGCGTGTTCATCTCTGCTCAACAACAGATTTCTCTGCCCTTTTTGACCTCGGCTATTTTAAGTCTAAACAGACCTACTTCTCACATGGATGACAAAAGAGAAACGAACAGTTTCAGCAGATGTTTGCTGTCTTATTTCCTTTCATTCCGTATAAACATTTCCAATTTCACATTCGGTTTGACTTTTGAGGTGAGAAACAATAGTTAATTCACCATTTATTAAGGATGCATTTATAAACTGTGAGAACATTATTGAGGTAGGAAAAAATATACACTGTCGAAAGTTAAAGATTAAGGTTAGGTTAGGTTATTTATTTGCTACTATTTTTTTCTGTTGCCGGTACAGTGGACCCAGCTTGCAGGGGTAACAATTTAGATGTATATATACATTTTTCGGGCTTTTAATATTTATAGTCTTTCTGGGTTTACGGGAGCCCGCTGTGGGTTCTCGAGAACAGTTTGGTATTGTAATTGTTTTAGGTTATGTTCCACTTGTTTTGTTCTTTATACATATATACAATATTTACATATTTACACTCACTCATTCACTCTCATTCGCGCCCTCACTCACACGCACACACACCTTTCATGCACTTATATGCATGAAGATAACCAAAAACACACAAATTGGTTAGATTCCAGCACTGAATGCATGGTATGAACCCAATTGGCTTGTCCCGGCTCCAAACTATCAAAATACTTGCTCCATTGCTTTTCCGTCTTTTTGGGTTGCAATGGAATAGCCATTCTTAAAATAGGATTTGAATATTCCTCTTTCTTCGAGATTATTCTAAAAGTTCTAATCATATGATTTCATAAGGAATTTTGTTACTTACGATACATCTTTACTTTGGAAATGGTAACTTTTTTCAGAGTTTTGTTTTTGTGTCGTATAGCCCTGACTTTCTAGTTTTCGAAAATGCACCTATAGTTTGCATAGTTTTGTTACCAGAAGTTCGTTTAATATAATAATTTGTACAATCAGGTTAGCGTGGACTCATAAATTGCAGTAATTTCCTTTCAATATTTCTCCAAATTAAGATTTTAGGAATTGTACCCTTTTCAATACCAAGGAAGTACTCTTAAATTATACTAATTATACACAGTTTTGAAGTTATTAGACATGAAATGATGTTAAATAACAACTATGGTCTCAGCATAGGTCACAAAAACTGTGCAACCCTTTAAATCAAAATTCGGTTGGTGAACAGAGGAATTTTGAATTTCAAAATGTATTACTTTTTAAACATATCTAAGATTCAAATCATTTTACCTGTTCAGAGAGACAAATTTGTGTATTAAAGATTAAAATATCTAAATTTTGTAGAAGCTACAGAATTTGAAAACATATGAAAATTTCAATTTTAAAACTTTTATGGTTTTAATATTGGCAGTGTAAATACTTCTTATTTATCATGCCAATAATTAGCAAACAATTTTTAAAAATTCTGGCTAAATATATAGATGTTTGTTCCCAACGTGAAGATGTCTTAATCTGTAGTTGTTTTTGTATTGTTTAGTACACGTTGTGTAGGAGTATAAATTACTTAAGTCGCATGAGTTCCCACACACAGTGGTGAAATTTGCGTGTGCGTATACAAACAGTGCTCCCTTCTTCAAGTTACGAGGAAAATTAATAGTGCCATTACTAATGCAGTTCTTTCTCAGCGAGGGCAGGTGTTGACTGGTATTATAACTGTAATTATTGCAACATTATTCTCGTGCATAATAATTATACCTGCCCAACTTGTCCTGCTACCACATTTTGGTTTAATGCTGCTATCTCGTTAGGTGATAACTATCTGTTGAAGCTATCTCAACATCGTTGGCTTGTTTCCGTCGTTTAGATTGTGGCCAAGACTGGTGGAACACCTACAGTTTTATGATCTTTCCTGGGTCCGCAAGTAGTGTCACTTCGCCCTTGGCATCTTCAACAGACTTGCATGTATACATATGACTCGATGACAACTTTGCACCTCGGACGAAAGGCGACGGAGAACCGCCCGGGAGGATGAGATGAGATGAATGGATCCTAAGGGCGGCCGGATCGTTCCCGCGAAACAGCAGGTGGCAGGGTCCCTACGTTCTTCCAGTTAGAAGCACCCCGGCTCAGCCCAGTTCCTCTCCAACCGCTCGGGTTCGTACTCTTAAGGGGGGAGGGACTCGGAAACCAGCTCCCCTCCCCCCGGGCCTATACCATCCCATGGGGGCCCGGAAACCAGTAGAATCGCCTTCCAATTCGGAGACGAGATTTCCAGGTCGCACTCTTTCCCCTGCCGTGCTGCTGCCACGACGCTCGCCAACCCTAATGGGATACTGCGTAAAATCAAATTATTAAAGTAACAAAATAGAGGGAGAGGAAATTCAGAGGATATTGAAATCCCACCCATCATTCACCTGGCGACCCAGGGAAACCTCCTAAAAACCCTTGAGTTCTGAAGGCCGTCCACGGGGATTGAACCTGCCTGAGCCATCGTGCTCGGTCTTGCGATTTTCATAAAATATATTTCTTCTTTTAGATCGCCTTTTCCTAATAGTTCCATTTGTTATCTCTCTAGTTCTTAAACACTCATTTCTGATTCTTGAAGTGCTTTCAGTTTTTGCTGTAGCAGTCAAAGCCTCACTACAACGTAAAAGATTTGCAGTATAAAATTAACTATCATGCTCACTTTCAAACTTGTTACCACAGAATGGGAGATATTCCACGTATAAATTTTAGGCCAACACTCGGTGACTAACTTTCTAAGATAATTGCGAGTTAAGGTTTAATTGCGTGTTGACAGAATGACGTCTTGCATTGTCTCGGATGTATGCAGTATTCAAGTACCTACGAGGACATTCAGACAACCACGGTCACTCCATGTATAAGACACGCAACATTTGCCGTGTAGGATGGGATCAAGGGCTGTGTTGTGCAACATGCTCTGATTTATCTGGCCTTCACCTCATCCTCAGGATTTGTCATTTCCTCCTTCTACAGCCGCGTGTCTCTTGTTAACCAATAAGATGAAGAAGGTGCACCAGTTGCTCTGTTCAGGAATCATCTCTCTGTCTCTTGATTGTTCGTCACTGCCAACTGAGCCAATGAGGATAACCTCAGACGAAACTTACATCGCACCCACAGTGCCTTTAAGACGTCCAGATGGGAAACACAATGTTAAAGACTATTCACCTGAAGGCAAAGTTGTCCAATATACCTTAAAGATAAAAGACACTCTATACTTCTGTTTGCTGTATGATAAAATAAATAACCAGATTGCAGATAATATAGGTCCTTTACTAAGTAAAAGGCAATATGTGGTAGAAGTTAGTGAAAAAATCTGATGTGTTACACTCACATGACTTTCTCTACTCTTGTACTAACCATTCTTACAAACTCTTATTCCTATTCTTCTTCGTGTTAGTTAAGATAAACATTTCTACAAATTACCTTATTGTTTATTTCCTTGTAGGTGCAAAGGCTTTTTGCGATAGTCAAATGTTTTAAAGGTTTGAGATTCTGTAGATATTACACACTTAACATATAAAAAAATGAACAACGATGATCCATTTCATGGAAGTTCTAAGTTTTGCGAAACTCACACACATACAAAGGAATATCTCCGAAATGGTTCACCCAACAAGAAAATATATTTCGACATAAATTGTGTATTTTAGCAAGATCTACATTTTTCTATAGTATGATTTGGTCTATCTCTAACGGTTTACCAGTTATGCAAAAGTCATCCAGAGTAAATACGACTACAAGGACTATAGCCAGAAAATTCAAGATATACATTTCATTTGTCATAAAAATATCTCAAACATGTGACATTTTAATAAAAATCATTAGCCATTTTCAAGAAAATCAAAATTTTCGAAAAATTTTCCATGTAAAGGGTAGTTTAGAGCGGGGCTATTTTGTTCAAAATCTTCGTGTCGCATCCTTGAAAGACATTAAACTTAAATACCAACTTTGGTTTTTAACCGACTTTTCGTTTTTGAGTTATGCTGTCCACAGACACACACACACACGGACCTTTTTCTAAAAATGGGGATCTCAAAACATATATTTCCGGTGAAATCTGGACATCGAATTTTTGGGTGGAATAGAATACTTCCCCTACTTACCAGTAGAGAAAGTAAAAATATGTTACCTCGCATGACTTACTTTACTTTCTTAGAAACTCTTATTCCTATATCTTCTTCATGTTAGTCGAGATAAACATTTGCAGAATTTACCTTATTGCTTATTTCCTTGTAGGTGCAAGGGGAATATAGAAATACAGTAGGCGTTGAGCGATAGTCAAATCTTTAAAACCTGGTCGCTATATGAAGGCTTTGAAATAAAGAAGTTAATAACGACTTTCCGTTTGAGAAAGTGTCTTGGTCTATCTCTTACAGCTTACCATTTATGCAAAAGTCATTAAAAGTGAACAGGACTACTTGGGCTATGTCGAGAAAATTCAAAATATGCACTTCATTTGTCATAAAATATGTTAAACATGTTATTTTAATCAAAATCGTTACAGCCATTTTTTAGAAAATCAGAAGTATTAGAACATTCAAACAAATAACAATGAATATCTCTAAAACAGTTCACTCCACTAAAGAAAGGTATTTAACATAAATTATGTGTTTTAATAAGATCTACATTTTTTGTGTAGGTTTGTCTATCTTAAACGAAAGTCATCATAAATGAAGAAGGCTTCTTCAGAAGTTCCCAGAAAATGCAAGGTATGTATTTAATTTGTTATAAAAATGTGTTAAACATTGAGAAAGACATTGAATAGTTCTAAATTAAATGTACATTTCGATGTTTAAAATTACTGATATAAAGAAACCAAATGAAATATCAAGTTTCGAGCGTAATAAAATGCAAAAAGAAATTTAATTTTAGCATTGGCTTAGAGAACATGTTTCTAGAAAGATCTCATTAACCCTAACTCCCACTTGGTATTTAATCCGTTCTACCTCGCTCTTCATTTTCTATTTTCACCTGCAAACAGTTGAGCAACATACTGCGGTGCTTTTATAAAGGTTAGGTGCTTCCAACTGCACCCATTACACAGTTAGCAATTGGGCAAGACATGAGATTAGCAGAAGATAGTTCAAGAACATATTTAAAAATAACATCAGCTAAATAAAAGCTCTTTAATTTCATAGCCATATTAAGAATGTTGCACAGCATGTGGGAAGCAAGATAAGCGACCTATTTGTCGCGACATTGTCGAAATTGTTGTGCGGTTTAGCTTCCATCTGATTTGAATCCGGTTGTAGCTCCTGGTTTCAGCAGGAATGTGTTGTATCTGACCCCAAAACAAGTCGGAATGTCGCTTCTCTCTCAGGTATTTTCGCAAAAGTCGAGCTCCACATTTTTACACGTCAGTTTCCGTGTAGCAGGTCCTGTGAAAATCAGCGTTCGTGAAATAAATTAGCCATGTTGCTGATGTAGATAAAGGTGCTGTGGCAAGATTCCTTGCTACCTTGCTTCAGCTGTTTCCAAAAATAGTGTTCACACGGATTACAACTCAGGAAGTTTAGGACATTCCTAACCTATTCTAACGACTAAAACAAAAGAATGTGATGGTTGTTAGAAGATACATTTAGTGTTGATCTTTTCCTCTTCCATAATCAATGTATTTCAAAAGTATGTAGCTGATTTTTCATCTAGATTCATGTTAATCGAGATACCTTTACCACACAGAGGAATAGTGAAAATCAAATCAATAGTTTAAAACTACCTGGGTATATTTATAGACTTGAATGTAACAAATTCAATAATAATTGCATAATCAGCGAAGTTTTACCATGTTTTGTTTTCAGGGTTTGCTTATCCAAGCACCTCACTTAATTGCCAATTCCACACAAGTACATGAGTGGATAAATAACTCAAAAACAGTGTCGTGAACACTGATAAAATTTAAATGCTGTTAATCATACAGAAATCATAACACACACTTCACGCACAAGACTATTGACATAGTGCATAATGAAAATCCCCCTGTTGCAGAAACGTCACGTGTGCACGATTTACAGCAGCAGGCCTTCCTTTAACAAGTCAAGTGCGGGGAGAGGGAGGAAAATGAGGGGTGAATAAGATATATGAAAGGGTAATTAGAGGCAGAGTTGGGGGGTCACATTGAGGGCGCTGATACCTAATTAGCGCCAGGAAGGGATATACGAGCCACTGAGAGCATGAGGCTATCCGTTACCACCGCCAAGATGACCTAAACAACTACTGCGATCGTCAACTTGTTACGTTGTGAACAAGCGAACATCAATTTCACACGAGCCTGTTGAGTCGCCCATCTTCTATACACAGTCGAATATACGACTTTACGAAGCGCTTCATATACTGGTTGTTTGCGTTGTAAGAGTAGAAAATTTAGATACTATCGTACAATTAGCAAACAAAATAATATTATTTATAGCAATAATAATAACATATATAGGTACTCATTAGCACACAGTCAAATACGGAGTTCAGCCTAAGAACTTAATAAATGTTATACACAAAATAGTCTTATAAATCAAAAGACAATTTACAGGGACCCGCTTGTGGTATTCGTGGTTAACGAAGCGGCATCTGGGCGGATTTTCTCCGAGTTCTCCAGTTTCACGCGTCATTCATTCCACCAACTGCTCCATCATCATATTTCCATTCATCCATTTCGCCTATATTTCATACCATCCTCTTCCTCACTATCACACCTGGTGCTTGGCTGACCACCCGCTTCCAGGTCTTCACTCTGTCCGGTCCATAGGTCCCTCTGCTCCTCGACAGTCACGTGATTCTAGCCAAAGGCTTGTAAGCCCTAGGGGATGTAAGTCCTCATAAGGGGAGGGTAATCAAAGAAAAAGAAGAATATAAAATTTATATAGTGTAATTAAAAAAAATTAGCCAATTAACAACGGATTTCTGCTCAGGTCTTTTAGTTCAAACCCAGACTCCTCCACTTTTTGTTTTTCTCTTCGTTCAAAGTTGGTATTTAAGTTTAATGTCTTTCAAGGATGTGACACTAAGATTTCGAAGAAAATTCTTGCACCCTAAGCTACCCTTTAGATGGAAACTTTTTCAAAAATTTTGATTTTCTTGAAAATGACCAACGATTTTGATTAAAATGACATTTATTTAAGATATTTTTATGCTAAATGAAATGTATATCTTGAATTTTCTGGCTATAGCCCTTGAAGTTGTTTGCTGTGGATGACTTTTGCATTACTGGTAAACTGTAAGAGATAGACCAAATCTTACTATACAAAAAAATGTATATCTTGCTAAAACACAAATTTTTTTTTTTTTTGTAGAGTGAATCAATTCGGAGATATTCAGTTTATTTGTGTGAGTTTTGGAGAACTTATACTTCTGTCAAATGGAACATCGTAATTCATTTTTTATATGTTAACCTACAAATAATACGAAAATCTGACTATCGCCCAAAGTCTACTGTATTCCCATATTCTCCTTGCACCTACAAGAAGATAATGAGATTATTTCGGCAAATGTTTATCTCAACTAACACGAAGAAGATAAAGAAATAAGAGTTTGTAAAAATGGTTAGTAAAAGGGTAAAGAAAGTCTTGTGAGCACAACACATCAGATTTTTTTTTCATTTTAAGATAGCAAACATTTAGTACAAGACTGAGATATACACGATTATTCGCATTAACAAATATAATAAACTAAACTGAATAGTTTATATTTAAAAGATGGAAAGAAGTATGAGATAATTTTAAATAGATCTGTGCAAAAAATTATTTCTACAAGGATATAAATACCAGTTTTGAAATGGTTCATTAAAAATGGAGAATTTTGGGCAAAAATAAATGAAAAGTAGTGATAATACCGAACGTTGGTAATTAAATTAAAAGAATAAAGGACAGTCCATCATGAACTGGAATGCGACAGGTAGATGTTATTTCTCGTGGGCTTTGTGATAAATCCAGAAAATATGCACCATTCGTGTGCACGTAGATGTATAAAAACAGTTCACTACTCCTTGACAGCGTGCTTCAGTCACAATGATTGATTGCACGGAGAGGAATAGGGTAAGGTGCCCAATCACTGGCACGTTTAGTTATACAGACACCAGCCTTCGTACACGAACCCTTTTACCTCACAAAATGGGGGGAAATACTCGCATGCCGTGCTAATCTTTGAGAATTCACGTTTTATTTTTCAGTTTTTCTGGATTTTATAAGCTTCTGCACTTGGGAAAATTTATATTTTTAGAAAACTGCTTTATGTATTCTGCATTACAGCAGAACCAATGTTACTGCAGAGATTTTTTTGTTACCCTTCTGTGCTAATATTCTAAATAGTGGAGACCACAAGATCCGTGGCTCAAATCCCGGCTGGGGCATTGAATTTTTCATACCACTCTGCCCCTTTCCAACTTTGTCCTACACATGGCTAGAGCGAAAGAACAATTAATTTCAATTTATTTACCTTATTGTTGGTTAAATTATGAAGCTTAGGACTTAAGTACTTACAACATTGTAAGTCGCCATTAAGATTACGTCTATTTGAGACCTCCTTATATGAAAATGTTGAGGGGAAAATGCGAGTGAGTTGGAAAATTAATGTATCGGCACGTTGCCCACGGTAGCTCAGTGGTTAGAGCAGCCGGAAGATCCGTAGTTCAAATCCCAGCTATGGAATTGAATTTTTTAGTCTCATTCTACCCTTTGAATACCATGTTTTATACATATTTAACTGACGTTTCGTTTTTTAAATATACTTTTTGTATACTCACACCCGTACATTCGATCCTTTTTTCTACAAAGACATAGTCCTCCATGGTCTAGCGTTTCTGAGGTCACGGGTTCAAACCAGGTGGGGGCAATAGTTTTCTTCGGGTGTAAAAATTCTTTGCATGGCTTCCTTCGAAAGGGAAGTAAATCCTGATAAAGAAGTCATTCAGGCCAATATAATTTGTTTTTAATCCAGAAGTCTTAAAAACCTGTATTTCTGGTGAAATTTCGATATCGAAACGCAAAGGTTATTGTAACTTGGGAAATAGTGCAAATAAAAATTGCTGCTCAAACATTTTCCTTCACAAAATTAATAAACGCTTAAGGATACCCATCTGTGTAAAAAGGTTAAAAATTTCAAAAATTGCCAAAAATGGATTTTTGTTTTATCAAATAGTATAAATCTTGTGCTTTGTTTTTATATGCTTTTTATAGCCTTACGGCCTTTTTAACTATGTCACGTGGCCGTCTAACTGATTGCCTGTAAGTGGTCATGTCCATTTAAATCCATACAGTTCCATTATCCTTGCTATGACTTCAAACTTAGTTTTTCCATGTTTTTATTTTTAGCACTGTTTGCTCTTTAAAATGCTCCACACGATGCAATTTTCAGTACTTATGCATGAAATTTGGTGTATCTGCTTAGAAGTAACATTAAAAAGAACTGATGAGATAATTTTTTCATAACGTGAATAACTGCTGAGTAATTAAATATTAAAGTTTACATTTCGAAATTTAAATGAAAAAAATTATGAATTTAAACTTTAAAATTTATTTTTATCCAAACTAATAACAAGATTAAGAAATTATCTCATCAATTTGCTAACATTATATCATAGGACATAACTGAAAATTATTAAGTTTTTCAAATCAAAATTGCATCATGGGGAACCATGTATACAAGTATTAAAAAAATATATATAATAAAATATTAATATGTTAGCAACTAATCTTACTAAATGTGTGAAATTTAGCACAGTTACTGCTCACTATACAGTGATTGTTGTGTTAAAATTTCAAATCAATCCAATGAAAACTGTAGATTTCAAAATTTCACAGATGGGTATCCTTAAGAGTTCAAATTAAGAAGCACAAAACACATATTCTATACCTTTTAATCAGCATTAAAGCTTGATATCCATTAGTTTGTCTGGGATATTGGCACACGTTTGCCATTGTAATTATCACCCTGAGTCGAGCTACTGGACCTCTGTAAAACACCACTCTCTTGCTTCTCGCTTCCTCCTGCTCATGTATTGAACAACGAAGAACAAAACTGCCATCGATCTTAAAATGGAACACACGTGTGCGTCTAACAGGTTTCTTAATGGTTTGTCCGTAACTGTAGTATGGCGGTTCAGAAACTTCCAGCACTTTCGTAATCTTGGAAAATGCTAATAATGGAATGTACCTACAGCCTCGTTAGATACTATAGCTTGGATATAAATATGAACCTCATTCACTTCCAGAACCTGTTTCACACAATGGATCATTTGGACTACAGTTATTCTATACTCATTCTAATTTGTCATTGTACTTCTCCTCCTATCCAACTTAGTACAATAGACAGAAGGCTACCTGCGTATAAACTTCGAGATAATAAACAAAGTGTTGCTTTTAGAAGTCTATCCGACAAGCAGCGAACACATAAAACATGTAAAAAAGTGTTATAGGTAATAATTACAGAGCCTTCTTTAACATTTATTCTCAAGTCTGTTATATTAACCATTCTCGCAATAGTAAATTGCGATATAAGGATGGTAAGTGATTTTTACTGGACCGAAGAAAAGTTTGAAAAATGACACGCAGTTGAGGGGAAATAAAAACCCGAAACACGCGTCTATTGCATACAACTTTTGGGAGATAATTAATAATTAAGCAAGTCGGCAAGTGTTCTAGCAAAGTGGGACACCAGAAATTGCACGTTGCCGTAAAGCAAAACCGCGGAAAGCGTACAGATATAAAATAATATACATAGTTTAAATAGTGCAGTGTGTGTGTGCGCACGCGCGCATGTGTGTAGTAATAAAAGAAGAAACTCGGTTTTTTAATTCAAAGAGATATTAATTTCTAATAACGCTGTTCTCGGAGACCTACAGGTATGAGTTTTATATAAACCAAAAAGACTACAAAAATCTGATGTGTTGCACTCACATGACTTTCTCTACTCGTGTACTAACCATTCCTACAAACTCTTACTCCTATATCTTCTTCGTGTTAGTTAAGATAAACATTTGTACAAATTATCTTATTGCTTGTTTCCTTGTAGGTGCAAGGGGAATATTGGAATACAGTAGGCTTTGAGAGATAGTCAAATCTTTTAAAGCTTTCAAATTTCATTCTCTTTGCATGGTTAACATATAAAAATGAATAGCGATGTTCCACTCGATAATAATATAAGTTCTCCAAGACTTACACAATTAACGAGGCACATCTCCGAAATGATCTATTCTACAAACATTTATTTAGACCTAAATTGTACATTTTAACAAGATCTACTACTTTTGGATACTAAGATTTTGTCTATCTCTTACGGTTTACGAGTTATTCAAAAGTCATCCAGAGTAAGCAGGACTACATAGGCTATAGTCAGAAAATTCAAGATATACATTTCATTTGTCATAAACGTATCTCAAACATATGGCATTTTAATCAAAATCATTAGGGCCATTTTCAAGAAAATCAAATTTTTTTGTAAAGGGCTGTTTATGGTGAAGCAATTTTCTTCCAAATCTTCGTGTCGTATTTTTGAAACACATTAAACTTAATTACCAACTTTGAAAGCCAGACATACAGTCATATACACGGACCTGTTTCTAAAAATACTTTTTTTGGATTCAGGGGGCGTCAAGACAAATGTTTTGCGGTGAAGTCCCGACATCAAATTTTTGGGTGAAATACAATACTTCCTGTACTTTACTATTCGTAGCAGAGAAAGTAAAAATTGTAAACTTATTAAAATTACAGGTTGTAAGCCGGGGCCTATGTACTGGCATAGGCAAAATATTTATTAGTAAACAAATCTGTAAGCTGAGAATGGAGTTCTTTGAAGTCGTTAAGTGTTGAACGAGATAACTATTAGTAGTATGAGTGTAGGTAGGAGGAGCGGGGGGGGGGGGGGGGGCGGTTCAGCATTGAGACTTTGAGCATCGTCAGAGACAGTTTTGGACAATTAATCGTCACGTCGGAGTTGTTTGAGTGTTGGAAAAATGTTTAGTGGTTGAAATGTTCTGTGTGAAGGTTACGACAGGCCAGAACAGCTGTGAGATGCAAGGTCATGGTGAATTATGAATTGTGTTAACGATAAAACAAAGAGAACTGTTTTTGTGATTCGGTTTTAGAAGAGAAATAAAATGACATAAAAGCTAACTAGATTTGACACAATACACACTAAGAAAAGCCTGCGAACGCAAACTGTATATGCAAGAGCGTATTTGAAAATAAAAGAGCTGCAGCCTCACACATCTGAATCAAATGAAAGTTAGTGGGCAGAGCTGCAATATGACAAGTGATAATACAACTCAATATTGCAGATAATACCTCCACTCACGTGTACAATTTACTGCATGTAAATGGGCCCATCCGCCATGTGTATCTAATGATGATCAATATCAAAATCTATTATCGGGCCCGGGGGTGGGGGTTGCGCGAGTAATTTTAATAGCTGGAAAACGAATGGCGCTGCCATCGTAGCCCTATGATTACCTTCCGTTAGATGGAGTTCCGATTCCCGTGTTTACACACACGCAGTAAAACATGCATCCCGCTTGTTAAAAAAACGAAATGTATGTACTACTTTCCAAGGTGATAAATCATTCCGCTGTCCATTCCTATCAAAGTAAAAATAAATTTAAAGTTAAACACTTATGAGTAGTCGGTGAGCTCAAGGTTTTCATATGTATAAATGGCAAAGCTTACGTGAATGCATGCAAAGTAGTTAACAGCCTTCTTTTGTTATCTCAGTCTATCAGAACTTTCTATGTTGCCTCCTAAATAAAGCTTTAGCAGAACGACAAAGTAATTATCATATGTAAACCACTAAATAAGCTTTGCATGATCACAAATTTCAATTTTAGAAAGCGATATTAAAATAAGGTATACTTATAAAATAATATTCTTAATTAGTAGGACTATCATAGAGTTAAGCACAAAATTAATGCAATTTGAGTCGAACTGACACTCATGTATTGCTAATATTCACCTAGAACGCGTTTCGTTAAGACCTTTCTAATATCACTAACCTGTTGCATGTTGATTTAGGGATCTCTGCTGCCGATTGAGGCGCCTCTGTCGGTGACTTGATCAAACTAAATTGCGATTCTCGACAAATGTGGTGTCAAAATTGATAGTTTACCTTCATATTAGCTTATAAACATCTTTTCCCACGTGTAGGACAAGGTTGAAAAGGGTAGAATGGGACTGAAAAATTCAATGCCATAGCCGGGATTTGAACCATGGATCTTTCGGTCTTCGTCCGGTTGCTCTAATCACTGAGCTACCTTGTCATTCGAGTGAGTTGGAGAATTTAATGCCTTGTCACACGGCATATATAGAAAAACAATTATCATAAATAAATTACTTTCCTCAATGATTTACTAAAAGGTTAAAATCTAGACTATTAATGTATAGATTTAGCATTTTTCTTTCTTTATTACTGTCTTACAGCAAGTAGAGGAAGTATGAGATGCATCCAAAAATTCGATACTGAGATTTCACCAGAAAACACGTTTTGAGATTCCCTGAAAACAAAAGGCAATTTTTAGAAATCCCCCCCCCCCCCCCCGCCTCGGCCATTCATGCGGTCTTCTCGATCAGGAGTCGCTACTTTTCAATGAAGTATTTCCTCAATTAGCCCCTCACAGACCTAACAAGGCTGAGTGTATCCCGGAACTGGTCTCCCAGCGGGAGAAAATCCCCACGCCGAGAATCGAACCCAGGTCCCGCGCTTGGTAAGCAGTAGTGTATTGTATTTAATTGCGTATATCTTTATTATATTTTTATGGCAAATGAAGCATATATCTTGAAGTTAAGGAGAAATTTTAAGTTTCCAATTTGAATTTTTATTACAATCAGTTAAAAATAAGACGGTTTACCACTGGAATATCGTTTTCCCAGATTATAAAATTTCTAGCTTCTGAATTATTCAAATAATCACTATGAAAATTAACTGCCTATTTTTTCACCAAAAATAGTTATGGTTTAAATTTCACATTATTTTGTTATTACCAGGTATATTAACTAATTGTTATAATTATACATATTTGTGATTTTAGTTAATTTTCTCACTTAATGCTGCCATGTTAGAAATTTCAAATATTAAAATTTTCTAGTTATAAAATTTCAAAATATAAAATATTTTAGCATCTTAATTTTTTTTTACAAATGATATGTAAATATTAGCAAAAGTTGGAGGTCCACACTAACAAGCAAGCATCTAGGAGCAAATTTCATGCCAATCTATCAAATGGTTGTTAGCTAGTTTTATCTCTTTCGGGCTTGTCAGATGGTTTTGAAATAAAAGGCTTTTATGTAAAAAAACTAACAGTTGAGAAAACAAATGGTATTTGCCACAACTAGTAAATCTATAGACTTTAAATTCTAATCATACTATAGACGAAATATTAATTTTATGATATTTTTTGGAGGATTTATAATTTAATTCAGAATAAGTAAATAAAGTTTATATTTAAATAACTGTATTCAAAACACATCTTTCCTTGGCATAGGAATATCTACATGTTTGCAAATTATCCTATCCACGCAAGGAGGACCGCTCCCCCTGCCACTGGGTAATAACCATTAAAAACACAAGGTAACCCGCATAAACAGGGTGAGAGACAATGTGGCAGTCTTGTGGTTCCTTTATATTTTTAAACCACAAACCTTGTAAAATACACACCTGAAAGTAATGCCGTATTTGGCAGCGGAGTGCGGCAGATATATCATTTTTTGGGAAAAGCTATACGCAAACTTAATCGAGGTTGCAAAGAATAAATGTCACCATTTATGCATCTGCTTTTCAACAGAGATTTTTAACCCATTAGAGCTAAAAAGCCAATCTCTTTGTTTCAGAGTCAAATTGCACATTCTTTACACTTCTTTCCTAGTATTAGTATCTTTATTTTCACTGTTGTCTTCTACCTTTAATCACGATTTGTAATTACGCCGTTGTAGGCAGTGTAATAAAATACGTAAGAGCTGATGTTTCCGTTTATGGACAATGAAACTTTATTGCATAGCAACTCCTTGTCTTCTGTTCTAACAACTCTTGCTTTAATACTCTTTTTCTGGGAAATATTCTCGCACAATATCTCATTAGCGTTAACCAAGCAGCAGAGACCACGCCATCTAATCACGATACATACGTTATAGTATCTGCCGTTCAGACATTCAAACGTTATACCGCTAACATTGCTCCAAATAACTATAGTAATTCAGCATAGTAACAAATATTCACTGTTGCCATTGTTATTACTGTCCTCAACTTCGCGCAACCTTCATAGATAAATGTGGTGTGTTGCACTCACATGACTTTCTCTACTTTTGTACTAACCATTCTTACAAACTCTTATTCCTATATCTTCGTGTTAGTTGAGATAAACATTAGTATTTTCTTGTACGTGCAAGGGGAATGTTAGAATACAGTAGGGTTTGTGCGATAGTCAAATCTTTTAAAGATTTGAGACGCCGTTCTCTTTGCACACTTAACATATAAAATACTGAACGATCATTTCACGAAAGATCTACCTAACTTTTCCAAAACTCACATACATAACAAGGAATATCTCCGAAATGGTTCACCCTACAAGAAAATTTATTCGGATATAAATCGTGTATTTTAGCAAGATCTACATTTTGTGTATAGTATGATTTGGTCTATCTCTAACGGTTTACTAGTTATACAAAAGTCGTCCAGAGTAAATACGACTACAGGGGCTATAGATAGGAAATTCAAGATATACATTTCATTTGTCATAAAAATGCCCCAAACATATGACATTTTAATCAAAATCGTTAGAGCCATTTTCAAGAAAATCAAAATTTTCGAAGAGTTTTCCATGTAAAAGGTAGGTTAGGATGGAGGAATTTTCTTCAAAATCTTCGTGTCGCATCCTTGAAGAACATTAGACTTAAATACCAACTTTGGTTTTTAACAGACTTTTCGTTTTTGAGTTATGCCGTCCACAGGCGACAGACACACACACACAGACACACAGACCTTTTTCTAAAAATGCTTCTTTTTTGGATACAGAGATCCTGTAAACATATATTTCCGGTGAAATATCGACATTGAATTTTCGGGTGGAATACAATACTTCCTAGTACAGAAAGTAAAAAAGAATAACACATTTCCATTTAAAATAAATATTGGGAAAACCAAACCAATGACAAGGAATACCTAGAAGTACAAAAAGAACGTTACGTAAATAGCGTGCTTTGATAATTACATTTTTATGATTTACCAGTTATGTATAGCTATACAAAAAATGATAGAGCGTATTAAGAGAACAAAATTTCTAAGTCCCACGTTGTGTTGCAGCGCGGTTTACTGAAGTCGATATTTCCAAGATACAGCTGAGTTTATTGATAGTCTCTTTGATATGTTATCGTCTATCGGACACGTACATAGGCAGTTTGCTACACTGCTCCCTTGTTTATCAGGAACAAATACAAATGCAAGTGTTGATCCAAGACACAGCTGCTCTTCTAATGCACTCAATCATTTTTCTACGGTTGCACAAGTCATACAGAATAAAGAGGACTTCACAGACATTCCCAGGAATGTCAGTATATATATTTCATGAAAATGTATTTAATTTGAGGTAAAATTGTTAGAGCTATTTTTGAGGAAATAAAAAGTTTCGAACCTTTATTCATGTGAACACTAGTTTAAAGTGGGGTGTTTTTTTTTTTAAAAATCTTCATGTCGTATCAATGGAAGACATTGAACTTAAATACCAAGCTAGTATTCCTATTATTCGTTTGGAAGCTATGCTGTACACACACTTACATGCACGCGCGCGCGCGCGCACACACACACACACACACACACACACACACACACACACACGGAGGTTTTTCTAAGTGTTTTTTTCTTAATTCATGAAGCTTACAAACGTGTATTCCAGGAGAAATCTTGATATCGAATTCTTGAGTCGAATGCAGTGCCCTTCCTATCCACTAGAGTGGTAGAGAAAGTAATAAGAACATTAATATAGACATGAGATGTTCATTTTTACTTCTCTACTACGTTTAGTAAAGTAGACGAAGTGTTGTATTCCAAACAATGTCGATTCAATTCCAAAATTCAATGTCGAGTTTTCACCGGAAATATGTTTTGAGACCCCTTAAATCAAAAAAAAAAAAAGGAATTTTGAGAAAAAAAGTTCCGTGTGTGTGTGTGTGTGTGTGTGTGTGTGTGTGTGTGTGTGTGTGTGTTTGGACAGCATCGTTTAAAAACTAAAGTTGGTATTTAAGTTTAATGTCTTTCAAGGAGATTACTTTTTCCTTTGGCGTATTTCAATAGATTCAACAGTTTTTGTGTAAATTAAATTTTAAAAAAAGTCACAGTTTATTCCAACAAAAATGCAACAAATTGTGGGTTCTTTTAAATTTAATTTACACAAAAACCGTTGAATCTATTGAAATAGCCAAAGGAAAAAGTCATTTATTCAATTTTCTATGAATATACCCATAAATCAAGAACCTTCAACCAATAATAATTCAGCTAGGTGATAAATTTTTTTTCATAAAACAATTTTTTCTAGAAAACTATAAACTTCTCAACATTTTGGTATTAGACTTTCTTGTTATTCACGACATGACAAATTCGCTGTTAAAGTCTGGCGGATCATTTCACTTCCATCCTGTATGTTAATCGTGCAAAGAGAACGGAAGTTGAAAGCTTTAAAAGATTTGACTATCGCGCAAAGCCTTCTGTATTCTCATATTCCCGTTGCACATGCAAGAAAACGAGCAATAAGATAATTTCTGTAAATTTTTATCTCAACTAACACGAAGAAGATAAGAGTTTCTCTACAAGAGTAGAGAAGGTCATGCGAGTGCAGTACATTAGAGTTTTTAAGAAATTATCTTACGTAAAATTAGATAGAATAAGGCTCTAAGTAAGTTCCATAATGCACAATTGGCTGTTTGAGCTAGGAGAAGACTTGAGTCCGGTCACGGTGGAGAACAGAACACTGCACAGCAAATACAAACAAGAGGTCATACACCGCTCTTCCTCCCAGAGAACAAGAGAGGTCTCTCATTGTGCTCGACAATTTCCGATTTCACGCCGCTAGGGTCGGGACATGACACAAGATGTGGTGTGAGGCTACTTGCTCCAACAGAGCGGCTTCTGTTGCATTCATTACTTTATACAAGTGAGATACAAGACCTGCAAGAGTGACCCATCTCGAGCCAAGCTGTTGCATCTTCAGATAACCACATCTAGAACGCAACATAACCAAGTAATCAATATGGCATCCATTACACGCACTTGGATTGTTTTAAATACTCAGCGAAGGTTACTCGAAGTGTAATGTGGATCTGGAAAAGGCATTTGACACAGGAGATTGAAGGAAAGTTTAGATATTCTAAAACTAGAGCTGATTAAAAGAAAACAGAGATCGTACTAAATGTCCATGAACCAACTGATTGCAGCTCGTATGTGTATTATACCTGCCAATATTTGAAGTCTTTCCCTCGTGCATAAAGGCGTCATAATTTTGCCATGATATGTACGTATTATGGAATGCATTAAACCCTTACTGCAGTAAATGTACAAAAATAAATGGAAATTCGCTTTACCTGATAGTAATGCTTCTTGCTGTTGCACGTGCTGAAATTCTTTTTATGGCAGACACAAAATTTAATGACGGATAATATGGCATTACTATTCTCTTTTCTGTTGTACAACTGTATTTTGTGGACGCAAATGATATATCACCAGGTTTACAGTGTAATTTCACAGCGTGTTTACCTAGGAAGTTTCTGATTGGATGTTGTGCTGAGCCATCCGCCATTAAATGTTGTGTCTACCTATCACAATAAATACGCATTAAAGCAAAGAACACCACTTCGTAAGCTAAACAAAAATGAGAAATCATGTAACTTTGTAACGTGAATAATAAAAATATTTACGTGAGGGAGTTGGGTTTAAAATTCATGTGTTGCATTACTGAATGCTAGCCCCCATTCACTACTGGATATTAGAGGTCACTAGTGGTGATAAAAACCTCTAACAGTTTAAATCTGACAACAAAGCCATAACATACGGCAAGCTATAACAGTTGAAAGTATGCGAAGGGGATAAGAGAACTCTTACGTAAATTGGAGAAGTAAAATGGAAAAGTAGTGCAATAGGATTGACCGTTAATGATCACACTGAAGAAATGTTGAAGACAAAACAGAATAAACCTTACACAATTTGCTAATGATATGTTACTTGATAGAGGAAGAAGGATTTCCTGGAACATGCTGCTAAAAATAAATGACAATCGGAGGCAATACGAAATAAAGTACAAATCTTATGACTATTTTAAGAATGACAGTTAAAAAGAAATGCACTAAAAGGAAAGGTGAATAGCAGAAACGTCCAGGAGGGAAAAAAGTATACTAGATTACCGATAGTATTAAGACAATTGCTCATATGCAGAGGAAAAAAGAAAATTAGAAAAGGGGAAAGAATAGCTGAGCTGGAATTGTAGTAAAGAAGCTGCACTTGGACCAAAAGCTAAGGTTGATCTCAGTTATATATTTCGTGCTGTACAAATATGTAGTCTAGATGGGAAAACATTGGAGTGTTTTACTATTTATGTCTAAATATTACACCCAAAACAGTATCAAATACAAAACATATCTATCATTATAAATCGTCTTTAATAAACTAGATAGGCATGCCATCTAGCAACAAGAAGTAGCAATATTTATTATGCCAAGTTCTGTTGGTATCTTGCTTATGCTTTAGCAGTGCACAAACTTCAAGATTTATCCTTATTGCCATGGAATTCCAAAGCTTCAGAAAATATTAAATAAATGTAATATGTTGCTCTAAAGCGTTTTGTTCTATCTACATTGTTTTGTTTATTGAGAAATATAAATATAAGTTTTTAATTTCCTTTATTGCTTGTAATCATTTCTGCCTTAATTGGTAGTAATACCTTAACTGTTGTTAAAAAAATGTAAATATATGAGGTACCCTAAGTTTAATTATAATTTTTAGTATCAGTAAAATTCAAGTTTTTGCGCCATTAATTTTACTCCTAAGCTACTTCATACTATCGCGACATCTTAATGACTATTCTTTTAGCTGAAACCTCCCAAAAACCTTCTTTATTATTACTCTTACTCTAACAGCATTAGTATTAAAGCGATCGTATATTATTTGTTTTGTCTACGGAAATACTGTTAATACTTTTCATTTCTATCCCTTTCTTATTGTCAGCTTTAATTACTCCGTCCAATTGTCTGCTTTAGAAATGATCTTTCTGGGGAAACTTTCCTACTTTTTTAAACATTCTCAATTCATACTCATATTTACAGCTTCAGATATTGTGAATGGTATAGAATTATATAATTTTCGTTTGCCTCGCTGGGAAATCGAATCTGGGAGTCCAATTAGAGACCGCACGCTGGCAGCTTCACTCGAGATTTCGTTTTTAAGTACTTGTGAACGAAATTAACTGGTGCTCAGTATAATTATTGCAACCACAGAATGATTATTTGATCCCATATGGTCGATGTTTGTGCTTAATTTTGAAATTATTGGTAATATTAGATATGTTTTGTCGCTTTCAGTCACGGCAATTTTGTCTAGTAATGAAAACATTGAATTACATTCGTGAATAATTGTCCATGAAAAAAACCTATGCGTATATCATCAAGAACCTGAACAGTTTTGAAGTAGTTATCTTAATAAACTCCCATATACATACCTATAAACATTTTCAGGTTTTAAAATGTATAGTTACATTTTTACTTTTATGTGTGAAATTGTTTACGACTTTGTTTAAATTTCTCAATAACTTCTCAGTTTTAAAGGTCAAATTTATTTCCAAAAGCAATTCATATAGCCAATTTTATCAAACCAACCTTCAGTGATTACAGACTGACATTTTTGACAGTACAAAGGATGAAATACAAATGTATAGTTCTAATATAAAATGTTACACATTATTCACTCAGTGTGCAGAAAACTGATGTGAAAAACATTACACAGTAGAAAGTATTTTGAGGTTAGGAGCATGGGGCAGCAGTTGCAGTATACTCAAAGAAGTGCTGCAGAAAATGCAATTGAAATTTGACTATATTCTTCATTTGTCAGTCCAAATGAAACGTAACTCAGTACATGATGTCTCAACTAATAATTAATGAGAAACTAACCATTGAAATTCTTCATGCACAAAGTGAGTAGTTGGAGTGGAGCAATAAGGTGACGTCATTGGCATATAAGAGACAAGGTTGGACATCGTTGCTCTAACATAATGAACGCATGTAGCGCAGCAGAAAGGCTTCTGCAACACCTTGTTCTTATTCTCAAAATGTCTATTACGGTATTACCTTTCTATTTTACAATTTTCTGCATAGAGATATAAGTAGAGTATCTCTGTCCTGCAATTGGATACTGTGCAATATTTGATAAACCAGAGGTTTATTTCTTTCTGCCTGTTAGGAATTAGCAGTCAGAAGGAGAAGCTTACATAACTGGAGCAAAGCAACATACGCTCCCACAGTGAACACTTTGTGCTTCCAACGCACCCCTAGGAAGAAGGGATGAAGAGGAGATCCAAGGGCGACCAATTCTGGACAACTATGTGCGCTAGCCCTGTGTTATAACCACTCGCAAACCTGGGAATCCCAGGTGCAAACGAGACAGCTTCCAGGAAGCCAGCGAGTAAACTTTCCAAAGCGCACATTTCACTGTCCCTGTCGCAACGCACCAACCTCCGACGCCTGGTCCTTCAATCTCGAAAGAAAATGATGGGGTCAATAAATTCGAGCTAGAAGGGGAACCACCTACCAACTCGGAGAAACCATGAAGAAAGCAATGTTTAGAATAACCTTCCTCCAACCCTACGAGAATTCACACATTAAGATCTCTTTCGATCTTTCCCCCTTCAGTCATAAACTTGATGATATTTGCTGTACTTGATTGGGTTCCTATTAGCTCTTTTCCATGTAACATCTTATTTTTTATAGGCAAATATACCTTTTTTTACAGAAACACTGTATATGTGAAAAATGAGCACTAGATTTATTTTTTGTCACATATGTATGTATATATTCTGAACCGTGTGTTACTATCTAGGTGGCAATGAAATTATCTCCTCCCAGAACAGCTACGACTTAGAACACTGTTGCTCTATAGACCTGGAAAGAGCAACAATAAGACGGAGATGAAGCCTGACCCTCAGCTCACACAGTAGCGGGACAGGCGTGCACACGGATTGGTTCCGAATCCGTCTCGCCGCTCGTCACGTGACTATTCATCTTGTTGAATACCTCTAGGATTTGGAAACGTTGATTCCCCACCCCTACTCAGGCAAGCCAAAACCATTTCTTGTTTAATTTCATTTTTGGTTCCCAAAGAGGGAATCAAATCAAAGCAAAAACGTCCTTTCTCCATTTCCAAATTGAAAATGCTGGAGTCAGATAATGAAATTTTCAAGACAAACCTGCAATTCTTTGAAGAAAAAATGGACTAATATGATTTATAATTAGGTACAAAAATAAGTACATATTTACACTGAAGAATCTGTTTTTACTTTCTTTACTACGTTCAGTAAGTAGGGGAATAATTGCATTCAACAAAATTTCGATGTCAAGATTTCACCGAAAATGTTTTGAAGCACCCTGAATAAAAGCAAGGTCCACGCGTGTGTTTATGGATAGCATAATTCAAAAACGAAAAGTTGGTTAAAGTTTAATGTCTTTTAAGGATGCGGCACAAAGATTTTGAAGAAAATCCCTCTATCCTAAGCTACTCTTTACATAGAATTTTTTTTTTAAAAAATCTTGATTTTATCAAAAATGGCCTTAACGATTACTATAGAAAAAATTTGTTTACATTCGCAAGTTGTGTCCAAGTGCATTTTGTTTAGTCAACCATTTCGGAGATATTCCTTGTTATTTGTATAAAGTTTGCAATACTTAAACTTTTCTCAAATGGAAGGACTTTATTCACTTTGCATCTCTTGGTCGTGCAAAGAGAACGGTATTTCGAAGCCTTCATATAGTGACTAGTTTTAAAACGATCACGCAAAGCCTACTGTATTCCCACATTTCTCTTGCACCTACAAGAAAATATACAATAAGATAATTTCTGCTAATGTTTATCTCGACCAATATGAAAAACGTAGAGGAATAAGAGTTTGTAAGGAAGGTTAGTGGATGACTAGAAAAAGTCATGTGAGTGTAACACATCACACTTCTTTTTTTTTTTTTTTTTTTTTTTTTTTTTTTTTTTTTTTTTTCTGACAATTCCATAAAGCTTTTATCTAGCATTCAAAGTAAATCTAAAATGTCGTCAGTGCATTTAGGTTTAAAAACTGCCGTTAGTAAAGACTTGCCCACGAGCTAGAGAAAGGGATCTCTGATCTTGGAAAGTACCATAATGAGCAATACAATGCCCACAGAAGCCTGACCTCATAAATCTTCAATTTACTAACAAACATCTCCCCTTGAACGTACGCCCTCTTCTCCAACCCCTGTTAATATGGAGCTTCAAATGTCTCCTTCAAGTTCCCTTCTGTCGCAGATAATGGTTAACACAGCCCTGACTGGATTATCACGTGACATTGCTTATTTGATGGTACAGTATCTTTTTAGCATACGTGTACTTCTAAAATTCTTTCAAGAATATTATTTTCACATATGTAACTACAAATATTTCAGGCTATCAAAAAAAAAATCTTCATAAAACTCCCTTAACTTCTTGCTATTCCTGCTTTTCATTTGATCATTTCTGTTAGTTGGAAAAAAACCTGATCTGCTGCACTGATATAATTTTCTCTGCTCACTTTGGTACATATTGTTCTGACAAAGTTTTATTCTTCAATCTACTTGATTTTAATAGCAAAGATTTTATTGCACATAAAATTAGCGATACTCAAATGTTTCAAGAGCTGGTCAGTATGTGATGGCTTTGAAATTTCCTTCTATTTAGATGGTCAAGAGATAAAAAAAAAATTAATAACCATTCCCATTTAAGAAAAGTGTGTAAGTATATGAAAATCCAAACCAATAACAAAAGTTGTATGCTACTTTTTTGTGTAGAAATCTTTTTACCTCCCAGTTATGTAAAGTCCTAATGAAGACTTCAGGGGTTATTGCCCGAAAATTGAGCATATAGGATTTATTCGTCATGAAAATATCTTAAATATATGGTATTTTATTCAAAATCCATACAGCAATTTCAGAAAATCAAAATTTTCAAAACATATCCATGTAAGGGGTAGTTTGGGGCAAGAGGATTTTTCACATAGCATCTTTGGAAGATGCTCTTCGTTTTTGACTCATACACACACACACACACACACACACACACACACACACACACACACACACACACACACACACACACACACACACACACACACACACACACACACACACACCACATACAGATACGCAAAAAAAAAAAAAAAAAACAAAACACTAGAGCACTATTTTCTAAAAATGCTTTTCTTTGGGTTCAGGATAACTCAAAACATATATTTATACTGAAATTTTGATTTCGAATTTTTTTTTTTGTGATATGTAATACATTATCTGCATAAGTGATAGAGAAAGGAAAAAAAAAAGCAAATTTTAATTTACATCAAAACAAGTGACTTAAATAAATTATACATGACAATACAAAATTTCTATCCTTCTAGAATGTATTTAAAACTTAGTGTTTTATTTTACATCCTTCAAAACGAATCAGTCAATAGTAATTCTGCTATCGTTGTATTATGACGATTACATTTTTATGGGTTTCTGAAAAGTATAAATTTACAGAATTAAGAATGTTGGGACATAATTTATGGGGGTATATAGTGCCACTTCCTGTTAGCGAATGCACAAGTTATTTCCTGGAAGCTTGGGAATCACATGGAGCAACTTAACTGACGTGTGCTGACAAATGCTTCACTAAGTATTTAAACCACCGAATTTTGACTTTCTTGGTAGGACGAACCTGTGACACTTTAAAGGTCTCTTGGGACGCTGTCTATAACTGACAACCCTTTCGTCTCTTTCCTTGTGACGTAAATTAATGATTTTAATTATGTAAACCTTCTTTAGATCAGAGTTACATGTCGGCTTCTAGGGTTAATACTTCCGGCTATCTTTAGTAAGTAATATCCTTAGCTAACCTCCTGTTCTGCCCTTCCAGGCATTTTAGGTTACCCTCTGCTGAAGACGCCTAGCGTCTACTTTAATGTGACATCTAGTGTAAGGCGCCCATGAAAGATAGATATCGTTTAGGCGGCATCATTAAGTACAACGTTGCAGTATTAATTTTACCCAAAATCTGGTACAGTATATGAGTCAGTCCCAGGAGGTTCAAATTCAAGAATTTCTATTGGTGAAATCAGACTGTATCGACAGTTGAAATGGGGGGAAAATGGAAAAAAAAAAAGAAAATAAAGAAAATTCTACGACAAGAGATGAAGTTTTTCTTTTAGTTTGTGGGAGAGTGACAGGGCCAGAAGGGCCCCAAAGGCCGAAACACAGCCGCGGTACCCTACACACGCGAGTCTGCGTGGCATGGTGGTCGTGATGTTCCTTTGTTTGCGTGTTCCTGCTTGCTCTGTTGCTTTCTTTTCGTTTCCAGGAAAAGCTCCGCCCAGATTTCACAACGCTTCTGTCTCCTATTCTTCTATTTTTCTGTTATTTTCTACGACCTACCTAATTGCTTGTCTACCTATTGCTTGCCGATCGGTCTATCTACCTGCCAGTTTGCTGTCCTTTTATCTAGCAAGTGCTATCAATATTTGCAATAAGCTATTAACCCTTCAACTACTTTCTTGAAACATTCTTGTGTAGGTAATATTTTATATAGAAATTTCGTATCATATTTTACCCTCGATTTAGCCCTTTATCGCTGCTTGAATGAAAGAATGTGGTTAGTCAAGGTTCCAGAATATTTGCTGATATCTTTTAATCCACATTATGTATAATTAGGAACAATTCGTATCGTACTCAGTAAAACACATTATTGTATAAAAGTATAATATATTAAATACTTCATAAAATAATGTGCGATGAAGTTAGTAATTTATCTTTGGAGGAAGGCGAATGGAGCTTATAGTCAAATTTAAGTATGATCTGATCTATTTTCTTTAATAATATAATTTAAAATTTAATGGCAATTAGCTTGTATTTGTACTCTTTATAAACGTGTATTCTTTATTCTAAATCCAAATTTAAATAACATATGCAGTTTTAAAAACTGTTTCGAATTAAATTTCAATTGATTTCACTAACAATAGTGTTATTTTAACACTCTAATATTGAGAAATTTTAGGCTTCGCATCTAATGGTACATACACACATTTTTCATGAGTACTTTTTTTAGGAAATTGCAGCTATTGGGGTGAAAAATGTAGAAAAATTTTAACTTCTTTTATGTGTTATTAACATGGATATACCTACAGAAATAACCTGTATACACAAAACTAGGCAAAAAATGACAAGTGAATAACTAAACATAGACAAGGCAATAATAGAATGTGGAACAAATTGAAAAAGAAATTTAAATAGAATGGCTGAACATAAAATACTATAGGCATTCCTGCTGTCCAGGACGAACCAGAAAAGCATGGACAAATTAAGACTTTGGAACTGTAGCTAAATGGCCTATCGTGTTTGGAGGAAGAGATGTTCAATTTTTACTAACAATCAGACAAGTCAGAAGTTATTAATTACCGAAAATGTCACTGTCCCAAATAAGGTACAAAGATCAGGATATTTGGGTGGAAACTCTTCCAGATTCTGCCTACAATCCCGAAGTGACACACTCCGACTACTGTATTTTTGGTTCCGTTAAGGAACAGATAGTGAATGGTATTTGGAGAGCAGTGTGTCTTCTGGTTGAAACACAGGTCTAGCAGGATAATTTTCAAACTTGCAGAACGATGGAAAAATGTGTGCAAAAATATGGAAGATTTGCTGAGAGACAGAAAAGTCTGCAGATTAAGAAGTAGGTGGTTGGTTTGTCTCAGCCCTATCATAATTAGCAATAATAAAACATTCCTCTTGGAAGAGTAACCATAGTTTGCAATCTTGGACCTTCGTCTCCAGGGTTACAGTAGGGTCGCTGCTTAAGTTTCTTTGTTTCTGGATTTGCTGTGGCTTGACTTGCGACTCATTGTTTTGAGCCATTTTCACTGCAGGAGATGGGTGCGTTTCCACTTTGGGGGTCTAGTGTTGGGATAACTTGACATATTTATGAAACCGATGGCGAACAGATAGCAGTATTCTTCACATCTTTTTTTAAAAAGGAAAACAAAACATTAACGCTACAGAGAAGGGCAGAATCGCCCCTTTATGTGCAACTGGAAAGCCGATGAGTGCCCCGACTATACCCTCGAGATATATGTGGAGATCTACATATTGTCATAAAGTTCATTTACAATTATTATTGTTGTTTGAAGCTGCATGCATTATGTTACATATTCCATGTAAGGTTCGTGGTGTGCCTACCTGAGTCTGCGTAAGGCCGAGAGAGGCAGCCAGCTCGGCGCGCTCCGGAAGCGCCAGGTACTGGGTCCGCTGGAACCGCCTGTTGAGTTGCTGTAGTTGCAGACTCGAGTAGATGGTTCGCGGTTTCCGCATCTTCTTTCCTTTTCCGTTAACCCGCAGCGTTCCATCGTCAACACACTTATCTGGAACAAGAAATAGTATTGTTAGCTCATTCTAATACTGCGCTTCATATGGCAGATACAAAATTTAATGGCAGCTGGTACCTGACCATTGCTATTCTTTTCTTGCTGTGTAAAGCAATTTTGTGGGTGCAAATTATATTTATACAGCATGGTTAACTATACAACAATGCAAGGCCTGGCAAGTCTCTCATTGAATGTTGTATTAAGCCACCCGCCATTAAATTTAGTGTCAGCCATAATTACAATTTGAAGTGCTTGTATAACAAACTTCACACATAAGTACTAAATAATGCAGAACTGCTATATTACACATTCACATGAATTTTTCTACCTATTATCGTTTGTTTTTTATATAACTTCTGCACACGATTTTTACAAACATTTATTTTGCATCTACGTCACATTTATAGAAATAGTTACATTACACACTTCCTTTTTGGTACAAGAACAAACAGAAAATGGAATAGACAAAACACATAAATTGTGTGCTGTAACCGATCTGCATTTTGGTGACAAGATTTTTCTGTCTCTTATGGTATAGGGTATGAATGGTATACATATTCCAGGTATATTCATTGTCAAGAAAATATCTTAAACAATAGTGTTTCATTCCAAATCGCTAGAGCCATTTTTGACAAAATCGAAAGTTTTGAAACGTGTTTGAGGTGGGGAGATTTTCTTGAAAATCTTCGTGGAAGATGCTGCACTTATATGTATATCAAATTTGATTTTAAACTGAGTTTTCGTTTTAGAGCTAAGCTGAGGTAGACAGATTCACAAAGACCTTTATCTAAAAATGCTTTTTCGGTTCGGGATTTCAAAACATACATCTCTGGTAAAATCGCTAGTTTCCTACTATTCGTAATAGAGAAAGTAAAGGTGTATTTTTGCATTTAGGTAGCCTCAATCGTGTGTCCCACAGAATTTTTGGGTGGAATGTAACATCACCTCTTACGTAGGCAGCTGAAAGAGAAAGTAAAAATTGTTGTTTAATCGCTGCAGTCATATAGGAAAAAAAAATTGCAACACTTACTGTTCAGGTGGAATGTTATTCAAAATCTGCAAGACTTGGATTTCAGGCCGTATCTATTCAGTTTGTTATTATCCTTAGATGCAGTGATAGAAACCTTCGGCAGTATAAGTAAATAAAATATTTTAAATTTGGGGAACGTCAAACAAGTACCTACTCCTAACGGTTTTGTCCTTGTGATTCACCAAAGGATAGGCCGATGACAAAACCGGGATGTGCGAACAAATGGCCACAACAATGGGTGACAATGCGACTGCCGGGTCGTAAGCCACTCCCAATTGCGTGGCAAGTTAGGAACGCGATGGGTATCCGACCAGAACTCAGCAGGATGTCCTTTAACTACACTCTCATATAACATTTTCATATAGGTGCATTAATTATTCTTTCACTACGTATTATAAACCATGTAGCTCATATAATATGGAAGAATGAGGCTTTTAAGAAGAGTTAAAGAATGCGTCAGATGAGATTTAGTAACAACTGAAACAAGTCCAGAGAAGCAATTACAGAACCATTTATAGATTTGGAAAGAACATAGCTACGAATACAATGAAGAAAGTATACCAGTTTAATAAACCAGTGCCAACGCAGAATAAGGTGTGCTCGATGTTCACGTTGCATTCAATTAAAAAAAAACACAATGTACTATGCGTCGTTGTTTTCGTCTCTGGAAGTCTACTTTACTAAGATTGTTGTTTGCTGTTCCTCTTCTGCTCATTTCAACTTCCCTTTCCTCACAGAAACCTCCAACCTGGTGAGCTTCCAAGGTTTTTCATTACATTTCTAGATTTAACTTCCGATTACTCCTTTCTCTGCCATTTGCAGGATCCACTTTAGGATGATACTACGTAGGAATACGGAATATGACGCCAAATACCAGATTCAGAAAATACTGTAGATTGTACAGCACCTGTAGTTTGTATTTAGTGATTTAGTATCAATTTCAACTAGAAATAGCTCTCTCTATTGACAGAAGACTTTGGAATTATATAGCGGAACGCCAAAGTGGCGTTTTCGTCTAGAAATGGCTCGTTTTTTTTACCAGGGAACCCTTATCAAGCGGCGTACAGCCGTTGTGAGTCTGCAAGTGCTTCGTCTGCAACAGTTATGAAGTTGAGGTAAATTGATATTGTTTATTAGAGGAACAAACAAAACTACCATGCCCGCTTGATCAACCCGGTGGTGCTGAGAACATACTTTTCGCTTGATGAAAGTAATTGCGTTTTCACCCGCTAGATGGAAACAGTAATGGAAAGTTACGGCCTACAAGACAAAAGCATCAGTTTTTATGTATTTTGGTCATTTTCTGCAACGATAAAAAAATGGCAACGTTAATAAAGTAAGCTCTAAATAACGCGTGGTAAAGCAATGTCTCCTTTATTTGAATTTCGAATGGAAGTTTTTTTTTCACTTTTGTAGACCAAAACGGTTTGCTGCTAGCAGATGATTTGAACGATGGCAGATGACTGAAAATGATGGTACTTAGCAGATCTTTTGTATTTGACATGGTCTTTGAATAATTGTCAGTAATTAATATAAGGACAGTTTACAATTTGTCCAAATTTTGAATTCACAATTTCCAATGCGTATTCGGAAATCTATTCAAAAGAATTTTGAGGGTGCTGCACCAGCTGTCTTAAGTGTAGAGCTTATAATCTCAAATCTGGGAAAGGTATTCCACATTAGTGGAATATAATAGTAATTATTTAACCTTTTTGGTATGGTATATAGTAATAGTTCATTTGTTCCAAGTTGTTGGATAGTGGCATCTATTGGAATTAGCCCTAGCCACTTTACCAATAGATGTCATACTACAAATCCTTACACATCCTTCTACTAATGCATTCTATAAGTTATACTTATAGCTCTCTCACCTTAAATGTCTGTCAATTGACCATTTCTATTTTATTGTAAATTTTGTTCTCCCTATAAATTCTCCTAATTTTCTTATGACTCCGATGTGTAAACATTTTCTTTACAATACTTTTTAATACTATTTCACACAGCAAACCTTGCGGCATATTGCGCCTTAGCCCTCTCAATTTCCATACGCCTAATCTGTACCACGTAATCGCATCTTCTTCCCTTCTATTGCAAATTTCTAAATACTTTTCTGATCTTAATTATGTTCCGAACATTTTAAAAATAATAATTGAGCTTTTCTCCTCCAACTCAGCCCACATTATTTGACGCTCCATATTCTCAAATGCAGATCTAACTTTCTTCCATACTCCTGTAATATGCTATATCTGTGCATCCATATATCGTCTAACCCACCCTTCTCTAACTGGTATTTTATTCTTTTCAGCTGTGGGTGCTTTACATTAGACTGTCCTTTGGTAACTGCAGTACCTTTTACCAGTACTTAGCCACTCTTTCCATCACCATTTCTTTCATATTACTTTTTCCCCATTTCTAAAGTTCTCCTATATTTGCTGAGTTGTGGAGTGGTATGGTATATGACAGAATCTTTACCAGAGTATGGGGCTACTACCATCTCGCTACTCTTCGATCTTGTCTGATATGACACAACACGACGCAGTCCTCGTGGTGTTTGAAAATAAGCAACACCAAATTGAGAGCAGAAGGAAACACGGACAGCTGAATAACGCGAGTCATCACGGATGGGACACCACACCACATATTTCACTCTGTATCCCATTATTTTAAAAGCCAACATGTCACGAATTAGTGCTTGTAACAATGTAACTTGTTTGTTGTCTCTCTTAACTTCTAAATTCCGCATGTGCCACATATGATAAAGTTTTATTTACGTTATTTCCTCTCCTGTTATTTATGTATGTTCATGGTGCAGTTTTTATAACCTTGCTGTGTGCTGATTGCATACTACAAACATATGATAATTTAGCTCTGCATGAAGGAAATTGCGATCATTTGTTTTTACTATGCTTGTCTACCTAGCATTCAAATCTTTTCAACATTAATTATATACACGGTGTTAACGGCTTATTTGCTCTAAGCTATCACCAGACTCACGCTGTTTTTATCATGTTGCGCATTACATGAGCCATAAATAAGGAATATTCCATATACCTACCAAATTTTATGAACTTCTGATATCTCCAAGTCTTTATTTCTACTTCTGACTGTGGCCGTGTCTGAATAGTCTGTCCAGTTTTTCCTTTCATGAAAACTTTTATATATACATTAAAAGAACATTAAAAAATATACCAAAAAAGTTCTATAAAGTAATGCCTTCCTGTTTTGAATGTTGGATGTTACGAAAAGACAAAAGCAAAGATTAGAAGTGACAGAAATGAGACTCTTTAAGCAGTGTTTCAGAGTACACCCTACTGGATCAGAAAACAAATGAAGACACAAGAAAGAATTTCTTCAAATTTACAGATCGAATTAAACATCTTCAAACTTACAAATCGAATTAAACAGTGCAGGAACACTTGGACAGAACATTTGATAGAATGCCAGAAGAAAGATTTCCGAAATTATTAAAAAACCATAGACCTC
The DNA here is from genome assembly GCA_030765045.1 of Tenodera sinensis. Lineage (NCBI taxonomy): Eukaryota > Metazoa > Arthropoda > Insecta > Mantodea > Mantidae > Tenodera > Tenodera sinensis. Next base: position 104,920,726 of record CM060968.1, on the reverse strand, counting down.
TAGGATGAAGAAATTTTGGACAACCTCACTGAAGATGCACTGAAAAATTTCAGCTTTCATGTAACCGGAACGAGCTTATAAAAACTCAATCCTCAATTGGTGATGACGATGATGATTGTTCCTCAGTTAACTATCCGATTTTTTTCATTTATTAGAAGGTATGAAGTCACTTTAATACATGTTTTAACCCTATAAGATTTAACAAGAGCTTTAAAATATCAGTGCCTAACCTCTACATTTAACTCTTTCAATCTGAGTTTTAAGCTAGAAAATAATTACACTTGATCCATGTAGTGGGGTTGGATGGTGTAGGTGGTATTGTTGGTGGTGGTGTTCGTGTTTCTGATAATAATAAACAAGGAGTAGTGACCAAAGAAGTACGTTTATTTTTATACTCCTTTTACGCAAAAATGCTGTAACCACAGTCAATCCAAAACCCCTGAAATTTTGTGGTCGTATTGTGATAAATCAATATTTCACTGAACTGATGCTCTTTATTTCAATCTTTGCTACTTCTTGTTCATTCGAATCCTGAATCTGAAATACACCATACACTGTGCCAAAAATATTTCCTAAAATTTACAATTCTATAGTTCATTTCGAATGGTCAAGGAGGCAACATTTTAAAACAAACAGATAAATAAAGTTGTTCTTTAACGCTAAAATTGAAATGGATGGACAAATTTTGATATAAAGACACCATTAGTATCGTCAGTGTAAACCAAATTTAAAAAATGTAAAGCTATTTATGTTTGAACGGCTAAGTTGCTGAAAATTGAAATATTTTGGGTAAAATGGAACTTAACATATGAAAATCTAAATACTTAAAAAAAATAATTCTGAATTCTCAGTAACTTTTTGTAACTATAATATATATTTAGAGCTTTTAAACAATATTTGCCATGTATACTTCTAAAATACTCATACAACCAATTAAATCGTATACATAGTTTTTGATCTTTTACTTTTAAATATAGGTATATACGACTTAAAAGAGAAATACAAATTTCAAATGCCAGAGTTTAAAAATTATTTTCTTTCGAAATAAAGCTATTAAAACGAAATTATACGACATGTTTGTTATAATCAGGTAAATGATATAATTAAAAATGGTTGTTTTTAAAATTTCATCATGTGGAACATTTCGCATTTGGTAATAAAATTCAGGTTTAACATTTAATTACCCAGAAACTAAAAGAAGATATTAAACTGAATTTTGAAACCATGTAACATTTTTGCTATCTATTTCGATCTTATTATTTGTTATCATAGTTATGTCTCATTTAGGTCTAATTTTATAAGTTTTGTAATTGTTAAACTTCCTTGTTGCTGTTCCTTTCTTAATTTTTTTTAATACTATTTGTTTCAGTTTTTTAATTCTGTATCCACGTGGTCAAATGCACTGGAGTTGATTGTTGATTTTAATAAATAAGTATATACGTGATATATAAGCTGTAAATTTGCTGCAAACTGTTTTCAGTGTACGGTATTCCTAAATAACCCCATCTCATCTCATCTCTCTCGAGAAAGTGAGTAATGATGCTGGTCCGACCTCTAGTCTAGTGACGCTCATGATCGTAGGAAGAAGCCGGTTTCCGAGTGTGCAATTAACCAATTACAACTTCAAATAATAATCGAAGAGAGGAGATCCATCCAGGACAGTAGTCTCGGCTGTGACCTTCACACAACGGGAAGCTAATGATCCCATGCACGAATCACTTTCAAATTAATGTTAAAATGTAAGGCACTGGGGGAATAACTCTGCGGCCTTAGCAGTTAGTTCCTGACTTCTCATTCCTTAGAGCTCGGCTGAGGCAGATAATTTCTCTACACCTTGACAGAGTGTATAAGCTACCAGTATAACTTGTCATTCAGATAATCTTGCACAGAATTGCTCGATTGCATACAAAGAATTTTAGGACCGAGAAATATACATACAAGAAATAGCTGCCCCTTATTTTCCAGTTTTATGCAATCCTCATTTTATACTCTAATGTACTCGTAATTAGCTGCCGTTTGTACCTCTGCAAATGTTCATTGTGACAAGCGAATTCTACATGTTAAACGGAATGTTTACCTCTCGCGATATTTGAAACGAGCGCCCGATTCGACACCCCTGCATGTGCTAATATTTTTACCATGTAGTATTCACAAATTTTAATAAATAATTAATATTATGTGCGTCTTGACTTTCGGATCCATGGTGGAAGAGGCGTGTCCCTAATTTTTGCCTAACTTTTGGCAGTCAACCCCTGCTCAAAGTACAAGAATCCGTCATTTTTTTTCTATTTGTGCACTCATACGATAGGTTAATTTTGTCAGAGGCGTTTAATGAATTTTGTTTCTATGTATACTCTAGTAAAAAGTTTGTAAAATCGGCTGGAAACGGAAATACGCTCTCAGTAAACGAGTCGTTCTGTCCCTTAAACCGCTGTTCCTCTGAATTCTGAACACTCCTCTCTAGAAGAATGTTAAGCAATAGGTTTTAGTAAGCGCAAAACTGGACTAAAGCGCAGCTGATGAAAGTAAAAATCATCAAAGTGTTATGCTAGGTATTAAATTTAATAAACTCGATTTCTGTTGCATTATGCGATGTCCGATGAGTTATAAATTTAACAACTTTCGTTCTGTCTAAATTTATAGATAATTAATGTCTTAGCTGTAAACCAATATGACGTATTGTTAAAAAACATTGAATTTCATTAGACACTCATTAACTTTTTACTAGTTACAAGCAGATTGGTGATACCATACTTGCAATATATTTACCTAGATTAGAAATCTCTTCCTGATTACCTCCCCTTATGTAGGACTTACACCCCCTAGGACATACAAGCCAGTGTCTAGGCTCAGACGTCTGTCGTAGAGCAAAGGAACCTATGGACTGCATAGAGTGAAGACCTGGAAGCGAGTGGTCAGCCCAGCCCCCGGTAGATTACAAATAAACAGGAATAATGCGGCGAAGTGCTGAATAGTTATTTATGAAAATCACCTATTGCCTGGAATTTATTCCTTTATTTCATCAGTATTTCTTTCGGTTTCCTTTTGACCAGTAAAAAATATACTCAGCACTACTATGTTACACTAAAGAGAAAACAGGGTTTCATGCTGAACTAATTAGTCAACAAAATGGCGTCTATCGTGTACAGCACAGCGGGGGAAGCTTCTGTAGCACAGGGACATAAAAAACTAGGTGGTTTGTAACAGACGAATGTCTACCTAGCCAGCCAAACATGCAATCGTCCGATAACGAAAACCAGCACGCAGAATGGAAAAGAATAAAAAACTAACCAACATACGCGACGCTGGGAAAGTTTGTTTGCATACGTTGTTTGCTTTCTATAATCTGCTACCTTTGGTTCCTCCTTGGAACATTTTGTATGCACAGGGGATGAGCTTCCATTTTTATACATCACGTAACGAAGACATTCGCTTGACTGCAGTGTAATATTAAATACTGTGTGCTTTATCTAACTTTCTTTATTCTGTTCAGTACTATCAAGAATTGATTTTTCTTCGATGAGATTCTAAACGCATTGCAAAATATGCTTAATTACTGGAGCCCTGATTTTGACGAGTTAAAAATATTGAAAAATGGCCTTAAAATGATAACTATACGACTTTAAAATGAATTAAAGTGACAAAAAAGAAAGAATGGATTAAAATTACGATTATTTGTTAATCTCCGTGCACATTTCAGTTATACTACATAACTGAATTGTCAATTTCCAAATTTGAAGAAGCTTCTGGGGCGTGCTTAAAGCAGCAAATACTGCGGGTGTTCAGGTCTTCTTTATCGAGGGAATACTTCTTACTTGACAGCACATCAGCTATCTCACCCATTGTTATCCTATTCACTGTTCTTCTTGATGTAGATAGAAGCCTAATCATTTTAAAGAATGTATTGTACAAGAGTGAGTAGAGAAGGTCATGTAAGTGCACGCATAATATGTTGCATCTTCGTGTAATACCTAGTCCAGACACTTAAAAATTACGTTCTTTATTTTTCATGTATTATAATTTAAACGTTGTCATATGATCTTGCAGTTTATATGTAAGCTACAATGGACGGCTTGGCTTACCGCGAGAAAGATACGATGGGCTTAGACGTCAATAAATACATATAAAAGTACTGGAAACAAAATCCAATAACAACGAACGCGCGTGCGCGGAAACGCGGAATTTTTCTGCAATGTATTTTATTCAAAGACCTCAAAACATGCATTTCAGATGAAATCACCATACTGAATTGTTAACTGGAATACAATACCTTCATCTCTAGAGTTAATTTGTAAGTGTTCGCTGAAGCTTTTGTGTACCTGGTGCTTACATCAATTATTAATAAATTATATTAAATAAAATAATTGTAATACATATCTAGCATAAATGATACTTTTCTATGCCTTTTGTTGATGTATAATCTTAGACACCTAAATCCTACCCTCTCAACCAACCAGCATCCTGTAACTATTCCAGGTGCAGATGTAGATGGCAGTGCTTATTCTGAGCACTCATTTCTAAACTACAAGCTTTGATTAAAAATTGTGTGAAAATCTCGAGAAAATTTCAGTCCGAGCCCGAAACATTAAATTGGAGCCGCTGCCAGTAAGCAGTGAGAAGTAATATGCCTATTGCGTTTAAAGACTGCTACAAACATTTACAATTCACATAAAAAGCACTGTTTACTGGTTATTTATTGTTTTATGATCAAGTGTTTTATTAAAAGCCCTGTTAAAGATGACATGAGTGCTACGTTTACCTTGTTTATTACTTTTACAAGGTTTCCAAGACGACTTTAGTGGCCTAGTGTTAACAGTCCAAGTTTTGCAGAGCGTATACTAATGAACAACTTATTGTCTCATCTGGTGATATTAAACAGAATATAAATAGTATATAAAAGCTGCTATCTTGCTGCTTAAGGTGATCAACAACAGAAACAACAAGCACGTATGGAAAGATACTATTTCAGAAAAGTGGGTATCAGATTGTGAAAGTGTGTTAATAATTAGGAAACCAATGGAAGACAGGGAAGAGCAAGTGATTAAGTTTACCCTAATCAGGAGTGGTAGGAGGGATGAAAATGAAAGTTTAGCCATAAAGTCAACCAATTATAAAAAGCGACGGTAAGTGAGGAAAGGAAGTGGAAGTGAATCAGTCAGGTGTAGGAAATCATTAAAAAATGATCAGTAAACATAAGAAAAACATCTGATGCGTTGCAGTGACGTGACCTTCACTACCCTTATACTAACCATTCTTACAAACTCTTATTCCTATATCTTCTTCGTATTAGTTGAGATAAACATTTGCAGAAATTATCTTATTGCTTATTTCCTTGTAGGTGCAAGGGGAATATGGGAATACAGTAGGCTTTGTGCGATAGTCAAATCTTTTAAAGCTTTCAAATTCCATTCTCTTTGCATGGTTAACATATAAAAAATGAACAAGGAAACTAAGTTTTTCGACATGACACAAATAACCAGGAATATCTCCGAAAAGGTTTACTGCATGAGCATAGTATAGATTTTATCTGTCTTAGGGTTTACGGTTCAAAAGTCATCCAGAGTTAACAGGACTACAAAGACTATAGCTAGAAATTCCAAAATATACATTTCGTTTGTCATAAAAATATCTTAAACATGTGACATTTTAATGGAAATCGTTAGTCATTTTCAAGAAAATCAAAATTTTCCATGTAAAGAATAGTTTAGGGTAGAGAAATTTTCTTCAAAATCTTTGTGTTGTATCCTCGAAAGATATCAAACTTAAATGTCAACTTTGGTTTTTAACCTACTTTTCATTTTTGAGTTATGCCGTCCAGAGACTGACAGACACTTTTTCTAAAACTGTTTGTTTTGGATTTGGGGGCCTAAAAATATTTCCGGCGAAATCTAGACATCGAATTTTTTGGTGGAATGCAATACTTCCTTTAATTTCTAGTAGAGAAAGTAAAAATTTAAGGGAGATAAATTTTAGAAGGGAATAGGTAATTTAAAATAATAATGGATTTAAGGAAATGGGAAGTATTAGGGAATATAGTGAAAATAAGTGAATCCAAAGACGAAAGTGAAAACAAAAGACAAATTTGAAGAAGAGAATTTCAGAGGGCTGTTCAGTGACAGACACCCAAATTTATGGGAGCCTAAGAGGTAGGATATGCTTTAGTACTCAATAAATTCATACCCATATAAACTACTAAATATTTCTACCAAAAGCTTTTAAAACCTATTTTAGTGCTTACAAGCGCCTTGGAGGACCTCATTTGAATAAGTTATATCTAGGAGGAGTATTACTTTGAAGAACAAACATATTATTGCTATTATGTGTTCCATACTTCATCACCTTCTTTAAGCTTACAACTTAGCGTGACTTATCAAACAAACATGACAAGCAAAACTGACATGCTTAGGAGTATAGTAATTGCAATCGTATACATGAAATAAGGACTTATTCAGTCTTTTGTAGTAGGTATTCATCTTTTGTTGATGAGATAATTTGTTTGTTCTATTGGATCATGTCGCAGTCAGAACTTGTTAATATTTCACCTGAAGACAGTCGATGTTTGAACAGAGATGTTTCTTTAACATGGCCAGAAAATGTGCTTTGGTCTGCTGTCTATCGGGGAATGTAAGTATTGGAACTCTACGATAAAGATAATGAGGATTAATGTGTTTGCTTTCATAATTCTCAAATTCTTGGTTTAGCTGCGATTTGACAGCGAGCACTGATACACCAATGAAAATGTTACAAAGTGACTCCATTAATTTTACATGTTACAACTTCTCTTACACCTACTGCGAAGCACGGCAATGATTTTAGCAGGCAAAGGGCATTTCTGTTTTCTCCTTAATTACAACCTTGCTGCAAAAGTAGCATATACTCCTACGTTTCACTATTAAATACGTAGAGGCGTTAAATAATCATATACCAATTATCACATAGTCATTCTTTTATTTCTACAAATTATCACTTTCTTCTGTTTAGACAGTGTCGCCAACTGTATCCCATAAATCACGAAAAACAATTTATTACAATTTCAAATTCCATTTGAATCTGACAATTGTGTTTCTGACAATTCTTCTTTTAATAATTGATGTAGTTTCCCTCAAAAAAGTTTATTTGTTAATGTTAAAAATAAGGGGAGATTTCTTTAAGATTATAAACTGATTATAGGTTATAACGAGAGAAGATCAAAATTCACGTAATTATTTGCTTTTCTTTTCCCCAGTTGACAGTGCTGAGTAAGTTGAATTACACTAATCGAAGTTAATATATTTTAGGTTATTTTTATAGAATTTAATTTGGTCAAATCTTTGCGATAATAAATTCTCTTGGTCTGTTGGGTCAGAACCCTTATGATGTTACTTGTGACAAAAATCGCATGTGCTCCATTCACATCACTTTCTCTACTAGCTTTTCTAAAATTACTCTCACAAAACCTTAGAAAAGCTTTCTTTATAGGTACATTTTGTTATATAAAGACACAGTAAATTAAAGTGGCTTTGAAATATTGTGTTTTTTGCATGAAGCCAGAGAAAGAACAAGTAGGACTTACCGCTTAAAAATTATAAGTACCTATTTGAAAATCCAAATGAATAAATAACAAACAGTTTCTTGGAAATTATTAACATCACACGAAATTTTATTTTACATAATTTTTATAGTTTGAGAACTACGTTTTGGTCTAGTAACATGTGCATCTTTTGGAGATTTATTGGTTATACAAAATTCAAACTGAAGAGAACTTTGTAGGCTTTTCGCAAAAAATTCAAAATATATATTTTATTTGACATGCAAATGTTAACCTGTGCTATTTTAATAAAAATATTTGGAGCTATTTTCTCTAACAAAATAAAATCTGATGTGTTGCACTCACATGACTTTCTCTACTCTTGTTCAGAACATTTTTACAAACTCTTATTCCGTTATCTTCTTCGTGTTAGTTGAGATAAAAATTTGTAGAAATTATTTCCTTGTAGGTACAAGGAGAATATGCGAATACAGTAGGCTTTTAGCGCTAGTCAAATTTTAAAGCTTTCAAATTCCGTTCTCTTTGCACGGTTAACATATACAAATGAATATGTTCCATTGTAAAAGTTTTCCAAAACTCACACAAATAAAAAGGAATATCTCCGAAATGGTTCACTCTTAAAAAAATATTTAGACGTAAATTGGAAGTTTTAGCAAGATCTACATTTACCTACCTATAGTAAGATTTGGTTTATCTCTTACGGTTTAGCAGTTACGCAAAAGTCATCCAAAGTAAATATCTTTTTTTCATTTGCTATAAAAATATCTCAAACATATGGATGGCATTTTAATCAAAATCGTTTGAGCCATTTTCAAGAAAATCAATATTTTCGAAAAAATTTCCATGTAAAGGGTAGTTTTCTTTAAAATCTTCGTGTGTACCCCTGAAAGACATTAAACTTAAATAGCAAATACCCAATGACCTCCTTGTCGACGGGCCCTTAAACCCCACACACTTACTGTTTAGCTCAAAAAGGAGAAGGAAGGCAAAAAAGAGGCATTTTAGTTGTTCTTTTCGAACTTCTGTTTTGGACCACAATGTAAAACATTTTTCGGAAAACTAATACAGGTATAAACTCTAAGCAATCAACGTTGTGGTGTAACAAATATTTGAATCTGGGTCTGGGCTAACATCGACTTCTCAGAAGTTACATAACCTATACAAAATAGTGGGTTGTCGCTGAATAGTGATACCGATGTAAACGAGTCATGATAAAATGCCTGATGCATATGAGGTGACTTTGTATTTACGTAACAGGCCGCATTAAACGATAAAATGCAAGAATAATCATCCTACAATCACAAGTGCTACCAAAAAGTCTGTTCCGTCAGAAGTATCTAGTCCACATGTTACGTTATTAGGTATACTCTTTGAACCCAGAGTTGAACTGGCATTCTAAAACATTACTAGTAGCAATGCTAAGAGGTCTTCCTCTACCAATGGAGCAAAAATTGTTAAAAGTTAGCGTAGGTACTTGTAACAAAAGTTTTAAGGTTTTACTATTCCACTTTTATGAACAAATACCTATCACTAAGAACGTCTTGAGTACGCAGCTTTAAGATTTGGTCAAGTTCATGCATCTAGATACTTTAAAAATAAATGTTATTCTTCCAGAGGGTTATCATTTTTATTCTGTTGATATTAAATTGTACCTTCGCTTTTGAGGTTAGGCCTATGGTTCGATGCTTTGCCACAATACAATGCTTATCAAACAGAATATAGATTGAAATTATTTTATATTGCAAATTTTATAAGAATAAAAGCATAATTTAATACCTATATTATGAATGTTGTTCATTAAATGTCATAATTAATATCACTCGAGGTTAGAGCTTCATCAGTTAGCTTAATCATGTGTCAGTCATCTAATGTGGACAAATGTTTTGTTAGAAATGTTATGTATATTGTGGTCCAAGCTTATCGAGCTGCTGGACAGAAATAAAGATAAATAGACGCGGCAGCGCTCTCATCCAACATAAACACCAGAAGCGTTTTCGACATACAACCACAATATTCCTTAAGTTTCCCACTCCCCGCCTCAAAAACATTCTCGAATGGTCTGAAAAATTTTCAAGCGTCTATATCAGTCAATGTGTTCGCGACTTGGTGAGTTAGTTAATAAGCGAGTTATTGGGTGGATTTCTGCTGCGACATGTGCGTTCTTCGAGAGAGTTGGTGATGATTTGTGTGATGTGCAGTGAATGATGCTACTGCAGAAGATTAGAGATGTCTTGCGTTCGACTCCCCAGTGAGTGAGCCATCTAAAAAAGTGGCTGCTTCGTGCGTATACCACCCAAAAGTTCGATATCGAGATTTCACCGGAATTATGTTTCTTCCTGAATATAAAAGAAAAAGCATCTTTAGCAAAAAGTGCGCGCGCAAAAGTCACTTAAATAATAAACTTGATGCTTTAGTTCAGTTCCAAGGATTCAATACGAAGATGTTCAAAAAATTCTCCAACCCAAACTATCCCTTCGATGGAAAATTGTTTTGGTTTTCTCAGAAATGGCTGAAACAATTTTTATTAAATTACAAGATGTTTAATATATTTTTATAACAAATCAAACGCATATCTTGAATTTTCTCGAAATAGTCTCTAAAGTCCTCTTCATTCTGAATGACAAAATCTTACTATTTAAAAATGTAGGTCTCATAAAAGCACACAATTTATGTCAAATTTTTTGGTGAATTAACTATTTCTGAGATATTTGTTATTGGTTTTATTTTCCTTAAACGTTTTTATCTCTCGATCATACTAAGAGAAAGGAATTTCAAAGCTCTTACAGAGCGACCAGCTCTTAAAAGATTTGACTTTCTCTTAAGACTATTGTGTTCCTCTTTATTCCAGTAAATCTATCTGATTAACATGAAGAGATAGAAGAAGAAGGTTTTGTAAGAACAGTTTGTATAAGAGTGAGTAGTGAAAGTCATATGAGTGCAACACTTCTGGCAGTGCAAGTTCGCAGCTTTGCTTGCCCTTCACGTAAATCAATAGCGACATAATGGAGATGTAAATGGACCGGAATTGTCGTTTAGAATTTCAAATGTGTTGAGACTTCACTGTCATGCGGGCTATGATGAAAATGATCACATTCCCCTGAAATTAGCAAGGGCGGATATTCATGAGTTGTGCTGTCACATACCGTAACACATCATAATTCCAGCATGTTCATGCTCGCTTAACGCCATTTTTCTTATTCTCTGGACAATTTTTCCTCTCACAACAGATAGCTATTGCTTTCTGGAACTGCTACTCAAACGAAGCCCTCAAGCTGCAATTTTTCTCAGAAGCACATTTTTCTTCATGCATTCCCACTACTGGATGAGTAATGTTCGGCGATCTTGCATGAAAGGATTCCAAATGCATGAGCCAGCTGTAAAACCCAACTTACTGAAATTTAGATATACATATTCATAACATCTTGTCAAGTTCTAGATGGCTATCCAGACTAATGCGGGTTTATTCTAAGAAGAGGTAATAAAATATCTACATCTTTGTTATTAAACATATTTTCATTGCCTACAAAATTCTATCAAGTCGTCCAATTCCATGGCCGCTGCAAAAAATTCTAAATAAAAATATTCCAAGCAGAGGGAAATTGTAACATGTAAACAAATGAAGCCAATAAATTTTACTCTAAAAATTTAGAACAATTGTTTGTGAGGGAACATAATATGTTGGGATCCTTTAATATTGCAAAGGCAATCAACGTATCAGTTTAAAGCTACTGAAGTAGGCACATGTGTGTTGTAAAACATTTATCTGATTGTTAGCATATCATTACTTCTTAATTGGAAGACTCCCACTGTTGTAAATTTTACCTCAAATCCCCGGCTTCTTATAGTTATCTTTCATTTATTTTTATAAGTAAACCAAACAAGAGAAGTTTATGAGCATACGGCTGCAATTGTATTTCTCTGTCTCACATTCCTGCAAAGACAATAAATGGAAACATTTTGTACCCTGGCTATTCGTCTGCGTACTTCAGAATTCTGTTTAAAAGCTAGATTATGTAATGAATAACTAAGGCAATAAAATGCAATGTTAATACTTTCCTAAATAAAACTCTAAAGCACAATTCACAAAATATTTAGGTATATTATTTTGAAAGCATATGCGTTCGTTATCCTGAAAACGTGATTTTAAACATAGTTGTATAATATATTTTATGCATGTATACTACTAGGCTTCTATGCCTATTCTAAATCAATTTAAATTTATTATTGTCTTATTTCTCTTCTTGCATGCTTGCATGTTGTCATTGTATTCTGTATGACTGACTAGAAGGCAAGGCCAAGTAGTTCTGCCACATGAATAAATAAATAAATACATAAAAATGGGAGTGGTTCCTTTTTTAAAGTAGATATACTGCACAAATTTATAATACAATATTCGCTTTTGAATTTACTTTCAAACTATAACTAAATGCTTTGGAACATAAAATTGTTATGCAGTGTAAGAAGATTTCAAGAAATCAGAAATCAGCAATGAAACATAACAGAAATAATATTTTTGAAATAGTCATGTATGTTTCCGGAGTTTAAAAGGTTTTATTGCTGACTTAAAACAAAAATAATTTTAGGTCACCTAGTAAAAGCTTCCAAAATCAATGTGATATTTGTATGGTTGTATTTGATATATTTGCTTTACATTGTATAAGTAAAGGGCAATGTATACTGTTAATTCATTTCTAAGTGGTCATCATTGGTAAGGCAATTTCTAACGTGGTACTTTTTACTTTCTCTACGTAAAGTGGGTGAGTGTGTTGGGTTTAAGGGCCCGTCGATCTACGTAAAGTAGAGGAAGTATTGTATTCCACTCAAAAACTCGATGTCCAGATTTCACCGGAAATATATGTTTTGAGGCCCCCTGAATCCTTTTAGAAAAAGGTCCGTGTGTGTGTGTGCATGTCTGTGAACAGCATAACTCAAAAACGAAAAGTTTGTTAGAAACCAAAGTTGGTATTTAAGTTTAATCTCTTTCAAGAATACCAAACGAAGATTATGAAGAAAATTTCTCCATCCTAAACTACCCTTTACATGGACAATTTTTCCAAAATGTTTAGTTTGTTGGAAATGACTAACGATTTTGATTAAAATGCCATATGTTTGAGATATTTTTATGACAAATGAAATGTATGTTTTGAATTTTCTGGCTATAGCCCATGAAGTCCTATATACCCTGGATGACTTTTGCATAACTGGTAAACCATAAGAAAAAGACCAAATCTTTCCATACAAAAAATGTAGATCTTGCTAAAACACACCATTTATGTCTCAATTTTTTTGTAGAGTGAACCATTTGGGAGATATTCCTCGCTATTTGTCGTAAGTTTTGGAGAGCTTATACCTACTGCTGTAAAATGGAACGCCGCTATTCATTTTTTAAATGTTAACCGCGCAAACAGAACGGAATCTAAAAGCTTTAAAAGATTTGACTATCGCTCAAAGCCTACTGTATTCCCTTATTCCCGTTGCACGTGCAAGAAAACGAGAAATAAGATAATTTCTACAAACGTTTATCTCAACTAACACGAAGAAGATACCTATAAGAACGAGTTGGTAAGAATGGTTAGCACTAGAGTAGAGAAAATCATGTGAGTGCAACACATCAGATATTTTCTTGGACTATTTTAGCTGAAAACTTCGCTATGAAGTTGTAATTTATGCTCGATTAGATTGAAAGAGTATTTTAATATTGAGTGAACAACTAAACGCCCATGGCTTGCCAAAGGTGAACATTTTCACGAAAGATTAGATCTATCTTAATATCGTTTTGGCAGATAATGTTTTATCCGGTGCCGAAACGTAAGTCAGAGTAGTTATAATAAAGTGTAGATTTATTATTGCTAGATGGTGGTCTAGAAGATAATAGATATAAGTAAACTGAAAAAGAGGTTCTGATGCGTAGGTATTTAGGGGATTTTGATTACTGCGGTTCTTTGGTAGCTAAAAGGTTTGTTCATCAATATTACTGGAAGTCAAGGTTCAAATACTTGATTTGTGGATGAAAACGTTTTAATTTAGCACTGTAATTCAAAGCAGTATTTCAGTTGCTAGGAACGAGTAAACAAACGACTTGTTATGGCAATAATTGCTAACTTCTATATGCAGAGATTTATACCTATGTTAACATAGAACCTGAGGTGATATTTTTTAGAAGAAGCCTCCTAAAATAGTTAAAATTTGTGTTCATAGTGGTGGCAGAAAAAGCCCCCTAAAATTGTGAATCATTGTCTTAGTGGGCAATGATAGAGATCTTCAATTGTCTTAGCTTAGCTTGTTCATGTATTATTGGGATTGGCGTCATGTGGAAATCGCAAAGTCCGCGAACAATTTTAAAAGTTATCGACATATAGTGTTTATTGGAAGAACATTGTGTTTTGAAAGTTAACAGGAGTAACAATGCAGAGAACTAATATATAATTAGTAAGGCTGCATTAAAGAAATAGAAGAAGATTACGAACTCGCAAGATTACGTAGTCCGTGTTCGGGTTGTGTGAACCCCGCAGGGCTTGTGACAAAGGACGCCAATCCAGAATATTTGTATTATCGTTTGTGATAAAGGAACAATAAATAAGTATATTAAAAATATAAAAAGGAAATGTAATCATCCTTGTAGGGCGTAGACCTATACCACGCCCTGAGGTACATCGAGAACTTCGATAAAAAGCTTCAAGAGTCTCATAGCTTCATTCACCGGTAAATTCTTCTGATCTTATTTGTTCCCGTCAACTTCCCCACCTTCGCATATCTTTGAAGAAGAAGGAGGTACGAATAACCGTCCCAAACCATAGAACAGTTAAACATACTAAATACCAAAATTATATTATCTTCTTCTTCCCCCTCCTCCTTTCATGAATTAGGCCTGTTTTGGTCTCAGTACCACCTTAACCTTGGTCTTCCTATCGATCTTCTTCCTTTAGATTTGTATTCTATCATTTTCTTGTGGTCTTCTTCAATCCATTCCACTGAGATTGTCATTTCTGTTTATTATTCTATGTGATATCTCCTATAACACTAATCGTTAAATCTTCTTTTACTCCTTCATTGGTTAATCTATCCCATGTTGTTACTTCCTTAACTGCTCTCAAAAATTACATTCAGCTGCTTGAATATCTTTTATCTTTCTGCCTCAAATCCCAACTTTCACTGCCATATAATATTTATTACTGGGACGGCTATAACTTTGTAAAATTTAGGTTATGTTTATTTCCTTGTATTTTTTAAAGGTCTTCTAATAGTTACACACATGTTGCTACCTATGAATCTTGTTGCGTAAATCATCATTATCACGTTAAAGGCAATTACAATTTTGCACCTATTTTCGTTTTATTTACTGAAATTTTTATTTCACATCTTCTAATACGAAAATTATATATTGGTTTGATAGTAGAATTGGAAAATAGAGTAGGCATAAGGGTATTGGGAACATCTATGAAGCTGGTTGTATTTTCTCGTAATATTGGCGATTGGTTTTTAAAGGATTGTGAAGAACAGCTAAAACTATTCAACCTCTCTCCTGAAAGGTTAATCTCCATAGCCTGCTGTAATTACCATGGGCATTTTGAGCCTGACACTGGAACTGTTTTTAGGTTAGGTTACTGTGCGTGTTTTTAAACTAATTTTCAACGCTACGTCTTCACACCTAGACTCTATGAAGGGCAGGGAATGACCTGAATTAAAGATAAAATCGAAGTCATGACCCCAGGATAAGAAGTCAGCACGCTGACCACTCAACCACGGAGCAGTCTGTTTATGATTCTTGTGTGTTATATGGTCATTATAGAAAACGTTAATGAATGCTGTCTTTGTGTGCTTGTAATATACACCCAGTTGGAACTGCTTTCTGGAACAAAGCGTCCTTGAATGGCTGAAATGCAGATACAGACGCAATGATCACTCCATATGAAGAGAACGAGACCGCCATTGCGGCCTGGCCTCCGACGGCCATGTTGCAACAAGCCGACATCGTGCCGCGCCGCACGCACCGCGCAGGAGTGAGCCCAGAGCGAACATATCATGTATTGCCCAGTGTACTTAACAAAACTTATTCTTACTCCTTCTCCTTACTAATCGAGATATAAACTTGTGTTACGCATTTCATTGTGGGTAGTTAGTAAGCTAAACGATTGTGAGATTTTTAAATAGACATTGCCATATGCTGACTTTGAAATTCCAAATTACCTTGCGTGAGAAGAAATATCACTTGAAAATAGAGAACATATTTGAAAACTCAAATCAATAACAAAAAATATCTCTGAAATCGTTAACACCACAAACATACAAGATCTACATTTTTGTGCAGCAATTTTGTTTTAAATTTTGTAAAATTAGTCATTTCTAAAATATTCCAACACCAATACTTTCCTCAGATGAGAAGTCGTTTCTTTTCTGAGCAAAATTAAGGGTCTTTCATGTCAATATGGGAACTAACAATCTAAGTAATTATAGAGCGTTCAAAAAATTGTAAACCTGATTTTATTACAAGTTTCTTTGAAGTTACAATGAGAACATAGGAATACAGTAGACTTAAGCCACAGTCAAATATTTTAAGACCAGGTCACTATGTGATGGCTTTGAATTTCCATTCTCTTTGCATAGCCAGAACTTAAAAAGAATAAAAACTTAATATTAAAATGAAATGCAACTTTATTCTGGACTTTTACATACATTATATAAATATACGTATTCATAATATAAGAATTCAAAATGCATTTAGAATCCAGTATCTCCGTTAGGTATTTTTAAAGCCATGGAATGCATAAGTCCATTTTTGTGAGATCTATTCTAAATTTCAGCGTAGCATTCTGGCAATTTAATTATTATAATTTAATTATTTTGTCAAGTTCTTCTCATTTATTATATTATACTCATATTTGTTCTTAACATTTCGTATTTTTGTCACATTTTTATGTTTCTGTTCCGGTTTTTGCATATGTGCTTGCAGTCGTCCCAAAGACTTGTTTTTCACACCTTCTACTTCTGGTCTGTAATATTTCTTACAAGTACCTTTTTTAGAAATTTATGTTTTCGCAAATTTGGAGGGTAAGCTGTAGCTATGTAATTTGCTATTGTGATTCTTTCTGATTGCGTTGTAAAGTGACATTTGTTTCTTTCTGTACAGAGCTGAGGATTAGCTCTGAATTGAGTTATTAAATTAATTCAAAATACAACAATAAAATGAGTATTATTTATTTATTATAGAGTGTGGTAGATTTTTAAACTATATTTTAAATATAATGTTAATTTAAACAGCATTAAATTTTTGATGATTTGAAAATGCACCCAAAAAATTTTAGATCATGTTTATCGTTAATTTTGTAATTTTTCTTCGGTCCCAAGTGCTTTCATATTTCTAAAATTTTATGTCATTTACCCGGACCTGCAATAGTTTAAGAGAAATGGTGTTTGCATACTTTAGTCACCTATCTCCCCACATGTTTTTGGCGCCTGTTGTGCGAACTCTAATATTATCTACATACTTTGAAGAAGAAGCATAAGTGTTGATGGAATAATTAGGACATTCTTGGAATGAGAGGCACGGAAAGGAAGAGAACATGTATTTATTTTCAAGGAAACCTAAACCTACTGTTCGGAGCAGTTTCGGCTTCTGCACCGCGAAGAGATTTGATTTAATAACAGCGACGAAAGTTGTGATATATTAACACCGGTTATTAAAGCGGGACTCCCATCACCGGTGGAGCCATCTGACGAACAGATGCTAGCTGCCCTTCGAGCATCAACAAGCCTGTAATTTCGCTCCCTACCACTTTCACGTCATGAAGCGGTTGGTAGCAAGCTGCGTATAATAGGCGTTAAATGACAATACAGCCAGCCTCTTCGAAAATGGGGGCCTTTCACATCCTGCGCCCAGCTAGGCCACAAAAGGAGCCGTTTTCTAACTTTTGGAGGGGGCTGTAGGTTGCACGCGCGAAGGCGGAGTCCATTTGGAGTTTAGGAAGCTGCTGTTATGATTACTACAGCCTCGTTTGTATGCCCTACGTTTATATATTTATTGTATCCGTGATAAAATTAACCATCAAGCCATTCCAAGTAAGACTCTCAACCACAGAGAAGAAGCGCAGTGCTTGGTCAAGACGTTCATTTGTTTATGCTACCCTGTGTGAGGGAACAACCTACCAGTTGTAGTCGATATTAATATTATTCAGAAGGATAACTGCCACCTACACAAAGCGTACCAAATGAAAATGAGTGATTTGAAAACCAAGTTCAAGACCAAAATAAAAAAGTTCATGTGCTGCACTCAAATGACTTTCTCTACTCTTGTACTAACCATTCTTACAAACTCTTATTCCTGTATCTTCATCGTGTTAGTTAAGATAAACATTTGTACAAATTATCTAATTGCTTATTTCCTTGTAGGTACAAGGGGAGTATGAGAATACAATAGGCATTGAGCGATAGTCAAATATTTTAAAGCTTTCAAATTCGGTTTTCTTTGCACGATTAACATTTAAAAAAATGAATAATGATGTTCCATTAGACAGAAGTGTAAGTTCTCCAATACTCACACAAATAATAAGGCATATCTCCGAAATGGTTCACTCTACAAAAAAATTTATTTAGACATAAATTGTGTATTTTAGCAAGATCTACATTTTTTGTATAGTATGATTTTGTCTATCTCTCACGGTTTACCAGTTATGCAAAAGTCGTCCAGAGTAAATACAGGGGTTATAGCCAGAAAATTCAAAATATAAATTTCATTTGTCATAAAATATAACATACACATGCGTTTTAATCAAAATCGTTAGAGCCATTTTCAAGAAAATCAAAATTTTCGAAAAATGTTCCATGTAAAGGGTAGTTTAGGGTGGGGCTATTTTCTTCAAAGTCTTCGTGTCGCATCCTTGAAAGACACTAAACTTAAATACCAACTTTGGTTTACCTACTTTTCATTTTTGAGTTATGCTGTCCACAGACACAGACACACACACACACACACACACACACACACACACACACACACACACACACACACACACACACACACACACACACACACACACACACACACAAACGCGCGCGCACGCGGACCTGTTTCTAAAAATGCTTATTTTGGATTCAGGGGGTCTTACAAAATATTTATTTCCGGTGAAATCTCAACATTGTATTTTTGGGTGGAATACAATACTTCCCCTATTTACCAGTAGATAAAGTAAAAAGTATTTTTATGTTACATACATCAATAGAAAAATATGATACTGTTATTGTTTTAAGACATAGGTAAGAAAATTAAGTGAATTTGGATACAAATGGTATTGCAAGATCTTAATTGTACCTTTGAGGCCAAAAACTGCAATATTGTACGTAAAATCGGCCCTCAGATGTAAACATTAACGAAAAACTAGACAGATACGGAGCTATAAAACACCAAAATACATAAATTACAAAAATACTAAAATAGCCATTGTGCTAGAATAGGTACGAATACACTGGAATCGCCCATAAAATATTTGCTTGCAAAGAAGGGGCGCTTTTTATTTTCGTTGAAGATTTCCATGTAGAAAATAGTTTCTATATCACAGAAAATAATATAAAATAAGACATGCTGTGGATATTTCATTCCAAAAAGCATATTGTAATAGATGGTCAAGATTTAGGAACTAGGAAAACAGAAGACGTACCAAAACAAAACAGTATTTACAGTAATTTCCTAAGGAACGGAGAAGTAAACCAAATTAATTCGTCATTCAAGTTTAAATAGCTAATCCTGCAACGTCGGGTAAATCAGCTGGCCATTAAATAGGATATAAGTACTGAAGTATTCATATTAAATGATTATAATTATAATCACTGTCTTTAATAACATTTAGAGCTGTGGATTTACAATGCTGAATTAAAGAAATATTCACTGCGTAAACAAAACACTTTAAAGATTACGAATAATATAACACATTCTACATTGCAAGTCCTCAGGCTGAAAAGATGAAAGAGGAGCAATAAAAAACCGACCTGAAAAAGCCTATAGTTAATTAATGTTTTCAAAATGCTAAGTTACTTTTTTAATTTCTAAGCTTAGATACAAGTTTCTGAAATAATGTCCGACAGGTATGGCCAATAATAGTTTATGAATATGCATAATCAATAAAAATGCATATAAATAGGTTCCAGGATGAGCTATGAATATTCTTCTGCCACATCAAGGGCTGAATCCTAGTTCAGGGAACATGTTTAACATATGCGTCCACATACATTGGGAACGCTTGTCCAACACACTTCTAAAATACTACAGTCGGATGCATTTCGTAAGGTGTTTTCCTTTAAATAATGTCAAAATCTCCTTAACATCCGTGCAATCTCCTATTGGTTGTATTCAAGTGTGACACAAATGCACTAGCCTATGAAAAAGGGCAGGCCTAGGGAGCGGCGAAAGGGGAGGAGTACGGAAATATTTCATTTGAATAGCTGGAAGGCAAGCTTCACCACGACTGTCCACACCAGCCCCTGGCTGAGACTGTCTAATACTGGTTTACTTATGCCTCAGGAACGTATGCGGAGATAAAGGGGATACTGAACATGTTACATTTGAATGTAAAGGGACTGGCATGTGGCGAAAAGCATTTCTAGTTTCAAGAAAATCCCCCAAAATACACTTTACATCGAAAAGCATCTAAAATTTTGATTTTCTCAAACGACTTTAATGATTCTATTGAAATACCACATGAAATGTAAGAGCATATTTTGAATTTTCTGGGAATGGCTTCAGACATATCTTGATATTGGATGACTTTTGTACAGTGGGTAAACTGTAAGTGATGCACAAAATTCTACGGCACAAAAATGTATATGTTGTGAAGCACATGTCTTTGTAGAGTTCAGCCTTGCAGATATTCCTTGCTATTGGTTTGAGTTTTCATATACTCCTTTTCTCAAGTGTAAAACCACTTGCTAAAGTCTGCCGTATTCGTTTTATTCCCTCGTACCAACAACATAATGCAACAATTTCTGCAAATGCTTATCTCCATTACAATAAATTAAATAAAAGAATAATTTCTACCAGGATGTTTTTAAAGAATTGGTAGAGAAAGCCCTGTGAATGAAAGGCATGTAAGGCATCACTTTTTACTTTCTCTGCTACGTATAGCAAGTAGGGGAAGTACTTATTGTACTGGACCCAAAATTTCGATATCGAGATTTCACCAAAATTATGCGTTTTGAGGTCTCCTAAATTCAAAAAGAAAACATTTTTTAGAAAAAGGTCCGCGAGTAAGAGAGGGAACCGCAGCATAACTCATAAGTTGGTTAAAAACCGAAGCTGGCATTTAAATTTAATACCTTTCAAGGATGTGACACGATGATTTTCAAGAAAATAGCTCCACCCTAAACTGCCTTTTATACCGAAAATTTTTATTTCCTTAAAGGATATAGCAAATCTTGCTATACAAAAAATGTAGGTCTTTCTAAAACACAATTTATGTCCGAATACATTTTTTTTGTAGAGTGAATCATTTCGTAATATTCCTTGTTATTTGTGAGAGTTTCGGAGAACATACTTCTGTCAAATGAAATATCGCTATTCATTTTTTCTGCGTTAAACATGCAAAGAGAACGGAATTTGAAAGCTTTAAAAGACTTGACTATCGCTCAAAGTCTACTGTATTCCCATATTCTCCTTGCACCTGCAAGGAAATAAACAATGAGATAATTTGTGCAAATGTTTATCCCAACTAACACGAAGAAGATAGAGGAATAGTTGCAAGAATAGTACAAGAGTAGAGAAAGTCATGTGAGTGCAACACGTCAGATATTTATGAATAGGTTTTACTTTAAACAGCCTGCTTAACATCACCCTTAAGCAAGAAGTGTATTTTTTATTTCAATAATTCTATGTATAAAAGACAGTTGTACATCTTCCCAGAACAATTTATATTTATGGTGTACCGACTCGCAAATGGCTTAAGAAGTAATGATCTCTCACGCAGAAATAGTTTCATGACCATAAACATAAATGTGTTCTTGTTAAAGTTGATGCATATTCGTTAATGGCACCACCTGCTTCCAGGTTAACAACGGCTAATAAAATTGATGGCAATTATCAAACAGCTGAAGGAAGTTATTATGTGTTAATATGCTCTAAATGAAGGACGCTTTCTGCACGTTGACACAAAAAGTAAGACCTAATAGTCCTAAAAGGAAATCGGAAATTGAAGTTAGAAAATCATAGGTATCGCATTTTTAAGCCGTTAAAAGGAGTTTCATAAGGTTAATAGAAACTCACTGTGGGCTGTAATAGAAAAACTTAAATATGATGCCAGTAAATTGCGATTTAAGGATAAGTGATTTTTACTGGGCCGATGAAAACTTTGAAAACACTAGACGAGTCAATTACTGCATATAGTTTTTTGGGGGGGACAATTAGGAGGATTTTTAAGGTGTGAAAGAAGTGCATACATTTTCCAATTTTCTTCGATTTTAGAATCAACACAATCGTCCAAGTTAGCCATGTTTTTGTGGGCAGTTATTGATTTGAGCACGGCCTACTCTGTTTATCGCGCTAATTATTGCTATTAAAACGAAAATTGTTCCAGTCTTTATTCTTTTCAGTTATGACGTATATAATATAAATAAATAAGCGATCAATATCAAAAAGTTGGTTTGATTATATTTTGTATCTGCATTAATAAAAATACTGTTATGTTTAAGAGTGTGAAAATGGTAGCAGTTTAGGCCTTAAAAGTACGTAATACACAAAGTTAGGTTAAGTTGGTAGATGTTAATACGGGATAATTTATTTACCTGCAATGTCAACATAACCATACAATTTTACCATTTCCCAAAAAGGTCTTTCTAAAGCAATTATATCCCTATACAAAAGCCAGTGATGAAACAAATGTTGGGCAGTAGCTTAAATAAGAACAATCAATGAATCAGACAAGACAATTCGTTGTAAATACGAACATTCCGTTTATCCATTTAGATAAATACCCAAATACGTTATGTACTGACAATCAAGTAATTATACGAGACTGATGTTTATATATTAGTTGTATAATATGATTTGCAATGATCTTTTCTCCAAATTTTCCCAAGTAAGTTTATGATTACCGGGGTCTACCGGTGTTTTTGGGCAAACGTTGAAATCACTTGCTAAGTCTGGGGGAAATTTCTTCATAAAGCACTACGTTTTCACCTTGAAGATATTTTTCCAATGCTTCAATGTCAAGATTTTTGTCTAAAGCATTGCAGAATTTATCACTTAGTTTTCCTGCATGCTTCAAAGTAGCACTCTCAAGTTTACTCCGAAACTCATTCAGAAATGAGGACTTAAGAACTTTTGTTACTAACGTATTTAAACATTATTCTAAAATTAAACTATAAAGATCTCGTGTGTTGCACTCTCATGACTTTGTTTAGTCTTGTACAAACTGTTCGCTATGTGACAGCTTTGAAATCACACCCTCTTTGTAAGGAATAAATAAACAAATCCACTGCAATTCAGTTTAAATTTTGCACGATTAGTGCATGTTTTCTAATTTATAGAGCATATTTTAAAGATTTGCACAACATAAATGTTTGTATAGATTAGATATTTTAGTGCATACAAATCGGATAATAGAAGTACTAACGCATGTAACTTAAACCAACTTACTTTTGCAGCATTGTCTTCCAGAATGTGAGAGACTTCCTACTTATCTTCAGAAAGTATTCAAAGATTTCTTGTCAAAATTCTGTTTCATAAATTACAAACGGCAATGAAGATTTGTTCTAATATTCTTCAGGTGTAGTGGGTTGGAATGCTGTGTTCATGGAATGTGTGTGGGTTCGAGCCCACCCATGCAGGTGCGGCTTTTTCGGTCCATGTATAGAACTGGTACCCTCTCAGCTTCGTGACTCATTAAGGAGCTACGGCAGGTAGCGATCTGTCGGTCTAAGGAACCATAATTTGTTTTTATTTTGTTGTTTACGATGCTGTCGATTACCAGGATCACATGAGCGTCGCCGGTGTGCCGGAATTTCGCCCCGCAAAAGTTCCTTTACATGCGAGTAAATCTACTGACATGGAACTGTCGTTTTTAAGCACGCTTAAGAACCATCGGTCTGGACCGGATTTGAAGCCGCGACCTTGGGATCAGTAGGCCAGCGTCTAAGCAACTGAGCCACCCAGACAGTCACTCTAAGCGACCAGCATTCCCACTGAGAGAAACAGTGCATGTGTAGGCGTGAGATCGGCAATCGGCAATCGGATTTTTCGGTCAAGGCCTGTTAGGGCTGCCTTACATAACATTATACTCAGTGTGGTATACATAATTCGTGGCCTGAGATAACACAGTAGTTAATCAAAATACAAACTTTCAGGAATAATACAGAGGTATGAATCATTTTCATAGAGAAACCGAAGTCTGAAAAAGCTCGCTTTTCTGATTAGTGTCCGTAGCTAATTACTTTCTGTAGCACATTTTCAAATCACATGTAATTAAAATAGTCTGTCACTCAATCAGAAGCACATGTGACTTAGGTATTAATTACAATGTCCCTTTATCGTGTGCATTTTTAGGGTGCTGGAAGACTTCTATAACGTTTGAAATCTGGTAGTATTTCCAACGTGTAATATTAATCCCAGTAATGCAAGGTTATTAAGTAAATAAAAGCTCAAAATGAAACATAAAAACCTGATTGTGTTATTTTTCTACGATTCTTCGACACACCAGTCTTACAGAGAATTATTCGAATTCCATGTTTCTTACAGCTACAAGCAAATTATGGGATTCCAACAGCTTTACGCGGCAGTCAAATCTCTTAAGAGCGGTTGGTCATGTGACGACTTGAAAGTTACGTTCTACTTTCATGACCGCGACGTACTCCTTGGAATAGCGATTTTCCAACTGTGAGTAACTGAAAATTCAAAACATTGACACAGAATATCTTGGAAATGGTTAATGTCACAAACAAATAATTGGGCATACAATTTCCGTTAGTATATTTTTTATGAAGTAGGATTTTGTCTACCTCTTACCCAAAAGATATTTAAATTCAAGGTGCCTATACATTTTGTTTATGAAACTATTCTAAACATATATTTTAATCAAAATAGTTCGCGTCAATTTTTAAAGATAAGAAATAACAAGTCTTATTTATGGTTTGGATTGGGAGGATATTTTTAAAAATCTTTGTGTGGCATTTTGTAATGATACAGAAGCTAAATATCAAGTTTATCCCTTTTTACTTTCTCTACTACTTAGAGTAAGTAGAGGAAGTATTGTACTCCATCCAAAAATTTGATATCGAGATTTCACCGGAATATTTGTTTGATGCCCCCTGAATCGAACAAAAAAGAACATTCTTAGAAAAAGGTCCATCCGTGTGTGTGTGTGTGCGTGTGCGTGTGCGTGTGCGTGTGCGTGTGCGTGTTCTGCTTGTAAACATTACTCGAAAACGAAAACTCGTTTAAAAACCAGAGCCAGTATTTAATTTTATCTCTTAAGGATGCAACACGAAGACTTTGAAGAAAATTCCTCCACCGTAAACTGCCCTCTACATTGAAAATTTTTATTTTCTTGAAAATGGCTCAAACGATTTTGATTAAAATGCCATATGTTTAAGGTATTTTTATGACAAATGAAATATATGCTTTGAATTTTCTAGCTATAGCCCATGCAGTCATGTTTACTGTTGTTGACTTTTGCATAACTCGTAAACCGTAAGAGATAGACCAAATCTTACTCTACAAAAAAATGTAGATCTCGTCAAAACATTTTTTTTCGGGGGGGGGGGGGGGGGAGTGAACCATTTCGTAGACATTCCTTGTTATTTGTGCGAGTGTTTTAATTGTAATTTTGTCAAATTCACTGTTATTCACTTTTGTATATCTGAGCAGTGAAAAGGAGTGAAATTTCAAAGCCTTCATATAGCGACCAGCGTTCAAAGATTTTACTATCTATCGCTCAAAAGCCTATTGTATTTACCTTTGCACCTACAAGAAAATTAACAATAACATAGTTTTTACAAGTGTTTATCTCGATTAACATGAAGATAGAGGAATAAGGGTTTATAAGAATAGTTAATACAAGAGTAGAGAAATCTCGGTAATGAATTTTTGTGTAGAGTAAAATACTTTCTCTACTTGCTATAATTACATACGTAATGGAGTATGTAAAACTATTTTCGGCTATAGTACCTAATATGGAGGGTTTGCATGTATGTAGAATAAAATGCCAAGTGATACGATAAGAGCTGATTTTGAAAGTATCTATTTGTAGTGAAAGAGACAAAGGGTTGCGGACAGAAT
This sequence comes from Tenodera sinensis, assembly GCA_030765045.1. NCBI lineage: Eukaryota > Metazoa > Arthropoda > Insecta > Mantodea > Mantidae > Tenodera > Tenodera sinensis. The sequence goes on along the minus strand of CM060968.1, from coordinate 104,894,945 downwards.
TGGAAAGAAGTTCATCTAGTTCAGAGAAAATTGGTTCGTTTATAGATCATAACCTTGGAAAGACAGTCACAAATTTGTATGATGCAGTGCCGTTATTGAAATAGATATATACGAGAAAGTGTATGAACATTCACCTGGAGAAAAAGTTGCATGAAAGACAAATGACAGGCAATAACAGTGAAATGAGGAACACCATGATGCAGAACTGTTCAAGACCTTCGTATTCTGGCTTCACAAAGGTGTATAATGTAGTAATTCATGAGACAAATCTTATAAAACATGCACATCAACATAATTCCAAGCATGGAGCGAATTACAATTGCTTCACTCGTTAGTTGTCAAACGCAGTCTTCAATGAAAGTGGTAACTTTGAATCATAGTGGTTCACCAGACGAGTAAATACATAGATATAGCACATATAAGAAAATTATTTATTTACGTCACTTATACAATAGTACGTAGGCACATATTTTTATTACATAATTTACGTTACGTATATTTACAGTTACATAGGTACTTCTATTAGCCGCTAATGTTTTACGAAAATGAGAAAATGACTTCTATTATTTCCCACCTTCCGAAATGTATACATTAGGAGTCTAAACGTCTGCGGATTTGTCTGCTTTTCTTCTTCTTTTGTGGAATTAACCACTTCCGAGATGTTCCTTACCTTGGTTTCAATTTTCCAATAATTAATAATATAATATTTAAGTCATAAACAGGTATTTAGTTGGTCCTGAACCTTTCAAAATACTCCTTGGACCACAGTTTAAGTTGAAGTTTCTAGGAGAGTTTGGGATGTTGTGGAATTTAAAAATATGAAGTAGTTCGGCTAAAGTGATTTTTTTTCTAAGATTCAAAATGAAAAAGTTAAAACATTCAATAGCATATCAGCAAAGAAGAAGAAAAAAGGTTTGGTTTTCTTCTTAAAGTAATTAAAATTAAGAATTTTCAGGTGCAATAGCTTCTTTAGGTGTTTATCCAATAAGGATCCAAAAGCAGTTCATATTACCATGTCAAACACAAATTAATTATGAATAAAAACCTTACTATCTTGATGAAGATGTGACGTGGCTCTTTTTTTTTTTTTTTTTTTTTTTTTTTTTTTTTTTTTTGTGAACTGTATATTTTGTTTAGTAAAATAATCAAAGCAATCAAAGAAAACTGTGGACTTATTTTCACAGATGCATTGTCTCAAGATAATTAGTGAAGCGTTGTTACAGTGATGAAGCACTACAAATAGTTTTTTTTAAACAGTAAGGATATTTATTGAATCAATTTATAAAACAGCCTTGTGTAGACAATGTTGGGAAGGGTGGAAGGAGACCGAAAAATGCAATGCCATATTCGGAGTTTGAACCACGGATCTTCCGGCACGTTGCCATGGTAGCTTAGTGGTTAGAGCGGCCGGATGGAGACCCAGACTCAGGAAGGATATTTGCTTGCTCAATCTGACTGCAGTAGAAAATGCGTATTATGGCTTAATAACATTGAAAGTAAATGTAATAAAGTGCATGCACAAGGTGATACTCGTGCATGTAACTGTCAGCTGGAAGGTGGGTGAGCAATTGAATTTGTCTCAGGATTTCCCTGGGCAACAATTTATTTCATTGTCCAGCTTGTCAACTGCTGGTTGCTGCCAATTATTTCACATTGCTCAACGGAGGCACTTGTCATTCTTCAGCATGGTCTAGTCAGCATTAACTGCCGTGTCCTAAAGCTACGCACTGAATGCCCCTCCATCACTAAATAGCTCTGGCAGATCGTAAAGTCTACTTCGGTGTCTGCTTAATGCTGTTCTGGAACTTCACTTGAGTTTTGATGAGCACTGGATGACGTTCAAAGTAGTTACTGGGAGTAACAATCAGGAAATGCTGAGAAAAAACTTCTAAAATAGTGAAACCGTTTAGGTTCCCGAGATAAAACTAAATATTAAAAGGTTCGTTCGGATATGAGGTTCGCATTCGTGAGGTCCCGGGTTCAAATCCTCATTTAATTTTTCTTTCTTTCGTGGTTTCCACCAGTCACTAAGTTAAATACCACAATGGATATTTAATATAATGACCCAACACGCCACCTTAGGTTTAAAGCAATGGGAACAATGAAAATAAATGGTAATAGCAAATGCTCTGCCATCTCTTTATAGACAACGAAACTAAATAGACTAGATGCCACCCTAATGCCATCTGGCCGGTACGTATAAAGAAGAAAAGATTGTTTCCTAGCGCAAAGGATAAAGAAAGTGATAGATTGCTCTGCGGGTCACATGTTTCTGATCTTGTCTTTTGGCCTGATTGTAATTTGGATAAAAGAAAGTAAGTTGTATTTTATTATTAGCTGTGTTATAGGTGTGTTTTATCTTCTGTAGATGTAGGCACACACATGTTTATACGCAATATAGAAAAAAAAAGCTCTGAAGCGTTAAGTTCTATATAAAGTTATATCGCTTATCAAGTCCTCTGGTTCCTGTATCTGTGCAATTTAGAAGATTTATTTTCATGCCAAAATGCTGCACTGTTTAATAGCTCACTAATAGACCGAAATCTGAGATTAGTTCATAAATACTTGTTTTAGTTTTTCAATCTCTGAATAATACATACGCGAACTTTCCAAAATCCAAACTATTTCACTGAGTATTTGAAGTTTTAAATACGACTTATAAAAAGCGAGGATGCACCAATGTTTGGTGCATATCTATAAGTAAAGTTACTTCTTGACTACACATTTTAAAATAAAAATGTTCATACATTTTAAAATGTGTTTTAGATATATGTTCCTTATTGAACTACAAAATAAATTTGCTACTGAATGTAACACTAATTGGTTTAAAAATAATTTTAGTTTTCGATTCTGTTTCGAGGTTTTATTCAATACTTAAAATAGCACGACATTGCTGACATGGTCTAAAATATTATAACCCAGAAAAAGCACGCCAAAAATTTAGTAATATAACTTGACATGAGTTTTTGTTTATGTACCTTTTATTAAGTAGTGTACATAGTAGAAATGCACCTTTAGAAAGTTTGGAGCAAATGTGAGAAATATTCAGAAAAAGCCTCAAATGCACAACCAAGTCAGGTTTATTAAAATAGGAACATAACCTTCTTAATTTTTACTTGGGTAACAAACATATTTATAATAAGATGTATCTAAAAAATACGACATAATAAACTTAAAATTATACATTTTCAACAATCGATCCCATTAATTTAAAAAACCAAAAGCATATAAGATTTTTCATATATGAAGGTTGCTGCACCTGTAAATGAAACGCTGCTCTTTTGTCAGAAGAGCGCGCAGAAAACGTTTTTCCCACGGAACGCCGGGAAGTTGGATGAACTGTCGCACAAATAATGATGCCTGGGGAAATGACAGGAAATTAAAATGCTATGACAGAACGCCACGAAAGGATCGTGAGAACTTAAGGCATAAAGAACAAGCAGCGGAAACGGATACATTCATTTGTAACGGCTACGAGCAATCTGTTAATGTAAATCTTAAAAGGAATTTCTTCTGATGTTAAAAACACAAGCGTTTTGTACTAAATTTACGACGATCGATCTTTGCTTTTTCTGAGTTCTTACGAGCCATCATGCCGGTTCTTCCTGTCAAAAATGCCTCTTGGCGATTCTTTTGAAGACAATGCTGCTCTTTTGAAAATCATTATGTTCTTTCTTGTAAAAATTCTTCCTAATACTAAAGGACGTCAATCAAAGCTGGAAAAGGGTTATTGCTGGTCACCAAGGAAAACTGAGGGTTCAATGATGATTGAGATAACTTTTTAAAATAAATAAATTGATTAGTTTATAAAAAAAAAGGGTATTTTTTCGGATTATTTAATAATAACAGGAAAATCTTCATCTCTTGGGCAAAATTGCAATTATAAATGTCTCCGTTTTACAAATTTGCTGAGTAATTTTCTAATAAAAGACGAATCTTGCACTTTAAGCTTTTGCATTAGTCAAGATGATTTTAAATGCACGTACTTCCCAATTTTTACACTCCTGAAAATTTTCAGCAATAAATTTTATTTATTAGGATAAGACTTCTTGATTAATAAATTTAAAAAATATAGCACCACCCAATGACAACAAGCACTGGAGAGATTATTTTGATTTTACACATCAAAAGTACTCAAATTACTTTAATATCTGCACCATCCATTATAAAGCAGTAAGATTATAACCAACCAAAGGTGTCGACAGTTTTTACCGGCTGTTTTCTTCATTTCGTAGACAAATTAACACAAATCAACGCAAAATGTACGCATACCTATATGTCAAGATTTAAGATATCGATATACATGGCTTTAGATTAGACTAAATTGGATATACTCGAATGTTTTTATATAATTCTACGGCGTAGAATAAATAAATATACTTTATATACCTTCTAATATTATAATATTCTTGTTTATTATTTTTAATTTTAATTCTAAGCAAAACTAACCTTACAATGTTCTCCAGGATCAAAAAATTAGTTTAAAAGCTCATTTTCTTACAACACACCCAATGTAACTTGTCTATACACTAGTAGAGTTTGCTTGCCTAGAACAAATATTTCAATTTAGCACTATAATATTATTCCTTACAGTCAATTTTGTATACGTATTTAAAAGTTTTATGAAATATATCATACCTGGAGCAGAAAGAAAAGAGAATGTTTCATATATAAAGGCGTTAATTTATCAGATACGATTTACTACCTCCTCATTCTTTTGTTTGGTACCATTTAACACCAGGCTATTCATTTGTTTAGTCAATGTCGCCAACTGTATTCCCATAAATTGCTTAAAGACAATTTATTAAACATTACTATCCATTAACAATCAAAACTCAAAATGCAGCCAATTCTTGAACATCTTCAAACTCAATATCCATTCTTTTTTAAGGAAATAGCACTCCATTTCAATTTGACAACTGCTTTTAACAATTTTTCTTTTAATAATTAACAAATTTTCCCAGAAGAAAGGTTATTTATTAATGTTAAAAATTCAGTGAGATTTGCTTGAAATTATTAACTATTATAACAAGATAAAATCGAAGTGCATGTAATTCCTGGATTTCTTTTCCTCAGTTGGCAGTACTAGTAACTCAAACAGTATTAGGTTATGTTTTATAGAATTTAACATTTTCTCAAATCTTTGCGATACAGCATTCAAATTCATATTTTACTTGTGAAATAGTCTCGCTCCGCTCGAGAATTTATAAGGTAAATCAGACGTCCAATGATATTACTTGAGATAATTGCTTTTTAATCTGTGAATTGTCATATTTGTTTTAGACTTATAAGCTCAAGACTCCTCCAGAAGATATACATTGAGAAATAGTCATCTCATTTTAGAAATGATATCAAATACATATATTTTATTTTAACCTCTAATGTAATAATTACATGCGTTATTGTTAAATCTTCCGAAACCCCTACACAGATTTTAAATTTTAGGTATTAAATTAGCTATTATATGGATGAAAAGGACTTCACAGACCATTTCAAAAAAATTCAACGTATACATTTCATTTCACATGTATATGATGAAAATCATTTATCATTTTTTGTGAACATCAAATGCAATGTAATGCCTTCTCCATTTACTATGCAAAGGGTAGAGAAGGTTAAATTTTGGGTTGCTCTCTTGGATAGAATTTTAACAGCCTCTCAAGAGTGGCTATTTGTTTTATTACAGTAATAACTCAAGCTGTTCATGTTGTCCATAAATTTATTTAATGTGCAATGAAACCTGCCCTTCCTGTAACGATTACATAAATTATATTTTCTGTGTAAAAAGTACCATCCAGTGAAGCCCTCAATGTAGCGCCCTGAAAAGAACTAAGGCGCACTCTTCCTGGTTGACTGGTCGCTTTGAGTAACACTGTGATTTATTACAAACGCAATTTCAAACGAAAAACGTAATAAGAGCAAATTCCGGACTGTGAACCGTGGCAAGGATAGGTACTGTTATCCAATAGCATCAAGCATTAGGTGTACCTGTATTGAGTCAACTCTATAACATTAAAACTTCAAACATTATTGAATGAAAAGCATACAATGTGCAAAGAGAAACTTGAACAATTGAATAACTATACTAGAGCCAGTTTTATTATTCAGGCTTTCCTCATTTTGCAGATTTGTGCGTGGTGTCTTTCACAGTGTTTGTTACACAGTTCGCACACACAATCTTCATTCGGCTTATGGAATTTCTTGTTTTAACAGAATCTGTTATGAAATCCATGCATGGCGCAGCTCGTAGTTCGCTTGTTTCCACTACTGCCTCATCATGACGTCCGTGGAGTAGAAGTCGGGCCAGATGGCATTACACTTCTCGGTTAAGATTTGACGTGCACTCTCGTAGGACTTGGTCTTTGGCAGCCAAAAGTGTTTTTTGATGTCGTCGATGAAGTAGTTCTCTTTGGTTAATACCTATTGGTTAATACCTTAAAGGTGCTGACTTCCGGATGCCTAGAATCATTTTCAGGTAGCAGCTCTTGACTTTTTCTATTGTTATGAGGTCGCTGAGTGTGTTTTCCCCAGGTGATTGTGATTCCACAAGTTGCTATTGGGGATATATCAGTCCTAAACAATAACATTGTTGTACCAATGATATTTGTTGAGGCTGTTGGATGTTTTAAATGACTTTATTGCTGCGGTTTCTCTTTTTTGATTATTGAAGGATGTCGGAGTAGTTTTAAGAGTGACTCCGAGATACTTGAATTTCGGCACTACCTCTAGAGGTTTGTTGTGCAGGGTCATAAAATGAAGTAAATAAACACATTGCAAAAATGACATATCTACATGACGTAAAAATCTGACGCACATTAGCATAACTTTCTCTACCTATCTTCAACAATTAAAAAGCTCATTCTTCTAGTTCATCGTAACCGATATAAACATTTGTAGATTTGCTTTAACCTGTTATATCTTTTTGTCGGTACAATGAATCTAGGAGAATACAGAAGCAGTGGTTAGAAGTTTTAAGAATTGATCGCTGTGAAATGGTTTTAAAATGGCATTCTCTTTGCATGACCAGAGAGGAAAAAGCAATTGGCTTCCAATCTCAGAGAAGTATAAGTACTTTTTTGAAAATGGAAACCAATAAAGAATATCTCTAAAATGTTAACTCAAAAAAGGGGGTATTAGACATAAACTGTGTGCTTTCACAAGATTTTTATGCACTACGATTTTACCTATCACTTGCGGTTTCCATTTATGTAAAATAATTTACAAAATTTAATCAAAACCTTCAGTGAAACCAATCAGCTCACTGTAACTGAAATTTTTCTTAAATAAAAATTGCATTAGTAATTTTTCTTGATGAAAGATAAGTTTTCGAACCCATGGCCTCAAAATGTAAATAAAATAGAAGGCAAAAATTATACAACAAATATCTGCTATTTCATTTCCAGATATATTCCAATAAGAGGTCGACTCTGAAGGTCTACTCTACATTTTCATACATTCAGACATCCAGTTCCGATTAGTATGAAAAGTGACATAAGTATGTTACATACTTAAGATTTGATCATTTTCATATCTCTGCACGTTCTCAAGTGAATCTAATTTAATTAGAGAACGGCCAGAATTTTGATAGTGTTTAAATATCTACCCTTCTTACTACTTACTGCATTATAGGCGGTAGATCTGGTGATGCATAAAATGAAGGGATAAATGGAAAGGGAATTTAGGAAGGAAACGCTTCAGCCCTTTCTTAGGGTACCTTCGCATTTGTGAGTTATGACTCAAGAAAATCTGAACGGAAAAATAATCTATCAGTCAGAGAGGAATTTAAACCGCAAACATCGCGTTTCCTGCCTGAACCACCTCAACTACCCATGTTGTACGATCAGATTTACTCCCTATTTTAATGATGTAGTTTATTCAGAATCGAAGGAGACAACTTGGTTGAGGAAAAAACTGCAATATGGTAATTTGTAGGTTAGTTCTTGAAATCAGTTGCAGCGATTGTTTCAGCAAGATGGAGCAATTTCTCACACCGCAGGCCCAAATAGGATGCAAGAGTTTAGTGACGATATGATTTCAAAATGTACGTAACTTTTTGAAAACGCATGGCCAGTGTTCTGAAAAGAGCTAATTTGTGTTTGCACACACCTGTACCTTGTTTGAGATGCACTCTGTGACTGCATGGTTCAAAACATTTTGTTGATGGCATAAAAGTTTATTTCCGATTTGTTTCTAGAATTTTAACTCTTCAAATTAATTTATATATTTGATCTGAGATAAAATATCTACTTTCTAACCCCGGAAACGCAACATTCTGCCTAGATCTAAGTAAAACAAGAAAGGTTATTTTTGCAAGCAAACACCGCGAGAAAAAACTGCTCTCGGAAAACCAGAATATGAGTTAGACAGTGTTTGGGGAACAATAAAGTCATTAATTCACATTGGGCTCTGATAAATGGATTTTAACTGTTCAATTTATCGTTTTTGTTCTCAAAAATGGCCCATATGGTCCACTTTATTCGAAATGAATTTCATATATATTTGTACAGTTATAAACCATAAGAGACAGAGAAACTTGTTACATAAAAATGTATATCTCGTACAAATACAATTTATGTCAAGTTGTAAATTTAGGAACCATTTCATCGATACTCGTTGCTATTGATTTAAATTTTAAAATATTTTACAATGTATTTTGGAAGCGCTAAGTCGCCATTCTTTAGTTTCTCACATTATGCACAGAGTATAAAATTTCATTTTAATATCGCTTGTACCTTCTACAAATATGGAATGAACTGACAATCATAGTTTAATCATAAATTAGCTAATATAGATGTACTTAATTGATTTGTATTTATTTTTAAAAAAATACTGCATACAAAATGAAATGAAAATATGTATTCATTTGTGCCAGTTTTCGTAGGCTGTTAATCTAAGTGAACCATCGCCTATAAATACGATTGAAATATTGACACATATTGTGTAATTACTATTATTTATGGCATGTGTGAAATGTGTTTATTTAACCTAATTTTAAGTACGCTTTCTTTGTTATTCGATCTCAAATTGAGTGAGGATTGAGCTCAAGGCGGATAAACTGAAGAACTATAGTGTACATAGAAAAGGCTAAACGTGAGCTTGTGAACGAGGACTACGGAACTAAAATCAAAGAGTAATTAATGTCTGTATCGCAATTCATTATGCCGCACTAATATATTCCGTGATATTTTGGGCTAATTAAGCAATGGTTGACTACAGGTTTTCCTTGGAATAAAAAGATTAATCTAACTTTAACACAGGCGTGACGCTAATCACACAAAACAAAAACTACGTTAAAGATGAAATATTTTGGGATTGTCGCTTCGCCTTTGGCAACATCGATTCTGCAAGATTAAATAAAAAACAGTTTTAGATTATATTTAAATTCTTTGTTTTGTGTATGCCGCAGTGCAGCTAAAGGAATTGCGAGTTCTTACTTGTGAACCAGCGTCACCATCACCTCATTATAGTTTAGGAGACATCATCTGTTTCCGTCTTCCAAATGTCTTCTTCCATATGGTTAGTATTCGTGTATCATTTGGGGATACCGGGTTTAATCCGTTCTCTGTAAATTCCTTGTACTTTATTTTGTCATTTTAGGACCAAAACCTAGTTCCTCTATGAATTCATTTTTTCTTTCATCTATTTTTGTACACCCTTTAATGGCTGCGATGTATCTCATTTCTGCTCGTTTTTTTTTTTTTTTTTTTTTTTTTTTTTCTATTCATGTTAATATTCTTACTAATATTCCTTAGCTATGCGTATTTTGGAATTTACTTACTTTATTAGTTAAAGCTTGGCTGTCTGGATACATTATATTGTAACCCAAATATTCAGTGCATTAACCATTTATCTTAAACTGATTTATCAATAGCATATTTATATTTTAAATAGTCACCTGCGAATTAGAGATCGTCTTTTGATTTCCTTTTCCCACTTTCTTTCAATTTAACAGAATATTAAAAGTTATCTGTGTCTAAGTTAGTCTTTCTTCGTTTCTAGGTAGATAGTTCGGCGTCTCTGATAACGCCAAAACTCTTTCTAGAAAAGTTTGTATATTAGCAGCTGGAGAAAATAATACAGGAATAAGTCAAGAATTCCCGATGTCTCCAGCTTTGCGTAGTATTCATATTGATAAAGAATAACAACTTAGATTAGACAAAAATGTAGAGCATTAAAGCATGTTTTGTGACGTTAATCATTTCCGAGTTATTTTTTATCAGTTTGATTTTGAAGTCCTTAATACTCTTCTCAACTGCAAATCCTAATCTCTTCCCCCCCTTTCCCTTTCTCTCCCTTCCTCTCTCTATCTCTCTCCCTCTCTTTCTTCTCTCCCACTCCCTCTCTCATTTTTCTCTCTCTTTTCGTGTATAATATAAAGAGAACTATATTCCAAAGCCCTCATATAGTAACCGGCTTTGAATATATTTAACTATCGTTTCAGTTTACTACATTCTTCTTATACGTACAAAGATATCTTGTCGGATACCCTGATTGTATTTCCTACCCATTTTACTCTATCCAGCAAGTCACCTTAAAGATTTCATTTCCAATGACCGTATTCTGGTGTGGTACTGTCCACATTTCCAGTCATAATTCAACACTAAATATAGCCATAGATTTGTATAGCTTCACTATGGAGAAGTTGTTTGTACTAACATGACGTAAATACAATAGCAATATTTTAAAGAATAGTTTGTAAACTGTAGAAATTTTGTTTAAAACAGTTCACTATTACAATCCCTCTTCTTAAATTCCCAAAACACATAAAACCACATTCACATAAAGTTGAACGACATCAAATGTGACACGATTGTCGAGAGGGAAGCTATACTCCAGTGCGGGTCGCTGGCAGCAGGAATAAAAGGGCGTCACCTTCTTCGTCTGAATTATCTTCTTGTAAACAAATAGTCTGTGGACGTGGAAATAATGATTCAAGTCGCCCAGTGCATGTTATACCAACAGTTTCTCCCCTTTATGTTCGGCATAAAGCGAACAATTAACCTTCACGCTTCACCTTCTTTATACTTGTGAATTCTACAGCGTCTTCCTTCGAAAATATTAAAAGTTTTCATTGCTTCTAAAGGTCAACGCACTCTGTTAAAACGAAGTATGTTTTCAATCATTTATACTCTACTGAATTGAGAATAGTTTCAATAGTGTTGAAAAAGCGTTATCTTGATCATTATTGAAACAAATGTTGGGTATTATGGTCAGTTGCGATTCCATAAAGCAGGACTTTTCTCTCCAGATCTTCTTTGGACCATAGCTGTTACTGATTCTATGGGATCTCATTGGTGTTATAAAATATGCAAGGTCTTTCATTAAAACTTCATTTCGTGTGTGCCCCAAATTCGTATATCCTGCAGTACTTTTAATAAAATGGATTTATTTCCTATATTCTGCTTTCATCTCCTTGCTAATGTTTTTACATACATATACATTGTACTTTTCTGGACTAGGAAAGGTTTCATTATTTTGAAAGTTATGTGATGTGATGCACTCATAAATTTCTCTACTTTTGTACTAACCATTCTTACAAACTTTTATTCCTCTGTCTTCATGTTAGTCGACATAAACATTTGCAGAAATTGTCTTATTGCTGATTTTCTTATAGGTGCAAGGGGGATATAGAAATCCAGTAGGCTTTGGGCGATATTTAAATCTTTTAAAGCTTTGAATTTCCATTCTCTTGCAGGCCCAATAGATAAAAAAGTGATTATCTACCTTCCATGTAGAAAAAGTATTGCAAAACTCACATAACCAACAAGGAAATGGTTCATTCCACCAAAAAAAAAAAAAGCATTTGAACATAACTAGTGTGTTTTAACAACATCTACGTTCTTTATATAGTAAGAATTGGTTTAACATCTTTCAAGGATGCGACACGAACATTTTGAAGAAAATGTCTCCACCCTAAACTACCCTTTACGTAAAAAATTTTTAGAAAATTCTGATTTTCTTGAAAATGACCAACGATTTTGATTAAAATGCCATATCGTTTGAGATATTTTTATGACAAATGAAATGTATATCTTGAATTTTCTGGCTATAGCCCCTGTAGTCGTATTTACTCTGAATGACGTTTGCGTAACTGGTAAATCGTAAGAGATAGACCAAATCTTAGTATAGAAAAATGTTGTTGTTGTTTTCTAGTGCCTTGCATCTGGCAATGAAGCCATTAGCATTCGTGCTTTCCAATACTTTTGAACTGTAGTTTCTTCTGATCTTAATGCTTCACAGGTCTTCAAGTGGTCTTCGTTCATTTCTGCTGGATCGTTACACAGGACACATATTGGTGAGGCTGAGATACCTATTCTGTAGAGATGACTTGCTAAGCAGTCGTGATTTGTCAATAGTCGGAAGGCTGCAACAGCTGTTTTCCTTGGTCTCTGGGGGATTATATCTTGGTTGTAAAGTAGTGTAATCCATTTTTTATCTTTGGCATTTGTTTCTATTTCTTGTAGGTATGAATGAGAAAATTTTTTAATGTAACTGGCACATTGTAAAGCTGGTGCCCGTTAAGAAAACAGTTACATGAAAGCCACACACATGTATAGAAAAATGTAGATCTTGCTGAAATACTCAGTTTATATCTGAATACATTTTTTGTAGAGTGAACCACTTCGGAGATGTTCCTTGTTAGGTGTGTGAGTTCTGGAGAACTTATACTTCTCTCAAATATAATAACATATATTATATGTTAACCGCGCAAAGAGAACGGAATCTCAAAGCTTTAAAAGATTTGACTATCGCTCACAGCCTACTGTATTCTAATATTACCCTTGGCTTCCACAAGGAAGTAAGTGATAAAATAATTCCTACAAATGTTTATCTCAACTAACAGGAAGAAGATATAGGAATAGGAGTTTGTAAGAATGGTTAATGTGAGTGCAACACATCATATCCTTTTCGTTATTTCTCGTGGTGATGCAATGAGCATGGAATTTGAAAGCCAACGATTCGCTTTTTAAAAATTTGATACTCGCTTTAGCTTACTACATTCTGTTTACGCCTATAAATAAATATGTACCTATAGTTTGTAACTATTAACAACTACTAATTAAGAGAATGGTCCGTTGAAGGTTTTAGAGAGTTATATGAATGCGACACATTAAAATTAAACTCCAGTCAATTGTCAGTCTTGTTTACTTCACAACACTTTGTTCTAGGATAGAACAGAATTGAAAGTATACCTATCTAATTGATAAGGTGCATCATGCGACAGATAGAATTATCACAGTGCTATTGAACTTTGGTGTATTTACTTTCAAAATTGCTTTTAATAAGAGCTCTGTTCCTCGCAATTGAATGGAAGCCAGAGGTTGTTCAGAACCACTGCCGCCTTTCACTTGCGAAGCATTCTTGTTGCCAAAGTTCGTACTTCAGTGATCATTAGCAGAATCGACTCGCCTAGGAAGTCTCAGAGAGCTTGTGGAGTGATTTTACCTTTACGATAGATATCAGTTAAATGTACTTCTGTTTCGTAAGAAAATAAAAAGCAGATATTTTTCACATTTCTTAAGCTACTTGTGTACTAAATTGCTAACAAGTTGGTGTTAGAGTGGAGTAGATTTATTTATATCTTGGTCACAGATGTCTGCGAGAAGTAAACAAACATGTGATTGTTCTGTCATAGAAGTTCTCTTTATTGGATATTAACTTTCAACTATTTTGTGTTGACAGATTGCAATCAAAGCAAATAAAAGTGCTTAGTAACATTCTTTTTGCGCTCATAATATTTTGATTGTTGAAGCAGTTTATTTGGAAAAAGTTTCATGATAGTTAAATGAAGTTAATCCGGCATATTATGAGTAAATTCACAAAAAATAAGATAGAAGCTATTGCAAAGGTATCTAAGGTCCGGGTTAAAAAGTTAAGTGTTATTTGTTTTACTCCAAAACTTATTTCATGGGTATGCATTCAATACATCTTTTTGTTTAATCTTTTTCTCATCCCTTCAAGGATTACGTGTAATGATCATCTACCTCTCAGATCTCCCTTTCCAATCGGCCGATAATTTTTTTTATCTATTTTATATCATTCTGTTAACATACCAATCCATTTCATCCTATTTTCGTCTATCTTATCACTAACTGAAAATATTCTTAAACCTAGTGTTATTGTTTGGTTCCTTATTTTGTCCACTTATTACATCATTTTATATAACTCATGAATTTCATCTCGCTGCTTGTATGCATGATTTTTCATTTTTTTGTTATCATCCATGATTCGGAACCATATATAAGAGAAGGTACATAACTTTATAGAATTTCATTTGTGTTTCTTTTCTTGTTTTTCTTCCTGTAGTCCTTCCACAAATAGCTAGAAATCGATTAATATTTTTGTAAATGCCTTTGTCACACTTAAAACTAATATCATAGCCTAGATAATTGAAGTGCGATGCTTGTTCTAAATTTCTCTAATTTATTATTATTTTGATCTCGCCGGATTCTACCCCTTAAAAGCCATTATCTTTGTTTTATTTGTAGATAGGTATAGTTAAATTATGCTGTATTGCATTTTTGAATCTATATGTTGCCCTTAAAAAGACCATTCAATGTATAAAACACAAAAATAGGACTATCACATTTTAGTTAGCATAACAACGAAACTACGGAGATGAACATTTGGTTATTTAAAATTTGTGTAATATGCAATAAAATCAGACTGAGTGAAAAAAAGTCTATGTAATTGAAAGTAGAGGAATAAAGTTAATGTGCATAAGAAATATCGATTACTAGACAATAATAGCCACCAAAGATGATTTTTAAAAAATGTATTGCTAATTACATCAAATTCATCAACAATGTTATTTTAAAACATCAATATAAAATATAGAAACAGTGGTATTCCGACTATAAAAACAAATAGGGTAAAATTATGATAGGAGATAAAATAATAACCCTGGCCGGTAATATTTATGTGACTAGATAAACATGTGAAAAAAATGTCAAAACATCCGCGGAACTATTTAGAAAACATTAAACAAAAACGCAACAAAAGAAACGCAGCTTAAATTTTATAGAACACTGGTCTTTTCTTTTTTTTCATTAAAAAAATTATTGTGGAAAATACAGCAGTCTGACAAACTAGTCACAAACAACTATCAAACTGAACCTCTAAGAATAAATTATGCCATAGATTCACTTGCAAAAATAAAAATTCAATTCATAAATATATTACAAACATCTCTATACTATGCATATTTTATACCTATAAAGTTTATTTTCTTTCTTTTTTTAATATTTGTCTACGTCCCTTCAATTGAACTGCACTCTCAATGTATTGTGAAGTGCAAAGCTATACAATAATTTAGATTAACGTCTCAAACAGATTTAATTACTTCATTATAAATAGTAGATTTAACTCCTCTGAAATAAATGCTCATGTTACCTTTCGGTCGTTTCAGAGTTCTGAATAACAAGGAAGAATAACTACAAATGTTAATAGAAATTAAATTTCTTATGTCAGTTACACTCATAAACTCTAGTAAACAGATTTGCTCAAGTATTCTCTGCGATGGACAGAATTTATTGATATAAGCAGAATTAGAAGGAATACTCGAATACTATAGAACATGATAGATACGAGCTATTTTTACAGTATAGCTATTTAAATACCAAAAGGAGTAACAGATAAGAGTTAATCTGAAGTTGGAAGATATACTTAGAATCTAATCAAATGGTTCTATGATGTATTCCACTGCAGACTCATTTACTTATCTATAAAATACATCGCGTTGTTTCTTGGATAATATAGTCCATATCGGTTTTTTTCTTACGGTTATCACGCTACAGAAAACTGCACAGTAAAAATGCGTAACTATTTACTTTAGTTAGTAGGTTGCATAATAGTTCACATTTTCTCATTGTTGTTATCCACTAATTGTCTTCAAACTGCAGCACACGATATAATGTGATAATTGTGAGATATTATGTGAAAGTTGTGCAAATTATGAGGAAAGCAACCATTTTCCAACTTATTTATATACGCACCCTCGTTTAGAAAATGTGAAAATGTGTTTGTAATTTTATATAATTTTTCATATGAACCTTCATCATGTGCACATTTATGTGAAGTTGCTTTTTCTATGACTAGACGTGGCATTAGCAGATTAGTTCATCGCTCTTAGCGCCAAGGGAGAGAAGCAGGACGCTGTGAGGGTTAAATGTCCGATAATTTTGCTCAGAAACAAATTCTTTTACGTGCAAATAAAGATATCATGGGTTTAACCTCTGTGGAAAAAAATGGCAGACAACCGTACATTTACCTATTAAATTAAAAGGTAACTATTTAGTATTAAAACAGAGCTTTTTAAGATACAATAAATATTGGGATTATTCTGGTCTACTGTTGTTATAAACCAAAAGGAATGATTCTAAATCTTTAAGAGATTTCACAGCATTTAACAAATTTAAAATGTTCGCATTTCTTTTACAAATCTCAATCAACCAAACTGATGGCCAATCATGGCATAAGCAGGCAAATTCTATCAACTTGAGCTTCACAATCTATGGATCTTAATTCTTCTAGTTTTCAGTTGCAAGGTTAAGTTGAAGAACGAGTGTTTGTGCCTTTTGCAATTACCCTAAGTACATAGTCGAACTCAGGAAGAAATTTAGAGAATTCCAACAAATTGGTTGAAAATTGCCGTGCATAGTCTCACGGGAAAAAGTTGCACTGTACATAATAATATTTCCAATATATTCTAGTGCTTTCTGGGCACTGTCCCAATTGTTAAATAACAAAGATACCTACGCCTTTTCGTTTTCCTACTCTATTTTTAGATTTTGAATTGTATTTTAAAATAGTCTATAGGTCATTTGTTTGAAAATGCTTAAAATCACTTTGTAAACAGTTTTAAACAGCTAACCATTGTTCAAAATGTACTCTGTTCCTTGCATTCCATTTTTTTATTCTTAGATTCATAACTTTGCTTTATTCAGTACATTTTGTAGTCGTTCTTATGGCGTACTCGACTGTTGTGGATCTACTAACGACCTATTTTGAAGTGCTATTTCAATAGCTAAACTATGCTCATTGACCTTACGAAAGCTTAAGTAAAGCTTTTTTTACATCGTTTTACTACCATTAATATCGCATCTGCTCCTTGGTTCATTTGCGGAAATAAATAACAGTAAAGCTAATTAGCAGAATAGCTGCAAAAAACTACGTTTACATCCTGGGATAAAAGTTATTGGATACTAAAACGATTACGAATCAACAAAAAATTCCTAATACATATTTTCCAAAGCCATAAATAAAGACCAATTTTATTACAACTGCAGTTATGAGGATATTATCGAACCTAAAACATTAATTAACGATAACTAACAAATCATTTGAGTCATAAGTAGGAAATGTTTAACACTAATATGTTTATTATACTTGCAATAGAATAACTTGGAGAATCACAGGTAATTAAATTACAAAAGCATATTCACATAAAAGTATATTTAATCGCAAATGTAACAGAATGTATCATTTCAGGCAATTGCAATTCGTAACAGAATTAACATTAAAAGTGTCATTTTTCTGTCTTAATCTTAGATCTTAGTAACTTTACTCATCTTAGGAATTCGGTCAATAATCAGCAGCCATTGTTTTAATAAATTATAAACAGTTATATTGTGCGTATGCATCAAATTGTCGTCAGGTTATCCACCAAAACACAAATATTTCAGGAGAGACTAAATTATTTTTATAGGGGAAACAGATTATCTGTTTATACCGGTAGCAAATGCATTCGGCATGATTCACACATTAAATATTGTAGCAGAAGTGGGATTTCTTTTACGAATGGAAATATTTCATCTATTTGAATTGATTTGAAGGATTGAAAATATAAAACTGTAAACAATTCGCAATAAACAGTTTTGGGAAATCAAAATGAAAATATAGGTATTGTAAGATTTAAGGTTAGAGCCTGCAACTGTTTTGAACATAAACAGCTGAATAGCATACACAGCGAACTGTCTGTTTAAGACACCAAATTTATAAAACCATGATTCTGCAGTTAAAACTGTGTTGTTTACAGGTTAGATAATCTCAGTATAAGCTATAAAAATATTGAAATATTTTCCATTACCAGTAAGTGATTTCAAAGGTTTGTAGAGAGTAAAACTAATATGTTAATTTTTTTTTTTTTAAATTTATTTAGAGTCGCTTTAACAATTAAGTCATATCGCGACTATTCTATGAAATACAGCGGTATACAATACATAATATGTTAATTGATAGAAAACTGCTCCTGAATACAAAGATAGTGATTTATTTATAAAATAATTTTCTAAATATAGATAATTAACTTTTACGATGCATAGCAGCAACATTTAGAACATTTAAAATATTTTCAAAACTAATGAAATTATATCTCGAAGTTTTAAAGTAAGTTTGCGCATTTTAAACTTCAGATATTCTAGATAAATGTCTCATGATTTAGGATTTTCAGATGTTCTTACTTTAAGCTAAAAATTTACTTATGAAATACATAGATTAATTTTGTCTTTGGATGCGTATTTACAAAAATTTCCTAGCTTGCTTGTTTGTTTTTTATTTTTTATTTATTTGTTTTCTTTGACATTTTAATCCATTTCTATAATGTTCTTCCGTTTGATTTTTATTCTTTTGAACTCGAGTCTCTGCAATTGCCGGTCAGTCTTGCAGAGGTCCTAGCGGACGATAAACAAGCAGTCGAAAGGGATTTTAAATTTTTATCAATGGCACGCTTTAATATAAGGATTCATTAGCTTTGCATATATATACAATTTTTTTTTTTTTTTTTTTTTCTAAGCTAACGTGTTTAAAACATTAAGACACTTTGCACTTGTTTTCTACAAATGCTGGACTTGACAGACAAACAAAATAGCAGTTTACCTGAAACAGACGTAAAACCTAAACATGTCCACAACATATTTGAGGGAGGAAAAAATCTTCAAACCCCCGGGTTTATAAAATAAGCAGTAGCATTTCGAGTTGTCCTGCTTCGTGGAACCGTGTATTCGTGTAGTTTGTTTTTTCTTATGACTGGCGTATTGTTTTATTGTTTTATGAGCATTTCGTTCTGTTATGGCCGCATAATTTCAGAAACACTCACAAGAAAAGTTGTTTGACTCACAAAGGGAACCACATGATCGCATGTTGCTATGCGAGAGCTCTAAACAGTAGTTCCAAATACTGGACCCTTGTAAGTAGGTGTTATAACATCACCTTGGAGTGATTTACGTACGTCATGAGGCTCACATCACTTTTTCTCTCCTTCGGTCACAGTAGAAGACTTTTTGGTAAAGAAGACATTTTTATTATGGTCTCTACTACGTATAGTAAGTAGAACAAAGACCGTATTCCACCCAAAATTTGATGTCGAGACTTCACCGAAAATATATGAATCCAAAAAAAAAGCGTTTTTACAAAATGGTTCGTGTGTGTGTGTGTGTGTGTGTGTGTGTGTGTGTGTGTGTGTGTGTGTGTGTGTGTGTGTGTGTGTCTTGACTTTTCTCAAATGGAAGGTCGTTATTCACATTTTTATTTGTTGGCTATCCAAAGAGAACTGAATTTCAAAACTTTAAAGATTTGACTATCGCTTAAAGCCTACTGTATTCTAATATTCCCCTTGCATCTATAAGAAAATCAGCAGTGAGATAATTTCTGCAAAGTGTGTGTCGACTAACATGGAGAAGTTATAATAACAGTTTATAAGAATAGTTAGCACAAGAGTAGAGAAAGTAATGTGAGTGTAACACATCAGATTTTCTCTCTCTTTCTGGTGAAGGAGACATTTTTGTTCTACTCGTATGTTGTTCTCAACTCCAGTTACACCGTAATCATTAAGTATATGTGAAGCATGGCCGACACAACATTTAATGGCGGGTGGCAGGTGGAGTCGGTCAATACAAAATCCAATCAGAGGCTTGCCACACCTTGCTGTGTTGTCAAGTTAAATCACGCTGTAAAGCCGGTGACATAAATATCATTTGTGCTCTTTCCACAACAGAAAAGAGAATGGTAAAGGTCAGCTATCAGCCGCCATTAAATGTTGTGTCTACTATAGTTTTACCGAATCAAGTACTGGCCGACTTTAAAAGGAAAGGAAGACATTGTATGAAATCCGTACCAGATGACAGTAACTGTTCTTAAAAATTAAAGCATTCAAAATACCTACCAGAAAGTAAATTCGATAACTGCAATATAATACGCAAAGCTTATTTCATTCAAGTCACAGTGAATATTTGCTGTTTATGCACAAGAAGGTTACAATTTGTATATTATTGTACATTTTGTGAAGAAACACGGTGTATTTCTACTAGCGCCACCCCTCCCCCACCCCTCCCCCTCCCACAATTCTTTTGGACCAGTGTACCCCATTTTTTCCCCACCATGAACTTCGTGTTTAAAGAAACACATATAGAACACACGTACTCACAGTAAAAAATGTTACCACGCCTTAAAATAAATATTACAATTTTGAAAATGCTCTATAAGTTGTTTACTCAATGAAAATTTTTTATATATAACACATTAGAGTAATGTTATTTATAGTAACTAGAAGATGTGTAAACCTAAATGAATTTAACTATTTAAACGTCATCAGAATCGCCGGGAGCGGTTCCCCGGTTCCGCGACACACAGTTTGGGAAACACGTCCTAAAAGAACTTCCGTACGCTTTTCAATCTAGAGGCTGCAATGAATAGCAGAATACATCGGAAAGAGAATATTACAAATGACAGTGAATTAAATTACAAGTTTTGCATTAGTCGCCAGAAGAACTCAAAACTTTTGACGAGAGCGGCCAAAAGAGATTAAAAATATTTGTAAGTTTAAAAATGTACTTAAAGACGAATAAGATTCAAATAACAAAATAGAAGACAGAAATCAGTATATTGTATTAAAAGTCGCTTTTTAGACATATACAGAGAACAAGAAACTTCTGGATAGAAATGTCGGCGACTTTAAGAAAATGAAGCAAATTACTTCGTGAATTTATTCTGACAATCGTCCAAGAGCAAATTTCCGGAAAATACATTGAAATGATGTATTAAACTATAGGAGTTACTACTTTTAATATGAACAATGTGTGGGGAGAAGTTAAATTATGTTCTAATAAACATGGAAAGCTTTAAATCAGTTGTTATAGCATTAATACACCATGAAGATTAAATACATTAGAATAACTTACTACTTGTTGAGGTGATATGTGGAAAATAAGAAAGAAGAATTATGCAATCTTGTCACGAAAAGCGAGTGTTTTAAACGCTATATACGTCATATATGAAACAAGTATGTAAGTTCTTTATATATTTAATATGGTATAGGACGCCATACATTGAAAACCGGAAATTTTGAATACAATGGAATATTTACAGTATCTGGAATGTTAGAAATGTTTAAAATTATACATTTATTTCGCTAATTATCAAGATATTCGCAAAATATGCGTCGATGTGTTTATTTACCATGTTATATATTGATAATAAGTTGAAAATCAAGTTATGAGTGGTAATTTACTCATATTGTGTTCTAAGTACTTGAGTACTTGAACAATTAAATATATGAAAATTGAAATAATAAAATATACCTATATAGGTAAGTGATGTGATTAATGAAAGGTACTTTTTGGGGGGGGGGGGGGGGTGGGGTGTAGCGAGATTTTCTGTATATCCCACCTTCCAGTTATACAAAAGTCCTTTAAAATAATGAGGACTTTACAGGCTATTCGTAAGAAATTCAATACATATGTATATTTTGTCATGCCAAAATTGTTAGTCATTTTTGAGAAAGTAAAAGAATCGAGAATGTTACATGAAGATAAAGGGTAGATAATCTGAAATAAGGGGATTTTCTTGACTATTCCACTCATGCCTCTTGGTCATGGTATTATCGCTCTGGTTATATCACTTCCTTCTTTTGTTGCGTTTCTAAATATCTGAAGTATCCTTGCGCAGCAGAAACAATAGCGGGTCATTAAAAAATGGCAGACAAAATATTTGACGAATATTCTCGTGTGGATAATGCTATTTTAATTAAAGAAGCGAAGTCAAACAACTAATTTTAAATATAACAGATCTACCTTTAATAAATAGCCTACTCACACAAATCCGTTCATTTATACTTATAATTATCTCTAATTCCTCAATTCCCTGCATTAAACGCTAAACTTATTGTTGTTCTCACAACCTCCTAGATTAATTGTAGTGCCAACTGTGCAAATACTTCACTATTTAAATCACTATTTTAAGTCACTATTAATATTTAATAGTATTAAATAAATGAATTATTGATTATTTCGTGGAATAGTCTAAATAAATACCACTGGAGTTTTTCACATTTGGGATAATTTTTCGCACTCGCGAAATAAAATCCTATCATGGTATTACATTTAATTTTTTCATCGCATCCTTGAAAGATTATAAACTTATGTGAACATTTTAACTTTAATCACTAAACTTCTTTGACTTATGTTGCTCATAAACATACACACACACATATACAAACATACGTGCACAGCCATATACGCACACATTCATGCACACAGATATACTCACAGGCACACCTTTTTTAAAAAGTTAATTTATTTCGATAGAATCCAATACTTTTCTTACTTACTACACTTCAATAGCATATAAAAAGACAAAGTGAAGAGACAACCAGAGAGAGAGAGAGAGAGAGAGAGAGAGAGAGAGAGAGAGAGAGGAATAGAAAGAGAGGGGACAAAGAGAAAGAGAGAGGGAAGAGAGAAGACACATAGAATATTAGAGAGAGAGAAGAGACAGGCAGATAGGGGGGGGGGGGCACGATAAATTAACAAATTAATGTGCTTCAATTATGAAAAGAACTGCGTGAAACTTCACAAGAATATTATATTAAATAAAGATATTTATTATTGAGCATGGCACCTTCAAACGAAAATTTCCTTCAGCACTGACCGCGACTAATCTATATCTTATTGATAATTTAACATTAGACTGAAAAAATGCACAGAGACAGAGTTTGAACCTCAATTTTTTGGCTTTACGTATACGTTGTTCTAAACATTTGAGCTACCGTGCCGGCACATCAAATTCCCTAAATGACGCACTTAGTATCGAACATTTTTTGTTCAAATTCAGGCTATGTCATTGAATTTTTCAGCCTAATATTACATTTACAAGCTTTGTATTACTCTAGAATGCATAGAATGAGAATTAATTACCATGTTTTATCTAAGAGTGTTAATTATTATTAATTTTGGTGCTAAATGCTACAGAACATACTCATTTTTGTCATCTTCAATCTCACTGTACCAGGTATGAGAAACACTTCTACAAGATATATCGCAAATAGTATTTACAGAAGTGCGGGGAGAACAAAGAGGCTATGAACACTGAACGAATGCATGAATGAACGACAATGTTATCGCTATATTGTTACGCCATTAGGTGGCGATAGCACGTGTAATGGATTTTAATTGGCTGGGCAATGGCTAGGAAGCAAGACGGAATAATGCAGAAGCTGATCATGGGTGAGATACTCCCGAAAAAATTGCCGAACAAATCTCTCGCTTCCACATCCGGTGAGTCTACAAAACTCTGGTGCATGTTAAGGATGGTCATTTAGATCTGCGATTACACTTCGCTTGCCAAACCACATCGATGTTTGAAATTCATAGCCACGGGTCTTCACTTCATGTTGCACGGTTTAACTTCAATAAAACATACCACACGATAGGTGCCACTTTCCCACGCATTCCTTCTGTGGTTAATGTTTTGAGGCCCCTTCAATCCAAAAAGATTTTTTTTAGTAAAAGGCCCGTGTGTGTATATGTCCATCTTTGAACAGCATAACTCAAAAAGTGGATTAAACACCAAAGGTAGTATTTAATTTTATTATCTGTTAAATATGCGACACGAAGATTTTGAAGAAAATTCCTACACCCTAAATTATATAGAACATTTTTTTAAAATTTTGGTTTTCTCAAAAATGACTCCAACGATTTTGATTAAAATGCCATATGTTTCTGATAACTTTTATGGCAAATTAAATGTATATTTTCAATTTTATATTGTTTACTCTTCATGGCTTTTGTGTAAGTGGTAAACCGTAAGAGGTAAACAGATCAAATCTTACTATACAGAAAATGTAGTACTCCTTCACTTCGGAGATATTCCTGTTATTTTTCAGAATTTTGCAATATTTATAGACCGTTCTCAAATGGGAGGTCGTTATTCATCTTTTTTTTTTCTCTCTCTTGACCATACAAAGAAAACGAAATTTCAAAGGCATTATATAGCGACCAGTCTTAAAAATTTGACTATCGCTTAAGGCCTTCCATGCACCTACAGAAAATTAGCAAAAAATAATTATAATTATCTCGATTTACAAGAATATGTGTTTGTAAGAATAGTTTGTACAAGAGTAGATACGGTCATGGAATTTTTTGTTAGTTTGAAATTTGATAATTTTATAATTTTTTTTTTTTTCATCACATTCACTTTTTAAAATATTCACGATAAGCTTTCATCCAATTCTTCTGAAAGTTGTCATGTAAGTTGCCAAAACGCAAGCAATTAAATTATTTTTTTTCTTTCCAACGTTTTTGAGTTGCTAAGTTTTAAAGCTATAAAAAGCTTTGCATTACGTATTATGAATCCGCTTTCTTGCTCAATACGACAAGAAAAATTGGATTGCTTCTTTTCGCAGTGATTCCCAAATTTCAACCTTATAGACAGAATATTGTGCTGAATTGGTGTTGTAAACGCGTATAATATTTAGTTTATACTGAAATTGCATATTGATTAGTGAGTAAATACAACCAGTTTTCTGCGTGGATTAGCCTTAACAGATCGTTGAGTTTATGCCGTATTTCTAAAACAAAATGATTTAACAGTCGACTTGGTTTAATAGCTTAAACCATTAGTGATATAAATGATGAAACAGGCAAAATCCAAATTGAGCTCTTTTCATTCACTAAGCAATACGTAAAATAGATACTGACCGATTTAATTGTACCTAAAGTATAATTATATACATTTATCACTTTAAAATTATAATTATAAATATAATTTAATTTGGAGTTACTCACGATATTCTCGCGAATTTTTCTGCAGTAAAATAACTAGAGCGGAATCATTATCCTGACAGACTCTGAAAATGGATTTGTATTTATTTTGTCTTGGGAATTAAACGATAAATTTAAAAATACACATGCGACTACAAATGTTTGCAACTGCAAAAAAACTTGCACATCGCGGCGATAAAGAAAACCTAATCAGTAGAAAATTATACCCAATTCAGAGTACATCTATCCCGATTGAACACTTGATAGCTATTAAGTGAAAAAGTTGATAAAATATACTCTCAGTATATTACTATAGACAAAACTATAAATAATGGTTAAGATATCTAATCTAAATTAAAAATGAAAAAAGTTAAGTGAAGAAATTTGTTTCATATAGCAGTTCACCTCAGGATGGAACACTTAAAATTATCACTTTAAATTTCTATCAAATTCTTAATGATATAAATAAGCTATTTTCGGTGGAACAAAAAGAATTAACTAGAACTCACATGTAGCCTGTAACCTCTAACGCTTACCTAAATTAGAAGATTCGACCCAAAAATTCGATATTGAGGTTTCAGCGGAAAGGCGCGTTCTGTGGTCCCCTGAATCAAAAGAGAAAGTAAGTTTTAGGAAAAACCTTGTTTCTGTCTGTCTTTCAACAATATAACTAAAAAATGAAAAGTCGAGAAAATCCCAAATTTCGTAAGAAAGAGAATACAAATCGAAGATTTCATTAAATTTCCTATATTCTATTAATCTTTACCAATGCAAAATATGATGCATGATCTATTTCCTCAAAAATTGCTTGTACCTATCTATAACTAATAATTTTACGGTACTCACCGTTTCCGAAGTACTTATTTTCCGTTGAGTGTCACATGTTCTCAGATTAAAGTTTTCCTAACTTGATACTTATGCCATTTGTGCAATGTGCTTGCAATTGCGCAATTCCTTTATTTTTCTCACGGCTTCTGATATAAGCCTGCAGTCTCATTGTTTGAAACACTGTAAGCAGATGCGCACTGCCTGCTTTGGAGTCTATTCTACCCCAACAAATAATATTAACCTTTTACTTTATCTGAATTTTATATACATAGTTGGCAGAGAAGATAATGGGTTCCACAGGAAAATTTGATATCAAGATTTCACCAGAAATACATACTTTGAGGCACCCTGAATCCCAAAAAAGAGATCGAATCGTGTGTGTGTTTCTATCAACTGCATACCTCAAAAACTAAATGTGTGGAAATACCAAAATTGGTATTCAGATTAATATACCTACCTACATATTGTATATAGAGGTAGGTATATAGTAAATTTCCTTGTAATAGCCTGTGAAATCTTCTCAAAATAAATATTGTATAATACTGCAATATTTTGTGTAGGTATATAATATTAAAATATAGACGAAAATGTCGCACACAATTTCAAATAGAGTTTTTGTGGCATAAACCATTTCCGAGATATCCGTTATTAACTGTTCAAATTGTTGTTACTTTGTCAAACATTTAGAGTTGTCACATTCAGTTGTTTCTCGTGATTGCATGGGAAGCGTATGGAATTTTAAGGTCAGGATATAAACATTTGACTATGCTTTCTCCTTTGTACCTATAACTTAAGGTTTATCTCAATTAAAATGAAGTATAAACATAAGCTTTCATAGAAATTGTTCGTATTCTCACTAACAAACCACAGAGAGTTAAAAAGGTGGCCAGAATGTAACGATCCGACCTTTTATATAGAAATTGGTAATTAGTAGAAAATATCAGAAGAATTATAGACTATATTTTGCATAAATATTAACTCTTGGTGAATAATGTGATATAAAATGAATAATACTAATTACAAAAGGGAATATTTTCGACATAAATTTGATTCTTAAAAGTAACAAAGCAAGATTAAGTAAATACAACAGAATCGTAAAAAAATGAAACTGGCGCTTATTCTACGCTTCAAATAATTTACGAGTATCAAATGTTTTTTCTAACAAAATGTTTTTACGACACAGCTAAGGAGTTCACTATTGGAGGTATTATTTTATTATTTTTGTGTACAATTAATTCTTTTTTAAAACTTCAGCATGCCGGATGTTTCAAAAAATATAATTGCAATATATGTCAGTGACAATCATGCCTTTAAAAATAGTATTGTTGAAATGAAAACTTCGAATTGAAAATATCAAACTATACTATTGTTTTAATTTAATTTATTTTGAACTCTACTAGTTCTGTTGTTCACTTGCAAAAGTGCAGTGTTTTTATTAGTCAACTTTCTTCACTATATTGAACACAGCTAGTGTGGTGATAGGATATTTTAAGTACTAGAGTGCCTGACTGTGTGCTTTTCAGGAACTATTTAGCTGTTTTGTTAACGGATTCAGTAAACTGAATTATCTGCATCTTTTTTACTTGAATCATCTATGAGCAAATTTAAAGGCATCCAGGGTTTAAGTAGCTGACTCTAATACCACGACTTTACCCCCTAACCTGATAATATTTTATTCAGTATTGTTGAAATGGTATAATATTACGGTTTACATGTTTTGGTGCCCTTCCAGGTTTTTCAGTTAAGTTTATGATTTTTGAAAGTTCCAGCGACGTTGTAGAAACTAATGTTTTGACATAGTGACTGAAATTGCGGTGTTGAAAATCGAGTTTTATCTGAAGGAGAACATATTCAAAGCAGGATTACCAACTTTTTGGTAAGGCTGAGACGATGAAGTAGTTCAGCAAAAAGTTGGTAATCCTGCTTTGAATATGTTCTCCTTCAGATAAAACTCGATTTTCAACACCGCAATTTCAGTCACTATGTCAAAACATTAGTTTCTACAACGTCGCTGGAACTTCAAAAATTTAATTCTCAGTCAGTTTAAATTTTAAATCGACGATCTTCTGATATTTTCTACTAATTACCAATTTCTATATAAAAAGTCGTATCGTTATATTCTCGCCAACTTTTTTACCCTCTGTAGTTTGTTAGTGAGAATACAAACAATTTTTATGAAAGCTTATTTTTATACTTTATTTTAATTGAGATAAAACTTTCAAAAATCATAAACTTAAGTGAAAAACCTGGAAGGGCACCAAAACATGTAAACCGTAATATTATTTGTATTTTCTGCATATTAACTTAGACTAATACTTTCTGGTGACACTCTTTGCCCTCTAAGTAGGTAACTACGTGTTACATTGTTTGGTTGGCAGCACTGCTCTAAAATTGTCAGCGAAAATTTATCACATTCCTTCCTGCTATTTCCTGAAGGTTTGTGCTCATTACTTTCTTAGATAATTGTGTTGTATTTCCACCTTTAACGTTACTTTAGAGCTTCTGGTTTATTATTATGCATTGATACATATTTGTATTGATTCTCTAGTCTTTTAATAAGTAAAAATAGGTGAACTGTTTAGGTCAGTACGTGCCTACCTTGATTCAAGGTTTCATTGTATACGGTTTTAAGGTTATGATATACTTATATTTCATTACAAGCAGCATTCCTGCCCTCATTATTTGTAGCATATACCTACTTAACCTCTGGTAACATTTATTTTGGTAACTCGCAGCCAAATGACGGAAAAATACAATGTCGTTAGCAGCTCGCCCTCAAGCAGTTATAAGCCATGAGCAAAAACTGAAGGAGTTTGACCATGAGATTTGTTGGTGACCATGGTATTTTTCAAGCTTTTCACGTCCTCTGTTAATTAAGATCCGTTAAAAGGTACATATAATTGGGTCACATTCACAGGTAATCTTCAATCTATAAGCCACAATTCTTGCTTTCTTTGTTATGTGCTTGCAATAAGTACGTATAGAGGTTAGGTCTATATTCCACCCAAAAAATTCGATACTGAGGTTACACAGGAAATACAAGCTTTGAGACTCACTGAACCAAAAACATTTTCTTGGGGGGGGGGGGGGGGGCAAAAGGTCCACATGCTTGCGTCTGTGTATTGTGAATAAGATATGAAAACAAATAGGTAATTGGTTAATTGGCAATTTTGGTTATTTATGTTCAGTCTCTGGTGGCACCGTGGCCGAGTGGTTAGAGCGTTCGTCTACCACCTAGGCGACCCGGGTTTGATCCAGGGGCCCGCATGTGGTATTCGTGGTGGATGAAGCGGCGTCTGGGCGGGTTTTCTTCCGGGTTCTCTGGTTTCCTCCACCACTCATTCCACCAGTTACTCCATTATCACCTTTATAATCATCGGTTTCGTCTGCATTTCATGTCATCCTCTTCCTCGCTCTCATACCTGGTGCTGGGCTGACCACCCGCTTCTAGATCTTCACTCTGTCCGGTCCATAGGTTCCTGTGCTCCTCAACAGGCGTCTGAACCTAGGCACTGGCTTGCAGTGTAAGTCCTACATAAAGGAAGACTATCAGGTAAAGACAAAAAAATATGTTTTGAATTTTTTACAAATAGCCTCTGAATTCCTCTTCATTCTGAATAACTTTTGCGAAACTCGTCAAAGCGTAAAAGAGTGACAACATTTTACTACACAAAAAACGTAGCCTCGTTAAAGCACACAATAATTATTATTGTCAAATGATAATGTTTTGGCTAACCATTTCCGAGGCATTTCTTGTTATTGGTTTGAATTTCCGAACTTACGTTATCGATTATGTGCAGGTCACACAAACAGGACGGAATGTCAAAGCCAAGTAACAATCGGTTAAGCCTTATTTTCATTCTAGCTATAGGGAAATGTGTAATAAAAGCATTTCTACAATTTTTATCTGGATAAACTTGAAATATAGAGAAGAATATGATTTTAAAATAGTTTGTTGAAGAATGGGTAACACTTCCTACACGTGGTTCGTACTCGATATAGGTTGATATTTCGCAGGATTTTCTTTTATTAATCTCGTTTAAACCAAAGAATAATCTTACTTATGTGGTATCTACTTGGAGCGATATTTCATAAAAAGTTTAGGTAACTATGCCGTTTAAGGCGTTTTGTCTGCTTAAAAGCCGAAAATGCGTAAGGTATGAAATCTTTCAGCACAGCCGCATAAACTGTGAACGTTTTATGAACATACAACTAAGGCAGATTCAACCATCCTTAATTCTAAGTTATCATCTGTATACCAAGTTTGGTGATCCCCTTTGCTGTGTTTAACGTGATTAGAAAAATTGAGAGAATAATTTTCCTTCCTTTCCTAAAGCTGTGTCTATTAATTTTGATGTGTACGCGCGCGCGCACGTGTGTGTGTGTGTGTGTGTGTGTGTGTGTGTGTGTGTGTGTGTGTGTGTGTGTGTGTGTGTGTGTGTGTGTGTGTGTGTTTGTCAGTCTGCGGACAGCATAACTCAAAAACGAAAAGTCGGTTAAAATCCAAAGTTGGTATTTAAGTTTAATGACATCCAAGGATGCGACACGAAGGTTTTGAAGAAAATTCCTCCACCCTTTCCTGGGAAATGGCTCCAACGATTTTGATTAAAATACCATATGTTTGGGATGTTTTATAGCAAATGCAATGTAGCTATACATTGAATTTTCTGGCTATAGCCCATGTAGTCTTATTTACTCTGGATGACTTTTGTATAATTGGTAAACCGTAAGTGTTAGACTAAACAAAAACTCAGATCTTTCTAGAACACACAATTTAAGTCTAAATAAATTTGGAGTGAACCATTTTG
Organism: Tenodera sinensis; assembly: GCA_030765045.1. Lineage (NCBI taxonomy): Eukaryota > Metazoa > Arthropoda > Insecta > Mantodea > Mantidae > Tenodera > Tenodera sinensis. The sequence goes on along the minus strand of CM060968.1, from coordinate 104,864,275 downwards.
GTTCCTTTTTATTTGTGTGAGTTTTGGAGAACTTATACTTATGTCAAATGCAACGTCGTTATTCAATTTTTATATGTTAACCGTGCAAGGCGAATGTAATTTGAAAGCTTTAAAAGATTTGACTATCGCTCAAGTCTACTGTAATCCCATATTCTCTTTTACCAACAAGGAAATAAGCAATAAGATAATATCTGCAAATGTTTATCTCAATTAACACGAATATGATATACGGATAAGAGTTTGTAAGAATGGTTAGTACAAGAGTAGAGAAAGTAATGAGAGTGCAACACGTCAGATTTTTTACTATTGTTAGAGGTCCACAGCTATAGTGAACTACAATATCGACGTTATAAAAACGACATGAAACAGATCGAATTTTCCAATTGACCGAGAATAATACAGCAGGTTTAATCTGAGATAACAAAAGTTTGCACATACTGCATCTAGGCGCTGGGTAGCGAATTCAATGAGAGCTTAACGCGGTTACGCTGTGTTGTTAATACAAATGCCAATTTTGTCTTATTCGTTTAGATTTTATGTTACTTTATTTGAGTATGTAATAATAACAATTGCGTAGTAATAAAAGTATATCTAATTTTTTGTATCAATTTTCACATCCGCGTTAGCTACCACCATTACGAATTTGCAGATCACGTATGATATAGTTCGTCTTTCATTATATTTCGTTTCATCCTTGACTTAATTTGTTTTCATGTTGTTTATGTAACACTCTTATAGCAAGAAGATCTGCGCTATCATTTGTTTCTTCATTTTCTTTTCACAGTCATTTATTTTGTACGCTTTGTTGAGAAACTTCTTAGCTGTATTTTTATTTTCTCTCTTTTATTAACTTAAGGGATATTTGTAAGGTCTGCTAATTGATACATCGTTCCATTTTATGTTTTTCTTAAAGTCAAACAAATTATTGGTTGTTTTTGTGTCGTTTTGCTTGCATTAAAGCACTCCTTTTAATTAGTTTTATGAAGAAAACCATTAACCTGGTGATTGTTTCTACATCTTCGATTCTAAAAGCGTAATTCAATCACTAAAATATAGGGAATAGCTGAGAGAGCAATGAAATCGTTAAGAATTTTATTGCTTGGCACTTTATTTATTTTCTTCCTGTTTAACTTTTGTAATATGATTCATCTTCAACAAACAGCGTCATTCATATACGATATAATAGGTATTTTCTGTTTCGTTTCAAACATAAACGTTCCTACACCAACTCGCCATGTTCCTTTTGATATTTTAGACAAATGAATACCACACATTGTTGATCATTCGGGCACCTCTTTTATACATCTGTCTCAATATAACAAGTAGTTATTTAATATCTACGACTTTTTACTAAATACTACTTATAAATAAAAGAGAATTTTAAATCTAATATCATACACATTCAAAAATTAATTTAATAACACAAATAAGGATCTTTGCTGCTTTGGATTTGGTCTTTGTTATCGAAGTTACCTGCTTTACTATTATAGTGATAGATTTGGGCAGTGGTGATGTAATTGGAAACATCTTTTTAAATATTTATTTCCATTATATTTATCTACAATACTTTATTGATTTAGAGCAATGCTTTACACAAATAAGTCACAATGCCAGATTTGGTATTTTTTCGCTTCCTCGTTTAAAAGAAATGCATTACTCTTAATATTAGAGTTAAAATGTTCTCAGAGCTCACAGTGCTGGAATAGTTTTAAGTAATTAATAGTGTAACGGAAGTGTAAAGATTAATTGTATATTGCTTATAAATTACGGCTGTTCTATTTTCCGCTGAGACGCTTAAACGTTTAAAATTTACTGTACTTACGCTTTCTGAAACCGCTGCATATGGCCTTTGTTTTAGAATAAATAATATAATACAATATTTCACTCGCTTTAAAACTGTAACTGCGTAGGCAAATTATTTAAAATTCCAAATAAATTAAAGCGTATTTTATAGAGTTTTCTAATATGTCAAAATCACGGAATATTCTCTATTCTATATATAGGTATAGTGATGCTACTAAGAAACTTATACGAAGAAGAAAATTATTAAAATTACATATTTGTTCTTTTTTTTCCTTTCCTATAGTTTAGTGTTTCTATTGAACAGGATTTGTTGATCTTTTTGTCACCGCGAGATATATATCGCAGAATAAAGAAAATTTTGTCAGTTATCAAACATTACGTCTAAATTTTTATTTATTGATATCCAAGCCTAGATAAACTCTAAAATTATATTTAAAAAGCAAGAAATAGCTTAACGTTTCGGACCGTATAAAAATAGGTATTAAAATGAGGACTTCAAAATATAGAAACAGCACTTGATTTTTTAATTTTTTTGTTAACAATGAGCTCATAAGACATTTTCAAACACTACACATACCTACATGATGCACCAAAGTGAACTTAAGTTTGGGAAATTTTAATATAATAAGATTCCGCATACGGCTTATGTTAGGACAGTGTAATTAGGGGTAACTTTAAAAACATCTGTTGTGGTGTTCTAGTGTTATAAAAACCTCAAGAATTAAGGACTTGACAAAGCATTTAAAAATAATTCAGGTCATGCATTTTATTTGTAATGCAAGATGACACATACCTCTACCTAACTACTAAATTATTGAAAATTTACACCTTTGAAAAACTAGAAATAAGTAATATTCAGTATGTTTACGACTTTCATCCCCAATTGTAAGCCTGTGCGGTTTTTGTTTCCTCTTTCATTCGGGTGATCTCAAAAAATATATTTTAGTTTAAATATAAATATCTAATTTTTGGGTCAAATGTGGTACATTTTCCACTTCCTAAGTTGCGGTATTTAGGGAAAGTAAAAATAAATGAAATCCAAGTGTTCTCTAAATTTCAAATGCATATTTCCTTCGCACTTTGTGTCAGTTTTTGAATTGGACTTTCGAATTCTCACTGAGAACATTGGACTACATATAAACAGCAAACAAAGTAAAAAATAGTGCATACAATATTAAAACTCTACTGCAATAAGAAAGCGAAGCTGAAAGTGCATGCAATCCATTAGGATTCAAACCTGGCTCGCTGGGCAATAAAAATGCAGTTACACGTGTCACGACAATAACAAATGGAACCGCTACGATGCGATTTTGTTTTTAACAAGCTTAAGGAAAGAGCTTGGAATCTGGTCCCGCGGTATTTGTAAACCTGTAAACGGACACCAAGTGGTCCGCTTACGGTACGCGCTCGCACACCACGGCGTACTTTACATGCTTAAAATTGTAGGCACGTGCGATTTTGTATTACATAGTAGCCTCATTAAGGAAAATTATCCATTTAGGGCCTTCTAAACATAGCAACACACAACATTGTTCGCTGTGTTACGAATTTATATTGCTGGTGTATTTTAGCTCTTGTATTTTATATTCGTTATATGTTATTAACTATTTTGTTCCTTTTTATAAGTATTCTTTGTCTTTTTGGCAGCCTGTAACTGTGGCAGGAAGATATTAAAATAAATAATATGGTCAATTTCCTTAACAATTGCGTCAAGTTATAATTAATAATAATAGTAATAATAAATATCGTACTATTTACATTTTTCTAAGATGATAATACTATAGGTACTATACATAGGTATAACCAATTTATAATTTTATATTGGAATTAATTTGCTATTCACCTATTGCTAAATATTTTAACACAATATTATATTTCTGAAGCTGCTATTGTACAAAATTACTTTCTTCTTGAGATCACTCCTTTTGTAATTTATTAATTTTGGTCGCAAACTTACACTGAAGTTCAATGCAGAACGATAAACAATAATAATAAATATATTGATTAATATAAATAAATATTTTCATTAAATGTTAATATACCTATACAATGAATCAATACAAAATAGGTGTAGTGTTATTTTTAACATAGATTCCTTATTTCGATTTGCACATTGTTTGATTTATATGAAGTATTGATGACATTAAAATATTACTCTTAATCACGTGCTGTAACTAAAATGGATTCATTGTTCAAATTTTGAAACATACGAAAAAGAGCAGGCAACGAAAAAATCCTCTATCCGCTGTGTAAACCTACAAAAATTATCCAAAATTCAATCACACATTATTAGGACAAAGTTTGGCTTGACTAAAGGTATATTTTGAATGTTATTGCACATTATTTAATATAAAAAAATTAATTTTCTACATTATTCTTCGTATTCGCGAAAAATACACCTGTTATATGTTATGACGAAAATACTACTGTAAGTTTCACACAGTAGTCAACTTTTGAAAATGATGAAATATAATTATTATTGTAGTAGTCCTATATTGCGGTATGGGGGTTGCGAAACAAAACAACAGCTACTTAGTTTTTCAAAGGAATTCTTAAGAAAAATATAAAAGAATATCCTTGAATATATCTGAAACGCCCAATGCCACCGAAAAGAAAAAGTTGTTTGATATAAAATAGGTATGTAAGTGTTTCAACGAGATTTATTTTCAGGCATATGTTTTTATTTAATTAAATATCTTTGTGGGTCAGAATAAAGAAGACCTCACCTTTTTATACACTATTCACATAGCATCATTTCGTTTATTTTGTAATTCAAGCAATCTGATATTACTTTAATTAAAAATACTATACAAGATCTTTCCTTGTATTTTTTGAAAATATTCGTCTTAAATATTAAAGCATGACTGACTTTAGCATGTAATTAGTTTAATTTTGGTGAAATTGCGATGTAGGTTTAACTTTTGTATTGTATTCAAAACCTTTAACTTAGTTGAGCGGTATCCAAAGTAAAATCTCTAATAAAATCTGAAGTTTTGAAATTTTAAATTTAAATTCTCTGCCCAAGAAGGAGAATGGGTTTAAAAAGTTATTTTTTTAGAAGAGCCAGTTTGGCTAAATGAGCGTAAAACTCTAAAGACAACAGTGAAATCTCGAAATAAAAAAAAAAAAAAAAAAAAAAAAAAAAAAAAAAAAAAAAAAAGACGATCTACTTTTTTTGTTTCTACCTTTTATGTTTAAAATAGGCGTGTTTTATACTTTTTATACATGTTTGCAATTACCGTGTGTTCTAGAAAAGCAGACAATATCCTCTCAACATGTAGTATAAGTACCAAACATCAGTTTGCGACTATTTTTTCCTTCACTGCTGAATCAAAATCGTTTGGTGAAACTCAATAAATACGGTTACAGTTTTAAACTATTTATTTTATGAGGAAGCGATTTTAATATTTGTGAGTTTCCTAAAATTTTAGCATCATCTCAACAAAAGTAGCCAATGAAATAAGGACATCGAAATATCAAATGCCTATTACTTATGACTATAATAATATTTATGATAATATAATAATAGTAATTATTAATAATAGTAATAATAATTGTTCATTGATCTACAAATATAAGCCACCTTTAAGTAATTTTCGACATACACAGCACCTTTCTCTAAACATGTTCTAGGAATAGCATAACAATGTTTTTCTGACAAAGGGCTGTATCTTCCGGTGGTGTAATAGGAACTTGTTTAAAAATAAAGTTAAACTTAACATTTAAATTTAATATTTTACAAGAATATCTACAGCAAGAAAATCCTCCATAGTGGAATATTCTTCTTACGGAAATGTTTTCTTAGAAATGGTATTTTATACAATAACTTCGTTTAGGATGAGTGTATGATTAGTCAAATATATACCTTGAATTTTTTTTTTTCGAAGAGGCTATGAAGTCTGTTTGATTCTGAATGAATTTTCCAAAAACTGCTAAATCAGAATAGACAAGTAAAACCTTACTGACGAAAAAGGTCTCATTGAAATAAACATGTTTGCAATTTTTGTGGCATTAATCATTTCTAATACGTTTATTTCTCTTGATTTGAAATGTTCAGTGTTTTATCATACTCGAAGTGCTAGATCTCCATTCTTTTGTCTCTCGCTGTGCTACGCAATCAGTGCAATTTCAAAGGCAGCATAAAGCGGACCGCTTTTTAAACAATTGAAAACTGTTCATATGTCTTATAACTAAAAGCAATCTATAATATACACGTTTATCTCGATTAATATGAAGCAGAAACAAAAATATATAAGAGTATCTAAAATAGATTAAAAATAAACAATAGTGGTTGTAAAACTCATGTGACTTTTTATGTAACACACAAACATGTCAATTGACTGTAGGTTGTAAAACGTTGCCTATTCAGAAGGAATAGGCATGTTTGTTTAATGAACACAAATTGAAGGGTATGTCCTGAATGAGTTGTAGCATTCTGGAATCCTAAAAGATTGAAACCAAAGAAAACTTTTCAATAACTGTGTTTCTGTTAGCACTTATGTAAGTAGTTTTTAAGTCTATTCCTAAATTCCCTATTCCGTTTGTGGTGCACGGAGTAAATGAAGACGCCAGAACAATAGTTATGCATTCGCAGGACAAATAATTTAAATGTAACGAAGAAAAATAAGTGAATACGAGGAGTTTTTCGACACCAAAGGAATGGGGTCATGCGAGCATTGATTAATAATCTGCCCAATAGAGACGTTTCTGGAGCACTAAAATATAATTACACAGAGAACTCTTTGCCGCAGCGAATGAAACTTTGAACAGGGATGAAAGTACAGGGAGGTCTCTCTTTTTATCCCTTTCTTGTTTGCCTTTGGGTTCATAACGGTAAAGTTGTGGGGAGATGATAAATTATTTGATGGGAGGGAAACTTGACTCTTTTGTAGCAATGGTATACAAGGGGGAAGAAGAGAAAATGCATTAATTAGAGGTAAAGGATGTCTGACTTTGGGTTTTTGCTTTGGGCTTCCATTTTTATACAGAAATGCTCATAAAAGAAATACTAACCTTAAAATCCGAGCAGAGGTTTTTGTCACGTAGATATAAACTGAGAGAAAGCTTTATCTATAGATATGCTTAGTTTTGTGTTAAAGAAACATAAAATATAAATAACTTTTATAGCTAGAACACAAGCATACCATTTTTAAGGTTTACGCTACCTACATAATCTTCTCTTGTCACGTTTAAAATTCATTTTAAACCTTTAAGTTTTAATTATATTTTTGCACTCTCAACATTACATTGTTATCCTTTGTATAAATGTTTACTTTGTTGAGCAGAATGCGTTTATAATTTGTTTTACTCTATCTTGTATGGTAGCTTGTAAATACAGGGAATTTTTATTGTAACCAAAAAAATATTTTATTTTTTTCTTTGAAAGGAGTTAAAACACACTATTTTTAATTTTTGGATAAATCATATAGAACCTGAAAAATAATCATGCCTTAATAGTTAAGCATATCAGAAAATATCTTATTCTACCTATATTTAAATAAAATTTATTGACAATATTACGTTATACGTATCCATTTATCCATCTCTCAGCAAGAATTACAGGAGCTTATTTCATGTAATTTAAACTTCGTGTTTATTAGTAACGCTGTGTAGTTATTAATTTTAATAAATAAAATACACCTATGCCAAAGTTTATTTTGGGAAACCTTCTTTCCTTGCTTTTGCGGTCTTCAAGAGAATTAAATATAGGTATTGTATTTTGAACTACGATATCGAAAGCAGTGACAATAAAAGAATTCAGAGTATTAAGAAAGCTAAGCATCCCATATTTCTTAACTGTTTAGCTAAATCAATTAGGAATTCCAGGGGTATTAACAATTTAATTTTCATTATTTGTGAAAGAAACTGTATTTATTATTATTATTATTATTATTATTATTATTATTATTATTATTATTATTATTATTATTATTATTATTATTATTATTATTATTATTATTATTATTATTATTATTATTATTATTATTATTATTATTATTATTATTATTGCTGTTGTTGTTGTTGCTGTTGTTGTCAGAAGCGTTAAGTTTGTGAAATTTGACAAGCTTAATCAAATATTGCGATTAGTTATAATTTAGAAAAGAAGGACGTATTGCATATATCGGTGAATATCAAATAAATAGCACGTATATTAACACAATAGTGAGTGAGGTTTTATACAATTAGTCCAATTAAAATTATAGTGTTTGCTAATGTTTACCATTTTCGTCTTGCCATTTTGTCTTGCCGTGCACTCACAGAAAGCGAATATGAGCTGTGTCAGTATTCAACAGAGCTAACAAAAATATGCCAAGTAATAAATAGAAAAAAAATCTGATGTGTTGCACTCACGTGACTTCCTCTACTCTTGTACTAACCTTCTTACAAACTCTTATTGCTATATGTTCTTCATGTTAGTTGAGCTAAACATTTGTACAAATTATCTTATTGCTTATTTCCTTGTAGGTGCAGGGGGAATATTATACAGTAGGCTTTGAGCGACAATCAAATCTAAAGCTGGTTGGTGTATGAAGGCTCTGAAATTCTGTTCTCTTTGCACAGTCAAGAAATAAAAAAGTGAATAACGACCTTCCATTTGAAAAAAGTATAAGCACTGCAAAACTTGCACAAATAACAAGCAATAGGTATCTCCGAAATGATTCACTCATCAAAGAAATGCATTAAGACAGTGTAGTTCAATAAGATCTACATTTTCTGTATACTAAGATTTTGTCCATCTCTTACGGATTACCAGCTATACAAAAGTCATCAAGAGTAAACAGTACTACGTAGGTTATTTGCCGGAAAATTGAAAATATGCATTTCATTTGCCATAGAAATATCTTAAATATATGACACTTTAATGAAAATCGTGTCATTTTTGATAAAATCAAAATTGAAAATTTTCAAAAATATTCAATGCTAAAGAGCAGTTTAGCGTGGAGAAATGTTCTACGAACTCTTCTTGTCGCATCCTTGAAAGATATTTAACTTAAATACCAACTTTGGTTTTAATTGACTTTTCGTTTTTCAGTTATGCTGTCCACAGACAAGCGTGCGCGCGCGCACACACATACACACACACACACACACACATACACACACATACACATACACACACACACACACACGAGCGCGCGCGGACCTTTTCCTAAAATGCTTTCTTTGGAATCAGTGGGCCTCAAAACATGTATTTTCGGTGAAATCTCGACATGGAATTTTTGGGTCGAATGCAAAACTTCGCCTACTTACTATGCGAAGTAGAGACGTGTTACATTCACATAACTTTTACCACCACTCTTCGAAAACTATCTATAGAGACCTATAAAGGCTTATTCTATCTGCTTCATGTTAATCCAGATAAACATTTGAAGAAATATGTTTATTAAACATTTTGTTGAAAGTGCAATGGGAATATGATAGGCAGTCGGATATTTTATAAGCCGGTCGCTATGTGATTGCTTTGAATCTCGGTTGTCTTTACATGAACACGATAATAAACGAGTAGCGGCTTTGTAGTTTAAGTCCAAACAAAATAATGAGCATCTCGGAAATAGTTAATCACACCTTTTGAACTTTTATTTCACATAACGTGTTTTTTATATTTTTATGTGGTTAGTTTTTGGCTATTTCTTACGGATTATGGATTACACAAAATTAGTTTAGGAAAAAGAGAAACTCACATGATATTTCAAGCAAATTCAAGATATGGATTTTATTTTATTGTGTACCTAGATATCTTAAATATGTGATTCTTGAATTAAAATTGTGATATCAAAAGTTAACGATCATTTTTTCCATTTAAAGATAATTTGAGGTGGTAGATTTCTTAAAAAAATATCCATGTCAGACTGAAATTTATCTAAAAATTAGGTCTTTGATCGACTTTTCGATTTTTGATCCTCACAAACACACACAGATGCACGCGCGGAGTTTTTCTGATTTGAGGGGAATTTAGGGAGTATCCAAAAATTTCTTCAGTGAAACATCGGTACCCAAGTTTTGCACTATTTCCACCACTTACATACTATAGCTAAATAGAGATGAGATTTTGCATTACTTACAGAGGAATTTCAATAATTCAATTTTTTAACATGTAGGTATAAATATGTTAATATTGTACATTGTTATCTGAGAGGTGTCTTGATAAATGAAAATTCTATAGCTAACAGAAGTACTATGATCACTTCCCCTCCTGTATTAGTGACAATTTATATATGTGCTCAATGTGTAGATAAATTCGAAATTAGGAATCTCTCTTTTCCGCGATTACTATATCAAACTCTGCAAATACGGGCCTCAAATCAACCTATATGGAAAATATAAAATAAAACTGAAACCTAGATATTAATTTTGTACTTCTAGAGATGTTTATGGCAATTTTATTACAAAACTATACGTGAACTAGCATATCGAAAACAGGGATACAAATGCTGGAATGAGACACGAACCTTGTAACGCAAAAGGCTCCTGGCCTATTCTGTAGTATGCTAGGCTAGTTATGAATGTTTAGCACATTAGCCGTCTTATATCATACTACATCATTATCAAGTTTAATTAGCGAGCATTAACCTTTTAGTGTAAACAAACTAAATTGTTATTTATGGAATGATAAACAATATCTATATGTCCATGTTGTATTAATTACAAAAAATAAATACAGAAGTAATTCTAAATATTGGAAAGTTGGATTAGCGCTACCTTTTAAATGACAAAAACAGTTTCCAAAAATGTCGCTTCAAAATGACGGCTTGGTGAATGAACTATTTCTATGTATCAGTAATTAAATGTACCGCTTAATTCTATTTTATACAAGAAATCCTGATATTTTTGTTTGGTAAGTAAATGCACTAAATAAACTGAGATCTTTCCATTAAAAGGAATATTTTACCTAACTTAATATATTAAATTAATAACTGTTACCGTAATTTAGATAAATTTCCAGTTTTTGGTGTATCAATGACGTATTTGAGTCTGAATTGCTTATTGTGTCGCTGTTATCTGAGGATAAATTGATCGACTTAATAGATTGGATTTATCCTTAATTTATCAACAAGTTTCAATAGTCCCATAGTAACAAAAGAAATTAAAATAATAATGTATGAAGAAAAGAATGCTAGCGTTTTCAAATAGGATGATAGTGATATTTAAAATCTGTATGAGTATTTAAACAATTTTTTTTTTTTATAATTATATTTGAGCAGTGGTAGCTGTAAGTAGGAATGGGCTGAATGTACTAATATTAAAATTTCGATTTAATTTATGCTTTAGGTATAAGTATTCCTTGTTTCTTTCAGGCCTTTGGCTTAGAAAGCACAAACTAAATGAAAACATTTGTAAAACAAAAGCACAACCACAAAAGCTCACGGTGCATTTCTCTTGTTAAATTAAAAACCTTCCGCTTTTGTTAGTACTACAAGAGTCCATGCGCAAGTTTGTCTCAACACCCTAGGGTTCTTATCTTAAGAATTATTAGAAATACGTAAAATAATTATTCAGCGCTTCAAGCAAGAAGTGCAATTACAAGTGTAAATAACTTACACGAATGGCGGTTCTATTAATCTATACACGTTTTATTTAAATTATTTTGCCCCCAAAATTACAGAATATAATAAATTTATCCACTACTCATATATGAACTATAATTTGTTTCGTAGTTTCTAGCAACCTAAATAATTATTTGAATCACAGATATACATTAAAACATTTTAATCCACTGCTACAATATTGTCTTTCATTTCAGATATTTATTAATAGAAATAAATTCTTAATCCCAAAGGTAATGTCTTCTAAATATAGGCTATCCGCATTCACTTATCTTTTAATTTATAGTTTATTTATATCTATTATCTCCAAGAAAACCACTATTGGTGCTAGCGTGTTCTTATCCAGCAACGAAAATCTACAAATGTGCCAGTTATTTAGTCTGTTTTACGTTTTAGTAGTAGATGAATTATATGAAACATTAGATCAAAATAAATATTTAAAACTTCTTCAAAATTATAACACTCGGGAGGCCTTTGGTGCTACATTTTTACGCAATATTAAAATGCTATTTTAATCTCCATAAATCACTAATATTAGACTTATATAAAATAATATATTTTATTTGTCATACCTAGAGTCTCTAAGAAAATCAGACTGGCGTGTCTGAGTACTAAAATGGTTCTGCTGACGTGTTTTATGATTAAGGTAATTGGCATTATGACGGCCCCCCAACATAAAATCGTAAAAGCTGCCTTTAGAGCTTGACAATGAGAGATCCCCAAGGAAACAGGTGAGTTTCCGCTCTCTAGTGGTCCTATCACTTAAGTACGTTAAAAGTTACCCGCATGTTTGTAAGGATATCACGTTACTAGAACCTCCTCTACCGCTTGCTTACACGGCAATGTTCCTCGATTTTATCGGCCCCACTTTAACTTACGGTAGAATGCACTTTCCAAACATTGCCAATCCAACAGGCCAAAGACCGCTAGTATCGGAAACAAAATACGGTGAAAAAAGCTATGCGTCAAATATGGGAGTGGTTTAGTGGTGCAAGAAAATATTGCTATTATTTTAACAAATAAACAAATTGACACGTATTTACAGAAAATTCTAATTTAAATACGAGAATTATTTGTTTAAACTATTTCTGATACGTAGTTTATAATTTGGATACAAAAATATTTTTATTCTGCATACTTTTTAAATTCGTCAGCACAAAATATACAAGGCGATTTATCTAAAAATCAGCTACGCAATTTGCTCTTCGTGAAAGTGTTATAAAATATAATTATAAACATTGCCAAGTAGGCTATTTAAGATATATTTGCAACATCATCTCAGGTTCATTTCACTTTTTAAATACGCGGAACAAGGGATGTTCAAAGAAACATTATTTAATTGTTTACGAACTTTGGCGTATGTAATATAAAGTTAAACAGGCATGCAATTATGTTTCTTTCATAAAAAAAATGTTTTTAAAAATTATTGGAACATTTTAATGCACACAATACGTGCAAGAAAAGAGTTAAATCACTAAAGGACTAGGAAAAGACTAAATAACTCCCCTTTTACACGGTTGTGCGCGTAATCTTATTATTAATGCACACAACTCCAGTAATTTCAATTTTATTTTATAAACACCCGATTAAATACCACAAAACCGCAACAAAACAATTTCTACAAAATAATTTTACAAGATCCTTTAAATAAAATGTATGCGTATGGTTTGTAGAACCAAACGTGCTCGGGGAATACGCATTAAAATTCTTCTGTAGCGACTGTGTTTTGTTAAGGTCCTTTGGCACAAAGGGGTTTAACACTAAATAAGGGAGCTAGGAAACAGCCGGAGCAAATGTGCCGATTTTGTAGCCATAACAATGATACCCCGCTGCCTTGTCGCGTGGCGGTAACAATAATATTGTTCTCCAGCTAACCCTCAACTCTGCATGGTTCCTGCAAGACGGTGCCCCACTGCAGCAAACGGAATAGTCATTTGCAGCCATACAGAAAAATGAATTAAATGTTCCTACCCACTGATAGTTCAGTGCTGCAAAGGTTTCTCTTGTAGTTTTATTACTTTGATGGACTTGTTTAAATCTGATGGGGAGAACTGCCTACTTCGATTGTTGGTTCAATAAAATTGCCAAACGATAAATTTGCGTTTCACCATCCAAAGCAATATGTTCGCATTTTCAGCCACTCACAACAGAAACCGTTGTTTGGTTAAGGAGATATAATTGCTAAGAATACGAAATAGCGCATTCCTATCAACAGAGATCTCCGTTCTGGCAGCGAAATTTTGTTTCGGCAAGTTGAGAGGAGATTAACTAGAAAGATCCAACCACAAATAACAAAGACGCTTTGATGTTAACCTAACCTTGTTTTGGTAGCCCTTAGAGACACATTTTTGCCTGTCACGAACCGCCTTCAGAAAATTTGATGGAAGAAAAAGTCTTCATTCATAAGTTAGCGTAACCACTGGTGATTTCTTACTTTAATTGAACTCGGATGCCTATTATAAAATACTTTAACTTAAGAAAACTCCAAATTCAGGGACGGCTTATGCGCACATTGTCGCTGTAATCCAAGCTTTCCGCCGAGGTGACCACACTTGCGCGCATGTTTGGGTGTTTCACTGGGAAAATAACACTGCACTTACCGTCTTTAGGTGGCGATGGACACTGAGGTGCGTACGACCCGAGGTGGTAGCCGGTGTAAGTGTTCTGATGCATTGGCGGGAAAGGGTAGGCGCCGAGAGCAGCTCGTGGTGAACCAAAGCCCCCTCCTGTGGGGTCATGATGGGGCCCTCCACCGGGTTGGGGCTGCACACCCTGAGGATTGAAGTGAGGATGAGGATGGTGGTGTTGACTGTACGCCGCCGCCGCAGCCGCCGCCCGGATTGGGTTGTACGTCGCGTGCTGTTGAAGCTCGATGAAGGCCGACTTGTTGACGCTCCCGGCGGCCGTCGTCATGGACGTGACCGAACTCGCAGAGGACGTGTTCACGTTGTCCTGGTGGTGAGACGTCGGGACTCCAGGAGGACCTCCGCCAAGTCCTCCACCTCCACCGCCGCTGCCCAGGTGGTGGTGGTGATTATGGTGATGACCACTCCCGTCGAGACCGTCTCCGGGAGTCGACATGCTTCCGGTAGGTGTCGGAGTATTGGAACCTCCGCCGCCACCTCCGGAGCCGCCGCTGCCGTTACCGCCGCCACCGCCTCCTCCTCCACCGCCACCGCCGCCACCTCCACCCCCTCCTCCGGGACCACCCCCCGATCCGAAGGGGCTGCCGAGGTCCGTGAAGTTGAGCGTCGTGCTGGTTGGCGTGGACACCGCAGGGATGATGGTCAGGGCGGATTTCCAACACCCGCTACCGCTGCCACTAGGGGACGCCGGCGTCGTGGGGGTGGATGACGGCGACGAGAAGGGATGATGGTGGTGGTGATGGGGGTGATGAGGATTGAGGCCGAACCCTGCCGTCGCGACAATTGTTGTGCCCGAAGGAACAAGGGAGGAACCGTAGGCGATGTGACTGGCTCTGGTGATGTCCAGGATGATATCTGTCCCGTCGTACAGAGCGACAAATAACAGTACTACCTCAGGAACTGCTTCCACATGGCCGTTCTAACCTGATTTTATCACCGTTCGCGGTAGATCACAGTCACTTATTTCACAATCGAAATCATTTTAAGTGCAGTCCAAGTTGTTGAATATAAACAGAAAACTATTTGGAAATCCATCGATCTATAAATTCCTTCACACTAGGTACAGAAGTTCCAATGAGTATCAATGCTTCAATTCACTTTCTGTTCAACAAACACAAAATGTCACAAGTACTAGTATGTTTTGTTGTCACTAGTGTTTGGTTAAGCCAAGAGTTAATCCACAGCAACACTGTTAAAATATAACTCCACGAGAGCACGGTAATTGCTTTAATTATTGACAGCGGGTCAATTGAACACATTCATCACAAAAAAACGATAATCACTGTTCACACTGTAACACACGCGGGAGTACATTGGCACTGCATATAATTGCTTGCATTCCAGGTGACTAAGATGGATGCCGATTACCAAAACACGAAGGCGGTAGTAGTGGTGGTGGTAGTAGTAATCACAGTCATAACAAATGACGGCAGGTAATTGTCGAAATGGAGCCTGCTATTTACTCTGCTCTCTTCTTCATAAAAAACACGGACCGGTATTCGTAGCGAAAAACAGGAAAATGTTCCATAATGTCCACGGCGAATAATTTCATAAATGTTTTCTTTTCGCAGTGTTGTTATTCCTGAAGATCACTTGTTTTTGCTGCATTTTAACTCACGGTGTGACGTTAGCAAAAAGGAAACACAGAGTAATGTGTCCCCACTGAAAGAAGCAGATGATGATGATGATAGATAATCATGTAAAATTGGCAGTATCGGTTAATAATCCAGTGTTGTGTATGTGTGTGAGTGTGTATGTGTAGCCAGACGGCAAATACAACTGCCTGAACCACGCACCAGCAACAAGCTCTCTCCACGGCTACCTAGATCGTACTACTGATCCTTGCCGTTTCGTTCCTGTGGCTCCCGAGTAGGCAGCGCCACCGTACGGAGGGGGAGGAGCATCTGACGTCATCACAAGTTGTGGCTCGTGTTCCCCGGTCATATGTGCCGCTATGCGACGATCTTATTGGTTTTCAGCGATGTCTACCATTGGCGCAGAGCGGTTTTTGTTGCGTTCCCCGCCCACTGCGGGGGATGGAGGAGAGGGGAGCCAGAAACTTCCCGGTTGTCCCCAAGCAAGGCCTTATAGACATGCTGGCAACGAAGGCGGGAACTTTGGCCGTGGGAGGAATTTTTGTTTGTGGGTGCACGTCACAGCAGGAATAGTACCGTCTTCATTTGCTGCCTTTTGCATACAAATGAATCTGCCTGTTCCCACAGGCCTGTGCTTAACTTTATCTTGCAGTCACTGTCAGAATTTAAACATGTTATGGCGTTCTCGTTTGGCACCACAAAGAAGTGAATTACCTACGTGCTTAATTTCAACTTAGTTACTCTGTTTTGTTTGCATGCTGTCAGAATGTGCACGTTTTAAAGCGAATGAATTGTGTGTAACTAATGAGAGTTAATTTAACAATGAGGTTTCGTCTAAAGCTGGTACTTTGATGAAGTAAATATTTAATTATCGCTAGCTAAATACGTTCTACATTACAACCCTTGTGATATTTACTCACAAATGACCTTATACAGCCAGTGAAATCCTAAATGTGTTTATTTTCTTTAATATATATGTCGCGCAGAAAGCTTGGAGCATTGTTTTCTGTTTACCAGTGTACAATTCCATCGGCGGTTGTCAATCTAGTTCAAATTATACCTGTACTTTCTTATAATTATGAGGAAGATCCTTTTTCTTCAGTGCTATGCATGTTAAATTATATGAAATGGTGTTTTATCTTCTTTTGAGTGTTTGCAAATGTGCCAACTTCCACCCTTTTAAATTTTCACTATAAGTCTTCGAAAGGAAAAAAAACAGAACATTTCACAACTAAATTCTGGTGATTTTTATTTTTAAGTACCAATCCAAACTATTGCGAATCTTCTTTTATTTTTCTATACTATGATTATAGCTTGCTGATACTCTTTTGTTTCGTAGTATCGGTCATTTTTGAAGCTCAAAATATCGAATGCAATTGCTTCATGCCTTTTGGAATAAAGTTTAGCTCTTTTTCCGCCTTTTCTTTCTATTTCTAGCGCTGTTCAGTAATTAGAGTGCTCTGGTAACAAAGTATTTGTTC
The DNA here is from genome assembly GCA_030765045.1 of Tenodera sinensis. Classification (NCBI taxonomy): domain Eukaryota; kingdom Metazoa; phylum Arthropoda; class Insecta; order Mantodea; family Mantidae; genus Tenodera; species Tenodera sinensis. The sequence goes on along the minus strand of CM060968.1, from coordinate 104,847,206 downwards.
TAAATGCTTGATATTTCCAGAAGAGCTTAAGTTAATAACCTCTTTTTGTACACTATTTTTAAAAATAGCATATAGTATTTTTCATAACTCAAATGCGCTTATACAAAACTTATTTTCTCAGTAACTAATTGAAGTTAATGCTTTGACAACAGTTTCTTTGTATTGGTTCTCAAGCACACAAAATAACATTTTAGAACATAGTAGCTATGTTTAGCACAAGGAAAATTTTGTATTAAATATCAAAAGTGACTAATTAAAAATAAAATTAAAGTTTCAAAAAATGTTTTGATATAACTCATTAACGTATTGTCTATTCCATTTCTGTTAGGTTATACTTCATCCAGTTTTCTTTAAACTTCATTCTTAATATGTAGGAATATGACACAGTGACGCACAAAAGTTCTATGATTTGAATCAAACTAATACTTTATGTCCCAATTATTGCTGGTATTTATCTAGAACGCGTTTTGTTAGATGTCCCTAACATCATCAGCCCATGTCGGTTCAAATTAAATTAGAAAATTGGATGTTTGTTTCTCATAAGTACCTTGCCTTAAATACCTTCTCAGATAACACTGAAATCGATGAGCTCTTTTGTTTGTGATTAGAGGGCACTTACTCGTAACTACTTACAAATCTAACTCTTAGCAAACTAATATTAAGTATAGAAATACTATACATTATTAAACAATGTATAGGTATGTTTTATATGCACCTACAAATACCTGCAGCAGAACTTAAACTTATTTAGAATTATAATAATAAACCCGTTTAACGTTTCCAATGCAAATAATTTTGACTAACCAGTAATAAAAAGACCTTTAACCCTTAGATGTAAATAAGTTGTGGGTATGCTGTGGCATGCATTAAACAAAATCTAATGTGTTTCACTCACATGGCTTTCCCTACTCTTCTTCGTGTTAGTTGAGATAAAGATTTACAGAAATTTCTTATTGCTTATTTCCTTGTAGGTGCAAGGGCAATATTAGAATACAGTAGGCTTTGTGCGATAGTCAAATGTTTTAAAGCTTTGAGATTCCGTTCTCTTTACACGCTTAACATATAAAAAAATGAACAATGATGTTCCATTTAACCAAAGTTTTGTTTTCCGAAACTGGCAGACATAACAAGGAATATCTCCGAAATGGTTCACTCTACAAAAAAATGTATACAGACATAAAGTGTGTGTTTTAGGGAGACCTACATTTTTTGTACAGTAAGATTTTGCCTATCTCTTACGGTTTACGAGTTATTCAAAAGTCATCCGCACTAAACAGGACTACATAGGCCATAACCAGAAAATTCAAAATGTACATTTAATTTGTCATAAAAATATCTCAAACATGTGGCATTTTAATCAAAATCGTTAGCTATTTTCAAGAAAATAAAAAAATTTTCGAAACATTTTCCATGCAAAGCGTAGTTTAGGGTGCAGCTATTTTCTTCAAAATGTTTGTATCGCATCCTTGACATTAAACTCAAATACCAAATTTGGTTTTTAACCGACTTTTCGTTTTTGGGTTATGCTGTCAACACACACACACACACACACACACACACACACACACACACACACACACACACACACACACACACGAACCTTTTTCTGCAAATGCTTTTTAAATTCAGGGGTCTCAAAACATACCTATATTTCCGGTGAAATCTCGATAGCGAAGTTTTAGAAGGAATACAATACTACCTTCTACTTACCAGTAGAGAAAGTAATCATCAGCTATGTGCGTTTGAGCACATTGGTATTAAAAATACGCCTTTCCATTAATATGATGTCTCGTAAGCCCTCCAATCTAGCAAAATCGCCCCATCAAGTGCTTCATGTTGTGTATTATTAACTTCAGCATTTCTTTGATTGTCTTCATTACTTATATTCCTTTAAAGTTGATAAAAATGTTATATACTGAAATAAACCAGCTTTGTTTCGTTACGTGAAATACTTATTGCCAAAACAGAATACATGGCGGGGGCGGGTGGCACTAAAAGAGACGTTGAACTGTAAAGCGTGCTAACATTTGTATTAATTGTAGAAATTTGTTGTATAGTTGCAGGAAACTATTATTGTAATGTATCTAAGCTGTAAATAACCACAATTTTATTAAACTGCACCTATGGTATGGATATTCTCTTCTCATTTAGGAGTCATCGATCAATACTTAAAGCTTAAAACTTGGAAAAACTTATTAGTGTCATTTTAAGTAGGTATATCTACTTATCCTTTTACTTATTAGAACTTATAATGCAAAATATGGCAGAAGGCAGCTTCATTATTTGTAAATATGTATATTAGTTTCTGTCGCACTAGTCACCAATAAAATTAATGCTGTTTTCATTTAATGAACATATTTATTAGTTTCTCTGCTTCATATGTATAGGAGGAAGTAGGTTCTGTAATCACTCTAAAATTTAATTCGAAATATTAGCAAAAGTTCTACTTATTTTAAAGCTCCTGAGTCCAAATATGGAAGTTTTTAAAAATATATTCTCTATGAGAGAGAGAGAGAGAGAGAGAGAGAGAGAGAGAGAGAGAGAGAGAGAGAGAGATTGAGAGGGAGAGAGAATAGGGAAATTCCAAAACGAAATATTCCAAAAATACGGAACATAGGCATGTAACTTTACTATTCTTCCAAAGATTTTGAAGGAAATTTTCCCATGCTCGGAGTATGCAAGATCATTACACTACAAAGAGCACCTTCACCTGTTGCTATTCATTTATGGCACTGCTCCTTCGTCTCTGGCGTGCAGTGATGAATCCCTACTTCATCTATGGTAATGAAATAGAGAAACTCAGTGCTGTAGAAGTAGCGTTTGAGATCCTGAGTTCGAAACCTGCAGCTTTTCTTTCTCTTTTACCCCACCCCTTTTAGCTTCAGATTACGAAACCCCGCCTCTGTGATATGGCGGTAGCGCGTTTGCCTCACTTTCAAGTGTCCAGAATTCGAATCTGGATAGGTTGAGTTACCCGGATAAGTATTTCAAGGTTTTCCCATTTCCTAAGAAGAAGTATGGAGGGTAACTTAAAGCTCTATGAACCTCGGGCTCATTTGAGTATTATTTCACTTTAAATTCCCAACATAGTTAAACATTTAGATTAGACATTAAACCTATATTTCTTTAGTTTAAACTATGCAAAATAGTTATGGTGGCAGGGGTGGTGGTGGCAGTGGCTGCAATTAAATCAATTCGCTCATAATCATAACTATTATGCATTTCACATTTTCATGAATACCTATTTAAATAAAATGTTGTGAGCACCCAAAATGTATGAGGCGCTGCTACACAGAAAATGCGCCACATGTTTTGAAATGCACCTATCATCAAGAGCAGAAACGGAGTATTACTCTTGTTGTGATATTATATTGAGAACCGACGCCTATACCCAATTATCACTAACATGTATTATTCCCCATTACGTTTTCGAGCTTTGGTCTTTAACCGATGTTTTTTAACTTTGCTGTTCACAGACACAAGGGGCGTTTTCTAGAAATGCTTTTTTTTTTTTTTTTTTTTTTTTTTTTTTTTTTTTTTTTTTTTTTTAAATTCAGGTGGCCTCAAAACTATATTTTCGATGATATTTCGCCATCGAATTTTTGAGTGGAATACAATACTCTCTGTACTTACTATAGGTACGTAATAGAGGAAGTAAAAAGGAATCATTTCCTAAACCAATACCAATCACAGTTTACATTTCTCATTGCAAACCAAATCTGTACCATTCTTCTCTTTTTTCCAAGTTCCTATTTTGGCTCAGCATTTGAAGCATATCTTATGGTAGGAACAATTTGGGCCCCTATTAATCTTCCAACTTTTCCCCATGTCTTCGTGTGCATCTTCCCTTCCAAAATTCCAGAAATACTATTTGCTCCACGGCTTAGTTCATTCATTTGTCTCTTCCTTCATGAGCAATTCTAAGGCAGTTCGCACATTTTACATAACATTTAGAACCTTCCATACACTTAGAGTGATAGGAGTATGAATTTCACTTCTATTTTTCTCATGTTTTTCTTTTTATCAAAATATATTGTCACTGTCCAGCTTTTACTGTCATTTCACTAATGTGATCCAGTTCAGCTTTCACTGTGATTCACATAGTTCCCACTCACTTCACTAACGTGATCTAGTTCCTATTTCCCAGCCACTTCACTTGTCTTTGTGAATAGCGGCGTGACAAATATGTGCAAAGCAGCCTCTTCTTCCGGAGGTTCATCAGTTGAACAGACACAAGACCCCTCCAATCTCCCACAGTAGCAGCATGTCATAGCAGTCGTCATAAACCTGCTCGGAAAACAGCAGTTTTTATTGCAGCAGAAACGCACTCTCCCATTAAATCTCCGTCTGACCACCACCCCTTATTACGTAGCCGTAATCCAGAAGCAAACTACTATCGAATAAATTGAGAATTGGTCGGTACTCGAGTTGTTTATTTTCCAGTAACACGAGAATTTTCAAGAAATCACCTATCCCAAACTAAGTTCTACTCGGAACACTTTTAGAAATTTGAAAGACTTCAAAATGTATATTAGCTGTGAAATGTTGATGTCATATTTTTGCATTAAATGTATTTGTTTTCCTACCAATCATAGGTGAAGAAAGTAGAAACAACTGCGGCTTTTGAAATATACGAATACGGATGTAATATAAGCATGCGCATAAGGTGTGCCTATACCGGGTGGAAGGGAAGTCATTACATTAATTTAAACCAGTGGTAGATCTCGGCATTTGGAACACCTTTTGTATCTTACGTTTTTGTCTGACCATTTCGTACGGAAATATTTTAGTTTTATCGAAAAGAACTTGGCAACATTGCAGATTGTGTGGTTGGTCACTTTCCCTAGTTCAGTACATAAACAAATAGCGTAACGGTGCGTCTTAAAAACAAACTCATACCCTGCCTTGGCCTTGCGTGTTTACTGTGGAGTGTAGGTGTCAAAATTCCCTGACCAACCTCAACGCAACGTTGTCGACTTGCCTAACGCGTGAGAGAGCAGCTTGGAGTATTGCTTGTGATTGCTAAGTGATAAATTATTTCGAAACCCTATGTGATATCCCATAATTACTACCGAATCTATGTCAGAAATAAGTTACTCTACACATCTTACAAGTAACAAATTGTTACCTTCTTAGATTCTTGTGGAATTGCGCATCCAATCGGGATAAAAAACTATTTATTTTTTCGAAATTGGCTGTTCTAAGAACAAAATGCTATTAGACTTTTTTGTTTGTAATGCTTCTGTGAAGCACATGTTAGAAGGAATATGACTTCCTTTCCACCCTGTGTTAAATAAATATTTTGACCAAAATCATAATTTAATTCCTCCTTAATCACCTATAAAAATGTAAATACACTATGCCCAGGCATAAACTGTGCACCGTTTCGATACCATGGATTACATATATCTGTGCTTATGCTTCCCCCGGTAGTGCATTCCATCGTCGAAGACACGGTTAAGCCTGTGGAGATAGATTGCGCTTGACGACTTCATATGTCAGGCTACTTTGACGTCATTGTAATGTACGCCTGCAGTTTCGCCAAGAGAGAGAGAAGCTGGCTACAAGAGAAGATCCCTTCTGGTCTTTCTACGGCAAGGGGCAAGGGGCATGATTGTGAGATAGCTGCTTGATCATATTTGAGCTTGTTTTATAGCTAGCTATTACTTTCAATTCGCGTAAGTTCCTTTTCACTTTCTGCACATTTCCGGTGAGTTAAAACCTTTGGTTATAGCTAAAAACTTTGCTTCTTTCGGCATTTCTAGCGTGTTTAATTATTGTAAAGAATTGAAAATTTGCTATAATTAGGAATATAGCCACTCAGGGATGAAATATTTTTATTACTAGGACCCAGTGGTACAGAAATTCTTACTAAAGGATTTGTATCGTTTGAAGACCAGTTTTTGAACAAACTTTGTAAAACTAAATGGATATCAAGATACAAATATTATTTGTAATTGTGCACACTCTAATACATTTAAAATAAATCAAGGTTAAATGTTTTCTGGTGCAATATTTTGACCTAATTATTTCCAGCTATCTACCTCAATGCATAGTGTACCTAAAATTTAGGAAACACTTGTATTTGATCCAGCCTTGGGGTAGTCCCAGAGCATGGCCTCCAAGATACCCACATTCTAATCCCTTCTGGATTTCTTTTTCGGATAATACATAATGAATAATATTTACAATACCTCTGTAATGGATTTGGATGATTCACATTGGCAGAATAGCAGCTGATTCTGCAACCGTAATTTCATGAATGCCAGGGTAAAATCTGAGTGCTACCTGAATGCCTCTCGTGCTACAATTGGTGCGCACATAGAGAGTAAGCCACTGCCTTTCGCTCATGGTGTCGAGGTGCTGTGCGAACAAAACATACCGTTCAGGAGAACCTGTGCGACCTGTTCTCGAATAGTGGAAATGCTGGTAACAACGTGTCACATCAAGAATGAAGAAGCCAATATTAGGTGGAAGCTCTGATCATGTGGGTAAAGGGTATTCGGCAAGCCTACCACAAGGTGTGAGAAAGTCCCTCCCCCTCCTATAATGATTACAATAGGATAACTTTGAATAGGTTTATTTAAGGACAACAAAAGTGTGATCATAAATATGGAAAGTACCACTGGTATGAAAATTACATTAATAGTGCCAGTTAACAGTATCAATTTAAACAAACAAAAAAGTTCGTTAAGCGGCCATTAGGTTTCCCATGATACCTTTACAAATATACGCTTTTGCCAAATTCAACTGGGGCATTAACCTCAAAACATAAAAGAAAACACAAATGTTACACTCGCCCGCATATGTTCAACATTGACAATATATAACCTAAAAGCGCAAGAACATGAGGTTCACAAATAATAATAGAATACCCCAAAACAGTAAAAATGATACAAACTCTAAATATAATGAAATATAATATGGTACCCAAAACAGGCCAGCTATTGCAAACTATTTCTGTGTGGCAAACAGCATAAAATACGATATGGGTGAATTTTCAACCGATTGAGCACGCCCACAGAGGAGTCAGAACAACCCAAATATATTAGGCAGTTAACCACCAAGAGCAACTTAGGAAGTTACTTCAGGAATTCATCACGGAACTGACTTCCATCGAACAAGGTTCCTATGTATCCAAGAAGAATCTGCTGGCCAAAAGGTACACCGGGAGCGTCAAGTAAGCCCGAATCAAGCGATATCTCAAAACTGTGAATATATTGCCTGTCCGCTCAAGATTCATATATAATTAACGTAATATTGAAACACATGAGCATCTAAAGTTGCTCATGTGTTTTAAGTTTTTAAACTTTCTTATTAGTAGATTTTGTCCCGGACACTCTAGATAATGCGTGCTTCTCCATAGTATATTCTGTATGTATGTTATTGAAATCAGTACCAATTTTCCAAAATAGGAACTGCACGGCTGCTGTGAAATTTCTGAAAATAGGTTTCACAAATTAATAAACGTTACACATTTCTCGCTAAAATTAACTACAGATTTTAATTACACAATACATAAACTACATTAAAACCAAATCTTTACTAGGTTTAACAAATTAAACTGCTTATATTTTAAATTAGATACTACCAAAAAGGGTATGTATGCCTACATATAGGATAATACGCGTTTACATTAGTACCTACTTAAGCAGATCATTATTATGCCTTTTCCGAAGCTTTCAGTAGAAATAGGCCTTCACAAAAACTACCCCCTTGGCACTAAGGGATGGTTTATGACAAGATGCAACCAAAATCCTCTATGGTCCATAGGTTTGTTTGTTTATGGCTACCCAATTTTCTCTTGTGCTCCCTCTTGAGCGTTTTCACAGTGAAAACGGCTCGTTAGCGATCGCTATGACGGCAGTAAATGTCTATATTATGCTCCAAAAAGGAGGTTGTCAGACTAGGCTGTTCAAAGGGCCTTCATCGGCGTGCGCTTTGAGGGTAATGAAGAGAGTTAATTAGTGGTGAAAGGGGTAGATCAGTATCTGCCCATCTGTTTGCGCTTATGGTACGTCCTCTATGAACTGAGGGCACACTCACAGTCAGGACCACCTAGGGGGGTTGCATCTTGCTGCCTTTATGCAACACGAGTTTACCTCATGTTTCAACATTCTCTTGTTTTCCTTTTATTTGACTCTCGACTCGAGCGATCCTGTGGAAAATATATGGAGAAAACGTTCGTTACTTCACATACCGCAATGCCCACACTAGTACATATTACCCACTAAATAAACTCGTGGAACAATAGCCAGTGTGTCTGCATATTTGTAGAACGTTAATATAATATTTGGCACAAACACACACCAACATTTTTAGTCATTGTCATCACTCGTGCAATTGTGACATAAAAAATATGGATCATTTCCGGTCTCTACACACTGAACATCGCTCCAGATACTGCACCCAGTTCTTCTCTTCCTTGCAACATTGTTGGCATTCCTTGCAGATGTTCTGTTTCTCACAGGCAACCTTCTTCTAACTTCCCGCCGCTACCTTTACCTTTTCCGCGCGGACCGTTTTCTTAACTTTTAGATCATATATAACTTCTAGGCTTATTATAAAGTCATATAGGTATTTACTTTCTCTATTACGTAAGAGGAAGTATTGTATTCTACCAGAAAATTCGATGTCGATATTTTACCGGAAATATATGTTTTGAGGCTCACTGAATCCAAATAAAGCATTTTTAGAAAAAGGTGTGTGTGTGTGTGTGTGTGTGTGTGTGTGTGTGTGTGTGTGTGTGTGTGTGTGTGTGTGTGTCAGACTGTAGACAACATTACTCAAAAACGAAAAGTCGGTTAAAAGCTAAAGTTGTTACTTAAGTTTAATGTCTTTCAGGGATGTGACTCGAACATTTTAAAAGAAATAGCGCCACGTAAACTACCCTTTGCAATGAACATTTTTCGAAAATTTTGATTTTCTTGAAAATGGCTATTTTGATTAAAATTACATATTTGATATATTTTTATGACAAATGAAATGTATATTTTGAATTTTCTGGCTATAGCCCATGTAGTCCGTTTACCCTGGATGAATGTTTAATAACTCCTAAACTGTAAGAGGTAGACCAATTCTTACTGTACAAAAATTATAGATCTCGCTAAAATACACAATTTATGACCAAATAATTTTTTTTGTAGACTGAACCATTTCGGAAATATTCCTTGTTATTTGTGTCAGTTTCGAAAAACTAACTTTCGTCAAATGCAACGTCGTTTTTCATGTTAATCGTGCAAAGAGAACGAAATCTCAAAGCTTTAAAAAATTTGACTATTGCTCAAAGTGTACTCTTGCACGTACAAGAAAATAAAAAAGATTTTTTTAATTTCCTTTTCATTCCTAGTTTACATCTAATATTCAGGGAAAGCTGTTAGAGAGGTTATAGCTGTTCGAAGCTTCTAGAGAGTGTGGAAGCTTGAGCCTGAACTTATGTTATTCGGTCCCCATTATTTGGGATTGCCTCCTGAAGATTCTTTAATAAAGCTTGATTCTGATTTACTGATCTAATTTTAAATATCAGGTTCTGTACTTTGATGTGAGAATAAACACAGAACTGAATATAGATTTAATAAATAAGATGCAAATCATTATTTATATATAATTCACATCTATAAATGGTTCTTTTGCGCCAGCCTAGCAATGTTAAATGTTAAGATTGGATTACTAGCCCGTTATTGTTGTTTATATAACAATTATGAAATCTGTATTTTTACGAGGGTAATGCTAAAAGTAAGGTCCCCAAAGCTCTGGGGTCGCAGAGAAACTATTTGCGTGGATGTTGGCCATACTGCTTTTTTTCCTTCCTTCCTCCACTCTCTATAGAAACCATCGCACATCCGCGTACGCTTCTTTATATTTAAAAAAAATTGGAGACCTTACTTTTGTGATTGCCCATCTAGTTATATAACCTATACCTGACTTGTTCCATGAACCCACAGGACACTGTATCCACAATCAAGTATAGGATACTATTCACAGTAAAACTTCAGAACTTTCTCATTCTTCCCTAAAAGTGCTTTCCCATGTCTATCTTGGTCTATTGTCTTAGAAAATAAGAAACGATAAGCACAACGACTGCACTGAAGAACAATTCTGGAGAGAGGCAGTATTTTGCTCGGGTGATGGTAAAGGAAAAAAGAGGAGACCTTTTAGAAAGCACAATGTTATTATGATTTAGTATTGGTATAATGTAGTTGTACTCCAATTGCAATGAAAACACTGAAACTAACTTTGTGAATGTGACGTCTGATTTTAGACCACGCAAAATGAGCCCCTCTTTCACTTCTAATCCTTTTTGGATACATTTAGCTATTTGGTTCCCTTGTCCTGTGATTTCTTGTTTAATATATGAATAAGCCAATTAAAATAGATTTGGATGATTGGTATATCTCAACCTGCTACGCAGGAAGTATTAGGTGTCCTATAATGAATGCAGTTCATTTTTTTCAAAATACTAATAAATATTATTAAGTTAGTGTGAAGCACAAACACTCCTTTGAGCATGAAACAATACATCCAGGAAATGTTCATGATTTCTTTGACACACTTTCACTCTGTTGTTCAAACCTACTTGAACAAAGCCGTGGCTGGATTTTAACCACGAAACGTGTAATCTCTGCCTTGCGCCAAGGAATGGTTTGTGGACTGTCCAGATATACCCAATATTTTACAGAGCCTTACAAAAATACTCGCATAGCGTCAAGCATTGCTAGAGATGAGAGGAATAGGGAATCTTTCTCTTAGTAACCGTATTTTAGCGGCTTTTTGGAACCACATGTTATCGTGTGGTACCCCTTTCCATTTGTCACTGCTTTGCTGTCTCCTCTTCAAAAACATATGGGTCAATCACTCCCCCGGTCCATAATAACAGTGACTCGCTTTGCACACAGTGTGCAAATGACACTTTCGGTTACTTTTTCTGTCACTTTACTTCTGAAACTTAGTAATAAAGACACAGTCTTCTGTTTTATCACCCTGGCCTGTCGTAACCTTGACACAAATAGTGCTCTCAGTTTTACTGTATATAACATACTTAAAAACTGATAACTCAATACTTAAGTCTGAAAAATTGCTCCAATATTGCCTCGCTCACTCGCTTTTATAGTCCAGGCGAAGTGCTGGCGAGTTCTCTGGAAATACACTTTTTCTCGAGAAACTTCTCGTAAACCACCCGCTCGTGAACAGCTTCTCGAACTTTCTGGAATCGGTTTGTTCCGGCCCGATTATTGATGTCGTCGTTTATCCGCCGTGCTTTGTATAATAACGTCATGCTGTGAGTAGCTTCACCTTGAGCGTCTCTTTGAGGAGACTGCCCATTGTGGCGTCGGCAAACTTTTTTCAGGAAGGGCGCATGTTGGAACTTCGCAATCAAACAATATTAATTCACTAGTCTGTTGTCAAAAATTGTAGAAGTATTTGTTTGGATGATACCTAATTTACACAGACATATGCGGCTTGTGTTGTTGTGTGTGTGTGTGGCGGGGGGGGGGGGGGTTAGTGTGCGGGATGTGGATTAATTTGATTGCATTATTATATAACAGGTTTAGTGTTTTCAATCTCTGTCGGTAAAAATTCTCGTGGGCTTAAGTTACAAAAAATTGTACTGAAATATGAATCTTAAAACTAATGTTCCGGCGTTGACAATAATAAAATAAACATAACTATCAGTACGATAGCATTGTTGTGTGCAATAATAAGGATAGTAACTATTAATTGAAAATAATGCATTTCTTATTTAGCTTAAAAATGTGAAATAATCAAGTATCTCTTTGGTACAAGTAGCCTGAGGAAAAATTATTCTTTGTATCAAAATTAAAACAATAGTCTAATAGGCAGTAATTGATTGTACATTAAATGCATTAATTTCCAGCAGCCTACCCTTCTTCTGCCCATGCTGCCAGTCGACATCACAATATACAGACATTTTTCTTAAAAGTTGCTGCAAACTGCTTCTCGGGATGGTTAATTTTTTTAAAACAGTGGTGAATTGACTTCTCTTTCGATCGTGAATGTTGAAGTGTCTATAACAATCTCTGAACTGCTGATAGGGCACTTTCTCCACCATAAATTGCACGTAACGTTCACCGTACTTAAAATACATTTCAGAATCTGGACACTGATTCTACGTGTATTTCCTCAATGCAGCTGAAAACTACGCACAAAATTGACAAACACTAACCTCAATTCAAACGGATGAGTCTGTTAAACATTTGGGACCGGCAGATAAACCGACAGCGGCGGTCAATTTATTAATTGTCCCTATATACCCAGATTTTGGTGCACTTCAAAAACGTTAATGGAAAGTATTGATCACTTACCTCCATTTGATGGAAGTTGAGAAAAAAATACGATACCTGTTAGGCAGGACACGTGTTCGAAAACAGGTAAGTTACTTTCACCCTCCATAATGTATTTTATAGCTTAGTGGAATTTAGGTCAAAAGGGGTTATTCAGCATATGGTGTAGCAGGTACTATATCTAGGTCATGCCCCTCTTTGAAAATTGTAGCATCCACCACAACCTCTTCCAGCTGGTATATTTAAGTAAAGGTGTAAGAGTTAAAACTGCTGGTGTGAATTTTCAAAAATAGTTCTGAAGTCCTTTATAAAATTTCGGGCCTACAGAGACGATAATTGAAAACCCTCAAATGACCAGGATCCAAGGACACTCACTGGAAGTCAAATCCTCCGGAAACGTTCGATTCCAGAGACCCGCACGTGGTATTGTGATGGACGAAGCGGCGTCAGGGCGGGTTTTCTCCGGGTTCTCCTGTTTTCTCCGCCACTCATTCCACCAATTGCTCCATTATCGTATTTCCAATCATCCATTTCGCCTGTATTTCATGGATCATACCTGGAGCTTGGCTGACCACCCGCTTTCAGGTCTTCACTAAGTCCGCTCCATAGGTTTTTCTGCTCCGCGGCAGGCGTCTGATCCTTGTCATTGACTTGTAAGTCCTAGGAGGTCTAAATCCTACATAAGGGGAGGGTAATCAGGCAAAGAAAAAAGAAGAAAAGAGCAGAAAATTAATTTGTATCTTCTAGCAAATAAAAACCTGGAACGGACACAAGAATTTAATTCAATGTACCTAGATGATATGTTCTATGAAATATGGTAATAACATTTCGTTTCTCTCCGATAATCTTTTTTTTTTTTCGATGTAGAACACAATTTGAAACAAATTGAAGTTTCCTCACGATCATCATTTTCCTTGTGTAGTCATTTGGCAACGGTACAAAATGGTTCTCTCATTCCTGATCTTCTTTGTGCAGTTCACAGTAAAAAGTATTTGCTCCAAAGTTTCGGTAAAGTAGGCATAGATAGCGATACGTTGCCCAAACCGTTCGGTAGTAGCTTTAAATCAATTTCTTGAAACTAGAATACAGCAGCAGATTGGTATCTACAACTTAAATGTCCTAATAAAATCTCTTCGATTCAATGAATCACTGCTGATTGTAATGTAAACGTAGTGTTGCGAGGAAAAGTGGTAAAAATAAAAAGCAGGTTGTTATAGTCGTGTGTAGGTTAAAGCTGGAAACTTGAATAATATTTTATTACAACAATAATAATATAATAATTAATCAACATAAATTATTTCTAGTGAAACTATTTTTCGCAAAATCTATGCTTTCTTTTCCTTAAGCCAGGCATCGGCAAACATGTACTCAATGAGGTATCAGTATGACGTCTCATCATACAACCCGCAATGCACATGACGTAATGTAGAACAAGGGATGGCATTGACCTTCGTTCAGAGTCAGTGCTGGACTCGCTCGCTACAGAGTACAATAAGGAATAGTACACATACTTGAATCCAGCTATTTTGGTCTACGATACTTTAGGTAGGCCTAGATATTTGAGCAATATATTTCAATTCACTTCTATTTGCAATGTACCATGAAAATCTAGTGATATATCACAAGTAGCCATTCTCAGGAGAGCACGCAAATTAACATCTGTTAATCGCGATACAAGATTTTTTTGGATTCAGTTTCTTTTCTTCTACACATTTCTTAAATACTTGAAATAATTCTGTCCCTGTTGTATGTTCCCTAAGTGGAATGACTTCTAGCATATATTCTTGTATCGAGAGGTTGTTAGTAACTCCACGAGTGAAAATTACCAATTGTGCTGTGTGAACGTTGTCAGTGCTTTCATCCAACGCGAGAGAAACGGCTATAAATTCATGGACCTCGGTTTGTAGTCTTTTTTCGGTTATTTCTGCTATTTTATGTATCCTTCTCAGTATGGTTCGTGGTGATAATGCAATTTTACTAAAAATATCATATTGTTCAGGGCAAATTATGTTGGCAACTTAACTCTCACATTTTTTATGAAATTTCCATCACTAAAGCATCTCAGTGACTGAGCAATCTCCAAAGCAACAGCATAGCTGGCGTGGTTGTCTATCAGTTATAATATTTGAATATTAGGTGTATTATTATCTGAATATTGCTCTTTGAGCTGTTGCAGTTGGTTAGTCCAATCTACACCTGGGAAAAAAAAAATGAAATGAATAAAGGATACTACGTCAGTGTTATGCTACTTTAAATCGTGGTGTAAATTTATGAATACATGCTTGTCTATAACTGTATGGTGATCTTATGACATGTATCATAATGCCGCTTGATGTTCCATTGATGAGTGCCTTTTAGAACTTTAGAGCACAACAGACACCTTACGTTCCTTACATAATGAGAGAAGAAATAATCAAAGTGCTATTCTAGATATCAAATTTAATAGACCAGGAGTAATTAGATGCACTCTAATTCTATGAATATACTAAGACTTTAAGTTAAATAAACTAATATCCTTCAAAGTTATAAATAAATAAATTTATCATTAAGTCTTAGTATTAAATTACACTTTGACAGACATGTTTAGTAGTGCAGGTAAACACGAGAGGACAGTTCGTTCGTGATCGGTGTGTATGCAGTGCCAGTTAAGGCTGCGAGGGAGGGGGAGACAGAGTAAGCGCTGCCCCTGATACGTCATAGTTGCGAGGCCTCATTGAGTACATGTTTGCCGATGCCTACCTTAAGGCGATGGATAGATAAATATAAGAAAAAACACATTTATAATAAACATATGATGGTTCAAATGTTACCTTAAAGGCATGTTAAAAAACTCTAGAAAGAAACGTAGTTAAAAGAGGTAAAATTCCACAAAACCTTCTGTGTTTCTAACAATGTGGTGCTATTGCTAAGTAAAAGAGTTCGTGATAATAATAGAAAATATCTTGGTATTAGTTTTTTACTCACAAGGCACATGTAAAGGCTTTCTATTTCAATTTTAATAAAACTTAAGCACATCATGGAAACAGTCAAGATCTGTACAGATATATTTACTATGGTCACAAATGCTTCAACCTTTAATATTCACTTAACTACTAAAATTAAACATCTTCCAAGAACGTGACCTGATATTCCCATCTGAAAACATGGAAGTATTTTTCAAAACTTGTGATTTTATCAAAAGTTTATGACATTTTCATGGCAAATGAACATAGCTTCAAGTGCTAGATTCTTCGAACCCTTTGTTTCTCTCAATAAAAGCTGTAGCGATTTAGTTTAAAATGTGTTTTAGACTTTCTAGAAATACTCTCTCAAGTCCTCTTTACTGCCGACGATTTGTTCATAACTGATAAACCGTTAGAGTTAGAATGCTAGGTACAACACAACCATTTACATTTTATCTGTTTTTCTTATTATTTTAATAGAAAACCTGGCCAAACAGACACTTGCTCTTAAAAGATTTGATCATCACTTAAGAAGAACATTGAGTACAGATTTTAGATTTAAAAAATCCATTTTTATGTATGATATGGACTATATAATTTGTAAGTTATAATTATTTAAGGTTTATGTGTGTTAGATGCATTTAGGGGAGGAATATGGACCAGGGATGTTTTGAAGCTTTTATAGACATGTGGCATAAGCATATATACCATATATACCATATTTACCATTGCTATTTACCATAACCTACTTTTCTTAAACTTAAGATACACGTTTCTAAAAAGTTTAACACAGCTATAATTCTTTTTAGTGCAAATGCAAAATATACTGCTCTAAACAGTCGGTGAAAGCTTTTATATTACACTTTCAAAAAATGTACATACTTGAAATAAAAATAAACAAAACATAGTTATTTATTTTTACATTGATATAATTGATTAAAATGTTTTAATATTTCACTAGCTTTCAACTACATGTTATATAACATGTTTGTGAAGTGATAACAAAATCTAAAGTGTTTCACTTTATTTAGGTGAAAAGAAGAAAATTTTGCTAATTTTGTGGTATATTGCAATATTATCAAAGTAGCGATTATTAATTTTAGTTGCAGCTATTATGGTTTTTAAACCAGAAAAATACTTTTTAAAAGTAGAAAAACTTGGTTGATAGATCTTTAAGAAACTTAGTATAGGTATATTGCATTGACCATCAGCATGGAAATTGCCACTGTCTGTACCAAGTGTCCTCAAACCCAACTGCATTTCCTTTGTACCTACAAGAAAATGTACACAAAATATTTGTAAATTAATTACTCCTTCACAATAGTCGTGTGTCGTGTAAGGTAGGGAAGAAGTGAAAAAAAAAAAAAAAAAACTCAATGCCATAGATGGTATATGAACCACGGATCTTCCGGTTTCCGTCGGGGTTGCTCTAACTACTGAGCTACCATGGCAACATCACAGTACAACATTAAACATTAATTTAATTTAATCAGTTTAATGTTTCACTGACATGTTGCCATGACAGCTGTGGCATTGCATTTTTTTCAGTCCGACTCTACTCTTTCCAATAAGATAATTGTTTATGCGCCCGAGGAGGGCAGGAAAGAAGAAACCTTAGAATTTTATGAATCATTACAAGCACATTTAAATTCAATAAACAACACAGATTATATTTCTATAGCAGGAGACTTTAATGCTGGTGTAGGCAAGCAGATATTGGGAAAATTGACAGGTAATTAGATAATTAACTTTGAACGAGAATACCAAAACTTTAAGGAATTTTGTAAATTACAATAACTTTGTAAATAATAAGTATACGAGGGCAGGGAGAGGTACACACGTGTATACAGAGGCTGCGACATCAGTTCAGGCCACTTTTTAGTACTTACAAAATTAAATATACCAAAGTGACATACAAAATTAAATAAGTTTTATGGTATGTGTGGAACAATAAGAACACTCAGAAATAAAACGTTAAGAACTACTCAATTAAAATTGTGTAAAACTATGGCAGTTGCGATGTTAACATATGCCTGTGAAAATTAGACATTTACCAGATCAGATAGAAGAAAGATAGACAGCCGAAATGAAATTCTTACGTTCAGTAGCAGGTTACACACTTTTAGCTAAAAAACACAGCACGGAAATTAGGACAGAGTTACAAATATACAAAATAAAAGACAGAATAAGCCAAAGAAGAACCAACTGGCTAGAACATACAGAAAGAATTGCCACAAATTACCACAATATCCACTAAAAGCAGAAGAAGCGCGGGACGTCTACTTACTAGAGGGATGTGGAAAAGGTCAAAAGCCTAAATCCAAGAAAGAAGAAGCAGCCAATTTTTGTCCGAATAGGAATACTTTTTTTTAATTTATTTAGAGTCGCTTTAACAATTAAGTCATATCGCGACTATTCTATATAATACAGCGGCATACCATAAAAAAATTTGTTTTCCTTTTTTACTTTCTCTACTGGTAAGTAGGGAAAGTATTGTATTCCACCCAAAAATTCGATGTCGAAGTTTCACCGGAAATAAATGTTTTGAGACCCCCTGAATCCAAAAAGAAAGCATTTTTAGAAAGAGGTCCGTGTGTGTGTCTGTATGTCAGTCTGTGGACAGCATAACTCAAAAACGAAAAATCGGTTAAATACCAAAGTTGGTATTTAAGTTTAATGATGCGACACGAAGATTTTGAAGAAAATAGCCCCACCCTAAACTGCCCTTTACATGAAAAATTTTTCGAAAATTTTGATTTTCTCGAAAATGGCTCTAACGATTTTGATTAAAATGCCATATGTTTGAGATATTTGTATGGCAAATGAAATGTATATCTTGAATTTTCTGACTATAGCCCATGTAGTCGTATTTACTCTGGATGACTTTTGCATAACTGGTAAACCGTTAGAGATAGACCAAATCATACTATACAAGTTGTTCATTTTTATATGGTAAGTGTACAAAGAGAAGAGAATCTCAAAGCTTTAAAAGATTTGACTATCGCTCAAAGCCTTCTGTATTCTAAGTTTCCCCATCCACGTACAAGGAAATAATAAGATAATTTGTACCAATGTTTATCTCGACTAAGACGAAGAAGATATAGGAATAGGAGTTTGTAAGAATGGTTAGTACAAGAGTAGAGAAAGTCATGTGAGTGCAGCACATCAGATTTTTTTTTTTTTTTTTTTTTATATATATATATATATATATATATATATATATATTGACTGTTCTACGACGTAGAATGAATGAATTAAATTAGTGAAACGATGCTCAAATGAGCCCGAGGTCCATAGAGTTTAAAGCTATCCGACCTTCGTTTCTCAGGATAAGGGAAAACTTGGGGGGAAAAAACCTTATCCGGATAACTCTCCCTAACCGAGATTCGAACTTGGGACCTCTTGAATGTGCGGCAGACACGCTACCACCGCGCTATAGAGGCGGACTGAATAGGAATATGGATTTGTAAGAATAGTTTGTACAGGAGAAGAGAAAATAATATGAGTGCAATGCATAACATTTCCTCTTCTTTTAGTTTTAGGGCCCTAACTGTGTTTCTTTCGGTGGAAGTTATAGAGAACAAGAGTAATACTACAGATAGGTGGATAGCGCTAAAGCAGGCAGAGGAAAGAATCCTTAACGGTGTGAGGAAAGACTCCTAAATACAACAGGTAAACAAGACGAGGATACCCTTCCTCCAATTCGCCAGGGATGTCCGATTCAAACGTAGTTTATGCAGAACAACATTCTAGGAACGGTCTTTGTAAATGTAGTGGCGGTATGGGCAACAGAACAGAAGAAGAACAGGTAAAACTGTCTGGGTCTTTCTCGAGGTCGGACGTCCGCCTCGCTACCCCGCCCAGTGGCGCCAACCTTCCCCTTCCACCTTGGGGTTGTGTGCCCGAGGAAACGAACAAAACATTTGTATCAAACGGGGAAGAGATTATAGAGGAAAGGCACCGCGGTTCGTGCTGCCAGGAACTGCATTCACAACTGACCCCTAATTCCTTACGTCGCGCCATATCCGCAGGGCATCACTGCGGAAACGCCTGTCATACATTTCCCATGATGCATTGCACAAAGTCTGACATTTTTTATCTATTCTGGCTCTTCATAGGAGTCAATTGGAGCCAAGTTGCCACATAAAAACTCTGATGCTCTCTGCTCTTTTACAAACTGTTCTTACAAAGTCTTGCTCCTCTGTCTATCATTTGTTAATCGAGCAAAACTCCATTACAGTAGGCCATGACGATAGTCAAATTTAAAAAAAGCTGATATCTCTGAACTGAAGTTCTATGCTCTTAGAATAATTCCGAGAGAAATGAAATATCAACCTACCAGTTGAAGAAAAGAATTTGTATTTGAAAATTCGAACCAATAACAAAGAATAAGTGTCGGTAATAGTTAAGGCTGCAAAATATTTTATTTTAAGCAAATTCATTAATGATATCTACATATGCTGTGCGCAAAATGTTTTCTTACAATATACAAAACCATTCAGAGTGAACAGGATGTCTGAGGACATTAAAGAATCTGATGTCTTGCACTCACATGACTTTCTCTACTCTGGTACAAACCATTCTTACAAACTCGTATTCCTATATCTTCTTCATGTTAGTTGAGGTAAACATTTGTAGAAATTATTGTTTATTTTCTTGTAGGTGCAAGAGGAATATAGGAATACAGTAGCCTTTGAGCGATAGTCAAATCTTTTAAAACTTTCAAATTCCCTTCTCTTTGCACTGTTAACATATAAAAAATGAATAACGATGTTCTATTTGACAGAAGTATAAGTTCTCCAAAACTTATACAAATAACAAGGAATATGTGCGAAATGGTTCACAACACAAAAAAAAAAAAAAAAAAAAAAAAAAAAAACATAAATTGTGTGTTCTAGCAAGATCTACATTTTTTTACAGTAAGATTTTGTCTATCTCTTACGGCTTACAAGTTATGCAAAAGGCAGCCAGAATCTTCATGGGCTATAGCCAGAAAATTCAAGATATAAATTTTATTTGTCATAAAAATTTCTGAAATATGTGGCATTTTAATCAAAATCGTTAGAGCCATTTTCAAGAAAATCAAAACTTTCAAAAATTTTTCCATGTAAAGGTAGTTTAGGGTGGAGCAATTTTCTTCGAAATCTTCGTGTCTCATCCTTAAGACATTAAACTTAAATACCAACTTTGGTTTTTAACCGATTTTTCATTTTTGAGTTATGTTGTCCACAGACTGAGAAACACAGACACACACATGGACCTTTTTTCCAGAAGTGCCTTTTTTACATTCAGGGGTTTCAAAACATATATTCCTGGTGAAATCTCGACATCAAATTTTTGGGTGGAATGCAATACTTCCTCTACTTTACTAAACGTAGTAAAACTATCATTGTTAGTTGATTCGAAGGTAAAGGAGAAAAGTAAAATTATATGTTATTCCATTAATTTAGTTTAATTACATATTGAAGAAATGTTTTTGAAAATATAGCTTGAAATTAATTGTAAAATGATTTATTAGGAAAAGATTTGTTAGCGATAGTCACTCTGCGGAGTTTTTAGTAATGGGCGATCGTGAAAATTTACGCTGCCAATGAGAACTTAGCAATGAAACTGTTTTATTAAGTGGAAATCTCGCATTTGAGTTTTATTTATTTAAAACGTTACCCAGGTGAAATAAAGTTTTAGTTTGTTAATTTTACCACAGTTGCCTTCGTCGCCATCCCCCTAGAGAACTGCAGTTTGCGTGGAGACGCTGAGATAGACAGAGGTCACCAGAGGACGAAAAATACTATTTCTCTACACTCAGAGAATTTAACATTTTAAACATTTGAGTCAAAAGAAACAAACCATGTTTTAATAATATCTTCCCAATGTATCCTAACTTCCCTTTGTTTATGCTGAATTTCATTTAATTAAACACAAAAAGTATAAAATGGTTAGTCCTGTAAAAGTGTAGACCTCATTTATTATGTTTTACATATTCATTATGTTCTCCACGTCTCTCTCTTCACCATTTTCTCTTTTACATATTCATTACAATGTGCTAGCTTTATACACGTTTCTCTGTTGTTAACATTTTCTTTTTTTCCCTGTCTCACATCATTTCACCCTCTATCCCTATCGCTGGGCAAGGTGACGTAAAGGAACGTTTTGTAAACTGCTTGTTCTGTGGGTATTAATACAATTTAGTACACACACACTTTCATAGTGGTGGCTGGCTAAAGAAATTCCTATCCTGCAGCTGGGAATCGAACCTAGGAACGATTGGGTTGGGAAGCTACTATGCTAACCATCAGCTCACAAAAGATGTCAAGATTGTATTATTTTCATGGTCCTCATCTATAATTCTCATTGCCTCTGTTTCGTTCCTCAGCATCTCTGATACAACTGTTGCTTTTGTGGGCAAACAGTTCAGAACAGATTTCTGACACTCGTCCGTATATTTTTGTCAGGTCTCGTATATTCCAGATGCGCCTCATTACAACTGGTACTGTGAACTCGGAAGGGTATATTCCTAGCAAAGGAGACATTATCCCTTAAACATTCAGACTTGTTTGTCTTTTCGTCACAAGTTTCCATTATTCGTTAATTCGAGCGGACAGCTTCTGAAAGCTTGGACCCATAGCGGAGGAACAAAACCATGGGAGAAGGGTTGAATACAATGGAGAAGGATCAGTGCACAAATATCGGCAACATTAAAAGGCAGCCATGACGCCTACTAGAAACATCTGTCGCACACTTCTCATGGCCATCAACACAGTTCATTGGTAAAGATGAAAGCAAACGCGACTTAAGCAAAACAAATACCTTAGATCATTTATTTGTGCAACTACTAAGCAATATTTAAGCCTAGAGCTCCTCAATAATACTTCACTTACAAGGATGCTAATTGACCTTGTCGGGATTTTATCGGAAATATGTTTTGACAACCCCTGAGTACCAAAAAAAAAAAAAAAAAAAAACAACAACAATTTTAGAACAATGTGTGTGTGTGTGTGTGTGTGTGTGTGTGTGTGTGTGTGTGTGTGTGTGTGTGTGTGTGTGTGTGTGTGTGTCACTCTGTGGATAGCTTAATTCAAAAACGAAAAGTAGGTTAAAAACCAAAGTGGGTATTTAAGTTTAATGTCTTTCAAGGATGCGACACGAAGATTTTGAAGAAAATGGCCCCACCCTAAACTACCCTTTACATGGAAAATTTTTCGAAAATTTTGATTTTCTTGAAAATGGCTCTAACGATTTTGTTTAAAATATCATACGTTTGAGATGCTTTTATGAAAAATGAAATGCATATCTTGAATTTTCTGGCTATAGCCCCTGTAGTCGTATTTACTCTGGACGACTTTTGCATAACTGGTAAACCGTTAGAGATAAACGAAATCTTACTATACAAAAAATGTAGGTCTTGCTAAAATACACAATTTATGTCTCAATAAATTTTCTTGTAGGGTGAACCATTTCGGAGATGTTCATTGTGTGAGTTTTGGAGAACGTATGCTTCTATCAAATGGAACATCGTTATTCATTTTTTATAATGTTAACCGTGCAAAGAGAACGGAATTTAAAATCCTTAAAAGATTTCCCTTGCACCTACAAGGAAATAAACAATAAGATAATTTCTACAAATATTTATCTCAACTAACACGAATAAGAAATAGAAATATGAGATTGTAAGAATGGTTAGTACAAAAGCAGAAAAACTCATGTGAATGCAGCACACCAGATTTTTATTTCAGTATCTTCCGTGGGTCCCTGGGTTCCTTGGGGGCGAAGATCTGCTGCAAAACCGGTCGCCTCCCACAGGATTTTCTTCCGGAAGTGTTTCTGAATTATATTTTCAATTAACTAATATGCGCCAGAGGGCCTCATGTGACAGATCTTATATCGTTATTTATTTGTTTCACATTTACGATTCAGTATACTGCGCAAATATGAAATAGTATGTGTATGTGTGAGTGTATGTATGAATTTAAAGACAACCAAAGGATAAAAGGGCAGTTCTAAACGCAAAACTTATAGATAAAATTCAGATGTTAAGGAAAGCAGGGAGAAGCCTTGAATAATAGCAAGAAGTACCTTTTGCTATTAGGATTTCTAACATAGACAGACGTTGCTGGTTTCCTGTTACTGTCGTGGTGTTGCATCATTACAGAAGAGCCTTGGAATGAAATCAGAAGACCTAGAAACAAGAGGCCTTTTACTGTAATAGTTCCTTAGCACGCAAATAGGAAAATGTTCCAGGAACAAAAATCTGAAAACTTACTTGTTCTATCTAACGTCATGTATTTTATATAACTTCAACACACTGTTCTTACGTATGCTAACTACTTTCTCTATTACGCATAGTAAATAGAAGTATTGCATTCCACCCAAAATTCGAGATTCAAATTAACCCGGTGAATTTAAAAATAGCATGTTTAAGAAGAGAACTTGTGTGCATGTGTGTATGTGGTGAGAAAAGCAAAACATAGAGATAAAACGTTAGGTAAATTCAAACGACTTGGTATTTAATTTCACCAACCTTCCAAGGGTGCCACTTTAATTTTCGCTCCAAACTTCCCTTTACAAAAGAACTTTCTTGACAATTTCTATTTTCTAAAAAATAGCTGTAACGATCTTGATTAATATACCTATGTTTAAAACATGCTCATCAAAAACGAAAGTAATATCTTGTTTTCTCTGTACATAGTCTTTGATGTCTTTTGCCTAATTTATAAACCTTAAGAAATACACAAAATCTTACTCCGCAAACATGTAGATCTATTAAAGCATACAATTTATGTCAAACGCACCTTTTGTGATGTTACACATCCCGAAATATTATTTTCTTATGGTTTAAATGTTTCAATATGCAAACGTTTCCTAAATAAGAAGTCGTTATTCGCTTTTTTCTTCCTGGTGAATGAAAGTGAAGACAACAGCTCTTGAAAGATTTAACTATGGCTAAAGCTTACCATATTCCCTTATTACGGGTGTATGTTTAAGAAATGCAAGTAACATCGTTTGAAATTGTTTAACTCGATTAGATGCAGCAGATAAAAGCGTAACCCTTTATGAGAGTAATTTCTGAATAATGCATGGGAAATGCAGATAAAGTTAATTCATTAGATATTTTTAACGCCTGTTCTAACTGCACATGGCACCACAGGCGATGGACACTGATGATACACCCCGAGAAAGAAAATTTCGAAACTTTCGAGGCTAACTTCAGGATGCATTCCCGGCTTTGACGTTTATAAGGACTATAACTCTAAGGCATATGACAATTTGCGGAATGGGACTCGACCAAAAGGCGATCTTTTGTACCTATATCGCTGATGGGGTACCCTCTGGGAGGATGGATAAGATGAATGGATCCTAAACCATTAGCACTGTTTCTTAGATTAGTCATGCTTATGAATTGCCATACAGATAAAACAATAAGAAGGTAGAATATTATATTTGCAAAATGTAATTTCAAAATAACTAGGAAAGTGCAATTTGCTTACAATTATCGAAATTCTTCCCTCGTACAGTCCTCGTCGGATATCAGCGTGTCCATATTTTCTTAACGTTGATTCATTACCACTTCACTGTCTCCCAAGGCTGAGTTTTTCTATGGTGTGCCGCGTTCTCCTTTGTGGTCTTGTATATCTTCGTGCTTCCAGCTACGGAAGTTATAAGATTGTTAAGGAAAACTGTAGCCACTGGAATGCTTGATTTGACTCCCCTTAGGCTAATATGAGGTAACAGATTACTTGGAATTCTTACAACCCACGTTAGCGTTAACTAACTTGGAAGCAGCACTCGAGTACAAAGCTATGAATCTGATGTGTTGCACTCACATGACTTTCTCTACTCTTGTACTGACCATTCTTACAAACTCTTATTCCTATATCTTCTTCGTGTTAGTTGAGATAAACATTTGTACAAACTACGTTATTGTTTATTTCCTTGTAGGTGCAAGGGGAATATACGAATAGAGTAGACTTTGACTGATAGTCAAACCTTTTAAAGCTTTGACATTCCGTTCTCTTTGCACCACTAAGATATAAAATATTAATGACAATCTTGCATTTGACGAAAATTAAGTAATCCAAAAATCACACACATAACAAGGCATATCTCCGAAATAAGAAAACAATTATTTGGACGCAAATTGTGTTTTAAGGAGATCTACAATTTCTTGTATGGTAATTTTGTCTGTTACGGTTTACCAGTTATTCAAAATCATCCAGACTAAACAGGACTACATGGACTATACACAGGAAATTCAAAATATACATTTCATTTGTCTTAAAAATATCTTAAACATGTCATTTTAATCAAAATCGTTACAGCCATTTTCAAGAAAATCATATTTTCGAAAAGTTTTCCATGTAAACTGTAGTTTAGGGTGGAGCAGTTTTCTTCACAATCTTCGTGTCGCATCCCTGAAAGACATTAAACTTAAATAGCAACTTCGGGTTTCAACCGACTTTTAGTTTTTGAGTTATGCTGTCCACCGACTGACACACACACACACACACACACACACACACACACACACACACACAACACACAACACACAACACACAACACACACACACATACACACACACGGACCGTTTTCTAAAATGCTCTTCATGGATTCAGGGGGCCTCAAAATATATATTTCCGCAAAAATCTCGACATGGAATTTTTCGATGTAATACAATACTTCCTGTACTTACTACAGGTACGCAGTAGAGAAAGTAGAAACATATCTATTTCAAACATAAAGGCGTTAATTTGTCATATTACGTTTCCTACTTGGTGGTTCTTTTGTGCTGTAGTATTTATCAGTAGTCCATTCTTTTATCAGTGTCGCCAACTGTGTTTACATAAATCACTGAAAAACAATTGATTATATATTACAATCGATTGATAAAACTCCAAATAGACCACATGCACCAAAAGATGAAATTGATGCAACTTAAAATTATGTGCCAAGTAATACAATAAAAATTAGAACGAATGTGTGGAATGAATCCAATGATTTCTGTAATGAACGGGGATACGAAATTTGACCATACACTTCAGTTGAAAATATATTTTCTGCTCTAAAAAATTGGGAGATGATCATCAGAAAAGATAATGGAAAAGAATACAAAGAGTACACCTTGAAAACAATGTGGAATGTCGTGGCTAAAATGATGCAAGAAAACTTATTCAAAATATCAACGCAAATTCAGCCCATTTTTCAACATCGAATTTAAATCTGTTACAGACGCTAGAAATGCAAAAAGAAAACAGTCACAACAGCTTTCGGAGAAAAGAATGTTTAGTTCTTGTGCTTTGAAAACACAAGAGAAATCAGCCATAAAGAACTGCTATAACGACAAGCGAAACTGAAATACGTGTAATTCCTCGTTTTAGGCTTTCTCAGTGGGAATACTGAGTAAGTCAAAGAGCACTAACCGTAATTAATATATTTTAGATTATTTTTTTCATATAATTTAACATTTACTGGTCAAATCTTTGCGATACATTATTTGAATTAATATTTTATTTGCGAAATAGTTTGACTTTCCCAGATATATTCGTCCCGCTCCACTCGAAGTGAGACATCTTATGATCTTTCTTGTGATAAATTCACTTCAGTTTCCCTACCAAATGTAAATTCATATGCAGGGGTATGCAGTTATTACACACTAAATGCAAAACTTCTAAGGTAATGAGGTTTTACTGTTGAATATCCTCAGAAGTCCTCTTCATTCCGGATGACTTTTGAATAACTGAGAAGCAAAGAGACAGACAAAACTTACTTACTACACACAAATAAATATAAATGGTTTATTATTTCTTTAATTTTCGCGCAAACATCGTGTTTATAATACTATAGTGCATTTGTACCTTAATTCTAATGAATTTAATCACAATTTAATGTTAAAATGTCATTGCAGAGTTTAATTTCTAACAGAGATTTGGCAACGTCACGTTAACATTAAATTGTTAACATTAAATTGTCATTTGAATTAAGGTGTAAATCCATTACAGCATTGTTTAAATAATGTTTGTGCGACAGTTAGTGAAATAATAAAATATTTATATCCATTCATCAAGAAGCGAAATGGCTCCAAATATTTGACAGATTTTTACTTTCTCTACTGGCAAGTAGAGGAAATATTGTATTCCACCCAAAAATTCGATGTCGAGATTTCACAGGAAATATATGTTTTGAGACCCCCTGAATCCAAAAAAAAAAAAAAGGTATTTTTAGATAAAGGTCTATGTGTGTGTGTCCGTGTGTCTGTCAGTCCCTGGACAGCATAACCCAAAAACGAAAAGTCGGTTAAAAAACAAAGTTGGTACTTAAGTTTAATGTCTTTAAGGATGTAACACGAAGATTTTGAAGAAAATAGCCCAACCCTAAACTACCCTTTACATGGACAATTTTATTTTCCTGAAAATGGCTCTAACGATCTTGATTAAAATGTCATATCTTTAAAATATTTTTATGACAAATGAAATGTATATTTTGAATTTTCTGGCTATAGCCTATGTAGTCCTGTTTAATCTGGATGTCTTTTGAATAAGTAGTAAACCATAAGAGATAGACAAAAACTTACTCTACAAAAAAATGTGGATCTTCCTAAAACACACTAATGTCTGATTTTTTGGTAGAGTGAACCAGTTCGGAGATATTCCTTGTAATGTCTACCAGTTTTGGAAAACCAAACTTTGGTGAAATGGAGCATGGTTGTTCATTTTTATATGTTAAGTGTGCAAAGAGAACGGGATCTCAAAGCTTTAAAATATTTGACTATCGCTCAAAGCTTACGGTATTCTAATATTCCCCAACAAAGCAATAAGCAATAACAAATTTCTGTAAATATTTACAGACTGACACGAAGAAGATAGGAATAAGAGTTTGTAAGAATACTTAGTACAAGAGTAGAGAAAGTCGTGTGAGTGCAATAGATCATATTTTTTTTCTTTATTGACAATAACTATATTTGACATATTTGTTACACTCATCATACACAATCCCTGGTTAACATATGGCCGAAGCAGTACTGTGTACCCGATTTACTATCTTTCCTGTTTCAACCTGTCCTGCCCCGCTCTGTCTACAAGTTGGTATTTAAGTTTGCAATTTCCCAAAGTACTGCTTGAAGACTTGCAGGAAAATTCCCCACTCCAAACTATCCTTAACATTGGATTATTTTTCTTGTTTTAAGAATTAGATTTGTGTTACCGGTAAAACGTATATGTATGTTGATTTTTTGAATAATAGTTTGTAGTCCAGTTCACTTTGATTACATTATTTATAACTGCTAAACCATAACGGATAGAAACTTGCCGTACAAAAAGTTCCAAATCTCGTTGAAACTCACATTTATGCTCAATTTTTAGCGAGAACTGATTCTGAGATATTATTTCCTATTAGTTTCAATTCTCTAATATTTGTCCATACATTATTTTGTTTATCATAGAAAGAGTGTGGGTTTTGAAAGCAGAAATAAACATACCAACCCGCTTTTTAAACATTTGACAATATTTTCAGTTTACTGTTGTATAACATTTCGTATAACGAAATGTGTAAGAAGAGAATTTGTTCAAACCATTTATCTCGGTTTATAAGAGATAGATAGAAAGATAAACAATTGTGAATACATGTAATTTCCTTCAATAAATTTAACCCGCAGCAAACAGTTCCATTTAATTTAGTTATGCTCTCGATATTTTCTATTCCTCCCGCCAACCCGTATAATGCTGGGACGCCTTGTTCAGTCTCATTTTTTTAATCCTTTAGTTTCAAATACACCTGCCCTTATTATCTATAATAATTTATTACTGTCTAACTTTACCTAGGCTTCCTTTCAGGAACAATTTTGTTTTACTGATGAGCGGAAAGATAACAGAACGTTCCTGTTAGGCTACAAGTCTCTTGCCATTAATCGATATGTGACAGCCAACAGTTATTGTTAAGTGTTTCTGTTACCTCATTAGCCCTTAAAGAAAAGAAAATGCTACTTATTCTATATATTTCGAGTGAATCAAGACTATGGTTTGTTTTATCACTTCTTTAGGCCCCTTTCATAATAAAAGTTAACCGTAAGAACCACATGCACGTAAGTTACCTGTATCACTTTAACATAAAAATAAGCATAAAACTATACGTAAACTTAGATGCTTGTAAGTTTCAAGTTTTTAATTTTATCTACGTCACACATTAGAAACTAACCAATTAGGGAGCGGTTTTCAACACACAAATATTTTATGAATATCTATAAAATCGCAGTAAAACAAAATATTGATGTTAAGATGGTGTATTTTTTGTGTGAATTTTCCTTAAACGGTGCTATTAGATTTAAAATAATATTAAATTGATGAGGATTGTTTTGAGGCAGTATTTTGTGTAAGCCCTCTCAAATAATTCCAAATCTAAATATGGAGGCAACAGAAAGTCCCTGAAATAACTATTTTAGAATACAGGCTGACTTCATTTGTTCATTGTGATGTAACGAAGAAGGAGGGATTGACTCCGATAGTGTTACAACAAAGGGTACGAATGTATATCATAAAGTAAAAGAAAAAATAATTATAATTTCATGCGATTAATTGAAATTAATTAATTGTAGTGAGTTTCGGAAGGAATGTTGACTTTTCACTATTGGTGGCTGTGCCTACCCATTTTGTTCATTAGTGTCGAATTCCGCCATGTTTAGTGAGAAATTTGTGAAAGTGATTCATGAGAAGGCTGACGATTTTTGAGTATTAATGAAACGTCTAAGACATTCTTGAAAGTGATATTGATCCTTTCATCAATATAATATATCCGTACCACTCCTGTGATAGTAGTAATAGAATCTTATAGCTCTCCGACTGATGCTAGGCCGCGAGGAGTAAAACTTGTTAAGACTTACACACAAATACCCCGTCTGATGTGTTGCACTCACATGACTTTCTCTACTCTTGTACTAATCATTCTTACAAACTCTTATTGCTGTATCTTCTTTGTGTTTGTTGACATAAATATTTCCTATTGTTTATTTCCTTGTAAATGCAAGGGGAATATGAGAATACAGGCTTTGATCGATACTCAAATATTTAAAGCTTTCAAATTCTTTCTCTTTGCATGGTTAACATATAAAAATGAATAACGATGTTCCATTTGACTAAAGCATAGGTTCCCCTTGCACTTACAAGAAAATTAGCAATAAGATAATTTCTGCAAATGTTTGTCTCAAATAACATGAAGAAGATATAGGAATAAGAGTATGTAAGAATGGTTAGTACAAGAGTAGAGAAAGTCATGTGAGTGCAAAACATTAGAATTTTATATAGTTACATAGATGTACAGATGTCATACTTATCCAACAAATGCACCAGAGCCCTTCAATGATGAAAACGCTTACATTTTCTTTTATTCTTCCCAAAAGGTAGACTTTACTTTCTTGAAAGAGAACCTCAAGTCCCCCTATAGGTATTCTTTGACCATTACCTGAGAGTATTCAGTCACCCCAAAGAGAAGACTGCTCACATAATATTTCCTGACATGTGAACATCCTCCGGAGCAGTCATTTGTTTGTGTGGTAATCCTCTTTTCTTAGTGGGCATTCCGCAACGTGGTCTGCATTTAACCAAATGTGTAATCTGAAACGACAGAATTGAAGTAACTTTTTTGTAAGCAATTTTGGAACGGAAACCAAAGTCCATTCAGGAAGAACGCTTCTCTGCAATGAATTCTGGTGGTTTTACGCTTTCACACAGCATCATCTTAAATCGGATCTACGGTTTGGTAAATCGTAAAGCAAGCAATGCGATTTTGGAATATACAATCGATTAATTACAATATTCTGTCACAATGCTGTAGATATAATACTTCTGTACCCATTTACGGGCCTGTATGGTGGACTGGGTAACCATACATGGTGCAAACGTCATTTTTATGCTTTGTATTGGCAGAATAATATATTTTTGCAGTCATAAATTCACATAACTAATTATTTTATCTCATATTTATGCGAAGTGAAATATATTAACCAGGTTTCTTGCTAACCCCTCTTGAGTTCAGATAGTAAACGTTATACTCGGACATTTGTTCCAGAATTCCTTATTTCGAGCTTATTTCCGACATTTCACAGGCTTACAAAAACTATTAGTATCTGCTCAAGAAGTGCATTTAGGATTACGTAAAGCATGAGGGCCAACTTCTTAAAAAAACACACCATACCGGTACCACAAAACAAAAGAATTCAACGGGGAATATTATCTACAGGTAATAAAATTTCTCACGTTTACCTTTGAAAAGCGTTATAGTAAACGCCAGTTAAGGTGCAACAATCACAGAATCAGTTTTGTTAATGTGAATGTTATTTATTTCCACTGAAGTATTAGGGGGACTCAACCTAATTTATAATCTGCAAATCGTTTTTATTTATTTATTTTTCAGCAATAATCATGTCAATGCCCCTAGAAGAAGTGTTGTTTGTAGAGTTTTGACACGTTCTATCTTCTATCTCCTTTTCATTATATTTCTAAGAATAATTCAGAAAATTGTAAATCCAAGAACTAAAATTCTAACTTTCATTCTGTGTATTCCTAAGTACCTACCTCTTATCCATCATACTCATACAATTGACTTGTCTATATAATCTTGAATTCTCGTGAATTAGAATGTCACTCTTATGTTAGTATTACCTTTGTCCCTGTATTTTATAATATATTTGCTCAATTTTATATTAAATAACTCATTAATGTAAGTTTTCTTACGTGTTTGAGGCTGGGGTCCTTTCCTCTAGTGAACAGAACATTATAGAAAAATATTTGATGTATGCACTCACATGACTTTCTCTACTCTTGTACTAACCATTCTTACAAACTCTTATTCCTATATCTTTATGTTAGTTAAGATACACATTTGTACAAATTATATTATTGCTTATTTCCTTGTAGGTACCAGGGGGATATTAGAATATAGTAGGCTTTGAGCGATAGTCAAATGTTTTAAAGCTTTGAGATTCCGTTCTCTTTGCACGCTTAACATATAAAATATGAACAACAATGATCGATTTCACGAAAGTTAGTTTTCCGAAACTCACACACATAACAAGGAATATCTCCGAAATGGCTCACTGTACAAGAACATTTATTCAGACATAAATTGTGTATTTTATCAAGATCTACATTGATTTGGTCTATCTCTAACGGTTTGAGTTATACGAAAGTCATTCAGAGTAAACATGACTACATAGGCTATAGCCAGAAAATTCAAAATATACATGTCATTTGTCATCAAAATATCTCAAACATGTGACATTTTAATGAAAATCGTTAGAGCCATTTTCAAGAAAATCAAAATTTTCGAAAAATTTTGTATGTAAAGGGTAGTTAAGAGTAAAGCAATTTTGTATAAGATCTTCGTGTAGCATCCTTAAAAGACGTTGAACTTAAGTACCAACTTTGGTTTATAACCAACTTTTCGTTTATGAGTTTTGCTGACCACAGACAGACACAGATCTTCCTCTAAAAATGCTTGCTATATTCAGGGGCCTCAGAACATTTCGATTAAAATATCGACATCGAAGTTTTAGTTGGAATACAATACTCCCTTACAGCTTACCAGTAGAGAAAGTAAAAATCACCAAAAAGTGAAAATTCGACATCGCAAACCGAACGTCGAAAGCACAACATACAGTATTCGACATCGGATGCTGGGGTACCGATGGCGAAACCCTAGATTGTTCACCATCGTAATTAAGTTTTACAATGAAAGTTCGACAACGAAATTTCGGCATTGAAAATTCGTCGTGGTGGGCTTGACATCTGGGTTCCTGATAGGTACCCCGACATCGAAAATTCAACAAAAAATTTCGACATCAAACATTCGAAGTGGTGGGTTCGACATCCAGGTTGGAGAAAGTACGCCGACATCGAAAATTGGACATCAAAAATTCGACAAGGAAATTCGACATCGAAAATTCGACATCGGAAATTCGACATAAAAATTTGGCATCGAAAATTCGAAGTGGTAGGCTCAGCATCCGGGTGCGAGATATGTACAGCGGCATCCAAATTTCGACATCGAAAATTCCACATCCAAAATTCGACATCGAAAATTCGACATCAAAAATTTGGACATTGTAGGCTCGACATCTGCGTACGAGATAAGCACACCGAAATCGAAAATTCTACATCAAAAATTCGACCAGGTGACGACATAGGGGTTCGAGATAGGTCCACCGACATCGATATTTCGACATCGAAAGTTCGGCGTAGTAGGCTTCACATGCGGATTCGAGATAGGTACCCAGACATCCAAATTCCCAAATCGAAAATTAATCATCGAAAATTCGACATCGAAAATTATTCATTATATTTCGTCATCGCAAATACATCTAATGTACGACATCGAAAATTCGACAGAAAATTCGACGTGCTATGCACATCTGGGTTTGATATAAGTAAAGGCACATCGAAAATTCGACATCGAAAATTTAACATCGAAAATTCGTCTTGGTAGGCTCGACATCCGCGTTGGAGATAGGTACTCAAACATCCAAATTTCGATATCGAAGATTGGACGTGGAAATTCGAAATCGAAAATTCGACATGGAAAATTCGAAATTGAAAATTCGACATAGAAAATACGACATAGAAAATTCGACATCGAAAATTCGATATCGAAATGTCGACATGGAAAATTCGACATCGAAATTTCGACAATGAAAATTCGACATCGTAATTTCGACATCGATAATTCGGCGTTGTGGGTTCGGCATCTGGGTACTAGATAAGCACGCCGACATCGAAAATTCGACATTGAAAATTTGACATGGTGGGCTTGACATCTGGGCTCGAGATAGGTCCCCCAACATCAAAACCTCGTCGTGGAAGGCTCTACATCTGGGTTCGAGATAGGTACTCCGACATCGAAAATTCGACATAAAAATTCGACTATGAAAATTTACAATCAAAAGTTAAACATCGAAAAATTCGACATCGAAATTCGACATAAAAGTACGGCAACGAAAGTTTGACATCGAAAATTCGACGTGGTAGGCTCGACACCCGGGTTCGAGATAGGTACCTCGACAAAGAATATTCGACAAAGAAAATTCGACATCGAAAATTCGACGTGGTGGGGTTGACATCCGGCTTCGAGATAGGTGCTTTGACATTGAAAATTCGACATCGCAAATTCGACAACGAAAATTTGACATCGAAAATTCGACGTTGGAGGTTCGGCAACGAAAATTAGACATCGGAAATTTGACATCTAACAGTTGACATAGAAAATTCGACATAGAAAATACGAAATCGAAAATTCAACATCGAAAATCGACATTTCGACGTTGTAAGCTCGACATCTGGGTTCGAGATGGGTACCTATCCCGACATCGAAAATTCGACATTGAAAATTCCACGTGGTGGGGTTGACATCTGAGCTCGAGATAGGTCCCCCAACATCAAAACTTCGTCGTGGAAGGCTCTACATCTGGGTTCGAGATAGGTACTCCGACATGGAAAATTCGACATTAAAATTCGACACCGAAAATTTACAATCAAAAGTTCAACATCGAAAAATTGGACATCGAAAATTTGACATCGAAATTCGACATAGAAAGTTTGGCAACGAAAGTTTGACATCGAAAATTCGACGTGGTAGCCTCGACACCCGGGTTCGATATAGGTACCTCAACAAAGAATATTCGACATTGCAAATTCGACAACGAAAATTCGACGTGGTGGGGTTGACATCCGGCTTCGAGTAAGGTGCTTTGACATTGAAACTTCGACATCGCAAATTCGACAACGAAAATTTGACATCTAAAATTCGCCGTTGGAGGTTCGGCAACGAAAATTAGACATCGGAAATTTGAATCTAAAAGTTGACATAGAAAATACGAAATCGAAAATTCAACATCGAAAATTTTACATCGATATTTCGACGTTGTAAGCTTGACATCTGGGTACTAGATAAGTACCCCGACATCGAAAATTCGACATCGAAAGCTCGACGTGGTGAGCTTGACACTCGGTTCGAGGTAGGTCCTCCGACATCGAAATTTCGACATCAAGAATTTGACATCGAAAATTTTCTTAGTAGGTTCTACATCTGGGTTCGATATAAGTACCCAGACATCGAAAGTTCGACATCGAAAATTCGTCGTGGGGCTCTACATCTGGGTTCGAGATAGGTACTCCGACATCGAAAATTCGACATTAAAATTCGACATCGAAAATTCGCCATAAAAAATTCGACATCGTAAAATTCGACGTCGAAATATCGATATCGAAATTAGAAAGTTAAGATAATCATTTGTACAACCTATCATATTGCTTATTTCCTTGTAGGTGCAAGGGGAATGTTAAAATACAGTAGGCTTTGTGCGATAGTCAAATGTTTTAAAGCTTTGGGATTCTGTTGCCTTTGCACACTTAACATATAAAAAAATGAACAACGATGATCCATTTTACGAAAGTACTAAGTTTTCCGAAACTCACACACATAACATGGAATATCTCCGAAATGGTTCACCCTACAAGAAAATTTATTGAGACATAAATTGTGTATTTTAGCAAGATGTACATTTTTTGTATAGTATGATTTGGTCTATCTCTAACGGTTTACCAGTTATGCAAAAGTCGTCCAGAGTAAATACGACTACAGGGGCTGTAGCCAGAAAGATCAAGATATATATTTCATTTGTGATAAAAATATCTCAAACATATGGCATTTTAATCAAAATCGTTAGAGCCATTTTCAAGAAAATGAAATTTTTCGAAAAATCTTCCATGTAAAGGGTAGTTTAGGGTGTCACATCCTTGAAAGACATTAAACTTAATACCAACTTCGGTTTTTAACCGACTTTTCGTCTTTGAGTTATGCTGTCCACAGACAGACACACACAGACCTTTTTCTAAAAATGCTTTTTTTTTTGGATTCAGGGGGTCTCAAACCATATTTCCGGTGAAATCTCGACATCGAATTTTTGAGTGGAATACAATACTTCCCCTACTTACCAGTAGAGAAAGTAAAAAGCTTATTATTCTATCTACTTCATGTTAATTGAGGTAAACTTTCATGGATGTTTCACAGTTTCCTTATAGGTACAATGGGAATAGTGGAATACCCTAGGCTTAAGCGATAGCCGAATCATTTAAGAGCTGATCGCTATCTGATGACATTTATATATTCCAATTTATTTGCATAGCCGGGGTGCAGAAAACGAATGACTATCTGAAAAAGTATAAGTATCTGAAAATTCAGCCAGTAACAAGGAATGCATATCTCCAAAGTTGTTATATCCTCAAAAAATGTTAGGTAACATTGTGTGCTTTAAGGCGCTCTACATTTTTATAGCTTACCTACCTGTTATGCAAAAATAACGGAGAGGAAAGAGGACCTCAGAGGCTATTCAAGAAAATTCAAGGTAATATTTCATTTGTCATGAAAATATCTTAATGTATGGTACCTACATATATTAATCAAAATTGCTTGAGCCATTTTTGAAAAGAACTAAAAAGATTTGAAACTTTTTTTCACGTAAAGGAATATATGGTGTAGAGATTTCTTTGAAAATCTTCCTGTTGCATCCTTGTAAGATGTTACCATCTTACTTAAATAGTTTGGTATTTAACAGGCTTTTCGTTTTTGAGCTATGGTGCTGAGAAGCTCACATAATCTATTACTAAAAATGTTTTTTTTTTTTTTTTTTTTTTTTTTCCTTTTAGGTAGAGAAAGTAAGAGTCATAAATTCTTTTGCCCCTTTGTAATTAAGGGTTTGCTGAGTTTTTTGCTAATTATCTGAATATGACCTTTCTTATTTTTGTATTATAGCTTTATTTTACTTTATGAATTTCGTCCTCTTTTGTTATTGAGAGGTCTCCATTACCTAATAATTTCGTTTTTATGTTTCTATTTCGTTTTCCTTTTCTTTTTTACAGATGCCAATTCACTAAAGCTTTTATGTTAACGAACTTCTGTAGTCTGATATTATTCTTGTCAGAGGAGTTATTCCATTAACTTCTGTTTTTATGTGTGCTCTCCTTTATAACACTCTTGCTCTAAGAGATTGTATTAATTTATCATTAACCTCGCTTTCTTAATGTCTTCCTGTCTCCTGCCGGCGTCTAGCTTCGCTCTACATCCTACAGTAAATAACACTATTTTTTATTAATACCCCGGCGTCATATCGACGACCTTTCACTTGGAACCTATGGCCATATTAGCAATGGTGTTAACTCACATAGAGTTGTCGTTGGATTTCTTTGGGATTTACAACGGCTGGTGCAGATAAAAGCAAAGACGAACGAATTGCTGAAATGGACTCAGCTGCACACGATATGGGTAAAAATCAAGAGCTTTAATGTCCGCTAGCAATTCCTCCTACTTATGTGCGTGTTAGAACGAATGCGTACAGCAAAATGTATATGGGTTGGCTAGTCCAATATTTATTTTGTGCTAAGTTATTTACACTAATTGGTCTTATAGGAGTGACCCTGCCCAATTGTTCCCTAGACCGGCAATCAAAAATATTTAATTACGTTTTCAATTTCTTAAATTTTAAATTTCCCTCATTTTTCCCTTTTCACATAGTATTTTCATATTTTTTTCAACTTTCCAATTCCATTTCCTTTTTGCATTCCAAAAAAATTCTCTTAAACCCCTTACTTGAAATTGGTCTAAAAATAATTTATTTATTTTCACACTACTACCATTCTTAAGACATTTATCCATGTTATATTCCTTTGTATTTTTCTTTCCCTAGTTCTGTCTTTATCATTTTATAGAAAGCCAAGGATCTCATTTCATAATGTCTGCCCTCAACCCTTGTTTTTCCATATCCTCATATCTTTCCTTGGAAATTTTCCAAAATCATTATACCATTGCATGTCTTTGCCCCATATATGCCCTAGCCCAGCCCTTATTAAGCCTTCTTTAATTTTACTCAACCAACAACAATAGTCGAACTGCTTTTCTTGATATAATAAACAGCTCTTCAAATTATATCATCTGAGAACTGACATAACCTGTACCAATATTTGAATACTCTCTCCGTCACCATTACTCTCGCACTAATTTTTCCAATTTCTAGTAATGACCCTACATTGGCTGTATTCTGGGGCACTCCCAACATTAACTTACAGAATACCCCTAATATAATATTCATTTTCATTTTTCTGGTTTGCCAATCTCCTTTCCTGTTCAGTTTTACTCCCAGATACCTATATAAAATCCTCCGCTATTTGAATTTCTCGCATATACCAGGCCAGCACTACCCTTAGGCGAAAAAAAAAAAAAAAAAAAAAAAAAAAAACAGGAAAAGAAAGATACCTCACCCAGCACGTTTACCGTACCGCTGAAGTGGCCACTACATCGGACAAATCCAGATAAATCGTACTGTTGTACCTGACAGGAGTGAATGTTACTGAAATGATGTATTCCTTCGAGTAATACAATTCCATTGTCAAGGAAGCAGAAAAATGAAGCAATCGAAACTGCGAATTTTAGGGTTAAAACAATTCTGACATGAATTATGCACATTATTATCCATTACGAGCAAAATCAATAACAATTGTTTTCAAAACACAACTAAATAAGTCTTCATTTTTTTTAAATAATTGCAATCTTTTGTAGATTATCGGCCTGAAATAAAACTAATGATTTCCTTTTCATAAATGGCGGCTAAAGCAGCCACCACACCCAACAATGCTTATACCCGTTGCATGAACTAATCGCTGATCCTTCCCTTCTCGTACCCCTCACCCTAGCGACGCCAGACGACACCTACCCTAACTTCCCCTCCATTCGGCTCTGCCCGCCTTCAACGTCAAGATGAAAAGACGCGACGTGGTGTTGTCACATTTCTCTTAGAAATTAAACTTTGCATGATATTTTAACATTAATGACAATGAACTATTGGTAAAGTGTATGTGATCGTACGTCGTTCAAACGCAAAACGTGTTTAAAACAGAAGACTGTGGATCAGTTCTTTGTTAAGAAATGATGTAATTTTATGTGATTAAGATTTTGATATTTGTAATGTCTTGTAAACAATACATACTATGTACTGCACATAATTTTGCTACAAGACATGGTTTTCTACCGTCATAAATGGTAAGTTAAATTACAAATTTTGTTTTGCTTACTATCCGAATTATCCGGATTTTCGATTATTCAGATTGCCTTTGATCCCGGTTAGTCCGGATAAACGAGGTTTTGCTGTACTCAATTGACATCACAAGGCTAAGTGCACCCCGGACCAAACCTCCCAGGGAGCAGGGGAAAAATTCCCAAGCCGGGTAGTGAATTCAATGCCAGAGACCGGCGGGCTACCACTGTCCTCCCCTTTTGCGGATCTAGAATGTTCACCTCTTGTAATGAATTTTATAGCCATTTTCCATATTTTTATTGATTAAATTTGTTTCTAAAGTGCTTGGATCAGCTTCTCACGCAGTGTAATATGACTTCGTGACTCAATTTATATGTTAGCAGAAATATTAAGCTAAATTTCCACAACTCAGGCGCGGTCTTTGGACGCTACTGACTTACGATAATCGATCGCAGTAAACACTTCTTCTATACTGCTGTAATACCCAACAGGAAAACATGCAGATTTAGCAATACAGGCTCTTTTATTTACTTAAGACCCGCCTATTAGCTTTTAGTTCATAACGATACGTGTTGATTACGTAAGCTGTCAGCTGATACAATATTTTAGGAACACCATCATTTACCTGTAAGCAGGAACTGCAATTCTACATCGTAGAGTCGGTTTTGGACGCAAAATATGACGAAAATTTGTTGGATGTGTTACGTCTTTTATATTTATTACGTCAATTGTAGTTATTTGCTCTTGATAACCTTTTTCTACCCATAACCTGCGTAGAGCTTAACCAAAAATTTTGTAGTATTTAACGACTTTAAAACCCATATTTATGAATTTTGTAAATTTGGGCATTTTTCATAAGATTCTTAAGATGGTAAAAAGCGTGTACTGAAGACCACTGTTGCACGCATGACGCGAATGCTGTGGTGAGGGTTTTAGTGCCGCATAGTGAGGTGAGGTTATGAGAAGACAGAAGATGGGCGTCAACAGATGTCTGTCTCGGTCACCTTTCGGCTTTTAATTACTTGGTCGGCAACAACTTCGGACCACACCGAGTCCACCTTGATTTTTGCGAACACATAAGTCAATCTCTTCTCCCCTTCAGCGCTTTCGCTATTCTTAACTGTGAATATCTCCTCGTATTTTCATTATACACCAAGGCTTCTCTCTTCGCTTTTCATTACTTTTTTCTTTCCTGGCCCTTATTTCCTGACCCTTTTCGCCACCCAACTAATGGTATACTTAGGCTATTGTTCAATAGACTGTTAATTTTTCTCAAAGTGAATTTTTGTGCCAAATCTGCCTTTCATGTTTAGCGACATTTTTTCTGGTTGCTTTCGTAAATCTTGAACTTCTCATTGCACTAATACCTACTAGATAACCATTTTTACTTTCTCTACTATGTATAGTACACCCAAAATATCGATGTCGAGGTTTCACTGGAAATATAGGTTCTAAGGTCCTGTTAATCTTTAAAAAAAAAAAAAAAAAAAAAAAAAAAAAAAAAAAGAGAGAGAGAGAGAGGAATGCGGCACAGATTTTGAA
The DNA here is from genome assembly GCA_030765045.1 of Tenodera sinensis. Taxonomy (NCBI): domain Eukaryota; kingdom Metazoa; phylum Arthropoda; class Insecta; order Mantodea; family Mantidae; genus Tenodera; species Tenodera sinensis. The sequence continues at coordinate 104,806,358 of CM060968.1, read as the reverse complement.
GAACCTTCCTCCAACCCAAATTACCCTCAACATGGAAAATGCTTCGAAAATTTTGATTTTCTCGAAAATGGCTCTAACGAACTCGGTTAAAAGCCCGTATGTTTAAGACATTTTTATGTGAAGTTAAATGTACCTATATCTTGAATTTTCTTGAATAAGAGTTTCTAAGAATGGTTAGTACAAGAGTAGAGAAAGTCATGTGACTGCAACACATCAGACTTTTTAGAGTATGTGCCCATTCTCACTGCGATGGTGCAGAAATGACAATTGTGGAGTGGCCTTCCTGAACCATCTAGTTTGTCGAGGATCTGGGACTGCTGGCTGCTCTTAGAGTGTGCACATAATCATTGTAATGCCGGAAATAGGTCCTTAGTGGAGCTAACTTGCTGAAATATGTCTTATTTGCCTTATCACTTTGATAAACATTTGTTTATGAAGCATGTCGATTTTCCCTTGTCATTTATGGGAATGCTGAGGTGCTTACTCTAAAAGCACATTTCCCTTTCATTGCATTTCCTTCATCTTAAGGTGTTCTTCTAGGCGCGGGGTATATGGCGATGTCGGACAGGTGGCGCGGATGTATGTGCAATATGAATGCTATTCTCGGCGTTGAGGCGGCGTTATGGTCCCTGTCCTCACAGTAGGGTGGATCCTGCCGGGATGAAGAACTTCCACAGCCTCTCTCAGCCTCTAATAGGGACTTCCGAGCGCCCGTGGATTCTGTAGTCTCCTGTGGTTTCCTCATTTCATCCCTTCCTACTGGGGTGTTTATGGCGCACAATGTGCTAGGTATCCCCACTTATCTTTGCACATGCGTTCACAAGAACATACTTGTGCCTTCTCTAAATGTACACTTCCGATCGCATTTTTTGGGTGGAATACAATAATTCCGCGTTCACAATGGTCTAAGAATTTATTATGCTTATTATGCTTCCCCTTCCAGTTAGTGGAGCTCTATTCTGACCTGGTCTTGTGGTTCATTCTTGTCAAATGCACACTGTGTGTCTGTGTGTGTCTGTGTGTGTGTGTGTGTGTGTGTGTGTGTGTGTGTGTGTGTGTGTGTGTGTGTGTGTTTCTGTGAACGCCCAACCAATAGCGAATACTAAGATGCTGTCATGCCCTCACATGACTTTCTCTACTCTTAAGTTAACTATTCTTACAAAATATTAGAATATCTTCATGTTACTCGAGACAAACATTTACAGAAATTATTTTATTGCATAGTTCCTTGTAGGAGCAATTAAGTTCTGTTTGCACCGCCAGGAGATAAAAAAGCTAATAATGACCTATTTGAGAAAAGTTTGGGCATTGTAAAACACACAAATAACAAGGAATATCTCCGAAATGGTTCACTCCACAAAACAATTCATTTGAATATAAATTTTGTATTTTGACGAGTTCTACATTTTTATATAGTAAGATTTGGTCTATCTCTCACGATTTACCAGTTATGCAAAAGTCATCAATAGTAAACAGGACTACATAGGCTATAGCGAGGAAATTCAAAATGTACATTTTATTTGCCAAAGAAATATCTTAAACATGACATTTTAATCAAAACTGTTAGAGCTATTTTCAAGAAAATCAAAATTTTCGAAAAATTTTCTATGTAAAGGGTTGTTGAGGTGATGGAATTTTGTTCAAAATCTTCATGTTGCATCCTTGAAAGATAAATACCAACTTAGACTTTTAACCGATTTTTCATTTTTGAGTTATGCTGTTCACATACACATATACGCGAACCTTTTTCTAAAGATATTTCTTTTGGATTCAGGGGCCTCAAAACATAAATTTCAGATGAAATCTCGACATTGAAATTTCGAGTCCAATACAGTACTTTCCCAACACACTATACGTAGCAGAGAAAATAAACAATAGGTAACATTTTGTTTACCAGATCGTTGTTGGCTTCAATTCAATATTCACACATTTCAACCTCATTAATAGTATAATTTATAACATTTTCTAGTAGAAGTTTGCTCAACTTCGTCATATTTTGGACAAATGTAAATTTTGATTCGTACATTTTTTGCGACTTTGTTTTATTTTCTTAGTGAAACTCTACTTACAATAAATGAAGAATATAGTAGGTATATGATTTTGTTTCCTTGTGTACATTGCATGACATGCGCCACGTGTTTCTGTTTACAATGGCACCCAAAACAAACATTGACAGAGTATGGAGGTAATGTTCTGTAAACACAATTTTTCAAGTCAAGATGATAGCGTTGCAGCAGTGCTCCAGACTTTACTTTATACTAATGGTAGCCTTAACGACTTGGTCCTGCCTCGTTTGTAATGACACTCTTGTCGGACACGACCAAAGCAAATAGGTTCCTCCGGAACGGAAACCCCATATACTCGTTTATCCCTTCGCCTGTCAGTTATTAAGGCGCCGCACCGCGGTACAACTTTGAACCATCGCAGAACAAAAGAAAGTCAGGAGGGGCGTGAACTATATTTGGCAGGTAGAAAAGAAAAGGAAAGCTTCAGTTACACAAGTTTTGGGGTTGGCAAAAGAAAAGAAAGAAAAAAAAAATAGGAATCCTTTTGCCCTTTCATAAAATATGCCGGTAGGGGCGTGTTGGCTATTCAGGGGTTGCAGATGAAAGTTTACAAGGTTAAATCGATGTGTAAATAGCGAATCAAACAACTATTTTTTATCTTTTAAGTTATCTGTCGAGGAACTAAAGAGCCTCTGAAAGAGAATCGACAGAGTATCGATTTTTCTTCTTCTTATCATCATCATTGTTATCGCACATTTAGCACTGTTTACTCGCAGAAAAAGTAAACCGATGAATTTCCTATGATTGCTACATAGATTGTATAGGTAACTTAAATTTTTCGCGTTTAAAATTTATGAATAGGGATTTAAGGACATGTAAAACTTGTTACGCTATTTCATACATAGAGGCGTTAAATTATCCTATACAAATTATGACCTGGTTATTCTTTTCTTTTCGGAAATTATCACTAGCTCATTCTTCTGTTTAGTCAGTGTCGCCAGTTGTATCCCACAATTGGCTGAAAAACAATTTATTACATATTACACTCGATTAACAAACAAAATAATACTCCATTTCAATTTCAAATGTGTTTTAACAATAATTCTTTTAGTAACTAATGTATTTTGGAGAAGAAAGGTTAGTTGTTAATGTTAGAAGCACAATGCATGTAATTCTCGGATTTCATTTGTAGAAGGGAATCTCACATCAGAGATAAATACCCTTGGGTTAACCAGAGATTCCCTTGTGGTTAACCGGGAAAAAATACGAATCAGCTGTGCAATTTAATGTTGTACTGGCAAGTTGGCCATGGTAGCTTAGTGGTGAAAGCAGTCACTCGATGCGGAAGATCCGTGGTTCAAATACCGGCTATGGCATTGAATTTTCCAGTTTCTGATTCAACCTCTTAAGCATTGCCCACACACGGCTTGTGTGTTTAAAAACACCAGCAGTAAGGTTGTTGGCATAAATAAATAATAATTACTAAATTACTTAACATCTTATTCAAAACCGCTGTAGTTATTTTAGACAACAAAAAATAGGAAACATTTTAATTGTAAAGATTTATTTGAGGTGGAGGATTCTATGAGCATATTCGACTTTACATCCTTCAAAACTGTACAAGAAATTTTGCATTGTTCTGTTTTCTTCCCAGAAAACATTTACAGAAGAGCTCTTCCTAACCTTTTTTTATGTAGCTTCAAAACATGTATATATGTTCGTGTATTTTATGTCATTTTTTTAGGTGGAATAAAACTTTCCTTTTTCCAACTTAAAAACATCACACAGAATGTAAAAATAGGATTCACATTAGGATTGTTAGCGCGCTCGCCTACCACCTAGGCGGCCCGGGTTCGATCCCAGGAACCCGCATGTGGTATTCGTGGTGGACGAAGCGGCGTCAGGGCGGGTTTTCTCCGGGTACTCCGGTTTCCCCCGCCATCTCATTCCACCGGTGCTCCATCTTCATTCCATGTATCATCAGTGTCACCGCCTGCGGTGCCTTAGTAGTAAAAGCGGGCGTTAAACACTACAACAACAACATTAGGATTTAAAACTTCGTCTATTTTCTTCCCACCTTTAACTTCACTGTTCTCATCGACGGCCTTTTCTTCGGAACATGTTGCTTATAGGTAAAGGTGTTAACTCGTATCCAGGAAGTTTTGGGGCTTTGGGTTTTTTGTACTTCAGGTCTCACACACACATACGATAGAGAAAAATTCCCACTACCCAGCCGGGAATCGAAACCGGGACCCCTCGCAATTCAGACAGTGCTCTCCCGACTGAGTTATGGGGAAGGTCCTTTGTCTAAATTTACCTCCCTCTTCTTGGTCTTATTTTCCTACCTGTCCGCAGTGTGGTTCATGCGTCGCGATCATTGCTCCCTCTAAAAGTATGTGATAACTAGAGAGCGAACAAGTGTGCGATAAGCCGGAAGTTTAGTGCACATAGGTTTTACTGTTGCTACTGGGATATGTACACAACTGCAGGCGTCTGCTGGTGCGCGTGCATTTACGACGGCTGCGCAGTAAAGGTTACGTCATAAATTTTCCGTGCCCAACTAATCTGTATCGCTTGTTATTGCACACGGTGATAACGATTGCCAGATCTAACATCCTATTAGCTTCGAAGGTCATATAGGCGCCCTTTCCTTTGAACACGTATATTGCAATGGTATTAACTCATACGTGGGAGACTTTGGTTTCTGGGTCTTTTGTACTTTACACTTCCAGGCTCTGAAGAGGATAGGTAATAATCTTGGCTAGAAACAAATTCCCACCCCTCAGCCGGTAATCGAACCCGGTACCTCCTCATAGTAAGCATGTGCTCCACTGGCTACGGGCCCAGCCTTTTCTTAAAACAACTATAACAATTTTTGTTAAACTACCGTACGTTTAAGATATTTTTATCACAAATAAAAACGATATCTTGAATTTTCGGGGAATAACCCCTTAAGCTCTCTTCATTCTAAAATAACTTTGACTATGTCATATTTTTCAGTGAGATTAACCATTTCCAAAATATTTCTGGTAATTGGTTGAATAGGTATAACAACACTATACTTTTCTCAAATGGTTAGTTGTTTGCTTTTCGCTTCCCCTCTCCTGGTCATGCAAGTACAACGAAATTTCTGTCATTACCATCCCTTAAAAGATTTGACTATCGCTCAAGGCTATGTATTCCCCAATTCCCATTGTATCTACAAGGAAATATATAATAAAATAATTTCTATAAATGTATCTCGATTTTTTATTTTTTAGAGTTCTCTTTGCGGTTCCTAATATGTCGTTATATTTGTTTTAGTTTTCTATTAATGTCCAATTCAGACCCTGTGTTATTTCACATCCTAGGAAGTTAAAATTTGGCAGTTATTCTATGCTTTTATTTTCTATTATTATTTAGGCCGGACCGAATGGGTTCCTTTAAATGGCATAACTTTAGTTTTCTCGTTTGAAACTTCCATGTTATTTATTTTTGATACTAAGTTTAATTTGTGCGTCATCTTTTGAAGGTTCATCCCCACTTTTCGCTGTCAATATCTGTCATCTGCAAATAAAACTAGAAAAGACTCGATGATAAAACTGACTACATTGCTATAACATATGGGTCTGAAACATGGACATTGACTGCAGAAAATAAAGGAGGAATACATACAGCTGAAATGAAATTCATCAGACCCATAACGAGATGTACAAGACTGGATAAAAAAACCTAACAATGAAATAAGACAAAAATTGAAAATAGAGGAATTAAAAAAAAAAAAAAAAAAAAAAAAAAGAATAACAGAATATAGAATCAATTAGAAAAACACTTGGAAAGAATGCCAGAAAACAGGATACCCTTTGTAGCTTATTACAGATCCCAAGGATATAGAAGCCCAGGACGTCTAAACAAAAGATGACAACAGGCGTGGCCAGAGCTAAAACGGCTAAACCGGCCTAAACTGTGAAGTAGTAGTGGTGGCGGTGGCGGCGGCGGCGGCGGCGTATTCCATCCAAAAATTCGATGTCGAGACTTCACTGAAAATATGTTTTGAGGCTCCCTGAAATTAAGAAAGAACATTTTTAGAAAGAGGTCCGTTTCCGTCTGTCTCTGTCTCTTTGTCTGTCTGTCAGTTTATGAAAAGCATAACTCAAAACTAAAAAGTCGGTTAAAAACCAAAGTTGGTATTTAAGTTTAAGGTCATTCAAGGATGCGACACAAAGATTTTGAAGGAAATTGCTTCACCCTACACTTACATGGAAAAATTTTCGAAAATTTTAGTTTTCTTCTAAATGGCTATAAAATTTTGATTAAAATGTCATATATTTGAGATATGCGTTTCATTTGTCATAAATATATCTTGAATTTCCTGGCTATAGCCCCCTCTAGTCGTATTTACTCTGGATGACTTTTGCATAACTGGTAAACCGTAAGTGATAGAGCAAATCTTACTATAGAAAAAATGTAGTTCTTGCTAAAATACACAATTTATGTCTGAATACATTTTTTTGTAGAGTGAAGCATTTTGGAGATATTGTTTGTTATTTGTGTAAGTTTTGTACAACTTATAGTTCTGTCAAATGGAACATCGTTATTCATTTTTATATGTTAACAGTGCAAAGAGAACGGGATCTCAAAGCTTTAAAAGATTGACTATCGCTCAAAGTCTACTGTATTCTCATATTCCCTCTGCTCCTATAATGAAATAAGCAAAGGAAGTAAGCAATGATAATTTCTTAAATATTTATCTCGACTAACATGAAGATATAGGGATAAGAGTTTGTAAGAATGGTTAGTACAAGAGTAGAGAAAGTCTTATGAGGTAACGCACCAGATTTTGATCACTACACGTGGAGTTGTATTAATCATGGCTGCTTGCAGTTTGTTTACGGACGCTGGCAATTACAGAGATATTTAAAGATCGGATCATTAATCACAAGCACTACATAATATTGACTCAAGAGAAGGTCATTAGTAAAGTCGTGAGCAGTAGCCAAGTCCGTTCTCACCTCGCTCGCTACCTTTCCATTAGAAGGCGAGGAAGGTACTACTTTCCCAGGGAGCAAGCAGAAGACAGAAGTGCTGTGTCACGGTGCTGGTCATTACTGAACTTCTAGTGGCAATTTGCAGCAATTTGTCAGCTGAGTGAGTGAGTGCTGAGAGTGCAAAATCAGAGCTACCAGATCACAAGGGTGTAAACAATGATGCCCCGAAAACAAGGTCTTCGCTAGCTACTGAACCAGTTGCGTAATTCCTCAGGAGTTTTGATGGACGGTAGCATATGATGGAACGATGTTTCTACACATTTTTACTTTCTCTACTGGTAAGTAGAGCAAGTATTGTACTCCACCCAAAAATTCTATTTCGAGATTTCACAAGTGTGTCTGTCTGTCTGTCTGTCTGTACACAGCATAACAGAAAAACGAAAAATCGGTTAAAAACCAAATTCGATCCTATTTAAGTTTTGTCTTTCAAGGATATGACATGAAGATTTTGAAGAAAATTCCTCCACCCTAAACTACCCTTTACATAGAAAATTTTTCTATAGGTTTGATTTTTCTTGAAAATGGCTCTAAGGATTTTGATTAACATGCCATACGTTTGAGATATTTCCGTGGCAAATGAAATGTACATCTAGAATTTTCTGGTTATAGCCCATGTAGTCCTATTTACTCTGGATGACTTTTGCATAACTGGTAAACCGTAAGAGATAGACCAAATCTTACTATACAAAAATGTAAATCTTCCTAAAACACAATTTAGGTCTAAATAACTTTTTTTGTACAGTGAACCCTTTCGGAGATGTTGGTTGTTATTTGTGTGAGTTTTGGAGAACTTACATTTCTGTCAAATAGAACATATGAAGCTGGAGACTTATCCACCATTCTGAACACGCCATCCAACTGCAGAAGGGTATTATCATTTCTCAAAAGTACAGACTTACACACGAAAATATAATATGAAGGATATTTTTATTGTACTGATTTGTTGATTAGTATTTTCATGATTTTGGTTAAATAATTGTAACAAGTTTATTGTATACCGCTGTATTACATAGAATAGTCGTGATATGACGTAATTGTTGAAGCGACTCTAAATAAATAAAAAAAAAAAAGAAAAAAAAACATCGTTATTCAGCTTTTTATATGTTAAGTGTGCAAAGAGAATGGAATTTGAAAGCTTTAAAAGATTTGACTATCACTCAAAGTCTACTGTATTCTAATATTCCCCTTGTACCTACAAGGAAATAAGCAATACGATAATTTGTACAAATGTTTATCTCAACTAACACGAAGAAGATATAGGAATAAGAGTTTGTAAGAATGGTTAGTACAAGAGTAGAGAAAGTCATGTGAGTGCAACACATCAGATTTTTCTACTAGGTGTTCACAGCAAATAGAAGACGTATTGTATTTCAGCCAAGAATATTTTATTGTGCTTTTACCAGGAGTAAACGTTTAAAGACTCACTGTATCCAAAAAACAAGAACATTTATGCATTCCGAGCACTAAAACGGCCTATTATGACGACATAAATCATGCGAAATTACTCTATTTGAGTGCCAGAAAACGAATTACGTAATTACAATGACAACAAGAGAGACGTCACCACCGCCACGTCATAATTTTCTCCAATGTGTCTGTAAGAACATCTGCACAATTACTAACTCAGGAAAGTATGCCAGTAATGTGGTTTCATTATTCGTTACACCACCCAACAAACTTTTTATCTTCTTCTTCGTAAACGTGTTTTGATTTTTCTGGAATTAATGAACCCTCACCACTTCGTTCAAAATGTGATGGGGAATTGAATCCATATTTTGAATCCATTTCGGTAGTGTATTTGTGTTTCAACTTGTGAAATTGTGTAAAAGTACTACACGAGTATTGTGTCGTTGAACAGAGAACAGTGCTACTTGTTGTGTATTTCTGTTGTAACAAATGACTGTATCTGGAACGCATTTACTTCATCGCTTCCTCTTCACTTCAGCTTTCTTCAAACTGCTGGTAAATATTACTTTACCTACTGGTAAGTAGGGGAAGTATTGTATTCCACCCAAAAATTCGATGTCGAGATTTCACCGGAAATATATGTTTTGAGACCCCCTGAATCCAAAAAAAAGCATTTTTAGAAAAAGGTCAGTGTGTGTATCTCTGTATGTATATGTGTCTGTCAGTCTGTGGACAGCATAACTCAAAAACGAAAAGTCGGTTAAAAACCAAACTTGGTATTTAAGTTTAATGCCTTATGACAATTGGAAATGTATATTTTGAATTTTCTGGTAGTCCTGTTTACTCTTTATGACTCTTACACAGCTGGTAAACCGTAAGAGTTAGCCGAAATCTTGCTGTACAAAGAGATTTCGTTAAAACACAAAAGTTATGTCCAAAAGCATTATTGTGAAGTGAACCATTTCGGAGATATTCCTTGTTATTTGTGCGAGTTTTGCAATACCTATGCTTTTCTCAATGGAAGGCCGTTATTCAGCGTTTCATCTCTGGATCGTGCAGAGAAAACGGAATTTCAAAGCCTTCGTATAGCGACCAGCTTTAAAACATTTGACTATTGAGCAAAGCCTACTGTATTCCCATATTCCCCTTGCATCTATAACAGGCATGTCAAACAGCACTCGCCAAGTGTGAAAATATTCCCCTATTTTCCCTCCCTTCAAATCGGAGAACGAGAAAACCAAAGCGAAAACCGGTTCTACTAGCGCGTGCTACTGCAGTTAGAGAGGGGTGGACTCCTCTCTTCACACCCTCGGAGTGATGTTTGACATGCCTGATCTATAAGAAAATTAACAGAAAGATAATTTCTATAAATGTTTAGCTCGACTGACAAGAAGAACATACAATACATGCAGTACACAGTGGCGGTTATTCAGGTGAAGCAGGTGAAGAGGTTTTCACCTGAAAATAGCAGTATTCTATTTTTCTTAATGTTGGCATTATTACTGTCATTCTAACAGTTTAGTCACAAATTTCAGCTGCTAGGAGTCGTAGCAGGGTCAGTGACCAACCCTTCTTTTGTTTGGAACTTACAGCCAGGCAGTCGGCAGGGAAAATTGGTGGGAGGGCATCCTCAGATCGGTTCCAAGGACAAGTGCAGATGTCAGGATTAGGGAAGGAACTGCTGCACTAAACAGCTTGGTTGCCATGGCAACATGACGTCACGAAACAACGTACTACGGGGAAATAACACGGGCATGCACATGTTTGAGGCAAACAAGAAATATTTTCACTTGGGTAGAGGCACAGAACACGGTAGAGGGGATGGTTTCTGTTTTCGCGCGCTTAGAAGATAGTATTCGTTTACCTCGAGGAAGAGCTGGTGGTAAACTTAAAACGTGGTGTTTTAGATAACTGTGAACGGTAGGTATAATTTACGAGTTTGCTAGACTCCAGTGCTTTTAATATTTAAATTACGGAATGTAACTGTTTTGTTATGAATCCAGTGAACGATATGGTTTGCAATTTGCTAGAAACCCCATTTTCCAGGTGGAAAGATGAAGAGAAGAAGGATGTTTTAAACTTTGGGCGGCCCACTGATATCATTAATGTAGCCCTTACAAGAGAGGATAAGAAAATAAGGAAGACTTATAACATTAAATTCAAAAGCTCTTGGCTCGATAACTATTTTTGGTTATGCAGTAGCCGTAGCTTGCAAGCGCTATTCTGTTGGCCTTGTTTACTTTTTAGCAACAAAAGTAACGTGTGGGACAAAGAGAGATTCACAGATTTCATTAATGTAACCCGTTCCCTTCACAAGCACAATGATTCGGCGGGACATATAAAAAAAATAGAAACACAATGGCTGACGCTCTTCAGGAAAACAGCAGACTTTTTCATGTGCGTTTCAATGGAAATGTGACATTAAATAGGCTTTTCATTAAACCAACATTGTATTTAGGTAAACAAGAGCTTGCATTCTGAGGTCATTATGAGAGTGCGCTTTCGCTAAGTCGGGGAAATTTCAAGGAGCTTGTGTACTGAAACTCCATTAGAAATCCAAAACCACTATAATAAAATTAAAAGTATATTCAGCGATGATTCTAAATCTATACAAAATGAGGTGATTGGATGTATTTCGGAATACTTACAGACCTGAAATTAATGTCTCAGATTTGTTTCTTCTGTTGAAGTTGACGACACTACAGATATTTGTCAACAGTCTCAGTGCTCTATCATTGTAAGATACGTGAATACAGAGAGCACATTGGTTGAACGATTTTTCGGATTTCATGATGTGAGTGTTGACAGGTCCGCGGAAACATTGTTCCTTTTGCTGCATGGTGTTCTTAAAGAATTTAATTATGAACGTAAATTAGTTGCACAATGTTACGATGGAGCGAATGTTATGTCAGGACATTTGAATGGACTTCAAAAAAGAATCAAGAACAATGCTGCTCAGGTAGTTTTTGTACATTGTTTGGGTCACCGTTTAAATTTGATTTTAAAACAAAACTATACATTTGCATCCGCCATGTTTATTTCTCTCACTTACTACGCGAACTGTCATATGTATTGGACGAAAATGAATCATAGTGTGACAGTTTCTTTTGTGTATAGCTCCATTGGATACAAAAAGTTCGGTAAAAAATGTTGGACCGTGGTACACCGACTTTGCATTGTATTTTCAGCATGCTTAAGTGAACTTCTTCACCTATTTTGTAAGGCACGAGCCGCCACTGGCAGTACATCAGAGTTTTTGAACTCATTCGCCTGAAAACGTGAATTTCTTGTGAAAATTTGGTGTAAAATTTTTGAATGGCATCCGATACCTTCTCTGTGATGTACATACGTTAGAGAAAATAAAACTAATGGAAGCCAATATTCAAAGACAGATTACAAAAGTTTCAACTTCACTTGGAGCTGAATGTAAAGTAATTAAACGATTAATTAAGCTATTAACAGGTTAAAAGCTCAAATAAGGGATTCCAAGAATCAAATCTCAAGCCTATGCAAATTGACAAATAAAATGTATATAACCCTACAATATAACATTTTATAAACAAATACAATCTAAATTACGTTGTCACTGGTTCCTTTTATAGTTCACGTGGTTTCACTTCAAAATGTTTCGTTAAATTGTGATAGTCCTATAAAATAGATAAGTGATCAATATTATAAATCATTCGGTTGTTATTCTTGGGAACCATTTATGACATGGCATTGGAGGTTCTTATGTTCACCGTATCTGTTTGTTTTCATATTTCCCCGTGAATGCTTAGATGTTGTTTCTCCAAAACAAATAAATACAAGATGATAGCTCAAATCATTTAATTGTGCCTTCCATAACCTGACATAAATCATTTTGTGATGATTAGCATGTGTATCTGAGCTGATCATCATAAAGTAGACACAAAATACCATTGTATTGAATTTGATGGATGCAGAACTACGGCAAAAGAGCTGAGTGGCAGCTCCTCTGCAGAAATTTAAGGCTAATTTCCAAGAGTGCTTATTACTGGTCGTGTGGCGCAGTTTTAATGTGCAGGTAACGTAAAGTGACGAAGTAATAAGCAACGGATGATTGATGTACCTTCGGAAATTTATGTATGTTTAGAATTAGCGCTTTAGTGTCGCATTAAATCAAATTTGAAAGCACTTGTTCACGCCAATGAATTATGCATCAGCTTCTGCGAGTAAATTGACATAATGAGCAGATATATCTAACCATTCGCAAACTAACAAGAAATTCGAACTTGCAACTCAGTTTGATGGTTTCATCATTGTCATAAAAACCAGTAACCCACTTAATTCAACTTGGTAAGAAGATGTTTTCAAAATTCTACTGCATCAGTCGTATCTACGATTATTAGTAGATATGTACAATATCTGTGAGTCATTTTGGGTCAAACTGAATGTCTGAATCAGTGAAGCACGAGTGGCTGCTACCAGTTTCAATTTCCACTCGATCTTGTTCAATAAACATGGGGGAAATGTTTTCAGCAACAGGTCTTAAGTATATTCTTGAACCCATAAGCATTTTTACTGATTTGTTTAGATTTCTTTAAGGATTGTATTCGACTCAAAATTTTTATGTCGAGATTTCACCGGTAATATATGTTTTGAAACCCCCTAAAATAAAAAAAGCATTTTTAGAAAAATCTGTGTGTGTGTCGCGAATAACAACTCAAAAACGAAACCTCGGTTAAAACCGAAATTAGTATTTAAGTTTAATATAATTTAAGGACACAACAAAAAGATTTTTAAGAAAATTCCTCAACCTAAACTACCTTCACATTGAAAACTTTTCGAAAATTTTGATTTTCTCGAAAATAGCTCTAAAGATTTTGATTAAAATGCCATATGTTTGAGAAATTTCTATGGCAAATAAAATCTGTATCTTGAATTTTCTGGTTATAACCTATGTAGTCCTGTTTACTGTTGATGACTTTAGCATAACTGGTAAACCGTAAGAGATAGATCAAATCTTGTTGTACAAAAAATGTAGATCTCATCAAAATACAGAAGTTATGTCTGAATGCGTTTTTTGTGGAGTGAATCATTTCGGAGATATTCCTTGTTATTTGTGTGAGTTTTTCTGTACTTAAACGTTTCTAAAAGGAGGTCATTATTCAGTTTTTATCTGTTGGCCGTGCTAAGAGAACGGAATTTAAAATATTTAAAATATTTGACTATCGCTCAAAGCCTACTGTATTCCTATATTCCCCTTACACCTACAAGGAAATGAGCAATGAGGTAATTGGTGCAAATGTTTATCTCGAGTAACATGAACATAAAGGGATAAGTATTTGTAAGAATAGTACAAGAGTAGAGAAAGTCATCTGAGTGCAACATTTCAGGTTTTTTTGTTATAGTCTCTGGAGAGGATATGGAATGAGTGGCTTCAACCGGGAATCCAACCCCGGACCTCTGATGTGAAAAGCTAGAACACTGACAAACTCGATGACAGTAACAGTCCATGAGGAATTGCAGTTCATTGTAACTACTGAAATGATAATCAATGCAGATACTTATACAACATAAAATGAGACTCAAATTCGTCATTCAATAGTTTAGTGACAATATTTGAATTAAGAAGAAATAAAACGTTTTTGGAACAGTCACATTGTTGCTTAGAAATATCCAAGACGAACAACGTGCCTCCACACTCCAGGGAGACGACGAATGCTATTCATAGGGCTCGTATCTGGCGAGTATGGAGGATGCTCCAGAATTTCCCATTTCCATATATTTGTTGGCGTTTGTAAGCGGGCCAAACAAAAGCAATTTCACATGAACATCATCAGTTATCGATAACGTTCTAAGCTCAATCTCGCTGTTTTTATTCTCTGCTATAAGTTTTCCTCTTCAATAATGTGATACACCCAGCCAGCGCAGATTTTTCTCATCTTCAAGTATATGAAGAATGGTACCGGAATCAATTCCAACTTTCCTTGCTAAATGAATACAAGTGCAACAGCGGTGTTCTTCCAGCAATGTTTTAACACGTCCATTTCCTGATTGCGGCCTACCAAATGCACGTGCTTGATGAACGTCTTGCCTGTCTCTGCGAAATGCATGCCCAGCCACGGCATAATGTTCGACACTGCCACTACTTCTGAATGGCATTGTCGAGTATTCTTGTCTCTTGCAGTCTGAATTTTAATGAAGGGTCTTTTCGTAATTATCTCAGCAACTAGCCTATAATCGTTCCACTCTTAAATCCCGACTTGATGTCAAAACTAACCCACGATACGCGAAACCAAAGCACACCACAAAATATAGTACCTTAAATATTGGCGATTATCTGTGAATTTTCAAGATGTATGATAACCCTGGTAAAGACTACTTAAAGGTAACGCGATAGCAGAGCTATTCCTAAAACTATCGTTCAAATATCGTTCTATTGTATTATAAACAGGAGGTTTAAGTCCACGTGGCGTTTGTGTTAGTCTCAGCTGATATAAACACCAGGTTATCGCGGAGTGATACAAGGTCTGCTTATTGGAGTGCAGGCCGTTAGAAGAGGTAATAGAATTCATTGCATTCATGGAGAGTACTCAACTGCTTACAAGCATATTGTAAAATTTATTTACCACATTCATCGAACTATTCAAAATGTGACTCGTGATATTACTCTACCCTTGTTAAATTATAAAACCCAATCTTTATATACCTACATGCCGTAAAATATGCTTCAATCTGTGGAATAAATTAAAAAACGGTTAATCTACATAAATCCCTTCAAAAGCAAAACCAAAACTAGACATTAGCTCATTTTCCTAAAAACCTATACCAACAATTTGTAAGATCGGCAAAAGGGAGAATATGTAGATAAAGGAAAACGGCTGATAACTCTGGAAGCGAGACAATTTTTTTTTTTTTTTTTTTTTTCCACTAATTTGTATTCCTGTCCAGGTTTTAAGCTTTTCATGGCCACCAATAATGGCCGCGCTCTTCAGATACAATGCTAACTTGCGTCACATGTGAGGAGGCCACGCACTGTTGAACTGGGATGTTTAAATCCTATGGCTACGACTGGCTGAGCGTAACAATGGGACTCTCTTCAACAATGCTGAACCACATTGCGGTCACAGCTATTAGTTGAAATTACGTGCCTTTTGTTATTGCAGCGATGATTTAGAAACAGTAATTGGCCATGTATCATGTACGGCAACGGAAAATGATTTCATTGCGTGTAGGTATAGCGTGCCATTACTGGAAAACGCCTGTTTGTTGCAAGGCCTTATGTGAGCCCCCCTTCCTTGACTGTTTTGCATTGTGAAGGCAATACAGCCATGCACAAGCCTAAAAATGAGAAATCTCTCTCATTTTTGTGTGCGTAATTTGAGCATCACGTGACATACCACGTTGTGGATTGTAAAGTCTGTGGTATTCGATGCGTGAATCAATTTGCGAACGTAAAACTGTGAACATGAAGTCACTGCATGCACCAGAGCAAGTCGAGTGCTCGAAAGATTCACTTCCAGGAAGCTGCATGGAGATTTGGGTCACAGTTTCCCTATTATTTTCACCGACACTTGGAAAATTCTCAATCTATGCAACAATCACTTCGGACATTTTTATTTTTTCTACTACGTACAGTAAGTGGTGGAAGTATACTCGATCCAAAATTTCAATGTCAAAATTTCACCGGAAATATATATTTTGTGGCCCCCTGAATAAAAAAAGCACTTTTAGAATAAGGTCCATGTGTGTGTGTGTGTGTGTGTGTGTGTGTGTGTGTGTGTGTGTGTGTGTGTGTGTGTGTGTGTGTGTGTGTGTGTGTGAGCAACATAACTCAAAAATGAAAAGTAGGTTAAAAACCACAATTGGTATTTACGTTTAATATTATTCATGGGTGCCACACGAAGATATAGAAGAAAATTCCTCCACCCTAAACCACCCTTTACGTGGAAAATTTTTCGAAAATGTTGATTTTCTTGATAATGGTTCCAACGATTTTGATTAAAATGTCACATGTTTAAGATATTTGTATGAAAAATGAAATGTATATTTTGAATTTTCTGGCTGTAGCCTATGTAGTCCTGTTTACTATGGATGACTTTTGAATAACTCGCAAACCATAAGAGATAGAGAAATTGTTAACATACAAAAAATGTAGATCTCAATTTATGTTTGAATAAATTTTTTTGTAGAGTGAACCATTTCGAAGATATTCCTTGTTATTTGTGTCACCTTCGGAAAGCTTAAAAGTTTCCTGAAATGGAACAACGTTGTTTATTTTAGAACGGGTTCTCAAAGCTTTAAAAAATTTGACTATCGCACAAAGCCTACTGTATTCCCATATTCCCCTTACACCTACAAGGAAATAAGCAATAACAAATTTCTGTAAGTGTTTATCTCAACTAACACGAAGAAGATACAGGAATAAGAGTTTGTAAGAATGGTTAGTACAAGAATAGAGAAAGTCATGTGAGTGCAACACATCAGATTTTTGTAGGTGTAAGGTAGTTTATAATTCTTTTCGGGTGGTACAATTCCATCTAAAGAGGCCAAAGAATGTTGATTTGTATTTTAGGATTCAGAAATGGATTTAATTTAAGGATAGCTTATCATTTTATTTCTAGAATCCAAATCAAAAGCATTAACCAAAATTTGACACATCTTCCATGTAAAGTATAGTTTGAAGTTTGGGACTTACCTTGAATACCTCAGTGTCGCATCTCTTGGAAATGCTTAATCTATATGGCAAATTTAGTATTTCATCGGGGACACACACACGCACGCGCGCGCGCACACACACACACACACACACACACTTCTAAACGCACTTTGTTTGGATTCAATGGGCCCCATAGCATTTATTTCCGTTAGAATCTAGATATCGAACTTTTGGTTGGAACACAATAGTTTCACCACTTACTGCAAGTAAATAGTAGGTCAAGTAAAACGATGCTTTTACCTACTTTATATAGTTAACTGTCAGCAATTAGAACTTGCGGTTATGGTTAGTTTAATTCATTTGCTGCCTTACAATGCCAAATTGTATTTGATATTTAATTTGTATTCCGCTTAGCTTGATCCTTATGTCGCTCATAAAAAGCAACTGAAATGACAAAATCCAACATTACATTGCTTTAATGATCCATGTTCCTGTTTTGCACGGGACATCTTATTGGCGGTTTGCAGAGAAAGAAAACAAGCCATCATCACGCTTGTCTCTTGTTTTAGTGGTGGTAGACTTGTTTACTGTCCTTGCCAGATCATTAAAACCAACAGGTAGAAACATCTTTTCGTTCCTGGAATCGAAATACGCCATAAAAGCCTCATTTCCTGTTGTGCTGTTCTTTTGGAACAATAATACAAACTCATTCACCAAGAATAATACACCGATTCTTTTTTCTAGAATGGGTCTGCCAAACTAATTCAATGATCACAAGTGGCTGTTACTGGACCATTTGACTCTGCATAAATCTGGATTTGTTAACCACTTCATATCACTTTTTCTTCAGTTCAGTTTTTTCAAGGTATGCAAGACTTTTCTTTTCCTTCTTTCCTTCCTTCCTTCCTTCCTTCCGTCCTTCCTTCCTTTTCCTTCCTTCTCTTTCCTTCCTTCTGTTTCCTTTCTTCTCTTTCCTTTCTTCTCTTTCCTTTCTTCTCTTTCCTCCCTTCTCTTTCCTCCCTTCTCTTTCCTCCCTTCTCTTTCCTTCCTTCTCTTTCCTTCCTTCTCTTTCCTTCCTTCTCTTTCCTTACTTCTCTTTCCTCCCTTCTCTTTCCTCCCTTCTCTTTCCTCCCTTCTCTTTCCTCTCTGCTCTTTCCTCCCTTCTCTTTCCTCCCTTCTCTTTCCTTCCTTCTCTTTCCTCACTTCTCTTTCCTCCCTTCTCTTTCCTCTCTTCTCTTTCTTCTCTTCTCTTTCCTCCCTTCTCTTT
Source organism: Tenodera sinensis (assembly GCA_030765045.1). Taxonomy (NCBI): domain Eukaryota; kingdom Metazoa; phylum Arthropoda; class Insecta; order Mantodea; family Mantidae; genus Tenodera; species Tenodera sinensis. The sequence goes on along the minus strand of CM060968.1, from coordinate 104,788,028 downwards.
CCTCCCTTCTCTTTCCTTCCTTCCTTCTCTTTCCTCCCTTCCTTCTCTTTCCTTCCTTCCTTCCTTCCTTCTCTTTCCTTCCTTCCTTCTCTTTCCTTCCTTCCTTCTCTTTCCTTCCTTCCTTCCTTCTCTTTCCTTCCTTCCTTCCTTCTCTTTCCTTCCTTCCTTCCTTCTCTTTCCTTGCTTCCTTCCTTCTCTTTCCTTGCTTCCTTCCTTCTCTTTCCTTGCTTCCTTCCTTCTCTTTCCTTGCTTCCTTCCTTCTCTTTCCTTGCTTCCTTCCTTCTCTTTCCTTCCTTCCTTCCTTCTCTTTCCTTCCTTCCTTCTCTTTCCTTCCTTCCTTCTCTTTCCTTCCTTCCTTCCTTCCTTCTCTTTCCTTCCTTCCTTCCTTCCTTCCTTCCTTCTCTTTCCTTCCTTCCTTCCTTCCTTCCTTCTCTTTCCTTCCTTCCTTCCTTCTCTTTCCTTCCTTCCTTCCTTCTCTTTCCTTCCTTCCTTCCTTCTTTCCTTCCTTCCTTCCTTCCTTCCTTCCTTCCTTCTCTTTCCTTCCTTCCTTCCTTCCTTCTCTTTCCTTCCTTCCTTCCTTCTCTTTCCTTCCTTCCTTCCTTCCTTCTCTTTCCTTCCTTCTCTTTACTTTTATTTCTTTGTTTCTGCACAAGTGTCCTAATATTGATTCAAAAGTTATGGCTCATTAAAGTGGTTCGGCTTTACATGGAGTACACAGTAGGTGTAATTATTGCTTGTGTGAAGTGATTGTTGACGATGTGCAGGATGTTTCTGATAGGAGTGCACAGGTACTTTCTCCATGTATTGTGTTTCTTTACTCGACGCAATTTCGAAGAGCTTTTGTCATGTATATGTGAATGTATATTCCCACAAGTTAGCTATATACTCACAATCAAATTATGTATATCCCGATTACTAACTAAATTAACACTTTCACACGATTGTTTCGCTTCCATAATCTTGCTTCCTCTGCGGTGATCTTTTACGTCTGATGCATTTAAAGCTACAATGCCGTCTCTCTGTTACGCCTTGCTGTTCCGTTTAACATATTGTTGAGGATTATTGTCACATTATTATTTAATCACGTTACCCCATTTTACTTACATTACTGTTTAACTTATTATAGCGCTTAATGTGTTTTAGTATTTATTAAATTTATTCCGCATTTTTAGATATTTTTACACATTTGGTTTTAGTTCTATATTTTAACATATTTAGTTTTGTAGGATGCGTTATGTCACTTTTCTTTTAATATATTTTCCTGTGTTGTTCATCATCATTGTCGTCGTTATTGTTATTATTAATATTATTATAGCTATCGATTTATTTTGTGTTGATTATACTAATTTTAAGGAGTTATTCTTTTTTTCATCTTTAAGTAGGTACTGTTTCAAAACCCAGTTGTATAACCTCACTTGATGACGTATCAAACACGCACTGCCATCTAATTTACTAGCTATAATATAGGTCTTATGCTTATTTATATAATAACTGCTGGAATCTTTCAAAATTCCAGAATGTTCGAAAGGCGGCGGAAAAGGAAACTTCTAGAAGATTCTGGTCACATCTCCATGGTGCCTCTGGTATTTGTGATGGCCGAGAGCGTCAGTTTTTTTGGTTCGCGCTTTCTATGTATAACCAAGACCTAAGTAACTGCATCGTTATATGTATAAACAATGCTAAAGAAAATATCACTGCACCTCTCGATTATGTAACATTGTCGTTATATGAAGCCCTGAACCGCTTCATTGGTGGCTGTAGACCATGGTACAGGGCTGTGCCACCCCTTTTGCTAAATAACCTTAACAATCAAACAAAGAACACAAAATGGCGTTGGTACCAAATGCACGTTGGCTAAAAGAGAAAGGGAGATAGTGAATGCATTCAAAGCGTCATATACATCTGTTTTAATTGGTAGCCATAATTTAGTGCAGAACAGACCTTGCAAGGAGCTAAAATCTAAGGGAGAAACTTGGTGAGCGCCCACGTTAGGCAAAGGTGTAATATGTACGGCTGAAAAGAGTTTCAGAGGATGCAAATTAAACCTCGAATGGTAGGTATTCTTTAAATACGTAGCAAGGCAGAACCTTATAAGAAAAAAAAAGCAGAACTGTATTCTCACAGTGTTATCAATGTTCCTTGCTGCATAGAAGCAAAAATAAATTCGTAAACAATCTATTCAATAAATGATAAATGAATGAATCAATAGATAAAGTAGCTTTTCATCCTTCTAACTCAAACTATAATTGGTTAATTTACCTTTACTAAGTTATTACTTATACGAATACAACTAAAAATGGACTTCTATACTTCCATTTCTAGTTTATAAACATGATTAGTCAGTTATAACAAAAGAGTAATTTATTTAATCATAAAGATCTTTGTTCTCACAAATGTATTACCGCAAGTGTATAACCCACACATGTCAATTCAAACACATTTTTAAGCTAACCATTTCGGAGATACTTCTTGCTATTGGTTTGGATTTTCAGAAACTCGTGCTCTTTTCAAATGGGGAGTCATTTCTTATTTTTCTTCTAACCATACGAAAGCAATGGAATTTCAAAGCCCTCATTTAGTGCCCATCTGTAAAGATACCTAAAGCTTAATGTATTAGACATTTAATTAGCACTCCAATAATTAGTGAAATCCAATTCTATGTGGGTGTATTTATCAAAAGATCATAAATGTTGCTACATTTAAGGACATTTCCACATTTGGCAGCACCGTTCCTGCTGCAACACTACCCCCTTCCATTCGCTTACACTTTCGCCAGACGCCAGACGCCAGACGCCAGACGGAGTTCGAGTCGAGCGGAGACGAGGTGATGTTTCCCCCCCGCTCGAGTGTCTTTACCGCAGTACCTAGCCGTCATACGGCTTAACCTGCGCGATGGTTTTGATGGTGTCACTACAGGGAAGTTTATCACTGGGAAAAATTTGTTGGAACAGGGTTTTTTTATAGGAACGGGAGGGATTGTAGGCAGGGATTGGTCCACAAGTGGGCTGTGCGCGAATTCTACGCGCTAATCCCCACCAGGGTTCTGGCCGTCAGTCACTCGCTGAGAGGTGAACTGAAACAGGTGATTCTCTCTGTTTTGAGTAGAGATTGCATTTTCGCCTTTCCCATCTTAAGATTAGATCGCAGGACTTAAGATGTCCTTCGGCAATCTTTTGGATGGTAGTCGGCGCGGCTGTCTCTGGTCGTATTGGCCCAGAGTATTCACCAGAGGGTTAGGGTGGTTCTGGAGTTTGTTGTACATTGTTTGAGCGCGAGTTTTAATCACGTCGACAATGTACGGGATGCCGGAATGTTCGTGTAGGATATGGGCAGGAAATCTTCGGCCAGTATCATAGATCATCCTTAATGCCCGGTTCTGCAACGTCTGGAGTCTGATGAAGGTGGATCTGGCCACCACTCCCCAGATCTCGCATCCGTACAGGACCAGCACACTTTCGCTTGCTTTGCGTTTATCTTTTCATAAAATCCATTGCTTGAACGCTTCCTCACATACCTAACCAATAATTTGCCTCTCGGCAATCTCTTCCTCGTATCACAGCATGAACTAAGCAGCTGCATAGTATGCAAGTGATGATTACTGCGACTTAAAGTGGTTGAAGTAGGTATGTGCTGAAGTGAAAGTGCAACAAGGAAAGACACTGACCCTGGGAGCAACAAGAAAGTTGCAAATAATTATGGCAGGGTAAGTGTTATACTCATTGATTGACTATGTGACATACACCACACTATTTTTCAAACATAGGCACCAAATATCTGTAAACAACGATTTAAATCAGCGATGTCCAATCCTCTTCTCTTGCTCCAGCGGGGAATCGAACTCGGGATCTCTGGGTTAAGAAGCCCATATGCTTATTAGTTGATCGCTCTCTTTGTTTCAGATGGGAAATGATGCACCCATGTGACATCACCGTACACCTTGCACAGAGTAATTCTGAAGAAGGTCCAGAAAAACCGTAACCTAGTATCGTTGTGTGCAGATGTCAGTTTGTTGTTATTTTTATTTAGTTGTTTAACGACGCTGTCAATTGCCAGGATCACATCAGCGTCGCCGGTGTGCCGGAATTTTGTCGCGCAGGAATTCTTTTACATGCCAGTAAATCTACTGACGTGTAGCTGTCGTTTTTAAGCACACTTAAAAACCATCAACCTAAGCCGGATTTGAACCCGCGACCTTGGGATCAGTAGACCAGTGTCTAACCAACTGAGCCACCCAGACCGACAGCAGATGTCAGTGATCGCGCACCCCAGCGTAAGTATAATTTTCGATAGGTATACCTACTGCAGATGGTCTTTTACGGTAAAATGGGCACAATTTCTTGAAATGTTCGACTGTTGTGCATTGTCCGTCATGTTTTGCAATTGCTGCAGATCATTACAAAGATCTGCATCATCCACGTCTGTATACAATAGTAATTAATACCATTCACAATGCCTGGAGTGGTCCACACATCGCCAGATTTTTACAGTGAATCTTTGTGCCATTTATACTTTTTTTGCGCCCATAAGACTTGTACTGTTCAGCAATTCCAACAGTAAAGCATCTTTCCAATTTATGCAGCATTCTTTCTTTTCATATACATCAATTTTTAATTCAACAGAAGATAAAACTCGCTTGTCACACATGAGTTGGAGTAAAAGCTGACGGTTAAATCAAAATAATAGGACTGAGTTTCACAAATGCTCCTACTTTAGCTATCAATCTTTAAGTATATTAAAATTGTTTATTTGATACAGAAATTATGGATTCAGAAGATAAACTGCCATCATCAACTCTCCATGGCTTACGAGAATCCTCCTGTTCTGGCTTCATATTTCTTCCCACCTTTTTGTGGGTCTTCCCATTGGTCTGTAACCAGAAGGTTTATATTTGTAAGATTGTAATGGAATGTGACAGTTGAATCGGCCGGAGCTGAAAAGCATTAAGTCAAAATGTATACTTTTTTTTATTGCACATTCTGAACGAACTAGTCAAAGCGCATCAAACTGCACTGAAAAGCATCAAGTCAGCCTTCCCCTTGTATGGTAAAATGCTGTTGTGCGTAATGTAAGCAATAAGTCATTGACTTACTACCTTTCAGCCCCGTGTGCGCTATGACCGTATGTTGGCTACAGTGGTAAGTTATTCCCGTGCATTCTTATTGCATGGTTTGCTTTGCCTTAGTTGTTATTTGAGTGTCGTGTTGAAGTTAGTGTTTTATCATGTTGCCCAAGAGAAATAGAAATGATTCCACACACAAGAAAAATGTAATAAAGCATGCCATAGCTAAAGGTCCACCTTATACCAGCTATAGTGGCAATCAAATTGCAGAAAAGAAAACGGGAGAAGATTGCAGGTCAGTACAAATGTTTACTGCTACAATAATGATGATGAGCCTTATTTCTGGTGTACTTTTTGCGAATCCCAAATGTAAAGTACATCAATTATTTTTTAGTAGTAGAACACGCTTAAATATGCAAAGTTTATCAAAATCGTTTTGGTTGTAGGTGTCGTAAAGCTTGTTTCCAGAGAATCGCTGACAATGACAAAATTAACAACCTTGCAAAATTTCATGACTCAAGATTTATACTTAATGGGCCTAATTGAGGCATGTGATGTCAAGCAGCACAGGTCCAGGAAATCAAACGGGGATGAACCAAATAAGCGTTCCTCCAGTTTTCGTTATTTTATAATGCAGGTGTGCCAAAAAGCATTTCGGAGTTTCCATTCTATTGGTATGTAGCGGGTGTTCTCTGTAACTCACTCATTAATAAATGGAGAATTGCCGAAAGATAAACGTGGAAAAAATCTAAAACGAAATAAAATTCCTGAAACCATCCTCAAAACTATAGATGAACATATACAATCTTTTCCTCTGAAGTCCTCTCATTACGCGGGAAAGGAACTTCAATATTTAGATTCTCGGTTGTGTGTAACAAAAATGTATGACTTGTACTGTGGTACTTATCCAGATACAGCCGTAAAATATGACTTCTACATGAAGCATTTTCGGGAAAACTATTACTGTAAGTTTGGCAGACCACTGTTCGCTTTGTGAGGAACTTCATGACAAATTAAAAAGTTCACATCTCTGTAAATCTTCGAAACTTGCAGCCAAATCAGATTTGGACGTTCATCTTCGAAGAAGCCGAACATTTTATAATTCCCTGAAGAAGGCTAAATGTGACTGTCTTCATAATAAAGAAATGGGCGCCATTGCCTTTGACTATATGCAGAATTTGCCCTTGTCAGAAATTCCTGTGCAAGAAATCTTTTACATGCGGCAACTATGGGTAAATGTATTCAGCATTCACAATTTGAAGGATGACAGCTCTGTTGTGTATCTTTATCATGAGGGTAATGGAGGAAAAGGTGCAAATGAAGTGTGCACCTTTTTGTACCATTACATTAACAATTATATTCCGTCCACCATTAAAGATGTCAGCTTGTTCTCAGATGAATGTACTGGACAAAACAGAAACCACACAATGGTGAGAATGTGCATTGGACTAACTGCAACTGGTAGATATGAGTCAATTACCCACATGTTTCCTGAACATTCATACCTACCATGCGACAGAGATTTTGGGTTATTCAAAAAGAAAATTAAAAGTTGTAACAGAGTTTATACTCTGAGGGAATATGTTGAAATAATAACCAACAGCAGAAAGAATGTGGAAATTCACGTTGCAGAATTTGATGAAATTATTAATTGTGATAAATGGTGGCCATCATACTTCAAGAAGAGCATAATATCCAGAGAAAGTGAAGGACTCCCAAGAGAAAAGAAGCAACTGTTTTGCCCCTTAAAGTTCAAGCAATTCAAATACCGCAGTAACAAGATAGGAGAGATTGAAGCATCATCGACTCGCCTGTCAAAGATACATTTTTTCTGGGAAAGTGTCACTCACTACAGCATCTTACTATGCCCTCTGAAAAGGCATACAAGGACAAAGTTCCGATAAACTTTAAAAAGATTCAGGACATTGGCAAGTTAGTAAAATATGTTCCTCAAGATGCTATACAGTTTTACGAGAATATTCTGAAATGTTCAACAAATGTGGTTCAAAGTGATTCTGTGTAAAGCTCTCAAAGTCACGTTTGTATGTTTATTTTTCCAAATTAAGTGGTATTTATGGAAAGTAGTAGTCATTTTATAATTTATTTTACTCTGTTAATTTGTTTATGTTTATAAACATGTATATGACCAATAAAACACCATAAATTTAAATATCAACATATCTGCAATTCAGTAGTGACCTCTAGCTAAAAACCATTAAGTCCGTTTTTGAAAAACGATAACAAAATACAGATGAAATATTCAAACTGTTTTTTGCCTCAGGGAAATGCATTGGTAAACATTACTTTATATAAAAATACATTAATAATCTACATTTATTCACTTTTGTTATATTTATACAGTTTTTTCCTTCTCCTGAAAAGTTTTAAAAATGCTTAATGCCTTTCAGCTCCTATCCATTCAGTTATTCATTCTTTGTAAATGACCTTTTTTTTATTTACTTGTATTTTTTCTTTTAACGAAAATATGCATAATTCTTTCCTTATTTCCTCATTTCTAATACCTTACCTAGTACATCCTTTTACTGCTTGGAAATATTCCATGTCTCCGATCCATACAGTAAAACCCGAACGACCATTGTCTTATAGAACTTTAAATTTATATCCTTTCGGTTTTTCCTTTTTAAGGTGCGAGCTATTATCCCACAAAATAAAGTATCTAAAATAGAAATAATAACACAAGTAATTGTAATAATTTCATATCGATAAAGAATTGATAGGGAAACTAAGCAAATAAAATCCCTTTAAATGTTAATATTAGAGGAATAGACTATGTAACGTTAGAATGTGTAAAATTTGTCAGACCAAGGAATAGTTTGCGGTTAAGTAGTCATTAGCGATGGGCTGGACTTTGTGAGCCCACTCGTAGAATTCATCGACAAATTAGATGCGAGTAATGACGGACAGCCTCGCGGATTTACAGAATTTTATTACTATTCGAAGTAAATGTTGGAACGCACGCCCGTTGCGATTAACACAAAGAGTACATCGGCGTGCCCTATTCTGTCGTACTCTCACAAAGACACCAGCCATTTCTCTGGCTTAAAAGTTTGTCCGTCCAATTTTGAATACTAAAGCTGTGATTAACTGTAAACAATGAGATGTTTGTGTTCCGTTTATGTGTTTTGTTGTGTTTGTTTCTTGGATTAAGATTGTGTGCCTTACTAAGATAAGTACAATACTAATTTGCTTTGCTGCTTTTTCCGTAAATACTTAAACTGGATGGGAGGCAGTAATCGATGACATTAACTCGTCTAGCGCTTAAACGAAGCACCGCAGCAAAAAAACTTCCCTGAACAAAAAGTGTTTAAAATAATGTCATCTATCAGCTTCCAAAGTTTGCTGGTCTAATTTTCGGACATTCTATATATATGGCTCGCATAGATCTCACTTTTTGTTTCTCGAAGTGTGTGGCTGCGTTTAAACTCAACCTCGCGATTTATAATACCGCCGTGAAGTTATTCCTGTAAGTCTTCAGTAATATATATATAGTGAATTACTTCATATTTTTTCGTCGGCAGCATCTCTTATTTTTAATTACAGGAAACATTTATAAAATCAACAATATCTGTTAAACCATCTACTGTTTGCAGACAACCAAGTGGTCATTACTCAGGCCGCGGAAGATGCTTCATATATGATAAGAAACTAATCGAGGCGTACAAAAAGGAGATTAAATATAAACATAAGAGAAGTGAATATCTCACAACTGAACTGTAGAATGAATAAAAATTACACATTAAAAGTGAGGCAGTTAAGAAAATAGATAAATTAAATGTTTGGGATCCATTTTAGAATCACATGGGAAACGCTATTTTGAAATTGAAAACAAAAAATAGTGAAGGAAGAAAAGTAATTGGCATGTTAAATCCAGTGTTAGGGAGCAAAATATTGTAAATAAAACCAAGACTTGCTATTCAAATAATAATTAGTACAAAGTATCATGTTATATGGTGCAGAGACCTGGACATTAGGTAGACACCAAAATAAATAATTCTTTAGCAGTGAGGAGTTTTGATGAGGGGCTAGAAAATAAGAAAGGAGAAACTTTGGAACCAGAAAATTAGAGAAGTAATGAATGTTAAATTTAATATTTTAGAAATAACAGAAGACGATTGAAGTGGTTTGGGCATCTGAAGAAGATGAAGAGTAATAGAATCTCAAATATGATGTTGCATTAGAACATTGATGGCAGGAGAAGAAGGGGGAAGCCCAGAGAACAGTGGTTTGATGAAGTAAGAGACATGATCAACAAAGGCCGCAAAGAACAAAATGCGGAGGACAGAAATCTGTGGCGGTGCTAAATCCATTTGGATTGAACAACAACTACTGTATTGTAGAAGAATCCTTAATAAAAATATAAAAGGACTTAATAGGAAGAATCCGCGTCGTCCTTACTAAAAAGCACATCCACGCAAACCCTGGGATAGGAACCTTAGTGCTCGAGCTGCAGTGAGAAAAGAAACCAGCTGAGGAGTTCGAGATATTGTGGAGGTACGAGCTTCACTGGCGCCCAAAACAAACCATATTGGCATCATCAGCGTTTAGCCGCAATACAGCAACATACAGAGCATATTAATACTTCAACTTATGTGGAAATAACTTAGGCAATTTTATTGCTCTATAATATGGATCTCCTCTAACAAAAAAGTATCTAATGCTTTCTCTCCTCTCCAGAGATCAACTGAAATACTATTCATGTTCATAGAAGAGCATGTTTCAGTGAATGGCGGGAAACAATTGAGATGACATAAAATATCACAGCCAGGTAAGCTCCAGAATAAATAACCGGAAAGAGATGCAAACATTTTCTCATGTTCTGGGTTTTTCTTCCTCGTGGCGAAACGCTGAGAAATATGAATTACCATAAAATTGGGTTCACCGTTACCGCAAAGTGACAGAAAAGGGCTGTTAACGCATGAAGAGGTTCATGATATGACCTCGAATAGGAGCAATGGAAATACACATATTGGCTTGAAAGGGATACATCGTCAGCCCACTCTTGGGTTCGAGATTTCCCGAGGAAACAACTGAAAAAGCAGACTGCACCGGGTGGAAATCGAAACTGACGATATAAGAGATTTAATGGGAAACAAATTCTTCTCTGATACTCTTCTCTCTGTTTATTTCAATGAAAATTCTTACAAGACTAAAAATATGACACGCAACACAATATTACAAATAATTATTTAATCAGCAGCATCATTATCATCATTGGTTCCATGGTTATGGATTTTTCCGGTGTCATTTTAATCCTGTATTATTATTGTGCTATATTTGCCACTCCTCCTAATTCCTGAACCAGTTTAGGTATCCCTGTTACATAGACCTTAAAGGAAGTAATTCAAATAGACATGATTGTTAAATGATTACAAATAACCTCTACAGGGAATATCTTTCAAAATGTTTGATGTTATCAAAAATGATACTAGCGATTGTTTAAAGTCCCATATGTTTATATTTTTATGACAAATGATATGTAAATATATGCTGATTTTTGTGCAAATAGCTCCAGAGGTGTTCTTCGTTCTGGATGTCTTTTACATTAGTGGTAAACTGTAAGAGATAGACGAAACCTTACTAAAAATGCAAATCTCATGAAAGCACCAATTCAGTTCAAATACTTTCTTTGCAATTAATCATTTCTGAGATACATCTTTTTTTAATGATTTGAATTGTCCATTACTTATATTTTCTCAAAAGCCCCCCCCCCTCTTGGCCGCGCAAAGAGAACGAAATTTTAAGGGCATCATCACCTGTTTAAACCTACTGTATTCCCCCATTCCCATTGTACCTACAAGGAAATATGCATTAAAATATTTTACAAGTGCTTATCTGGATTTAGGTTTGCAATTTTAGAGGGGAAATTACATTGCTTTGTTGTTAAGAACGTATAGGTTCCTAAAACACTGTTTTCTGTTGTTAGTGTCGCATATGCCGTAAATATGAAAAGAAACTTATTTCCTGAAGAAATGCCCTTTAGCATTAAACCTAATGTTTATTTACCCCAAGTCTGCGCGGTATTAGATCAGAACAATAGAAGTTAACGTTGATGGCCGAGGAAGAAGACATTTGGATGTCTTTCTCCCTTGTCATTTCACTACCGTGAGTGCCACCTGAGCCATCTGTCGTAATTTACGACTACTAATGAACGTTTGAACATCGGAAGAACAGTCGTCTTTCGTTCCATTTCCTCACTGAAAGCAAAAAGGTCGCTGAGAAAGATTTACGATACCGCCTTATGTGTCAGCAGAACATTTTCTCTCGATGTAGTCTCACCTCATAGGCAGAAAGCGGCATTTACACAAAAGGAAGAGAATGGGTAGTTAGGACGAAGAGAACGAGGGAGGTCCACGAGGCCGTTACAATAAAATTTAACGTTTCCCAAACATATACTAATGTATGCATATGGCCCTAGACTGCAGCAAATAATGTCAACATGGGCTTTAAACTACTGATGTTTATTGCTTTCCTGTATAACTACTTTTCTAGGTTTTAGTTCAGTCCGCTACCTGTCTTGCCTTCATTTCCAAAATGCACATAAAGGCACGCCTCTTCACGATGACTTGTAACAGGAAAACTTCACATGTTACTTGCACATAGCGACGTAACTTTCTCTACCATTCTTGCTTTCTCTATTGCGCACTTGAAGTCAGGGAAATAAGAAACATGCTCTACTCTTGTACAAACTAATTCGACAAACGTTTACCCCAGTATATACGTTATGTTAATTGAAACATTTACAGAAATTATTTTATTGCTAATTTCTTGTAGGTACAAGGGAAATATGGCATTAGGTAGACTTTAAGCGATAGTGAAATATTTTAAGAGTTGATCGTTATGTGATAATTTTGTTCCCTTTGCACGATCAAGAATAACAAATTGCTGCTTGAGAAAAGTATAAGTAGGTATTGCAAAATTCACTGCACAAACAAAAGTATTTGACAAATTTTGAGCTTTTACAAGTGTGCTTTGTGTGCTAGATTTTTTGTGGAGTACAATTCTGTGTATTTCGTAAAGTTTACGAATTATTATGTAAAAGGACTTATGAGAATATTCCCTGAAAATTCAAGATATACGCTTATTTCGTCATAAAAGTACCTGGATATCTTTAACCAAAATCGTTAGAGCCTTTTTTGATGAAATAAATTTTTCGAAAAATGTTCAATTTAAATGGTATTCTAGAAAGAGGGAAATTTCTTGAAAAACTTCATGTTGCAATCTTGCTTCTTTTTTTTTTTAAATAAAGATTCGGGGATCTCAATATCTGGTGAAATCTCGATATCCAAGCTGATATGCTTCTGGAAATTTACAAAGCCGTTTACAAATCAAATATTTTTTTTTATTTTACAGAAGAAAACGTAATTCACAAAAATATATATTTAAAATGTGCGATTAATTTTAAATAACTTTTTTGTGGCATAACCCATATTTTAGATATCCGTATTAATGATTCTAATTGTTCAATTCTCATTCTTTTTGTGATACTCCAATATTCAGTTCCGGTAACCAAATAAATAGCTGAATTTAATGGTATTATTGCCAAACTTATTTGTAGAAATTAACTCAAGGTAACAATAGCTGTTTTTAAATGAATGTGAGAGAATTGAATTTTTACGATGATTGAATACGGTAGCAGGAAACATACACAAGTTAAGCAATCTGCAGACTGTGGACAGAATAATTCAAAATAACAAAGTTGGTTAAAAACCAAAGTCAGCATTAAAGTTTAATATCTTTCAAGGATGCGACACGAATATTTTGAATAAAACACCTCCATCCTAAATTACCTTCACATGGAAATTTTTTCGAAAATTTTTATTTTCTCGAAAATGGCTCAAACGATCTTGGTTAAAATGCCATATTATGTTTAAGATATTTTTATGCCAAATCTAAAGGACAATTTGAATTTTCTAACTTTAGCCCACGTAGCCATGCTTACTTTTGATAACTTATGCATAACTGGCAAACCGTAAGAGATAAACAGAATCTACAGTATAAAAAATGTAGGTCTTCTTAAGAAAGACAACTTAGGTCAATTAGGTACATGTTTGTTGGAGTGAACCATTTAGAAGATATTGTTTGTCTGAATTATGCAATACTTCTACTTATTTCCAAACAATAAGCCGCTATTCGTTTTTTTATTTCTTGGTGATGCAAAGAGAATGGAATTTCAAAGCCCTCACATAGCGGCCAGCTTTAGAAGATTTGACTGTTGTTTAAAGCCTACTTATTTCTACTTTCCTTTGCACCTATAAGGAAATTAGCAATAAAATAATTTTTAAGATTAAATTTTCTTTGTTATTAAAAAACTATGTACAGCATAATCAGCAAACGTATTTGAAATATTTCTTCATACAATTGTTACCCATGTTTTAGAGTACCAGTTCTACCAATATAAACCAATTTTGAAAAAGCAGTAGATGCGTATCACATTTTGAAAATTTTCTTATAAAATACATAAAATAATGTATATATATCGTAGACCAATTATCCAGTTTTAATAAAATTTGGTGTACTTCCTATTGTCATATAAATAGAAACAGTAAACATTTCAAAAAATCTATCAATACATGTGGAACTTTCAAACTTCACTCCCAGTGTCCCTATATTTAACCTGTTGTTGATTATTTCATCAATTATTATTTTAGTCCTTACTGGTTATTTTCCTTTGTTTTGGTTTTATGAGCAGCAATTTTAAAACCATATTCTTTTGCTATTTCATAAGACATAAGTTGATTTCTGTAATTTACCTTCACTGTCTTGGATGATTACTGTATCATCGGCATGTAAAAGGGTGTTTATGAAGGTGACATGAGTAAATAACACTCATATCTGGCAATATTGACTGCCTTTCACGTTCGGCAACATTTGAATGTTGCAATTCTTATTGTAAAACAGTTTTCGAAAATAGTAGAGGCTGAAAACCGGCGGCAGGTAATAAAGCAGCGTGTTTTGTTATTTTTTCTCGAGCAGCATCGCCGCAAGCTGTAATTTATCTTGGTTGCCTCATTGTTTGAAGCATTTAATCGAACAAACTCGAGCAGAGCAGAGCAGAGAGTGTTCTGTGTTCTCACTTGGAACATGCCGCGCCGCGCCGCGCCTTTTCTGGAGCATGGTTCCACAGCATCTGCCCTATCTCATTATTTAAATAAGAAGCTACCGGTGTTGAGCTAGCTACCTACCTACCGGCCCAGTAGCATGGTAATTTGGTGCTCTTCACCGAGCCACATAATGGTCAGCAATAAACCACTTGTTACAGTTGCTGTTTGTGCCCGCTAGCCAGTACGCCCGCCCGCCCGTCTTCTTATACATATTTGATACTTTCAGTGGCAAAACGAACAACAAGAACTGAAAATAATGCTCATTATGCGCCGTACTGGACTGTGAAGAATCGGCCTGGCCTGCCGTGGAAGGGATAACGCAAACCATTGTGCTCCATGCAGCAGAAGCCCATCCCATGTTTCTCACCACATTTCCTGCAACAAAGATTTGAAGACATTTTCATTAATTTATCACACCAGCGACTCGTGCACATTTTACTTGGAGGAACACAACTAGTAAAGGCATAATGATATGTACATTCACATAACTTTCTCCATTCAACATTTTATTTATTACTTTCTCTACTATGTTTACTAAAGTATAAGAGGTATTGTATTCCACCCAAAAATTCGATGTCCAGATTTCACCGAAAATACATGTTTTCAACCCTTCCACATTTACACACTGTTTCATCAAAAGCTCTGACCCTTTACATTTATAAACTCTATGTTCCATGTCTCGATAGCTAATTTTTGTATGCGCTTCATTTTTAAGTGAAATAAAGAAATAAGTAATTTACCTAATCTACATCATTTACATCTACATCACGTTATAGGTACAAGAGGATAGAGAAAACAAAATGAGATATTCAAAGGCTGCTCGTATAACGCCCTTAAAAATCTCTTTGCTTTCCATGACATCACGAGAAACAACTGAATAGCAGTAGCTCCTTAAAGAATGACCAAAGTTTTGGAAAATTATTACCAATTATAACGATATCTAGGAAATAGCAGATCCAGAAAAGATATATGAAACAAATTGTGTGTTTTAAGAACATAAACATTTTCTGTGCAATAGGTATATGGGCATGTGTTTCTGTTTATGATAGTTATACAAGAATATACAAAGTTTCTTCCAAATGAAGACGACTTCACAACCTGTTAGTAGAAAATTCAAGATAACATACATTTTGAGATGTAAAAAACTTAAGTATAAGCAAGAGGCATTTTTGAGAAAATTAACAATGTCAGAAAAGTTCCACGTCTGGAGTATTTTGAGGTGTCTATATTTGGAAGATAGTGAGCTTAAATACCCAATTTGGTATTTATTGAGAATTTTGTTTTAAAGCAATGCTATTTCAGGCGATAGACACACACAGATTTGTAGGCACACGCTCGCGATACTTTTCCTAAATGCACCTTGTTTATTCAGGAGACTTAGCACTAAGCAAGCTGCATATCAAAGTTTTTGTTGCATATAGGAGCCGAAAATCGGCACCAAATTAATCAATATTGCGACTTTTTACTAATAACGAGAATTAGCAGCGTTAAGAAAAGGCAATTGGACACAAACGAAAACATAAGAAGATAAATAAGTTAATATAAACCATGTTATACAGCTACATTCTATAGGCCATGGTGATCAGATAAAATAAATTTTACAAAGTTTTCTTATTTTAATTTTTAGGTATTTTTAATATTTTAATCGTTCTACGTTACTTACCTTTTTAACTTCTAAAATATGTTTAGTTTCTTTAGTATTGCAGGCTTTTTAGACATTTTACTGTTTGCATTTTTCACTTTTTTACTTTTTATTTTATTGCATTACATTGCATTGTATTTCCTTACCTTGCATTTCATTTTATGTGTCTTGCTTTCATTCTGAGTTTGAAACATTGGGTTATGCTACTGAATATCCAATTCGGTATTAACCTGGCGATTGAGAAAAGAATCAATCATTTGTTGGTAAAGAGGAATTGAATCTTTAATCAACGGAATGCTAAGAGCAGACGGTACTAAACATCTCAGTTAAATTGTACCTATTATTATGGGCATTTTCGGAAAAACTCATATTTTATTCAGGTTTTTTTTTTTTTTTTTTTTTTTTTTTTTTTTTTTTTTTTTTTTTTTTTTTTGAGGGGTGAGGACATTCTCTAGCTATTGAATTACTAGTAGGTGAGTTTGTGGTTTGTGGTTTGACTTTAGTATTACGCAATTTTACCAAAATTTGAGCATTTCAGAATTCATTATATGGTTAAACGTAGTTTTATTTCTTAAAATATGCGATATTTGTTATCCACAACAGTTTTACTCCCTTTTATGGAATGTGACGGGAAAGATATTATGAGCAAGTCTACATAGAGCTACACTTGATTGTATGTTTGCAACAGTAGGTAGCATTCATTAATAAGTTAAATATTTATAAACAAAAATACACACATTCAGCAGCATACGAGTATGTATTTGCAACATAATTCCAGTGAAACACCTCTGGAAAATGAAATATTCAATTTTAGTTTTACTGAATATCATAGGAATTTTCATATACGTAAAATTCAGTCACTGAGAAATATTGGTTGATTAAATGAATTAATTGCGTTTATTTATTTTTCAATGACTTGTCTTGATTTAAAAATAGAATATATTTTTTCGCAGTGTTTGTGTTTCTCAAAAGTGGTTCCAACGATTTTGACTAAAATAGCATAAAGTATTTGCATTAAAAATAACGTGTCTATCTCTGAAATCGTGTTCATTCGCAAGAAATTTTGTATAATATTTATAACGGGTAAACTATAAAAATGTATATAGGTTTAATATCGACAAACTCAAATAACTTTGTTGTGGCATCAGCCATTTTCGAGGTATTCGTTGTTACTGGTTTGAAATTAAATTAGTTTGTTGTTTAATGACACTGTCAATTGCCAGGATCACAGCAGCGTCACCGGTGTGCCGGAGTTTTATCCTACAGGAGTTCTTTTACATGTCATTAAATCTACTGACTGGAGCTATTGTTTTTAAGCACACTTAAAAACCATTGCT
This sequence comes from Tenodera sinensis, assembly GCA_030765045.1. Taxonomy (NCBI): domain Eukaryota; kingdom Metazoa; phylum Arthropoda; class Insecta; order Mantodea; family Mantidae; genus Tenodera; species Tenodera sinensis. The sequence goes on along the minus strand of CM060968.1, from coordinate 104,770,868 downwards.
CTGGACTGGATTTGAACCCGTGGCCCTGTGATTAGTAGACCAGCGTTTAACCAACTGAGCCGCCCACACTGACGTTATTGGTTTGAATTTTTTCCATACATAGTCGCTCCAAGTTCTCGACGTGTTGTCGCTGTTCAGTCGTTTCAGCGAAGTATTAAGGAATATATAAGCTAGAATATAGCGACTCGCTCTCTATTGATGCAGTTTCAAATATTCCCTTTGTACGCACCTAAAGCATAATGTATAATGGAGTTACTTCTACAACAGTTTATGTCCATTAATATATAGGATACAGGGAAGTTTTCATATGAATAAAATTATGATAGTAGAGAAAGCTGTGTGAATGTGACACATCAGGAATTTTTTATGGCATTTTTGGATAACTTGCGGGAGCAGATGAACTACAGCAAAACCCCGTTATCAATCAGTCAGTGCTAGGCGTTTCAGCATACTTGAAGAAACGTGAATGTGTATTCAGTTAATTTAAAAACACAATTTGTGACATTTAATATTAATGCGAAGAAGAACAACGCACAGCAAACGGATGTGATCTACATGCGCCTTGGTGCAGACAACCAGCCTGACACATCTGTTATTTGTAGTGCATACCCCTAAAGCGAACTTTTACGCCTAATTATGACATTACAGGTAATCAAAGATCAGAGGAAGAGGTTTTACATAATGAACGATTAATGCTTATCCTGATGTACTACTTAGGTGTGTAATAAAAGGAAAACAAAAAACAACAATATAACTCAAGAAAAGGGGTAGCAACTTCCGTTGCCTTTAGCGTCTAAGACAAAAGCATACAAAAACGTACTTAAAAGAAAATCGGACAATAGTTTACTTTCACTACAGCTTACCCGTTCTAAGTAGAGGAAATATTACATTCCACTCAAAAATTAAATACGGAATACACGTTTTGAGACTTGCTGAAAAAAAAAAGTTTCTTTAAAAAAAGTTTTGTGTGTGTGTGCGCGTGTGCGTCCGAACGTATGTGAAAAACATAACTCAAAAACAAAAAGTCGTTAAGTACGAAACTTGGTATCTAAGTTCAAAATCTTCCAAAGGATGCGACAAGAAGATTTTGAAGAAAATCTTCTCAACTTAAACTGCATTTTACATGGAAGATTTTTTGCAAATTTCCAATTCTATAGAGAATGGTTCCAATGATTTAGATCAATATTCCATACAATTAAAGATGTTTTCAATACAAACAAAATGCAATCCTCGGCTGGCCCTGTGGCGCAGTTGGTACAGCACCTGCCTGCTGTGCTAGGGGTCCCGGGTTCGATTCCCCGGATTATTGTTCATCCTTCCCTGAGTCTGGAAGTATGAATGAAAGTGTGAATGTGTGTGTGTGTGTGTGTGTGTGTGTGTGTGTGTGTGTGTGAGTGTGTGTGTGTGTGTGAATTCAAAGAATAAAACCCCCAAAGATAGAAAAACCCAACGTAAACGTGTAACACCATTATCAATAGGCAAGGCCGCCGATATGACCTCTGCAGTTAAAGGCGGGATATAAATGGAACAATTAAAAAAATGCAATTCTAGATTTTCTGGCAATACTCTATGAAGTTCTCTACATTGGGAAGGGACTTTTGTATGATTTTGTACTATAACCTAAATGTTAAGGAATATACGAAAACGTACTGCAAAGCTAATGTACACCTTTCTAAATCACACAATTTATTTCAAAATTTGGAAGTAGATCTTTGCTGCTTCTCGTTGAGGTGAACACCGGAGCAAAATCACATGCTGTTGTCAGTTGATCTATTTGAATCGAATATCTTCCTCGCCCCTTAAAAATATCTAGAAGCTTCTTTGAAATTGCCTTTTTGCCTTTGATAGGAGTAATAAGAATTCTCTCTCTGGGTTTGAGTGGGTGATTCGGAAAGGATGACACAGATTTTTTAGTACCGCGGCTTTTAATTAAGAATTAATTTTTAAACTCTTTTCCCAATCAACACTACTTGCAGATACGAATAAACTTGAAGACACTCGCTTTATGCCCGTTGGTTTTTTAGCAAGTTAATATGATAGCAAAATGCACGTTTGTCCCATTTGACAGACTGACCAGCATGTCCGTTGCTCTATCGAGGGTAAGAAGCAACGCTTTAAAATACGTCGGTTTCGCTATTCCCGTCACTGAGGTTACCCCTATTTTGTTCGTTTTCCCCCTAAGTTATTATTGATTAAAAGTATTCCAATAGTCATTATTATTAAACGCTTGATTTCCTTTTTTTTAAAAATAATTAATCTTTTTTAAAGTATCTATAAATTTCCGAACCAATGTTTTGTGCTATAAGCTATTTCCAAGATATCCGTTATTAATGGTTTGAATTATTCAGTGCTTTGTAATTCTTTTAGAGCCGTTTCGATTTTCTATTGTTTCTCGCGATTGCATGAAAACAGCATAGATTTTAAGGTCATTATGGTGGACATAAAGTAGCAATGCATTTTTAAGTTGGTAGGCCATAATAACATTAGGACAGAGTAGGTCCTTATAAACCTTAATACAGTTCAACATAACCACCGTCATTACCAATGCACAGTTCCCGTCAGAACACACGCTGTAAAATTTAGGTTACAAGCAAGCATGCCGCTCTCATTTGTTATTGAAGCTCATTCACATATGGCGCGCGCACACACACGCACGCACACATACAGACACACACACACACACACACACACACACACACACACACACACACACACACACACACACTGTTGGCCCAATATCGCGTTTTGGTCTTCATTTGTTTCCTTTTTACACTTTTTCATCCCTAACCACATGCATAGTAATCCTGAAAGTATTGCATTCCACACAGCAATTCCATATCATGATTTTAGTTGAAATACCTACATATTTTGAGATGCGTTTTTATACAAATCTAATGTGTTGCACTCACATGACTTTCTCAACTCTTATTCCTATATCATCTTCGTGTTAGTTGAGATAAACATTTGTACAAATTATCTTATTGCTTATTTCCTTGTAGGTGCAAGGGAGATATTAGAATACAGTAGGCGTTGTGCGATAGTCAAATCTTTTAAAGCTTTGAGATTCCATTCTCTTTGCACACTTAACATATAAAAAAATAAACAACGATGTTCCATTTCACGAAAGTTTTAAGTTTTCCGAAACTCACATAGACAACAAGGAATATCTCCGAAATGGTTCACTCTACAAAAAAAACTTATTGAGACATAAATTGTGTGTTTTAGCGAGATCTACATTTTTGTATATTAAGATTTTGTCTATCTCTTACGGTTTGCAAGTTATTCAAAAATCATCCAGAGTAAACAGGACTACATGGGCTATAGTCAGAAAATTAAAAATATACATTTCATTTGTCATACAAATATCTTAAACATATGAGGACTTTAATCAAAATCGTTAGAGCCATTTTCAAGAAAATCAAAATTTTTAAAACATTTTCCATGTAAAGGGTAGTTTAGGGTGGGGCAATTTTCTTCAAAATCTTCGTGTCGCATCCTTGAACGGCATTAAACTTAAATACCAACGTTGGTTTTTAACCGACTTTTCGTTTTTGAGTTATGCTGTCCTTAGACTGAAAGACACACAGACTGACAGACATAAAGGAGGACCTTTTTCTAAAAACGCTTTTTCGATTAACCGGTCTTCAAAACATATATTTCCGGTGAAATCTCGAGATTGAATTTTTGAGTGGAATACAATACTACCTCTACTTACCAGTAGAGAAAGTAAAAAGGTCTATAGTGTGTACGTGCGTTCGTTTCACCCTGTGGCCGTGTGTTAAATACCAAACTTGGTATTTAAGTTTAGGATCTTCCAGGAAAAGACATGGTGATTTTCAAGAAAAAATAATGACCCAAACTAGGCTTTGGTTATACATAAACATTTTCAAAAATGTTAATTTTCTTAAAAATGACTCAACATTTCTTTTAAAATGCCATATGTTCAAGACATTTTCATGGCAAATGAAAAGTTTTTCTTAAATTTTTTGGGGATATCCTATGAGGTCCTCTTTATTGTGGATAAGTTTTGCGTGACTGTTAAACTGTAAGTGATAAACAAATCTCACCACCAAAAATTTAGATCTCGTTAAAGCTGTTGGTTAGGATAAATAACTTGTTTGGGAAATGGGCGTTTACAAGATGTTCTTTGTTATTGGTTTGAATTTTGAAATACTTGCACTTTTTCAAATAGGAATCGTTATTCGTTTTTTGTATCCTGGGCATACGAAGAGAATGGAATGTAAGCAATCGTACAGTCACCAGCTCCTTAAATATTTTATTATTCCTCAAGACAACTGAATTACCCTATTCCCATTGTAACTGTAAGGAAATATGAAATAAACACGTACACTCATGCATACCCTGATACAAAGAGTGAGTGAGTGGGTGAGTGGCGTTTAAGGGCCCGTGGACATTTGGGCCTGATACAAGGATCAAAAATATTTCTCCACTGTAGCAGCCTGTAGCAGATTCATCAAACACTAGTTTTCCATATCGATATGCTAGCACCTGATTAATCTGAAGGTATAAATGTAGGTGAAATGAGTGGAAGGGAAAACTCATAAGAACCCTGATATTTTGCTAGCCGCAAACTCCATGTATGAGTGCTTGAACTGAGTAGCTTGGTCACTTAAAAACCTAAAATCCCACCTAGACAATGTGAGTGATTAATGCAACTGGGCAATAAATGTTCACTATAAATTATAGTGTCCCCGGGCAAAGCTTCTCCTAGGTGAAAATAAATAGATACTACGGCAATGGTGCACCTGGTAATAATAGCAAAATGGTGCATTTGATAATCACCAAGTACTTGAGAGACATCCACGTGCTTATTCATCTTTGATTATACCTTTGTTGTGTCAGAATGCGTCTTAAATTCTTTTATCATTGGCAGTAATAGTCGGAGCTTAGCAGAACTAGAAATTAGACATCAGGAGTTCAAAGAACCACACAAGATGCAATGATTGTCTTTTCTTCAGTAAGTGGATTCATCATTTTTAGCTTTTGTTATCCTAATCATAAAGATTCAGACAGCATGTAGTAGGTAAGAGTAAGCATTATATTCAAACCAGAAGTTGAATGCCGAGATTTTAGCTCGATAGATGTTTTGAGGACCTCACTTCCTAAAATGCATTTTAGAATGCGCCCGTGTAGGTCTGCGTGCGTGTGTGCGCATTTGATTTTCATAACTCAAAAACAAAATGTTTGATAAATACCAAATTTTATATTCACATCGTATAGTTTGTAAAACTGTGATAGCAAGCTTTTCAAAGAAACTCCCCCATGTCAACTACTCATAGCATGGAAAACTTCCATAATTGTTTATTTTCTCAAAATACCTCTTAACGATTTTTATTAAAATACAACATGTTTGAGATATTTACAAGACCAACAAAACGTATATCTCGAATTTTCTTGGAACAGCCTGTGAAGTTCCTTCACTCGGAAGCAATTTCGTATCATTTTCCTTTCCTTTACCAGATTACACACCCCTTATGCAGGACTAGGACTAGTTCGTTCTCAAACTTCGACGCTCTCCAGCGCCCAAACAGTACATTTCCGAACAACGCTTCCTGTTTGAAAACCGATCACTTTGCCATGCCGTACAACATACTAGGCGTTGTCGACGGTTTTTGGGACACCCAGTGCATATATCCTTTATACGTAACGCAGTTCTGTTTAATTTGTATTTATATGTAAATTTTTTAAGGTTGCGTCGAAATGTGTTAATAGAACCTTATTTATACGTAATGCATTTATACCTAATTCGCTGTTATACGTATTAAATTTCAGTGAAATGTAACTGAGTTTTACCTAATTATAATAATCATACGCGGTCTTAAAAGAAACTCGGGGTTTGTTTTCGCAGGCTGAACGGGAGGCTTTCGGCCGCGGAAACAAAAGACAAGGATGTTTACCGGTACAGCCGGTGACTTTCGGCGTGACAATATGGTGGCAACGAGAAGTAAAGATACAAATTTTGGGTATCTCGTGTTTAATGTTCTACGGCGGTTTTGTCCTTTACTCTCGATTGCTTTTAATCAACCAGAAGGAGAAAAAGGAGATGTTATGCAATAGATCAGAAAGTAAAATTCATACGAGAGGTGAAACTTAATCCACATAAAACCAAAACCGAAATTGCTTCAGACTTAGGAACTGCTTATAACCGCTACGTATAGTCATTAATAACAAAATGAGGCGTGTGCGCATATGTAAAAAAGAGAAGCCAAATTAATTGATTTCTTTAATGCCGAACCAAGTTCAAAATAATGTCCACAAATTTACACCAATAGACATGCTGAAATCCAATTATTTAATGTTATTTTGTGACTAAACAGCTCATTTTAAAACAAATAGAAAAGACATGAATAACTCACCTTTTATAGCTCTAGCTTCTACAGTAGTTACAGAGCAAAATGGACCTCTTGTCATCAGGAGTAACTGCTATGTTACTATAATCTGGTTTAAGAGACCATTGCTTGCTTTTCAGCCATCTGATGATTCAGATGTATTTGAAATTCAATTCCATAGATCGTTAGCAGCAGGTTTTTCAATTACAACAGGTATAAAACTATGATTTAGGAAGTATATGCAGAAACTTCGCACGCGCGCGCGCACGTGTGTGTGTGTGCGCGCGCGCGTCTGCTAATAGCATAACTCAAAAACGAAACTGATTAAATACCAAACTTGTTATAAAATCTCAGCATCTTCCAAGGATGCGAGACGAAGATTTTTCAAGAAAATCCCCCATTCCAAACCACTCTTAATATGGTAAAATTTGTAACATTTTGATTTTCTCAAAAATGATTTTGATTAAAATACCAGATGTTCAAGATATTTTCATAACCAAATGAAATGCATGTCTTGAGTTTTCTGAAGTTGTCTTCATAGTAAATGAATTTTGCATAACTGGTAAACCACTTCAGTGGTTTGTTAATGTAAATGGAATAAAATATTATTTAGGGGTTAAATTAAACAGCAATGGAAGTTGCGACGAAGAGATCAAACACAGAGATAACAAAGGAAGATAAATATGCAACTTAAATACTAACGGAATTCTATGGAACAAAAATATTACCAACAAAAGAAAGCGACAGTATTGTCAAGAGTATTATAACTTCTGGTGCTGCTACAGGAGGCGTTTAATAAGTAATGCATTACATCTTTTTGCTTAAAGCATGTTGGTTTTATTCAGCATTCAAATACACCACATTATTTCCCATTATTTTTGTAACTAAATCCTATTTTTAACATAATCTCCGTTCAGTGCTATGGCCTTACGCTACCTTAATAGGAGGGCATGCATGCCTGCATGGTACCACTCTGCTGGTCTATGTCGGAGCCAACGTCTTGCTGCAAACAAAACTTCCTCATTATTCATTGGGTCAAACAGATGGAAGTCAGAAGGTGCGAGGTCCACGCTGTTAGGTGGATGAGGTACCCTGAAGCTTTGGGAGTTCCTCCCGAGTGCGCAGGCCTTATGTCATCATAGAGAAGTTCATTTACATTTTTGTTTCTACGAACATCCTGCAGTTGCTCCTTGAATTTCCGTACGTTTCAGCATTACAGGAGTCACAACTTGAGCGGCCAACCAGCACGCGTCAGACAGGTTTGTTATGATGATGACAGAAGCTTCACCCAACAACTTACCATGCTGTTGTCCACTGCCAGATCTCCGTAAATATTCTGCAAGCGCATATAAACATCGATAATGCTCTGGTTTTCCGCTAAAAGAAGCTCAATAACTCCTCCCTGTTTGGAACGTACCTTTGTTTCAGACGCCATTTTGAAGGCTAGTTATAGCGTTGCTAACTATTGGAAATTCATGAAACTATATGAGCTAAAATGAAGAATATTTAAAGATGCCCCAATAAAATTCCAAAATTTTTCAACCAAAATAGGCCAAGAAAAGCAAGTTAAGTTATTGGCAACAGAAATGGATTCCTAGCGGCGAGCAGCGAGAATTTCGAGAAGAGATAAAATAAGAAACAGCATCGTTAGGAATTGTATGAGAGCAAAACCAACAATTTTGGATGAGATAAAATTCAAACAATTGAAATGATATGGACATGTAAGAAGAATGTGTGAACACAGAATACCGAAAAATGTATTAGAATGGGTACCACCAAAAACTCGGAAGAGAGGATTATCAATAATTGGAAGGATAATGAAATGCAGACAATGAAGAGATTGAATTTGGAAGATGAACTCTGTAACAACAGAGAAGAATGGAGGACTATCGGAACACGTGTTTCTCATAAAAAATGATTAAATAATACTTTATACCTAATAACCATAATTAATTTATGTTACATACTTTTTGTGGCGTTAACCATTTCCGAAATATTCGTTGTTGATGTGAGTTCACAATACTTATACCTTTCTCAAATCGGAAGTCACTTCCTTTCTATTGGCTATGTAAAGAGAACGGAATTTCAAAACCATAACATATGACCAACTCTTATAAGATTTGATTATCGCTTAAGCCTTTATAAGAAAATGTATAATAAAAATATTTCTAAAAATGTTTATCTCAATTAAGAAGTATAAATAAGAATAGGCGTTTTTAGAAGTAGTTTGTTGAAGAATGGGTAGAGAATAGGTAGTTTTTTTCCTATTTTTCTTTTCTGAAGTCCAGGTATTTTATTTTAAGGTAGATTTTCTATTTATTCGCATTTCTGCTACACCAGTTCATGTTTGCACACTTTCTCCTTAGTTGTTGTTTTATTTGCAGCCTTCTATGTTGTTCTTTGTGTACGATTCATTTTATTATGTAGGTATATTTTCTGGCTTTCCATTTTCCATACAAAGAATAAGAGCTTTCATCTCACATTTGTTCCTTTTCTTATTATTTGCATCTGTTAATTTTTTAAGGTTCACTCTGGTCCACATCTGTTGTGTTTCTATTGTGTCGCTTCAAAAAAAAACGAAGCATAAAACACATGTTTTTGTCCTGCATTGCCCTTTGACAGAGCCCTTCTTTATTGCAGGTGTCTTACAAAGTTTTGGAACAAGTGTTCGGCAATTAAAATAACAAAACTGGTTTTCGCAATCCGCTAAGCCATTTGTTTTGCAGAACAAGCTTCCGGTTCTCCTTCAGAAATCACGTAGACTTTCCGCTTGTGTTGATGAATTGTTGTTTGGCAGGGATCTACAGCAATTACCTGCAGGTGAGACAAATTTGACAAGTCTGGAAAAAGAAGTCCTCAGGCGGAGCAGCTGCCGTTAGAGTGATAAATTGCAGCATACGTTCAAATTGCAGTTGAATATTACTATAATAAAACACCCGAAACTGAACACCCAGTCATTTTAATTGTGAATAACAGAACTGCAGCATATCCTTAAATAGAGAATGCAATTAATTAGTTACTGAAATATAACTGAGTATTACGTTTTATAGTAATTGATTACCTATACAGCTGTTTGTATGTGACAACTGCAGAGATATTCTTAGAGTGCACTGAACTTCGTGTGTCATAACAATTTAAAATTATTTTCGCAAGATATATCTTGTGTACTAGAGGGAAACTAAATGCGTTTTTTACTTTCTGTTGCAGCGTCAATCGGCCTTTGTCCGATATATTACTAAACTGAAACGGCGGCGACACGCATGCGTGATAGTGGTAACTGCTGTCATCTATTGAGCCACGTAAGAACTACGGTTACTCGTCACAACATTCCAAAGTCGCCAACCTGCACATAAAATGTTTCTAATGCCAATGTGTGATATTTCGTGCGCCACGCTGTACAAGATTTAATACACGTGGTCCAACAAGAGTAACTTGGTGTGTGTTGTGTGTGTTAGTGTATTTTTTATATGTGTTTGGGTGTTGTGCGTATATTGTGTGTGTGTGTGTGTGTGTGTGTGTGTGTGTGTGGGTGTGGGTGTGGGTGTTGTGTGTGTGCGTTTGTTTATGAATAAATGAACTCAAAAACAAAAAAGCAGTGAAGTAGGAAATTTGGTATTGAAGTTCGGACCTTGCAAGGAAGTGACATTAATATTTTGAACAAAATCCTCCCGCTCTGATTAGCCCTTACATGAAACATATTTTGATATTTCTTATATTCCCAAAAATAACTCAAACAATTTCGATTCAAAGACCATGATGAAGCTATTTTCTTTAATTCTATTCTTTGTTAGTATCGTAAATTCTGCATACCTACTTAATATTTCTAGGAAATGAACTGGCTATTTTTTCCCCCTCTTAGGCGTTCATATAAAAAGAGCAGATTTTCAAAGGCATCATTCAGCAACTGGCTTTCAAAAAAGATTTGACTATCGCTTTATCCTGCTGTATTCTGCAACAGAGTATGTGAATTGTATTACAAAGAAGTAAACAGAACAATAATATTTCGTAAGAATACTTTATGGAAGAGTGGGTAAAGAAAGGCATGTGAATGTAAGACTTCAGCCTTTTTTTCTGACAAGTATCACAAAGATGTACATATGTGCTTTACAACCTGTTTGTATTTACTCGCAATTCTTTCATTGTTTAAGTTCTAGACCTAGACTGTATGCGAATATAATATCTAATTGCAGATCTGATTTAATTTATCGAATAAATATGCACCTCAAATTCACCATTCTCGCAATTTCATAACACTTCTATGTGCCACTATTGTAAATATCAACTTTAACCTCTAAACTTTCCCCATCTAGCGTATTTTTCATTATTTTGTTGATTTTAACGACGCTGTCAATTGCCAGGATTACGTCAGCGTCGCCGGTGCGCCGGAATTTCGTCCCGCAAGAGTTCTTTTACACGCCAGTGAATCTACTGACATGGAGCTGTTATTTTTAAGCACACAGTCATCTGTCTGGGCCGGATTTGTAGGCCAGCGTCTAACCAACTGAGCCACCCAGACCGATTCCTATTTTGCATAATAGATAATTCTGCCATAATACGAAATTTTGAATGCGCAAGATGCTCAACACAGAAAAGGTACAAAATCAACACATAAAATAAATGGGAATCCTTAAAGACCTCGTCGTTCTGCTTCTTTCTGTCGCCAATCCTGACAAATATTAAGAGTACTGGTTACAAAAGTAGAGCTGAGACGCTCAAGTTAGAACACGACCGAAGGATCGCGAATTACTAATATTAATTTTGTATACTGCCTGTTATCCACGTTAAAAATACCTATTTTAATAATGTATATTTAGTATATTTAATGAAATTTATTTATTGCGAAAACAATATGTTTAGAGAGAGACTAGTTGGGTTTGGAAAAAAGACATGCTACACTAAAAAACATTGTTATATTCTGAATTTTTAGATGCTACTTTCATATGTCAATTTAAGGGTACACCGAAGTGAAAAAGGTGGTATTGAAGTTACAGACTTAATTGTTTGCATAGGCATTACCAGTAACTAAATAAATGTGTGTATCTAATTTCATTACAATATCTAATCTATAGATATTAATTAATTTATATCAATTTTATGGGGTATAATCAGAATCTATCTCCTGCAACACATGTTGAACAATAGAGTTGATTTTTTAAACTTGTATTTCTTGTTACCTTTATAACAAATTAAAGGAAGAAAATTTTGATATAGTGAATAGTTTTTCTTAATTTTTTTAATGACGTAAACTTTAAACATATCTAAACACTCTATAAACAGTGCATTATTATGTTAATTATTTTTTAAAGAAAATGTATAAGCAATATCAAAATTCCAAACGGACATTTTACTACCCATATTCTGAATTATATTGGAAAAAGTTTAGATCTCTAGCTAGGTTTTTGTGGGAGAAGGTAGATTTTGAATGTGAGAAAGTAACAAAAACATCGTTTCCGAGAAAAATTAGTTTAAAGTAGAAATGAAAGGTGTGCACATGCTCATGTAAAAGGGAGAGGCGCACAAAAAAAAAAATGGTGTCCAAAATATGTGCCCCCCCCCCTCACCCTAGGGGATTAAAACTTCGAGATATATTATTTAAGGTGTGGTGCATTTATTAGAATAAGAATCCAAAAATAATTTTTTTTCTTGACTAAACAGGCTAAAATATCATTTCGGTGTTCCAAGAAGATGATTTTCACAGTTCATCAGCAAAAATTTTAAAAGCAATTCCAGATCCAACTATTAATATACTTCCAGAGAACTCAAGGCTTATCTATGTAGTTATGTGAAGGTGTGGTGTTTGGATAACGAAACATGAAAATGAAGATTCTTTGTTACCGTAGTTTTAGGAGGAATCGAAAACTACTATAGCTTCCAGCATTTGGAGTAAATATTCCATACTGAGATAACTTTTTGTGTTAATGAATATTATTATTATCAATAAAAATAAGATAATATAATCTTCATTAAAGTATATTTTAAGTTTTGTTGAAACAAGGATTTTGTTTTTTGTTTGGCTTTTGGCTGGAATATAAAGTATTATATTGCCTAGTGACTATGAACTATAGCATCACTGATTATTATATATTACTAGTATAGTATAGTTATAAAATGTTTCCTATTAACTCAGATATTAAACAGCAGCAATAATAAATAAAGTGTTAGTTTTACTTAAACGTTTATTAATTTAGTTATTTCTCAAATGTTATGTCTATAGCACCTATAAGGAAATAAGCTATGAGATAACGAAGATATAGGAATAAGAGTTTGTAAGAATGGTCAGTACAAGAGTAGACAAAGTCATGTGAGTGCAACACATAAGATTTTTTCTATTCCTTATAGTTAGACTGTGTGTCATATAGATGGGTATATTAAGTTCGGTTTTGTAGAGAGTAATTCACTCAGGAAAAAAAATTCGATTTTGTACCGAAAGTAATTTGCGATGTTCTGTTCAATATTTTTTATTATGATAGTAAACATATTTCTGCTTGTAGTGGCTACGTCTGTATTGCTGCTGAGGAATAAGACGAGGATGTTGCGGTACCATTATAGCACGTTTTGCAGCAATTATACATGTATATGGAAAGAAATGCCTTTCAGTACGTATTAAAGAAGAATACATAGTACAATGAAAATGTATAATATAAAAATTCTATAGCATCTATGTACTCCTATTTATTTATCTGTAATTTAAAAATACGTACTGCAAACATGCTGTAAGCAATTGCTTCAGATTAGATACACCATTAGATGCACAAAAATTAATATATAATGACTAAAATTAAATTTTTACGCACAAAAAATTAAGATGCAGTGAATCAGATTCTTATGCTCCAGAAAATCCAACCACCAATGGTTGCCAAGGTAACTTAGTGGTTAAGAGCAGCCACGCGTAGAGTAGATCTGTGGTTCAGATCTGATTCTACCTACCAAAGTTTGCCTATATACGGTTTGTGCATGTTGGTCTTATTCTAGTGTGGAAAATCAATTCTTTTGTTCATACAGGAGTACTAATCAAAATGTTTTGATAAGAACTATTCTTCCAAAGTTGTCTTTTTTTGCAGTAAAGAGTATTAAAGTGAACATAAGTGAAAAGTTAAATGGCAATACAAAGATATGACCTCAGTTTGACTATCAGTTAAGTTTATCAGTTCGGAGCTTGTAGGTCGTGGTCTAGAAGGCATTGAAAATACCGACGTTTCGCCAAGTGTTGCGCTTAGCATCTTTAAGGTAAGATGATCCGTTGTTTGAGCTGGTCAGAGCCTACAAGCTCGAAAGCGATAAAGTTGGCTAATAGTCAGGACGCCGGCAGTGAAAGCCTAAGTTCATACATGACCTGGTTTTCTTAGGGAAAACAATGGGCACTCTTTGTCTTAGATATATGCATGCAGCAACATTCACGTGAGTCATTTAAGATACTTTATGAAAATGCATTTGGTGAAGAAACACTATTCAAGCAACAATTTATAATTGGCACAGCGAATTCAAAAGTGATCGGTCTTTTCTTGGTGATTAATTCCGTAAAAGGTGCCCAACAGCTGCTGTTACTGATGAAAACATCGACACTTTTCGAGCAATGCTTGAAAAACTAGAGGAACATCTTATTGATTTATTCGAGTGACATCGGCTATTCGCATGACACAAAGTCAAAACATTTTACATCAACAGTTAGACGTGAGAAAACTTTATTGTTGAATTATTCCACATAAACTGACTGTCGATAAAAAATACAAGACATGGATTGGTGCAGAAAACCTCTGGAAAAATTCCAAGTTGTCACTTCAGATCTAGTGTGGAATATCGTTACTGGTAATGAATCTTGGATTTCTTCTTATTGTTCTGAAAATGTCGATGGGCTCAAGTGACCCTTCGAGTCGCCTGTAATTCTATAAAATGCATTGCTGGTAACAAGGTGGACGGCGTTTTTTATCCTAAAAAAGGCCATATGACTACTGCAGCTCTAGAATTAGACTTACAGAAATAACTATGTAACGGACATTTTTTTAAAAAGTTCCTCGCTACACCGCGTCATAGAATACAGCAAAACTGACAATTGAGTATCTGGATGTCCTGAAGGTCAGCACTACGGATTTTTCACTAAACATCCTGACCTAAAAACATTTTGTTTCCGAAAACCAAAGATAAAATGCATGTTCTACTGAATCAGATGAAACAATAGAACATTATAAAAATCTGGTTTCTGAAGTGTCTCAGGAAGAGTGACATTGTTGCTCTAAGGACTGGTTTCATTGACTGCAAAAATGTATTGACGATAAAAGGGAAATTTTGAAAACCAATAAAATCATTAAATTTGTAAAACTTATCTCTGTTTGATTTTCTAAAAAATTTCAGTGTCGCCCTCGTACATGTCCTACTAAAAGCACTATTTTACGAAAATAAAAGAGAGGGGGGAAAAAACCAATTTTCAAGTATAGACGAGTTTAATTTCGCATGTCACAGATAGAAAGTGCTACATTTTCAAATGTACCTTACTCTTTGGTAAAAATGGTCTGGGTATTCTAAATGTGTTTTACAGAAAACTGGCCAAAATAGAGTGTCTGGAAAGCCAATTCATTGCTAACCCAATTTTTAAGCCAAAAAAGCGTATCTCTTATAAATGGCAAAGAATGTTTGTTAAAAGCTCAACATTTCACTTTTTTGTTTGCATGGTTTAATATATTAGAGTGTATAGGAATATATTTCCCAATTATGGCTGTAATGAAGCTTCATATTATCTCATATTAAGGCTAGAAACAGTGGAAATAACGGGCGTGCGTACTTTTATGTCTGATTTTCTGAGAAACAAAATTTTGCATATTTTTAATACATAAAATGTCTCTCGTTATGCAGTGTTTCACCAACCTTGGAGGTTATGAATATAAAACATAGATAGAGAGCTTCAAAAAGCCCCTTTTTAATGTGATTCATTCCCACATAGTATTCCATTACTTAGGGAGAATTTTTTTTCAGTAGGAAAAGACATTTTTTGGTTTAGTGTAAAATTAATATTGAAAAAAGGCTAATTTGAATGCCTTTACGCCAGGAAAAATTTAATTTCAATAATTTGACGTGTAGGACATTTTATAGAACAGCAACAATTTTATATAAATAATAATTTATAACTGCTAAAGTATTTCTACGAGCTACATAAAACATTTTATTCATTTATAAGAGAACATTCCTTGCATATGGTCAAACTTTCAAAGCAATTGATTAAGTCTAAGAATTCTAAAAATTTCACCACATGGTTGCCTAGGCGAAAAATATGAAGATGTATCAAGATGTTCATAAAATATGAAGCCTTCACCAAAATATAAAATATTAACGTTTTGTCTCTGCATTCTACACTGTGCAAAGCATTAAAATACCCATTCCCATAATAACAGCAAGTATGACTTAAATATGAAGTGTTATATTCTACCTGTTAACTCATAACGTTCACTATGTGTATTCAGGGCATTAGGGTTAAAAGTGACTTAATAGGTACCTATCCATTTCCGTGGGTTAGTTCTTTCTTCTCTTTGCCTTATAGTTTCCCCACAAAGCAATCGCAAAGTTTACTACCTGATGTTTTTTGCATGGTTGTGACTGCGCCGCTAAATGAACAACACTTGTGAGACAGACTATCCGTTTTGCTTCATACCTCAATGCGCGACCCACTAGCCTAGATAATGTCATGTCATTGGCCTTACAGAAAGCATTCGAAGCATTCATGTGTCTTGGTTGACCAAGTAGTATAACTTTAACTATAAGGGTTTGAAGACAAAGTAAGGGTAGCTTTTAAAATGTTTAGTTATAAATAACAGAATAAGGATTAAGCTGTCTTTGGGAGTTGTAGTGCAATCTATAATTCCTGCTAACTTCAATTTAATATTTGTAGATTTCTACGTAAGTATTGAACAAATGTAGAGGTACTTTTTTAGAGTTGCAAGGCAGCTGATAATTTTCGTTGCGTCCTATATACATATAAGAGTACGAAGTTTCATCTAGATAGGGTTGTTGTTGTAGTGTTTAACGCCCGCTTTTACTACTACGGCACCGCAGGCGGTGACACTGATGAAACATGGAATGAAGATGGTGGAATGAAATGGCGGGGGAAACCGGAGCACCCGGAGAAAACCCGCCCTAACGCCGCTTCGTCCACCACGAATACCACATGCGGGTCCCTGGGATCGAACCCGGGCCGCCTAGGTAGTAGGCGAGCGCGCTAACCGCTCGGCCACAGCGCCGCCATCTAGATTGGGTAAGAATATTGATTTTATGTTAGAGATTGAAAATGAGGATGAATTTAAGGATAGTTTATCGTTTTTGTCAGTTTTTAGAATTCAGTGTACCCGATGTTGTAATAAAGCTTTGCCATAAACATTACTTGGTTTATCAATTTACTGAAGAATGAGGGAAACGTAATCATGCGAAGGATATACAATCTCCCCTAAAAGCAAATATTTATGAGCTAGTTCTTAAATACTGAACTATAGATACTTTCTGCCATTTAGTGCTGCGGAATAGTCAATTGACACCTATATCGTATTTGTTTTCTTCTCTCGTGTGTTGTAGACAGAGGATCTCAGTAAAATATGGTTAAAAAGCACTTGCAATTTCATGTAGTACCTGCGACTTAGTATTAATAAATAAACGTAGGACCCTGGGCAAAGTGTAGGATCCGTCAGAGTGGTGAGTATTATTAATAATTACTATTTCACTCAACGTGACTTGATTGAAATCAATTAATAACGTGCCTTCATTTGCGAAAAATATATCGAATTTCATTTTCACTTCTTCTGAATTTTAATTATCACCTCCTCTGTTTTTCTTGTGGTGTGATCAAGTTAGAGGATCTAGCTGCACTGTGCTATAGAAGCGCAACAGCTTACGTCATTATGACACAACAGAGCCGCTAGAATTAAATGTCAAAAATAGCTGACTCTCGCTTCGATGAAGCAAATAACGCTGAAATATATGAAATAATTTGAAGCGGGAAATCTCAGAACACAGAATACAACAGAAGATATGTTTGAAATCAGTTTGACAATTTTTATTGCATTTTGTACGAAGGAAATTATAAATTAACAGCAGACACTTCAACTACTGGCATTGACAACATCTTAAAAGATTGTAGACCGTGCACAATAGCCCATGAAGGGCCTAGCCTTGCCGCCCAGCCACTGCGTTCCCCACCTCTACCAACTACAAGTGTCATTGATAGTGTGCAGTACTTTAAGGTGGGAGATGGTCAGAGTCAGGAGTCCTCCCGGCCAGTTATGCGGCCTTCTCGACCTGGGGCCGCTACTTCTCCATCAAGTAGCTCCTTAGTTGGCCTCCCCCCCCCCCCGGGAACTAATGAGGCTGAGTGCACCCCGTACCAGACCTCCCAGTGGGCGAAAAATCCCCATGCTGGTACCGGGGATCGAGCCCAGATCTTCCTTGCCAGAGGCAAGCGCGCTAGGAAGGCGGCATAGTAATCATAATACAGCATTAAATAACATTTGGTAGACTATATAGTCCTTTATTTAGCCTTGATAAATGCAACTTGTGATAACCAAATTCTGTAGAAAAATTTATAATCACTCGTGGCATTAGTTATGATAATATATCGTGATGGAGGAAATTCAATGTAAATATATATCTTCCTAACAAAATGTTAGGTAAGTCTTATTCAGCGCTTGAATTCACTTGTTTTTTAAAACTATGATCTTAAATATTTACAAATATTATTACATTTCAACTTGGCATTCTTTAAATTACAAATTATTAAAACAATTTGTGACGGTGCTCAATGCCTCCTTCTCAGATGAAGTAGGATTTGAGAGTCTTGTTGCGAAAGATTCGTTTTCTATTGTAACAACCTGGGAACTTAATTTTTTCGCACCAGCCGTGTGTATAACAATGTTGGAAAGGATAGGGCTAGTCGATGCCATAGTTGCGATTTGAACCACGGATCTTCAGGTCAATTTGACTCTACCCTTTCCAACCTGGGAATTTTAATTAATAAGTTATGAAACGTGTAGCCACTTTTCCTATAGAGAAATGCGGGAACGTCGATTGCCGTATACAAGAATTAATAAAAAGTTAAACATACAAAACGTTATAACCAACCAATTCAAAGAAATACATAATGAAATAAAATAAAAAAAATACAGTGGCGTGTTCTTTGCTATTAGAAGAATAATATGCCCCAAGTTGTTTAATGAAACAATAAGATATATGCTGCTGTTTGTGAGGTAAGTATTTAAGTGCATCTCTGCTGGCACTATTTCGACGTCCATTCTCGGTTCCCTCGCGCAGTGGAGAAATTACAGTATTTTATATAACACAACCTAGCTTACCCTAGTTACTGTCAACTTGTCAATTTGTTATTCTGGTGTCAGGAGTGGGATTTGGCGCATTGTTATTTTGTTACAACATTAAGTAAGCTGTTAATTAACTTTAAGACCAGCATATGCAGGAAATAGCTAATAGCTAAAGACAAAACTACTTCTACATTTGGACCAAGTCACTGACTACGGGCATGTAAATGCGTCTCCTCGTTGCACGTCTAAGATAATAACAACACACAAGCGAAGGGAAAGTACTTATTTATAGATGTTCATTTGGTGTTATTAAGCAAGGATTTGTATTCTACTTAAAGAACAACGAAAGTAATACTGTGTAGAGGGATTTCTTGAATGCTAATGCTACAAATTATTTCTTTCTCATGACACACGACCTGGGATAAAAGCTCATCACTTAACAGCTCTGGTAGAACTGCAGTCTACTTATTCAGCATTCTTTAAAATCCATTTCGATTGAAACTTTGCCAATTTAAAACTCGCGTTCAAATAACCCGCATCACGTGGCTATTTCAGCTTTCTAATTTTTCTGCACTGTAGATTAATCTGCCCAGCTTCTAGGAAGGCAAAGGAAACGCCCGCCCCATCCTTTGCAACAAATCGGATACAGTTAAGAAAAGCTAGCGTTTTCTCCACGTGACGTCACGTACGATATTAAACTACCTCTATTCTAGAAGAATATAGTCTCCACAAACTGATGCTTTTAGTGGCATATTGTACTTGATATTCAGAAAGGATAAAGGCACAACTTCTTTTACCCCTAAGTTTAAGGTTTCCCAATGACTAAAATCTATAATTCTTGTATTTAATTTAATTTGTTGTATTTTATTAAGAATGTTTCTTTAACTAATGGAGTGGACATACTCCAAGCCCTAAAAGGTATAAGAAAATATTTTGGTTTCTAGTAATGTTTCATTATATTTTGGAACCTTTTCTTCATTTATTAATATTTTCACAATAAATGTGCGTATTTTAGTAACCTCTTCTTCTTCTTCTTCTTCTTCTTCTTCTGCTTCACGTTTATAATTTATAGTTATTTTAGAAATTCTATTATTATTCATTCTTTAAAAATGTTTTTTCCCGTTGATTTCTATTGTTGACAATAATATAATTTATTTCTTCTACTTTTAACTTTTTCCTGATATCTTGACTGCACTTTTTCATATATATATATATATTTATTTATATTTATATTTATATATATTTTTATTTATATTATATATTTATATATTTTTATATTTTTATTTATATTTATTTATATTTATATATAAATATGCTAAATATGAAAATCAAAGTTGCTATTTAAGTTTAAAATGTTTCAAGGACCAACACGGAGATTTCGAAGAAAATTCCTCCATCTAAAACCACTCAATTGGAAAATTTTTATTTTATTAAAATGCCATGTGTTCGCATTTCTATATATTTTGTATTTCCTCCGGAAATATATATTTTGAATTTATATCTATGTTATTTCCGTTTGCAATTGAATCGGGCGATGCAATGTTCTATTTGGACAGTTTTGTGTGAAACACGTGTAGTGAGCCCAACTGCTTATTTGTTTCAAACCCCGCACCAGCTCTTTGCTTGGTATTGGTAATTATGTTAACTAATGTACTTGGAATCCGAATTTTTGGGGGTTTTATACATTGAATTATGGGTCTCCAAACTTTCCAGCCTTAGGGCCGTATTGATTACTCCACAAAGTTACGAGGGCTAGAACCGTTTTAATTTTTCCTGACATTATCTGTAATTTCTAGACTAGTCAAATTGTGTATTATTGTTACGACCGTGACACTTGACGACATCTAGTTGTCAAAAGCGGAAATAGGTAGTGGTAGAACCCTCTATTGCTAACAGATGATGCTAGTAGCACTTTCGAGAACGTTCTGGTGTATTCTACTCACTTCGAGATGGCTAGCAGCCGGCAGCGAGGTCCCCCAGTCCCCTCCTTGGCAAGGCAGAAACTACCGTGAAATAAAGTAGTGTGTAACCCCGTTTAAAAGACATTTTCGAACCGACCAACACCCATACGTAACAATATTTTGATTTGACTGGTTTTTGTGTGTGATTTACTAGAATGGAAAAGATGAGAAAAGTACATAGTGAATGCAGAACATTCAAAGATCAATGGAACTATCAGTATTTCGTGATTGAGTCCTGTAATAAGGTGCTATATTTTATTTGCAATGAAACCATAGCCGTTTTCAAAGAATATAACATTAAACGTCATTATGAAACGAAACATTTGCAAAATTACTCAAAATATACCTACAGGAAGTTTGTGGACAGAAAAATTTGAAACTTTGAAGGGCGGATTGAAATCACAGCAATCGTTCTTCTTAACGAAAGTCAAACCTGAACAAGAGGCTGCAACTCGTGCTAGCTTTCGTGTGGCTCTTAAAATTGCAAGACATGGAAAACCATACACCGACGGAGAAATGATCAAAGAATGCGTAATTGCAGTAGCCGAAGAAATCTGTCCCGAACAGGTAAATTTATTTAAAACTGTCAGTTTGTCAGCAAACACCGTGGTTCGGAGGGTACAAGACATCGCAGAAAATATATCATCCCAACTGTGTGACAAAAATGGACATCTTCAGTGGTTTTCTCTGACCTTGGATGAGTCAATGGATGCGACAAATACTGCTGAGGTGTTGATTTTTATTCGAGGAGTAGATAAAAGCTATGCAGTGTATGAAGAACTTGTTGATATTGATAGTGTTCACGGCACGACTACTGGGGAAGATATTTTCAAGGGGTTTGAAAATGCCATTAATAATAAGAACCTTCGATGGAAAAACTTGAAATCTATTACAACTGATGGAGACAAAAACATGTGTGTTAAAAATAAAGGAGTGGTTGCAGTTGTGTCAAAGGCTGTAGAAAATGACGATGGTTCAAAACCATTAGTCTTACATTGTATCATTCATCAGCAGTCCTTGTGCGGAAAATGTTTGGATGTGTCTGAAGATTAGTTGTTAATTTCATCAGATCCACTGGGCTGAATCACCGACAATTCCGCGAGTTTATTCAAGAGATTGGAGAAAATTACTTACGATGTCATACTGCCGTACACTGGCTTAGTTGCGGAAAAGTCCTTAAGCGCTTTTTTGAACCACGAACAGAGATCGAAATTGTTTTGAACGAAAAGCATTGCCCTCTTACTGAATTACAAAATAGCGAATGGCTGTGGAAGTTAGCACTATCTAGATTTGACAACACATAAACGAACTGCATTTAAGATTGCAAGGAGTAAACCAGCTTCTCCCTGATTTATACACTAATATAAAATCGTTTCGGCAGAAAATAATACTGTTTCAATCACAGTTACGGAAAAAATGTTTGACACATTTTAGAACATGTGAAATATTCAGTCACACTACTGAGACTGAGTTTCCTGTCCATTTTGCAATCGAAGCTTTGGGTGATTTGAAGATAAATTTTGATACCCGTTTCCCAGACTGTGATGCATTGCGAATGAAATTAACATTTTTCAAAATCTTTTGATAGTGACATTGACACCCTAGCCCCGGAACTTCAAAAGGAAATTATTGATTTACAGTGCAGTGATATAATTAAGAACAAATATCAAAGCTCATCTTTGTTGAAATTTTATAAAAGTCTTCCACTGGTACAATTTGCTAATTTGCATAAATTTGCTCGTGGGTGGGTTTTCTGATTTTGGTACGGCTTACTTGTGTGAGAAAACATTCTCCAAAATGAAATACACAAAGAATATTTACAGATCTAAGTTAACCGATGAGCGTGTTAAATCTCTCTTAACAATTGGTAAAATTAGCCACAACTGCAAAATATTGTCAGTGGTAAATCAGTTACATAAATCGCACTACTATTTTTCAGAACGGGACACCCCGCAGTTTCATTCGCGTTAATTTAGCTTTTCCGTTCCTGAGGGATTTTCAGGTTAAAAATGTTTGATATTTAGTATATATATATATATGTGTATATATATATATATATACATAATATGTACATTCCAAACTTCGGTCTACATGACCTTTACCCCAGCATAACTACCGAGAGTAAAACCGCGGGATGTTCACTAATGTTAACGAGATTCATTTCAATTATTTGTTAGTAATAATATTTAAGTTTAATTTTTTTTATTATTATACTTGTCTTTAAGCTTTACCTAGCAAGTAAATAATACAGGCTAAATAAAACAAAGTAACATTAAGTTTTTTTTTTTTTTTTTTTTTTTTTCTTCTTCCAAGCTAACTTATCACAGCAACAGAATTAATGTAACCAAATATTATTGTAAATATTATTATTGTATTATGTGTGCTAATATTTACGTTGATTTGTAACAATACTGACTCAAACAATATTGTAAGAATTTATTTTGTAATTAATTGATAAATTAAAATTAAATAAATAAATTTGTGATTCATGACTTTAAAAAAAAAACAACAATAAGAAACCATTAGCAGTCGCGGGCCGGATTGTTGACATTGGCGGGCCGGATTTGGCCCGCGGACCGTAGTTTGGAGACTCCTGCATTAGATCATACACAAATTCACTCTAGGGAGTATAGGGAGTAAACTTGGCTAGAGAAAAAATTCCAACCCCGTCGAGAATCGAATCCTCGCACAGCAGGCAGATGCTCTACAGTGTTAGTTACGAGACCAACCAAGATTGGATTGAGTTGGATTGGATTGCGTTCAGCGAGTTGACTAGTAGCCATAAAGGCTCGTAAAAATTGAACACCTCAAAGAAATGTAGAGTTTAGTTGCATGTGTGCTTAAGCATTAGATTTGAATAATGAACATAAAAACATAGATATTAAATATTGGTATTGATTTTTCCCTAATGCATTTTGACATACAATTCATGCCACAGACTACAGACTAACTTAATATGTTTATACAAAACAAATTGAACTTTGTGTTAAAGTAAAGGCTTTTACCGCCACATGTTATCATTTTATTATTTGATTAGCAACAATAGCATCTGTTGTCAGTTCAATGCACATGCATTTAAAAGCTGGATACTACTTGAAAAGTTACATAAGCATAATCAGGATAATTTTTTCAGACAATCTTATACAGAATAACATTATTTTCAGCATAGGTGCTCTTTAGTAGCATTGAAATTGCCAACTTTTCTCTGTGTTTATCTCGTGAATGTCGTTTGTTATAAATGCGGCTCTATTGCGTAGAAAGAGTTGTGAGAATGTAGTAATATCGTATATCTGTAGACGCGTAAATGTGGCGCTATTCGCTTGTTTGATCGTGTATTGCAGGAATTTAACTCTGAATTTTGGAAGCCTGTACGCTACATACATATAAAGAGGTTACAAATGCCAGTGCTTTGATCTCGGTTAAAACTAAAAGTACAATATTAACGGTGTCTTCAAATACAGAAAAGGCATAAAAATTACATATTTACATGTACGACCAATAGATGCCTGAATCCTTGGAGTGTAATATTTACTACGTAGAAGGAGTGAGGCCCAGATAGAAGTTGGTATGACTGCATTTCCATAATCTCCGGTAGCGTGAAGGCTATCACCTTAGGCAGTCCATGTTTTCCATCTACTCATGCGTATAACCGAAAAAATGAGGTAAAAAACAAGTTGTCCTTGTAAATATGCTAGTGACTGGGTGTCCCTGCACTCGTTCCGGGTTCGTGTCCCGTCCTGATGAAGAAATACACGCATGCAGTACTGAATACCACACGCAAATATTTACCTAATACAAGTTAACAACTGAAAATATATTTTATGTACTACTGCAATAATCAGTGATGCTTTAATTTTAGTTACTAGGCAACAAAAGCTACACTTTATATCCTAAATACGCTATCAAAACAGGATACAAGTTCTAACAAAACCTAAATGCACTTTAATGATGATCATTTATATTCTATTATTTATTGATGATAATATGCATTAAAGTAAAAACTTTCTCCCTTAATAGTTATTGTCATAGTAAAGCCATTGCAATTAATCAAAAGAGTTGATCTTATCTTTGAATATTCAAAAAAGGGACTAGGAGCTTTAATAATTCCTGGCCGCTCACAAAAATACGTCAACAAAGAATTTTCATTTACGTCTGCTTCAGCACCCAAAAATCAGTCCTTGAAGTTCGTATGCCTCATAAACAAAATTTCCTTGAGCTTTCTGGAAGTGTATTAATAGTTGCATCTTGCACTGCTTATACAATTTTCCCTGGTGAATCGTGAAAATCACCTTCTTCATTCATTTTGCGTTAAATTCACATATGAAACTAGCATTCAAAGTTGCAGAATTTAACAACAATGTTAATGTATCATGTATTTTTTTCAAACCCCATATTACTCCTTCTCTAAACATATCATTTCCACAATAAATAAATGTCATTAAATTAAATTAAAAAGTGAAGCTGTTAACAGTAAAGTAACACGAATTTTAAAGAATGACACCTATATAGATAAACTTAATAAGCAAAGCCCTATCTGAATACAAAATTTGATCGAAATCGTTAGAGCCGTTTCCAAGTTGCGCGGAATATTTTTATGTACAAAAATTGCTCGTTTAAATATATAAGATTATTCAGAGACTAAAAGCTTCACTTATCTTAGTATTTGTTTAGTGATCATCAAGAGTACTAAACATATGATGGTGCCATCATGAAACTGTAGTCTGCGTTACATTTCAAGAACTTGCAGCAAAAATCTGTAGTGTCGAGTCACATGACTTTCTCTGCTCTTGTACTAACCATTCCTACAAACTCCTATTCCTTGATCTGCTACATGTTACTTGAGACAAACATTTTCAGAAGTTATCTCATTGTTTACTTTCTGGTAGGTACAAGGGAAATACGGGAATACAGTAGGCTTTGAGCGATTGTCGAATTTTAAAGCTTTGAGATTCCGTTCTCTTTGCACGGTAAACATATAAAAAATGAATAACGATGTTATATTTGTCAGAAGTATAAGTCCTACAAAACTCACACAAATAACGAGGGATATCTACGAAATAGTGCACTCAAAAAAAAAAAAAAAAAAAAAAAAAAAAAATACTTGGACATAAATTGTGTGTTTTAGCAAGATCTATATATATTTTTCTTTACAGTAAGATGTGGTCTATCTGTTACGGTTTACCAGTCATTCAAAAGTAATCCAGAGTAAACAGGACTGCAAAAGCTGAAGTCAAAAAATTCAAAATATAATTTCATTTATTATAAAAATATCTTAGACATAGGGCATTTTAATCAAAATCGTTACAACTATTTTCGAGAAAATCAAAATTTTCCACGTAAAGCGTAGCTTAGGGTGCAGGAAATTTCATCAAAATCTTCGTGTCCCATCCTTAAAAGACATTAAACTCAAATACTATCTTTGGGTTTTAACCGGTTTTGTTATGCTGTCCACAGACACACTGACACACACTGACACACACTGATACACACACACACACACACACACACACACACACACACACACACACACACACACACACACAAACCTTTTTCTAAAAATCCCTTTTTTGCATTCAGTGGACCTCAAAACATTTCCGGTGAAATCTCGACATAAAATTGTTGGGTGGAATACATCTACTACACGTAGTAGAGAAAGTTAAAATGTCATTAGATGTACTGAACATACAACATATCCTCAAATATTCTTAATGCAGACAAAATATTTTAGACAACACATTCCAACATTAGGATTAATAACTAGCGGCTCTTAGAAGACTCCCTTTGATCGTTTTGTAACTTGAGTCTCCCATTACTGTCTACTTTTGTCATTATTACTCTAAATATTCATTGGGGGACATCAAAAGATGCAGCAGATATTTCCGATGAAATTTCGGTATAGAATGTTGAGGTTGAATGTAATACTTCCTATATCTAGAGAAAGTATGTAGAATACGTTTTCAAATGCACAGGTGGTTGACGTCACATTACACCTAGTGAGCGAGTGGTGAAAATACCAACCTGAACATCCGTGTCCATGCCCTTTGCCTACATCGTGCAGCCTAGGGATCGAACACCGTAGCAATGCATGTAAATAAAGTGTACATATTTCCATAAGCCATGAGAAACACCACGGCGTGTCAGGAGCCCGGGCATATTCCTACTCACGAATCTGACACCCATCATCAGCAACTTCTTCTCGGAAGTTTCGTGCTGTTCCATACTGGTATTGCAGATTACACCGTGAGAACGATATTCAGCCTTGTTATCGCGGCAGTATCTCTTTTCCTATTGACTGGATATGGTCAGAGACAGGCCGATCACCAACAAAATAACAATAATTTGCAATCTTCTTCCTTTCTCCTATCTAAGCTTACACCTTTCCCAAAAAGTGCTGAAGGGAATGCGCGTATCAGCTTCTAACTCCATTGAGGAAGTTTGCAGACATTTTACGCTGTATACATGCTGCCATTTTTTTACTTTACCATGTAGACGAACTGAGCCGAATATGGCGAGTGCTCCAAATACGGGAAGGGGCGGAATATGGGATAAGAAGGTGCTGCAGCCTAACGGTGATAAATGGCACTTAAAGCGACATCTGCGAACGTGTTGTAGTTGTAAAATCTAACACCAGAGCCTTACCTTCTACGCGTCAGTCCCTTGTTTGTATTTGTAGATATCCCAAAAGTTCTTAAGTCCTCTCATACATTTCATCGCCCTTTAAGAAACGAAAACTTTAATAATGTACTGAATATTGTAATAGGATCAGTTTTAGTTGGACTTTCGTACCACATCCTATTTAATTTGTGGATATCTTTACAAAAGAGAAGTAAATGTACCCATATTAGGAACACCATTTCTTTCGTGTTTTAAATGACTGAAAATTAATAAAACTAAGGTTATATACTATCAGATCAGGACTAGCTCTCCACACATGCTAAAAATTAAGGAAAATATGAGGAAAAAGAAGGAAGCTGAGCTAAGGAAGTCATGACTGCCCAAAAAGTAAGCAGAGCGAAAGAGAACCTAGTAAAGAAGGAACTTCCATGGAAAATGCCCCAAATAGGTAAAAAGGCAATTTCTATTTGTAACCAATACTTCCAATTCCAAGGACGACACTGTTCAGCTTGAAGATTCGGATGAGCATCTGTCAGAAGATGAGGAAAATCCCTTGGTCTGTACTGGACGATTTTCAGAAGATGAAAGTGAAAACTGGATTCGTTTCTGCAACTTCAAACGAAGCCTAACACTTTATACAGGCTCGGATACAAGTTATTTATTTTGATTGGTGTAAATGATTTGATTACACAAAACCTTCAGTTTTTCTACCACATAAGATGTTGTACGTTTCTATTTTTATATCGATTATTCAAATTTGATATTGAAGATCTATGACTCTATGATATTGAAGGATTTATTGTTAACATCTCCCCATAATAGGGACACAGTATCCTAAAACTGCTACAGTTACCCTGATAAGCATTGCACCAAAAGCTCTTACTGCAAATAAGGTTCTTATAAGATGTATGAAGTAGTTATTCAAGTTAAAGCCATTGTTGGATATTTTGCAGCTCTATAATTACACTAAGAACATAATTAGGATCAGTTCCCCTTCATAATAGGGAGAGAACTATTGCATTCCTCCCAAAAATTCGATATTGAAATTTCACTAAAAATACACGTCTTGAGACTCTGGAAATTTAAAAAAAAAATCTGATGTACTGCACTCACGTGACTTTCTCTACTCTTGTACTAACCATTCGTACAAAATCTTATTCCTATAACTTCTTCGTGTTAGTTGAGATAAATATTTGCAGAAATTATCTAATTTCTTATTTCCTTATTGGTACAAGGAGAATATGGGGTTACAGTAGGCTTTGAGCGATAGTCAAATCTTTTAAAGCGCTCAAATTCCGTTCTCTGCACGACTAACATATAAAAAATGAATATCGATGTTTCATTTGATGAAAGTTTGTTTTCCAAATCTCACACAAATAACTAGGAATATCTTCGAAATGGTTCACTCTACAAAAAATGTATTCGGACATAAATTGTGTGCTTTAAAAAATCTACTTTTTTTGGATATTAAGATTAAAATGCGCATTACACTTTCACTCGCACACTTTATCTCGAGCTCTCAGATGCGATTGTTGTCGAGGACGGTAAAATTAATTTGTCTTTTGCGCAGTTGTGCTTTAAATTGTTTCATAAAAGGCCCTGAGTTGTAGTTTCTGCAATTGTTTTCCCAGGTTAACCAACGGCTGAAGTTAAAGGCCAAACACTTGGCTCTTTCTTTTACAGTTCATAAAAGTTTGCCATTAGTGCTTAAAATTACTGTTTGAGTTGGTTAAACGCAGAAATAAAACACAAAGGAAACCGGTATTGTAACGCAAGAAAACAGCAAAAAAATACAGTAAAATACACAAGCAGTAACGCTGGAATATGTAGAGTGATGCTCAATTGTTACTTCGGTAAAGCACAGCCCAAAGTTCTTGACTCTGACCATTGTAGCTGTAGATTCTAGGGCTCAAGATAAAATAGGTAAGTGGTACACACATTTTCTTATAACAAAACTACAGCAAAAATTTATGTGGGAAATCTCACTTCTGATACCGAGAGTCTTTTGAATGATGCGACTGGGAGACCAGCGCTCCAGTGCCCTGCTTTAGGACCCCTTTGTGCGAGTCGGTCTGCTGTTTCTTTCCTAGATAATACTAACAATGCAAACCAACATGAGTATGCTATGTTTGCACTTACACGACGCGTTCTTGCTCTAGACGGTACCACAGATAGTCAACACGAAATGAAATGGCATGATAATTGTGAAGGAAGTGTTTCAGTCTTAAGGCGACTAGATAGTCCTTTGGATTCCAAAACTCATTTTTAGTTTTGAATTATGAAAAAGTATACTCTTCCTCTTTGATGTGTTGCACTCACTTGTACTAACTATTCTTACAAATTGTTATTTTTCAATCTTCATGCTAGTCAAGATAAAACATTTGCAGCAATTACTGATTTTTTGAGGTGCAAGGGGAATATGAGAATACAGTAGACTTTGAGCGAGAGTCAAATCCTTTAAAGCTCTAAAATTCCGTTCTCTTTTCATGGCCAAGAGATAAAAAGGTGAATAACGACCTTCCATTTGAGAAAAGTCGTGCAAATAACAAGGTATGTCTCCTAAATGGTTGACTCCAGAAACAATGCTTTTGGATATAAATTATGTGTTTTAGAGAGCTGTAAATTTGTTTCCACTAAGATTTGATCTATACCTTACTGTTTTACCAATTATGTAGCCATCTATAATAAACAGGACTACATGGGCTATATCCAGAAAATTCAAAATATACATTTCCCATAAAAACGTTTTAAACATATGGCATTTTAATAAAAATTTTCGAAAAATTTTCCAATTGAGTGGTTTTGGATGAAGGAATTTTCTTCAGAATCTTCGTGTCGTTCCTTGAAACATTTTAAACTTACATAGCAACTTTGGTTTTTAATAGACTTTTCGTTTTTGAGTTAAGCTATTCACACACACACACACACACACACACACACACACACACACACACACACACACACACACACACACACACACACACACACACACACACACAATTTGGGAGATATGAATATCCCTCTCAACATTTATCTGGTGACTCGGAAAACACATAGATCTGAAAGCTCGGCTGAGGGAATCGAACCCATGGCCTTCCGAATGCGAGTCTTGCATGTTACCACGAAGCCATCTCCCTCTGTGCAGTATGGCTGGCTGCTTATTTCACGTATTCACTCTTCGTGTGCCCACTCAAAAGTTTGACCGCTTTTTTCCCAGACAGCTTTTTTCATAAAACTCCTTTACATTCAACTGCCAAAACTTCGATATCCAAATTTCACCACAAATGCAGTTTTGGGAACCTTGAGCAAAAAGAAAAAAAAAAGAAAAGATAGTAAAAGATGTCTGTCTGTGTGTCTGTCTGTGTGTGTCTGTGTGTGTGTGTGTGTGTGTGTGTGTGTGTGTGTGTGTGTGTGTGTGTGTGTGTGTGTGTGTGTGTGTGTGTGTGTGTGTGTGAACACAGCCCAACCAATAGCGAATACTAAGATTCATTCCGTTAGTTGCTTGTTTCTTAAGTTATTTGGTATTCCAAACGTTTTGCCCCTCTATTTCTTCTAGAGACAGCAACAAAGTGAGAGGCGGTAAGATGAAAAGCGAGAAGACGCTCAACTGGTTGCTCACGGGTACGTTATTATACCCCTAACATTATTTCCAAATGTATGAATTTAAAATTAACAACACAACAGTGTTTTATAACATCCCTGGCAATTTGTAACACGACTGTTGCTACCATATAAGTGTGACATATTTCATTGACTTCCTTACAACAGCGTGCGCTGGTCTGCATTTCCTTTAGTATGCGTTGTTGAAAACTACTAGCCCAGGAAAAAACAGTAAATTATATATGTAAAGTTTGAGAGCAAAAACTGCTGACGGATAGCGGTGTCCTAGCTAAAAGCACTTTCCCTGGAAGGTGTGCTGTCAGGATAATTCGAGGGTCGTTAAACACAAGAGGAGAATAAAAACATTGTTGGTGGAACTGCTGGAGGGCTCGCACGCGATAAGAGCTCTTTGGCACGCGAAAGGGATGAGACTATCTGCCACTCCCGACTGGAACTATTACCTACTAATAGAATTATTCAGATGAAGAATATCTTTGGACCTCTAAGACGGTGAGCCATGCAATATTTATACCTAAACAATTTGTGCAGAAACGATATGACTTGCTACTATATCCGTTGTTTCCAGATTGAGACAAGGCGTTTCTTTCTAAATGAAGATTATGGCCTTTAAAATGCAGTAGTAATATTGTTTTCTTCCTAAACGATACCGTTATCTCTGCGCAAGCGAAATACTAAACATCTCACACGTCATCAACTCCAACCGCGCGCTGCAGGTACGTGGAAATCCACAACTTGCTTACTGCTGTTTTCATTAACTTTTCTTGTTGGTATTAAAGTTCAAGGGCAGTGTACCTTAAGGAGGCGTTATTGAGTCAGTTTAGTACTATACAAAAAACGTAACATTGTGAAAAATAAAATACCTCAATGTTGTGCATATGGCTGCAATGTGAGAAGCGAAACATACACTCGTTTCCAAACAGAGAGAAATCTCTCAAAAGATATAGAACAGGTATGGGTAGAATTTTGCAAAGGAAAAGATTTTTTTGTGGCCCCAGTGTTTATGTTCCTTCCATTTTAAGGGCACGAATAGACATAGTTATTAAGAAGCAGCTATATTAAAACTTGGAGCTATTCCTACTATATTTCAAGTTCTAGTAAGATACTAACTGATCCTTTGCCAAGAGCAAACGACAAAGAACAAAACGATATGAGGCTAGAAGTGGTAATTATGCGGTAGTGTTACAGTAAAACTGACAACAAAGGGGATGATAATAAGTAATAAAAGGAAATTTAGAATAGAAGGTGACTTAAAAAAAATTCAGAAGTAAAATGGAAACTAGGTACTTGTTAAAACACACAATTTATGTCCAAATGATATTTTTGTGGAGTGTATAATTTCGGAGATATTGTTATTCGTGCGAGTTTTGCAATACTTATCTATATGTCTTAGATGTGCTTTAAAAGATCTGACTAAGCCATGAAAAGGCATTTGATTTTCACGATACTACTGTAGCAAATTGTTCGAAGTTCCTTATTTTCGCAAGAATGGATCCAAGGATTTAGATTAAATAATACCTGGGTGTTCAAAAAAAAAAAAAAAAAAAAAAAAAAAAAAAAAAATTACGGACAACGTGCGGGATGGCAAACTGATTGATTTTCACATAGGAACCCTTGTCCGGAAACGTATAATTTGGACGCTGGAGAGCGTCGAAGTTTGAGAAAAACGGTTGTGACAATTTAACATTTCTTTTGTTATCTTAATACGGAAGGTATGCAACGCTTTAGCTATCTGTGTACTGCGGATAAACGACCTGAGCATAACATTACTGGTGCGCATCCTACTGCGTTACTTGTGTAGTTTCCAGTGCAGTAACGTTTTTAATAGCAGTACACAGCTGCTGCAATGTCCGACACGAGTTCCAGCACACTTTGATGTAAATGTGCGGAATCACCTCAACGTCGCATATTCAAATCGATCAATCGGTAAAGGTGGACCAGTTCCACGGCCAGCCCGGTCGCCAGATCTGACACCTCTCGACTATTTTCTGTGGAGTTGTATGAAGAGTATGGTGTATGGCACTCCTGTAACGTTAGCGAAGGACCTTATGGCTCGAGTCCACGGAGCGATTGAAAGTCTTCAAAGACACCCGCTCGTGTTGGATCATGTGCATGAGGTTCACCGCTGCCGATATAGACTCTGCAATGACGTAGAACATACACAGTTCAAAGTCCGTTTGTAATGTAGACAGCTCGATGTTGGGTTTATTGACGAAATGTGAACGTACACCCATCTCACACTTCGATACGCTACAGCGTCCAAACCGTCCGGACAGGAGTTCCTATTTGAAAACCAATCAGTTTGCCATTCCACACAACATACTAATCGTTGTCGGTGTTTTTTGGGACACGCTGTATATATAATGTGGCCGATGTCGTTTAATGTTTCTTCTGTAAGAACCGTACGCCGTCTTTTAGATTTCTGAGCCTGAACGCTTCCACTAGCCTGAAATTTATTGTAAAGTTTATGAATTGTTGTGTGACCTCAAACTTTTACACCTGGAAATCTTTCTGCAAATCGCACTTTCACTTGGCGAGCTGACTGAGTTAACACATACGAATGATAAAAAAATACACGTTGTGCAGTAGAAAACAAATGTTGAGCCATAATACTCTTTGAGACTAAGTGCAGAACAAAATAATAAAGTGCACTCAGTAATAACTCAACCACACCATGTCACCGTCGGCTCAATACTGCACTTTCAGAGCGTGACCTTGTGTACTTCAGTTGCGTGTTGTCGTATGCGCAGTGGAAAAACACCACGCAGCGGTTCGGATGTTTTGGGCCTCTCTGTAGAATCCTCATTTTTAGTCACACCTATACGTTGGAATCATTAGTAGCATCTTCTTTACTAGATAACAAGTCAAGGAATTTACTTGACTGTTTAGCTGCTTTTTGTTTTTGCTCAAGTTTTTCTTTCTTTTTTTATTTCTTTAAACTGAATTCATTTTCCATGACATTTCATCACCTTAACAATTGGTACATTTTCTGGTGATGTTCTGTTGCAAGCTCCCTCGCAGGACTAGATAGTATTATATATTAGTAATTCCTGTTGTCCCTCGTGGAAAATAGGGCATCAACAAAGCATCGCCATGTGGTCCAGCTCACGGTCATCATCTGCACCTCACTCCAGGTCTTACCTTCTTCTATTGCTTCCATGTGGATAGATCTTCGCCATGTTTGTCGAGGTCTTCCTCTCTTCCTCCTTCCCTGCGGGTTCCACTCCAATGCTTCTCTCTCGATGGCTTCACTTCCCTTCCTCAGCGTGTGTCCAATACACTTCCATTTCCGCTTCTTTATTTGCATGGCCACCTCAGCTTCGCCAATACTTTTCCAAAGCTCATAGTTTGAAATAACTTCTGGCCAGTAGATGTTAAGGATTCTGCGCAAACAGCGATTAACAAAGGTCTACAGCCTGGAGGTAATTACTTTCGTCACTTTCCAAATCTCAGCCCCATATAACAGAACAGAGTTTACATTACTTTTAAAAATACGAAGTTTTGTCGTAATATATATTTTATTGTTCTTCTATAGTGAGTAAAGCTGGACAAAGGCTCCATTTGCTTTTTTGCATGCGTTGTGATACATCTTGTGCAGCTCCTCCGTCCTTGGCAACTACACTACCCAAATAAGTGAAGCTATCTACATCCTCGATGGCCTCACTGTTGAGGATAAATGGGTCTAGTTTGTTGGTGTTAAACTTTAAGGCTTTGGTCTTCTTTAAATCAATCCTTAATCCGACTTTTCTCCCTTCCTCAACCAAGTCTTCGAGCTTTCCTTACATTCCATTATGTGCCTCAGATAATAGGCATATATCGTCAGCAAATTCAATATCTTCCAACCTATCCGCTAATCTCCATTGTATACCACGTTTCACATTTCGAGTCGCACTTCGCATAACTGCATCAATCACAATCAGAAACATGGTTGGCGACAAGATGCAACACTGACGTACTCCTGACTGGACAGGTACTGGCTCAGACAGACGCCCCTCATGAATGACTCGACATGTGTAGTCACGATACGTGATAAGATTAACAATTTGTGACGGCACTTCATAACGTTCCACTTTCTTCCACATGATGTCTCTGTTGATAGTCAAAAGCTTTCTCAGAGTCGACAAACACCGCATAAAGGTGAGATGATCATTCAGCACACTGTTCCAGAATTATCCTCAGAGTGCTGATTTGATCAGCACATGAAAGGTTCGGACGCAAGCCTGCCTGTTCCCTTCTTATCCTTAAGATAACATAGTCTTTGATTCTGTTTAGAACCCTGGTAGGGATTGAGAAAAGTGTAATACCTCTCCAATTATTAAAATTTAACAATTTTCAGATAGGACCTCTCAAGAAGTTCTTTCAGGTAACATCCACAAGGGATTCTGCGGTGCTGAACCGTTCGACATAAACTCCTTCATGTTGCACACCATTACTGTTAGAACTAGTTGAAGGTATGTTTCGGAAGCTAGATATCGGTAGCTAAAGATGCTAAATGTTGCAAGCCATTCAGTTCATTTAATTTTAATTTAACTTTTTCTATAAAGGGTCGTCTATGGTGCCTTTTAATCTTTACTCGCGTTTAGTAATGACGGCTTAGTCTATTTGTTCAAGACTTGTGCAAATTCAACCGCCGCCTTTGAGGAACCCTAATAATCGTTTTACAACACGGTCCCTTCCTCTTGAGTCCTTTCAGGCAGAGCTACAACATCTTAAGATGTACCTTTGTAGCTAATGAAAAAGAAAAAATAATTTTGGCAACTGAAACTCCACACGAAGTCAACATTGTAACTGTCACTCTCTTAAAATCAGAGTTTCTATTGATCTTCAAGGACAGGGATAGAGGTTTCTCTTTTCTGAAGAGTGGGGATGACAGTATCACAATCATTAGTCATTTCCTTTGAGCAGCAACTACACACGCTTTGAGTAAACAGACTACTACAGATCAGATTCCCTATTCCATAGCTTCTTCTTCCCTCTACGGCCATATATTTTGGTTTTAGTAATGTCCTACATTCTCAAAATGTGTACAATTCGATTAATTTTTAATACAATGATTAATTTAAAACAAGTTTTAATGGAAATGGGTTACATATCTGAGAAACAAATAGTATGATATCCATTTATCTCCACAGATTGTTATCGGGATAGCCCCACAAGTCAACATGTTACCAGTCACGACATAATTCTTGTACTGTGCAGTAGATAGCGCAACCATTTAATATAATATATTGCAGAATGCAAAGGAAGCGTTTGTTACTTAAAAGAGTACGAAAACCACTAAATGGGAACGTCTAAAGATTGTTTTCTCATCATGTTTATTATGGAAGCTTCCTTCTTACCTTCGATGAGAAAAACTGAAGTCATTTCTCACTTAAGAGCAGAGTCTATCCAGAACTAATTACATACGTTAACAGAATTCCGTCCCTAAATACCTACAAAATCAGAAGCTTAAATATGGCGTATTTAGTAACGTCAACGCATACCTATATAAGAAGTTGACATTATCCAAAAAGCCCTGTTATCTTAATTCCTTCGCCTTACCCTACTTTCGAAATAACTGGACATATCGAGGAAAAAGTTTCGAAAAAAATCTGATGTGTTGCACTCACATGATTTTCTCTACTCTTGTGCTGACCATCCCTACGAACTCCTACTCCTATATCTTTTTCGTGTTAGTTGAGATAAACATTTTTACAAATTATCTTTTTCGTCTATCTCTTACGGTTTACCAATTATGTAAAAGTCATCCAGAGTAAACAGAACTACATGGGTTATAGCCAGAAAATTCAAGCACATTGCATTTGCCATAAAAATATCTCAAATATATGGCATTTTAATCAAAATCGTTAGAGCCATTTTCAAGAAAATCAAAATTTTCCATGTAAAGGGTAGTTTAAGTGGCGGAATTTTCTTCAAACTTTTCATGTCGCATCCTTCAAAGACACTTAAATAGTTTAGTTTTTAACCGACTTTTTATTTTTGAGTTTTGCTGTCCAAAGACTGAGAGACAGACTGACGCACAGACACACACGCACACGCACACGCACACGCACACGCACACGCACACGCACACGCACACGCACACGCACACGCACACGCACACGCACACGCACACACACACACACACACGTGCGTGCGTGCGTATCTTTTTCTAAGAATTATTGTTTTTAGGTTCAGGACCTCAGAACATATATTCCAATTTTTGGATGGAATACTATACTTCTAGTAGTAGAGAAAGTAAAAGTAGGGTGTTATTATCTGACAACTTGGATTCAACACCACAGTTGACTCTCCATTGCACCTTAATAGCAGTCTCTCTCACCCAGTGTGGTTTGTTCACGCTACAATTATGCATATTGTGTAGGTTTAAAGTTCCATTATCCTGCAATGTGACTTCATCACAAAGCACAATGCATTCTATCTCAGTTTTCATGTGTTGCAATAACCGTTGAGAAAATTCCACTAGCCTTAGTCGTGCTTATAGAGTGCCTGGTTTAACTATATGTGGTAGGGACAAAGTTTGTCATGCAGTATTCGCAATACTGCATTGGCCAAACTGCATGTTATGTAATAATGACAATCCCATGACCTCCGAACATATGAGAAAGATTCCAGAAATTCCAGAAATTATGGAATAGAACAAATGGGAAGCCAGAAAACTGATGGCAAATGATTCACAAGTCTGGAGCATTAGATTAAATAAATAAGTAAATAATACTCATGCCTAATGTGTGAGATAAGCCTCAAACTAATGCTGTCAAAAACGTAATACGAGCAAAATAAGTATAAACTGAGTTAAGTCTCATTGTGAAAACAACGTACAACAGCCAGCATTTGAGCAAAACAGAATTTTGAAACAGTTGCTCAATAATAATAATAATAATAATAATAATAATAATAATAATAATAATAATAATAATAATAATAATAATAATAATAATAATAATAATAATAATAATAATAATAATAATAATAATAATAATAATAATAATAATAATAATAATAATAATAATAATAATAATAATAATAATAATAATAATAAACATGTGAGTTATTTGAGTACTATATCAAATAAATGAATGCAATAAAATGATAGATACAACAGGAAAAAAGCCTGCTAAAACTAGTTGGCATATCATTCCATAAACGATAGCTTGGTCTATCCACTTTTTTCTCAATGAAAGAGTCTAGTATATTGTAATGATATTGATGAAATGCTTACATAGTGCAGGATGATTCATAATATAGAAGTATGGTACGTGTTTACAAATTCTTCAGAAACTAGGCTAACGTAGAGAAAACATATTTAATATTGGTGACACATTCAGTTAGGATAAAACAGCTTCAAGCATACTGGCTATACGGATCACAAATGGTTAATCTGTAGTCATTTCAGAGTTATGGGCCTACTAGAAACCAGACTGGTTACACAAAATGTTGCTCATTTTGGGAGGAGGTGTCTTTGGGACAGTAAGCCAAGGAAGGACCAGTAAGTAGTCGAGAAAAAGAAGTGGTGAAAAAATAAGTATCGTATCAACCCCTCATTGACAAAGTCAGAGTGCTGTTACCACCACTCCATTTGAAATTGGGCTCCACGAAGAGTTTTGTGAAATATTCTTCCTGATTACCCTCCCGTATAGAAGACTTATACTCCTTAGCCATTGCCTAGGGTCAGATGCCTGTTGAGGAGCACAGGAACATACGAACCGAACGGAGTGAAGACCTGAAGAGGATGATCTGAAAAGCAGGCGAAATAGACGATTAAAAAGGTGATGATGGAGCATGTGGTGGAATGAGTGACAAGGGAAACCGGAGAATCAGGAGAAAATCCGCCCAGACGCCGTTTCGACAACCACGAATAGCACGTGCAGGTCCCTGGGATCGAACCCCTGCCTTGGTGGTAGACGAACGGTATAACCGCTGTCGGCCTGGGTGGCTCAGTTGGTTAGACGCTGGCCTACTGATCCCAAGGTCGCAGGTTCAAATCCGGCCACACCAATAGTTGTTAAGTGTGCTTATAACAGACGACTGTGTGTGTGCGTGCGTGCGTGTGTGTGTGTCATAACTAAAAACAAAAAGGTCGGTTCAAAACTAAAGCTGCTATTTAAGTTTAATGTCTTTCAAGGATGTAACACGAACATTTTGAAGAAAATTTCTCCACTCTAAACTACTCTTTATGCAGAAAATTTTTCGAAAATGTTTATGTACTTGAAAATGGCTCCAATGAGTTTTATTAAAATGACGTAATATTTTTAAGATAATGACAAATGAAATGTATATTTTGAATTTCCTTGTTATGGCCTATGTAATCCTGTTTACTCTTGATGACTTTTGAATAACTCGTAAATCGTAAGAGATAGACCATATCTTACTATACAAAATTGTTATTTGTGTGAGTTTTGCAATACTTAAAACTCGTCAAATGGACCATCGTTACTCAATTTTTTATCTTGGTGGTGCAAAGAGAACGGAATCTCAAAGCATAGAAAGATTTGACTATCGCTCAAACTCTACTATATTCCCATACTGCCCTTGTACCTACAAGGAAATAAGCAATAACATAATCTCTCCAAATGTTTATCTCCACTAACACGAAGAAGATATAGGAGTAAGAGTTTGTAACCAAATATCCCTAAAGATATCGAAAGTTTCATTTCGATATCTCTCATAGAAAAAAAGATATGAACATTTGAATGTTACGTTTTGTGTGTCTTTACTGTCATTTTGATAGTTTTTGACAGTTGCAATACGTGATAAAAGCTGAAAATTATATGTAAATTTAAAGGTTAGGTGTTCATATATTATTTTAAAAGTTAAAATCTGGAAAAAAAAGAGAAGAAATGAAAATCAAAATGTTGAAAATTTGACCGTTGTGAAACCCCTTAACTTTTTCTCAATTCGTTACTCTCCCTCTCTCCTTCCCTCCCCCTCTCTCTTTTTCGTCATGCAAAGAGAAAGCAGTACTAAAGCCATCACATAGCGACTATATCTCTTAAAAGATTTTATTATCGTTTAAGACTCTCCTGTTCTCATTGTACCTACAAGAAAATACGTAATAAAAGCATTTCAAAAAATATTAATCTCCATTAACTGAAGTAGACAGGAGAATAAATTACTTGAAAACTGAGTAGAGAAAGTCGTGTGAATGCAACACATCGGACTTTTAGTTACCTTATTTGTACCTTTGCAATAAATTTTCCGATGGGACTTCTTCAGTGAAGTTTTTATCTTTAAAAACATCTTATACAGCAATGTGAACAAGATCACACTAAATGATAATTATTTAAAAATAGTAATTAATAACTAACATTAAAATTCGAATTCGATATTTTATTGCACATATTGTTAAGTGCATTGTGGGAAATTTTCCATCCTCTAAGTATGGGAAAATAAAGAAAATTACTGGATTAGTGCTGCACACACTTATTTGGTCATTAAATTGCAGTCTATCCTGGTAAAAATGCATCGTTTACTCAGTTCAGTTGATGTACCTAATTTAGGGTGCTTTTAGTGCAGCAAACATCAATTTTATTTTCCTAAAATAGCTTAAAAACATCTCTGTGTTCCTTTGAAGTGATGCAAGGAAGAAAGGGAAAAAAATGCACACACACGAGTACGCACTTCCTTATGAGCGAGCAGAATTTCAGAGCACAGTAGGAGGTGGTAAGGCGAGTCGCTGGTGTGACGTCACACGCTGGTGCTGGCAACACCAGCCTAATGCTCCGCCTCCTAGCTGCAGTAACCTCGCCCACATGTGACCCGTTGCCATGACTACGCAGCCAGTACTGCTCAGCTATTCGCAACACTCGCACACTTGCACGCCCAGGATCTATGTTGCCACGTCTGTAAGGTCGAGGGGCGTGCAGTCCAGTAAAACACACAAACACTCACTGCAAATCTTCGTGAAGCACAGTTGCCAAACGAGCTACCTTTAATAATCAATTAACCAGTGATGTTTTAGTTCGTAGTTACTAGGCAACAAAAGCGATACTTTATATTCCAACAAAACACGCTATCAAAACATAAAATATCTACAGGTTCAACAAAACGTAAAATCATCATTTATGTCTGCTTTATTACCCAAACAGCAACCCTTGAATTTCGTATAACTAGAATAACAGTTGAATCTTGGAGTGCTTTTAAAATGTTTTGTGATGAACCATGAATATGACCTACCTCACTCTTTTTGTCCCTTTTCCTCTCTTCCAAAGCTCTCATTGCTCTTTCTCTAAACATATCGTTTCCGAAATAAATTTCATTAAATATACGTAATAGACAACATATATGTACTAAAATATTCTTAGATAAATGTTGTACACAATACGTTATAAAACTAGCATAATAACTGGCATCCCACCCCCCCCCTTCTCTCTCTCTCTCTCTCTCTCTCTCTCTCTCTCTCTCTCTCTCTCTCGTAAACCTCAACTTTTTACCTTCCTATAACTAGTACTCCAAATATTTTCTTCCTACAGAATTAGAATTGGTATAATTTTATGATATGAAAATGAAAATCAATACCAAGGATATTACGTCAGCTAATCTAAATTGCAATTTATAAAACACTCAGGTGTTGCTCCCACAAAGCTTACCTTAGTTGTTCTTCAACAAACTATTCTGATAAAACGCTAATTCTTCGAAATAAACATTATGTAGTATAGTTAGTAGGGGAAATATATTCCACCCGAAAAATTTATGTCGAGATTTCACTGAAAATGTTTTGAGGCCTCCCTGAATAAAAAAAAAAATCAGTTTTAGAAAAAGGTCAGCGCTGGCTTATAAGTCCTAGGGGGTGTAAGTCCTACATAAGACAAGGGTAATCAAGTAAAGAAAAAACAGAATTATCACCTGGTCATTCTTTTGTTTAGTCAGCATCGCCAACTGTATTGCATCAATCGCTGAAAAATAATTAATTGCACATTATAATCGATTAACAATCAAATTAGCACCCTGTTTCAATTTCACAACTTTTTAACAATTTTTGTGACATGGTGTTTAAATTCATAGTTTGTTTGTGAAATAGTCCAGATAAATATCGTTCGACTGTCTGATCCTCCCAGATTCACTCCGCTCGAGAATTTATCGATTATCTAAGACGTCTTATGGCATTACTTATGACAATTCCTCCCATAGTATCAAAATAGAAAGGAAATATCCTACATAGCCAGCCAAAGCCAATTACTAATATTTATGAGCACCTGAAGCAGGACAGATGGATTTTCTCTAGTGAATTTTAAACAAATCCAGTAGGTGCAAGAAAAACGTAAACATGAAGGGGAAGGAGAAGGGAGTTCCTTTGTCACCCCGGGAAAAAGCACCCAACAAGAAGA
Source organism: Tenodera sinensis (assembly GCA_030765045.1). Lineage (NCBI taxonomy): Eukaryota > Metazoa > Arthropoda > Insecta > Mantodea > Mantidae > Tenodera > Tenodera sinensis. The sequence continues at coordinate 104,728,710 of CM060968.1, read as the reverse complement.
ATAAATACGCTCGTTTTAATTGAAGACAGTAACTTCACTTCTTGCGCGAAGCCTATCTTACTTGTCTCCTTAAATACAGAGCTGAATGACGTTCAGTAGCTTATGAAGATGAAACCTATTTAGGTACATAGGTATAGTCACACGTTTCCAAAAAATCTGATGGTTGCACTCATATGATTTTGTCTACTCTTGTACTACCCATAACGGGGATTTGGGTATAGAGTAAGCTTTGAGCGATAGTCAAATCTTTTAAAGCTTTCAAATTCTTTTCTCTTTGCACGCCTAACATGATAAATGAATAGCGATGTTCCATTTGACAAGTAAAAGTTCTCCAAAACTCTCACAAATAACAAGAAATATCTCCGAAATAGTTCACTCTACGAAAAAATTTATTCAGACATAAATTGTGTGTTTTAGCAAAATCTATATTTTTGTATAGTAAGATTTTGTCTATCTCTTACGGTTTACCAGTCATCCAGAGTAAACAGGACTACATAGGCTATAGCCAGAAAATTCAAAATATACATTTCATATGTCATACAAATATCTTAAACATATAACATTTAAATAAAAATCGTTAGAGCTATTTTCAAGAAAATCAAAATTTTCCATGTAAAAGGTAGTTTAGGGTAAGCAATTTTCTTAAAAATCTTCGTGTTGCATCCTTGAAAGACATTAAACTTAAATACCAACTTTGGCTTTTAAATTACCTTTCATTTTTGAGTTATGCTGTCCACAGATTGACAGACACAGACAGGCACACAGACACACGGACTTTTTTCTAAAAATGCTTTCTTGGATTCAGGTGGCCTCATCGTATATTTCCCGTGAAATCCGAATCGAATTTTTGGATGGAATACAATACTTCATCTACTTTATGTAGTAGAGAAAGTAAAAATTGGTGTAATAACAGCGCTTTGGGCTTCATGGCGCCTGTACTCAAAGTGGAGCGAGTGATTATAGCACATGCTGGTGAAAAGTTCGGATTCATACCAAATGCTCTCGTTATTTACAGATCCCAGCAGGAAACAGGACTCTTTCATAAAGAATGACAGTTTTAGTAATTGACAATGGTACCCACCATAATGCAGTTAGACAAGTCCTCAGTATTAAATTCTTTAACAAAAGATATGCAGCTCTGGCTACAGACTCCCAATATTCCATTTGATGAGCGAAGCATCAGACACATTTGTACAATTAAATTTCAGCCAATAAGCCTGCTTAGAAAAGTATATTTGATTGATCAAATATTGACAGCAGATAACCACAACTTGACTTCTACCATACTGCCTGTGTCTGAACCCTGTAGAAGTAAAACAGGGAGACATAAAGAGGACCTCAATACGAATATTTCCAGTGAAATCTCGATATAAAATATTTGGTGAATTGCAGCACCTTCTGCTATCTACTTACATACGTAAAACTTAAAGAAAAGAAAACTGAGTGGATAAGTTGTGTATAAAGAGAAATTATGGTTTTATTTTAGGAAATTATAAACCAAAAGGGAAAATAAATATTGGAAGACCAAATAAAAGATGCCACAAACAGGATCTGTGGATTGCTACAACAGAAATGTCTAATATACGAAGACGTGCATGCATTCCTGAAATGAGTGTTGAGCAAGCCAAGCTGCTCCATGATGACACACTTAGGATGATAAAATGAGCCAAGTCACGAGGCGGTTCTTACTGAACTCGCCACTGTTATTATAGAGTGTAGCTTGTACGTATAATTATTGCTTCCTTGGGAGGTTTTAATTGAAATCCGCGCAATTAGCGATTACCTCATAACGGGATCATGTGCTCTGTGATGCCATCTACATGGGTTAAACGTGTACAACGTGCATTCAAGTTCTAAAGTCTTCCATTTTTTTCTCAACACTACTTAGGCCACAGAGATGAAGATTCAGTCGCTTCTCAACTTTTTTGCAGCATCGGCGCCATGATTGCATGCCTGCTATAAATACTGCTAGTGTTTAGCCCACTGGAAAATCGCCGGTGCAAGAGCAGCAGGTGAGGGAATTGTGCATTGCTAAGTGCAAGTTAAGTCACTTCAATATTATGTCATGAAGGAAATTCTGCTAATTTCCTTTTCAACGAGTAGGGGCATTATCATACTGAGAAAACATACTTGGACAATTTTCTGGCCCTTTTTATGGGAATTCCCGTACCCATGAACACCTTTTCACTTTCTCTTCTACGTACAGTAAAGTAGACGAAGTCTATATTGTATTTCACCCAAAAATTCGATGTCAAGATTTCACCGGAAATATGTTTTGAGGCCCCCTAAATTAAAAAAACAGCATTTTTAGAAAAAGGTCCGTGTGTGTCTGTGGACAGCGTAACTCAAAAACGAAAATTCGGTTCAAAACCAAAGTTGGTATTTAACTTTAATGTCTTTCAAGGATGCGATACGAAGATATGACGAAAATTGCTCCATCCTAAACTACCCTTTAAATGGAAAATTTTTCGAAACGGTTTATTTTCTTGAAAATGGCTCTAATGATTTTGATTAAAATGTCATAGTATGTTTAAGATGTTTGTATGAAAAATTAAATGTATATTTTGAATTTTCTGGCTATAGCCTATGCAATCCTGTTTACTCTGGATGACTTTTGAATAACTCGTAAACCGTAAGAGACAGACAAAATCTTACTACAGAAAAAAATGTAGATCTCCCTAAAACACACAATTTATGTCTGAATAAATCTTTTGTAGAGTGAACTATTTCGGAGATACCTATTCCTTGTTGTTTGTGTCAGTTTCGGAAAACTTAAAACGTTCGTGAAATGCAACATTGTTGTTAATTTTTTATGTTAGTGCAAAGAGAACGGAATCTCAAAGCTTTAAAAGATTTAACTATCGTTCAAAGCCTACTGTATTTCCATACTCTTCGTGTGCCTACAAGGAAATAAACAATAAGATAATTTCTGCAAATGTTAATCTCAACTAACACGAAGACGATATAGGAATAAGAGTTTCTAAAAATGGTTAATACAAGAGTAGAGAAAGTCATGTGAGTGCAACACAGATTTGGTCCCCCCCCCCCCACATTCATGACAGCATCACTAGTCTGTCATTTACTGACGAATACCAATCAGTTTGACCCCTGCCAGTGATGAAAACAGATGATTACACTGATCCACTCAATAAATCTCATTTTAAGCACCATAAATTCATTTTGCTATAGCTGTTGCCACTTTCTGTACACCATTAGTTGTTGCTTTGTCTACCACACATTTACGAAGAGTGCAAAAGCGCATATTTATATCAGGTCCAACTTCATCATAGCTATATGATGAATTGAGATTCCGTTCTCTTGAATGACCAAGAGATAGAAAGATGAATAATGACCTCCCATTTGAGAATGGTCTATAAGTGTTGCAAAAGGAAATCTCCGAAATGGATCACTTCACACTTCCTCAAAATCTTCCGTGTCACATGCTTGCAAGATATTAAACTTAAATACCAATATAAATATATACCTACACATGGGCTTTTTTCTAAAAATGCTTTAATTTTTTGATATAGGGAACCTCAAAACATATATTTGCGGTGAAATCCGACATCGAATTTTGGGTCGAATACTATACTTACTATGGGTACGTAGTAGAGAAAGGAATGTTTGAAATATTTTTAATAATCTATATATTAGGGATTAATTTTATTTCAGATTGGAAAGAAACTGTCATTTTATTAATTAAATTATGCACACACATTAGGGGCCAATTATGCACAGTAGGGGCCAATTGAGGAGCTACTTAATCAAGAAGTAGCGACCCCGGGTCGCGAAGGTCGCATAACCGGCGGGAGAGTTCGGAGCGCTGACCATGTCCCAACCTCCAGTTCTGCACCCCACTCATGACGCCTGTTGTGGACAGAGGTGGAGGACGCAGCGACCGGTCAGCGAAGGGCTCCTGCGCTAAGGATTAGTCGGTTACTTAGTTTTTTATTTTATTGTTCATTTGGTGCTCTGATTCAATAGTGGTTTTGTTTTAAACAACACGGTAAGATAATCATAACCAGATCTTATTCATGGAATTGTTTAATAAATATCTACATTCGAAATTAGATTTTTATCAGATAAGTGCGAACTTCTCGTGGGTAACTTATGAATGATTCATTATGGGCTGAAAGGTGCATAAATTAGAAAATATTTAGAACTATGAACCATCTTATGGATTGTGAAAATAACATTTTAAATTAGTTGACAATATCACTTTAATAATGTAACGTATATATTATTTCCTTTAAAGTTATAAAAAAGCAATATTCTGAAAAATAGTTTTATCAAAAGTAAAATTAAATGGAATAAAATATACCGAAAATAAGGCAAAATAAACACTATCCAACTCCTATTTTTACCATATTACCAGCGTCAATTTATTTAAACATGTAGGTATTTTATCTCAAAGAAGTATTAAAGCAAATAATTTAAATCACTGCCATGCCATCTATTACTTAAAATGGGTAACTACTGAAGATACGCTTAATTGTGTATTTAAAAACGGGATGATTGCATTATCAGCATTACATATATTCAAACATATATTGTGGGAGAGGGGGGGGGGATAAAGGTGGCACTAAGAGTATTTTGGGGAGCAAACTTCAGCTATCCCTCCTCCTGGCTAAAGGAATGATGGTCATTTGTTCTGTATTAGGGAATATGTTCTGTTCCCTAATCTGATATTGCGGAATAGAATATAAAAAGAAAATGGCTGCATGTTTTTATAACTGTTTTGTATTATCAGTTTTTCCTTTTTTACTTTCTGAAATGCATAAGTAGAAGTATTGCACTCCACCCAAAAATTCTATGTCGAGATTTCACCACAAATATATGTTTTGAGGCCCCCTGAATCCAAAAAGAAAGCATTTTTAGAAAAAGGTTCAAGTGTGTCTGGCTGTCAGACTGACGACACCATAACTCAAAAATGAAAATTCGGTTAAAAACCAAAGCTGGTATTTAAGTTTGTCTTTTAAGGATCCGACATGAATATTTTGAAGAAAATTGCTCCACCCTAAAGTACTCTTTACATGGAAAATTGTTCGAAAATTTTGATTTTCTTGAAAATGGCTCTAACGATTTTGATTAAAATGCCATATGTCTGAGATATTTGTATGACAAATGAAATGTATATCTTGAAAATTCTGGTTATAGCCCATGAAGCCCTATTTACTCTAGATGACTTTTGCATAAACGGTAAACCATAAGAGAGAGACCAAAAGAGAGCGACCGTCAGAAGTACAGCACCCAATGTGCAAACAACTGCCACCAGAAGCAAGCGTCGAAAACAACGTAACGTAGTACTCTGCGAACTAGTGAAGTTACACATACACATACACTTGCTAGTGTATGCAGAAGCAAGGTCAAAGTGTAGTATAACGTGACCGTTGCTATTGCAACTGCAAAGTCTCTGATACTGCAAGAACTATCTGAAAATCTTCTGTTCATATGCAATAATTTTAGTGTTGCCCAAAGCTATTAAACAATTAGAAAAATCGGGTTTGGAAATGTCCAAGAGCATAAGCATAATAGAAGACTTAGCTAATTTAATTAATAGGATACCTCTTGTGCTAGGTATCGAAAAGATGAAAGCTAAATTCCAGAAAATTCTAAACAAAATATTGGTTATCAAGCTATGTGTGAACTTCTGAAACTGAGTAAGAAGGCAAACACGCCAGACGACTGAGTGGACTTCCTTACATTTGCACCTCTGGCATCGTGTGACGTAAAAGAAGTTTTTAAATGTTCAAAAACTGCTTCAGTGTTAGGCGTGGAAATTTCACATTTAATAATAAACAAATTACGTTGTAACCCAATGTAATGCACTCTGTGACGATATTATAGTTAATAAATAGCAGTGTGTTTAGCGTTTAAGTGCAATTCCAGAACGCATAGTTTATGATGCTTGTAGGTTGCGCTGCAATGAGGCGGTTTTCATGGTCAGGCTGTACCTACCTGCAGTTGTTTACAGGCGCGAGCTGACAGTGAACTCCATGTGCAGTATACCTATGGAAAAACGCACATCATCATCATCAGCCTTAACTGAAAGTGGAGTCAGTGGTGCATCACTTCAAAATTCCAAATGAGAGCGGGCATCAACTATAGGGTATCATTAGATAGAGTCCTTCAAAGCAAACAAGTTTGTTGTCACACTCTTTCAAAGCGCTGGGATTCCTCTGCCAACATTAGTTTTAATTTTCTTTTTGCAACATTTCTCAAGGTGATATTATCTCCGTATCTGCGGTTTGGGTGCGCAATATTTTTATACGCTTTTCTCCTTGGAAGAGTATGAACAAAAAGTTTCTAAGAAAAGCTACCAGCGTAACAATTCTTAATATGGCTTCTTTTTGGAAGGGAAGCAAAGCCGGTGTCATATTTATGGCACGTAAAAGAACCTCAAGACTAATGCAGAGGCCTATGAGCAAAATTAAACGGTTTGTTCGTCCAATATAGAATTATGTTGAAAACCCTAGCAGTTTAATGCTAAATTCTACTAGGTAAGGCAGGCTTGAAACGGTTGATAGTTTCTTTGCAACAGCTCTAGCCCTATGTGACCCCTTTCCCATTTGAAATTTTAGAGTGACCCCACTTCCGGTTATAGCTTGATTAGGCCATAGTGTGTCGTCTTTTGTGGTCTAGGGGTAGCATGTAAGCTTCTAATTCCCAAGGTCGCGGGTTCAAATCCGGCGGAGGACAATGGATTTTTGGGCGTAAAAATCATAGTATGGCTTTCTTCGGAAGGGAAGTAAGGCAAGTTGTTCCGTGTCGTAATTTTAAGGCACGTAATAATGATGATGATTATGGTCGTCGTCATCGTCATCATCATAATAATAATCATAATCATTATGATAAAAATTGGCGCCGGCCCACAGCAGCGGCAACACAACAAACGACAGTCGGAGTCGGGTTGCTCCACCGAACTGGCGTGGTGTGTAACAAGTAGCTCAAGGTCAGGCTTCCCCATACCATTCACGCGAGCTAACAAGTGACTAACAACAATCAAGCGTCACCAAACGATTGCTGGAACCTCGGAGAGGATCCGGCGGCCGGTGTGTTTGTAGAAGTTCACTAAAGGTCCGTGTTAGCTCAACTGCGCTACATAAGCAGGCGAGGAAAAGACAGAGTGAGTTAGTTACAGACGTGCCAGTGAGAGTATCACTGAGTACGAGACAGCTGTGTGTGTGCGTGTGTGATGAAAGGTACATCGCATCGGATTGAAGAAATGTTAACGAGCATTGAGTCAGAGAAAGTGAAGCTAGTGATAGGACTGAGTCAAGGCTACGAGAAGAAAACAGTTGGGAGTTGTAATATCCCGAAAGACTGTAGATTGTGCTAACGTCAGTAAAAGGGAACTGGGTTTTTGTACCCAAGTTTAGAAGCAAAATAAACCGATAGAAAAAGTAACTGGACTGGATTTGTCACTGGTGTCAGGAGTGGGCTTTGTCATATTGTCAATTTGTTACAATAATAGCTCAAGTGAAATTTCACATCTACTTTTGTCATAAATATTTTTTACTCAAACATTTTAATGTATTTTCCGAAACTGGTCTGTCCCGTGTAAAGTACGATTCAGCTATGTTTCATGCAACAATTTATATCACCACGGAATGACCTTAATCATCTGTAAGGTTATGGACAATAAAGATGATGAGCAGAGAGACGACACTTAAATTTACTTGCTATCTTTAGAATGAAATAAGTGACCTATCACATTGAGATAACTTTAGACCCCTGTTGGCAACATTTGTTATTGGACATAAAGAGTTATCACCTTTAGGTAAATCAGGACTGCTGTTGGCAACATGGCCCTCAGTCCAACTATGTAATTTTGCCGCTGCTTCTATCTCCTCCTTAATGTTTTCAACTACATCCCTGCTGGTTGCTGCACCACCTATATCTCGTGGGTGAATGAGCTTTTCATTGATGGTTTTATTAATTGCCTGATGTATGATGTCAGCGTGATAGTTTTGTCCTAAATGTCTCAACAAGTCCACTGAAGCATTAAGCATTGCCACCGGATTAGCCACATTTTTCCCTCGAATTTCAGCTGCAATACTGCGTGTTGCTGTTTCAAACACAGCATAATAGTCACTGTAGTTCTTTCCAGAAAGAAGACCAGCGCCACCAATAAGCCCACATAGAATGTTAGATACTATGGCTCCATATAGATTCGTTGTAATTAGTACATCAAACTGGTGAGGATTTGTCACCAACTGCATGCAGCAGTTATCAACAATTATGTCTTTGTGTTCAATTTCAGGATAATCTTTGGACACCTCACGAGCAATTTTTAGAAAGAGGCCATCAGATAGTTTCATAATATTTGCCTTGTGAACCGTAGTTACTTTCTTGCGGCCGTTACGTTTGGCGTAGTCAAATGCAAATCGAGCCACTCGTTCAGTGTTTTCTCTTGTTACCACCTTCAAACTTTCCACCACACCCTTTACGCTTTGATGTTCCAACATGGCATATTCACCCTCCGTGTTCTGGCGCATGATCACTATGTCTATATTCTTGTGCCTTGTATGAATTCCTGGGTAAGATTTGCAGTGTAGAACATCAATGTAAAGATCCAGTTCGTTACGAAGTGCCACATTTTGGGATTCAATAGAAATACCCAGATTTCTGACTTCCAAGTTGCCCTTGATGGCAGCTCGGTTTCTTTTTATGGATACAATGGCGTTTTTTAAATCTTCTCCACTTTTACTTTTTGGATCAAATTCTATTTCTTCAAAATCTACCGGAACGCCAGCAAAACTGAACACTTCCTTCACATAACCCATAAGTTCAGGACCGATTCCAGCACCTGGCAACATCGTCACGGTATGCCTACCTCCATATTTCGCCTTTGGGAGGTCTAAGACGGTCCCTTTTAGTGATGTCTTGTAACGCGGGGCGCGGTTTGCTTCTATTATTGTTTTAAGTGAAATCATTCTTTTTATAAAAAAGTATCGTGCTGCAGAAGTAGTACATAGAAGTAATGTCAGCCCTGGCATTTTTCTGTGTGCTTCGGAGTCTTCAGTGCTTCCGTACCTGATGAGGGAAAAGAAAAGATTTAATTACAAATTATTGCGTAATTATACAGTGCATTCATAGATCGACCAGGCTGGCTCGCGGCGGCACCGGGCAGGGCAAGAACCGCCTCATCCCCCGCCAGAGTTATACGTAAGCAACCGGAGGGTCATGGATACAGAGCACAAACTACTGCATTAACTTACATTAGACTTACCTGCATCAAAACAGATGTTGAAATTTATGAACCTCAACGCGAACACATTCCTTATATCTCCGAAAACAATTTTGGTTTGCTCATAAAAGTCCACGATGATTAAATGCCTGTATTTCTCTTGTGATTTTGTTCTTCCTTAAAACGTATGCGAATTTGATGTTTACAGCTTATTCTTTAATTTCCACATAAACAAAAATAGCATGGAAATAGACCAAGGAAACGAGATGGCCATAATCCTGCACTGATTATTCTGTCACCATACACACTTCCCAGCTCGTGTATAGTATTCGCATCAGTGTGTGCTATAGCTGAATCCTGCTGGAACCAGTCACACAATCTTTCATTTCAATAGAATCAACTGTTGTGTCGTAAAATATGGGACTGATAATTCATTGCGCACTCGCTGTGCACCAAACCCCAACTTTTCCAGGGTGCCGAAGAACTTCATAAACTTTATGGAGATTTTCGTAAACCAGAATTGCTTTCGGAGATACAGAGAATGTGTTTTCGTTGAAGGTAATCAATTTCAACATCTGTTATGATGCAGGTAAGCCTAATATAAGTTAGTACAGTAGTTAAGTGTTCCGTACGTGATTTGTATTATGACTTTGTGTTTACGCGTAACTCTGGCGAAGGGGCGCCGATCTTCGCTCGGTCCGGTGCGAACGCGGGGCTGTCCGGCAGATCTACGATATTATTGAGATCATGGCTACAAAAGCCATGGCGTGACTGTTCCCCTTCTTTCGTTTTGTACTTTCTCCGCTGCTTACCTATAGAAAGTGATTATTTATTATAATCTAAGTAAATTATGGTGAACTAATTATTCAAATATAAGATACCACAATTACTATATAAATAATATAGGATTCAGTGTATTAGACATAAGAGTATGAAGAATATTAATTATTTATGTAGCATTATAATTGCTTTACTTCCTTCTACAGAAGTAGATCTACTTCCATTTAAATCGATAGCCAATTAGAATTAAGTGACAAAAGTATTCGCGCGAAGTTAGGGAAATGTATACCTGCAATATTAAACTTCGCCAATATTAAACGTCATTACCAATCTGTAAGAATCATTCGATCTGTGCTCACCTCACTCTGGGAAGAAAAGTCACGGCAGTTGGACGAAGGCGACAATGAAATTGTATACTGCAAATGTCTCTAACAACATCGTCAGTAGTAAAACCGCACGAAGTGAATAAAAATATGTAGAGCTTGCCAATCTGTAGGATGCGTAGAAGGCTATTTTCGTAAACTTACCGTTAGGGACAGAATCCCTATTACGGGCTCCAGTATCTAACAATGTCACGAGGAGTGCATATCGCAGTGAATGAATGGACAATGGGACTAGCAAGTATAATACGGAGAGTGCAATGGTATGTGGCCGTCAATCGAGTAAACTTCCCGACTTTATCCGACTAGCGCGAAGCTTCGCGCAGCTCTCAATGGCAAACTTAGTTGCGTTACATGTAGTACATCGAACGTTTAATATCTCCAGGGAAGTCTCGTCGCACATGGTGACAAAAATAAATTAAGTGAAACTGTGAACAGTGTTAATGTATGAAATACCAGTGTGTATGTATAGCGTCAAAATTAATAAGTACGGAAGAATAAATTGTTTCTTGTCTCATTGCCCTGAACTCTCAATACAATCATGCTCTAACACCATTAATAAAACAGCAGACTATCCCGTGACGAGCCAAGACCACAAGGGTAATCTACACTCCACACATCAACATATTTTCGTTTATACACAACACTAATTAATTACATTCTGCGATTCTAAGGTAAAAGCCGCAAAAGTAAGAGAAGAATTGCATTCCATTCCAAAAAATTGATACGTTATTTCACTGAAAATAAACACTTCGAGGATTCTTACAAAAGCCTCTTTGTGTGTATGAGTGTGTGTGTGTGTGTGTGTGTGTGTGTGTGTGTGTGTGTGTGTGTGTGTGAGAGAGAGAGAGAGAGAGAGAGAGAGAGCAGCATAACAAAGACAAAAAGTTGACTAAATACCAAACTCGGTATTTAAGTTCAGCATCTTCCAAGAATACAGGATATTTTCAAACAAAACTCCCCATCCCAAGCTATTCTTTGCGTGGAAAAACTTTCGAACATTTTATGCAAAATGGCTATAACATTTTAATTAAAAGATATTTTCATGACAAATGAAATGTCTTGGAGTACCTCTGAAGTCCTCTTCATTCTGAATGACTTTTTAACCATAAGGGACAAAGTCTTACTACACAAACTCTTCAATGTTTGTCATATGGAATATTATTTGTGGTTATAACCATTTTCCAGACATTTCTTGTAATTGGTTTGAAATTTTAAATACTTATACATTTTCCATTTCTACTTTCTCTACTATAGATAGTAAGTAGAGGAAGTATTGCATCCATCCAAAAAAATTGATGTAGAGATTTCACTGGAAATATAAGTTTTGAGGCCACCTGAATCCAAAAAAGGCATTTTTAGACAAAGGTCCGTGTGTGTGTGTGTGTGTGTGTGTGTGTGTGTCAGTGTCAGTGTCAGTGTCAGTGTCAGTGTCAGTGTCAGTGTCAGTGTCAGTGTCAGTGTCAGTGTCAGTGTCAGTGTCAGTGTCAGTGTCAGTGTCAGTGTCAGTGTCAGTGTCAGTGTCAGTGTCAGTGTCAGTGTCAGTGTCAGTGTCAGTGTCAGTGTCAGTGTCAGTGTCAGTGTCAGTGTCAGTGTCAGTGTCAGTGTCAGTGTCAGTGTCAGTGTCAGTGTCAGTGTCAGTGTCAGTGTCAGTGTCAGTGTCAGTGTCAGTGTCAGTGTCAGTGTCAGTGTCAGTGTCAGTGTCAGTGTCAGTGTCAGTGTCAGTGTCAGTGTCAGTGTCAGTGTCAGTGTCAGTGTCAGTGTCAGTGTCAGTGTCAGTGTCAGTCTGTGGACAGCATAACTCAAAAACGGAAAGTCGGTTAAAAATAAAGTTGGTAATTAAGTTTAACGTCTTTCAAGGATGCGACACGAAGATTTTGAAGAAAGTTCCTCCATCCTAAACTACCCTTTACATGAAAAAGTTTTCAAAAATTATTTTCTCCAAAATGGCTATAACGATTTTGATTAAATGCTATATGTTTCAGATATGTTTATGACAAATGCAACTTATATCTTGAATTTTCCGGCTATAGCCTATGTACTCCTATTTATTCTGGATGACTTTTGCGTAACTGGTAAACCTTAAGAGATAGACCAAATCTTACTATACAAAAACTGAGATCTTGCTAAAACACACAATTTATGTCTAAATAATTTTTTATAGAGTGAACCATTTCGGAGACATTCCTTGTTATTTGTGTGAGCTTTGGAAAACTTATACTTCCGTCAAATGGAACATCATTATTCATGTTTGATATCTACATATGTTAACTGTGCAAAGAGAATGGAGTTTGAAAGCTTTAAAAGATTTGAGTATCGCTCAAATCCTACTCTATTCCCATATTCCCTTTGCACCTACAAGGAAATGCTCAATAAGATAATTTCCTCAAATGCTTATCTCAACTACAAGAAAAAGATATAGGAATAAGAGTTCGTAAGAATGTGAGTGTAACACATCAGATTTTTATGCTCTAGCCATGCAAAGGGAATGGGATGTCAAAGCCATCACATAGCAATGAGCCGATAGGTTTAACAATCGCTAAAACCTACTTTCTCCTATTCCAATATTATCTATAAGGAAATGTGCAATAAAACCATTTCTGCAAACATAAGCACTATTAACATGACCTAGATATAAGAATAAGCGTTTTCATGAATAGTTTGTTCTACGCGAGTAGACAAAATCAGGTAAGTGCACTCATTAGCTTTATTTAGGTACTCATAATAGGTAATAAACATCTGTGCATTCTCTTTCCTCCTGTAGTTATTTAATAACCAAAGCTACGAGAGGCGATCTAGCATCTTTTAAAATTGTATTGTTTAAAAAGTTTCTACGGGCACGAACCCTCGTAGGACGATGAACTGATTCTGGTACACCACACAGACACTATACTCTGTTCATCAAGAGATTAGAGGAGATATAAACAAAGCACCGCTTTGTATCACTCCGCGGTCACATGCATTCACAATGACGCAACACAGTTACCTACCGCCACGCGTAGGTATAATATACATTTTACACTACTAAAACGATATAGTTACTTGATCCAAATAACATGTAGCACATGGAAATTAACTGCTACTTACGCCCTCTCTGTCCACAATAACACCTTTTCATTTCATGCTCACAATCTCGAAACCAATCTCCAGAAGCAGCTTGTGGAGGCAAGTTCGTTTTAAATCTGGAAGATCGGGATCAGATTTAACTGCCAACAGCACTTTGTTTAAGGTGGGGGCTCATTGTTAACAAAGAACTGGTGAACTTTTCCACGAATTGCAGATCTCAAAAATTCGTCGCAAACTATATCCACCATTTATCTGGCACGTGGTCGCTTTTTGATGGGAACTTCACCAACTGACGACTTTTCTTTGCGTGTGCTGTAAATACTTGCAAATGACACACCGGTAAACTCGGATGTTAATTTCATCACGTCTTCGATTGCAAGTTCACAATATATGTCGCAGAATTTGTTAAAAACGTTCAATATTGTTGTCTTTTCACCACTTCACAACGGTTTGCCGCGCTTATGTTTCACAACACTCACTTGTTCCGCCATGTTATTTTAATACTGAATAATGCGCGCGCAGAATGAAATACGCTGGTTACAGATTCATTTAACTGCGTATTTTTACACTTTAACTATGCTTAGTACACTTATTTTATGCTTTAACAAATATTAAGTGCCATTTCAGACCTTATAACAGTATTTCTTCAAGGGACTATTTACACGGCGAAAGCCTTAAGAGGTCAAAACGCACGTGTCTTTGTTTACGTCTCCTCTAATCTCTGGATGAAAAGAGTACGAGACAGTCGGACGAGACCGTCGTACTAGACCGTCCAACAAGACGATCTTGTCTCGTGAGACGGTCTTGTCTCGCGAGAGCGTCTACCCTGGCGAGACAGATTTGTCTGGCGAGAAAGTCTTGTGTGACGAGAGTCTTGTCTGATGAGACAGTCTTGTGTGACGAGACAGTCTTGTCTGGGTAGACAGTCTTGTGTGGCGAGACAGTTTTGTCTGGCAAGACGGTCTTGTGTGGCGAGACAGTCCTGACTGGTGGGAGTCTTGTCTGGCGAGACAGTCTTGTGCGGCGAGACAGTTTTGACTGGCGAGACAGTCCTATCTTGCGAGACAGTCTTGTGTGGCGAGACAGTCTTGTCTTGACTATTTGACGAGACTGCCTGACCAATCCGTCCGACGGGACTACCTGACAGGGCGGTCTGACGAGACTCTCACGATACCGTCTGACGAAACTGTCTGACGAGACCGTCTGACGAGACTGTCTGACGAGACCGTCTAACGAGACCGTCTAACGAGACTGTATGACGAGACTGTATGACGAGACCGTCCGACGAGACCGCCTGAAAAGATTGTCTGACGAGACTGTCTGACGAGACTGTCTGACGAGACTGTCTGACGAGACTGTCTGACGAGACTGTCGGACGAGACCGTCTGACGAGACAATCATTTGAGACAATCTGACGAGACAATCTGACGAGATAGTCTACTGGACCGCCTGACGAGAGAGCCCGACGTGACAGTACTGCGAGACCGGCGAGACGGGCTTGTCTGGCGAGAGTGTTGTGTGGCGAGACAGTGTTGTGTGGCGAGACAGCCTTGACTGGCGAGACTGTCCGACGAGACCATCCGACAAAACCGTCCGACGAGACCAGCTACAGGGCGGTCTCTCGAGACCGTTTGACGAGGCTGTCCGATGAGGCTGTCTGACGAGACTGTCTGACGAGACTGTCGAAGAGAGACTGTCTGACGAGACCGACGTGACTGTCCTTCGAGACCGGCGAGACAGGCTTGTCTGGTGAGACAGTCTTGTGTGACGAGACAGTCCTCTCTGGCGAGACAGTCTTGTCTGGCGAGACAGTCTTGTGTGGCGAGACAGTCTTGTGTGGCGAGACACTATTATGTGACGAGACAGTCCTCTCTTGCGAGACAGGCTTGTGTTACGAGACAGGCTTGTGTGACGAGACAGTCTTGTCTGGTGAGACAGTCTTGTCTGGCGAGACAGTCTTGTGTGGCGAGACAGTCTTGTGTGGCGAGACACTATTATGTGACGAGACAGTCCTCTCTTGCGAGACAGGCTTGTGTTACGAGACAGGCTTGTGTGACGAGACAGTCTTGTCTGGTGAGACAGTCTTGTGTGGCGAGACTGTCTTGTGTGGCGAGACAGTCTTGTCTGGCGAGACAGTATTGTGTGACGAGACAGTCCTCTCTTGCGAGACAGGCTTGTGTGACGAGACAGTCTTGCTCACAATCTTGAAACCAATCTCCCGAAGCAGCTTGTGGGGGCAAGTTTGTTTTAAATCTGGAAGATCGGGATCAGAGTTAACTGCCAACAGCACTTTTTTTAAGGTGGGGGTTCATTGTTAACAAAGAACTGATGAACTTTCCGACGAATTGTAGATCTCACAAATTCGTCGCAAACTACATCCACCATTATCTGGCACGTGGTCGCTTTTTCCTGGGATCTTCACCAACTGACGACTTTTCTTTGCATGTGCTGTAAATACTTGCAAATAACACACCGGTAAACTCGGATGTTAATTTCATCACGTCTTCGATAGCAAGTTCGCAATATATGTCACAGAATTTTTTAAAAACGTTCAATATTGTTGTCTTTTCACCACTTCACAACGGTTTGCCGCGCTTATGACGCTTATGACGCTTATCTGTCACTCACTTGTTCCGCCATGTTACTTTCATACTGAATAATGCGCGCGCAGAATGAAATAGGCTGGTTACAGATTCACTTAACTGCGTATTTTCACACTTTAACTGTGCTTAGTACACTTATGTTATGCTTTAGCACACATTAAGTGACATTTCAGTCCTTAGTAACAGTATTTCTTCAAGGGACTATTTACATGGCGAAAGCGTCAAGAGGACGCGCTGAGGTCAAAAGGCACGTGGCTTTGTTTACGTCTCCTCTAATCTCTAGATGAACAGAGTATAAATGGTAGTTGTGAACAGAGTATATAGTGAAAGAACAGCACTTGTTTGTTGTCAAGTAGAGAAGTTATGGACAAAGATGGACTGCGTGATTTTTGTGGAAGGAAGAAGTCGAAATAGATGTGAAAAAACTGTGTGCACATTGCACTCCAGGAAACTTTACATGAGCCCCAAATGGCGACAAAGTTGAATATTGTTATCGAATATTGGAAATGGAGAAAAAAAATCCAGAATTTTTTGAGAAAGTGGTGACAAATCACGACCATATACTACTTGGCAAAGCCATAAAGCGTATCGAAAAGAATGTGAAACTGCTCAGATGTTTACGTGAGCTTATCGCACAAACATGGCGAGACAGGGTATGTACACTCTGTTCAGATGCAATCGTATCTTCAGGACAACGTCTCATAGACCGGCAGGTGCGAGAGATCGTCTATTTGTGCTTTACCACTGACTATAAGCCAAGTTACTATTATTTGGGTCTTCTAATAAACAAGATAAGAAGCGATTGCAACGTTCGACTGCCTCTCGCTTTGTCAAGTAGTACATTGAATCACTTTGTTAATAAGTAAGGTCTAAAAAACTATTACTGGAAATAATTTCCCAATGCACCTCGTACATAATTTTTACAAAATACATATGCCTTTATATGTTATATTGCCCACACACGGTTTGTGTCTTTAAAAACACCAACAGTAAGTTTGTTGGTATAAATAAATAATAATTACCATCTGAAGGTTATTTAATTCCAGGACATAAAGTACTTGCAATAGTAAGTCACCATTGGTGTAATTGTCTCTTATGTGAGACTGCCTTTGTGGTTTACTGGGAAAAATACGAACTGGTTTTTAGAATTCAATGTCATTCTGGCAGGTTGTCACAGTAGCTTAATGGTTAGAGCACCCGTCTGGTAAGCGAAAGGTCTGTGGTTCAAATCCCAGCTGTGGCAGTGAATTTTTAAGTTCCAGTTCTACCTCTCAATCATAAACCCAGGTTTTTTTTTTCTGATTGTTTTTACCTTTTTACCACATATTTAGAACATAAAGCATACACCTAGTGGACGCAACATTTTAATGATCTCTTACAACCCGTTGTTAAGATATCAACTTTTTTCTTTATAATTAATCTGTTTTTATATGGTAATAGAAATGCACGTTGAACTCTACTCCTTATCTTAATACTCCCAAATTTTTAATTTCAGCTTGGTATACAAATATAAAAAAAAAATGTTTTTGATGTATTTCTTATTTTTAAGTAGTCCACCATAATTTTTAAATCTATAATTATTGAAGATCTGCGGTCCGAGAAGTATTTTGAAAAGTGGAATTTGCTGAAGAAAAAGAATCTAGAAAACGAGTTTTAAGCTCTACGCAATACCTTATCTATGGGACCAGAGCAATTAAATATCAATTTATGGCTTTAGAAGTTTGTATTAAAACACAATTACGTAGAATGAAAGTGTAGGTTATAAATATAATAATAGTACCAAAAACAAAAATTCCGAAATTTGAATCTTTTTTAACGAAATCTCACTACCATGAAAAAGCTTTCAAGTAAAATGTTACATCTTTTTTGTCCAAGAAAAAGGTTAACACAATTTTTGTTTGGATGAAATTGGTTTATTTTAATTGACCGTTGCAATTAGCATTAATAGTTTCCCTTATAACACACATTTCTGCAATATTTTATAATACAAAAAGTATATCGGATATAACCCTGTACATGTCAATCACTAACACTCGCAACACTTCCGTCTAACATTCCGCAATGTTGGTAATAACTGGGAGTGTGGCCAACATCTGAAAAAACAAAGATGTCCCCCAATGATGCCATGATTATTTACAAGTATATAAGCTTAGGTTTCTGATTCATACGCTTCCTTAATTAGCCATCAGTGGTTACACCAAAGCACGCGAGCGAAGAGAGCGTGCGTTACTTAACGATGCTTAGCACTGATATAAACCTATTAGGTTTCTGATTCACAGAGGTTAGGTTAGGTTAGGTTTTTTTATAAGCTTGCGTTAATCTGCGTCGTGGCGACATATTGAGATTAAACCATTCCTTAATTGATACTCCGTATTATTATAAGGTGTCCTGTACCCGCTAACGTATTTTTAGGCATTACTTTGATATCTACGGGAGTGAATTCACTTATTTGTAGTATATCGACAGCCACATTTATTTATGCGCGTCTCATGAAACGACCGACTATAATTACACGAACATGATTAAATACCTTAATAGTACTGAATAAACGCTGAAGTTGAAAGTTATATATAAAAACGAGGCTTAGAAGTTTACTTGACTGCGCTAGCATTAATTAGGTCATATTGTAAAGAAAAGAAAATTGAATGTTCTTACATTGCACAACTGCTTTAAAACCTTCGATCTCATACTGCAAAAATAAGTTGGTACTTACACTAGAATACAAGCTGCTTTTTTCAAATGATAAGTACTTTAGTACCTTGGTAAGGGTTTGTTCCAGGATTGCTTCTGCCCTAACCTTATTGCCCTTGCCTAGCACTTCGAAATAAAGGAAAGCTATTTTCAGTGTTGCCACTGATGAAAAGTGAAATACATAAAATTAGAGAGAAAATTGCTCCAAATTATGCCAACAGTTCTTTTTTCTCTCTCTAAAATATAAATCTTGTAACTGGTAACTCGTGTATATCTACCTAGATGTTCTGTGATATGTAGTATATAACCGTGTACATATAACCGTGTTATTTATGATGGCTGTTAAAAAGAAAATTGGCAACTGAACCCACGTTTGCAGAAAAGCAGTTCAACGAAAGTGGAAGTGAGAATTCATGTGATTTTACAGACTACAAGATAAGTATTTCTGGTGAAAATTATGACAACAGAATTAGTTCATAAAACAAGCATCATGATGCCTAGTTCTCTTCACCTGTGGGGTTATAAAAGAAAGAAATAATTCTTCTGGAGTTCCAGTGAGCCTCGATTGTAGATCAACACAGAGAAACATCGTCCTTAGCATTTCTTGAGGTAAAGCTAGATGCCACCTATTATTTTAAGGATCACAGTGTACAGAAACCGAGGTATGGCAGAACAGGAAACTAAAGTTACAGACGCAAAATAAATTGATGAAACAGATTCTCACATATTTCAGCCCTTTTTGGTCCATTGCATATCTGTACTTTTCGAAAATGTGGCCATTTATCTACCAAAACGTTGTTTGGTAAGTTGATCAATCATGAGTGAATCTGCTTCAGATTTTCAATCAACCGCCCTTCCTTTACAATACAACATATCAATGTGTCGACAAGTTTGCTGTTATTAACTTTGGCCCTGCTTAGTTTCCACCACAGAACACCTAGTAGTTTCCACTTACATTACTATTTACATACCTCATTAGCTGTCTGCAATAGATAAACAAAGTTTTGGTTTTGCGGATTCAATCACTTAAAACCCGACAGGTATGGCATGACTATTTTAACAGCGTATGATGCCAGATCGTTTTACATAGTCAGTGCAATACTTCGCATTAGCAGAGAATACAAACGAATGAGTAGCAATGCAATAGATGAAGAAATCCATGAGGTACACGGAATGAACAGCCATTGCAATATACAGCTGAAGCCGAAATTATGAACGCCATAATTATGGGTATAATACTACATCACATGGCGGAATTAGATAATCAGAAAATGTTAAAATTGTTACGTGTATAAATGTACGAGATCTGGGAATATTAGTTGTGACTAAAATTGTCAAAAGGCACGAAAAGGTACAGACAAGTCATTAGGGGCGAGCTTCAGGTAGTCGAGCGAGACCTGGAAAGACCAGTTTTCCTGGAAATCGCTCAGCGCTGGTGTGAGCCGGAAAACAAGGGATGGTCGATTCTTCGAAACCCTGTTGATAATTAGGAAGTGAAAGGTACAGAGAGCGTCAGAACACACAGGCACTTGCCTGCGAGAACCCGGAGAGAAAGGGTCGTTGAGAGTTGCCCTCCAGAACCCGGCGGGTCACTACACTCGTCGCCCATATCTTCAGTCACGAGACTTGTATTCCGGATCCCCAAGTGTGAGGACACATTATAGTTAATATTAACAATTTTCTGTCTTAGTAGAGACACGGTAACGACTCAACTAATTTAATAACGATCGGTAAATTTCACGCTTTCTTATTTTGGTGAAAATAAAAGTGTTTCAACGAAGTTCTGGTTTTATTCGCAAACACTCACACATACCCTGATGTTAAGATCACATGCCAGAGCAGCCGGAGCAGAAGACGTCAGAAAGCAGCAGTCTGCGTAGGAGAGCATAGGAGGAAAGGCGAGTCGACATCACAGCTTATGTCAGTTCAGTTGACAGAGACTTTGCTGAATGATTAAAAGCAGGCGGTTGTTAGAATTCTTGAACCTAATAGATCAGACATCCCTTTAACATTTCTCCCGAACTAAAACAGAGGAGTTGTGCCGTCTAATTTACCCTCCATGAAAAAACATTTCAACTCTATTAAGTGCCAATCAGTACGATCGCGTCAACTAATGCATGCTCAGGAAGGCTGATTAATAGCATCACAGAGATGTCTGAGACCATTTAAATTTATAATTCTATGTATCACCTTCGACCAAGTGGATAATTTCTACTCGGTCTCACGTAAGACAGCAAAATGGCCTCTAAGATATTTCTATGGACTGCTTAATCAAGTGGGGTTAATTATTTTATCTCGTTCAAGGAAAAAGAGAAGTCACAGAATCTAAACACACGTAAATACCTCATGCAACTAGGGATTAAAATGATTGAAAGCATCTTAAAAGATTAATTTCCAAATCTTTGGACAAGAATATTTCTAAATTAATGTTGAAGGTTTTGTGAATGTCAGAAGAGGAAGAAGATTTTAAGGGTACAATGTGTGCCTTTCATGATAAGGGCTAGAGACATAAAGATAAAGACATCGTGCTGGAAGTGCAAAGTCACGGTGTTTTGCGATCATTGCAAACTGAATAAAATGTTGTAGACAAATATAAGCAAGACTGTTTAAAGGTATAATCTCCTAAATTAATACTTTAAAATAATAACAAATTAGAAACTAAAAACCTCACTTATATTAGTAATATACAACTTGAAACATTTCAGCTGTGGAAGATCTTGCAATACTGTTAAGATAAGTGAAGCTTTTAGTTTCAAATTTGTTCTTATTTTAGATTCTGTTGCTTCACTCTTAATAGCTTCAATTTTTCCTAAATAAACATTTGTTTATAGATACATCTGTTTTATTAAAGAATGCTGTGGTTACAAGCATACCATAGTACGTACATTCATTTATCATGTACCTATAGTCGAATGCATGAAATTATGATGGTAAATTCCACGTAGGTTACTTTGGCAAGGAAATATATTTACACTTCTACCTCGCCCAGCCCCTACTCCTTACTTGGTTATGGTACTCCACTTAATGTTTGTCTTACTCCCCCCTTTTTATTCACTCCTGCGCCCAAACTGATCCGTGTTCTTAGGTTAATGTTTGAGTGCTGGACGTTTGTCATCAAACCAGTGAAAGACGAAATCATTTTGATTCTTAGTTGGAAGAATGTCTTTCAGCCATTCAGATGAAATGTTTCCCTACCCCTGCTCTTGCACTGCTCATCAAGGTCTGACCTTTGATTATGTGCTCATGGGTGTGCACCAGACTTGAATTTAAACTAATAAGAACTTGGCTTACCCAGGGCTATTGTGGAACTCAGATGAGGATCTTCTGGCAACACTAAAGAAAAATATTACAGGAAACTGAAAGCATTTTTCGTACACTCGAGCTTTAAATGTCACAGGGTTAATCAGATCCACATGACTGAAAGACTTGAAGTACGGGGTAATTTAAAAAAAATGGTACAAAAGTAAAGATTATTTATTTTTCACTGAAATGACATACAGAAGCAAAGTGGTTTGAAATAATAGAACTTCTCAAATTCGCATGGACATTCCGTTACAAGCGTCGGATATGAGTACCAAAGATGACACGACAGGTGCTTCATCATTTCTTGTCAGGCACTTCCCAACATGTCCTCGGTTATCAGATCCATTCCATCAGAGATGCCTTGCTTTAAACCATCCAAGTATTTTAGCAATGGTAAACATATACGGCATTCTTTATTAATCTCCATGAAAACAAGCGGAAGGATGATCTTGGAGACCAAATTACCGTTGCCAAAATTTGATTCCCAGTGCGGCCTATCCAACATTGTGATTGGGTAACATTCAGGTGCTCGCAAACATGATGGTTGAAATGGGGAAGAGCATTAACGTATTAAAAAAGTGTATGAAGATTAACCCCTCTGTTCAATGTCCAGCAGGTCAGACTAGCGACACCTGGCATCTCTACGGATATAGACAAGGGAACTCGTATACTTCTATCATTTCATATCACGTTAGTTTCTGTGTGTCATTTTAGTGGAAAATAAATAAGCTTACTTTTCCAGCATCAGTTTCAATAACTGCATTGTGCACATTTATGCGCAAGTTCATTATTCAACAGTGGCCTATTTTGCAGGTTTTTCTTTCGATTTGCTATTTCTTTCATTTACTTGCATATTTTTACAATATGGTACCGCTCACAATTGTCGCATAATTTACACACAAAAAAGATCGTTCCAGGAATCCGCATGTGGGATATGTGGTGGCCATACGGCGACGGGGTGGATTTTCTCCGGGTTCTCCGGTTCCCCCCACGATCATTCCATCAATTGTTCGATCATCTCCTTTCGTATCATCTTTCGCCATCATTTCATGTCACCCACTTCCTCGCTCTCACACAAGGCTTTGGGCTGATATGCAGCCTGGTTCCTATGCATTATCAACTCGAAGACCTCATATACTGGCTGGGAGGGCTTGGGGCACTGACCACGTCCCACTTTCCACCTCTGGACCCCGCTCGTAACTCTTGTAGTGGCAGAGGTGAGGGATCCAGCGGTCGGGTGGTAGGCCAAGGCGACACTCAAAGGGACATAGTGCCACAGGACAAAGGATCGTTGGTTCATGGAAGGTTGTGTGTTTGCACATCAGGTATCGAAAACTGGTGGGTGATCACATGTCTCATCTCGCAGTTCGGTTCATTGCACCTGTTCCATTGAATTCAGGCAAAATTTGTTGTCTTCACGAATGCATTTTCTCCGCTGTCGTTCTTTGGTAGTAAAAACTTCATACTGGGAAGCTAGAATCAAGATGAATGAGATGGACAAATGACAATTCTTGTTAATATTTCGTGCCATTAAATAAATAAATAAATGAATATAAACAAACAATCTTCCACCTTAAGAAGGTTTCTCTCGTCAGTAGATCAACTAGACGTGATCTCGTTACTTTTGAGACTCCTATCCCACACTTCATTCTTTTTGAATTGCCCTGCAATATATAATTTGATAATAGTGAAGCAGCTGGCTTCTCTAGTACTCGACTACGAGATATTAATATCCAGAGTCACACACGTCAAAGACTTAAGATAAAAGCAATCGCTTCCCGACATTTTCAGATGCCCAGCAGTGTAACAAATGATACACAGTTCCTTTGAAGCACAGTGTCCTAAATGTAAACTCATTACACATTCGCCACACCTCCAGATACACCTCATCATACCTACCTTAAACATTAAATTACCTATGGGCATTAGCAGGTGAACACACACCAGACATCCACTACCAGAGAACGTGTCAAATTAATTAAACAACTCGATGTAGCTTGTGCATCCAATTTACCAGTTTGTTCCTTTCTGTGTCTTTAACCTTGGTTGGTTCGCTATAATATGCACAAGCCATTTTGTATATTTCATTAATGTGCACTTCCAGACAAAATTTTAGACTTTGTAGAATTATTTAGTTTCGGAATTAAACGTTGCAAGCTAATTTTATACTACCAGTGACTCCAGATTAATTCACAAATACGAGTGTTTCATTAGATAGTTTTCGATTAAGCTCGAGTGTTCCTTAAGGTGAGCTATTTCCTTTGTAGGGTTACTAATGCACACCCTTGGGGGACCTTATAACCCCTGTCGGGTACGTCCCTTGGGTGGTGGTTGAGGGATCCCACCAGATTGGGTGGTCCGAACACGTAATAAGGACCCGTGGGCCAACAAGGAACCCAGTTTCAAAATGCTGGGACACCCTCTCTCCAGGATGTCAATATATAGAGGGATACAAATATGGAGGGCCCTGCTCAGGGATGAGGGCAAAGACGGACTGGGAAGGTTCGATAACTCAATGAAGGCAACTTCTCTTGGGGAGAAAACCTCAATTAAAAATCCTGCAAGTCTGGAGGCAGTAAGGTGGTAACCCTACTATCAGACTATGCTTGCATGGGGCTTATAACCCTATCAAGCAAGATTTTCGTACTAAAAGGCCTCAAGTAAATGGGCCGGATGGACAACAACTAAGACGGGAAAAAATACTTTTAGGAACATGGAATGTTCGTGGTTTAGCTAATAAGGAAGTTTAACTTATTAAATAACTAGAAGAAAGAAAATCAAATATAGTAATTCTAACGGAAACAATAAAGAAACTTAAAGGAGCTCAACATACAGGAGACCACCTAGGCGGCCCGGGTTCGATCCCAGGGACCCGCATGTGGTATTCGTGGTGGACGAAGCGGCGTCAGGGCGGGTTTTCTCCGGGTACTCCGGTTTCCCCCGCCATCTCATTCCACCGGTGCTCCATCTTCATGTATCATCAGTGTCACCGCCTGCGGTGCCGTAGTAGTAAAAGCGGGCGTTAAACACTACAACAACATAGAGGAGATTACACCTTGATTTACAGTGGAGTTAATAAATAACAAAGAGCAGCTAGTAGAGCTGCAAGAAATGGGCAAATAAGATAGTCTCTTTACTTATATAAATGACAATATTAACTGTCAGATTTAAAATATCTAGAGGCCATTTGACCTAATCGGAGTAAATGCCCTGAAGAGAGCAAGAAGGAAGATAATGATAGATCCTATGAAGAGCTAAACAAAGAAGTGAGTAAATACATCAAAAGTGCATTTTACCAATGTACTTACTATACCGAACTTTGCTTCTCCTCTTATTGTGTGTGGCTCAGATGTCAGAGTATTGCACCATGTACTTTAATTGAACCATGTACTTGAATTGTTCGAGTTATTTTTGTTCCTTCAATTCAGAAGTGCCGGGCAATGCTTACTATACGTTGAGTGGTTCGTGTATCGTTACCAAAATGCCGAAAGTAAAGGATAGTGTAAATTTTCGGCTGCAGCAGTACGTTAAAGAATTCTCAGATACATTCAGCACAGATGGAAAAATTCTATATTGTCAGCCTTGTGGAAATACTATAACAGGCGATCAACGCTCCCAAGTAATGCAGCATTTATCCCGCAACAAACATATCTTGGGGGCTTCACGTTCTTCTTTGAAGCAGGTGCTTCTAAGTGAAGTAGGACCATCCAGCTCACATTCCACACCTTCCAAGTGTCGTGAATTTTATTCAGATTTATGTCGAACTTTTGTTTCCGCGGATATTCCTCTACATAGAGTGAACAATCCAGAAGTTAAGGGGTCCTTAAAATTGACGAAGCAGTTTCTAATCGTGCGTTTTTACTAGCTTACAAAGAAATGTCGGCAGCAAATCACATTAATATTGCTAGGCTCTTCAATGAAAATATGCACATGTTATGGCCAAATGGTATTAAGTATGATAGTGTGCTTATTTTCCTGACCAACGCAGCATCTTACACGAAGAAAGTCGCAGAAGCACTTAGCGTCAACTATCCGAAACTGATACACGTGACTTGCGTTGTGCATGAGCTACATAGGGTGTGCCAAACTGTTCGATCACTGTATCTCAATGTGAACAAATTGGTATCTAAGGGAAAGAAGGTGTTCGTTAAAGCCCCTAAGAGTGTTGATCTCTTTAGAAACAAAAACCCCAATATTCCATTACCAACAACACCAATTGTTACTCGCTGGGCAATTAGCTTTCAGCAGTGGTATACTATACGTAACATTTTGATAGTTTTAAATCGGTTGTGGATTAAATGGACAAAGATGATGCTTCATCTATATAAATTTTTCGAAATCTGCTAAGTAACAGTTGTTTAAGAAATGAAGTGGCGTATATTGCTGTTAATTTGAGTTTCTTGTGCGATTCCATTAAAAACTAGCAGCAACAACTAATAATTATTTCTTGATACAAACTGTTAAAAAATCGTTAATGTAGAAACGAAAATCAACTTACTCGAAGGCTTAAAAATGCAAACTTTAAAAAGCAAGTTAAAATCAGTGTTTAAAAAACATACAGGGTTTCAAATTATGTGACAAGTTGCCCAAGTTCTAGAAGGCCATCAAGTAGACACAATTTAGAGAAGGAATGTGTTCTGCACTGTAACTCCAAACAATTCTCAACAATGGGTATGTGATAACAATAATCTATAACTGGTGAGCTATCAAAACAATTCTTTTTTATTGAAAGTTTTTCTATTATGTAAAATGAAACAAAATATTTTTGTGTTTTAGTAAATATTTTGAATTTTTAACAAATATTTTCTTGAGTTTTAATGCATAAAAATAAATAAATTTTACTTTTTTGTACCTGAAATTTCGTTTCCTACTTATAATATCCGGAGATTTGAATGCTCGGGTAGGAAAAATACCGATAAAAGATTAGGTACTTTTGGCGCGGATGATAATGGAGAAAAGTTAAGACATGCAGCATTTAACAAATTAAGGATGACTAATACTCTCTTTAGGAAAAAAAGACATCCATTCCATAAGTTTACCTTGTGCGCAAGGGGATGTAGATCACTACCCGACTGTCATTACGAACAAAAAATTTTATCGGACGTAAAAGATGTGTCTATCGGGGGAGTGATATATTAACTGATCACTATTTTTTAATATCAAAAACACAGCTTTTAACAAGAAGGAGGGAAATGAAAAGTCATGAAAGAGCGAATGAAAAAGTCTTTAAAATATACCTATTACAAGAAGAGAGTGTAAAACATTTATGTGAAAGAAGGTTATCTGCTTACTTACAAGAACTGGAAATAAGCCAAGATATTAATTTGGAATGGGATAATATTATACAAGCTGCAAGAACTACAGCTAATGAAGTGTTAGGAAGGAAAAGAAAATACCGTAAGAAAAAGGGTTTAAGAATATGGACTAAAGATATTGCAAAGGTAGTAGGAGTTAAGAAATAAGCTCATCTACAAGCGTTACAACAAAGAAACGGACGAAGCGAGAGAGATGTATGCGAAAAAGCGAAATGAAACGAAAAACATTATAGGGACAGCTCACCAAGAGTCTTGGGACAAATTTATTAGCACTGTTGAAGCTGATATACATGGGAGACAAATGATGGCCTATAGAGTGCTAAAATATTGAGACAGCGAGGAAAGAGATGTAGCAAATATAAATTTAATTGGAGAAGAACAATGGGTACCACATAATAGAGATTTGTGGTTTAAACTTTCTATTGGAAAAAAGAAGAACAAGCTGAAGAAAACGAGCTTATCTGTAGAAATATAGATCTCATTACCTTAGATGAATTGGAAACAGCTTTAAAAGAAATGAAGAATAGAATGGCAACAGGAAAAGATGGAATAAATGGAGAATTATGGAAATATGGTGGACCGATACTGAATCAGAGACTTTTGCACTTAATTAATAGTTGTTAGAATGCGTGTCAGATTCCAAGATCCTGGTCGCATGCCCAAGTTATGTCTGTATTTAAAAAGGTGCTAGAAACAGATGTGAAAATTATAGGTGAATAAGTATTTTAAATACAGGATATATGTAATAAATGCCAGAAGGTTAAGTAAAACATTACAAGCCATATCAGACGTTCTATTATTAGAAGAGCAAAATGGTTTTAGAAAAGGACGATTCTATACATATGCCACATTTACAGTTAAGCAGATAATAGAAAAAAGAAGGGACTTTAACACTGAAGCACATATAGCTTTTATCGATCATGAAAAAGCTTTTGACCGTATAAGTAGGGAAAAACTATGCGAAATTATGTCTCGGAAAGGATGTCCAAATCATTTAATTAAAGTACTAATAGGTATATACAAAGATACAACAATCAGCATACATATTGGAAATGGAAGGTACAGCAAACGGATATATGTAAATTAAGATGTAAGGCAGGGTTGCAGTTCATCTCCTATATTGTTTAACATTCATATAGATGATCTGATTATAGAGTAGATGTTCAAAAATTAACGTAGGCATTCATATTGCACCAAATTTTAGCTTAAGACGATGCTATTTGCAGATGACCAGATAATTTTAAGTAAAACCGCAGACGAGCTGCAAAGACCAGTGCATATTTTACAGAAATTATGCGGCAATTATAATTTTAAAATTTCGACAAATAAAACAAAAACAATGGCGTTCCAAGGTAAATTTACTGTTAGAACTAAAATTGTAATTAATATGCTACATTAGAACAAGTTACGGGATTTAAATATTTAGGAACATATGTCAGTTATAAATCTGAAAATGATTTTAAAAATAATATTATTCAACAAATACGTAGTACAATAAATAGAAGGAACACGAATGAAGTTTTATGAAACAATGGTCGTGCCTACTTTCTTTGTGAATCGAAACATGGACGTTGACAAAAGCTGACACAAACAAGATACAGTCTGCCGAAATGAGATTCTTAAGAATAGTAAAAGGATGCACACTTTTATATGAAATTCCAAATGAAACATTAAGGGAAGAACTGGAAATAAATTTTTTGGCAGATAAAGTTATCAATTACAGGAATTAATGGGAAGAGCATGTTAATAGAATGCCTAGAGAAAGGATTCCAAGGAAGGTGTTGAACTATAGGCTTATTGGAAAAAGACATCTGCAAAGACCAAGAAAGCGATGGTCAGACATGTTGTGAAACCGGAACAGGTGGCATTGCCTAATCCTTGGAGTGAGGATGAAGATGAAAATTAATGTCTGTTGATGACTGACTTCCACTTATGCTGTCCCCGCAGCTTTAGGAGGTCTTCCAGATAGCGTATGTGTACCAAGGAGGTACTTTCCACGCATCCAGTGGTGAATATGTTACTTCGAGCAAAGACTTCAAATGACAAATTGGCTTCTCACATTGCATTTTCTTAAATATGTTTAAATTAAAATCGAAATCCAGTCTCTTGCTTAAAAAACGCGAGCACAAACCATTGCACCAAACAGCAACTGTTTGATCTTACGTCATCTTTTAATTCTCATCTGGGTACTATTAGGTGGAATTCTCCTTCGAATAACTATAAAAATGCGAGTAAAATAAAAATTAAAAACAAACAGAGTATTTACTAACTATTCACTCTCTCTCTCTCTCTCTCTCTCTCTCTCTCTCTCTGTGTGTGTGTGTGTGTGTGTGTGTGTGTGTGTGTGTGTGTGTGTGTGTGTGTGTGTGTGTGTGTACTGCGAATATAAAACATCCAATATAAACATCAAATGGCTATAAAAAGTTTACCGTATAGTGGTTGAGGCAAAAATAATATACGCTGTAGAAGTATGGAGAATACGAGAGTAATGGGAAGTTACTGATGAGGGACATAAGACGTTTTGTAGAGAAATGCTTGGCTACTAAATACGACTGTTAGGCAGGTAGCACTGGCAGAGTGGTAAGTGAGGGAAAAAGTATGGCAAGGGCTTTGACATTTTGGTATAGAACCTTGAACACAGAAGAAAGAAATGTGTTCATAGAGTATCTAGAATAGTAAGAGAGGTGTTTAAAGAACAATGTATGGGCAAACTATCTTAGCAAACGACTTAGAAAGTAATAGATTAGGAGAGATATGAAAAAGAATACTGTGAAAAACTGGAAAATGGCAAGAAAGAGATTTGTGGATATGGAAGTTCCTACAAAAAAGTTGGTGGCCGGTAAGAGATTCTTAATGTTCTATAAATTTATGAGGGACTCTTGGGGAAAGAAAATATACATATATCTGACAAAAGAGGAGCGAGAAGGTATTGTATGGGTAAGAGTATTTAGACTACGTAAAAGGCCTACAAAGGGTATTCCACAAACGCACTGTCCATATAGGTATATGGTGGAAATGAAAATCTTGAATATATAACATTTAAATGTAAAGGAACTGAAAATTTGAGGAAAGAGTACGTCGGTAAGAAGTCGTTTAAGATGGAAACATTTCTATGTCTGAAATGCTATATAAAGTTAGTAAAAATGTAAGATAAATTTTAAACGAAGTGAAGAATAAATGGATAAGGCAGCAAATAGTCATACGATAAACAACAATTTGTAGGAATTAAATATCTACACTGTAAATTATGAGAATGATTGGTAAAGAACCAAGGCTAAATACCGGTCATATTCACTTGTACATAGCTTAGCATTAATAAATAAATAAAATATATAGTAGTATGATGCTGCCCGTAAAGGAGACGTGCAAGGTCAAACTACCTCACACCACGACGTTGCTAGGCAACACGTAGCCGATAAACAAGGGCAGCAATGGACGGGGTGGAACAAACACCAATTCTAGACCGTTCGAGAAAATTTCAACTGCCAGCTTGTTTATGAGAAATTTCAAGGAAAGTTTTACATATTTGCTAGTGACTTCGGCGGTAATTCTCCTTG
Source organism: Tenodera sinensis (assembly GCA_030765045.1). Classification (NCBI taxonomy): domain Eukaryota; kingdom Metazoa; phylum Arthropoda; class Insecta; order Mantodea; family Mantidae; genus Tenodera; species Tenodera sinensis. The sequence continues at coordinate 104,697,825 of CM060968.1, read as the reverse complement.
CCTGCATAAGCGAGTTGGGATGGTGACAGAATTCAGTTTATCACGTGAAATTTTAAGTGTTGAGGGAGACATTTGTTGAGAGAGTTATAAGTGAACCAGTTTGGTGAGTGTATCGTCGAAGCCAACTGTTTATAAGACAAAGAGAGTGGTAGATCTGTGAGCAAAGAAGTTTGTGTTACGATCGGACAGAACAGCTGTGAGTTGCAAGGTCACGACGACTTGTATGTAATTAATTGTGTTTGTGTACAATGTAGGTACACTTTCAACTCTACGCTTGCAGCGGTTTGTGAGTAGTTTTATGCGTATGCACAGATGGACAAATCAGCGCTAATAAGTGCTTAACAATAGTGCACGCATCTAATGAGCTTCTTGTACTGCCGACGAATATATAACTGCATGAATTATTATTAACCATTAAATTCCAATCTGAAAGCTCTAAAAGTGTATCAAAATGTTGCTTTTTCGCCATAATGAATTTAGTTCCTCAAGTTTGAAGAAATTTGTTACACTGTTTGCAATGCAAGTTCGCCATGGTCATAGCACATTATGCAATATTATAAGTGGGGTTTGATTTCACGGACAGAGATGCAGCAGGTGGGTTAAGCGTATATGCTGCTTTGTTTACATTCAGCTGCACCTTGTGTAATTAATTCGAAATGCTGGATAATTGCGGCAGTAACCATCTCCATCAGTTATAGACTAGAAATTAAGGAAAGAATTTGAGGATACGAATTTGCAGTCATATCTACGGGATGGAAATGAAATCCTTGGACACAGAGTTCTAACGTGGAAAATAAGTTTTGCTCAGATAATCTCTCTCCTGTTGATGTTAGAAATGCATAAGTTTAATAAGAATATTGTAATAACGTTCTTACAAATACAGGGAATTAGATTGATGAACGTGAGTAATAAAATATAGGTAAACAAAAATAATAAACAATAAATTAATGAATATCGCAAAAACTATAGTAAAATAAAATCAAAGCTGATTTAGGAAAGGTCACGTACTCACAATGTGTTTACGTTGAAACCGAAAATATATATTCAGAAAATTAATAACATAATTTAATAGTAATAATAATTAGATTAACAATTCTCAATAAAAATTAATAGAAAAAACGAATGTAAAAATAACTCAATTTTAAAAAGTCGAGTAGAGTGTAAAGGTCTTGGTAGCGTCACTTTAGTTCAGAGTAAACCCACACTCTAGGGTTGTTCGTCGAAGTGATTCTTTGAGTGTTTGAGTGCGTGGGAACCAACGGATACACAGAGTTACAGCATAGTAAAGCATATTTCAGGTTGTAAATATGAACACAGTTTTATTTGACCAGTGAATTATTTTATAATCCACATTGTTTGGCAACGTCTCAGTGTAAATAGTGAAAATATTGGAAACATTTAGCGTAATCCTTTCTAAACAAAGCCCACGCATACCCACGGAGAGAAATCTTAGTGCTCCTATCGGCGGCAAGGGACTGAATCATAGAACTTTGGGCATTATTAGGCGGCGTGAGGTATTGTTGCTTCAAACTGTGTTATCAACATATAACCTATAAAATGCTAATTCGGTTTCAAAATTGATGCTTAGACTACAGGAGAATGTTGCTTCAAATGGTCTATCCAACGTGTGGCTAAATTTGCTTTAACTTTGAAACAACTTATAGAAAAAAGAAAGGAAAAAAATTTATAAACACGTGTGTAATGAGTTTATGGGCTTTGATGAAGCTTTAGACCCATTTAAGAGACAAAAATTAAGGGAAATAAGTATCATTTATTAATTAAAGGAAATCCCTTTTTCCCTGTTGATGTATTAAAGGGGCTTATGGAAATAACATATAATGCTGGGTTAAGACAAGCTTATTACTTTCTTTATTTAATATATTAATATACAATATTGTATTAAATGTATAATGTTGGTACAATATATTATAATGTTAAAACCTGCAATAAAAATCTATCAATATCTTGTGAGATTCCATTGCTGTTTTCTACAATGGTTTATATAATGTATTTGAAAATATTTATTGTATCTTTATAGAGGCTAACTTTTTGGTGATAATAATGTAAAATTAATGTAATAATTTATTTGTTTTTAATATAATGGTAAATCTGAATGTGTATTTGTTGTTCTGGACCCTAGTGGTCAGCTGCATTGGCAGCCAGATTGTCATATTTATATAATTGTAAATAAAGGGAAAGTTTTAGTAAACCCATATATATTTCGGGGGGGGGGGGGGGGTTTACCTATTGCACGCAAAGTGGTCAACTTTTTCCCAACAGCGTGCGAGCTATAGGTCAACTGCGCGTGTCTTTCTCATGTAACTAACATAAGCGTGGCACCACTAGCAAGTAATGTCAGTCATTTGTTTCGAATAGTTGTGGCTATAGATTATAGGGATGGTAGCACTGTTAACGATTAACGATTCTCGATTGTCCGAATGTATGTAATAGCGTGCTGTGTATAAAACCACGTGCGTGGTGATAATGGATTCCAACGGTTTTCTGCGAGTTATAAAATGTCTCGGGGGACGAAGTTTGGTTATCATGAATGGATATAAATTTCACAGAGATAGGGAAACACAGGTAGGAGTATCGTGGAGCCACGCTGTTAAAACATGCAGGTAAGCCCCATATTTATTTAAATGGCACTGCTACTCTCCTTTTATTTAGTAATGAAGTAATAATCACGCAACCGTTGACATTTTGGGATAGGCAAGTCGTCTCCAATTGTCTGGAAGACCATTAAAGCTGATCCGCAAAGAAGTTTCCTGTGAGAGAGTTGACATTTCTAGTAAAGATATAAATTGCGTTAGGGAATGAATTTCTCACGCTAGAAGGTCAATGTTGCCACCATTACCCAAAAATTAGACGAAGTTCACAAAGCTTTGCAAGAAATATCAATTTTAAAGGCAGGTTCACAACAACCCAGGATGAGAAAGTTGCAACAGAAGTATTCAAATGGGAGTGTTCACAAGCGACTTGAAGCTTGCTTTCACGGGCCCGGGAGCGGGAAAGAAAATTTCGCCAAATTTTAACTTTCTCATTCCGTTTCCGGCATGGCTCATTGGATTCATATTGTGTGTACCTATTAGACGTTTAGCTGTAGAAAATACTAAAGGTGGTCGTGCAAAGAAACTTCTCTCTAGTCGCAAGCCAGAAAAAATATATTTGACTAGTTAGAAACAAATGAACACCCAATGTGCAATATCGACCTCCACTTTCTATCGATAAGTTGATCGATCTTCCGACTCAAGCTGTGGGGCCGTTGTGAACCAAAATGTTGAGTATTGTCTTCCTTCCCGTTCTCGTTGTCGTTGGTTACCGGATGGTTGTGGACCAATCTTAAATATGAAGAATGGAAGCTTCCGATTAACGATATAACCTCAATATCGTTTGTTTTGCGACAGAGAGTAATCTAAGACTGCTATGTGAATGTAACAAAATTGTAGTAGAGTACCTTCGATTACTGTTGTAATTATTGTTTACCAATTCTTCACAATTCATGTGTACAATAAGGGTCAGTAAATTCCATTAGGTTTTTGTTTATTGCCAAATAAAGCAGCAATCATGTACAAGAAGGTTTTGGCCGAAATCCCAAATGCCTACGATAATATTAAGCTTGAAATATAATGAGTAGAAGAGAATAGAACCTCTTGTATAGGTTATGCTTCAAGCTTCAGTAGTTGAGGATGATTTTGCAGTAGCCATATATAAAGCAGTTTAGTGGCCGTCATCATCTATAGTATGTTCTAGATTTCATCCACACGGTCTTTGAGGAGAAAAATTCAAACTTTAAGGACATCTTCTGAATAAAGTGGAACGCGGATAATTGATCCTTCATAATTTGAAGTCTTTAATTCGAACATTTTTCTTATTCCCTTGAATTTTTTACTAACACAATGTAAAAATCTCACAAGTGCTTTGAATTTCATTTTCTTTAATGCGAAGTATATGTTCAGGAATGTCAGTCGAAAATTAATCTAAACTCGAAAATTTAATATGGTAAATTCGTCCGTGTTCCTGCAAAAGAAGTCATCGTACCAAGGAGGTTTGTTTTGTCGGAATGCAGTTGAAATGCTGTTTGGGAATGGAATAGCTTTCCTAGCTGCCAGCCCTGACCATTTGTACTTGCACCCACATCCCTTTTTACTTTCTCTACCGGTAAGTAGAGGTACTGTATTCCACTTAAAAATTCGATGTCGAGATTTCACCGCGAATATATTGTTTTGATACCCCCTGAATCCAAAATAGCATTTTTAGGAAAAGGTCTGTGTGTGTGTTTTTTTTTTTTTTTTTTTTTTTTTTTTTTTTTTTTTTTTTTTAATGCATGCCCCATTCCATATGAATACTACATGCTTGAATTTATTTATTTACATACAATTTACATTTTATATACATGTACATGTTGGTGATGTTCTATTTGAACATTTACAAAATCATAAATCTGGTACTTATCATATAGTGAAAGGCAAATATTATTATACTTGTAACAGCAGTAGAGTATTGAACTGTGTTTGGACAATGATACTGATTGCAATTTTGGTAATGAGTAGAAATTATATATATTTGAACTTAAGTCATTCTATTTCTGTGAATTGTGTAGCATTAATGAAGTTAACGAAAGGTTGTATTGTTGTATGATTCCAACGGTTTTCTGCGAGTTATAAAATGTCTCGGGGGACGAAGTTTGGTTATCATGAATGGATATAAATTTCACAGAGATAGGGAAACACAGCTAGGAGTATCGTGGAGCCACGCTGTTAAAACATGCAGGTAAGCCCCATATTTATTTAAATGGCACTGCTACTCTCCTTTTATTTAGTAATGAAGTAATAATCACGCAACCGTTGACATTTTGGATTAGGCAAGTCGTCTCCAATTGTCTGGAAGACCATTAAAGCTGATCCGCAAAGAAGTTTCCTGTGAGAGAGTTGACATTTCTAGTAAAGATATAAATTGCGTTAGGGAATGAATTTCTCACGCTAGAAGGTCAATGTTGCTCAAGGGAAGGAAATAAACAAGATGTTTGTCAAATCTAAAAACAATCAAAGTGCCGAGTACATCAAAACTCTGATCAAGAGAAAAGTAAACCTGGCAAAAATCAAAGTTGGAATCACGGCTCTGAAAACACTGAAGAATGGGCAGTTGTTAATTGAATCCGACAGTAAAAGTGATCTAGAAAAGGTTTGCGACGAAATAAATGCTGTTTGTGGGGATGAACTAGAGGGTTGCCGTCCAAAAGTCGGAAACTCTAGAGTGTGTGTGTGTGTGTGTGTGTGTGTGTGTGTGTGTGTGTGTGTGTGTGTGTGTGTGTGTGGGTGTGGGTGGGTGTGGGTGGGTGTGTGGTTGTGTGGTTGTGTGTGTGCGTGCGTGCGTGCGTACGTGCGTGCGTGTGTGTGTGTGTGTGTCTGTGTGTCAGTCTGTGGACAGCATAACTCAAAAATGACAAGTCGGTTAAAAACCAAACTTGGTATTTAAGTTTAATTTCTATCAAGGATGCGACACGAAGATTTTGAAGAAAATAGCCTCACCCTAAACTACCCGGTTTAACTTTGCTCTCTTCCGAGGAAGTAGGAGATGCCTTGTAGAAGATTTAATGGACATAAAGCCCAATGATTCGAATTTTACAATTTTGCAGCTGGTTTAACAACTTTCATAGATTTTGATACTGCGTCTCCTCCAGAAACTTGGGCTACTGTATCAACAACTTATACTTGTGAGGCATTCCATATGGGCTTCTGACTAACTTGAACAGTGCACATCCACATGTGTACCATTTTCTTGATGCCGTCCTTCAAATGCAGGCAGGGACTTGAACAAAAATGTGAAGTGTTGCACTCACATGGCTTTCTCTACTCACGCACCAACTATTCTTACAAACACAGATCCCTCTATCTACTTCATGTTAGTCTGATAAACATTTCCAGTATCGTTAATTTTCTTGTCGGTGCAAGGGGAGTATGGGAATACAGTAGGCTTTGAGCGATAGTTAAATCTTTTAATGCTGGTCGCTAGGTAAAGGGTTTGAAATTTGTTCTCCTTTCACGACCAAGGGATAAAAAAGTGAATAACGACCTTCCATTTGAGAACAGTTTAAGTATTGCAATACTCACACAAATAACAAGGAATATCTCCGAAACGGTTCGTTTAAAAAAGAAAAATGCATACAGACATAATTTTAATCAAATCTACATTTTTGTATAGTAAGAATTTGTCTTTTACGGTTTACCAGTTATGCAAAAGTCATCCAGCGTAAACAGAACTACAGGGCTATAGCAGAAAATTCAAAATATTCATTTCATTTGTCATAAAATATCTTAAACATATGCCGCTTTAATCAAAGTCGTTAGAGCCATTTATGAGAGAATAAAACTTTTGGAAAACTTTTCATGTAAAGCGTAGTTTAGGGTACAGGAATTTTCTTCAAAATATTCATGTTGTATCCTTCAAAGACGTTAAACTTAAATACCAATTTTGGTTTTTAACGTTTTTTTGTTTATGAGTTATGCGTTCAGAGGCACAGAAACACACACGAGAGCGCACCTTTTTCTGAAAATGCTTCTTTTGGATTCAGGAGGCCTCAAAACATATATTATCGGTTAAATCTCGATATCGTGTTTTTGGGTCGAATACCATACTTCCCTTACTATACGTAGTAGAGAAAGCAAAAAAGGAATGGCGACTTTACATTTGAAAAAGTATAAGTATTGGAAAATTCAAATCTATAACAGGAATCTCCGAAATGGGTAACTCCGCTAACATGTGTAAGGGATCTACATTTTTTGTGCAGGAAGATTTGGACTATATTTTACGTCTTACCAGTTATGCAAAAGCAGTCAAGAGTAAACAGAACTATATGGGCTATAGCTATGAAATTCAAAATATACATTTCATTTACCATTTTACCATAAAAATATCTCAAACATATGTCGTTTTACTCAAAATCGTTAGTCATTTTTAAGAAAATCAAAATTGTCGATGAAGAGGATAGTTTAGAGAAGAAATTTTCTTAACCGGCTTCGTTTTTGAGTTATGGTGTTCACACACGCAAATACGCGCGCGCGGACTTTTTTCAATTGTTTTTTATTCAGGACGCCTCAAAACTTGTATTCCCGGTGAAATCTCGACGTCAAATTTTTGGGTCGAATACAGTGCTTTCTATACGTAGTAGAGAAAGTAATCTTTTTTTTTTAATTAGGGAGTCTCAAAACACGTATTTTCGGTTGAAAATTTGGTACTTCGTATACCTACTGTAATATGGAATAATATGTTAACCGAATTGCAAGCTACTTTAGATAACTGAAAAAAATTAAACTGATAAACGATGACATACGTACGCTGCAGCTATAAACAAATGATTTCAGGTATTGGCTTAAAAAGGAGGGGAAGATAATTGTATGATGGTAAAATATAGGCTCTCAAGGAAAAAATAGCAGTATTGTTAACTAATGAGCATAATTATCTTGGGCTTCTCTTATGTCTATGTAGAGTATACAAATTTCTAAGAAATATCTTCTTTACAGGAAGGAGTCGACCATTTTGTTCCCTTGCATTGTTCATTACAGGTTTTCTAAATACGCATATGTCATAATACTAAGTACAGCTCCCATAAGTATGGACGAGTGTCTTCTTTCTTCCCTCCACATATTTTATTTGTGAATTATATATTATGACTCGTGCATTGGGCAGTTAGTATTTCCGGTGGCTTGTGATTGGTTGCAGCCGTAGCAATTACGTTTTTTGTTTATCCCTACATGCACGACATACTTGGTACAGGCTCATTACCTCAATTCTATTGCATATTACCAACAGTAGAATAGTGTAATTTTGGTTTGGATAATTCATTACATCTGCTACAATTCCAATTGAAGAAGAGGTCGATACAGCAACGCTCTCTTCAACAAAACCTCTTTTAGACATGAAAGAAAAATTGCCGGTTTTATTAATCTTTAAAGTTATGAGATCATTGGTTTGGATGTTCTTTTGGGCGGAACAGATGGAGAACAGTAGTCCCTTAAGTACTTCTAAGTGAAGTTTATTGTGCTTTGAGTGGTGGGTTTCTTTTTATTGCTGTCCAGGCCTCAAGGCACTAAAATGGGTTGAATATTTTCTCGGCTTTTTGTAATCTTGCCTTTGTCTTCGCCGACTTAGTAGAATTCTGTCACGTACCTTCAAACCCTGGACTCCAGGACAACAGATGTCTGCAGGCATATGTTAAATTGAATTCTGAATCTATCAGAATGTAGATATAACCCCTCTTTTTCTTCAGAAATGTAACAATTCACTGCAAATAAAGCAAAATGCTAACAGGTGTTTTGTCTGTCATCTTTGAACCTCCCAATGTTTTTCTAGATCCAGAAAACCGACTTCCATGTCCACTACAATTTAACATTTGATGACAATCCTTTAAAAAAATGTTTGGTATGTTAAATTATCGAAGGCAAACAAAGGTGATAAAGAAACAGAACGTACCTATCGTAAATTGCGGTAACAGGTATAAAGAAACGGAAATATCCATGCATCGAGGTCTCCTGAGTACAAAAAAGCATTTTTAGAAAAAGGTCCGTGTGTGTGTCTGTGTGCCTTTCAGTCGGTGGACAGCATACTCAAAAATCAAAAGTCGGTTAAAAACCAAGGTTGTATTTAAGTTTAGTAAGAATGCGACAGAAAGATTTTGAAGAAAATTCCTCCACCCTAAACCATCCTTTACATGTAAAAATTTTCGAAAATTTTATTTTCTGAAAATGGCTAACGATTTTGATTAACATGCTATATGTTTGAGATATTTTTATGACAAAATGTATACCTTGAATTTTTTGGCTACATCCCACGTAGTCCTATTCACTCTGGATGACTTTTGCATAACTGGTAAACCCATGAACGTCGGCAGACTTTTTTCCAAGTGGGGGCCAAATGTTAGAATTTTGCAATCAGATAATATTAATTCATTATTTTGTTGTCAAAAGTTATAGTATTTGTTGCGGATAACCGTATAAATTTGCGCTAAATAGAAATTGTTCTTTACATAAAAATTAAAATAATAGTTCAATAGTCAGCACATTAAGTTCATTAATTTCCAAGGGGAGGGGGCCGCGGCCCTCCCTTGCCCCCCCCCCCTTCGCGACGCCCATGGGTAAACCTTAAGAGGTAGACCGAATCTTACTATACAAAAAATGTATATCTTGCTAAAACACACAATTTATGCCTAAATACATTTTTTGTAGAGTGAACCATTTCGGAGATGTTCCTTCTTATTTGTGTGAGTTTTGGAGAACTTACACCTCTGTCAAATGGAACATCGTTATTCATTTTTTATATATTAATCGTGCAAAGAGAGCGGAATTAGAAAGTTTTGAAACATTTGACTGTCACTCAAAGTCTACTGTAGTACCATATTCTGCTTTTACCTACAAGAAGATAAGCAATAAGATAATTTCTGCAAATGTTTATCTCAACTAACCCGAAGATGGTTAGTACAAGAGTAGAGAAAGTCATGTGAGTGCAACACATCAGTTTTTTTTTATCACTATTCTATCAACTTATAAAGAAGCTTGTCACACTCTCTATCAGTATATAGTAGTTAGAGGTGTTGGATTTCACTCAAACATTCGACACTGAGATTCACTGGAAATACACATTTTGAGGTCCCCTGAATAAGAAAAAGGTATCTCTCTTTGTGAACAGCGTAACTCAAAAACAAAACGCTGGTTGAATGTTAAATTTGGGTTTATATTCAGCATCTTCCAACGATGCGACACGAAGATTCCCAAGCAAATTCCCCCAGACTACACTTTACATGAAGCATTCTTTCGGAACGTTTTAGTTTCTCAAAAATGGCTCTAATGATTTTGAGTATTTAAGTTATTTCAATGATAAAGGAAATGTGTATTTTACACTTTCTGGAAACGATCTCATTAGCCTTCTACAGTCTTTGTGGCTTTTTTGCACATCTCGCAAACAGCAAGAAATAGACAGAATTTTACTACAAAAGAAATGTAAGTCTTGTTAAAATACAAAATTTGTCTAATGCATTTTTTCTTTTTTGTGGAGTGAGCCATTTCGGAGTTATTCGTTGTTTTTAGTCTGAATTTTTCAGTTCTTATAGCTCTTCTTAGGGGAGGTTGTTATTAATTTTTTTTATCTTTTAGCCTTGCAAAGAGACTGGAATTTTAATGCGATCACATAGCGACCTGCTCTTAAAGCAGTTGAAGTCTACTGGTTCCCATATTTCCCTTCTTCCCTTACTCTTTTCTTGAGCCTATGTAAAACCAGAGAACGGTCACGCAAAACCTCAAAATATTGTTTAAGAAATTGAAAGAAAAAAATTAAGAAAAGGACGCACAGGAATAAATATTTTGGAATCGGTTAAAAGCGCGTAGATTTTCTTTGTGTATTTTAACAAGATCTGTAAACCTTTTGGTATACCAGTTACATAAAAATAAAAATGAACAGATCTTCAAGGGCCACTGACGGGAAGTTACAGTGATAAATTTTGTTCCTTGCATTATTATGTCGAACATTCGCTGCTTAATCAAAATTATAAAATTAGTTTTTGAGAAAATGGAAGCTAAGAGACACCTTGCCCGGTAATGGTTTGCTCCCAATGTGTGATTTTGCTAAATATTTTCGCATAACATTGCTGTACGGTTCCGGACGAATTTGGTACACAGTATATAGTATATTCCTCTAGTTATATTGTTCACAGGCAGACCGGACAATTCAGATTATAGTTCCTTGTAAGTATCAAATGAAAGAATTCAGTCGCCGTTGAAATCTCCACTAGGATAGTTCGATCTCGCCGCCACTGAAGATGTCTGCCGCAGTCGCAGACGAAACGTCTGGGAAGAAGAAGGAACCTAGCAGACCACGGCACACAAGCCCGGTTTATGCTGCTTGTACTATTGACACCGACCGTGAAAGCCTTAGAACTTTGATGAGAAAGAGATTTATCTGCTAAGTTACCTTTAAATTTTTTTCAGTTACGTTTTGAAAAAGAGTTTGAGGATTAATTCTCCAAATTTAAATTAAAATATATCTACTACATATCACTAAACGCTTATGTAAGGAAAATAGATAACATATATTTCTAAGGCATCTGTCTCATCATTTGGTAGATTGTTTTTCGTAAAAAAGAAACTACTCTTACAGCAATTATTATACCTAAAATCGTATTCAGAGGTTTAGAATGCCATCTCAAAATGTTCAAGAGACTAGCTCTATTTATTATGAATCTATAAACTTTCCGGAAAGGTATACAATTTTATCCTTCTTCTTTTTTTTTTTTTCTGCTTAATTTCGGCAGAATCTATCTTTCACTTTAAAATGGTAGGTGATTAATGTGGTTTACTCAATTTTAAACCTGTTTAGCACAACATTGAAGATAATGCTAAGTAAGCGTGTAAATTCTTAATAATAGTTATTAAATCGTTCAATATATTGTGGGCTGATTCCATGCTCTGGTCTTAGCATGCTAGCTTTCAAAGTTAGAGGTCCAGGGTTCAATTCCCATTGGAGGGTGGAAATTTTTCTTTAGCCAGAATAATTTCTTACTCTCCCTTGAGTCTGGTAGTATGAAACACTGTGATTGCGCGTGTGAATATAAAAACAACTCAAAGATATACATACCCTATAAGTACATTTTATTAACCCAAAAATGAACAGCAGTGGTAAAACGAGTGAACATCGTTGCCGATCAGCAGTTGTTCCAAAGCCGCCAATGTGACATAGATGATAAAGGCGGTATATAAGTGGAACATTTATGATATAAACCTTCAAGTTTCGCTCTACTCAGGTGTAGTTAATATTCAGTAGGAACATTTTAGCACCGACCAGCCTGATAGACATTAGTTCTGTGCATTTACCACAGGAAGCACCGAATTATTGTTTTCCATATGATTAGTACTTTTGTGTGTGTTTTTGGATTTCAATTAATTAGCTATCTTGCGTTTATATTACACAAGTTTAAAATGCGAAGTAGAATCGAATTAAAAGTGTTTAAAAAAGAGAGAATGTTGGTAAATCTAAAATAAATGACTAAGAAACTTAATGTTAACAAACAATAATTTATTGAAAATAGTAAATGAGAATGATTTAAGTGAAGTAATTGGTATGGAAATTTTAATCCAAATATTTATAAATAATGCATTATGTAAAAGGTGTGGGCAAACATCTGAAAATTTTGGCAAGAACTAGCATAACCCAGCATATAGATCACAGCTGTACTGAACATTTTAGAAACCTTTTTACATAAGTTATAATTTTGTACTCTATAGTGTAGCTTTTCTCAACTTCTAAAGCATATACTGCTTTGAAACTTTCAGGACCTATTTGCTATACTCTTGTACATATTTTAATACAGCATTTTAAAAAAATATAAATTATTTATTGGTTTTCACAAAACACATTTTGACTAATGGCCCACATCTAATTATAGGTTTTACTACTGTGGTGTAAATCCAATGAATGCACTTGGGACATAAACGCTAGTGTCTACCACAGGCTCCTTTGGTACTCAGTGCCATTTTAGCTTTAGTGCGTGTTGCTTTAAGGTGAAGATTCCAAGTAATCCCAGCATGTAGTCTAATGTGTGAAACCGAAATCATAATGTCAATATATATATTTGATAAGGGAAAGAAACAAAAGGAGATTCTATTCAATAGTTAAGGGGAAGACGTAATAAAGCTGAATATGTTAAAGTCTCAAGAATGGAAGCCTAGGCAGATTTAAATGAGTGATAAGGTTACAATTGTTATTTGTACTCAGCCTTAGTGATTCAGCGGGCTGATTCCTATCTTACCACGACGTGCTCTAAAGTTAGCCAATGGAAATCGCTTCCTTCGTGTTGCTCGCGCAAAAACAAATGCAACGCAAGACACACTCGTCTTGAATCGAGCCGAGAGTACACGTGCAACTTGGGAGTTGTACGTAAGCTAGCGCGTATACATAATTCGGCGGTTGCTAAAGGTGGACAAAGTTAAAGTGTTATGACGTTGTAGTTGAAGTTACAAAGTTACATTCTATTTAAATATCGTCGACAGTTCTCTACAAATCTGGAAATTTACAAATAAAGTGATATGTTGGTTAATTCTTCGTTTGGTTCCATTCCTACCATGACTCACGCACACCCTGCTGATCAGGACCTCTTGCTAGAGCTAGTTCGGACACCAAACACAAGGTCTTATAGGTCTTAAAGTAGACGTCTTCGAAGGAGAGGAGCGTTTGCGTCAAATGGCGAACCAACGTGTGGCACGATAAGACGACGAGGATTGGGCCAACGATATTCGAGAAGAGGACCAGCAGAAGCTGACACGATAAGGATTGCGTCAACAAGATTCGAGAAGAAGAGAATCAACAGAGACTGCGGAAGTACCTAATGGACCAATAACATCAAGGATAGTGGCAACATCGGAGTGCAGCAACAATAATAAGGTACTGAGTGTTAAACTAGTTTATCAGTGATATTTAAGTAGATGATTCTTAGAAACGGCAAGATGTTGGAACAGTCTGTAGTAGATAGTAAAATTCAGGAGATAGAAGTTGTAAATAGGGAAACTGTAGATGTAGTAGCAAATGTAGGGGGAAATGTAAGTGTATCAGAACAAAGAGAACAACTAAGGGAAGGTCATTCTGGCAGGGAATGTCAAACACCAGTTGTAAATACAGAAAGTAACATGCTAGAGCAGATAAGGGCAATGTTCAATCAATTTGAAAAAAGTTTCACTGAGAAATTGGAAAGTAACAATAAAAGTTTAACTGAGGTTAGCGAGAAAATGGAAACTAACAATAAAAGTTTAAATGAGAAATTGGAAAATAACAATAAATGTTTGACTGAACAGCTAGAAATGACCACCCAAAGTTTAACTGAAAAGATAGAGAAAGAGATAGAGAGTAGTAGCAAAGTGTTGACAGAGAAATTGGAGAGTAATAATCGAGGCTTGACAGAATTAGCACAAAGAATAGAAAACCAACAACATGTGATAGAAAATTTTCAGGAGGAAATTAGAAGTGAAGTGGATAATGAAAGAATTGAGGTTAGGGAGAACAGAACTCAGGTTACGGGGGAGATAGAAAATGTAAAGAAAGAAATTAATCAAGAATTTGTTCGATTTGTTGAGAAATCTGAGAGAGAGAGAGAGAGAGAGAGAGAGAGAGAGAGAGAGAGAGAGAGAGAGAGAGTATTAAGCTTAGGGAAGAAGTAGGGCAGATATTGAATAATGGGAGAGAAACAACCTGCAAAAAATTGGAAGACAGTAAGGTTAGGTTACAGAATGCAGAAAGGGAAGGTAGGAGGTTAACTGTAAATGTGGAAGATTTAAATGAGCATGTAAAGGAAGTGGTTACAGAAATCCAGGATGTAAAGCAAGCACTTGAAAATTTAAAATTAAATGATAGTCGTGCTAATTCTGCTTCTTCTAGTGTAAACACAAATCCTAGTGTAAGCGCAAATCTTAGTGAAAGTACTAATCATAGTGCAAACAAAGCCAAACAGGAGATTGATCAAAGCAAAAATCAAAATCAAGGTGAAAGAGCTTTCCAAAACTATTTCGGGCAGTGGGCAACCCCAAATTTGAATCAGAATTACGAGACTCGAGAGAGATATCGTAGTCTCATACCTAGAAATGACAATTTATAGGAAAACCGGAAAAGATTAAACCTTAGAGATAATGGTTAGATCATTGATAGAATTGTGTGTTGCCAAGATGGAGAAAATGTATAAATATTGTAAATATAGTTAAGTTAGCATAATAGTGACTAAGTGAAAGTGTTGTGCAAACCAAGAAGAGAAAGTAGATCAAGAAACTAATACATACCACACAAAGGAACTTTTGAAAAATTATGTAACTTCCGAAGATGAAAAAAAAAATGTAAATAATAGTGTGTTAAGTGAAATTTAATCTTGTTTTGGAATGCATGTTTTAAAATGTTTGTAAAAGAAAATGTATGTGGATGGAGAATTGCCGACCACGAGAATCGGTATTCACTAAAATTAATCATTCGGGCAGAGCATACCTAAACATTAACTTATTATGTAATAATAAAATAATGTTTATGGGGGCATTTGAAACCGAAATTATAATGTCAATATATATATATATGCCTATATATATATTTGATAAGGGAAAGAAACAAAAGGAGATTCTAGTCAATAGTTAAGGGGAAGACGTAATAAAGCTGAAGATGTTACAGTCTCAAGAATGGAAGCTTAGGCAGATTTAAATGAGTGATAAGGTAACAATTGTTATTTGTACTCAGCCTTAGTGATTCAGCGGGCTGATTCCTATCTTACCATGACGTGCTCTAAAGTTAGCCAATGGAAATCGCTTCCTTCGTGTTGCTCGCGCAAAAACAAATACAACGCAAGACACACTCGTCTTGAATCGAGCCGAGAGAACGCACGTGCAACTCGGGAGTTGTACGTAAGCTATCGCGTATACATAATTCGGCGGTTGCTAAAGGGTGACAAAGTTAAAGTGTTATAACGTTGTAGTTGAAGCTACAAAGTTACATTCTATTTAAATATCGTCGGCAGTTCTCTACAAATCTGGAAATTTGCAAATAAAGTTAAATGTTGGTTAATTCTTTGTTTGGTTCCATTCCTACCATAACTCACGCATACCCTGCAGATCAGGACCTCTTGCTAGAGCTAGTTCGGACACCAAACACAAGATCTTATAGGTCTTAAAGTAGACGTCTTCGACGGAGAGGAACGTTTGCGTCATGTGGTAACTTACTTCCCCTCTAACCAAAAGATTTTCACCAACAGTTTAAGCTCCCAGTATGTTTTCTGGATAGTTTCTTTACAAACGGTATCACCACAGTCTTCTTGGTGTTGATTCCAAAGACCTGTTTTGGCACCACTTTTGTACAATATTTAAGACTTGCTGTGCCATTGTTTTAGTGGTATTTTGTACTTGCCAAGGAGCAGGTTGACTAGGTCATCCTTGAAAATATATGCCGCTATTATTCAGTTCCTCTATGACGTCACTGAGACCAGAATCATCGTAAAAGAGAGGTCATTGATGACAAGATTCCCAGTAATGATACTTTTTCTTGTAGCTACCTCATGTAGCTCTGACTGCCATACTTTCATCTAAGATGGTAGTCACAATTCTGTGGTTTCAAAGCATGGTCATGATCCATCTATACAAGATTGAATCTATCCCATAGTTTTCCATTTCCCTATACATAATTTCGAATGGCGTATTGCTAAAAGCCCCTTCGATGTCCAAGAACATTCCCAAAACAAATATCTGCCTAACTTTCGCAATAGTTATGTATAATAAAGTGTCGTCTTTTCCAACACTACCCATATGGTTTATAACACTCCGGAGTAACCTAATTCTTCCAAGCAATGACTTGGCAGCCATAGGGCGGACTCCGTAGCCTCAGAAGGTACGGTGTTGATGAGGAGGCGGTGGAATGATAGGACCTACAGCTTTTACCAGGGACTCCGAACCATATTGGGGCTTGCCGTTATTTCACATGAACTAGTTAGAGGTGAAGGCTTGGGTATGACCGACTTAAAATCGTCACCCAAAGAACGAGTGCCACAAGCGAAACCACTGAGCTACCCGCGCATTGACACAACTGCTAATGGGGTTAAAAACGTAACAACCCCACGAGCAAAATAAACAAACTTTAACATATGTTATCATATGCTATTTTAGGTAGCATTGAATATTAAATTATCCAACTGACATTTGTGTGGAAATAGCAGTTTCTATAGGTACACTCCGGCATGCGTATTGGTGAGCTCTAGTCTCCTATTTTTGGCCTTCGTTGTTGTTTAACCTTAGTAGCACAAGCACTGATAACACAATCATAACCTTCTGTAAGATCTAAAACCGATGCTCCCAAAAACATTCACTTTTCTTCATCATTCATTTATAAATATAAAATAAGATATACATATTTTACCTTGCACCACTGAAGAAATCTCTTGCATGCAATTTCACACTGTTTCCTTGACTTCTTTGGTAATAATTCCCACATTATCCTCTCCACTGCTTGCAACTTTTCATGTGGTTCTGCCGAATACATTTTCGAGTCATTCAAATTATCAAGTAATGATGATGATAATGATGATGATGATAGTCACATACAATTCGCCAACCGACAAATACACACGCACCTTCACAACTCATTAAAGCAGCTTCATAAGCGCGCGAACACAAATTATACCGTTGCTATAAGAACCGCTGGAACAGAATGACATTCGTCAAGAAGCACATCACTACAAACCATATTGGTTCCAGTTCCTAATATACTTCACTACTTTCTAAACTCGGCCAAATTTAAACAGCAGTGCTATATAAACATCCATTGCAGTGCTTTATGTCGGAGAATTCACTAAATACATCAGCTCTGTTTAAGAATAAATGCACAAAATCAAATGCGCTCTCTCAAATGTAGCTTTGTTCACAGCAACCTGGTGTCAACTACTCTCCAGCCCAGGGAACCGGGTGCTCTTCTGATACTAGGCGGGATTGTGACAAATTAGTCGTCGATTAGCCAATTACATCTTCCGGCGATCTACTCTTCGTAGATTACTATCATTCTTATATTCCGAGCCTCAATGTAATTGGAGGTTGTACTAAAAAGACACCAATTACCACTTATACAGACACTTTTGATAAGAGTTACCGGTTTGTTATTGTGTAAAACTCTTATGTATACATTAAATGAGCTTCGATAATGTCCCATGAGGCAAACAGCGTTTAAATTGCACGTGCATAATAAAGCAGATATACGTTACAGCTATTATTTACCTAATCATTTTTGCTTACTCGACTCGACTATAGCAAGTAGAAGTAGTGTTGTGTTTCACCCTAAAATCTGGCATTGAGATATCACTCACTTAAAATATAACTTTGAGATTCTTGAATCAAGAAACAAAAAGCTCCGTATGTCTATGTGTAAACATAACTCAACAACGAAAATTCGGTTGAACTTCGAACTTGGTATATAATTATACGAACATTGGAAAATATACCGCAACCCAAAACTACCCTTTAGAGAGAAAAAGTATGCTTATTTCTTATTTTATCACAATTGTTGAAACAGTTTTGATTAGGCGAATAGCCTACCAGATTCTCTTCATTTTGAATGAATTTCGTATAACTTTGAAACCGTAAGGGACAAACGAAATCTTGCTCCACAAAAAGGTAAGGGTGTGTGTGTGTGTGTGTGTGTGTGTGTGTGTGTGTGTGTGTGTGTGTGTGTGTGTCTGTGTGTCTGTGTGTGTCTGTGGGTGTGGGTGTGGGTGTGGGTGTGTGTGTGTGTGTATGTGTGTTTATGTGTGTGTGTTTTGTAGAGAACTATATTTTAGATAGTATTCCTTGTTTGTTTGAATTGTCAAATATACTTCTCAAATGGAAAGCCTCAAATACATGTCTCCCGGACACGTAAAGACAACCCACCACGCAAAGACTAGCTCTTAAAAGACTTGACATCGCTTAAGGCCTCATATTCCCATTGTACCTTTAGGAAATATGTAATTAAACCATTTCTACAAAGTTTTATCTTGACTAGCACGAAGTAGAAGAACCAGCGTTTTTAAGAATAGTTTGTGCAAGCGTGAGTAGAGAAAGTCATGTGAGTGCACACTCAGACCTTTCACTTTTGCTTCTATTATCTACAGTGAGTAGAAGTAATTGCATTCTACCCAAAATTTTGATATCCAGATATTACCGAAAATATTTCTTTGAGACTCCCTGAGCCCAAAATGGGTTGTAAAAATGTTCTTGTGTCTATGTGTCAATATTGTGAGAAATGACAAGTTCATTTACTATTTCTGACACTTTATTTCCCTTAAAGTTGAATCACAAAAATACGGATGTCTTTCTATCGTTAACAGAATCTACAATTCGTCGTAATATTGCAACTCACAGCTGTGCCGTCCGAGCTTAACCTTAACACACACTTCCATAATATTCCCTCTCTGTCTCACAAACTGCTTCCGACGATACACTCGCACTCGCTCAAAACAGAGTTTACTAAAAAACTGTGAAGGACTGTCTCGTTCAACGTTAAGGACTAACTACAAAAAATTGGTTTCTCTCAACACTACATTCGCTTACACAGCCGAGAATAACGCACGGATTTTTCTTGAAACCCACCTTTTCATAAACAGGTCTGACACACGAACAGTTTCTCGAACTATCATCTGGAAATACTTTGTTCTGCCGCACAAATTGTTGTCCTCGTTCTGAGTGCTCCATTGTCAAGCAGTGGTGTGAGGCAGCTTGACCTTTAGCATCTCTTTGACGGGCGGCCGGTGACATATAATTCAAAAACGAAAAGTTAGGTAAATATTAAACCTCGTTTACAATTTCAGTATCTTCCAAGTTGTAGTACGAAGATTTTCAGAAAATCCCGCAACCAAAGCTAGCCTTTATATTAATATAAATATATATTTTTATATTAATATATTTCTTATATTCTAAAAGAATTGCTCTAACAATTTTGATTAATGGGAATAGTTTGTGAAATCTTCTTCTGAATGACTTTTGTATAACTTTTAAACTGCAAGAAACAGAGAAAATCTCGCTGTACAAACAGCTTAGACCTCGTTAAACCACGAAATAATAATTATTTGTGGAGTTAACTATTTCGAGATATTCCTTGCTCTGGGTTTGAATTTTTAAATAGATATATTTTTGCAAGTGCTAAATCTCTAGCCACTTTTCTCATGTGATGCAAGCAAGGAGCATGGAATTTAAAAGAAATCACATGACTAGCAGGTTTTAGCGTACTATATCCTTTTTACACCTACAGCAAAATATGTAAATATGTAATGAACATTTATCTCGATTAAGAAAAAATAGACAGAAAAATAAGCTATTGTAAGAATACTCTTAGAATCTCAATTAAAGATGAAATTAATGTTACAAATCTCGTAAATAATGATATTCAGTCAAATAATGTCATAACTACAGCTACAATTCTTAGTCACCTTATCATGTGCATGGGGCTGTTTCGTTCAGTGCAGATGGCTGGCCTCTTGGTTTGGGCAAACACACTCACGGCACAACCGACACTCTTGCACACGATGTGCTACTGAAAATTCTAGCTTTAGTCATATCATTTGAGGAAGGATTAAATCTAACAGCTTTTCATTCAATAAAATACAACAGAAAAAGAATTGACTGCAATAAATCCGATTTTACTCTCTCTCTCTCTCTCACTCACTCTCTGTCTCTCTGTGTTATGTACTTACAATAGTATTGTGTTCCACCCAAAAATTCAGAACCCAAGAGAAAGCATTTTTAGAAAAACGTGTGTGTGTGTATGTGAACACTATCTCCCAAAAATGAAAAGTTGGTTAAATACCAACTTCAGAATCGTCCTAGTATAGGACGAAGATTAAATAAAAGAAAGGATTCTCTATCTCCATCTCTTTGCATGGTAAATTGTTCGAAAATGTTGATATTCTCAAAAACGACTCTTCATTACATTATAACATACTTCAAATATTTTCATGACAAATGAAATGCCTCTGAAGTCTTCTGCATTTCTGCATAGCTTTTAACACCATAAGAGAAAGACAAAATCATACAACATAAAAATGTAGGTCTCATTAAACTACACAGCTTGTATCAAATATTTTGTGCCGTTAACCATTTCCGAGATATTCCTTGTTATTCGTTTAAAGTTTCCAATACTGATGGAAAGTCGAAATTTGCCTTTCTTTCTCCTGATCATGCAAATACAACGGAATGTCAAAGCCAACGCATAGCGACCACCTCTTAAAGGATTTGACTATCGCTTAACAGCCTATTACTCATACATTCCCACATTCCCCTAAGGGCGTTGATGACCATGTAGTTGAGCGCCGTTAAACCTATCCCCCCTCATTAGTAAGAAAAAGCTGACATGCATACAGCAATGCCTTGTTTTCTGTATTGTGCAGGCAGCTGTATACTGTTTCATTTGGGGTACCTATTTCTTAGCAAAACTTATTGCTACTAATGTAGTGTAAATAGAAGAATATGTTTTACATCAATAGAATGGGATTGTATTTTTAAGTGTGGCACATCAAATTTTTGTGTGTTTTAAGGGTTACTTATAATATCCTGAATGTATTCTCATAGCGGATGACAAACTAATCCAGTATTTTAGTATTTTAATTCTTTATTCTTTAGTGTGCTTATGGCCTTATCGATTTTGTTGCTCTATTACAGTCTTAATAAACCCCTAACTGCAGATTCGTTGAATATTTACGAAGTTAACATTTGTAAGAGTATGATCAAATAACTTCAAAAAAATGTGATACGTTTTTACTGACAACTCTGTGGTCTAGTGGAAACATACCAGCTTCCAAATCCAGAGGTTCCATGTTCGATTCCCCGCTGGAGGATGGAAATTATTCCCCATTCTCCCTAGAACCCAAAGTTATACGAACTGCAAACGAGAGACATTGCTAATAAGCAACTGCTCGAAAGGAAAAGTCGTCGATACGATCTTAGAGGTTGAAGGTGATGTATAAATACAGCAGAAAAAAGTATCAAAACAAGCGAAAACAAATAAAAAGCACCTTTTTTTCTTTCTCCACCACGTACAGCATTACATTTCACCCAAAAATTCGATATCGAGATTTCACTGCAAATATTGTTTACCTGAATAATAAAAGCCCTTTCGAAAAAGATATGAGTATTTGTGTGTGAACATAATCGTAACATAAAAATGAAAAGTCAGTATAACACCAAACTTCGTATTCTATTTTATCACTTTCCAAGGATGCTACATGGAGATTTTCAAGAAAATTCCCCATTCCAAACTACCCTTTAGATGGAAAATGTTTCCAAAATTTTTGTTTTCAAAAATGACTCCAAATGTTTAGATTAAAATACCATATTTTGACATTTTTTCATGACAAATTAAATTTAGGTATCTATATTTAGAATTCTTTGGAAATATCCTATGAATTCCTCTTCATTCTGAATGAGTTTTGGATAAGTGGTAAACTGTAAGTGGTAAACAAAATCTTTTATCACAGAAATGTAGACTTCGTTAGAGGGCACAATTCACAACAAGTAAGGTTTGTTTTCAGGAATTAGCTTTTCCAACATATTCTTTATTATGTATTGGTTTCAATACCAGTCTTCTCAAATGAGAGGTCGTTATATACTTGTCTCCCCTTTTCTTTTCTTCTTCTTTTTTTTCTCCTGGTTACGCAAAGGCAACGGCACTTTAAAGGTGTCACATAGTGTTCAGCTTAAGCCGATTGCATTCGCTTATTCTATTTATATCTATAAAGAAATATGTAATACCTAATACCTTTAACGTGAAGTAGATAGAAGAGTGAGCTTTTTTACTTTCTCTACTTAGGTAAGTAGAGGAAGTATTGTATTCCATCCAAAAATTTGAAGACGAAATTTCACCGGAAATATATGTTTTGGGGCTCCTGAATATAAAAAAAAATTATAAAAAGGTTCGTGCGCGTGCGTGTGTGTGTGTGTCTGTCTGTAAACAGCATAACTCAAAAATGAAAAGTTGGTTAAATACTAAAATTGGTATTTAAGTTTTACATCTTTCAAGTGTGCAACACGAAGATTTTGATGAAAATTCCTCCACCCGAAACTACCCTTTACATGAAAATTTCAAAAATTTCTATTTTCTCGAAAATGGCTATAACGATTTTGATTAAAATGCCAGATGTTAAAGATATTTTTTACGACAAGTAAGGTGTATATTTTGAATTTTCTGGCCATAGCCTATGTAGTCTTGATAATTTTGCATAACTCGTAAACCATATGCGATAGACCAAATATTATTATACAAAAATGTAGATGTTAAAAACACACAATATATGTCCAAGTGAACTTTTTTTGTAGAGTGAACCATTTCGGAGATATTCTTTGATATTTATGCAAGTTTTGCAATACACTTTTTTAATGGAAGATTAATCACTTTTCATATCTTAGCCGTACAAAGAGAACGGAATTTTAAGCCTTCGCATATCGACCATCTTTAAAATATTTGACTATCGCTGAAGGCCTATTGTATTTCTCTTATAGCTAGATAGAAAATTAGCAATAGGATAATTTATACAAACGTTTATCTCAATTAATATGACGAGGATAGAGGAATAAAAGTTTGTAAGATTAGTTGATAAAAAGTCGAGAAAGTAAAATTTTAAAGTGTAGTTCGTTGACGAATTGTTAGAGAGAAGCTGACGTAAAACATTAGATTTTTAATTTAAAGCTTTATTTCGTCACGTATTTCAAAAGTGATACAATTCATGTCCATTAAAAGTATATTCTATAAAGAGTTGAAAAAAAGGAGAAGAAGAGACAGGATGAATTATAATCACCTTATCCTGTCATTGGTTATTAGCAGATAAAAGGAATTATAACTCCGCCCCAGCAGATGGTAGGCAGATCTCATTTTCCAATCGCTTGCCTGAGGATATTTAAGGACAATACTATAGCGTCCCTTGCGGGCTAAATCGGCAGCTTCTGGTTGACACCTTTGCATGCTATTTGCTTCACAAAAAGCACCGATCAACGCTATGCCGACTTACCCCGAAGGGAAAATTATAGAAGCAATCAGAGAACTGCGACAAAAAGATAGTTACACTAAATAATGTTCTGTTGTGGTACAAAGACCTTCCGATGTGGAAAAATTTGATCCAGAGACAACAAAAAGTGCCCTGTTTAAAATAATTCGGTTCAATTCCATCTAATATTGGACACTGTTAATTCATCTTCTGACAAAAGCTGAAGTACAAACAGCCGGCAAATACATACCTTCCTACGACAAAATGCAATCTGCTTCATTGTTGAGGTTAACCTCCATCAATTCTGATACATTTCTGTGCTATTGTTGCTGTGGCTTTGTAGAAATGCGAAACGTTTAAGCATCATCTGCTGAATGTGAGACCAGCAGTTAAAATAACATTTGGGAAATGTTGATTAGGCATTGAATTCTACTAACACCACTTGCTGTATTGTACTTCAACGTAGTTAATGCCATGCACTTATCGTAATACGCTTAACTATCCTGTCTTCCAACAAATGACTGTAAATGCTGCTGGTTAGAAATATACCCTTGTGTGCTCCTCATTTTCATATTTACTCTCTGGTACTCCCTCATTCATCTTGCACATACTATCTCATTGGTTTGTTGTATTCCATATGCTTAATTGTTTCTTTGTTGTCTATTTACGTCTACCTCCTGTTTCCTTCTTTCCTCTTTAACCACTCCCCAATTCCTTTGTAAATTATTGCTTTTGATGTTTAGAAAGCAAACATTAAATGATCATGGGTCCTCAATATTTACGATACATTACGAAATTCGCTCGGTACTTTTTGGATAGTTCGTTGGTGAATCTGCAATTTTTATTACTTTTTCTACTGCTAAGTAGGGGAAGTATTGTATTCCGCCCAAAAATTCGATTTCGAGATTTGAGCGGAAATATATGTTTTGAGATCCCCGGAATCCAGAAAAGGCATTTTTAGAAAAAGCTCCATTTGTGTCTCTGTAATTCTGTGAACAGCATAACTCAAAAACGAAAAGTTGATTAATAAAACAAAGTTGGTATTTAAGTTTAATGTATTTAAAGGATGCG
The DNA here is from genome assembly GCA_030765045.1 of Tenodera sinensis. Lineage (NCBI taxonomy): Eukaryota > Metazoa > Arthropoda > Insecta > Mantodea > Mantidae > Tenodera > Tenodera sinensis. The sequence continues at coordinate 104,673,254 of CM060968.1, read as the reverse complement.
ACATGAAGTTTTTGAAGAACATTGATTCACCCTAACCTACCCTTTACATGGAAAATTTTTTGAAAATTTTGATTGTCTTGAAAATGGCTCTAACGATTTTGATTAGGATGTCATATGTTTGAGATATATTTGTGGCAAATGAAACGCATATTTTGTATTGTCTGGCTATAGCCCATATAGTCCTATTTACTGACCAAATCTTACTATACAAAAAATGTAGATATTGCTAAAACATACAATTTGTATGTGAATATTTTTATAGTGAACCGTTTCGGAGATATTCCTTGTTATTTGTGCGAGTTTTGGAGAACTTCTGTCAAATTGAACATCATAATTCATTTTTGTATATGTTAGCCATGCAAAGAGAACAGAATTTGAAAGCTTTAAAGGATTTGACTATTGCTCAAAATCTTCCCATATTCCCCTTGTGCCTACAAGAACATAAACAATAAGATAATTTCTGCAAATGTGTATCTCAACTAACACGAAGAAGATATAGGAATAAAAGTTTGTAAGAATGGTTAGTACAAGAGTAGAGAAAGCCATGTGAGTGCAACACCAGATTTTTTCATCAGATGGAGCAGTGGAACATTATAAAAACCTGCTTTCTAAGGTGCCTCAGGAAGAGTGGCATCATTGCGTTAAGAACTGGTTTCATCGAATGCAAAATTGTATTAATGTTAAAGGAGAATGAAAAACAATAAACTCATTCGACTTTTTTAAAAATAATCCTTGTTTGAGCTTTTAAAAGTGTTCAGTGGCACCCACGTAGAAAGTTATTAAATTTCAAATGTGTTGTAATTTTGCGCACAGCTTTCATCATTGAGGTCCAAATAAAATGTCGGTGTCTTTTCACTACTGTTATTATATTGTCGAAGTAGGTTCCCATGACCATCAATAATTGTAAGCTCCGAAAAATAAAGGTGCGAAAGAAAGAAGTGCGCGAATAACAAATATTTAAGTTTGAATGATGGACTCGTCAAGTAAGAGTTTGTGCAAATCATGCGTTGAAAGTTAAAATGATTAACTACGCTGAATGGCAACCATTATGTAGAGTAACCGATGATTACTTGGCCATCCACTGACAATAATTTTACAGAGTGTGAGCTTGGGCCGGAAAATTGCTCCAAAGTGGGGCTTCCATCGCCAATAAATCACTCGGAATTAGCCGCAGCACTGTTATAACCCCAAGGTTTGGCGCAGCAAGTTCTTTTGTTTCTGTATCTTGGCTTCAAACAACTGGCACCTTGGCTAACCTTACAATTTCAGTTAACGGAAACAGTGCACTAACTAAAATGTTCAAATGTTTGCTGGAATAGCCGATTCTTATTATTTACCCAAAATACTCAATGTCATCACTAACATTAATAATCACCTATCTCTAGTCGAAATAATGTCTTTTATACTAAACCTGGGTTCAAAATAACGACTCAAGGCTGGTTCAAGGTTGAGATATGAACCATAGGGGTGTGCCTTGTCTTACAGACGCTCTTTGCTACTGAACTGTCGTGTCCTACTCCCTAAACACAGACGAAAGTGTCGAACGTAATTCTTTGGATGACTTAACGAGGAAATGAATTGTTGAGACTGCAAACAACAATTCTAATTCATGCACTTACATGACTTTCTCTACTCCTGTATTCTTACAAACTCTTATTCCTATATCTTTCTTGTTTGTCGAGATAAATATCTAAATGTTTTTGAAATTATGTTATTGCCAATTTTTTGTAGGTAGAAGGGGAATACAGTAGGCTTTAAGCGATAGTAAAATGTTTTAAGAGTGGTCGCTATATGAAGACTTTGATGTTCCGTTTCTTTGCATGAGCAAGAGATAAAAAAACTGAATAAGAACCTCCCATTTGAGAAACCTGTATTATTATACAATTCTTACAAATAACAGGGAATATCTCCGAAATGGATAATGTTACGCTCCTTTTAATAAATCTACACCTCTTAATCATTAAAAACCTTAATTTGAAAATGAATTGGTGTGTTTGGGTTTTTACTTAATAAAAAACGAAGCGTGGGTTAAACACCAACCATGGCGTTCAAGTTTGGCATCTTCCAAGAAACCTAAAGAAAACTTTTCAAGAAAATCTCCACCCCTTTGCATGAGAATATTTTTTATATTTTCTTTCTAAATTAACTCTAAATATGTTTAAAAATCACTACAGGTTTAACATACTTTTTAAATATCTTTTGTTATATTTTATAACATTTTTTTCAAGTGGTAAGTCGCTATGCAAGGAGCATTGAATTTCAAAGAATTTATAGTGATTTAAAACTCTGACAATCACTTTAGCCTACTTCATCCTTCGTATATCTAAAAAAAAAAAAAAAAAAAAAAATATGTAAATCTCTACTCTCAATTAACAAAAAGTAGGTAGAAGAGTAAACTTTTGTAAGAGTAGATTTTAGAAGTAGATATGTATATATATTTATCGTCCGATAGGACATATTACGTCCAGAGTTTTCCTACACCAGTCAGTGTATTGTTGTTTTTGACCGGGAGTCAGTGGAAATAGAATCTATCGACAGCAAAATTTTCTCACGTCTAACTCCTGATGTAAAATGTTCTGGACTTGATTTATACCAATTTTCAATATCGCCAATAACTCCTTAAGATGTCCATCGATCTTCTTCAAGTATTCTTCGAATAGCGGCCATATTTTTATCAGTAACAATAGTTCTTGACGTCCTTCACCCAATTCATTACTAAGAAAAACGCATCTCTTTTGAATTCGCTGTACCAAATACATAATTACACATTATTGCCTTAGATGCGGTTTTTTCGCAAAATATACATATTTCTAAGCCGATCTAACTGTAATTACGCGTTAACTACGATTTAAGATCGCGAGAAGTTCTCTATCTTCCCCAGAGTCTGGAAGTATCAATGAGTATGTATATGTGTTTGTGTAATCTAATGATCAAATACCCAAAGACCCCAAATCTACAGTATACCAATCAACACCATTGCGATAAGCACTGTGTTCCAAAGATGCTAATATGACCATTGAAGTTAAAGGCGGGATACAAATAGAACAGTAAAAAATATATGTTGTTTAGGTTGTTAGAAATTTGGTAATTAACTCATATTCCAAGTAAGCATATTTTCTGACACCAGAGATATTATACATTTACATTAATACCTTGTCTTTAGTAATAAATGAGTGCAACAATTTTGCAAACAGTTTAAAGAAAGATGACAACCAAAACATATTGTCATCTTAGTTCCAAGGTAGGAAGTAGAGTACACGAGCTGTTCCCAAATATCAATGAAAGATTCAGATTATGCTATATAAAACCGAGAAAAGGATTCTTTCATTATACTACTGGACAGGGTCTGTACACAGTATACGATATTTAAAGGGAAGACCAAAAAAGGATTTTTGTGAAAAACGTAACATGGTAGACATACCAGAACACGCAATAGTACAGAAAGAAAGAAGGAAATCGCAAGGAAAGTACATATTGGGAATCATAAGAAAGCAAGAAGATTATATTCAGTTAGAACAAATGAGCCAGCTGGCTTCCGTAACAGCATTAGAAGAATTTTTAGGACAAGATAAACGAACTCGAGAAATACAATAAGATATGGACCTATAAGAAAGGAATTTAATTTAATATCTCTTCGAAGAGAATGTAGAAAGTAAACAGAATGAACGACTAATACCAAATGAAACAAGTCAGATCACGTTGCCCATATTTAAGAAGACCACAATAGGCCAAAAAGGGAACATGTAAGCTACAGGAGTTACAAAGAGAGGATGAGCGGCCAGGGAAGGCGCATAGCATGAAGGCACTGACGAATCAGCTTTCTCTATTGATGTCGGTCCCCCAAAGAGATAGATACAGTAGGTGAATGTGTTGGGTACCAGTTGCACAGAAGGAAAAAAATACAAATATATTTTGTACAGTAGAGTAGAAGAAAGATTTTTGTAAGTTTAGCGTAAGTAGAGTAAAAGAAATATTGTGTTAGGTAATTTATGTGATTAAAATTGTAAGGTTTTTTTAGTCCAGTAACCAGTAGGTTCAGGTAGATAGTATGTAGATGTTATCTGCCAGTGTTCGTTTTCAAATTGTTGAATTCTTTTGAATAAAGATTAAATAAAATTTGCATGTTAAGGTCTGGTATAGTGTCCAGAAGTCAGGTTATTACCTATGCATGTTTTATTTGTTTGTTTGTTTATTTATTTAACCAAAACATGAAACGCAGGGAACTAACGCAAGTTGTGGGAGTGGAAGAGGCAGGACTGCGTTATCAATACAATGAGCTTCTTATCTTCACCACCAGGTGGTATTAGATAGCTGCATTATCGACACGTACCAGTTTCAGAATTTCGCCACGAGGGAAGAACCAACGCTCGATGCGTACCTCCGTTTCTTTTTCTACTGCTTGCCTTCAGGAAGCAGAGGAAACATTTGTACTCTAGTCCAAAATTCAATATCGATGCTTTATCAAAAATTCACGTTTTGAGACTCCCTGAATCTAAAAAGAGTTTGCTAGGAAAAGGCCCGTTTAAGTGTTACTGTGTGTGTGCATGCGTGCGTGCAGTATGAACTGGTTAGCTCAAAAATGATAAATAAGTTAAATATACCAAACTTAGTGCTTAATTTCAGCATCTTCCAAAGATGTGACACAAAGATTTTGAAGAAGATTGATTCACCCTAAACTACCTTTTACATGGAAATTTTTTTGAAAATTTTGATTTTCTTGAAAATGACTAACGATTTTGATTAAAATGCCATATGTTTGAGATGTCTTTATGGCAAATGGGCCATAGCCGTTTTGTATTAAATTAATTAATCAAGCAATTAATAACTGAAGATACTGAATATTATACATTGAAGGTTTGTCTATGTACTAATGATTTTGTGTGTTACTTAGTGTAAATTTCAAGAACATTTGTCAAGTTTAAAGTTGGGAAATTTCACAGTGGTAGTACTTATACAGAAAACTCGTTTAAGGAAGATAGGTAATATGAGGTTTAAACAAACCAAAACTTGCTTTAAAGAATAATTTAATGACTAGATTAATCATTAATTGCACTAGAATACAGTATAACTTGTTTGTATATTAAAGCATAACATTCACAACGAAATCATTATCCAAATACTTTAGCGTAAGCTTTCATCTTAAAATAACCTACGCACCAATGAATTCTGGAACCATACAGAATGCAAAGATACCATCATTTTTCTATAGAAAATAGCTGCTGTTCCTCGCGTATATATAATGCCTACATATACACATATGTATACTTATATATACTTAAACTACTGTGATGCCTCTAGTGAATTGTCTACTACTCTCTCTAATGCGAATGTCTCATACTAAATATAAGCAGTATCATTAACCTGTTTCCAAAAACACATAGACATGTATAGCTTTTAATAAATAATAAATATAAATAATGACATAAATGGGAACGTCACTAGGCTTGTGACTGCTCATTGTTGCCTCTTTTGGTGTCTGTGCCAGACATTTCTTCAGCCATTTTGCGCCACAGCTCTGGTTTCCATAGTTCGGGTGCTTCTTCCATAGTCTTCTCCACCGTGGTCCAGGAGATGGGCTGTGTTTCACCTGCAATTAATGCATTGCAGTAAATAACTAAGGCGTACATATTTGGCAGGTCACTGTGTATGTCAAAAAACTGTTTATAGAGTATATAAAATAGATTAACAGACCATTGTGCCGACAAACAGTTCGCCAATAAAGCTGGGAAAAGTAATGTCGATATTTGTCAACCAAATATTTTGATTCTTTGTGAAATCCGTTAATTTTATGGATATGCCAATTATGGCCAACACGAAATTTAATGGCGGGTGGTAGGAGAACCTAGTCAACACAAAATCCCAGCAGAGGTTTGTCAGGACTTGCGGTGCTGTATAACTAGACATGTTGTGAAATTGCACTGCAAAACCGGCGATATATTATTTGAGTCCATAAAAGTTTACTTGCACAACCAAAAAGGGAATAGTAGTGGTCAGGTATCAGCCTCCATTAAGTTTTGTGTGCCATAAAAGAGTTTAAGGGGAGAGAATGGAAATAATGAAGTGGGACCATTGAAGCTTTATTAAAACACAGTATCATCAGAATTGGCGTCATCCTATCTAAACACAACCAATGCATACCCAGGGAGAGAAATCTCGTAGTTTTATCGGTGGCAAAGGACTGAACCAAAAGGACTCCGAGGCATTATTAGGCGGCGTGAAGCATTAAACAGTTATCAACGTGTGATCGACAAAATACTGCATTAATGTATGTAATTCGACATTTAGTTACATCTACGACTGGCCAATCCTACTTCAAAGGTCACATCAACGTGAAGCAAATAAATAATTGCTTCAAAACGAATTACATATTCTTCCTGAAAAAATAATGCACTATAGAACCTGGTGGAAACAAAAGAAAAAAATGAATGAAAAACGCTTTCCTAAGCCGACGAGAAGAAGTAGCAAGTCGGAAGACTCATGTGGAGACGGAGAGAAACATGAGACCACAACAAGAGAAATTCCAAATCCGTGATGAGATGGTGATGATGGTAATGATTTGAGTTTTCTTTGATAGTCAGGCAGCACTTAAAGCAATTGCAACCTACCAGACAACTTCCAAATATTAGGTAACATCTGCTAAAATACAGAAGTTAGAAGAGATTTGGAATAAAGTATCTTCCAGGCTTGTAGGTGTGGTTCACAAGTAGGACTTGCTCCTGAGGTTTCGCTTAAATCGGCGTTGAACATCATCAGAGAAACCAACGAAGAGTCAGATGATGCTAAACGCAGATTTGACGTCATCTGGCAAGTCAAACAAGAGAAGACCAGGCAGTGGCCAAATCCTACTCTTAGCCTGATGTAAACGCGAGAGATAAATCATTCAAAACTCGCACTAATGTTGCACAAATAGGGTTCCCATTGAAAAAAAAAAATCTGATGTGTTGCACTCACATGACTTTCTCTACTCTTGTACTAACCATTCTTACAAACTCTTATTCCTATATCTTCTTCGTGTTAGTTAAAATAAACATTTGTACAAATTATCTTATTGCTTATTTCCTTGTAGGTGCAAGGGGAATATTTGAATACAGTAGGGTTTGTGCGATAGTCAAATCTTTTAAAGCTTTGAGATTCCGTTCTCTTTGTACACGTAACATATAAAAAAATGAACAACGATGACCCATTTCACGAAAGTTCCAAGTTTTCCGAAACTCACACACATAACAAGGTATATCTCCGAAATGGTTCACCCTACAAGAAAATTTATTGAGACATAAATTGTGTATTTTAGCAAGATCTACATTTTTTGTATAGTATAATTTGGTCTATCTCTAACGGTTTACCAGTTATGCAAAAGTCGTCCAGAGTAAATACGACTACAGGGGCTATAGCCAGAAAATTCAAGATATGCATTTCATTTGTCATAAAAATATCTCAAACATATGACATTTTAATCAAAATCGTTAGAGCCATTTTCAAGAAAATCAAAATTTTCTAAACATTTTCCATGTAAAGGGTAGTTTAGGGTGGGGCTATTTTCTTCAAAATCTTCATGTCACATCCTTGAACGACATTAAACTTAAATACCAACTTTGGTTTTTAACCGACTTTTCGTTTTTGAGCTATGCTGTCCACAGATTGACAGACTGACAGACTGACAGACTGACAGACACACAGACACACAGACACACAGACACACACACGAACCTTTTTCTAAAAATGCTTTTTTTTTGGATTCAGGGGGCCTCAAAACATGTATTTCCGGTGAAATCTCGACTTCGAATTGTTGGGTGCAATACAATACTTCCCCTGCTTACCAGTAGAGAAAGTAATAAGAGAGTGTAAAAACAGGATACTCCAAATCAGTTCACATTAGCGATCACTAAGCAAACCCTTGCTATTCTAGGGATTTTGCAGCAGCTCCGTACTACCGTAGAAAACATACTACTATAGACTTCGAGCTCAAGAGTAAAATTCTATCTGTTGCATTCACATGGCTTTCGCTACTCACTCTTCAACAAAATATTCTTAGGAAAACTAATTCTTCTGTCTACTTTTTAATTAGAGTTCCATTAAAACATTATATATTCGTTGCGCCTATAAGAATACAGGTGCCAAAATGATAGTCAGCTTTTTAAAAAGTGGATCATTATGTGACGGTTTTGAGATATTAGTGTATTTTGTAATAGTACCTAGTTCCTACGTGGTATAAATACAGGTTATACGTAAAGGGGAACACTTCGTGCACCGCGACTTACTTGTGCAAATTGATATTATTTCAGAGCAGTACAGAAGCTTTATGTTCCTTTGTTTAAAGACAGGTGAAGCCGAAATTGTGAACGCCATAATTATGGATATAATACTGCATCACATGGCGGAATTAAATAATCAGAAAATGTTAAAATCGTTACATATATAAAGTTACAGGACCCGGGAGATTAGTTGTGACTAAAATTGTCGAAAGGCACGAAAAGGTACAAGCAAGTCATTAGTGGTAAAGTCCAGGTAGTCAGCCTGATACACAGTAATACCGGTTTTCCTGGAAATCGCTCAGCGCCGGTGTGAGCCGGAAAACAAGGGATGGTCGATTCTTCCAAACCCTATTGCTAATTAGGAAATGAAAGGTACAGAGAGCGTCATAACACACAGGCACTTGCCTGCGAGAACCCGGAGAGAAAGGGTCGTTGAGAGTTGCCCTCCAGAACCCGGCGGGTCACTACACTCGTCGCCCATATCTTCAGTCACGAGACTTGTGTTCCGGATCCTCAAGTGTGAGGACACATTATAGTTAATATTAACGATTTTCTGTCTTGGTAGAGACACGGTAACGACTCAACTAATTTAATAACGATCGGCAAATCTCACGCTTTCTTATTTTGGTGAGAATAAAAGTGTTTCAACGAAATTCTGGTTTTATTCGCAAACACTCACGCATACCCTGAGATTAAAGTCGCATGCCAGAGCATCCGGAGCAGAAAATAAGAAAGCAGCATTCTGCATAGGAGAGCAGAGGAGCGACGATTCCACATCATATGCCACACACAGAGGAGACGATACGACATCATATGACGATCAACGTGGAGGCAGATACGACATCACAGGGTTACTTGAGAAAGTAACTCACCTTCCTCATGTATGTAGTAATCAGAACGTCGGGATGGTCCAGGAATAGAGTCAGCCGTCTTAAACCATGGCCACACTCCCCAGTCTCGACCTTCAGTCTGTAAGTAGGCATTAATATCATGTTAGACATATTCAAATACCTATCAGAGTTGACTTAATACTTCTACATCTAACGAGTAATCTGATTGTTACATTCACATTAACTTCTGCACCAATCTTCTATAAACTTCTCTTATTTACCCCTTTTGAAGTCACGAAACTTTCATTACAAATGTACACATTCATTCTAGATAGATATAAGAACAACAAGTGGGTTACTCCGATAGTCAGATTTTTAAAAGGCGGTTTGCTATGAGATGGCTTTGAAATTTCATGCTCTTTGCAATTCCACGAGAGCAACAAATAGCAATTAACCACTTGAAAAAATATATAACTATTTGAAAATTCAAACAAATAACAAATGATTAACACTACAAAATTGTATTTGATATAACTTTCTGTTTTAATGAGATCTAAATTTTTTTGTATCAGAATGAAGAGAATTTTACAGGTTATTTGTAGAAAATTCAAGATATACAGTTCATTTGACATACAAATATACAAATGACATTTCAATCAAATCGTTACAGTCATATGTTGAAGATTAAAAATAAATCTAATATGTTACGTTCACATTACCTTACCTACTCATTCTTCAATAAACTATAATACACACAAAAGTTTAATTATTTGTCTGGGTCCCGTTAATCGAAATAAACGTTTGTAGAACTGTTTTATTGTATACTTCCCTTTAGGTAGGTGAACAGGAAAAATGGAATACTATAGTTTAAACGATAGTCAAAGTTTTTAAGAGCTGGTTGCTAGGTACATATATGGTAGCTTTGAAATCCCATTCTCTTTGCATGCCCAGTGTGGCGGTTATTCTTTGCCTCTCGAACAAATAACTTTGTGAGACCGGGAACTCGAATGTTACCTCTGCCTGCAGGAAGCTGGCTAGCCACGTCGGGGTCTCTGGTTTGAATCCCGTCGACCTCGCCGAAGCTCTCCTCTTGGCGTAGCTTCCAGTTGAGCTCACTTTCTCCGTTGAATTTCACTGTTTGGTGTTTTCTTACGAAGAGTTTGCTCTAGCTAGGTCTTATCGGTGTTATCTAGCATTTAAAAATCTTCGTGTCACTTCCCTGAAAGTTTGGTATCTAACCATGTGCTCCATGTGTTGTATTTAGTATTGCTCCATGTACTTGCTTGTATTTTTTGTCAAAATTAGGAAAAGATAACAGGCTCAAAACTTTATCAATTGCATGCACTATTTCAATGATCCTAGATTGTATTTCTGAGTTTAATTTTTCATAAATATTGTCCACAAATTAATAACCATGAGAGGAGCGTATCAGGGCTCATAGAAGTTAACAACATACAGTTTCAGAGACATATTCAAATAATGCTAAACTTTTTTCATCATTCTGTTAAAAATTTAATGAGGAATCAAATAGACGATATACACCACAAGTATCATGTAGTTTAATATGAAAATGTTATATTCATTAGTGGCTCACCAATGGTGCCATCTCCCTTCGTCGTCCAATCCTTGGTACATTTTTCGAAGCCTTCAGAAAGAAGTTATCATATTCACTCCTGCGTCCAATTCGGGGAACGTTCTTGGATGCTTTCAGGAAAAAGGGGCCTTCATCTCCATTTGCTCCACTTGCGTACAACACGATCAGCAAAGAAACTGCAACAGTAAGTGTTGTTTATGCCTCAAATATTTGTAATAGAAATACGACGCAAAGAAATCACACATTTAACTCCACACCTGAGAGACCTGAATGCTAATATGTACAACCAAAATGTTTCTTGAGTTCTTAGTATAACAGAAATTAATGTCGTTTTTATCTGACACATTTTTCACAATAAGCTTCTTTCTTTAGCTGATTATCCTCCCCGTATGGTCTGACATACCCTAGGACCTACAAGCCTGTGCCTAAGTCAGATGTCTATCGGGAAGCAGACGAGCCTATGGACCGGATAGAGTGAAGACCTGGAAGCAAGTGGTCAGCCCAGCAGCATGTATGATAGTGAGGGAGAGGATGATATTAAATGCGAGCGAAATGGATGAATGGAAAGGTGATAATGGAGCAGTTGGTGGAATGGATAGCGGGAGAAATTCCAGGGCCCGGTAAAACCCGCCAAGACGCCACTTCGTCCACCAGAATCCCACATGCGGGTCTCAGGGATCGAACCCGTGCTGCCTAGTCGAGAAGCGAACGGTCTAACATCACTGTGGAATCAACATTACACTCCTGTTATACACAAACTTTCTGCTCAACGATATTCCAGCTCAACTTCCACCACTTTGGTATCTCAGAAGACTATACACATGGGAAGAGTCATAGGGCTGCTACCTCAAAACATGGGACATTGTGTAATTGCACAACTGTATTTGTAATGATCAAATTATATTGTACACTATTTGCATAAAAAGTATCACAGACTCACAAGTGATTGTTCAGTTCTCCTGTTATATGAGATCATTGAAGCTTATCTGAATAATGGCGGAATAGTTGGTGTAGATTTTTTATGTTCACTATTTACTTTACAAAAAGTATATTATGACACAACTATGGGCCTCAATTGTCGTTTAGAAATACCGATCTATTGAGTGACTAGCTGGTTAAAGAGATAAGGCAAGGAATAGCGCTCTCGCAAAGCGCAAACACCGGAAGAGCTAGCGAGAGACAACTGGATTGTCATCTTTCTCCCCACCTCTCGAATATTCCAGAACTCTCCCAAAATGTGGCGTACTCACGAGTGAGTTGTTCTATGTGACATGCTGGGCTGGTTTGGATGAGTTAGATTGTAGTAGCGCTGCTAAAACGCGAGAATGGAGAGATGCGAGATCTTATGTTCGACGCCCCAGCGAATGAAATGAAAGGAAGAAGTGTGCTTTACAAGAGCTTCACTGAGCCGATACGTCGCGAAGGCGCTATAGCGACAGTGGAAATTGAACTAAATCAGTAAATAAAGTAACTGTAAAATTTGACAGTCACAATACAAATGTAAACTTCCGGCCATCTAGAAACGGTTTAGATAAATTAACAATGAATGACAAAAGATAAATGAAATATTTTAGAGTAAGTTTTCATTGCTGTTTTTCATTTGGTATGCACACGAGACTAAAAAAAAGCACACTATATGCATGCCGTTACAGTTGTATGCTATCTTTACGCGTAAATGCTTAGGCAGAGGTTAGAATAAAATACTTCTTCGCGTTTTGGATTTTACAGGATCCCAACCACGAAGCAATCAATGCCATTTACGCTTTTCTATGTGCAGCGCAGTACTTCCTATTTACTCATTTCTTATTATGGTTACACAGGATGAACAAGCTTTGGAGGAATCAGTATCTTGATGTGGGGACCGCCGGCAAGACTGGCTGTTGTGTCGGCGGTGCTTATTACAGAAAATCTGTACGGCTTGTTCCGTAAGTTCTTTCTAACATACATAACACAAAATGAAAGTAAATTGCTCACATAGATGAAGCAAGCAGATGCCTTCCTTTGTTTAGGTATCTGCTTAGGAAGTAGCCCATTACACTGTACAGTTCCCTATGATAAATGCAATTAGTTCCTTTATTTTTAAGTTCACCTAAAATGTGTATATTTGTTTTGTTAACTTGCTCTTAAAAATAAAATTCATCAAGAAATTGCTGCCATTTCTGAGAGTATAAGGGACAATTTCCTAAACAATAAGAGAAATACTTGAACAATGAAGGGTCGCATTTCAACCTCCCCTTGCTTGATATAAGGCCAGTTAAAAAGCAGTAAATATCGTCACAAACGAGCAGATGATTCATTTGTAAGTGAAAGACTCTCATTCTGGAGAAATTACGATTAATATATTTATTCCAACGGATCACTAGGATCTGAACTAGCTTCATTTCTAAGCCCTCAAAAACAAGTGTGATGTATAGAGACATGAGAAGTCGTTATTGACGATAGTTACAAAAAAAAAGAAAAGGAACGAGAAAAGAATATTTTATGAGTAGACAAACTGTTCTCAACTTATCATATTGGAAGAATGAGAATTAAAACGACTAGAAAAATTATTACAGCTGTCTGTTTAAAGAAAATATAAAGGAGCTGCTTATTTCATACCCAGTGTGTCATTTACGTATTCGTATATTCATTGCTCTGCACCTATATGCCCTGAGATACGCCAGAATAAAATAAAGACCCAATGGCTGGCCGAGCGACCAGGTCGTCAGCGATGAACCCGCTACACCTCTATCGTGGTCTTCTCTACTCAATCGGAGAAACCGAGTTGGTATGTATACACTATCGGAGACGTCCAAGCTCTTTATAACAGTAAGAACAATAACAACCCAAACTATAAGGTTGGTAACAATTAATGCTGCCGAAATAAGAAAGCACTTGAAGCACCTCCACAAATGCTCGCAGCGGCTGTAAACACGCGACCGCAGAGAACGCTCTGAACGAAACTCTCGGAGGAAGAAAACTAAATAGATCCATTTTTTAATGTTACTGTTGCTTTGACGTATTTTAAATACATTAGCGACGTTGATGTTAAGTAGCTTTCTTAGGCCGGACTGACTAATGAAGATAAATAAAACATATAGCGGCTGGTCCTGTAGCTCAGTTGGTAGAGCATGGTTCATTCCCAGCTAGAAGAGGAATTTTTAACTAGGGTTATTATTCCTTGTTCTCCTTAGAGTCCGGAAGTATGAATGGGAATGTAAATTTGTGCGTAAATTTAATGTAATAAGGTAATCCAAAGCAATAGAAAGTCAAAAGATCAAAACCACCGCTAACCGAGTGCACACCATTGCTGTTGAGTAATTTTCCAAGAGGTCAACAGTTGCCGATGTGACCTTCGATGTTAAAGGTGGTATATAAATGGAATATTAAAAAACCATAGTATAGAAGGAATTTAAGCTCCTATAATTTCCCGTATATAAATAAATAAAAAAATACATTAAGGGTGTCGATGTTGCCTTGGAAGTTAAACAAGGCAAAATATTTTAAATATTATTTCGAGTGTTTCCTGGTGGAAAATTGCTGCACTTACCTAAGTAAAGACAGTGTCTGAGACTCCAAAAACACACAGATGATTCTGCCATTATTTCTGTTTTGGAATTAACGTCTGCCTGAAACATAGTACATAAATATAATTAATTAATCTAGTTCGCATTAGTGAAGTGACAGGGTCGATAAGTGAAAGCTCAATGAAAGTTAGACTAGGTACTTAAAACAGATTGAAGGCCACAATATATGTATTCTAGGTGTTTTAATCAAAATCGTGGAGCCAGTTTTGATAGAATGAAATTTTTCGACGCAAAACGTAGTTTGTAATGGGGAGACTTTCTTTAAAATCTTTATATCCTACCTTTGGAATATACTCAATTTGATATAGGGGAATTTTTTAGACGTGGTGAATGTCTTGAAACTTCCGCAGTGGTTTATGATCGACTTCACTTTAGTATTCATAAGAGCATAGGGGTGTCAAGTTAATATTTCTTCGATGTAGTAAACATCGCGGGACAGTGCGTGATTAAGTGCATTGCCCGCTCAGAGTACTTACAAATCTAACTTTATTAGAACCTTTACCTAAGCAAATAATTTAACGTCATTATCAGTCTCTTTTTTATTTCAAGTGGAAAGCAGATGTTACCTCCACCATCAATCTGCATGACGTCACTCGCTCAGATCCTATAAACGTCATTCGCCACGTCTAAAAAATACATCAGAACCAAGTTTATTGTTCATTCGAAATCGAGTTAGCTGTTTACATATATATGAATCTCGATATCGAATTTTAGATGGAATGAAATGCCTGCCTTGCCTACTAGGTACCTGATACAGGAAAAAAAAAAAAAAAGTCCTAGGGTTAATAAGCAAGAAAGTTGGGAACGCAAGCTCGCAACAATCAATGTTGAGTATTACACCACTGTGTGCATATTACTTCTTGTTTGCATGTTCAGTGCACTAGCAGAGATTTAGATAAAAGTTATTATTTGATACGTCCATATGTCACACATTCACAAAAGCCTTCTAGAATCAATCGATATGACAACTACTAAAACCAGTACCGCCAGCTCCGATTCACCTTCAGTATTTCACTGAAGTTGCATAAGATCGAAGGCAATTATTACTTTTACATATATTGCAACTTTTCTTTGTTCTTCCGTTTTTCCATTTCTCCAATATGTAAATGTCTGTCGTTACCAAATAGTGATCCGTTTATAGTTCTGCTCCTCTATTAACAGTTGTATCTTTGATTAAATTTTTTAATTTATTATTTACTATAATGTAATCAATTAATGATGGTGAACCTCTGGCAGCCCATGTATATTTATGTACGTCTTTTTTCTTATAGAATGTATTGGTTAATTTTAACTCATTAAACGTTGCAAAGTCTCTCAGTATTTTATCATTCTCATTAACAGCCTCTTCTCCATGGAGTCCGCACACATTTGGGATAGGGGAGTTGCCTACTCTCGCATTTAAATCTCCTGCTAGTACCACATAATCAGAATAAAGGAATAAAGCAAGGAAAGAAACCCAAATAAGATTTTACAAAGTGATGGCAATCCCAATATTAAACTACGGAAGTGAGGCATGGATAATAAGGGAAAAGGAGAAGAGTAAAATACAAACCACTGAAATGAGATTCTTACGATTAATCAAAGGATGCACTAGAGAAGATCACATTAGGAATGAAATTATTAGAGAAGAATTGGAAGTACAACCGCTACTAGAAGAAATCCAAAGATATAGAAGCAAATGGGTCGAACACCTTAATCGCATGCCAAGAGAAAGAATACCAAAACAAGTCTTCAATTATAGACCAAGAGGACAAAGATCAATAGGACGCCCCCTAAAGAGATGGCTCCAGGAAATGTGAGACCGGAACAGGCTTAAGCCTAACCCGTGGAGGAAGAAGAAGAAAAAGACATATATTACATTGACATGCCCCCACTACGTCAGAGGTGCTTGGACACCACCTCAATATTAAAAAATCTGATGTGTTGCACTCACATGACTTTCTCTACTCTTTTCAACCATTCTTATAAACTCTTATTCCTATATTTTTCTCATGTTAGTTAAGATAAACATTTGTACACATTATGTTATTGCTTATTTCCTTGTATGTGCAAGGGGAATATGAGAATACAGTAGACTTTGAGCGATAGTCAAATCTTTTAAAGCTTTGAGATCCCGTTCTCTTTGCACGCTTAACGTATAAAAATGAACAACGAAAGTTTTAAATTTTCCGAAACTGACACAAATAACAAGGAATATCTCCGAAATGGTTCACTCTAAAAAAAATTCCACATAAATTGTGTGTTTAGCAAGATCTACTTTTTTGTATAGTAAGATTTTGTCTATCTCTTACGGTTTACGAGTTATTCAAAAGTCATCCAGAGTAAACAGGACTACATAGGTTATAGCCAGAAAATTCAAAATATACGTTTGATTTGTCATAATAATATCTTAAACATCTGTCGTTTTAATACAAATCTTAAGAGCCATTTTCAAGAAAATCAAAACATTTAAAAAAAATTCCATGTAAAGGGTAGTTTAGGATGGCGCTATTTTGTTCAAAATCTTCGTGTCGTATTCTTGAAAGACATTAAACTTAAATACCAACTTTGGTTTTTAACCGACTTTTCTTTTTTGCCCTCAAATTGACACACAGACTGGCACACACACACACACGCGCGCGGACCTTTTTCTAATTTTTTTTTTTTTTTTTTAAGTTCAGGGTGTCTCAAGGCACATTTCCGATGAAATCTCGACACCGAATTTTTGGGTGGAATTTTTGGGTGGAATACAATACTCCTCTACTTCCTCTACTTACCAGTAGAGAAAGTAAAAATAATACCATGGAAGCGCATAGATTTACAAACATTCTATTACACAAAGTAGTCGTAAAAGCTCCACACGGATAAATAGCATTTTAAAATGTAAATTAAACATAAGTACACCGAATAAATGAACCGTTTTATTTATTACTTGCATTAAACTTTATCATCAAACTTTCTAGACAAATTACACTGCTTTGGCAATGAGAATACAAATTCGTAGACTTTGCGAACACTTGAAGATTCCTTACAATTTAAAAAAAAAAAACATATTTTAACTTCTTATGTAAAATTTGCATTATTTGAAAAGTGACTAGAAGCTTTGGAATTTATCATTTTAGATACGAGTGAAAATTGTAGGTAAATCGCCACTTTCAAAAGGCATCCCTGTCCTTATTTTGAACCCCTAATTATTTACCGAATAAAACAGCAAGTTTTCCGCAACCACAGGCTTTTATCAACTGCAATTAATTATTTTGGTCGTAATTACTTTGTATTATAAAAATAAACCCAACGAATCTATTCATCCCTTAGTCACATTTTACAGTCTTCGCAACCTATCCAAAATTACTATAGGAAGTAATATATTTTAACCAAATTTCTATATGGAGATTTCACTATAAATATAAGTTTGGAGTGCCCTGAATGTATAAATAAATAGAAGGATTTGTACAGAAAGTCCCCACTATAAACAAAAAAGGAAAAAAAAAAAAAAAAAAAAAAAAAAAAAAAAAAAGGAAAAAAAAAAAAGAAAGAAAGAAAAGAAAAGAAAAATTGGTGGAATAGTAATTCATAGCGAAGATTTCCAAGAAAAGCCCCCTAAACAAAACTACCACTTACTTGACTTTAAAATTTACCAATTTAAAAATAGCCCTAAACATTTTGATTACTAAGCCGCGTGTTTAAGATATTTACATGTCAAATAAAACTCATATTTTGAATTTTCTCAACCTGCGAAGTCCTTTCATTCTAAATGACTTCTGTATAATATGTAAGCTATAAGAGATAGACAAAATCTTAATACACAAAAAATGTGCATCTCGTCAAAGTATATAATTTACGTCCGGTAACATTTATTGTGGCGTTAAACATTTCCGAAATGTTCTTTGTTATTAATTTTAATTTTGAAATATCGATAAATTTAAAGTGACAGGTCGTAATTCGGTTTTTTTCTCGTGGTCATGCAAATAGATGGAATTTCAAAGCCGTCACAGCGTACCGCTTTTTAGTTTCTTTACTGCTAAGGAGAAGGAAGTATTGTATTCCACCCAAAAATTGGATGTCGAGATTTCACTGGAAATATGTTTAGAGGCCCCCTGAATTAAAGAAAGCATTTTTAGAAAAAGGTCCGTGTGTGTGTGTGTGTGTGTGTGTGTGTGTGTGTGTGTGTGTGTGTGTGTGTGTGTGTGTGTGTGTGTGTCTGTCTGTCAATCGGTCAGTCTGTGGACAGCATAACTCAAAAACGAAAAGTCGGTTAAAAACCAAAGTTGGTATTTCAGTTTAATGTCTGATGCGACACGAAGATTTTGAAGAAAATAGTACCACCCTAAACTACACTGTACATGGAAAATTTTTGAAAATTTTGATTTTCTTGAAAATGGCTCTAACGATATTGATTAAAATGCCACATGTTTGAGATATTTTTTTTGACAAATGAAATTTGTATTTTGAATCTTCTGACTATAGCCTATGTAGTGCTGTTTGCTCTTTGGATGACTTTTGAATAAGTCGTAAACCGTAAGAGATAGACAAAATCTTACTATACAAAAAATGTGGATTTCGCTACAACACACAATTTATGTCTGAATAAATTGTTTGTGGAGTGAACCATTTCGGAGATATTCCTTGTTATGTGTGTCAGTTTCGAAAAACAAAACTGTGGTGAAATGGAACATCGCTGTTAGTTTTTTATGTTAAAGAGAACGAGATCTCAAAGCTTTAAAAGATTTGACTATCACACAAAACCTACTGTATTCCCATATTCCGTTTGCACCTACAAGTAAATAAGCAATAACAAATTTCTGTAAATGTTTATCTCTACTAACATGAAGAAGATAGAGGAATAAGAGTTTGTAAGAATGGTAATACAAGAGTAGAGAAACTCATGTGAGTGCAACACATCAGATTTTTAAAAATGTATTAGCTATAGCCGTCTTGCATCATACTCACAAGAAATGTCTTAATGTGTAATTATAGACTATCTCCAAAGATATTTGAACGCAATATTTAAAGAAATAATTTGTATAGATACTATAACATGAAAGCAATGGCTATAAGCGCAGAATGAAAATGTAAAAACAAAATAAAGTGAAACTTATTTCAAATTCAACTTTAGAATACCACAAGCAATAACGCCGCTTGAAAAAGCTGTAAAAAGAAAGTGACTGAAAATAGCAGAGTACGACGTCTGAGAATGAAGTTCACACAGCGAAAGCGCAAAGAACATTTTCACTTAACACAGGCAAATGAGATGTTCACCTTATCTGGAATACACACGACCTCTTGCTGGCGCGAAATCCTGTGCGACACTAAACCTGCTTCTGTCTTTCATATGTTTTATTATTTGGTTTCTTCTGCTCAGCTTTTGTTTTGTCTGGTAATGGACGATATCTTCAACATCCTCTTAAGAACGCCGCCCACTCCCACGTTCTGGTTTATCTTCAAAATAAAAGGGAGACAGGGAGAGAAAATCGCACTAGTGTTGCAAGTGCAGTCTTTTACAAAACGTAGTAACTCGCTTTACGTTTAACTACATTTGTGTATGCATCATAACTTTCTGCTTGTTGCTAAAGAGCAATAACTAGGGCTAGGAAGTTCATGCTTTTGCATGTTTTTTTCATAGGGGTTAAAAACGTATGCTTTTACATTATGTGCAGGAATTATGGAATTTTCAGTTATTTGGACATGATTTTATGTTGCATATAACTGCATATTTTCTTGATTTTTGATAAATGCATATTATTTCAGTATTATAGCCCTTATATTGCATATTTTAATGATTTTTATGGTTTTTATTATTTTTTCCATGTATATAATACTTTTCATATTGGTAGTATTGCACATATTGATGCAACTCGCGAGGTGAGTCATGTTGTCATGCAGTGAACCCCCTGTTTCCATCGCTTCATTATGTGTACGTGAGTAGAGAATAATCAGTGCGTTATCTGAGAGGTTTATATTAACAAAGATAAAGTGCAGGTCAATGTTTTGAGCAGCACGATTATCACAACTCTTGCCTTCTCTCCAATAGTTGTGGCATGGTCTTCAAACGTAACAGTGTTGTGAACCGGTTCCCACCAAATTAAATTAGGCGTGTAAAATGTTAGAAAGCTCTTCAAATGCCGAAAATAAAACCAACTTCGAGTGCTAGATTAATTAAATTACAGAAGGAGTTTTCGAGTGATCTAATATCTACAGATAATAGGGCACTGTTTTGTGGAGCGTGTGAGAAAAATATAGGGAATGAGAAATATTCAGCAAATAAACACAGCAAAACATAAGGAGAATTTAATCAGAAACCTTGCAAACAAAGAACCTGTTCAAAAACAGCTAGTAGAGTGTTTAGGAAGTAGGGTTACTGAATTTTCCTATGACCTGTTCCAAGCATTTTTAGCTGCTGATATTCCCTTGTTCAAAATCAATAATCCGACATTTAAAAACTTTCTTGTCAAGTACACTCGACAACATGTGCCTGAAGAAAGTACACTGCGTAAGACTTATGTAGGACATTGTTACAATAACCTATTGTCAATTATACAAAATGAATTAGCGGATCAGTTTGTGTTGTTGTCTGTTGATGAAACCCCTGATTCTGAGCGCCGATCTATTGCTAATATAATAGTGGGTGCCTTAAATAATGAACAAAAGACGACACCTTATCTTCTTAATGTGTGCGAATTGTCGGCCACGGACAATGTAACTGTGACCCAGTTTGTGATGGACTCTTTTAAATTATTATGGCCATGTGGAATCAAATACGACCGGTTACTTTTTTGTTACTGATGCAGGCCCTTATATGGTAAAATCAGGACAAACCCTGAAAGGTATTTTTCCTAACTTAATTCATATAACTTGTTTGTCACAAGCTCTTCATCGCATTTCTGAGACAATACGTGATTCTTTCCCATTGGTGGATAGATTTGTGTCCTGTACAAAGAGAATTTTTGTTAAATCTCCTAAAAGAGTTAAGTTGTTTAGATCAACAGCACCTAATATCAGACTTCCTCCTGCACCAGTGTTGACCCGATGGGGAACATGGATCGATGCAGTTTTATATTATGCTGAGCACATAGAAATAGTCGAAGAGGTTGTTAATTCATTGGACTCGAAAGATGCTTCATCAATAGAAACTGTGCAAAATATTCTGTCAGGTACTGGGTTAAAAGAGGATCTTAGTTTCATATCTGCCCATTTTTCTTTCTTACCAACAGCCATAACGGCATTGGAAGCTGTAGGATCTCCTTTGCATGAATCACTGTCTTTGAAAAAACAATATGTGATCTAAGTTCGGTTCCTGGCAGCATAGGTCAAAAAGTGAAGGAGAAAGTGAATTATGTAATTTCAAAAAATTCTGGTTATAAACAGATGTGCGATATTCGAGACATCCTCAAAAGGAAACCATCTGTCATACCAAGAGACTTGACTCTGTGTGAAGCAGTTAACATCATTTAAATATGTCCCGATAACATCTTGTGACGTGGAGAGAAGTTTTTCACGTTACAGAAGTGTTTTGCGAGACAACAGACAATGCTTTACAGTTGAAAATTTGTGCAAAGTGTTGGTTGTGAACTGCAATTTAGCAGTTAATACTAGCAGCGGGACTACTTCTGCTTCAACCTCTAAGGAATAAGGTAACTTCATTTATTATTTATACTAACTCACCTTGTCTACTGCGAAGGGGCATTGTTTTAATTAAATAGTGCATATTTCTTGGCATATTTTCAAGTTTTTAAGAGCATATTGGCATGCATATTTCAGTGTTTTTAGGGAATGAACTTCCGAGCCCTAGCAATAACTCTTCCTTCCTCCCGGGACATACAACAGCCTCAACAGTTGGCTCAGTGAGGAATACCTTCCTCCATGCTCTACTTCTCTACCTAAATTCGATTTAGGTTGATCTGTACTTTTGCTCGTCAAAAATGTTCCATGCGATATAATTTGTAACAAATATTGCTCAAATATTAGGCAGAAACTCAGAAAAAAATGACGTTAAATAAATTGTAACTACTGCATTTAAGTGGTTTTTGCTACAATTTTAAATTAGTCAACACATGATACAATTAATTTGACCATTGAGGAAAAATTGTTGCAAAAATTATATTTATAGATTTAAATTGTTTTCCAAAGCAACCAGAAGACTGAAAAAATTATGTGTGCTTGTTTTGTGGGTGTAAACTTTTTAAACAATGTGCTGGTATCTTTTATCTAAAATCATGATTGCTGTACTGTGTGCAAACATGGCTTGTTTGCATGATAAAAGTAAAATAGTTTTATCAATACATATTAGAGATACCTGCATGAAATTTAAAAGCAATTATAATTGTGTTAGAGCAGCAAAAGGCAACATTTTGAAAATATTTAAACACAACAGCAAAATTACAAATTTCCCCTTGAAGTTAAAATAGTACAAGAACAGTGTGAATACATAAGAATGATGACGACAACAAACTTCTTCCTAAATATCCACCAGTACAACCTTCAAGGATGTTGAAACATGAAAAACCCTGACTTCTGAAGCGGAACAGATCTTATGACCTTCCTTCGAATTGATAATGTGATCATAATGATGAACAGATAATCACTAAAATACCAAATCGTGACGTAATTATTAATTTTCCCATTGCAAAGTCAAGTTACACAAGCACATTACACCATTCTTCACAACAAAACTTCACATGTTCAATCAGGTGACCCTTTTGTGATCAAGAGTATTATGAAAACTTCAGAATAGGTTATTTTTTCTTCAGGGAAGCCTGCCTCGCCTATCAAGTTAATTTTAACGAATTTGATATAATTTTCCAAATGACTAATGGTTTTAGGTACCTGGGAGATTTTTTACATCATGGTATACATGTTTGTGGAAACTTCAACGTGGCTATGTGTGAATACTTTGTTTTTACTGAAATGCATGTTTTTACTAAACTTCTATTTTGTCAAGAAAAATATTGCGTAAGTAAGAATAAAAATTGAAAAAAAAAGTTAAAATTGTTGTCTGTAATCAAATAACTGTTTTTCAATAGTTCTTTCACATATCACGGTATAATATTTTGTGAGTTACAAGTTCTGAAGTATTCAAGAGATAGTGGAAAGTAGTCTATTTTTCCAACTTAGTTACACCAGCACCTAGAGTGGAAACAAATAACCACAGAACGTGTTGCGAGGTGAACGTTTGTGGAACGCTTAATATTTTCTCTGCACCGGAACCGTTGCTAAAGAAGTGCTGAACTGTGAGGTTAATATTAATGCAATCACTCTAATAACAGCTGGTAACATAGATAAACCTTTAGGGAATCAATGCATGTTGTTATTGTAATTCTCTTATGCACACACCGAGCTTCGCCTTTTCTTCAAAATTGCCGCTTGCGTACACAAGAGTTAGCAGAATCAACGACAACACCAGATGTGATTAGGTAAAATGGTTGATGTAAGTTGTGTTACACATTCATACAGAATTTTCCAAATGTTTATACAATGAAATTTATTATTCTGACTAGTAATAATGATTGTATGTGTGTCGGTCAATAAGTAAGGATTTTCAAAAATTAAAATTTGGATAAATATGTTCGTACTTAGGTATATCAAGGTACCGTTTAAGCATTTAAGGCAAAGCTTTCCAAAACACTCTTCTCATTCATAGCAGTCTATTAAAAGATGTTTATAATGTTGTCCCTATTTTTTTCAAAACCTGGCTCTAAAGAATTTTATTCAAGTAATATATGCTTGATACAGTAACGTGAAAAATATAATGCATACAATAAGTTGTGAAGTCCTCTTTGTTCTTATTGACATGTTTACAACTTTAAATATGTGGAGGCACACAACATTTACTTCAATGATTTCGTTAAAACATACAATTTGTGTCACTTCCAAAATATTCACGGTTGCTTGTTACAATTTTGTAATATTTGAGGGATATACCTTCAAATACTGTTCTTTTGTTTCTCTGCACTCTGCAAAGAGTATAGTGTAATACAAAATCAGGCATGATGATCTTGTATATCTAGAATAAAATGTGAATGTAAACCATTTCCGGCAATATTCATAATTATTAATAGAAAACAGTCACAAAAACAAGCTTTGTGTGAATGTTTTGTGCGATAAATATGGAAGTAAATAATTTTGGGTGTAAAAGGTCATCTGTTTGCAACATACAGAGTTTTCTATTTTATAAAAGTGTACCATTGCTCATGATATTGCAGTAAAACATATGATAAAGTCTGCATGTTATTGCTTCCGAAATTTAAACTTAGTGAAATTGACAGTTAAAATGTGTTTCATTTAAACAATTTCTTGATATACACTTTATTACGATTAAGGCTTAGGAAGGCTGTGTGTATTAAAGGCATTATATCAATGACTGTGCCCTGAGATGACGGTGTTACAAACTCGCCTGTGTACTCCCAGAGTATGCCCATTAATAATCCTCAAGGTGTAGGCAATACGTTTGTTTTTTTTTTTTTATAGAGTGACAAATATTTAAAGAAAATCTGTAGATTAAAAACTGGATTTATGAGATTCGGGTTTCGAGTACCTATAAATTCTATATTTAACAAATAAGCCTCATTCATTTTGAACAAAACGTAGTAATCTAGTGAAATTCCTACTGGAATGATAGTTCAAGCTAAATAAACTACAGAAAAGCAACTGCTAGTGATATCTAGGCATATGTGCAAAAAGGAGTATAATTAGTCTTGAAAGCTGGTTGAGAGAAAATTAGGTAGATAGTATTAATGCAACACCACGTGTGAATTGTTTCGGAGATCTAACCAGTATACTTTCACCTGGGCAAAGTATTTGATGGTAAAGAAAATGTTTACAGGAATGTGAGCATTGGAAGTTGATGTGTGGGTTTCTAAAGTGAGGCTCAAAAGGATATAAAGTTAAGAAATCCAAAAAGTAAAATTTAAGATGCGTAACTTGACAACGTTGCGTTGAGGTTGGTCAGGAAATTGACCTGGTTTGTGGAGGTAAACAGCTTTCTCTTTCGGTAATGTTTTGGGAGCTAACGCTTGTGTTTGGCCTACACTGTCACAGTAAACACGGAAGGACAAGGCAGAGTATGAGTTTGTTTTCAAAACGCACCGTTACGCTGTTTGTTTATGCACGGAGCTAGGGAAAGTGACCACCCACACAATCTGCAGCGTTGCCAGGTTGCTTTCGATAAAACTAAATATATCCATAGGAAATGGTCGGAGACAGAAACGTAAGATACAAAATGTGTTCCAAATACCGAGGTCTGCCACTGGTTTAAATTAATGTAATAACTTTCCTTCCACCCGGTATGTTTAGCACGTGAGCAAAGGAACATTTGTTTCAACTCTTATAGAGGAAAATGGAAGTTAATGATAACACTATTGAGAATATGGATTATATTCCGCTTGACATTTTGAACGAAGAGTGCTGAGAGTTTATTAGTTCCACAAAAATCAAAACATGTTGATGAATATGTGTGTATATATATGTGTGTGTGTGTGTGTGTGTGTGTGCGTGCGTGCGTGCGTGCGTGCGTGCGTGCGTGTGTGTGTGTGTGTGTGTGTGTGTGTGTGTGTGTGTGTGTGTGTGTGTGTAAAGTTTTGTGGATGAAATATATGTTTGTTTGACTAATGAAACCACATTAATGGCATACTTTTCACATCTGGTAACTATGCAAACCTTTATTACTACTTAAATGGTAAGTAATTTAAAGTAAGATTGTAAGAGCTGTTTTCTTTTTACAGTCGAAGATTTTTATGCTGGGATTGCATAAACATTTTTTTAGTCGTTTTATAGAGTTGAGAGACGAATACAAATCGGAATTTATAAGAGTATTTTCGAAGCACTTCTTTTTGCTTTCTTTCTTTTCCTGGGTTTGTCGTGGGATTGAAAATCCCAAACAGCATCTACAACACGTGTAAGTACTACCACATTTGTAAGAGAGTGTACCGAGGTGATGTTTGAGAAGGGGATACAAACACTCAACCACTGCTTGAGTGCCAGGAATAAAACAATTGAACCCTACTTATCGCCTCCGCATACAATCGATTAGGTGACGTTACAGTCGGTTCCGTTTCTAGGTTTATCTGATAGCAGCTGTTTGGGTCTATTTGAACTGATATGACGCAATAGAAAACGTCCAACTTCAGAATACCTTTGTTTTAATATGTAAGTACTGGTTATACCATAGGTACACTACGATCGCCACATATAATTTCGATATTTTGATATTAGATTTTACTTTTCTTTTTACTGAAATTAAATTTATATTCTTAAAAGTAGTATGCTCAGTAGGTATAAATGATAACAGTAAATAGTTTGTAATATTTCTGTATATGATATAATCACAAGTATTATCAATCCTGACGAGAATTTATCGATTAAGGTCAGACCGTCGAATGATATATATCTGGATTATTGCATAATTAAATATGAATTTAAATATTATATCGCAAAGATTTGACCAGAAAATCATAAATACTATATAAATTTGCCAAAAAAGTTTGACTTACTGCCAAATGAGCAAAACGAAGCCCAATTTCGATCTTCTATTATTGTTATAATAAGATGGAATTACAAGTAAAATATTACTTAAGGTCTTTAATGTGTTTCCAAAATATATGACAGCCATCTACAACAATTTTCTAACAAAAGGAAACTTTCCTAAGCAATGGAAGAAAGCCAAATTAATACCTATTGTTGAACCAGGAAAGGAAAAGAGTTCAGAAGTAACAAAATTCCGACCAATCAGTTTACTGAATGTAGGAGGGAAACTACTAGAAAAACTTTTAATCGACAGAATAATGTACCATGCACATTCACAAAACTTAATGAATAACAACCAATTTGGTTTCACTCCACAAACAAGCACAGTAGATGCTGCAATGGCAGTTAAAAATACATAAAGAAAACCCTGGAAGATGGTCAGATGGTAATTTTAACCAGCCTGGATGTTCAGGGAGCTTTTGACGCAGCCTGGTGGCCGAGTATATTGTATACATTGAGGGAATTTAACTGCCCGAGTAACTTATACTACCTTGCTAGAAGTTATTTCAGTCATAGAAGTGCAGTATTGACAGTTAATAATGTAAAACTTGAAAAAATGTAAGCAAGGGATGTCCACAAGGATCTTGCTGCGGACCAGGCTTTTGGAATTTGCAATACAATTCGCTCTTGAATATTGAATACTCGAGCCATACAAAGGTAGTGGCATTTGCGGATGATTTATTAATAATAACTAGAGGTAAAACCAACTTGGAAGCCGAAAATTACAATAATGTAGACCTGAAAAAGATTGAAACGTGGGCTAAGAATAATAAAATTATTTTTAATGAGCAAAAGTCGAAAACAATGCTAATAACACGCAAACGTAGAGTGGAAAGGGATATAAGCATCTTTATCAATAACAGACAAATAAAACAAGTAGAAAACGTCAAATATTTCGGAATAATCATTGATAAAAATTTCACCTTTAATGATCATATTCAGTATGTAACAGAGAAAGCCAATAAATTGATACACATTTTATCTAAATCAGCAAAACTAGATTGGGGACTGAAACACCAGGCTTTAAAGACTATGTACAACGGTGCAATTCTACCATTACTATCTTATGCAGCTCCAGTATGGATAGAAGCCATTGACAGAAAATATAATGCAAATAAGTTTACAAGAGTGCAAAGACAAATAAATATCAAAATTGCTAAAGCATTCAGGACCACATCTACTGAAGCACTATCCATTATAACGGGACTTACACCTATTACAATCAAACTTCAGGAAATCGCCAATGAATATACAATATTGAAACAAAACTCCGAGGACAAATTAGACAAACCTGTAGAATATAGGAAATGGTGTCATCCAGCCGACATACCAATAATAAAAGAAATAAATCAAAATAAAACGTATGCACTGGAAATTTATACAGATGGCAGTAAAACAGAAGAAGGAGTTGGTTCTGGAGTAGCAATTTATCATCAGAACAAACTGAAATATCAGCTACAATATAAGTTAGATAAACAGTGCTCCAATAACCAAGCTGAACAATTTGCAGTGTTGAAAGCATTAGAAACTGTTGAAAATATTTACTTAACTGAAGAAGATAACAAAACTGCAGCGATATACACGGACAGTAGAGTCACATTACAATCATTGCATAACTACAAAATTCACAGTTACCTAACAGAAGCAATTAGAACAATGTTAAAAATTTTAGAAAAACAAAACTGGAATGTAGAAATTGGGTGGGTCAAAGCACACATAGGGATACAAGGCAATGAAATTGCAGACCGACTAGCAAAGAGAGCAATTACAAACGAAGAGGAATGCAGCTATAATAGACTTCCAAAGAGTTTTGTTAGAAGAACTCTAAGACAAGAAAGTCTAAAACATTGGGAAAGTCAATGGCAAGAAACAACCAAAGGTCAGGAAACAAAGCAATACTTTCCTACTGTAGCAGACAGACTGAAGTTAAGGATAAATCTAACGGCAAACCTTACAACACTACTGACAGGACACGGAAGACTTAAAGCATACTACTATAGGTTCCACATCACAGACGACCCAAGTTGTTCAAGTAATGGAGGAGAGCAAACAACAGACCATATAATTTATGACTGCAAAAATCTTGAAGAAAAAAGAAGAGCATTCAGAAGGAAAATAATTCAAAGAAGAGGAAAATGGCCA
This sequence comes from Tenodera sinensis, assembly GCA_030765045.1. Lineage (NCBI taxonomy): Eukaryota > Metazoa > Arthropoda > Insecta > Mantodea > Mantidae > Tenodera > Tenodera sinensis. Next base: position 104,644,372 of record CM060968.1, on the reverse strand, counting down.
CCAACTAAAGTCGAAATTGCTAAAAGTTATTTTAAAGAATATATTCAGTATGCCAATGCAATAGATCTGACAAAAAATAATTGAACTGTATAAATCTATGTAATTATTAATGTTAAATTTATAATAAGCAAACCCAACATGTAGTATTACATATTGTAATGGAACATGTAGAACAATAAAGAATCTTAAAAAAAAAAAAAAAAAAAAAAAATTATTGTTATAAGAGAAAATCAGTTTACAATATCAGTTAAACCTAACTTTGTGTTTAAGATTAACAAACAAACTTTGTTGTGAAAAAATGCATTAATTATTAAAAGAACAATTGTTAAAAACACGGTTACCAAATTTAATGGAGTGCTATTTTGATGGTTACTCGATTGTAATGTGTAATAAATTGTTTTTAGCGATTTATGGTATACAGCTGGCGTCACTCACTAAACAAAAGAAAGACCTAGGGATAATTTGTAGGAAAAAAAGAATGACAAAATGATAATTCGTACATGATAGTTTAACCCTCAGTCTATCCAAAGGCATTCTTTTCAAGGCACGCATGAAATTTCACTGTGTTGTTTGAACCTCATTTTCAAGCCTACAATACTTCTTTAATTTCTCAATATAAAAATCTTTTATTTCTTTTAGTAACTCACTCAGCTTTCGTTTAAAATATTTCATTCGGAAAACATACATATAGGTACACAGAAATGCAGTATTCATTATTACCAAAATGGGCAACGATATAAAGTTTATAAATTTTCTATCAAAGTCAACATCATATTTCTTTTTAAAAATAAATTAAAAATGTACATTAAGCCCAAATAAATTATTTTATTTACACAAATGACCTGAAGCAATCAGCGGAAGGAAACATTTGGGACCACATAATTTAATAAGAATTTGTATGCAGAAATTAATTTGCCACTAAGTTCAAATTTGTTGAGTAACCTATGACACACTACACTTTTCACAACAACTAATGTACAATTATGTTCAATAATGTTCAATTCACGTTTATTGACTGTCTGACTCAGTAACAATGATTTAGCGAAATTTCAGTTACTCAATCCACATTAAGTCTACTCCTAAATCACCAAAATATTAACATATCTTAAAATCCAGATTTATTTCGTCCATCTGTTAAATAACTCTTCACATTAGGTATCTCTGGAACGTGCAGACCCAGAATTAATAAACAAAAGCCGTCTCAGTAAAATACTTCTAACAGTTGGCACTAAAGTATAACTTTTAAATGGATCACTCACATCACAAACTGAAGATTATAACACTCGGTGGAAAAACATTAAAGACCACTCCATTGTTTCTTGTAATGGAAATTATAGGTGATTATACTGAGCGAAGGTCATGTATCGATTAATGTAAAGCACATTATTTGAATTATTCAGAAATGGATTCTGCAGAACCAGAGGAAATGTTGTAAGCAGTAGAGAAATTCATTTTTTGTGGAATGAACCATTTCGGAGATATCTCTTGTTATTTGTATGAGTTTTGCAATACGTACACTTTTCTCAAATGGAAGGTCGTTATTCACCTTTTTATCTCTTGGCCGTACAAAGACAACGGAATTTGAAAGCTTTAAAATATATGACTATCGCGCAAAGCCTACTGTATTCCCATATTCCCTTTACCTCTGCAAGAAGATGAGCAATATGATAATAATGTTTATCTCGACCAGGGTTGCCAACTCGTACGATAATTATGGGGACATACGATAATTTTTATGTCTGTACGATGGTTGTCAACGCGTACGATAATTATGGGGGTGTACGATAATTTGAATGTATGATAGTTCGATATCGGCGAAATATCATTTTCACTGGTTTGTCACTCCAGCGAAGTGAAACTAATTACAAATAACACCACTTTTGTCCTCATTGTCTGTCTCCACCCCATGGCTACTAAGCCTGCTACTCTTTATCCTCTTATTGCCAGTGTGCCCAGGTCTGGTAATCTCAATGAAGAAGGCACTGTTCTGAAAATTGACGATCAATGTAGAAAACTCGGAATACGTGCTATTCCGTGTGAAATAAAGAACATGCCTGAACCTGGCAGTTTCTGGAGTGCTGTTAAACACATGTCACCTTGGTGGAAATACTGATTTCAAAGAACTAGCAACCTTTGCATTATCAGTGGTTTCCTTGCCCTACAGAAGCACTTCTTGTGAGAGTTTTTTTTTTTTTTTTTTTTTTTTTTTTTTTTTTTTTTTTTTCCTAACCTGGGTTTAATAAAAACCAAAGTTAGAAACAGATTGGCACTAGATACGGTAAATGAACTCATTTTGCCGTCTCAACTTATGAAAGAACGTGGTAGATCTTAAAATCTGCAAGTCACCGAGAAGATGTTAAGGTTTATCTCAACAACAAATTTGTGCAATGCTGCGACGGTTGAGGAAGCTGAACTTTCAGATGAATAGTGCGAGAAACATAAGTGCTAAAGTTGTAATATAATATTTGTTGAGGTCATCAATCTTGTAAGTGGATATAATAAACATCATTACTCTTATATTTTCATAAGTATTATACTGATATTTTTATTGTTGAAGTGTTTGCTTTATGATGTACGATAATTTTGAATCCAAATCTATAATTTTGAGTGGCTGGTACGATAATTTTACTTTTAAATGTTGGCAACCCTAATCTCGACTAACACGAAGAAGATATAGGAATAAGAGTTTGTAAGAATAGTACAGGAGTAGAGAAAGTCATGTGAAAGCAAACGCAACAGATTTTTTGCCTGGTCATCAAAAACAACAGAATGTCAAAGTCATCAGCTCTTAAAACATTTGACTATCGTTTAAGCCTACTGTACTAAAAGTACAAGAGTGAGTAGAGAAAACAAAAATATTTACTTGTTCAACTTACTCAAATGCACATGAAGTTTCAATAAAGAAAGCGTATTCGGTGCTCGGCACAACAGTAATCATACCTGATAATGCTGGCAGAAGTGTGATGACTGTTTCCCTTCCTGCCACTTGTGGTTTCTGATGAAGATCTGCACATGTCACACCCTTTTGTATCAGCAGCGAAACTGTCAACTGCTGGCACCATGGTGATTTGTGTGATCACGCTCTCCCTGTGATGGATTTACTGTCGCTACCTGTCGTACATACAGGCTATACCAATATTCAGCTCCCTTCTAGCCCACATTGCGACCATTTAACCTGAAACTTCTTTATAAAAACTGCAGCATTTGTACTACTTTTATTCCAAGACGGATATAACAAATTAATTACAATCATGTAATGAAGTAACATTTTCTTATGTGGAGTAGTATATTTATTATTTTAAATATATTTAATACTAAAAAATCGATGTAGATATTTCACCGGAAATATATGTTAAATGGCCTCCTGAATCCAAAAATGCATTTTTAGAAAAAGTTCCGCGGGCGCGAGTCTGTGTGTCAGTCTGTGGACACCATAATTCAAAAATGAAAAGTCGATTAAAAGCCAAAGTTGGTATTTAAGTTTAATGACTTTCAAGGATGCGACACGAAGATTTTGAAGAAAATTCCTCCACCCTAAACTACCCTTTACATGGAAAATTTTTTGTATATTTTGATTTTCTTGAAAATGGCTCTAATGATTTTGATTAAAATGCCATATGTTTGAGGTATTTTTATGACAAATAACCTTCAGATGGTAATTTATTATTTATTTATGCCAACAAACTTATTGTTGGTATTTTTAAACACACAAACCGTGTGTGGGCAATGTTTGAGAGGTAGAACTGGAACTTAATTCCACAGCTGGGATTTGAACCATGGACCCTCCGCTTACCAGACGGGCACTCGCAATAGTAAGTTACCATTGGGGTTATTGTCTGTGATGTGAGACTGCCTTTGTGGTTTACGGGGAAAAATACGAACTGCTTTGAGAATTCAATGCCATTCTGGCAAGTTGTCACATAGCTTAATGGTCAGAGCATCTGAAGGTTATTTGTCATAAATAATAAGACATTAAAATATTTGCGTTATTCTTAATATTCTCAAGAATGCTTCTAATGCTTGACATATTTACATTACAAATGAAGTATATCTATATTTGGTAATATTTTGCGTACTAAGAAATCTAAGTGATACTTATCAGGTCGAGAATGCATTTTGGAAATACGAGACTTGCAGGGCCAAGTTTTCCCAAGCATTCGTGATCTGATAAGTAACTTGCAGTTCGTGGTTAACCAATTAGTTTTTTCAATACTTGAAGCAACCGTAAAAAGCAATAATAAATCAAAATTGATTTTTCCAAATTGTGTTGAACAAATGAAAAGCTACGTCTAAATGATATGGGCAAAGCTTTCTTATCCACTCTTTTGTTAATGAATTCATGTGAAAATCCAATCTCAAGATGTACTGAAGAAATAAAAAGCATTTAATTGCTTCTTAATATTAACAACATGTCCAATTGCACATTTAATATTTCAATCAATAAATAATTCATACGTTTGTATATTTCGCTAAGGATTCATTAATAACTTATTTTTAAGTTACTATGCTGTTGGGTGTTACGTCATTTCCAACTGGTACCGTAAGCATTAATGACCAGTTTTAGCCTTGTTGCCATGTGAATTGATAAATGAACTGTAAATTTAGCTTACACTACTAAATATGTATTAACAATGATTAACTTACATATCAAGTATTGCAAAAAATGTGTTCGAAATACTAGTTTGTTTTCTTCATTTTAGATGCTCTTTGTATGGTAAATCGTATGAGATAAACAAAATCTTATGAAGGAAAAAATATAGGTCTCGTTAAAACATGCAATTTCCGTTTTTTCTGGCGTTAACCATATGAGAGATATCTTTGTTATTGATTTGAATTTTCAAATGGTTTCTCCTTCTTCAGGCATTTCGTTAAAAAAAGCTTAGTATCCCTTTGTCATATTATATTCTTCCTAAACATGCAACGAATGCTGTTCTGTTGTCTACCGCCCCAAGAGCTTCTATATTATTAGAACTGAGTCGCCGTAAAGTCTGACTATCCCCAATAAACGAAGTTGGAGTCAAGAAGGAGGAGAAAGACAAGTGACACAAGTCGGTGAGCTGTTCTAAAGAATAAAATGTTCAGGAGTGGATAGTAGTTTATTTAGCTCATAAAACTGCGTAAAATAGCAAATAAGTTCTTGGGACGGTAGACAAACCGAAAAACAAAAGAGAGGTATGCGTTAAATGTTGAATTCCCTACAACGACAGCGCAGTTTTAGATATTTATTTTGTTAAAGGGCAGTTTTTATTTTCGGGTTAAAAAATGCAACGTAGTTCTTTACAAAATGGGTAGGTACAGAACTAACGTGACAGATTATATCAGTTGAAACAAGTGCTCGGAAATTAACACCTGCTGGTATTTGGTGTCAGTGAACGACAAGGTGCATTGCTAATTCACTCCCTAAGTACCTGCTTGTAATATCTTGTTCAGTATATGTTTCTGGCAGGTTCATTTCATATACAATGCAACAGTGATTTTATATAAATATATTTTCCAGCATCCCTTTTTAATGTGTTTCTTTTCATTTATTTAGCACTTTGTTCTTGTGACTATCGTTAAATGTATGGATAATATATTATTGCCAATACATTAAAATTTTATTTATTCACTTACGCATTTTATAGGTACAATGGGAATAGGAGAACACTGCAAGCATAAGCAATAGTAAAAACTTTTAAGAGCTGGTCGCTATGTGATGACTTTGGAATTCCATTCTCTCTGAATTCCCAGGACATAAAAGGACGAATAACACTTCCCATTTGAGAAAAGTAAGTATTGGAAATGCAAACATATAATAAGGAATGTCTTGGAAATGGTTCTCTTCATAAAAATTGCGTTTCTAACGAGATCTACGTTTTTTGTGTGGTAAAATTTTGTCTTTTACGGTTTACCAATTATTGTCCGAAAGTCTTCCATAATGATGAAGACTTCTGGGGTTATTCCCAGAAAATTCAAGATATACATTTCATTTAGCATGAAAATATCTTTTATCATATAGCATTTTAATCAACATTCTTCTAGCTGTTTTTTGAGAATAACAAAAGTTTTGAAAAATGTTCCCTTTAAAGTGCAGTCTGAGGTGGGACAATTTTCTTGGTATTTAATCCACTGTTCGTTTTGGGGTTATGGTGTTCACACCCGTAGTACATACAGAGCAGAGCGCGCAGAGACGTTTTTCTTATTTTTTTGGGGGGGGTGGGGGGGGGGGACGGGGGAGTTCGGGGAGTCTCAAAGCATGTAGGTATTATCAGTGAAATCTCGGTATTTAATTTTTGGGTGGAATACAATACTTCCCCTATTTACTATGCTTAGTGTAGAAAGTAAATTTTTAGGCCTTCTGGCACACTTTTCTCGCAAATAATTATCAGAACGGTTATTTATTAATTATTTGATTGATCAAAAATTTTCCAGAATGTACAATTGGAGATAGCGAAGTGCTACACGTAAAATAACACAACATTCGGGGTCTTCAGCCATTCACCTCCCACCAAAGCTAACTTCCAGGCGACCGCTATGAGATCAATGGTGGACAAAGCGGTGCAGGGGCGGCTTCTCCGGTTTCCCCCGCCATCTCATTCCACCAGTCCTTTTCAGTCCATGTGTGATCAGTGTCATCACCTGCGATGCCGCATAATTAAATGCGGCGATAAATACCAGCAAAAAGGGGGTCCTTCTTAAACAGAAAAAATTTGATGTGTTGCACTCACATGACTTTCTCTACTCTTGTACTAACCATTCTTACAAACTCTTATTCCTATATCTTCTTTGTGTTAGTTGAGATAAACATTTGTTCAAATTATCTTATTGCTTATTTCTTTGTAGGAACAAGGGGAATATTGGAATACAGTAGGCTTTGTGCGATAGTCAAATCTTTTAACGCTTTGATTTTCCGTTTTCTTTGCACGCTTAACAAATAAAAAATGAACAACAATGTTCCATTTCACGAAAGTTTTGTTTTCCGAAACTGACACAAATAACAAGGAATATCTTCGAAATGGTTCAATCTACAACAAAATTATTTAGGCATTTCGTGGTTCAAGCTATTCTGGCACCTGCTTAGAAAATACTCTGTAGTTCCCTTTGAGAAACGGGAGGAATTTCCTGACAAAATGTTATTTTTAAGTTCGTCTAAAGTGTAAGGACTTGTTTTGCAAATATTCTCTTTTAATGTCTCCCGAGAAATAAAAGTAGCAGAGGGTTAAATCAGCTCTGGGAGGAGCATGTACTTAATCTTAGACGTTTCGACTGAAAACCGCACAACTGAATACTATTTTTACTTTCTCTACTGGTAAGTAGAAGAAGTATTTTATTCCACCCAAAAATTCGATGTGGAGATTTCACAGGAAATATACGTTTTGAGGGCCCCTGGATCCAAAAAATAAGCAGGTTTAGAAAAAGGCCCGTGTGTGTATCTGTGAGTCTGTCAGTCTGTGGACAGCATAACTCATAAACGAAAAGTCTGTTAAAAACCAAAGTTGGTATTTAAGTTTAATGTCTTTCAAGGATGAGACACGAAGACGTTGAAGAAAATTGTTCCACCCCAATCTACCCTTTACACGGAAAATTTTTCGAAATTTTTTATTTTCTTGAAATGGCTCTTAACCATTTTGATTAAAATGCCATATGTTTCAGATATTTTGATGACAAATGAAACGTATATCTTAAATTTTCTGGCTATAGCCCATGAAACCCTATTTACTCTGGATGACTTTTGAATAACTCGTAAGCCGTGAGAGATACACAAAATCTTACTATACAAAAAGTGTAGATCTCGCTAAAACTCACAATATATGTCGTAATACATTTTTTGTAGAGTGAACAATTTTGAAGATATGCCTTGTTATTTGTGTGAGTTTTTGAGAACTTACACTTCTATGAAATGGAACATCGTTATTCAATTTGTTATGTTAATCGTGCAAATGGAACGGAATTTGAAAGTTTTATAAGATTGACTATCGCTCAGAGCCTACTGTATTCCCATATTCTCCTTGTACCCACAAGGAGATAAACAGTAAGGTAATTTCTGCATATGTTTATCTCCAATAGCACGAAGGAAAAAGAGTTAGTAAGAATGGTTAGTACAAGAGTAGAGAAAGTCATGTGAGTGCAACACATCAGATTTTTTATAAAGCAATCTCAGGTGATGACTTTTTCTTTCAAATGTCGTATAATCAAATGAAACCTGTTTCACAGTTTGTGTAGAGTTTTGGTAATTTACATCATAACCACTTTCTGAAATAATATAAAGCCTCATAAATAGTTTCCTCAATTCCTTAATATAATAAATAAAATATAAATTTGGAGTGAAATATGTCACATTTAGCCGTAGAATAGGTATTGTTGGTAAGAAGAGTTGATTAGTCAAGGCACCGTTGGTACCCTTTGTCTAGAGACCATTCCAACAACCGTTGTTTCATTCTGACGAAGGCCATGGAGTTTAGAATGGCCGAAAGCTCAATATTTTCAAACCTCACACGGCTGATCGCCCGTGAAACTTTAATAAAAAACCGTTGATGTAGTTTAACATATGATATGGGACATCTTGTATATGAGTAATGTAAACTAGAAAATGTTACTTATTTGGCTAATTGGTCCACACATTTATTTCCAACATTTTCCTCATAACCTCTTATCAGGATTAATAAATAGTAGATAGAAGAACACGCTTTTGTATCCGCCACTCAAGTGGCAATGCTATGTGAGTCTGCTCATTATATCATTATAGTGCTTTACTGCTTCTTCCCTACATCAATATAGTGATGCAAAACATCATTAATTTTTCTTTAGCCAAGATTATTCTTCCCAGAGTCTGGAAGCATACTCATGTGTTTATGTGTATCTAAGCAAATATATTAAGTTCAAACAAATTAATGACAACTATACATAAAGCTAGAACTAGCGAAAACTTGCAGTGTAGAAATATGGTAGCTCAAAAACCATTCCAAACGTGACGTGAATACAACGCAGGCAACGGCATAACTTTCTTTTGTTGTGATTTGTTTCACTTTTTTACGTCCCTCTGTTTTCCTACCTTCCCTCTTGGTTGAGTTTTACGGCGTCTACTTCAAATCCTCTTGAAAATACAAAACCTCCATTTGCTGCATTAAACTTTTATCTGCCTTTTTATTATCTACTTACGCTCATTTGAATCCCCCTTCTTCTATGTTCTCTTGTATCTGCAAAATTTTGTCACTTGAAATTCCCATCGCTTCAGTTTCTAGTAATTTAGCTTGTGTATTTTGTTTCAGTGGCTTGTTTTAAGTGACTTTCGTAATTATGCACTTCATTAAGGCAACATAAACATTTGTTTTCTACTTTGCCATATCCCAAGCGAGATGGCTGCTTAGGTATAGTCCATTTTAAAATGAGACTGACATTGCAAGCAAGGTGTTCGCAGCAATAAAGCGAAACCAACTTCTAGCACGTGATTTACTCCACGTATGGAAGATATTCTGGTGTCTCTGAGTGGCTCAAGTTACAGAGCGCGTTCGGAAATGATTTACAGTAATAGTTTTATAGCCTATTTATTAATAAAAATTATTTAATATAAATAGAGTGACTCAATATACTTCATGGCAACGTTAATGCACTGCTGCTGCCACCTCTCTAGGGACTTCATTATTGTATCAACGAACTATTGTTTGGGGTACTAGGCACTCACTGTGACAGCTGCCTGCAATTCCTTATTCTTGCCGAATTTTACCTAGCAGCACTACCTCAACATTCTTCTCAGATGTATGGCAGTGAGTCACCAGTTTCTCCAAAAAATCTGGATCTTCATTCTCCATTTCCAATATCGACAACAGACTTCGCCTCTGCTCTCCTTCTGGGTGTCTGTGAAGTCCCGTGGAACACAATGTGCACATACCATGTTCACACTTTTTTGACTCCTTCCTTCCACAAAAACCATACAGTCCGTTTTGTTCATGATAGTCACCTTCCATCTTGCCCACGGCTTTCTCTACTTAACAACAAACAAGCGCTGTTCTTTCCTTTACACTCTCCTCACAACTACCATCTAGTGTCTGCATGATGTACTAGCATCAGTTCATCATCCTACGATGCCCGTATATGGAGCGGTATTTTTTTTAAATAACGCAATTGAAAATCATTTCCGATCGCCCCTCGTAGATATGAATCTATTCCTACTGGAACGGACGTGAGGTACCAATGAATTCTACTACAGCCAGTGAAGTATGTGACGGTAGGAGCGATGGCGAGACACGGTGACTATTGCGGTGTTCATAGTAGCGATGTCAGTCTTATAAATGGACTATAACTAAAGCTTGCATTTGGGCAACCTTGAGATCAGTTCCCAGTGGACTTTGATCGATAAGTGAATGGTAGGTTAGTTCCTGTAATGCCTCTAGTTTTACTGTCATTCCATTTCTCCGTGTTTCAGATTGGAGGATTACAGGAATGAACGCGTGGTGATGTGTGTGGCAGTAGTAACTTCATTCTGACGTTTGGTGTGTGTCGAGCCCCCAGAAAGACCTCTCCCTAGGGAGTGGGGCTCGTGTGAGTGGTCGCGCCTGTGCCGGAGATTCCCCTGGAGTAACTATGGACCCCGCCTGCGTTCAGCTTGCTACCAAGGATCTAGTCACGGTGTGTGACCTTCACTTCACTCCTTCCTCTCGGAGGTACAGTAGATGACACAATAGATCTCTCAAGTTTCCGTGTCGAAATCCTCCTCCACATCTAATGTACTCTACTGTACTGCCACAGCCCCGGCCACCAATACTCTTTATTTTATAATATTGTAAAAAAAAAAAAAAAATATTTTGTTGTTTAACGACGCTGTCAATTGCCAGGATCACATCAGCGTCGCCGGTGTGCCGGAATTTCGTCCCGCAGGAGTTCTTTTACATGCCAGTAAATCTACTGACATGGAGCTGTCGTTTTTAAGCACACTTAAAAACCATCGGCCTGGGCCGGGTTTGAACCCGCGACCTTGGGATCAGTAGGCCAGCGTCTAACCAACTGAGCCACCCAGACCGACTATAATATTGTATCTTACTTATTTCCTTTCCTTTATTTACATGCTTAAATTGGCCTCAAAAGTAACAAGTATAACACAATTCTTAATCAACTCTTCACATAAAATTAATACAGAAACAATTTTCACTATTTGCACACACAAACTAACAAAACTGCTTGACAACCATAGAATAACAAAACTAATGAATGCTTCCTGTTTGCTGAGATTCTGCTCTCAAAGTTACCGTGTAGTTCCGGACCTTCCCGTTACAGGGTGTTGAACGTTGCATAGCTCTTCTATGCCAACGCGACAATATGTCTGACATGGAAATAGCAATATTATGTTTCTATCCGGCTCGTTCATTTTAATATTTAACAGCCAATGATGTGAGGGAAAGCGCAATGTTGTAACCTAGGCAATTTAGAAACGCCCTGAAAAGCATGAGAAGCAATTGTAATGGAGACTAGGTGATCGGGAATCGAACTCCAGACCTGTCGAATATTAGTCTCCTACATTACCGCGGTGTGAACTCGCTCGATGTCAGTACGCCGCGCATGAGTGGAATAGTCTGTAAAACTCTCACTAGAGGCTTTGATTTTATAGTACCTAAGCCTAACATAAGTTCTGTCACAGCTATAAACAAGGAATGATACAATACAAAACATTTTCATATCATTTATTATCTATAATATAGTGAATACAAAGAACAGAGTTACTCAAAATGTCCTTTGGAGACCATGCGGGCGTTTAAACGGGGTAGTCAATTGTTTATAGCAGCACGTATGACATTTATGCCCAAATTCTGCACTGTTCGCTTCAAATCTCATCTTGGAGCCTTCAGATTTCTGTGTCGTATCGGGCAAACTTTACTCTTGATAATGTACTTTAGTTAGTGACTTCCCGACGGCCAATGTCGGTACTATAAATTGGGAACGTTGTCCTTAAGCCGTTGCTTCACGTGTTTAGCCTTATGAGCTGGTGCACAGTCTTATGATATGAGCCTAACGATATACAAAACTGGGTTTTTCAACAACACTGCGTCATACATGCTGTCATAGATGAATGACCGCACTATTTATCATGGGGTATTTTATTTAAATTCTGGTAGTTACAATCATCAAGTCCATCCATCATCATTTGGCAGCTTTCGACAATGTGGCATGCGACTGTAGCCTGGTTTTTCCTCATCTGTTAAAAAATGTAAACGTTTGATATTCGACGATGTTTTGAAAGCCTAACGCACTGGACGTTGACGTTTTCACAAACGGTTGGTAGAATCCCTCTGGCTCTGACTGCAAGAAGATCGCTCGCCCTGAGGCAGATGGCTGGAATATCCGAGTTTGTTGACATGCCTCTCTTGAATACTCTGGTCACGTACTGCGTACGACAACCAACGTGACAAAAACATCACATCACGAAAGGGCTGTGCCCTAAGGCGCACCTGCTACCCATTGGCTCCTCCGCATTAATTATAGCGGACAGTTCTGACGGAAGGAGGCGAAAAAATGGCTATCGGAAAGTAAAAATATTTTCATGCATTTTATTAAACACAATGCCTCATTTCTTAGTGTGGTCTTTGTGTGTGGTTCCCTCTTGTTTGGCGGCTGCCTTTTAAAGCTATTGTAATATACATGAAATTTTATTTCTTCTGGATGAGACATTTTAAAAACTTTAATGGCCGAACGCACGAGCGTTCTTTATAAAATATAATAACGAAGGATTTAGAATCAGATCAAGACGATAATATGCTTGTGGTGAACCAAAACTAACCACTGATCGTTGAATGATCATGCATGTTATCGTAAAGAATTCGGCGACACTGTTTCCTTAGCAACAAGCAAATCATCCTCAAAGTAGCAAGGAATAAAATAGGTCTATAAGTCTGCTTACTAACTTAACAATTAAGGAAAGTCATATAGTGCCTCAAATGACACATAGTTGTTTTTTTAATTTGTTTTGCCTACTATTAAAATATAATCCATTCTGATTAAGTTGCTGTATGTTTTATCAATACGTCAATATTTACTATTTTAAATATATAAACATAACAGCAATCCTTTATTTTTTTAAATCCTTGCAAGGTTTTACAAAACAAAGCATAGCTCTAGAAGTATTTCGTCTAGAACACCGTAGTTTGGTTTAGGGGACATTCTGATTTATATGTTGACTAGTTTGGATTTCAATATGACATCAGATTTGTATGGTTAGATTGTCTTTAGTTATATAAACAAGCGGTAATTTCTTAGATATTTGTATATTTTTACACAGAGTTCAACCTTTTTGTGTTGTTTTCACAATGACAAACCCTAAAGGCTTGTTTAAAAAGAGAAAAACAAAGGAGATCAATATTATAGAACAAGATATAACTGCACAACAAAGTGGAAATTTAGTGTAGAGTAATCCTAGTGAGAATATTGAAACTCCACCCAGTGCTTGTAAATGGAAACTACACAACACACAAAGAAGCATATTAGCATGAATGAAGATGAAACAAATATTAATATATTAATTAATTTCAATATATTAAGTTCAATTTTTAGTGAGTTGTCAGCTATAATATTAGTGGGGGTATTTTAGAGTAAATACATAATGCATGTGAGTTTATTTGAAAATTTTATTTTAGTTTCATTTGAACATCAATTTTCTCAAAACTACGTTTTGCAATGTCTCCATACAATTTTTATCAGATATTCTACTTTTCACATTGAAGTTGTGGATCCTTAGAAGGCAAATTTCCTCAAACGGATTATTTTTTAAAATATAACAAGTTCAATTCTTTTTAATGTGAAAATAGAGCTACAGTAAAAAATATAAAAAATGACTATCATAGATGTTCATATAAATGAGGATAGTATACTTAAAGGACCAATACACACACTGTAAACGTTTGAATTTCTATACCCAATAGATCCAGAGAAAACTGGGCACTTATACCGCAATTGATCACTCACCACAGTTTCCTTCCTATAATCCCACTTTCATAGTTTGCTTCTCATATTCAGATGCAAAAAATTGAAACTCAGTTTTTATTTGTGGATGCTCTTTCACTGATGTAGTTCTCTGAGTGTCACTCTATTTGGGCGTAAAAGACCACTCAATGTTGCTCATAGGCTTCTTTATTAGGCTTAAGATTCCTTTACGTGCCATAAATCTACAAAAAGGAACCAATGACTTTACTTCCCTTCCGAAGGAAGCCTTGCTAATTTTCTTTGCAAATCAAACAAGGATTGGCTTTTAAATGAGTTTATTATTCTTCAAAATATTTCGCTTTAGCATCAGTACATTTTTCCATTCAATGAAAACAGTGCTTAAAGCGGCGATGCCTCTTTTTCTGAAGCATTGGGGAAACCAGGTTTTTACAATGTTCCACTGCTTCATCTCATGACGATTTCACGCGTTTCTTTTTAATTTTTGAAAAATAAAACTAAATCACAAGGTCCTAGGTCAGGGAGTATTGCGGAGGATCCATAGTGAGACCTTTATAGCGTCCATATACTCAGCTGTAAGTTTTTCTATATGTGACGATGCGTTGACAAAATGTAAAGTTCTGTTTTCCTTTTAGGCGTTTTCATTCACTTGTTTTAAAAATGTTGGAACTTTGTGTAGCAATTGGTAGTAGCGGCACCTCTTAGCCTGTTTAAGGAAAACAATTTCAGGATCATAAATCCAAGATTCATCACCAATATCGATGTTCAAAATCAAATCTTTGGAATTTTTCCAGAGTTTTTCTGCATCAATCAATGCGTAGTGTTTGATCGGGAGTCGGTTTACGTGGAATCCATTGACAAAAAAAATCTTTCTCACTTCTATTGATGTAAAATGTTTAGGACTTGACTCATACCGATGCCCAATATCGCCCGAATAAATTCATAAGATGTCCGTCTAGCTTCAAGCATTACTCGAACAGCGGGAACATTTTCATCTTGGGCGTTCTTCCAAAATTCATCACTGAGAAAAAAAAACTATCTGTTTAGAAATCGATGTATCAATTATAAAATGTTGCCCTAGATGGGGCTTCTTCCTCAAATGAATTTATAACCCACTCTGTACATTGTTTAGGCGTTTATGAGAATTTAAAATCTTAATAAAGTCATAGTCTAGAAATGTTCTCTAGCCAAAACCAATTTTTGGCTGAACACAAAATCTTTAAGGATATCTTCACCGGGGATTTGAAAATCTTAATTAATAATGCTAGCTTTTTTAAATTTATACGATCGATGTAATGTAATATGAACATGTTAAAGATTAAATTTAATCTGTTTTATTCTAATAGCTTAGAAGCCATTATCAAATGTGTTTATTTTTTGTTACGTTGATAAAAACAGTCCGGCGTAGGGATGTGGCGACCCCATCGCCCAATGGGAAACCATTGCAATCAGCCACCCGAGAACTGGCGGAAGAACCAAAGCTATCAGTAGTGGAGGAAATTCCATACTCCGCCTAAAGAACCGAGGATTCAGAGGAAGGTAACCCAAATGAAACCACTCTACATTGGGCTAATCATCTGTATCAGGGTAATAATGATTCAGGGAAGTAATAGTAGACTCGGCAACGAGGTTACTCCGACGCTAGACAAAAGGCATTAGGAATTAGAAGAAGAAGAACAACAAGAGATAAAAAAAGTCCCTTACGACAAAAAACTAAGTTTTGGACTAATTTTTAAGCCTAGGTTCAAAATATTAAATTTTTCTAAGCTTTACCTTTCGTCTAGGCTCCAAAAATGTTAAACTTACAAATGTTTTTTGCTCCAAAACTCTAATTTTTGTATTTGGAAATTAAAAATATATACTTCGATACACCTGAAAATAAAACGTAGGACAAGTTTTATTTGTTATGTCTCTGTAAATATGTGCAGCAATTTCATTAATAGGTACATTACAAAAATCTGCTAGGCAAGTAATATTTTACAGGAAGAATGCTGAAAGCAGCCGATGCAAATTTGAATGCACAGCTGACATTAAAATTCATGTAATACTTAAACATGCAGTAGGGCATTCATAAATAAGTGCAGGGGTAAATTATTTATTTTTTGCCTTCGGAAATGTCTCATTTATTTAAAGAATTAAGAGAAAAAGCAGGTTTTTTCTCGACTTTCAGAAAATTTAAGTCATAAATATCCTTAAACGACGATAGTTAACAAGTTATTAGAGAAAATGCACCGCAATCAACTTGCAAAACATTAGAAAATAACTATAAAATATACTGATATATAATTTAACTCCTTAGAAGGAAGGTTCACCGAGACATTATGAAAAATCATATAAGACAATAAAGTATCTGAACTGATAGGACGAGCATGTGAGTATGTGGTTTGTATAAAACCCCATCATCGAATAGTTAGCATCCTCTACACAAACAGGTTCTGTCAACCGGTATGGCTTGCTGAGCAGTTGCAGTTAATTACTTTCTCTTATCTAGGTTGACATTTTTCATCCCAAGATGTTATTCCTGTTCAAGAGCTGTCGTCCTTAGGAAGCTGTAGTATTCTTTTTCTCAGAACTTCCATCAGTTTGTCCTTGACACCATAATAAACTCATGGTCATGTTATAGAAGCTTTTGCAGAAATATTTCTGCAAACTTATTCTGAAGCCTCTTCATAACTGTTATGTATGAACATAACCGACTGTATAACGACCATTCAACTTCATATCCGTGTGTGCATTCTTACAAAAGGCTTCTCTTAAGGAAATACATCTGTAAAAATAAAAAAATTTAAAAATCTGATGTGTTGCACTCATATGACTTTCTCTCCTCTTGTACTAACCATTGTTACAAACTCTTATTCCTATATCTTCACGTTAATGCAGATAAACATTAACAGAACTTGTTTTATTGCTTATTTCCTCGTAGGTGCAAGGGGAATATGGGAACACAGTTGGCCTTGAGTGCTAGCCAAATCTTTTAAAGTTTTCAAGTTCCGTGCTCTTTGCACGGTAAGATAAAAAATGAATAACGATGTCGGATTTCACAGAAGTATAAGTTCCCAAAACTCGTACAAAGAACAAGGCATATCTCCGAAATGGTTCACTCTACAAAAAAATGTATTCAGACATAAATTGTGTGTTTTAGCAAGATCTATATTTTTTGTAGAGTAAAATTTAGTCTATCTCTTATGGTTTACCAGTTATGCAAAAGTCATCCAGAGTAAATAGGACTTCATGGGCTATAGCCAGAAAGTTCAAGGTATACATGTCATTTGTCATAAAGATACCTCAAACATATGGCATTTTAATCAAAATCATTAGAGCCATTTTCAAGAAAATATAAATTTTCCATGTAAAGGGTAGTTTAGGGTTGAGCAATTTTCTTCAAAGTCTTCGAGTCGCATCCTTGAAAGCAATAAACTTAAATACCAACTTTGGTTTTAACCTACTTTTCGTTTTTGAGTTATGCTGCTCACACACTGACAGATACACAGATAGACAGACACACAGATACACACACACGGACCTTTTTCTAAAAATGCTTTTTTTGGTTCAGGGGGCCTCAAAACATAAAGTATTTCCGGTGAAATCTCGACATCGACTTTTTGGGTGGAATACAATACTTCCCCAGCTTACCAGTAGAGAAAGTAAAAATATGCATGGTAAATATTATTTTCTAGTATATACTTCAAATCCGCACCAATGGCGCCTGTAGTGGGCAGAGGTGGAGGACGCAGCAGCTGGGCGGTAGGCTTTGGCCCTTCGTGGGCTGTTGCGCCGGGGTTTAGTTTTATATACTTTAAATGATCTTAGCTTTATATTGCGGCAGCATTTCATATAATTATTTGTAGTAGTTTGCGAAATAGAGGAGCTCAAAATTATTCCGACCACTCGATGTAGCCTGTAACTTACTCCACTTGATTTTACTGAATTTTGTACAAATAGGAAACAAAATATCGAAAAAGACCCCATTGCAGGAAAAACGTAGCGCTTATCAAAAAGCACAATTATTTAAAAAATATGTCTAAACATTCCATCATATAAATTTATTTGTACCTTTCCCAATAGAAAGAAACTTTATGTGCGGTTTCTATTTGAAAACATGGGTTTTCAGGGAAGTTAGTAACAACTGCTCGTTCTATAAAAACGTTTCAATAAATTTATGGTTCAAGTTTGCACAGAATGAGAAGAATCAAATTCTTATGTGGTACATTCACGTGATTTTCTCCAACCATATCTTTTCTTTAACCTTTCCTGAATAGACTATTCTTACCAAAACGTATTCTTCTATCTACTTCATGTTAATCCAGATAAATATTTGTGGAAATGCTTTTACTACATATTTGCTTGCAATAATAAAGGGAATAAAGCAATGCAGAAGGTTTAAACGATAGTCAAATCTTTAAAGAGCTGGTTTATATTTGATGGTTTTGAAATTCAGTTCTTGTGAACAGGAGAAAAAAGTGAATAACTACATATTTGAGAAAAGCACCATTATTTCAAAATTCAAACCATTAACAAGAAATATCTTGGAAATGGTTAACTCCACAAATCAATCTAATTTTCATAAATTGTCTGCTTTAACGAAATAGACAAAATCTTTTTTCACAAAAATGTTTATCTCTTTGGTTTGTTAGTTATATAAAAACCCTTCAGAATGAAAAGAACTTCAGAGGTCAAGATGTACATACATGTTATTTATCGTAAGAAATCTTAAACATATGATACTTTAATCAAAATCATTAGAGCCATTCTTGAGAAAATAAAAATCATCAAAGTATTTCCATGTATATAAAAGACAGTAATGGAGAGAATTTGTTGAAGATCTTTGTATCGCAGTCTTGAAACATGCTAAAATAGAATACTAAGAAAAGAAAAGAAAAGAAGGTGAATTTGGAAAACAAACCTTCACAAAGTAAATATAGAATTCAAATGTGTTCAATTTCTAAAAATGAATTGGTGCGTACAAAAGTCTAATTTTCTGCATATATAAACGTAACAGGGCAGGTGTCACAAATAATTTGGCGATAGCTGACATTCTGATTCCTGGTTTGATTACTGCTGTGAAATCTTAATACTACATAAATTACTTTTATATGTTGTGTAAAAATCCATTATGTATGTTCTTTATAGCCTTCTATACCATTGCACCAAACTTGAATCGGATAACCTTTGACACAATACAGAAATTACTGTTTAGCACAGAATTCGAAATTCCACTTGATTTCACATAATTATTTAACTTTATGTAATGCCTATAAAAGCTTGCAAGACCATTAATTTATTTATCAATGATTTTAGTAATAGCTCGAGTATTGCCAACATAAGAACAATTTACATTTTCATGGCGTCGTAAAATAACAATGGAACAGTGAATTCATGTAATATTCATTGATCTCATCTCTGATGTCGATTGTAGAGTAATAACTCCGTTAAATTTGGTCTTTCTTTTGCTTTGACTTGGAGTTTAATTAGTGCTTTTGTGTATGTTGGTTACTGAAAATAAATTAAGGATGCATTGACGTTACTAAACTACTATTATTTCTTCTCAATGATATTTACTCTATAAAGAGCGACTAGGTAGCCTGAATACCACAACGTGGAAGAAACTTGGATGCACTAAAGAGAAAAATCATCATTACATACTTTGGTATTTGTAATTGTTAACAGTGCTTTTGCATAGAATTCTCTCAGTACTTTTATCATCGTCATTAATTATGATTAATTATCCTTATTATTACTATCATCATTATCATTAGTATTATTACATATATATTATAGTGTCCCAGTTTAAATTAGCTCTTTAGGTGTCTTGTGTAATCTTTTTAAACGCTTGCAAGGAAACGCAAGACTATTGGGCAAGTGTAACCTATGGTTAAATGTTGTAACGAACTACCAACCACCAACAACGCTAGTTATTTCAGTTAGTGGTCAATAATACCAAGAGACATCCAGTAGGTGGGACTAAGCGCAACAAAATAAAAATGTATGTATTGTGACGCCGGCCGGCAGCGACAGCATATCAAAGGAGATTCAAGGTCAAGCTACCTCACACCACTAGGCCACTTGTAGATACGCAGCCAACGACAATGCAGCAGCAGAACAAAGATTTTCCAGTCTGTTCATGAACTCCACTCCCGGCTTGTTTGTGATAGGTTCGAGAAAAGGTGGATTACGAGCAAAATCCGAACTACGCATTTGTCTATATAAACGAGCCGAGAGGAGCGAGTTCTTGTGATGGAGTCGTGAGTGTTGAACGAGACAACTGTTAGCAGTGATGAATGTATCATCAGAAACAATTGTACACTTTTAATAGTCGCGTAGGAGTTGTGTGATCATCGTTGAAAATCAGTGAGGTGTGTCAAGGTTACGATCCGACAGAACAACTGAGTAGTAATGTCACGACTATAAGATTGTGTTACGACGATAAAAGAGGACTGCGCTTTTTGTGATTCACTTTTAGAAGAGAAAATAAAGTGACAGAAATAGTAACTGCACTGTGCCATTTGTCATACTGGTGTATGAGTGGGATTTTTCACATAGCTATTTTGTCAGTGTATTAAAGATAGAATTTGTAAAAGACAGGTTTGAGGGAAGAATGTCAGGGAATCCATAACTCAGTGATAGTAAGCTGCAATCTTTATTTTCCTAAAACACTTTTATATGTAACATTCCAAACCTTCTATAAAAATATTTACTCGGTGAAGAGAGAAATTTCGAATACATTTACAATATTCTGGCTTCCTCACACAGTCTACAAATTAACGTGATCATAACTAAAGATGACATAGTTGACACATGAATAAACTTATGTAAATATTAACAAATTTGAAGAAATCAGCCACTAGTTTCTCTATTCAACGAATAATATTTTTGTCAATATCTGCGGTTAACCAAACGTAAATCTCATGAATTAGTAATGTATATTTTATGATATCATTGCACTTTACTAACTATTTGAGTTTATAATAAATATCTGATATATGCTTACAAACATGTCCGTTAACATAAAAAATAAAGTTTTTATAAGCTGGAACTGTGGATACTATTGAAGTTCTTGAGCGTTGTTCTCGCTGTTCTGCCGCCGCTCCAAATAATAACTTCTGTCCAGCTCCTTCCCTGTGAACAATACATACAAATGCTTGAAATGTTGAAAATATAAAAATAAAACGTATATTACAGGACTATTCCACCAAAACTATATCCTAATTACTATGTTACGCAGCATAAACTTCTTGTTTTGATAAAGACACTGGAACATTTTCGCTGAACTCTGTTCATGTTAGGGAGACAGAGGTAGATTATAGACGGAGCGGATTCCACAGCGAACCAACAATTTAGGCTATTTTATGTCAAACCCGGAGAGGAAGGAATGAAATGAGAGCACTCTGCTGGCATGTTGCAACCCGGACGAGTAGCACGAGCCAGCGTGAGTGTGCTGCAGATTCTTCATCTTGACACTAGGGTTCGCGAAGCAGTCACCAGTCAGGCGGCTACAACGCCACCCATCCGATGAGAACAGCAGTTACAGTTCGCAAAGTCCTCGCAGAGCTGTGCTAAATTCATGAGTAGTCAGAAGCTTTCACGGCCGGAGTCAGAATTAAAGCTAGAGGTGTTTTCCGGGCTTAAAAGCCGTGGTCTGCTGAAGCTTAGAGGTCCAGCGTACAAGAGCTTTTAAGCCCGGAAAACACCTCTAGCTTTAATTGTGCTAAATTCGCCCATCGCCAAACTTCCGACCCTGAAAGACCGGATTGAAATGAAGGTGATGGACAAGAAATTCGGGGGATGTAATTATCCTTCCCAACATTTGCCTGTGACCCGGGAAAACCCCCCAAAAGACCTACAACTCAGGAAGTTCGGCCGCAGGAATCAATCCGACGACCTCCCGAATGTCAGCCTCATACGTTACCGTGGGCCCATATCGCTCGGCCTGTTCCGGAAACTTTGCCTCATCGCTTACACTATTAACCTCTCATTGGCTACTGTCGTGCAATGGGTTGTGCGATACAAACTAGTTCCTTATTTAACATATTCGAGGAGTGCATGAAAATAAACTATGATTCAAATACATTACCTAACAGAGTTAATGTATTGTTAATTCTTATTAACAAATATGGTTATCATTCGGATTAACACAGTCTCTCAGGATGACAAAAGCATGTCATTGGTCGTGATAGTGTTTTTTATCAACTGACCTTCCGTTGCACAAGTCTTGTTTATCATATATTGCTATTCAGAGGTGTACGTTAGCCAATCAGGGAAAGCAAAGGAAGCGGGGGAGAATACATGTCAGTGGGGCAAGTTTATAAAAAACACCTCTTTGGTCAGCCATCGATTTATCAAGTGACCATCCGACCCTTCCTTTACTGTGGAGCTTCAAGAATCTGGAAAGGTATATAGGCCATTGTGTACAGGTCTCGGTACAGCAAATTACTAGGCGAAAATTATCAGCAACAGAAGAATAAATTAACTAGGACTGGAAGATGATTAACTGTTGCTAAAATACTATGAAAAGAGGCAAGGTTGTGCATATTAAAGGATATCAGTTGATAGGCAATATTAAATAAAGGTGCATATGCGGAGATGAAGAAGAAAATGGAGAAGACTGGGTTTCCGTGAAGGATATACCCTAACCTAGAAAACTAGCATTTCTGTCTAAACAATTCTATTTTGATTACTGCTTTGATGTACAATCTGCCAAGTGCTTGCAGACAATTTTCTGAATGTGGCTTCCTATAGAATGTGTACACCTCTCCAGTTAACTTTGAATGTGAATAATCTTATGTAGTTCAAAATAATTTACCTATTTTATAACATAAAAGAAGTAGAGTCTTCACACATACTGGTTACTGACTTAGATATGTCTACATACTTTCAGATTCATAACATCAAACATATGAAGCAAGTACCTGAAAAAAAGGCATAGATGTGTTGTTACTTGTTTTCAGACTGAGAGAACCATGCAGAGCAGGCTTCTGATGCAATTTCACACATGGCGGAAAGAGCCCTTCCTGCTGCGTCATATTCTGTGAACAAATAAGATTTTATTAACAAGCTATACATGAATTCGTCTTATATAATGCCACACTTCTAGCCAATATTATGTTTTTTTTACTGTCCCATTTATATCTTGGCTTTAACTATAAAAGGCCATATCGGAGGTCTCTCCTGTGGAGCATATAACTTATTGACAATGGTGGTACTCGTTTAACATTGGGGTTTTGTATATTTAGTGTGTTTAGTATATTAGATCACAAGCACATTCACACTTTCACTCATACTTCCAGAACTCTAGGGAGGATAAGAACATCCTTTGCTGGAAAAAAGTTCCTACTTAATGTCGGGAATCGAATCCGGGACCCCTTGCACATCAAGTGCTCTACCGACTGAGCTACGGGACCAGCAATATTATAGTTGTAAGTTCCTTGATGTACATTTCTTACGCGATAGGTAAACACGAATCGAAATTACTTTCTGAAAATGTTAAAAAAATAACCATTTTAAATAATAGAAAGTAGTAAGATTGCGAAAAGATAGAGGTAAAGTTAGATTTAGTATTTGTACTAATAATTATATAATATCCTCCAATCAGTAAAAATAGGTTTGGATAATATTTTTGGAAACTTGTACCTGAGCTGGGGTTTCTTTGCGAATAAAAATATTTTCAACATTTTATAAGTGCAACTCCTTATTCCACGAGTTCCGTACCTGGTTTTATTTACAGATCATAACAAAATTTCGCAATAAATCGTTTTGCAAAATAAAAGTAAATATTATTATGAGATTTAAGTTTGGGACCCGTATTGAGCACAAAAAAGTGAATAGCATACAGAGCATGTCTTCAGCAAAAGTATAAGCTGCACTCTTTACATTTGAATTACGGTGTTTTTTGTTACTTTCGTAAGATATAGCGTCAGCAAAGTTACCTCTGGTAGGATTGCCAAAGATCACAGTTTCCATTGAAAAAAATTATCATTATTCTAGAGGATAAAGTTATGTTCTACGACTAGGCACTACCTAAAATAATCATCCAAATCTCCATTTATTACAAGCAAAACCATAGTTATAAGACAAAATAATTACACATTTGCAAGAACTAATAGGTATTTATAATATTTATTTGGATATCCTTCTTCTCTTTCTTACAACACGATGTCACACATTTTAATGAAATATTTTATTCAAAAAAATTTTTATATGTTTTCAAGTAAAGTAGCTCATGCATATTTCAAAAACTATATTTTATGGTCTTTTTTACTTTTACTTATTGATAGATTATCTGCAAACTTATTTAATCGGTACTGAGAAACACGGAAAAAATGACACCCACAGTGCACACTATAATTTAAATATTTAACTGGAGTTATTCTTTCACTTTAGGTGAAAGGGAATTCTAAGGACAACCTTATTCTTAAAAGCAATGAGCTGAGGTCTCCACCCTGTGAGCCAAAACATTCTAAAACATATTTATAAAGGTTCGATATAATTTTAAAATACGATTAATGAGTGATACAAAATTTGCTAACCACAAAAGATACGAATCTTTTAAGGATGAAACTACATTCCACGCATATGAAACTGGCATCTGACACAATTGCTGTGGCTGGACAGATGAGCAGCCAGATGGGATCTCTGCGACACATCGGGCCGCTCAGAAGTTATGTGGTTGAGGACAACACAGTACTTCTCTGCAGGTGCAGAATTATAAGCCCATCATATATTTATGCGTTGTGCATAATTTTTTACCAAGGCTGAAGCCAAACAGATTTTTGGAAAAGTGGTTCTCCAGCAACAAGAGCCTTGTTGATACCATATTTCCATAAAGAGGGATTGGGGATCACTACATATTTGGGCTCCACGACCTCCGGATCCTACACCGCATGATGATACATAAAATCTAGAAGTACGGGATCAAGAAATCTCGATCACCTAACTAAAGGAACACATTCGATCTGGGACGCTCAATATCATCTTGTAGGAAAACAATGTAAATCTCTACTAATGTATGTAAAACGTTGATACTTTAGCTGTGAGTGTACCGAAGTATTCAAACAGTATATTCGTTAGAGTCTAATATTTTTTTCATGGAAACTGTATAACACGTCACTATTGCAATCAATAGTAGGGACTAGCTGCTCATGAAGTACAGCAAAATGATCATGTTAGTGAATTTTGCTATAACATTTTTTGATTATGTTGTACAGATAATGGATTTCTAACCCCTTGTCATACAATGCATATTTACTTACCAACAACAGTTCCTCGTTTGCCAAAGATGCTGCCATTAAAGGGAGGTTTTTTGTATGCAGCCATCGCTACTTCGGCCAGAAGGATTACAACCAGAAGGAGAACGCAAGTAGCAACACCTGATTTCTGCATGTTGTCGACTGAAGTCGTGTGGTTCTGAAAAAAGTATATTAACCGCTCAGTACATCAATTCTATTAGAAGGAATTAACAACTTTCAACCTTTTATGCAGGAAGTTGATTAATTTTAGATGTTCTTCATCACTAATTACTAGTAATTCTGCTAGGTTGTTTGAAAATGTGTTAAATATGTAATAGGGATGTAAATCCTAAACCAATGTTCTATAGTTTACAAATGAGGGGTTAGAAGCGGCAGAAAAGAACCCCAATGTATGGTCCGCTGCATACCTTTCAAGTTGTTGTATTGATTAAAAGCATTTGTCTGAGCAGTAGCTTGGTTAGGCATTCCAAACATTTAATATGTTGGATATACGAGTACCACATTACTTCATTAGAACTTGACTGCTATTATATTTGGAAAATTTTGATCAAAATGATTTCGACGCTCATGTTCGAAGTCCAGTTATCCTCTCTTAACTTAGCACTACATATATTTTTCTGTCTGTTTTTGGTGTCAGTCATTTAAAATTATCGCTTTCAATTGAGTATTGATAAGATAAGTTGTTGGGAATAACATCTAGAAGTTGCGCATGCTCAGAACACCAACAATGGTTGTTAACGTCTAACTGCGTGGAGAGTTGAAAGCTTTCGAGAGATTAAGTAAACTCATAGCCCCGTTTGATTACATTGGGAATGAACAATTGCAATATTGATATATCAAAGAGACAGGACTTCCAAAAGCCACCATACAGTTCGTGAAAAGATTATAGATACATGGTACGACAGAATGCCGAAAACGTCCAAAAAAGGCATTGCTCAGTACAATAGTAACACTAATATCGCAAATATTTTACAAAACAGATTACCTTTACTGATTAATAACCCTAAGCCCAGAGTTTATATATGTGTGCGTGTTTTTCACAAAGAAATCAGTAAGTGAAAGTTTCGCATTTGTTGGAAACGCTTGCGTTTGAAATATTTTAGAAGAGAGTCAGATCACTTCTACATTGACTTATGTACTAAAAGTAAACATTGAACTCCGACCTTCCGTATTAGCGGCAGAGCTTCGTTTAACTCTATGCATTGCTATCAAACAATAGTTTTGAGCTAAACTTAATCATGAGTATAAGGGCTCATACCACCATAGTCATGAGAGCGTTTTAAACATTGTTGCCCGATCCGGTTTCTTTGGAATGACATTTCACGACGAAGGTAACAGAGGATATAGTCTACGAGTATCTTGAAATGGCATCCTGAAGTTAATTATAGGCCTAATCAAAGAACTAATAAACGTAATATAGCTTTTATGAACCTTCCATCGTATTAATGTCAATGTGGATTTCACGCCACACTCAATTGCAATGAAATATTCATGATTTCTCAGAATCCTTACAGCAGTTGTTCCAAGAATAACTAAGTTCATCAGCCAATGCAACAGGAAAAAAAAATATATAGTGCAGAGTTACGGAACTCTTGGTTTCCTATGTGTTAACAGCTTTGTTAAAATACAAATAATGCTCTCATCGCAAGAAGTGAGAATTATTGAGCCGCACATATTGACCGAAGTCCGTGTATGCTTCATGTACACCAGAAGGGATAAAAATGATAATAACCAAACGCCAAATCCGACTTCGGCTGCTGCCGAAGAAACACAGTATTTCTGAAGACGATTTTCGTAGACCAGCACATCGTGTGTAACATTTTACATATACATACTTTCAAATGAATGTCGAATGGGGTAAAATGTCTCTAGCATGTTAGTAACGTTGAGAGGACCTATGCAAATGCACCGATCGAAAGGACTTCAAATGAAAGAATTATATTGATATACAAGTTTTAGCTTTGATAATCCTATCTCAATTTTATAAACAGTTGACAAGCATTTCAATCTTAGTAGATAATTTTCTGAAACTATCCTTTATGAAATGTTTACTCAGAAAAATATGGAGATATTGCATGAATAGCTAATACATTTTTTTCAGCATGATGCTGATACACCCATCAGTTGTACAAAAATCATTATAATTTGTACTTTCTGTATGTGTAAGGAAAGCTATCTATTCCTTTAAAAATCAAGATTAGTAGTACTAAATACGATTCTATAGCTCGTCCTTTTGTGCATTCCATTTTCTTTTTAGATCCACTGAATAAATTGAGAATTATAGCTGTTATGTAAAGAAAATCTACAGTTTGTTCATTAGCTCATGGTCCCTGGCAGGAATGCAGCCAGCCAGTACGTCAAATGTTATTTTCAGTCCATGTTGTATATTTAGCTTATAAAATATAAACGACGTTTTCAACTACTTCGTCTTTCTCCCATTGATCATTTCCTACCTTTTCTATATTTTTCAAGAACCCTGCCAATCTATTTCGGTCACAAGTGACCTATCCTCGCGCGTTAATTCGTACACTTCCTGTAAAAATAAGTCAGCTCTTACATTTCTTTAAGTATTCATTTTACCTTGGCCCAAGCTAGTTCTATGGGATTGAGATCACACATGTATGCGAACAAGTAAACGATAGTGTGGCCCAATAATTCAAAAATCTGTCCACTTTAAGAGTATCTTTAGGTTTTTTTGCTTCAATCATCCTATAAAGATCTGTTTTACATACAGAAAAGTCACTCTGAATACAAGCACAATATCATAGCACATTTCACAGCACTCCTAGGCGGGTATTTATGTACTTCTACACTTATTTTTATATATTTTTATAGAGGTCTGGTGTATTTTAAAGTATCCAGAGAAGTACTACACGTTATCCTCATGACGGTTTCATCCGTTTCCAAGCAACCGCACGTGAGATCTGCCACTCGAAAAGCCCCTCAAGTCTGGCCTGATTTTGTTTCCTACAAGTGTGTGCAGATTTCTATGTACATTGGCAGTAACAGATCTCTGTTATAACTCACAACTTGCAACTTCACTGAAATTATTATCCACTCACACTGTCATACTTTGATTCGAAGCTGGAAACAATTCCTAGCTTTTGAATTAAAGCAGTACTTTCAGAATAAAACTGAATATAAATGTAATGCAACGATCCAAGAGAAGCCTTATATAATTGCTTCTAAGACCTAAGTTACCGTATAAGCAGTAGTTAACTGTGGCTTACTTAATCAAGCAGTTTTTACAGGGATTTTTACTAGCGAAAATATAAGACTCCATTAAAATATTATAATACAAGAATATAAGACGTTATTTGTACTTGCTGTTATCCACTGTGCAAGATTGTCTTGTATATTAAGCAATTCTTGTTGAAACAGTAATAAAACTATTAATGCTTTGACTTGCAGAATTCAACTAGATTAGTGCAAACAGAAACAATTGACAACCATTCAGCAGAAATAAGTAATACACTTGTAACGTTTTAAATTTTCAGGTGACTTTTGTAAATATCTTACAGATGTATGTCTAGTCACCATTGTTTACAATATATGCTGATTTTCCCCCTCCAGAGTTCATAAGATTTCAAAGCCAAATTTGTAACTTCGAGTTCTGGAGGAGGAGCTACAAACATTAATAAAAGCTAATGATAGACAAGATCGTTTCACACAGTGTACTATAGGACAACGAGAAGTTATCTGTTCTGATCTATTTATATACCAAAAGCCACTGCCACATATTTTTTTAGTATTTTCCGCAATTCCAGGTGATTTCCTACAAAGTTTACATTGTATTTGAAAAACTAAATCAATAGTGATACAGCTTCCTTCACTCATTGACAGTTTTACTACATAGCTTGTAGGTACTCCAAACACAAATACTTTAGCACAGTTACTGAAGCATAATAAGCCTTCTTCAGAATTATAGAGTAAAACATAACAAGAATTCAATAATTAGGATACAATTCAAGATGTATATTTAGAAAGAAGTACAAAAGAGTTATCCTAGAAGCACAGCTCCATTAAAATTATGCCATATAGTATGGCGGCTTACGGGTGAATAATATTTAAGAATAGCAATACATTTATAACATGAGAATATCTCAGTCTCCGGCAAAAACAAACAGGTGTTACCGTAATGTTTACAGTAGTTTTACCTGCTATGTTCACTTCGTAATATTGCAGTTTGTAGAGCGAGCTTGAGGCACATGGTTTCTTTCAGTTCAGATTTTTTTTTTTTTTTTTTTTTTTTTTTAACCAGATAACGCATAAAGGCTTTCAAATGTTAATTTTAGAGCTATAAAGGTTACATTCTAATATAACACAAAATACACGTAAACAGGATCTGAATTTCTCCTGTCGCCTGTTAATTTGCTTCAAAACATAACACATAATCTAAGATAGTTTACTTAAAATGAAAGAAAGAACGCTTTGCTCCATATATCGAAAAGCGAAGTAAATAATGTACTTGATTTTGACATGTGTTCTAGACAAAATCATGAATCCACTTAATTGTTAAAACAGTCATTTAGAGGGGATAGTTTAAATTGCCTTGAAATAAACATAGTGGCAGATTGTGAAACTAAAAATATATCAGGATAGTTGGTGTTGTAATAAACGTCTTTGTAAACATTGAGAAACAGTGATATTATCTGCAGTACTATTCGAGTTATACTTTCTAATAATATTGCCTACATAGAACTCCATGAACAGTATTAAACCTTACGTGTATATTATTTAATTTAATATTGTTTAAAGTTCATACCCCGGAAGTCTTTCCTTTCGGTACTT
Organism: Tenodera sinensis; assembly: GCA_030765045.1. Classification (NCBI taxonomy): domain Eukaryota; kingdom Metazoa; phylum Arthropoda; class Insecta; order Mantodea; family Mantidae; genus Tenodera; species Tenodera sinensis. The sequence continues at coordinate 104,614,433 of CM060968.1, read as the reverse complement.
TGTCTACAACCTGCGAGTAAATGAAAAACATATATGGTGTGATACAGACAGTTGAGACTCCAATATGATGGTTTTATTTTGACAATTTTATAGTGCCAAATACAGCGTTACTCTTGCTACTAAATGCTGGAAATGAAACGACGTAAAGTTACTATCACACTTCCCTTAGATGAAGCTTCAACAATATAGGGGTTTACATCACGGTTTAAGTTACAGTCGCGTTTGCCACTTTTTGTTACTTCAGGTCAAAAAATGCAACAAACTTTAAAATAGCATTCGCAAAACTGCAGAAATAATCTGCCACAGAAACAAACAATAGAGGTTACTAACACAACTTTTCAACCAGGTAACTGTCTGTCACAGAAACAAACGATACGCCGCTTTCCTCCCAGCTAGTGGAGCTCATTTCTGATCTGGTCTGCGCGGTTCACTCATTCTTGTCAAATGTACACTGTGTATGTATAGTAAGTTAGCTTTAAGAAAGTGGTGAAAGTACTGTAGTGTATATATGATGTGAAATACGTAGATCTATAAGAGTAAAAGGTAATTTTAAAAATAATAATTTAGAAGAATAGTTTATAACACTTTCTAATACAAATATTTTACCAAGGTTATATTTAGCACAAATGTTAATTTTGGTTTGTGTATCTTTGCGACATTGTTTTATTTTCTAACTTCAATCTTGATTTGCATCACAGTTATTACCACTTTGTTCACATTTAGCTACAGTAATATGAATGAAGTCTTGCTTGGCAACATAATCAGTCTTAAATATGCCGAAGAAACGCTGCATGTAATATGCTAAAAATGTAGGACAGTATTAGGTGTCCAGGAAGGACTCATGTGATTATTACAGCAAATAGCCAAATATTTTCTATTTCTGATTCGAACACCAAATAACTTTAAAGTATTGGTTACTGGGTTTTGGAGAAACTTATGCAACATTTTGCACAACAGCATTAATTATTAAACTTTTGAAATACCGAATCTGCAAGTAAATTTGAAGTTTTTAGGCTTCTAATAAAGTGAAGGATGTGTAGATATTAGAGAGTGAAGATGCTGGTGTTACTTACTGTAGAAGAGCTGATGAAATCACAAGTGTTCACGATTACTGTTTCGGGAGCACTACATCCAAGTCCAGGAAACCCTGTCCATTTTATACCACCCAGCTCCTGGACGAGAAAGGAAAGGGGGAAAGGGAAGGAAATTGCAATAAAAAAATGTATTCTCCATTCCAGCGATAAACTAGGCTTTCATAGAGGGTAAAGTTCAGCGCAGGGTGGGACATGCTAATAGCGCCGTCTCTGATGCTGATTCGATTACCGGAGCCCATTTTCTGGTCGTCCTCCTGTGTACGGAAACAACGGGGACACACGTACAGTCTGACCACAATACTCTAGTCCTGCACACCGACAGAATCATTCAATTTAACACACCTATTCAACACTTTCACGCTACTCTCATACGAGGATCACTTGCAAAACATAGAATTTAGTTCCCTCAAACTCATATTAATCTGTAAACATCGACCTATTCAGTTTAACACTTGCAAACAAGGGACCGTTCATATTACAGATCCAACTGGGATTTTTTAGTAAAAGTATGTCAAAAGAAAAATACCCCCGTTTCGGCTTTCTCTCCCATAGACCCAGGTTTGACAGCAAAAAATTGTATTTACAAATTGGAATGATTCACTAATAATATACGTTTCCTTACGCATCTCTGTTTAGAAAGTAATAAAAGGAAGAACTTACCAAACTGGGCAATTTTTATCTCTTCAGTTTTTTTCTTGCTTTCTTCTAGACGCCTATCACTGGCAACAAGAATGAAATATAACTGCGACCGATTTTATCTTCGCTACATGCAATTTTGAGTATAAGTTATCTCTAGTGCGGTCTTGCGCACAGGTAGTTGTAACCTAGGTGTGGAGCAAAGTTTATTATTCCACCCCAGGTAGCTGATTGTTGAGCGAAAGACAGACCTAGTTACAACCTGAATATTTATAATTTTTTCGTGGCAAATAGGCACTTGATGAGGGGAAAGTGGTAAAAAAATTGCAGCTCAATTTGTGATACCAATGGGACGATGGCCCCTTCTCAAAGGAAACGATTTGCACTAATAAATACAGCTATGCACATCATTTAATGTGCTGTATACCGGGTGGAAGGAACTGCTTTGGCCATACGTTAACCAGTGATTCTACATGATGAGTGTAACAAATATGTACAATACAATTATTGTTAATAAAGAACCGTTTGGCCGAAAAAAATAATTTGTGTCAAATATTTGGAACCATCTAGCTTCTTAACTAATGGATCTAAATGGTTTATTGCTTCACTAACTGTCGCGCAAACATTGCATAAACAATGCTGTAATACATTTCTGCCTGAGATTTGGCAACATCACGTTAACATTAAATTGTAACTAAATACATTCGAATTAAGGTAGAAATGCAGTACAGAATTGCTTGCAGAGTGCGTGACTGTAAGTAAAATAATAAACCATTTATATCCATTCCTCAAGAAACTAGATGGCTCCAAATATTTTACACAAGTATTTTTTCGGCAAAGTGGCTCTTTATTAACAATAACTGTACTGGACATGTTTGTTGCACTCATGAGAATTCCTAGTTACCGCATGGCCGAAGCGATACTTTCCACCCGGTATATAAAACAGTAACAACTTTTGCGCAATTTTTGAATTTGTAAAATATTTTATATCAATGTGTATTGGGGGTTTCCCTAAGCAAAACAAAACAATTTTGAAAATATGGTATGTATACTAGGTGCCCCAAAATATTCTTAATTTGGAAAGTAAGAGGTGATGGTTCAACTTTGTTATCAGGCTGAAAATAGACATACCTTAATCGGGTTAAAGAGTTCCGTCTTCTGCAGATCCTATGTCGGTCATAAGTCATTTGCAGATCCTCTACATGAGCTTACCCTTCGATCCCTTAGTGCTTGTACATACATTAGTTAAATAATTGACACAGATTGCGCTTGTGGTCTGCTAGTCAGAATGCTAATCTCGAATCTCGAGTTTTCATTAGCCGAGATTATTCCCTGTGCTCTCTAGAGCCCGGAAGCATGAGTGAATGTGTGACTGTGTGTGTAAATTTAATCTAAAAACCAAAAGTAACACCAATCCAAGGTCTAGCACCGCTGTAAGGCGAGTGAACGTCATTGCCAATATGGTAAAAGGTAAAATTCAGCTGATATGATAGATGTTAAAGAGGATATAAATTAAGGAAGAACATATTTGACACATCTTGTTTTCGTGTTCTGTTTACCTTTAGAAAATCATGCGACTAAAAGCTGGCTATTGTCTTTGATGTTGTGAGTTCTTGTTAGGTTTATAAAAACCACACAATTTTCTTTATACAGTATCATTTATTTCCATTGATTTTCTGCAAAGTATCCATATAAAGACTTTGTTTTCTATCTGCCCCCTATTAATCATAAGTAGACGCAAGAAATAGTTTCATTGCACATATACTATAGACATATACCAGGCTGGTAACGGAGGCCATTGAAGTGTTTCACAACCCCAGCAGAGCATTACTGTCCTGACATACCCAATCTCTCATGGGTTTCAGGAACCATTGCACTGCAAGTCCAACAATCCAAACAACGTCAACAACGGGTGCTAGAGGTCCACAGTGGCATACAGGAAACAGAATCGAGATAGAGGGATCCATGGAAATATGTTAGGCAGCATTCGGAAGGCTTCGGATTCGATTACGTTTAGAACGACCACTCCGATATTGGATCAGGCAAGTGGACGACTGACAAGGGCATGACATTGACTTACTTCGAGGAACTATCTATTCTGACATTCGGTGTGGGGTGGGCCTCAAAGAGACCTCTTCGTTATGAGAGGTAGGCTTGTGGAGGACTCTGCCAGTATCAGTCAGGGTTGCCAACTCGTACGATAATTATGGGGGCATACGATAATTTTAATGTTTGTGCAATGGTTGCCAACCCGTACGATAATTATGGGGGTATACGATAATTTGAATGTATGATAGTTCGATATTGGCGAAATATCATTTTCACTGGTTTGTCACACCAGCGAAATGCAACTAATTACAAATAACGACACCACTTTTGTCCTCATTGTCTGTCTCCACCCCATAGCAACCGTTTCCTACCCTACTAATCCTTCTACCCTTTATCCTCTTATTGCCAGTGTGGCCAGATCTCATAATCTCAATGAAGAAGGCAATGTTCAGAAAATTGATAATCAATGGAGAAAACTCGGAATAATTGATATTCCGTGTGAACTAAAGAACATGCCCGAAACTGGCAGTTTCTGGAGTGCTGTTAAATACATGTGTCACCTTAGTGGAAATACTGATTTCAAAGAACTGGTGGAGGTTGCATTATCAGTGATTTCATTGCCCCACAGAAACACTTCATGTGAAAGACTTTTTTCAAAACTAGGTTTAATAAAAAACAAAATTAGAAACAGATTGGCGCTAGTTACGCTAAGTGGACTTACTTGGTCTTCTCAGCTTGTGAATTGTGGTGGATCCGAAAATCTGCAAGCCACCGAGATGTTAAAGGTTATCTCAACAACAAATTTGTATAATAGTGCAACAGTTGAGGAAGATGATGCACTTTCAGATGAATACTGCGAGGAACATAAGTGCTAAAGTTGTAACATTTGTTGAGGTCATCAATCTTGTAAGTGAATATAATAAGCATCAATACTATTACATTTTCATAAGTATCATACTGATATTTTTATTGCTGTAGCATTTCGTTTAAGATGTACGATAATTTTGAATCCAAATCTATAATTTTAAGTGGCTGGTGCGATAATTTTAATTTTAAATGTTGGCAACCCTGGTATCAATATTGGGTCGTATAAATAAAAACGAGTGAATGCTTGTGGGCAGGCAACTTGAGAACAGCGCATCAACATCTCTCAAGGATGCGACTGGAAGATTTTCAACTAAATCCCCCCCCCCCACCCACCCAGACTACCTTTTATATGGAACATGTCCACCGTGTTTTAGGGGAAACATGCTAGCCTCTGGTTCCAGAGTCCTGTGTTCAAACCCGGCAGAAGGCCAAGGATTTTTTTCGAGCGTAAAAACCCTTAGCTTCCTTCAAAAGAGAAATAAAGCCGGGATTCATGTGTCGAAGATTTACCGCACGCAGAAGAACCTCAAGCCTGACAAAGAGGCCTCTGAGCAAAATTAAGTGGTCTTTGATGACCAGTATAGAATGGGACGCTGAGAAACAGCAGTTAAAGAGCGTCTAAGAAGAGAAACTAAAATTTCAATTATATGGAACATTCTTCAAACATTTTGATTTTCTCAAAACATGGCCCTATCAATTTTTATTGAAATATCGTATATATAAGATATTTTCACGCCAAATGAAATATACATATTAAATTTTCTGGGAATATTCTCAGAAGTCATCTTTATTTCGAATGACTTTTGCGTAACTGGTGAGCTCTAAGAGACAGACGAAATCGTACTATAAAAAATGTAGACCTCGTTAAATAGTATATTGCGATATAAGGGTGGTAAGTGATTTTTACTGGACCGAGGAAAAGTTTGAAAAGATAAGATCCAGTAGAGTTTTTTTCAATTTCCAAGGATTAGTAAAAACGCTTAACACATGTGTATGGCATTCAATTTTTGGGAGATAATTAGTGATTTAACATGAATGAATGTGAAGTACTAACCTTGAAATATAACATTCATGTTTACATGATGTCTTGAACTTAATTACCATGTACTAAGTATAGCATCTTTCGTATCTCTGTTTAGATTTTCAGTTATGAGAGAAGTACAGCCTATTTTCGAATTTTCTTCGATTTCAGAATCAACAAAATCGTTCATGATTACTATGGGTAATTATTGATTTGAGCACGGCCTACTCTGTTTACGTCGCGGAACGTATATTACAATACTGTGACTCTGCATAATACATTCGATTGTCATTACAACGAAAGTTGGACTGATTCCAGTGGTTTATTCTTTTAAATTATACAGTATTCAATATAAATGAGTGAACAATTATTCAGGTGGTAAAAATCAACAAGAAGGTTTGATTATATTTTATATCTATATTAATCAAAATATTGTTAAGTTTAAGGGTGTGAAAATGCTAGCAGCCTAGGTCTTGAAAGTGCATAATATAGGAGATAGATGTGAATACGAGATAAGAGAATGGAAGTTCAAAGTCATTACATAGGGACCAGCTCTTAAAGGATTTTATTGTCGCTTAAAGCGTGCTGTATTACCTTGTTCCCTTGTATGCATATGGAAACTAGTAATTAGATAATTTCTGGAAATGTTTATCTGGATTAAATGAATCAGATAGGTTTGTAAGAACAGTATGTACAAGAGTAGCGAAAACCATGTGAGTGCAACACATGATGCTACTTCTTTTGTAATGTTATCTCAGTTAGCTGGTAACCTCGGGTTCATCTGAATATACTGGTTACTGTACCTGTTGTTGTCTTTATGATTTGCCCTATATGACAGCCTGGAGCTTGTTCTTGAATGAGCAAGCGATTGTTGGGTGTTACGATTCCACATTTGCTATCTTCCCATTCTAGTTGCGGTACAATATTCTGTCTGGATATAATAGGTAGGGCTATTAGCTCCGCGTTGCCTACCGTTGCTGAGAATTGGGGCACGTTTCAATTACGCTTTTGGAGTCGCTGGTACCGTATGACAACTCTATCACAATCTCCACCTCAATAGTAATAGTAACAATAATAATAAAGAGGACAAAATCAGTCCGGTTACTTTCTATCATTTTATTGTCTTCCAAAATTTTATCACAATTACAGTTTTCTTCTTGTTAACAGAGTCTACAGTCTTTCGTGCTATCACAGCTCATAACTTTTACTTCTCGTAACCTTGCTTCGTCCTTTCAGCGTCTTTTTTCACTTTCTCTGTTTCTCATACACTATGACACTACAATCACTCGACGCTCGTTGAATCTTCTTCACGAAGACCGACGCATTTTTCACGACACACACGCACAGCTATCTCGCTCTCACTGACACACTGACCAACTCATGTCTGTAACAGTAAACTCAAGTCGCTGTTGTTTCTTAGTCTCCTTATATAGTGGGGATGACATCACACTAACCTTTCTCGATCTTCACAAAAGCGCCGCCGGTGACGCAGCTGGATCTTTCTCAAACGCTCCGGAAAAAACTCTTTTTTTCGTAGCCCTTTCGATTGTTAAACACGTAACACAACAGTCGCGCGAGGCAGCATAACCTTGGGCACCTTTGCCCGCTTCGGTGTGAAGTGGGTTAGCCCCGACAGTCCTTTGTTATGCGCCCCGCCCGGTGTCACAATAATAATAATAATAATAATAATAATAATAATAATAATAATAATAATAATAATAATAATAATAATAATAATAATAATAATAATAATAATAATAATAATAATAATAATAATAATAATAATAACACCAACAATAAATATAAATCGATATAAATTTATTGAATACCAAGGCATACACACGTTGGGCTGTGCATGAACTTGAGCCCTAGCCCCTCTGTCACTGGATAGCCCTCTGAAATTCTCTACATATGATTTTTTGACATGTGTTGTTTATTCTTTAACCACTGTTTTATAACCTTCTTCTAATTTGTCTCTTCTTTTTTCTTTTGTCTTTTGCTTCTCTTATTTTCACCTGCGTCCCTTATATTTTCTATTTCCCTAATGTCTTTTATTATTTTACAATGCCCATTTCATTCCAAAATGTATTTCCCCCTCCACATTTGTTCCTATGCTTGTTAACCATGTGCTAATAATTTCCTACACCTCACTGATTTACTTTCTTTATCACTTCCACTTCATTTCCTCACTTAATTGTCCCTTTTATAATTCCTCATGGTTTTTATCCCTAAACGTCTGCTTTCACCCTACCTACCACCCCTGACTATGGGTAACTTAATCACTTGTTCTTCCTTTTCACACGACGCGGGGCAGCATTTTCCTCTAATTTCTTTGGTTTCCCATGTATTAACATGTCAGTAAATCTACTAACACGGGGCTGTCGTTTATGAGCACACTTAAAAGTCATCGATCTGGACTGGTTTGAAACCGCGACCTTGGGATCTGTAGACCTGTGCCTAACGAACTGAGCCACCCAAACCGACTCACACAAACAGCTGGCTTCGAACGACACACTCAACTCGGAAAGTGCTTCAACACTTGAGAACTATCTCAACTGTCTTGCTCAACCCTCAAGGACTCGCGTCAAAAAGACGCTTCTGTCGCCGTCCCGACTCGCTTATATAGGCCAGGCTAATTATTTACCTTTTCTTGAAATTTCTCGTAAACAAGACGACAGTAGAAAGCGTCTCGAACGATCTTTGTTCTGGCCCGTCTCTTTTCTTTGTTTATCGGCCGCACGTTGCGTACTAACGTTGTGATAGCTTGACCTAGAGTGTCTCTTTGACGGGTGGCCGGCGTCACAATATTATATATCAGAATCTGTGTCATCCTTTCTGAGTACTACCCAGTTTCTATCCTCTCAACACTTGTAAAGTCTTTCCGATTCACATTGAATTTCTGTATATTACATATTGTAATTTAGAGATCCGACATGCTCTCCTTGGGAAGTCTTTTCGCTGTCTCAATTAAAATTTTATCTTTCTCCGATAGTTGTCAACATTCAGAATCACTAGTGTCTGTGTGTGTGTGTGTGTGTGTGTGTGTGTGTGTGTGTGTGCAGTAGAAAGAGATACGTCGAGGTAAAGCCAGTGAAGCAGTCTATTGAGTGTTGAGTGACTGTATCGTCAGAGTTAGTCTTTAAGAGGCAAAGAAAGTGAGGAGAGACAGTGAAAGAAGTGAGTCAAGGTTACGAGAAGAATGTTAGTCACAATATATTTGCGTAGGTCGAAGTGCACGAGATATTACCCTCCGTATATACCCTCTACCATTTTTTACCTTGTATCTTTAATTCTTCTTACTTATTTCTCGAGAAATTACATTGCACATTACCTTCATATTTATCTTTACATCTCCCGGAATTATACTTATTTAAATAGTGGAAATGCTTTATTCATAGATTCTTTGTATATGTTATTCATTGCATCCTGCATCAACAGAACTTATGTGCCATAATGTAATGGAGGTGGTTGCTAAAAATACAAACATTAAATGGTCAAGAGAACTGAAACATCATCAATCCAAAGAATGCTTAGAAAACTTAGCCAGCAAATATGAAGACACGCCATATCACTGCCAAGAACGATGGCTCAGCCGTGGTAAAGCACTGGAGAGACTCTTTGAGTTGAGAGAGGAAATTAGACTGTTTATGGAAATGCAAACAGCACCAGTGCGCGCATTTGAAAATGAAGAGTGGGTCTGTGCCTCAGCCTTCCTGACAGATGTTACTGCACATTTAAATGAAAAAATATTTCTATGCAAGTAAAAGGTCAAGGTCAACTCACCACCAATTTCCGTGGAAGGATTGTTGCGTTCAAGTGCAAATTATCTTTATGGAAGCGTCAGTTGCTTTCCAAGGACACTACACACTTTCCAGAGTTAACTTCGCTAGTTCAGAGTGCAAACCAACAAACATTTAAATCACTTTCCCAAGTGCTGAAGGACCTTAGGTTCCAAGGTAATGAACAACTTGAAACCGAGTTTCATATATTTGCTACTCCATTTTCTGTTGATTATAACACTTTGTGCTGAATACCAAATGGGAATTATGGATTTGCAATGTGACACGAAATATTGAAAGATAAATTTCAAAATAAAATGAACATTAATTTGTTGTATCATTTATTTCCACAACAAAGATTTCCCCATTTGCATAGGCTCGCAGCCAAAATGTTATGTATGTTCCTTTCTGACGAGAATTTACAAGCGTTCTACACGAAAAATAGGGAACTGATTTGAAAGTACAATTTGCTTATATTCTAATAATTATTTAGGTATTATATAATTTGTATCACAATTAATAAACTATACACCGGTACTTTGTACGTTCTTGTACTTTTATTAATGCAGACGAGTGAGTAAGACCGCCACTGTCTATACCTGACTCCTATACCTCACCCCCTCTCCTAATGCTCACATGTTGTCCAAGCGACAACAGCATATTCAAATAACACTTTCCTCTGAAAACCATTGGAAAACACTCATTTGTTCACAGAAACGACACAAAAGACACTAACGCCACCGAGTCACACTGAATGAAGCTCTAAGCCTAAAATATAAATTTCGAAATGATCAAAGTGTTAATAAACAATCAACTTATGGAGAAAAAAGACTCTGAAGATCTTTATTTTTTGTACTGTATGGTGTGTGGATGGTGTCAGGGAATTTCTAGCTGGGAAAATGTAGGGACCCTGCCCTCTGCTTTACCTGATCTCCTGAGGCCTAGCCACCCTCTGTCTCCTCTCGCCTCACCCCTCCCTCCCGTGGGCGCCCCTTCGGGGTACAGGCACAAAAGATCTCTGAGGTCGAAATGTCCCCCTCCACGTCTGTCCTCTGTTATTTACATTTGTTTCAGTGTTGCGACATCGATACTTCGATACTCTAGATACTCGGTGGTATCGAGATATGTCTAACCTTTGAAGTAAACCTTCGAGACATTTAGATAGCTTTATTTTTTAATTTTTATATTATTGAAAGTTGTGCGTTTAAGTTTAGGCTAGATAACGTATGAAAGGATTCGAGACTTCACATTATTGCTCACATACGTGCACAAAAAGTTGCTGGTTCATAGGTCTTAATAGGTCTTGACTACGTTTTCTCTGAGCAAACGAATTTAACATTCTAGAGACTTTTGTATCTAAATGAAAGCATGCAAAATAATGAAGGTAGAATTAGAGCTTCTCACGTAACATGAGCTGTGAATGATGCTGATTTATTTGGTGCATTAAATTACGTTCTGCAGTAGTCTGGCTTGATGATGCACTCTCGGCCATTACATTTACCAGTTATCAAAATTTGTGAATCGAGCAAAAACAAGCTAGAAGTTAAGACGTAAATAATATAGTGAATGGAAATATCTGTTCTTTCCTCCCATGTTTTGTAAGTGAAACTCAGGTCACGACCATGCCTTACAGGTAATACGAACTACTAATTTCCAAAATATTTTGTTTTATCGATGCGATATTGAATAAAATATAAGTGAAGTGTGGACTACATATTTTGGAGAGACAGTACTCATAATGACAGAGCAGTGTCTAAAGTATGCAGAAAAAACATTTTCATGCGGTGGTAAGTCACACAATACAACATATTTAAAGGAGCATGCTAAATTTATACACTGAATGAAGTTTCCAGAACATCTATTGTAAAAGCAATGCACGAGTTTCCCATCGCTGTCAGAACATGATGCGCGACATCTAAAAATGATGAGGAAAAACAAAATAGGTTACATGCGTTTATAGGCAGAAAACTACTGATAAGAACATAATTCAGTGAACAAGCTATTGCCTTTTACAGCTTCTTATAAAGTGAATATCAAGTACCGTTGCTGCTAGTGTGTTTCCCTGGCGCACCTTCGAGACTCCCTGCAACTGCCTGTCAGATTAGCAGAGGTCCTGGCGGACGATAAACAAACGGTAGAATGAGCTTTGAAATTTTTAGCAAGATAAACATGAACCTGAGAATTTGAAACTGTCAAAATGTCATATTTTTTCGACCTCTTCATAACTTTTTTAATTCTGGCTTTTGCCTGTTTGGTATGTTTATGTATATTTGCCTTTTTATTAGTATTTTTATTTTATATTGAAATTTATCGCTGGGTTTTGCAATGCTCCGTTTTATAATAGCGCTGATGACCAAGTACTTGAGCGCCCTTAATTCTGCATCATCACCATCATCATCATCATCATCATCATTATCATCGAGTACCGAGTATTGATTGGTATCAAGTATCGAGAAATAGTTGTATCGTTCCATCGCTGCTTTGTTTGAAGTAAAAGCTCAAATCTACTCCATTTTTACTTTATATACCGTTTACCTATAGTTAGAAAAGTATTGTGACATCGACCGACAGCCACCATCAAAAAGAGAGCCGAGGTTGACTACCTCATACCACTGCGCGGCAAGTAACCAAGACGACAATGAGCGTGGCAGAACAAAGCGATTTCAGATAATTCCCGAAGCTCTTATAAGAAATTTCAAGAAAAGGTGTACTTTCCACAAAATTCGCCTGGTATATAAAAGCGAAAGAACCCGGACAGAGAATCGAATCGTTAAGTGTTCAACGAGACAGCTGTTAGCAGTTAGTTTTAAGTGTGTGTGTGTGTGTGTGTGTGTGTGTGTGTGTGTGTGTGTGTGTGTGTGTGTGTGTGTGTGTGTGTGTGTGTGTGTGTGTGTGTGTGTGTACAGTCAATGTAGAGAAAGTTTGTATATTGTCAGAGACAGTTGTAGACATTTAATCCTCGCGTCGGAGTTGTTTGTTGTGTGAAGCAATTTTTAATTAACTTGTTCAGTGAGTGTGAATTTACCGACGGAAGCAGTTTGTGAGACAGAGTAGAACTGAAAGACAGTGAAGTACTTGGGAAGGTTACATGAGGACAGAAGAGCTGTGATTTGCAAGATCAAAACGAAATGTAATTGTTTTAACAATAAAAAGAGTGTCTGATTAAGGGAAATCAAGTGACAGAAAAAGTAGCTCAAAATATCGTTTATTATTTGGTATCAGAAGTGGGATTTTGTCACAGTGTCATTTGTGAAATATTCGAGCCAAAAATTCGTGTACTAGTTCCGCTTCGTCTTCATAAGACAAAAACTAATTACACATGTACGTATGTATAATTCATTTTTAAACATCCTATATGTTTTGACAAGGTCTGAGCTGATATTTTCATCTGGTGTCGCTAATACGATTCTAGTAGGTTATTAGGGAAGAAATTGTGTTGGGACACTGTGGCCACTAGATTATTCCTGCGCTAAGGGGTCAGTATTCCCTCGGTACTACTAACCTACTTACTTGTAATTTCGTTCTTGCTTGGGATATGGCCTTTAGAAATTGTGATGAACCCCACCGAGAATGAACCGCAGAGATACCGACAAGAAGCTTGGCTTACATAGTACAGGGAGCTTGCAGATTTTGTGACGGGTCCTCTGCTGGTTGTCCCGCCTTTTAGCTCGTGCAGTCGCCGTCTGTGTGACTGTTGAGTTCTTGTAAGCGACGTTACTACTTCACTTCTGTGTTAGCCTATATGTTTAACTCACGGTTAGTACTGATAAAAAGTTAAATTTCACTTTAAAAACGCATTGTAGTTAAACACACTGATTTACACATAAAAATCTAATGTGTTGCACTAACATGACTTTCTTCACTCTTGTACTAACTATTCTTACAAACTCTTATTCCTATATCTTCTCTGTGCTAGTTGAAATAAATATCTGCAGAAATTACCATATAGTTTATCTTCTTATACGTACAAGGAGAATATGGGAATGCAGTTGACTTTGAGCGATAGTCAAATCTTTTAAACTTTTAAATTCCGTTCTCTTTGCACGGTTAACATAGAAAAACGAATAACGATGTTCCATTTGACAGAGGTATAGGTTCTCCAAAACTTACACAAATAACAAGAAATATCTTCGAAATACATAAAAATGTATTTAGATATAAATTGTATGCTTTTTCAAGATCTTCATGTTTTGTTATGTAAGATTTGGTCTATCTCTTACGGTTTACCAGTTATGCAAACATCATCCAGAGTAAATAGGACTACACGTGCTACAGCCAGAAAATTCAAGATATACATTTCATTTGTCATAAAAATATCTCAAACATATGGCATTTTAATCAAAATCGTTAGAGCCATTTTCAAGAAAATCAAAATTTTCGAAAAATTTTCCATGTTGTTTAGGGTGGAGATTATTTTCTTTCAAATCTTCGTGTCGCGTCCTTGAAATACATTGAACTTAAATATCAACTTTCTGTTTTTAACCGACTTTTCCTTTTTGAGTTATGCTGTCCAAAGACTGACACAGAGACACACACACACGGGCCTCTTTCTAAAAATGCTTTTTTGGATTCAGAGGGCCTCAAATCAAATATTTACGGTGAAATCTCGACATCCAATTTTTGGGTGGAATACAACACTACTTCCTCTACTTTACTATACGTAGCAGAGAAAGTAAAAATCTGATGTATTGTACTCAAATGACTTTCTCTACTCTTGTACTAACCATTCTTACAAACTCTTATTCCTATATCTTCTTGTTAGTTGAGATAAACATTTGTACAAATTATCTTATTGCTTATTTCCTTGTAGGTGCAAGGGCAATATTAGAATACAATAGGCTTTGTGCAATAGTCAAATCTTTTAAAGCTTTGAGATTCCGTTCTCTTTGCACATTTAACATAAAAAATGAACAACGATGTTCCATTTCACGAAAGTTCCAGTTTTCCGAAACTCACACACATAACAAGAAATATCTCTGAAATGGTTCACCCTACAATAAAATTTATTCAGACATAAATTGTGTATTTTAGCAAGATCTACATTTTTTGTATAGTATGATTTGGTCTATCTCTAACGGTTTACCAGTTATGCAAAAGTCGTCCAGAGTAAACACGACTACAGGGGCTATAGCCAGAAAATTCAAGATATGCATTTAATTTGTCATCAAAATATCTCAAACATATGACATTTTAATCAAAATCGTTAGAGCCATTTTCAAAAAATCAAAATTTTCGAAAAATTTTCCATGTAAAGGATAGTTTAGGGTGGAACTATTTTCTTCAAAATCTTCGTGTCTCATCCTTGAAAGCGATTAAACTTAAATATCAACTTTGGTTTTTAACCGACTTTTCGTTTTTGAGTTATGCTGTTCACAGGCTGACACAGACACACAAACGGACCTCTTTCTAAAAATGCTTTTTTGGATTCAGGGTGCCTCAAAACATATATTTCTGGTGAAATCTCGACATCGAATTTTTGGGTGGAATACAATACTTCTCCTACTTACCAGTAGAGAAAGTAAAAATATGTCAGTATTGTAATTTGTACATCACCTAAACCACAGCTATAATCATAATTTTTGCATTGCACACTGTATAGTACTTGAATATGTGTGAATATCAAATGTGTTGGTCCAAAGCAAGGCATGTGGTATCTGTGTAAATTAATACAAACAGAAAATAATTTCGTATGCTGATGTTCACTTAGGTACATTTTATTTGAAGCACTCTGTTCTAATTAGTTCAAACTTATAGTGCAGCAAGGAAACGGTATTTCTGACAATATGGTTGGATTAATTTTTCAGAATTCCAATTTAATACTGAACATTTCTGTTTATATATAATTTAAAAAATTAGCTCAATTTTTGTTACACATGACATAGTTTCAAAATTGTATGTAAAATATAGCAATTCTGCTCACTTCATTTTAAACTTCATATGATGCTTTAGCAGCTGAAAAGGTTTGAACTTCCTAGATGTAACAGTTTTGAAGAAAATGGAGCTCAAAAATAGAAAATTACAACTTATGGGAACCTGCAAAGGAGTAAAAACCTGTGTGGCAGTGCAACATGTTATTTAAATGTGATTTTGACAACTATAATATATACAATAACCCATACATTATATATTAATGGATGCGGAAAAGAGTGGAAAATTTAATAGTAAAAGGAACAGATATATTTTTGACCTTAGAAACCACGATGTGCCCTTTCGTAATTTATCTTCACAATTATGCATCACCAACCGCAATAGGGTATCTTATATTTATTGTTTCTAGAGCTAGCTGCCTCAAGCTGGAGGTATCAGCAGAGGCTTTGGTGACTGGCTCAAGGAGATTCATATAAGAGTCTACAGTGTTGCTTTCCATAGGGTTTGGTATTAGCAGCATTAGATGTTGGCATTCAATGGTAAATTTTGATCTGAAGTTTTCTACTTGGAAACTATGCTAAGTTTTCATGTGTCTGGGTCCCTTATCATTTGTTTTCCAGTAATTATCTCTAGGCAATCTTATAAACTTTTCATACAATAGTATTGATGTTATTTTCATGTGGGTGTACAGTGGTTTCAGGTCTGTAAGCCATAGCATTCGGTCTATCAGAGTTGTTTTGTTAGACATAAATTTGTGTGTTTTAGTGATATCTACATTTTTGGATATTAAGAATTTGTCTATCTCTTACGGTTTACGAGTTATTAAAAAGTCATCTAGAGTAAACAGGACTACATAGGCTATAGCCAGAAAATTCAAAATATACATTTCATTTGTCATAGAAATATATTAAACATATGACATTTAAATCAAAAGCGTTAGAGCCATTTTCAAGAAAATCAAAATTTTAGAAAACTGTTCCATATAAAGGGTAGTTTAGGGTGGGGTTATTTTCTTCAAAATCCTCGTGTCGCATTTTTGAAAGATGTTTAACTTAAATACCAAGTTTGGTTTTTAACCGACTTTTCGTTTTTGAGTTATGCTGTCCGCAGACTGACACAGACACACACACACACACACACACACACACACACACACACACGGACCTTTTTCTAAAAATGCTTTTTTTGGATTCAGGGGGTCTCAAAACATATATTTTCGATGAAATCTCGACATCGAATTTTTGGATGGAATACAATACTTCCTTCTACTTTCCAGTAGAGAAAGTAAAAAGTACGTGTATGTATATGCGTGCCTATGTATCTTCCAAGAATGTGATAAGAAGCGTTTTAATAAAGTCCTCCCACCCTTAACTACCCTTCTACATTAAAAATTATTAATAAATTTTGATTTTCTCAAAAATAGCTACAACAATGTTGATTAAAAAATTAAGTGTGTTTTCTTGAATTTTTTGGAAATAGCCTGTAAATTCGTCATTTTAAATGCCTTTTGCACAACTGGTAAACTGTAAAGGATAGACAGACTCTTATTACACAATTTTTCCTTGTTAAAGCACAATTTGTCAAATTTATTTTATGCAGTTAACTGTTTCCAAGTTATCCCTTATTAAGTATAGGTATGTTTGAATTTTCTAATGCTTATATTTTTCCCAAATGGAAAGTCGTTATTCGTTATTTTCTTCTGCTTATGCAAAGAGAACCAAATTTCATAGCCTCACATAGCGATCAGCTCTTAAAAGATTTTAATATCGTTATATTTCCCCGTTCTCGTGAAATGTGTAATAAAGCAATATCTTCCAATGTTTATCTTGACAAACGAACAGAGAAAGGCATGCGAATGTAACAAATATGTTTTCTTAATTTCCAAGCATTGGCATGAAAATATTAAAACTACTTTAAACTGGTCTACAAATAGAAATAAATCAAAACAAGCACAACTTATCAAATATTAATACGAAAGCAAAAACAAAAGATACAATATTAAGAAAAATCATCAGTCAGTCTCCCCTCGTATTGAATTCTGTGGAAGGGAATTATTTCGCAAAGCCGGAAACCTGAATGGAGTTGCCAAGTTACCAGAACTTCAGTTATCGCCCACCTACCTATCCAAGTTTTCAACTGCAGCTGTTGAAGGTCGCTAATTCAATAACGGCTAATGGACGCCTAATGGGTTACTTATTAATGTAAGGATAATTCAAAATAGCAGAGGGCGGCAACAGGCTGTTACTGAACATGGTGTAGGAGTGCCATAAATTGCTGCAGAAAAGAAAGAGAGAATCGCTTTATAGGGGAAATAATCTAATACAAGTTTCCAAGAAGTCAAACTGGCCGACTTGAAGTTGAGCAAGTCCTTGTTTGGGGTGAAATTACACATTTTCAGACTTCTACTGTTTTTCAGTGTTTCAGTTTAACAGCCATTCAGGCAAAGTTGGATGATTAATTCTGGTTCCATGTTGTGACGCCGAGTACGGCGCACAATAAAGGACGGTCAGGGCTAAGCAACTTCACACCACATCGCAAGCCACCGAGCAAACAAAGGCGCTCAAGGTCAGGCTACCTTGCGCGATTGTTTGTGTATACGTGACTACCAACAATAGGCACGGCGCGAGCAAACGCATGACAACCGAGCTGCAGAACCAAAAGTGATTTTATTTAGATCATTCGAGAAGCGTCCGGCGGTCAGCTTGTTTGTGGAAGTCGAGAAAGGTCCATGTTACGTCATCCTCGCTATATAAGGAGGCCAGGAAATAGCAGAGGGAAGAGTTACAGAAATAGGTCGGTCAATGTGTTAGTGAGTGTGAGACAGCCATGTGTAGTACTGTCGTCGTGAAAGGTACGTCGCGTCGAAGTGAAGAAGTTTTGACGAGCGTGTATCGTCGGAGGTAGTGTATGAAAGACAAAGAAAATGAAGAAACACAGTTGAAGGACCGAATCAAGGTTACGAGAAGAAAATACGAGTTGAGAGTTGTAATATCACGAAAGACTAGACTGTGTAGCTAGACTAATTTTGTCCTTTTTTTTTTAATTTATTTAGAGTCGCTTTAACAATTAAGTCATATCGCGACTATTCTATGAAATACAGCGGTATACAATAAATTTCATACAATTATTTTACCAAAAACATGAGAATACAATCAAATCAGTACAACAAAAATATCCTTTATATTATATTTGTCTTTTTGTCACAATATTTTCATGTGCTGTCTACTGATGATCATTGACAACATAGTCTCCGCCCTAAAATGACTGTTCTGGTGCAAGTACAACAGAGGAGAACCAAATTAAATCCATCATGGCGTACCGGAGTGTGTCGTGCTTGCCAACAAACCCATATATAGAGTTACTTCAACCAGAACTTTTGAAAAAATATGTGTTGTACTCAATGGCTTTCTCTGCTCTTGTACAAACTATTCCTAAAGATGCTTATTCCTGCATTTCATATTAATTAAGATAAACATTTGAAGAACTCATTCCTGATTTTCTTGTAGATGCCAGGGGAATGTGGGAATAAGTAGGCTTTAAGCATTAGCCCTTTTAAAACTGGCCACTATGTGATGTCTTTAAAATTATATTATCTTTGCTTGGCCAAAAGATCAGAAACATAACGCCATTACTGAGTTTCTTGTGCACTACGTATTTTTAAGATCACCAAATATATCAAGATTTTGGCTAACTCGCAATCACTTCGACCGTTTTCACTGCAAAGGGTTTCCTAAGATTAAAGTTAAAGCTTTATTTATCTTAAAATGGAATAGAAAATACACTGTCCTCTCTCTACCCTTAACACAGTGTACAGTTCGTCGTGATCTTGCAACTTATAGTTGTTCTGTCCTCTCGTGATCTCGTTCAACACTTAATACTTCGAAGAATTGCTCTCCCTTTCTTGCCATTGCATTCGCTTATATAGCCGATAATGACGTAGTACGGATTTTTCTCGAAATCCACCTTTTGGTAAACAAGCCAAACCGTGAACAATTTCTCGAACCAGTCTAGAATATTATGACTTTTCACTGTAACTTCACTAACGTGGCTTAGTTCAGTTCTTACTGTCAGTTCACTAAAATGTTTTAGTTCAGTTCACTAACATGATTTGGTTCAGTCTTATTGTTACTTCATTGACTTGATTTATATCAGTTCTTACTGTCAATACACTAACGTGATTTAGTTCAGTTGTTACTGTGAGTTCACTAAAATCGTTAAGTAATGCAATATTGTGAGTAAATTGCCAATAATGCCCAAAATTGCTTCCATTGTTAGCTGTTACATGGTACATTACTGGGATTTATCAGTTAAAAATTTGCTATATGTACCAAAGGTAACATAATAGTTTCTCTAAGAACATTCGGTAAATCAACATGTGCTGTATTATTCACATAGTGGATTAAAGGATCGATTCTGATATATTCCATACAGCGATTTCTATTTTTACAAAAAGGAAAGTAAGGAATATTTGTATGTTGGATTATAAGGAACGATTCTAGAGAGCTTTCTGCTTGGCTATCTGGTTGGTGCTATACCCCGTTGTAGGTTTTGGCCTCCTTCACAATTATTCTCCTCTACTCATCTCGATCCTGTAAATTTCACCAAACACGTCACATAGCTGTTTTTCGAGGCGCAACTACGATTTCTGGAGTTACCAAGTTTGGCATGTATCCTACTGTTCATTTTTTAGTTCTGTTCAAAGACACGTGTTGCAGTGTTGCATTCAGGAACTTTTTAGAGAAAGTAGTCATTCGGATTATTTCTACCAAACTTTCCCCCAAGTCATCTCTTAATCATAAGTAGAGCTTGGATTTTTGTGTAATATCAAGTTGCGAAATATGTACATATTTATGCAACAAAAACATCAAAATATGTAGTGAATTAATTAATATCAACAATATATGTAAAATGATGTAATCATCTAAATACTAAGATTACCACCTCAAATCTAAATGCAAACTGCAAAATACCCAGAATTTTGTAATTTGATGGATCTGTAAGTACATAAATTAATTACAAGGAGTTAAAATTTACTAAATATAGAATTAATTAGTCTAGGGAAAATGTTTTGTTTTATGTAGAATTTACCTAAAATTTATTTTCAAGTAGCTAATTACGAAATAAAAAATCTGATGTGTTGCACTCACATGACTTTCTCTACTCTTGTACTAATCATTCTTACAAACTCTTATTCCTATATCTTCGTGTTAGTTAAGATAAACATCTTATTGCTTATTTCCTTATAGGAGCAAGGGGAATATGGGAATACAGTAGACTTTGTGCGATAGTCAAATCTTTTAAAGCTTTGAGATTCTGAGTAGGCGTAGGCTTTCACGGCCGGTGTTTGAAATTCTACAAGAGTCTTCCGGGCTGATTTGCCGTGGTCTGCTGGAGTAACTTGGTCCAGACGTTTCGTCCACTACTGCGGTGGACATCATCAGTGGCGTGGTCGAAGTCTTCTTGGTGAAGGTACACTTGTGTCTGAGGCGTTGACTGTCTGGGATGCGGATTTTATACACGGAGGGGTCTTCTCTGATTGGCTCGGGGCTCGCTGAGGCAGTGTGGTTGGTGGGAGGGGGCTAGCTGCATCTCGGGCGCTACTAGATTCTGATTGGTTTGTGTTGCTTGACTGTCTGTGTTGTTTAATGTTATCGATGACGGGGTACCAAGTTTTGTTGAGCTTAAGGGCTTCCTCTTTCCTATTGAAATTATTGGCATGTTTATAAATTTCTATGGCTTCGCGCTGTAGTCGAGCATGGTAGTGTGAGATGTTAGATAGAATGCTGGTGTCCTGAAACTTGATGACGTGCTCCCCCTCCGCTTCTATAGCATGTTCAGCGACAGCTGACTTTTCAAATTGTCCAAGACGGCAGCATCTCTTGTGTTCGTTTAGTCTGGTGTTGATACTACGTAGCGTCGTACCAATATATACTGCACCACACGAGCAGGGGATCCGGTATACGCCAGCCGAGGAGAGCGGGTCCCTCGGGTCCTTGGCTGAGCGTAGTAAACTGTTGAGCTCTCTTGTAGGCTTGAAAACCGTCTTGATATTATGGCGTAGCAGGAGGCGTTCAATCCTGTCGGTGACGTTTTGAACATAAGGAAGGAATACCGTGCCTTTGTTCCTAGGTGGGGTCGGCTTAGCAGAGATCGGCTGCCGTCTGGGTGGTCGGAAGGCTCTCTTTATTTCTTGTGTAGAATAGCCATTGGCTTGTAAGGCTAGTTCCAGATGGTGCAGCTCTTGTGGTAGCAGATGAGGCTCGCAAATACGGGAAGCGCGGTGTAGGAGAGTTTGAATCATAGCCCGTTTGTGTCTCGGATGGTGGTTGGAGGTTTTGTTGAGATAACGGTCTGTGTGAGTAGGCTTGCGGTACACCGTGTGTCCAAGTTTGCCGTTGTCTTTCCTGCTGACCAGCACGTCCAGGAAAGCCAGCTGACCATCTTTTTCTTTTTCCATGGTGAACTGGATGCGCGGATTGAGGCTGTTGAGGTGTTGAAGAAAACCCAGCAGAGGCTGCTCGCCGTGACTCCATATGACGAAAGTATCGTCTACATAGCGGAACCAAGCAGACGGCATGTGAGATGCGGTGTTTAGAGCTGTAGCTTCAAAGGACTCCATAAAGAAGTTCGCTACTACTGGACTGAGTGGGCTGCCCATGGCTACGCCATCGATTTGTTCGTAGTAAGAATGATTCCACTGGAAGTAGGTGGTGGTAAGAACGAGATGAAAGAGAGCTGCAATGTCGTCAGGAAAAATCTGCTTCAGTTGAGTGATGGCGTCGTTGACGGGGACCATGGTAAAGAGAGAGACAACATCAAAGCTGACGAGTATGTCTTGAGGCTGTAAAGTGAGATTTTGGAGTTTCTGGATGAAATGTGCAGAGTCCTTTATGTAGGTATCAGTGTTGCCTACATGCGGTTGCAGCAGATTGGCTAGATATTTCGCGATGCTATATGTAGGAGATCCAATGCCGCTGACAATAGGTCTGAGTGGTACATCCGGCTTGTGGATCTTAGGTAGGCCGTACAGTCTGGGAGGCAGGGCTTCGGATTTTGTGATGCGTCGCTTGTCTTCCTCTGGTAGAGATGACTTCTTGATCAGAAGGTTGGTATTACGTACTATGTGTGCTGTTGGATCACGTTGTATCTCCCGGTATGTATCTGGTTTCAGAAGATCCTTGATTTTTTGCACATAGTCCCGCTGGTTGAGGATGACGGTAGCATTTCCTTTATCTGCTGAACAGATGATGATGTCTGTGTTGGCGTTCAGGTTTTTTTAAAGCTGTTTTTTCCTGTTTTGAGAGGTTGCTGGGTGGAACCTTGGTGCGTTGAAGAATCCTGGCTGTTTCACGGCGGATCTCTTCGGCTGCAGATGTGGGAAGTGTGCGGATACCAGATTCAATATTGGAGATGATATCCTCGGCTGGTAGAGAAGATGTGGTAACTGCATAATTGCCACCTTTGGCAAGCAGTGAAGTCTCTGCGGGTGATAATTGGTGGTCTGACAGATTTACCACCGTCCGACTGATATCCAAGGTAGTAGGCAGTTTGGTAGTGGATGTAAGTCGTTCAAATTTCTTCTTATGACGTGTAGTGGTAGTATTCTGGTAAACGATCATGGAGCTGTACGTGATCCTATCAGCGCGGTCCCAATCATGTCTTTGGAGAGAGTTGCTCAGCTTGAGGTGTAAGGCTAGTAACTCATGGTTGTTGGCGGCGAGTTCGCGGCGGGTTTGGTGAATGCGTTCTCGGAGCAGCGCACGCTCAGAGCGATTGTAGATGCGGTGTGCTGCAGCGGTTAAAAAGTGTCGTTTCACTTTAAGGAACTTTGGAGTTATACCGGAGTCTCGGCAGCGCAGTAAGAAAGTTAAAGAGCAAAGAAGCGAAGATTTCTGCTTGCGCAGCCCTTCCAGTTTACGAGTCAGACGATATGTCTCCTCCCCGTAGAGGCGAGTCATGAGTAGGCGTAGGCTTTCACGGCCGGTGTTTGAAATTCTACAAGAGTCTTCCGGGCTGATTTGCCGTGGTCTGCTGGAGTAACTTGGTCCAGACGTTTCGTCCACTACTGCGGTGGACATCATCAGTGGCGTGGTCGAAGTCTTCTTGGTGAAGGTACACTTGTGTCTGAGGCGTTGACTGTCTGGGATGCGGATTTTATACACGGAGGGGTCTTCTCTGATTGGCTCGGGGCTCGCTGAGGCAGTGTGGTTGGTGGGAGGGGGCTAGCTGCATCTCGGGCGCTACTAGATTCTGATTGGTTTGTGTTGCTTGACTGTCTGTGTTGTTTAATGTTATCGATGACGGGGTACCAAGTTTTGTTGAGCTTAAGGGCTTCCTCTTTCCTATTGAAATTATTGGCATGTTTATAAATTTCTATGGCTTCGCGCTGTAGTCGAGCATGGTAGTGTGAGATGTTAGATAGAATGCTGGTGTCCTGAAACTTGATGACGTGCTCCCCCTCCGCTTCTATAGCATGTTCAGCGACAGCTGACTTTTCAAATTGTCCAAGACGGCAGCATCTCTTGTGTTCGTTTAGTCTGGTGTTGATACTACGTAGCGTCGTACCAATATATACTGCACCACACGAGCAGGGGATCCGGTATACGCCAGCCGAGGAGAGCGGGTCCCTCGGGTCCTTGGCTGAGCGTAGTAAACTGTTGAGCTCTCTTGTAGGCTTGAAAACCGTCTTGATATTATGGCGTAGCAGGAGGCGTTCAATCCTGTCGGTGACGTTTTGAACATAAGGAAGGAATACCGTGCCTTTGTTCCTAGGTGGGGTCGGCTTAGCAGAGATCGGCTGCCGTCTGGGTGGTCGGAAGGCTCTCTTTATTTCTTGTGTAGAACTAGCCTTACAAGCCAATGGCTATTCTACACAAGAAATAAAGAGAGCCTTCCGACCACCCAGACGGCAGCCGATCTCTGCTAAGCCGACCCCACCTAGGAACAAAGGCACGGTATTCCTTCCTTATGTTCAAAACGTCACCGACAGGATTGAACGCCTCCTGCTACGCCATAATATCAAGACGGTTTTCAAGCCTACAAGAGAGCTCAACAGTTTACTACGCTCAGCCAAGGACCCGAGGGACCCGCTCTCCTCGGCTGGCGTATACCGGATCCCCTGCTCGTGTGGTGCAGTATATATTGGTACGACGCTACGTAGTATCAACACCAGACTAAACGAACACAAGAGATGCTGCCGTCTTGGACAATTTGAAAAGTCAGCTGTCGCTGAACATGCTATAGAAGCGGAGGGGGAGCACGTCATCAAGTTTCAGGACACCAGCATTCTATCTAACATCTCACACTACCATGCTCGACTACAGCGCGAAGCCATAGAAATTTATAAACATGCCAATAATTTCAATAGGAAAGAGGAAGCCCTTAAGCTCAACAAAACTTGGTACCCCGTCATCGATAACATTAAACAACACAGACAGTCAAGCAACACAAACCAATCAGAATCTAGTAGCGCCCGAGATGCAGCTAGCCCCCTCCCACCAACCACACTGCCTCAGCGAGCCCCGAGCCAATCAGAGAAGACCCCTCCGTGTATAAAATCCGCATCCCAGACAGTCAACGCCTCAGACACAAGTGTACCTTCACCAAGAAGACTTCGACCACGCCACTGATGATGTCCACCGCAGTAGTGGACGAAACGTCTGGACCAAGTTACTCCAGCAGACCACGGCAAATCAGCCCGGAAGACTCTTGTAGAATTTCAAACACCGGCCGTGAAAGCCTACGCCTACTCATGACTCGCCTCTACGGGGAGGAGACATATCGTCTGACTCGTAAACTGGAAGGGCTGCGCAAGCAGAAATCTTCGCTTCTTTGCTCTTTAACTTTCTTACTGCGCTGCCGAGACTCCGGTATAACTCCAAAGTTCCTTAAAGTGAAACGACACTTTTTAACCGCTGCAGCACACCGCATCTACAATCGCTCTGAGCGTGCGCTGCTCCGAGAACGCATTCACCAAACCCGCCGCGAACTCGCCGCCAACAACCATGAGTTACTAGCCTTACACCTCAAGCTGAGCAACTCTCTCCAAAGACATGATTGGGACCGCGCTGATAGGATCACGTACAGCTCCATGATCGTTTACCAGAATACTACCACTACACGTCATAAGAAGAAATTTGAACGACTTACATCCACTACCAAACTGCCTACTACCTTGGATATCAGTCGGACGGTGGTAAATCTGTCAGACCACCAATTATCACCCGCAGAGACTTCACTGCTTGCCAAAGGTGGCAATTATGCAGTTACCACATCTTCTCTACCAGCCGAGGATATCATCTCCAATATTGAATCTGGTATCCGCACACTTCCCACATCTGCAGCCGAAGAGATCCGCCGTGAAACAGCCAGGATTCTTCAACGCACCAAGGTTCCACCCAGCAACCTCTCAAAACAGGAAAAAACAGCTTTAAAAAACCTGAACGCCAACACAGACATCATCATCTGTTCAGCAGATAAAGGAAATGCTACCGTCATCCTCAACCAGCGGGACTATGTGCAAAAAAAAAATCAAGGATCTTCTGAAACCAGATACATACCGGGAGATACAACGTGATCCAACAGCACACATAGTACGTAATACCAACCTTCTGATCAAGAAGTCATCTCTACCAGAGGAAGACAAGCGACGCATCACAAAATCCGAAGCCCTGCCTCCCAGACTGTACGGCCTACCTAAGATCCACAAGCCGGATGTACCACTCAGACCTATTGTCAGCGGCATTGGATCTCCTACATATAGCATCGCGAAATATCTAGCCAATCTGCTGCAACCGCATGTAGGCAACACTGATACCTACATAAAGGACTCTGCACATTTCATCCAGAAACTCCAAAATCTCACTTTACAGCCTCAAGACATACTCGTCAGCTTTGATGTTGTCTCTCTCTTTACCATGGTCCCCGTCAACGACGCCATCACTCAACTGAAGCAGATTTTTCCTGACGACATTGCAGCTCTCTTTCATCTCGTTCTTACCACCACCTACTTCCAGTGGAATCATTCTTACTACGAACAAATCGATGGCGTAGCCATGGGCAGCCCACTCAGTCCAGTAGTAGCGAACTTCTTTATGGAGTCCTTTGAAGCTACAGCTCTAAACACCGCATCTCACATGCCGTCTGCTTGGTTCCGCTATGTAGACGATACTTTCGTCATATGGAGTCACGGCGAGCAGCCTCTGCTGGGTTTTCTTCAACACCTCAACAGCCTCAATCCGCGCATCCAGTTCACCATGGAAAAAGAAAAAGATGGTCAGCTGGCTTTCCTGGACGTGCTGGTCAGCAGGAAAGACAACGGCAAACTTGGACACACGGTGTACCGCAAGCCTACTCACACAGACCGTTATCTCAACAAAACCTCCAACCACCATCCGAGACACAAACGGGCTATGATTCAAACTCTCCTACACCGCGCTTCCCGTATTTGCGAGCCTCATCTGCTACCACAAGAGCTGCACCATCTGGAACTAGCCTTACAAGCCAATGGCTATTCTACACAAGAAATAAAGAGAGCCTTCCGACCACCCAGACGGCAGCCGATCTCTGCTAAGCCGACCCCACCTAGGAACAAAGGCACGGTATTCCTTCCTTATGTTCAAAACGTCACCGACAGGATTGAACGCCTCCTGCTACGCCATAATATCAAGACGGTTTTCAAGCCTACAAGAGAGCTCAACAGTTTACTACGCTCAGCCAAGGACCCGAGGGACCCGCTCTCCTCGGCTGGCGTATACCGGATCCCCTGCTCGTGTGGTGCAGTATATATTGGTACGACGCTACGTAGTATCAACACCAGACTAAACGAACACAAGAGATGCTGCCGTCTTGGACAATTTGAAAAGTCAGCTGTCGCTGAACATGCTATAGAAGCGGAGGGGGAGCACGTCATCAAGTTTCAGGACACCAGCATTCTATCTAACATCTCACACTACCATGCTCGACTACAGCGCGAAGCCATAGAAATTTATAAACATGCCAATAATTTCAATAGGAAAGAGGAAGCCCTTAAGCTCAACAAAACTTGGTACCCCGTCATCGATAACATTAAACAACACAGACAGTCAAGCAACACAAACCAATCAGAATCTAGTAGCGCCCGAGATGCAGCTAGCCCCCTCCCACCAACCACACTGCCTCAGCGAGCCCCGAGCCAATCAGAGAAGACCCCTCCGTGTATAAAATCCGCATCCCAGACAGTCAACGCCTCAGACACAAGTGTACCTTCACCAAGAAGACTTCGACCACGCCACTGATGATGTCCACCGCAGTAGTGGACGAAACGTCTGGACCAAGTTACTCCAGCAGACCACGGCAAATCAGCCCGGAAGACTCTTGTAGAACTTTGAGATTCTGTTCTCTTTGCACACTTAACATACAAAAAAAAAAAAAATGAACAACGATGTTCCATTTCACGAAAGTTTTAAGTTTTCCGAAACTCACTCATATAACAAGGAATATCGCCGAAATGGTTCAACATATAAAAATATTTATTCAGACATAAATTGTGTATTTTAGCAAGATCTACATTTTTTGTATACTATGATTTGGTCTATCTCTAACGGTTTACCAGTTATGCAAACGTCGTCCAGAGTAAATACGACTCAGGGGCTATAGCCAGAAAATTCAAGATATACATTTCATTTGTCATAAAAATATCTCAAATATGTGACATTTTAACCCGAATCGTTAGTTATTTTCAAGAAAATCAAAACGTTCGAAAAATGTTCCATGTAAAGGGTAGTTAAGGAGCTATTTTCTTGAAAATCTTCGTGTCACATCCTTGAAAGACATTAAACTTTTTTGCAAGCTTCTTTTGGACTCAGGGACCTCAAAACATATACTTCCGGTGAAATCTCGACATCGAATTTTTGAGTGGAATACAATACTTCCCCTACTTACCAGTAGAGAAAGTAAAAAATATGTGTTTGGGATTATATTTATTAAAATTACTCATTTCATATAATTATTTTACTTAAATTTTAGACGGTAAAGCAATGTTGAAATACTGAACCAATTTATCAATGAGTGAAACAAGAAATTTAAAATAATTAAATTTTATGAGGATGCATTTTCAGTTTTCTATCTCTTGACATACAATGAACAACCAGGCATTTTCATTTCGAGTCTTTTGCTTCTTTCATCATACAGTTAATAACCATACTATACTTACTTTCCATATTTTCAGGGGTCATTTTTTGCCTCCCATCGGATAAAATGTTCTTATATGCACAGAAGCTTCTCTCCACGCCACATCAAGTAACAGGAACATATTTTAGCATAGGAGTCTGATTTGCAGAGAAATGTTTTGGTAAATCGACAGCCACCATTTAGCACTTTAGACTAAGCATAGACACAAGCATAGAGTTCCCTGGATTCCTGTTTAGCACAGCTTTGAATTTTTCACTTAGGTACGTTTCTTCCTGCAACTACACTAAGCTTCTGTGATGCACGTTCCATTAAATCCATAGATTCGTGAAGAAGGGAACCTGATGTTTCCAACTACTTGATGGTGCTAGACAATCAGCTGAAGTTACTTTTAATGTAAACACAAGAGCCTGCCACTTTAGATGTCCTGAGACTCACGTATGGAAACAGTTACTTCTGTTCACCAGTAACTGGACTCCTTCAAAATGTTCACAATACAAGTTCACAGCTTCTAACCATGTACCCCATCTTGTAAGTACTGGCTCAGGAGGTAAAGGGACACGTTGGAGATGATTTTATAGCACTGAATTCTGTGCGATGCTTTTACGAAGATCTTTTTTGTTGCTGATATCAACTTATTCACACAGGGAAAATTACTTCTTACTACTTCAGCAACAAGTTGGAATGCATGGGCCAAGCAGGTACATTCGGGTAGAAAACCTTAAGGGCAGTAGCAGCTTTGATCATGTACGCTGCGGCAGCTGAATACATAATTAAAACCTTTTCCTCATACACATCCTCTGGCCAGAGATTCTACATCCCATAATTTACGAATCTTGCAATTGTAGAATGATTATTCTAACACCTTGCAACAGATTAGAAATGGTTTTGCTGGACTTTCAGAATCTAGTTTTCCTACTACTAAATTTGCTATGTACCTAGCGACCCATGTCATCTGTAGTTTCATCAACGGCAAACCAAATACAGGAGTCTCCAATTTCATTCCGCATATGAGCAACTGCTTCTCCATAACACACATCAAGATACATTTTCCTCCGAGTAGATTCATCAGGAATAACTTTCTTAGAATATTTTCCTAGAAAGGAGCGAAATTGAGGAATTTGAAGTTTATGCCACGGAATATTAGCTGCAACTATTGCACTGCACAGGTCTTTAAAACCATAATTTCCGGGCGGTTCCTGTTACATTTGTGTCATGTAGAACTTGCTTTCTACAAGACTGTAGGTGTTTGTTGCGCATGTGAAGAGCACTTTGGTATGTTGTTCCAACTGAGATTTCATGGAACAGCCAATTCTTTTACCGCATGCTTGACAGACTATTACTTTTCTGTCGGTTGTAAAGGCGCTATCTAATTTCACCCATGAATTCAACTTGCAGGACAGCGAGGACGCAATTGGTGCCATTTTACCAAGACTTACAAAAAACTAACTGCAGCATTATCGCATCGCTATATTGATGGTTGTCCAGCGGCTCACTTTGTTTCCTGGCAGCAATAAACGTACAACAATCAGAACGAGGTGAGGCGGTTATTATCGCATTCTTAATTTAATTTGCATCCTATTTCGCAGATTGATTTTGTTGCTTTCAGCAAAACTTGTAAAAATAGTAGTGTATAAAGTGACTACAATATTTTTTTTTAAAAAAAAATAATAAAATTGTAACGAAACCCAGAAAATATGTACGTTTTATGTAGCATCATTAAAATGTGTAGAAATGTGCAAAATATGTAAAAAAAAATTTAAAATAAAAATTTGTAACGGGGTCCCAAATGATGTAATTCGCCAACATTCAACTTCTCATTGAAATATTATGCAGGATTTAAAATATGTAATTACATAAAAATCAGCGCTCTAATCATAAGACATATATACAAGCGCCATTTATTTAGGTGCTAATATAGGTACATTGGTATTATACACAACCTCCAGCTCAACACTTTTCAGCAACAACCTCACAAAATGGCACTAAATTTATGGCGTGGAGAATAAAATATGCTTGAGGTGGCAATGAATCCCAAAGGTGTAGTAAAACGACGAAAGATGTCAGAAGCAAACAGGGGCTTTGTAGTGCTACCTGTGAACGTAACTGGGAAACTTTGCGAGCAGCTTGGACAATCCCCACCCTATCCCGCCATGATTTTGCGGCTAATGTTACCGCCATCTACCGCTCAATTTTAAAGGCACATATTGACATTTGAAGACTATAGGCGCAAAATAAAATAAAAAAAATAATTTGGTTTTTGTTAAGAGGTTTTGTGTAAGAAATTAACAAGATGAATTATTGAAGAAATTAATCCAAACGATCTAATTTTTATATTTAACGGCTTGACTTGTACTTGGGTAAGCAGTGTATTGGATGTACAGCCTTGACAGTTTCAGATTTTGGGTTTGCCGCATTGTCCAGATCGTACACATAACCTAACATTTCATTATTTTTATACTAATTTAGTTGCCAATGTCGCACTTAAAGAGACCTTTAGATGGACAGGATCCAGATTATGAGGATAACAGTTCTCATGAGGCGAAGCGGCTTAGGATTTTGGAACGAAATGGTAAGCTGTCATCCACCAGCTGCGGTTTCTTATAATGTACTCAGAACATTAGCTTATGCCTCTGTTTGTTTTGTTTACAGCAAAAGCGGAGTTTTCACATAAAGCCTCGATCATCATTCAAGAGGAATTTAACAAAGAGCTTGCTAATAAAGAAAAGGAAGTTTTCGAAATTGAAGAAAGGCTTCATCAAGCACAGAAAACACTGCATCTTCTTCGTTATGCGATAGTGTCAGCTTACTATAATAAGAAGCAAATCCAGGTTAGTATTCTAACTTTACAATATTAGCGAGGAATATGAGCTCTAGTGTATCATTTTCTGCATATAGATGTACAGTTACAAACTCAGTATTTGAGAGCATTTTCTTAAGACAGTAGAACCATTTGAATGATTTTTTTACCTAGAAAACTCTTAACTATCCCTCCAAACATTTTGGTGTATATATGCAATGTTTTGACATAATTAGGAAAGTGCAGTAGTTGCTGACACACTTTTTGAATTTAGAGATCAGGTGTTATGTTCAGAAATAATGTAAATATTATTTTTCAAACATTTAAATATTTATTTAAGCACCCTGTTATGTGTTTCACTTTACGGAAAAATAAAATTGTCTAATGTTTAGATATAATATTTAAATTGCAATGTCATTCTCTGGTGTGTTTTATTATGCTTAATTCAAGCTTTTATATTGGCTATAGTCTATCATCAAAGAAACAAACAAACAAACAAACAAGCAAATAAATGCATACATTGTATTTGACATAACTTTATGCTCCTTTCTTGAAATGTATATTAAATGACAGTACTTTTAGAAAAACTGGCTACATAAGATAATGGCTTAGGAAGCTGTAATTATCAGTTTAATAGACTGGTATTTTTAAGGAAGGTGAACTGAAATGCAAAAAGAAAGATACAACTGTGTGCTCCTTGCCCTATATAACCTTACCCCTGCACATATTCCCATTCAACTCTCCAGTTAATGTATCATATTTGCCAAACTCCAATTTTTGTCACAAATATTTATGTTAGGGAATGTTGGGTACCTTGATAAATAACTCAAGTACATTAGTATTGTTTTAAGATCATGGCATTGCCTCCTGAAACCCTTAAAAGCCTGCAAATAAACTTTTTTCAAACCTCATTAGAAAGCAGACACTGTATAGAGAAGGCATGTAAAAGGGGCGTAAACAAGGTAGAGGAAGGCAAGGAATGTGGTATCACCAAAATATGAAATTAATTATGTCAGCAACATATGAAAGCAATGACACAAACAGGGAAAATACGAGTTGTGTTTCAAGTGCCGATGCTGGCAACAGCTCAACAGGAGAGGAATGCTCCCATGATGCCTTAGGTGAAGCATGTAAACATAATTTCGTTCTATTGTTTAAATTTGTGCACCTTGGCTCAATTAAGTGCAGTTTACAGACATTTACACAAATAAATAACGTATTATGTGTGTCAAATATTGTTCCTAAAGGTAATACTTGTGCAATATAGCGTTAAAAGTGTGGGAAAATCCATTTGAAGTGTTTTGGTAAATATGATACATTATCTAACTCTCCTAGTAGGAAGTCACATCTGTTATCATTGTCACATTCTGTAGTGCAAAATATAACCAAATTTATGGGAATCTAAACAATGTAAATAGAAATAACATCTTAAAATAATCTCATCTGCTCAACAGGATATTTAGGTTAATCCAATTGGTCAGAGATTTTTAGGGAGTGTTAGCATTGTCATTTATTTGCACATAAAAGAATCTCTCGTACCTTGAAAAGGAAAGGTCACTGATCAAAGTTTAGCCATATGTTGCAATTCTTCCCCTATTTTTTCTTTTGTTGGTAGTGTTTAAC
This sequence comes from Tenodera sinensis, assembly GCA_030765045.1. NCBI lineage: Eukaryota > Metazoa > Arthropoda > Insecta > Mantodea > Mantidae > Tenodera > Tenodera sinensis. The sequence goes on along the minus strand of CM060968.1, from coordinate 104,581,529 downwards.
GCCTGCTTTTACTACATATGGCACCCTAGGCGGTCATTTTGATGATGCATGAAATGAAGATGGAGCACTGGTAGAATGAGATGGTGGGGGAAATCAGAAAACCTGGAGGAAACCCGTCCTAGAGCCGTTTCATCCACCATAAATTCCACATGTGGTCACCTGGGATCGAGCCCAGGCCACTTTGGTGAAAAGTGAATGGTCTATCTTTCTCTGCGATGCCATCTATGAGTGTTGAGGTAAATCACCTGCCATCATGCGCTCATAACACTGGAAGCACATATTAGAAATTAACGCCCTAATGACCTAGTTGTCGATGAGCCCTTCAACCCAACTCACTCACTAGAAATTAACGTGATTAAGAAAACACTACAAGGTGTCCTGAAATATGCCAACATGGGATGTAAAAGTCATCACCACTGCCAGAGCTTGAACATCCACGGGAAACCTTTGGTGATTCTTATTTCTAATGTGCTCATGTAAATATCTGCCCAAAAGGGTGAGAGAGGTTTGCCCATTGCTAAACCTGAAGTTTGACGGAAATATTTTGTCTGGAACTGGAAGCAGTGTTACATAGATGATATATTTGCAATAGTCCCAAAAAAACACATCGCTGATGCCCTAAAACTCCTAAACAACCAGGAAAAAGGCATAAAGTTCACTGTGGAATTGGAAAGTGATGAGAAACTACTACTTTTGGATTTACAAATAATCAAAAACAGGAATAGAATAAACTTTGGCATTCACAGAAAACCAACGTATGCAGACAACTACATTACAGCTCATAGTTATAATCCAAGAAGTAACAAACAACAATAGCAGGCAACCCTCAATAACTTAACACATGGATTGGTGAACATCCCCCTTCCAACAGAAGAATACAAAGCAGAATATTGCAAAATAATTGAAATAGCACAAAAAAACGGCTTCCCCAAATCATTAGTAGACAAAAAATTGAAACAAGCAGAAAGTTACTAAATAAACTACAACACTCACAGCAGCAGAAACAAAAATGACATTAAAAAAATTCACATTCCATCCTTGGGCCTTTGAAAAATTCAAAAAAGTTTTCAAAGAACAGAACATTCAGCTAGCACCAGTGAACCACTACTCCATAAAAAATCTACTGAACTCTAACATCAAATATGCTATCCCACCCAATAAAAATCTGGCATATACCAAATTGAATGCAGTGACTGTAATAAAGTGTATATAGGAAAAACCAAAAGAAATTTAGAAATAAGTTCCAAGGAACATTTCAGAAACGTAAAAGACAAACAGTTGGAAAAATCAGCAGTTGCCACTCACTTTTGGACAAAAATCACAACATAAAGCCAGAACCGAAACTCCTCAAGCATGTAACGGGAAAACAACAGCCGCCCACATGAGAGCAAATCTTCATTTTGAAAAATGGAAACAGAGTATTCAATTTTGATATCCCGAGAAAGATATCTTCAGCAAGTTCCTTAAACCACCACCAGAGGAGACCTCATAGGAAACATCACCATCCACACCAGGGAGAACCAGTCGATGTCTGGTTGATAATGGAGGAAAGTCAGCCTCCGAAATATGTTCCGGTAAATTATAAGTAAGTGTTGTGCAGCCTTATTAATCGACTCATCTTTTTGGTTTAAATTGATTATTACAGCACCATTTTCAAACTTCCAAGATAGAAGATAAGAGATGAGGTTATTTAAAATGCATACAAGAGAGGCTTTAAGGGAAAATGTGGATGGCCTGTAGCCCTCTCACCATCAATTTTCTGATAGCTTTTTTATAGAAAATTACCACTGAATGTCAGCAAAATTACTACTTGTTACTTTGTCATGTTACTACTGCACATATGCAGAAGAAACTGCCAGTCCAGTTGTACAGAAAGCACAGAAAAAATCAACTCTACCATCTTGTGTACACCACATTCCTTACCGTTTGTAGGGTGCTGTGCTTCCATTTTACTGGCTGATACTTAGGGTTACCAGATGTCCGGAAATTCCCAGACTGCCCTACATTTTAACCATTTATCTGGTGTCTAATTTCCTACATTTTCAGAAGCAAGCAGTGATCGTTAGAAAATGAACTGGCAACTGCAAAAATAGAAATGACTAATTGGTTATTAGCTGCAACTGCAACTCGTTATGGCAACATGGCTACACCAGCCACAGTCAAAGAGCATACTCATGCATAGTAACGTTGAATAAAACTTTGGCAATACAGCGTTTGCACTCCGAGGCAAAAGGCTGGTGGTATCATCATCATCTTCACTTCAAGGATTAGGCAATTCTGCCTGTTCCGGTTTCAAAACGTGTCTGAACTCATCTACTTGAAGCTTTTTAGTAAGGAAATCTTGCTTGATAGGGTTAAAGCCCCATGCAAGCTCAGTCTGATAGTGTGGTTGCCACAGGATTTTTAATTGAGGTTTTCTCCTCTAGAAAAGTTGCCTTCACTGAGCTATCGAACCTTCTCAGTCTGTCTTCGCCCTCACCCCTGGGCAGGGCCCTCCATATTTGTATCCCCTGCAGAGAGGGTGTCCCAACATTTTGAAGCCTGCAGGAACTGGGCTCCTTGTTGGTACATGGGTCCTTATTACATATTCTGACCACCCCAACATATCTGGTGGGATCCCTCATAAGTTTCTATTCAGCTGAATTCTTGTTAATTGAAAAAGATGTCTGAAACTCAGCTAAAAAAGTACACGAGAGTCATGCGTTTCAACAGAAGTAGAAATGTCTACATCCTCGGCTTGCAGCTTTTTCATTGGTTTGCAAACTGTTGCAGAAGACAACCTCACACCGATGTCATGAAAGCTACTTCAGTACCACTTAAGTTTCTAAGGAGAACTTCAGCTTCATATATAACTCTACCACTCTCATTTTCAGATTGTTCTTAATGCAGAAAACACTGCTTTCCAATATCCATTCAAACTCTTAAAAGCATCCCTACATGCACAGCAATATCTTAAATTTCACAAAATATAACACAGACGTTTGTTCATCCATACACTTCAGCTATATCTACAGTAGAGTTGCAGTTATCCGAGCCCCAACTGAGTTCCTGGTTAACCAAGGTCCTGTTTTATGAAGTGTGCCACACAAAGTCATTAAACATCATGAAAAATCAAGAAACTCTGCCCACAGAGCATGATGACTGCAGCCTTGCACAGCTAGCTCAAAGATTGGCATATGAAACAATCACTGGAAACGATGTAGCCGAGTGGATCAACTCAGACGAAAAATTGGAAGTGACTGATGAGATGACAGTGGAGGCAGCAAATGTATTAGAGGCTGAAGAAAATGAAAGGGACAGTGTAGACATTGAAATGGAGAGTGAGAAAACGAGCTACAGCGAAGGATACAAAGTGATAGAAAACACCATTGAGTACCTAGCGCAGTGGTCAGAGACAACTTCAGTAGCACTATTGCTATGACGATGCCATGAAATGGCAACAAAGAAGTGAGCGAGTTTCATTAAACAAAGAACACTTACAGACTTCTTAAAGAAATAACTTCTTTTTAGCTGGAACAAAGGTGCGTTTGACACAGTATGGAGAGAAATGCTACTATACAAGATGAAGGCCTATAGCATATCAGGCCACATGCTAAACTGGTTCAAGCCTTCCATTCCAAAGATGGTTTGCAGCACAGTACAAACGAGCCACATCCAAATGGAAACAAATGAGAGTCAGACTACCTCCAGGGCATATGGCAAGTGCCATTCTGTTCAACATATATATAAATGACCTAATAGATGCACTAAAGAAAATAGGTAACATACAAGTAGGAATGTTTGCTGACATTGCGGTAATATGGACTTCAGAAATGAATATAAGATCTGAGAAACATAACAAAAAACTACAAACAACAATGGAGAATGCAATCATAACCCTAGAACAGTGGACTAATAACAACAATAATAAATACAGGAAAAACTCAATATCAACTATTCACAGTGCAGCATAAAACAGAAAATCTATGCCTGCAAATCAACAACAACAAAACTACAAGAGGTAACTGCAACAACAGAATTAGATAAAAAAACTATCAATGAAAGAGCATGTAAACAAAGAAACAAATATGATCAACAAAAAGAACAACATTTTAAAATCCAATAGATGGTAGATTTTGGTCTTGTAGGTGGTGGTCTAGTCAATGAATTGTCTGACGTTTCACCCAAGACTGCATTGGGCATCTTCAGAGTGACTCCTGGCTGGTTAACAACTAGAGGGCAATTGATGGAGCACCCGGCTTATATATAGGTGAGAGGGACTGCCTCTCATCTCCTATTGGTTGTCCCTACACCAATCACTACTTTGTGGCTGTGGGAACTGCCACATGATTGGTTCTGTTGGCGTTCTGGGGCTTCGGTTTTGTATTGTCTAGCACCAGCAAATGCATATATACAGCACACTTAAAAACTATTGGTCTGGGCCGGATTTGAACCCACAACCTTGGGATCAGCAGGCCTGAGTGTAACCAACTGAGCCACCCAGACTGACACAACAACAACATTAGATATTATGCTAATTCTTATTACAGAACTTATACTACCAACGGAGCTAACCACTTTTGGTAACAAAATGTCTGAACAATGTTTAGAACAAATTTATTTTAAAGTTGGGTATTATATCTTGTCATGTTTATAAAGGTAATATTTAACATTGCTTAACTATTCCTCTTTTACTTTTTTAGCTGAATCGCATTATACTGTCAGGGCGGTACTTTATGACCACTTTGACATTTCATTGTTTCGCAAAAAGATCTACAATAAAAGCCTTCAAACAATTACTCAATTCATAGTAGAAACAGTGATTGACAATAACTATTAACTGTATAAAATATACAGAAGGTGGGCATAAAGTACCACCCCTGCCCCATTGGTATTGCTAGGGTTAGTTTAGTTTAATAAATGGGAAGGGTCATGACTTCCCTATGCACTGCAACCATTTCTGATCTGTTGTGCTTCCCCACATTTAGTCTCCAAGAATACCAGAATCCTCAATGAAAGATGCCAGTTCCTTGAAAGAGACCATTGACAGTTCATGCTTAGACAGTGGTTAAAATATTTACCCCTGAGTGCTGCCAATGATTCACAGTCAATTAACAAATGAAGTGCTGATTCATCTGCTTAGTGGCATCTTCTGCAGGTGGGATCAACTAGATAACCAATCTTATAGAGATGTCCTAACCGCTGGCAGTGTCCAGTTATTAGGCCTACTGTCTGGCTGTGTGTGGTTCTATCCATTTTGAGCAGCTTTTAGTCCTGCTTTTGATGATATTCTTCAAGATCATCTTTGAATGCGTGTGTCCTGTTGCACACAACCAGTATTCATTATGTTTCCTATCAGTCCATTCCCGGATTGCCCCTCTGACGTAGCCATAGGACAACCCAGGTAGGGTTCAGGACCCACAAAAGGCCTGATGGATCCTTGCTTGGCCATTGTCATGGATTCCCTTATGTCCCGGAACCCACATCAGTTTCATAAGGGCCTCATGACATTCAAGTACCAGTTTTAAGCTGACCTTCCTAGCTTCAAGTGTCTTCAGGGCAGCTTGACTATCTGAAAGTATAGTGATATGTCTATTCAGATATCTATTGCTAGGGTGAATGTTTAAATCAGAATCATATAATGTAATGAATGTACATAATGAATATAATAATTTTATGCACAAACCAAACAATATCTTCTAAAAGTTTTCAAAAGATAATGAAATAATTATCAATTGGCTTTGGTAATTAAATGAAATTTACTTGTTTCAGAGCACATCAAATGCAGATGACAAGCATCAAAGAATTCATCCTGCTGTAAAAAAGCTGATTGGCAAACAGCCTCCAAAATGGGAACCATTGCAGCAGCGGCCTTCAAAATACCGACAAATGGCATCAACGAGTAGTAACAATGATTGGGGTCAGGGGTCTGTGGTGGACACATCAAAATCTATGGCTGACATATCAGATACAGCTCCTAGTACTAGTGCTGATGCTCCAGCTAGGTCAGAAGTCCTTGCTGACATCAAACAGGGATCTTCAGATACATCGAACAAGCAGCTTGTAGCAAAAGAGACTGTTACAAAAGTTCCTCGATACATTCCTCCAAAAACAGTTCCCAAACCAATCCCAGTCTGTACTGTTAGTGACTCACGAGGGGTGAGATATAAAATGAAGAAACGGCTTGTTATTGGCAATATATCTAAATGGGTGCCAGTGGATACACGAGAAGATGCTGCTAGTCATAAGTGGATGATGTATGTGAGAGGTCCAAAAGAATCTCCTGACATATCAGATTTTGTGTCCAAGGTTCGCTTCTTTCTACATCCAAGCTATCGGCCGCATGATGTAGCTGAAGTCACGTAAGTAAATGAATGACATGTAAGGAGGACACAGACCTTATTAATACTTTTGCTGTTATTTTCTTCTTACTTTCAGATGTCAAGTAAAGAACACTTGTAGTGAAAAATATGTAAGATGGATGATTCTGTCATCATTATAAACGCTAATGACACTTGAGAGGTAGAACTGGAACTTAAAAATTCAATGCCATAACTGGGATTTGAACCACAGACCTTCCGCTTACCAGGCGGCTGCTCTAACCATTGAGCTATTGTGATAAACTGCCAGAATGGCATTAAATTCTCAAACCAGTTCGTATTTATCCTGGTAAACCAAAAAGGCAGTCTCACATCAGAGACAAATTACCCCAATGGTGACTCACTATTGTAAGTACTTTATGTCCCAGGATTAAATAACCTTCAGATGGTAATTATTATTTATTTATGCCAACAAACTTACTGTTGGTGTTTTTAAACACTCAAGCCATGTGTGGGCAAAGTTTGACAGGTAGAATTTTTAAGTTCCAGTTCTACCTCTCAAACTTTGTCCACACACGGCTTGTGTGTTTAAAAACACCAACAGTAAGTTTCTTGGCATAAATAAATACTAATGACACTACTTGCCAGAGTTTCATATACGAAATGACCATAGGATTTATTGTTATTTCACTGTTGCCTCCATGGCCTCAGCTTGATCGTCACAGAGTTTTCTTGGTCTCTTGAATTTTGTATTAAAGCCGTGTAAAAAAGCTCATGTAATTAGAATTTCATTTTCCTTAATTCACAGTTTTTGTTCAGAAATGTCAGTCAAAAATTAATGTAAGTACGGGACTTGAATATGATAACTTCCTCCATGTGTTTCTGCAAAAGATGTTATTGCTCCGGGGTTGTTTGTTTTGTCGAAATGCAGTTGCAGTGCTGTTTGGAGGGTAGAACAGCTTTCCTAGTTTCCAGCCTTGAGCTTCTATACCTGCTCCCACATCCCCTTGTTTAAAACGCATGCACCTTTAGTTGTTTCTTGAGCTTCCTACTGTTCAGTGTATTGCAAATCAAAGCCACCATGTCTCTTAGCAAACAGTGTGTCCAGTACAAGACTTTAACTTTTGCTGAAAAAGCTAAGGAGAACATTTTAAGCAGTGCCTTGAATGAAAAAGAATGAGACAACCAGAAAATTCTGATGTATGTACCTCTAGTGCTAAAATGTCAATTTTAGGCATAACTTTTTTATAAAATTGATCAAAATGAAGTGTTTAAAACAGAGGAACACGTTGATAAATTGAAAAGTATGTCGATTTTTCTAAACACATTCTGCTCCAACTTACTTCTAATTATGTTAATTACAGGACTAGTTTCGGAGAGAGTTCTCTCCATCATTCAGCTGTTGATTGACTGGGTGAACATCAGGTAACTGCCTCCCCCTTCTCTCATTGTCTACTATCTACTCATTCTAAGGTTGATCCGCGCGAAACTGAACCCAGGTGGCCAGTTCACAGTTATAATGTATTCTTCCGTCATTCGCACCAGAAATACTGTCACAGCCATGTGGTGAGTGCGTGGGTTACGTAACAGAAAGGATACGATCCCTTATTCCGTCAATTTAAAGAGTGACTAACATGTAACTAGAGACGATAAGATTGATAGTCACAATAAAATAAACGATGCACATGTCATAATTATTGCTTTTCTTTGCGAGCACTGTTTTTACTGGTACTCGAAAAACCGGTGAACTCAGAAGTTAATTTCGCTACTTCTTTGGCTGGAACAGTTGGATATTTCTCACATAACTTATAATACATGTTAAACACTATTGTTTTTTCACCACTAGCCAATGGTTTTCCCGCGTTATGCTTTGCATAAGTCGACGAAGACGCAAGAGCAAATTCACCGCGGCCGTTCGCCATGATTGTAAATAGAAACTGCTGGCTGTAAACAATACTCGGATATCAGGTACTCACACGAGTTGCATGTTGGAACTTGTAGCTCTGTTTATCAGTATACATCAGCGTTAATTAACCTCTTAGGTATTTGTGTAGAATATTACATCATTTAACGATAAATTCATTCTAAAACTCAGATTACCAGGATGGGACTACTTCCCTGCACGCGTTGCTACCCTGTTGTACCACGGTGCACTGGTCACATCGGTTTGTTTTGACGCGGACAAACCTAAGACTGAACCTACTATAGTATGCTGTTCTTTTTATTGGATAGTTGTAAGACATTGTTTATGATTGGTTTGTCGAAATTCAAATCATAGACCGCTTCTTACGACTAGTCAGTAAGAAGAATGGCCTACCAGGCAATGAGAGGAGGAGGCAGTTACCTGATGTTGAACCAGTCGATCAACAGCTGAATGATGGAGAGGACCCTCTCCGAAACTAGTCCTGTGATCAACTTTTGTAATTCAAATTTTTAGATATTTTGAATTTTTTTCTTGTCCCTTCAGCTTCGAATTATCCAAGTTGCACTGTATATAGTAATGTCACTGGCGCAGTGGGGTAGAGTGTGGCATCTCTGGTTCCCAGGTTCAATCCCACTCATCGGCGTGATAAGGCTTTTAAGTTTGGGTATCTTCTACTGCTCAATTCACTGGATTTCTAGTAAGAGATGAGGTAGCACAAAGGATCTTTAGGTTGAGGTGTGAGGGCCATAGGGCATTCTCTAATACCCACATATAACACCTCCGCCACTGTAGTAATGTTGTGGGCAGTGAGGTTTTATTTTATCTTCAGGGTGTAGTATCAGAAGAACAATAATAATTTGAAGCATGGGTTCTTTATTAATTAATAATTTCAGGTAAATAAGTTAATATATTTATTTCAGCTATATAATGCTACATTGATTTTCAACCTGCTATAATTTACATTGAGATCAAACCCCTTTCTCCAAGTCATTTCCAGTGTGTCAGCACGTCTGCTTCCAATGAAATTCTTGAGAGAAATGAATACAGTTTTCCATAACTTTTGATTTCTTCTTGCATTGCTATAATGTGGAATAATCTTCTTCTTCTTCTTCTTCTTCTTCTTCTTCTTCTTCTTCTTCTTCTTCTTCTTCTTCTTCTTCTTCAACTTCTCACTGGTACAGCTGGTATAACCTCCAATAATCAGAATGTATTTCCATATCCAGAAGTACATGCCTAAGTATTATGGGCAGTAAAGTGTCTGGATTTCTACAATCAACAAACTGTACAATTCGCAGTTTCTTGTGACAGCTGTACATCCCAAAAAGCCAGCGCTGTCGAACAGGCCACCCTCAACCATGCTTTTGTTTAGCGATTAGGCTCTCGCCCACTTGAATAATGGTACCAGGTCCGCCAAGCATGATAGGATTAGTGGTCAGCCACAAAGGGAAAATCCCCTGGGGATGATGGTACCTCTGAATTGCTGTGCTACTGCATACTTGTGCTTGTCTTGTACCATTACAACTGGAATCAAGTAAGCCCACTCGTAGGTTAACAAAAGAAAGGTGTCAAGCAGGATGTGCTGCTGCTACAGGAAGGAACTACTTCTGATGGAATGTTTACATCCTTTATCTGAAGGACACCTACACATTATCCCATCCTGGGTATCCTAATGATGAACCTCAGACATTGCTCTGCCGCATCCAATGACGTCACACTGCAGTGGATCCCTCGACGGTATCCTGTTGTCCCGAAGAAACTGTATGGCCCTTTCGTTAGTGCTAAACAAATTCACAATCTGAATCATAGTCTGTTGCTGCAAATTCATAGTGCCTATCCACAAATGAGGATTTCCCGTTAAACTAGTAAGGAGGCAGAAATTGTGCAAATTAAGTTGTGCAAGATGCAAGGTACAGTGGGTGAGTAATGGTGGGAGAAGTCATGTGAATTGTAGAAGCAGAGGTGGGGGTTGGAGTGGAAGTGAAAAGTAGGTTAAATAATGGTTCAAGGCACAGTCCAGCTTTCCTTCTATTGCCAAATTATTTTGAAGTAGAAATACTAATAATAACTGAGCAATATGTAAAATATGCAGAAAAAAACATTTTTGCATGGTGGTAAGTCACGCACTATAACAAATTTAAAGAAACATGTTACATTCATACACCGAGTGAAGTTGACTAAACCACTATTGAAAAAGTAATTTACGAGTTTTCTGTCACTGTCAGAATATGAAGTCATTGCATCTGAAAATTATTAACAAAAGCAAAATTGGTTACATGCACTTATACATAGATAACTACTAATAAGAGCATAATTCACCAAACAAGCTATCACCTTTACATCTTTTTCTAAAATGAGTATCAAGTATGGATGCTTAAAATGATATTGGTATCAAGTATCAAGAAATAATGTTGTTGTTCCATCACTAGTTTTAATTTTTATGTTTGTGCTTATACCTACACTATATTTGCTTTTCTTGTTTTTTTAAATGTGCAGGAATTATATTCAGAGTTGTGTTTATTTACAGATCTCCGCCATTCCATTTATCAAAACGTGGTTGGGGTGAATTTCCTGTAAGAGTGCAAATTCATTTTTGCCATCCTCGAAACAAGCCAGTTGATGTGATACACCAATTGAAACTCGACCGCACATATACTGGACTTCAAACTTTAGGTTTGTCTGCATTAAATAACAAACTTAAAAATATGCAACATGGTAGTTTGTTAGGCACTTTCAGAAGATCATGCAGTGTTATTTGGCACTAGATAATTGTTTGCATGAAACATGAATAACTAACAAATTATTATTAAAGTAATGAGCCTTATACCTTTATTAAGTTGTTCCTCTTTTACTTTTTCTACTGTGTATATTGACCACCTCGTAGCACAGTGGTAGCACCCCTGCCTGTGGTGTGGAGGAACTTGGTTTGATCCCCAGTACTGGCATGTGAATTTTTTCCCCTACTGGAAGGTCTGACATGGGGTGCACTCAGCCTCGTTAGGTCCTGGAGGGGCCAATTGAGGAGCTACTTGATTGAAAAGTAGCAGCCCCTGATCAAGAAGAGCACATAACCAGCCAGGAGGGACCAGGGTGCCAACCTCATCCCACCACCAGTACTGCACCCCACTCATGATGCCAATGGTGGGCAGAGGTAGGGGTCAAGTTGTAGACCTTGGCCCGGAGGGACTGTTGTGCCACGGGTTATGTTTACTATGTATATTAAGTAGGTGGAGTATTGTATTCTACCAAAACTTTTGATGTCCAGATAGTATATGTTTTGAGACCCTCAAAGCCCTAAAAAAGCATTTTTAAAGGAAAGCATGTGTTGTGCATGCATGTGTGTGTGTACATACATGCATGCATGCTTAAAAAGTCCATCTCTTTAGAGTGCAATTTTTTTAAAGATATTCCTTCTTAATTGATTTTAACTCATTAATAACTATGGCTGAAACAAAATTTAATGACAGGTGACTCAACACAACATCCAATCAAAGGGTTGCCATGCCTTGCGGTGTTGTATAGTTAAACACACTGTGAAATCATGCTGTAAAGCCAGTGATATAAATATAATTTGTGCCCACAAAATTTATTTGCTCAACGAGAGAGAATAATAATGGTCAGGTATCGGGTGCCATTAAATCTTGTGTCTGCCATAATAATTATGTGTATACAGGGTGTTCCAAAAACAACAGCAACAACGCTTAGTATGATGTGCAGAATGCCAAACTGATTGGTTTCCAAGTAGGAACCCCTGTCCGAAAATGGGTGGTTTAGATGCGGTAGTGCATCGAAGTGTGAGAGGGTATGCATTCACAGTTGGTCAATAAACCGAACTTGAGTAGCACATCAAGCCGCCTGCATTACAAATAGGTTTCAAACTATGTACCTCCTATGTCATTACAGAGCCTACAAATGCATATTTGCAGTGCTGAGCCTCATGCACATGACTGAATAAGTGTAGTTGTCTTTAAAGATTTTCAATTGCTCTGTGAACTCAAGCAATAAGGCCCTCCACTGATATTACAGGAGTGCCGTACGCCATTCTCTTCATTCAATCTCACAGCAAATAGCCAAAAGGTGTCAGATTTTATGACTGTGCTGGCCATGGAACTGGTCCACCTCTACCAATCCATCAATTTGAATATGTGATGAGGTGATTCCACACATTTATATCAAAGTGTGCTGGAGTTGATGTTGACCATTTCAGTAACTCAGTACTGGTGTTTGTCACATTGCTGTTTAAAGACGTTACTGTACTGGAGACTACATAAGTAAGCAGTAGGATGTGCACTAAAAACTCTATGGAAGAATGTAGCACATTGCAGGAATGTTATCTGGGTCAAGTCATTCATCTGCAGTAGATGGCTAAAGAGTTGCACACCTTCTGTATTATTACTAAAACAAGTTTTAACGAATTGTCACAACCATTCATTCTCAAACTTCAAGGCTTTCCAGTGCCCAAACCATGCATTTCTGGACAGGAGTTCTTCTTGAAAACCGATCAGTTTGACATCCTGCACAACATACTAAGTGTTTTTTGGGACACCTTATATAACGGATATGTGTGGTTGTTACAAATGTGTGCCAAAACTAAAGTGATGAGAATTAGTTGGGTATTTTTGTTGATGCTAGAATTCTAGCCTAATGGAATTTTCTTTTTACAGGAGCTGAAACAGTGGTGGACATCTGGTTGTACACAGGTCCTCAAGAAAATGATCACACTGAGGAAGAAACTAGTATTGAAGTTCTGGGTGCCAATAAGCTGCTTAATGAAAACAGGAATTCAACCTCCCTGGATAATCGTAATTCAGAGAGTTCTACAAGCACAGTAGCAGCGATACCACATACACAAAACACAAGTGAAGATAATACATCAAATGCAAGTGAAGATAGTGCAAGAACTACTCCTCTGTTAAAACCAAAGGTGGAGCCTGACATGGACTCCAGTTCACAAAGTGTAAATGAAAATGTATGGAATAGTTCACCCAGTGTCAGTGTTCCATGTGCGGTCTCTCTTGATCATGATTATATTGGTTCCAATCCCGTGATGAACATTTATACAGATGGCTTTTTTTCAGAAATGAGTGGTGAATCTGAAACGTCAACATCAGGACATCAAGCTCAAAGTTCAGAAGAAACAGAGGAAACTAAGTACAGTCCCGACCTGTTGGAGTCACAGCTTTCGAAAAATGTTGAAAATGTTTTAGAAGCCAAGGAAAATAAATCTTATTTGAAAGAAAAAAGTAAATATAATGAAAGGATTAATTCAGGAATATCCAGAGGCTCTTCAACTATAGTGAAGCAGATTGGTATAGAGGATAGCATTAAACAAAAAGATAATGAAAAGACACCTAAGAAAATAGGTTCCCCTTCAAGACAAATTTCACATTCTGCAACCTCATTATCAGTGCCAAATAATCAGACTGCTGTAACTGCAGTTGAAGGGAATAATAACACTGGTGCCACAAAACTCACAACTCTTGTCAAGTGTATGGATAAATCTGGTAATGTTTTCTACATCACTCTTGGAAGGGCAAATCTTAAACAACAGGCTAAGCCTGGAAATGTTTCTCAACAGAAAGCTGGACTTCCTCAGGAATCAACTTCTCCAGGCAAGCCCCCTCCGTTATTAGGTGCAACTTCACTCTTAATTCCGAAAGACAAACAGCCAAAACAGGAGCAACAGTTAGAGTTGACTAATACTCTTCTCCGTAACACTCCTACCACAGCGGTCAATAATTCAACGTCTGTCCTGTTGCCAAGAATAGATGCAAAAACTCTATTATCACGGAAAGTTACATCTACCATTCCTGGTCAGGTACCAGGGAAGAAAACATTGCTCAGTAATTCAAACATTCTTACTCCTAAACAGAGACAGTTGCTTCGGTGCACAAACATTGCCACAAGTGTGTCAGCAACAAGTTCCGTAGATAGTGGGTCAACTTCTTCCAAGCTTGTACAAGCTACTGTAGCAAATGCTGCAGTACCAGTAAGAATGGTGCCTGCCAATCAGCTGTTGATCGGAAGCAATTTAGGACAAACTTGCGTAGTTTCCAAAATGCAACCTGAAAAACAGTCAATTAACTCTGCTTCACAAGAAAAGAAGATTACTAACGTCCAGATGCAGCAAGCAACAGTAGAACAACAGCATACACTCTTCATTAAAGACAGTCAAGTTTATGTAGTGAAAAATCCTCAGGTTCCTTCTACAAGTCTAGCCCAACAAACACAGTCCACAAGTGAGACTATTAAGAAAACACACAAATCAATTGTAACACTGGAAAATTCAAGGCACATTCAAGTTCCTATAGAAACCTCTAGTACCGCATTATCAAAACCTCAAGCTCCACATATAGTTAGTGTTAACTCCAGTATTCCTTCACAAACAGTAACAAATGTGGTAAAAGTGGCAGATAATATCTCAACAGTTAATAATATTAAAAAAGCAATATTACCTGGAACTTCAAGTATGCATCAGACAATCAGGTCAGGCTCAAGTCTTCTGAAAAAGTCTGTGAATTCAGCAACTGTTATCACACCTACATCCGTGAAGTTAGAGGTCAAAGAAGAAAAACCACCAAAATTAAAATCTAAAGAAGACACTAAAGTCACTCTTTCAGGTCGAACATTGGTGTTGAATAAAACCAACAGCAAGCATGTGGGTGGTTGCAGAAAATCACAGTTTGAAGAGCAGCTTAGGTAAGTTTGCAGTGCATGCACACACACACGCACACGCACGCACACACACACACACACACACACACACACACACACACACACACACACACACACATATAGTTGAAACTAATTTATGCGTATATCATGGGGAAAAGCAAGATTTCTTGTAACTCAGAATTACAAATGAGATTTTGATAGTGTGTCATATTTTGTATAAAGAAAAAGCAATACAATGAGCCTACATGTGTAAAATTTTACATACAACAATAGATATGCACAAAGAAAATATTATTTTGAACTTGCTCCTGCTTTAAAGAAATCAGTTAATTTGACTTGTTTCACTTTTCTTGCAGTAAGTGCATACACCTCATTTTGTTACTCATGACTATACGTAGCATGGTATAAACACTTCTTAAGTCTGAAACAATTTTGGTTTTGGTTTTATGTGGATTAAGTTCCACCTCTCGTATGAATTTTGCTTTCTTATCTGGTGTATAACATTTCTGTTTTCTGTTCTCCATGGCAGATTAAAAGCCATTGAGAACTGAAAGACCAAACCACTGTTAATCAGCAAACACCAGATACTGAAGATTTTTATCTTTACTTCTCGTTTGTTGCTACGACATTGTTGTGCCGAAAGCTGCTGGCTCTACCAGCAAATGTGTTTATCTTTTGTTTCAATGGCTGAAAGCCACTTGCACAGCTTGTGTCTTTGTCACCAAAGATACAGAAAATATGCCTCAAGTTTCTTTTAAGATAGCATATACCATATGATCATTATAATTACATAAAACTAAGTTGTATTTCACTGAAATTAAATGCGCATAACAGTGAATTACATATAATTGTGGTTCTATTAACATGTTTCTAAATTACATTTTGCCGGCATCTACAAAAATGTACATGTAAATACGAATTACTTAGAGCTAGGTTACGTATAAAGCAGATTCAACTGTATATAAGGTGTCCCTAAGAAACACCAACAACGCTGAGTGTGTTATGCGGGATGACAAACTGATCGGTTTTCAAGAAGGAACCCCTGTCCAGAAATGCACAGTTTGGCGGTTTGGGCACTGGAGAGCGTCAAAATTTGAGAATGAACGGTTGTGGCAGTTTGCTAAGATTCGCTTTGATGTCTTAATATGGAAGGTATGCAACCCTTTAACCATCTATGGACTGCATGTGAATGACCTGAGCCTAATAACATTCATACTATGTGCTACATTCCTCCACAGACTCTGTGGTGCACATCTTACTGCGTTACTTGTGTAGTTTCCAGTAAAGTAACATTTTAACAGCAATGTCATGCATACCAGTACACAACTGGGGAAATGACCTATATAAGATCCAACACGTTTGACGTAAATGTGCTGAATCACCTCAACATCGCATATCCAAATCAATGGACCAGCTCCATGGGCAACGTGGTCACCAGATCTGACACCTTTCAACTATGTTCTATGAAGAGTATGGTGTATGGCACTCCTGTAATGTCAGCAGAAGACCTTATTACTCAAGTTCATAGAATGATTGAAAATCTTCAGAGACAACTGCATGTATTGGGTCATATGCTTGAAGCTGCACAGCGCTGATATAGGCTGTGAAATGACATAGTACACAGTTACACATAGTACACATGGTACACAGTTCGAAGCCCGTCTGTATTGTAGATGACTTGATGTGTTACTGATGTTGGGTTTATTGACAAAATGTGAATGCACAACCATCTCACACTTCAATGCATTACAGCATTCAAACCATGTATTTCCGGAAAGAGGTTCTTTGTATTTTTGGGACACTCTTTATATATATTCAGTAAATTGTAAGTTAACTTTAAAACCTTGCGTCCTTCAAAACCAAGCCAGCAAAACATATTTCTGTTATTAGAAGTTTGCTAAATTTAGAGTGATTTCACCATTTAAAAAATAAAATCATGAATCAACCTTTAGTAACATTACTCCGGCTTCACAAACGTTGTTACTCAGGACATGCTTCAAGAACACTGGTTCTCATTCTCAGCCTACTGCCGACTGACTGAATGTGATTGAAGATGGAGCAGAAGGTCTGGTACTGATGAGATGAATGGTTTAGATTATCCAACATAGTTCATCTCGTTCTCATTTCTTAATAATAAATATTTTCTCCAATGTTGACAATTTGCATATTTTAAGCAATGTGTTCATATCAAAGTTAAGATTTTTTGTCCCAAATGGTTCAAAATTGTGAATGCATTTTGAAATTCAAACCAATAAGAGCAAATATTTTGTAAGTGATTAACTCCAAAAAAGAATTTTGCATAAGTTGTGTGCTTTAACAAGATCTAGATTTTGTGTATCCCTTACAGTTTACTAATTAAAGTAATTCAGAATGAAGAGGAGGACTTAGGTTATTCCCAGAAAATTCAAGACCTACGTTTAATTTGTCATACAAATATAATAAACATAAGTATTAGAATCAAAATTGTTAAAACAATTTTATAGAAAATAAAAAAAATTATGAGACACTTTCCATGTAAAAGGTAGTTTGAGGTGGGGGGATTTTCCTGGAAATGTTAGTGTTGTATCCTTAGAAGATGTTGAACTTATAATTTTAGTCAAACTAATATTCCATGCATAGTTTTATGGCTCCATAATGTAGGCCTTTCTGCAAGCAAGAAAGTTTTGCACGGGGTGATAGATGTTACTCTTTTATGTAGCATTAATCTTGTTAATTTCATTGTTATAAATGTGACTCAATTGCATACAAAGAATTTTGGGATTGAGAATACATGTATGCAAAACAGGGTTAATATCTTAAGTCTTCTAAGAATATCACTACCCATTGCACCCTGTAAGGTTTGTTCAACGCAATATCAAATAATAATATTATGTTATATTCCAGGAATGCTGTAGCAAATTGCAGGTTTGATGATATGTCACAGTGTGTGAGGTGGTTATTGCGACATATGCCACTTGTTACTCCTTTGGCATGCTTTCCGGAATATAAGGTACTCCACCCATATGCTGCTCCAGACAGAAAAACATTTCTACAGTGGAATATAGGCAAAAGACGAGCAGCAGAAGTAAGTTGCATATTTCCATACTGAGTATATGCTCAGCTTAACAGAAATATTTTTAATTTAGTAACAGAGTAAGCTGTTTGTTACAATCTGTCAACCCCTAATTCTGTCATTTCTTTTGAATCTTGCTGACAAGATTGTTTGATGTTATCGTAGCAGTGCATATTAACAACAGTACATTCGTAGATTGGCCAGACCACCCCACTGCAGCGCTAGACCAAGCGAGGGCCAACGCATCCTCTGCCAGAGTTACATGTAAACAACTTGCAAGTAATGAACTCGGAACACGAACTACTGTACTAACTTACATTAGGCTTACCTGCGTCACAGAAGATGTTGAAATTGATGACCTTCCAAGCAAACACATTCCGGATATCTCTGAAAACAATTCTAGTTTACCAAAAATCCCCATATTATTCATGAAGTTCTTCACCACTGCAAAAGTTGGGGTTTGGTTTGCAGCAAATGTGTGTAGAATTATCTGTCCCATATTTTACAACACCCCAGTTGATTTACATTTTAAGTAAATTCTCTTTTAAGTCATTTTTATGTAGCTAACAAGGAATAAAAGATTGTGTGGCTGGTTTCTGCAGGATTCAGCTATAGTGTACACTGTTACAAATTCTATGCATGAATTGGGAAGTGTGTATGATGACAGAATAATTAGTCGAGGATTGGGACCACCTCATTCCCCTGACCTATCTCAATGTGATTTTTATTTATGGGTAATGTTAAAGAATAATGGGTAGTCATCAAATTTGCACACATTACAAGAATTGGACAAAATCAGGAAAGAAATACAGGCAGTCAATGTGAACTTTTGCGAGCAAACCCGAATTGTTTTTGGAGATATAGGGAATGTGTTCACCTTGAGGATCATCCGTTTCAACATCTGTTGTGATGCAGGTAAGTCTAATGTAAGTTAGTGCAGTAGTTATTCTTCTGTACCCATTACTTGCCAGTTGTACAGCTCTGGCGGAGGGCATGCTGGTTCTTGCCCTGCTCAGTGCCACTGTGGGGCGGTTCTACTGATCCACAAATCTACTGTACTAGGTGCAATGTATTCTACTATAATTTTATGTGTAACAGAAGAGCGACAAGTCAAATCATGTACAATGTGCATCCATTGCATCTCCATGGAGATATATGTTCCTCTTTGTTCTCCTGAATGTACTTTTTTGCAATCTTTATATCCAATTTCATAAATATAAGAAGTTTTTGCCACCAGAATTATGTCCGTTGTGTTCACATTGAGAATGTTATTTAAACAATGTTTGTTTATTTGGGCTAGGATTGTACTATGTTCTTTGAATATTTTAATGAATTTCTGAAAGGCCCATGGGTGGAATGTCAATTTTTTAAACTTTTTACTTTCTTTTATGCAATGAAATATGTGCAATGGGACATTGGCGAGTTCATTAAGATATTGGCCTTTAGTGTTTCAATATTTTGTGACTTATCTTTAAAGACAACACTCTTCAAGTATCCCCATGAAAAGAACTCGCACATGCTCAAATCTGAGGATCTTGCTGGCCAGGTGGGGATGATTAGATGATTTGATTTGTCTACTTGCAGCATGACTGTGCAACTCACATGTTACCTTGAGCGACTTTCATCTTTTTTACCTGCTAAACATACAGCTATCAGCCAAGGTCATGAGCAATCTGTGCTCTTTGAGCACCAGTTGCTCAGTTCTGACTTACAGCATTCCTGGAGACCTCCACAGTGCAACTAATGAGTCCATCTTGTTGAAACTACAGAGCATAAGGAAACCACGTAATTTCATTAATAAGGAAGGTTTCAGTCATGTTCGCTCACCTACCTGATGTCACAATCTTTTCTTTTCCCTTGTCATCCTCAGAAAATAAAGGGCCAATCATGTCAGAAGACAGCAGGCACACCAAACAGTTACTTTCTCACTGTGCATTGGTTTCTCATGTAATTGAAGACAATTATTTCAAGACCAATAACTGAAATTCTTTTCTTTACAAAGCTGGACCGATAAAAATGTCATTTGTCAGAGATCCGTAGTTTGTCAATAAATTCATCTTCATTCAGATGATTTAACATGTTAAATGATTACGTAGACTTCCACGGCCTTTGCAGTCGCCCATTGAAGAAGCCAAACATAGTTTTTTGGCGAAACATCGGCATAATTTTTAATTTCTTAAAAAAGCCAATAAGACATAGCCCATGCCAGAAACAAGAAAGTAGTAATGATTTAACAAGTGTTTGCAAAATGTTATTCATGAGAGAAAATCACAACACTTTAGTTGGTGTACTACCCAAAGCTTGTAAAGATGAAAATGAAGATCTAAGTGCAATATTGTTCCCAATAAGTTCATTGCTGCAGAATGCTTCACTGCCGAGCACATTGGAATATTGGTCACAGCAACTTTAGTGCAGTAACATTCTCTGGTGTATGCTTGGTCCTTTGTTACCTGGATGCTTCTGCCAGACCAGTTTCCAAGACCAAAGTTCTTAACACATATTTTTATGGAATGAAAAGATGGGATGGGATGGGATCATGGTGTTAAAATAACAAAATTGGCATCTAGCAGCCTCATAACTATCATTATCTTTATCAAAACTTTTCACTGCAAAAGCACGTTGGTGATCTGGCCATGACTCCATCTTTATTGAATGGCATTGTCATAGTAGCAGAATGCGCATGCAGTTTTCACGTTATTAATTTAATTATAAGAGAAAACGTAATGTAAAATTGCCTGTTCCTTTGCCATACTCTGCATAACTGTAACTTCTGTTTTTATAATTTTAAATGGTTGCCGCTTTCCTTTGCATAATTAATTTTTCTCTACGCTATTTGAATACTTAAATGAAACTAATTCTTTGCCTTGTGATGTAAGTTTTTGCAAAGGTTTCAGTTCCAACTTCAAGTGGCCACAGTTTAACCTAATTGATACATGAGCATGATAACCATGGTTATAGAAATTGCTGTAGATAATATAATAACTGCTTGCAGTGGTGTCGAGCAAAAGCTGTTCAGAACGCACTTCTGAGTTGTGCAGAGCGTAAAGAAACCAAAGTTTGGAGCACTCACGCCATTGCAGTGTGGGCAAAACTTCATGGATACACTCCACTCCTAGCATCAGACAAGGTAACTTGGCAAAATCAGGATCAGCAGAAGGAAATAAAACAGCAGCATTTAGCTACAACATACTCGGAACCAGTCAAAATAATGGACTGGCTAGTCTCAAGAAACCACAACTCAAACCATAACTCTAGTACCGAGATGGACGTGGAACTGGATGTCATAGGTATAGATCTTCCAGAACGTAAAGGTAGGCTTCCAAAATTCTTTTAAAACATAAGATTTGTTAGCATTAGAATAAACAATCAGTTTGCTTTATGCAAGCATGCCCATGACTTACCTGATTTTAATAATGTTAGTTTTACACTTTCTCCCTTACCTACTGGTAAGCATCATTAGAACCAGTGTATATTAATTTTTCTTTCACTTATGCCCGGTTAGACTAAGGTTGTGACAGAAATTGTGTGCCCGAGTGAATTGATAAGAAAATTCACACTAACATTTACCATGTCAATTTATATTCATTGATTATATGTAAATGTCCTATTATGTAAATATTATAATCATGTTGTAAACGTTATTACCGAATCTGAAGCTATTCAGTGAAAGTAAATATGACCAACATTAATCGTAAGAGAAGCTTATGATTAAAGACACCGGGAAGTGAATTTCTTCGAAAAAGTCAATTGTTTGATTCTAAAAAGTAATACACATCTTTAGCTTTAAAATTATATAACATAGTATGTTACATGGGTAGTAATCATTTAATTTGGTCATTTAAATATGGCAGCACAAGGACACGCCCCCATTTTCCACACTTTAACCTCAATTTCCCGTAACTTCATTTTTAACACTTTTTGTGCACTTTTCTCAAAGCATATTAAAGATATTGACTTGAAAATTTTACCTCACCTATATGGTCATCTGTTTTCACTATTGAGCTAGACTTGTTTATAAATAATAAGTTTAGTGTGATTAAAAATAACTTCTGTATGTAATTTGTGCCGTTACTTTTGCAACATTTTCCCCTTCTCATTTTTATGGCATGTATCAAATTATCCATTAACTACCAGAGAAAAAAATAAGATGGCTGTAGAGTCAAAGCTTATGGAGAAAACTGCACAAGAAGTATGTGGTTGAAAATTTGTTGTTAGAAAACATGGTCACACTTGTACCACTTTTGCACAAAAGGTTTTAAATTTAACCTAAATATTATACACTTATTAAATGTTGAAACATTTGTTCTCTAAACATCATAAATTTCATTTAAATCAGGTTAATTTTGGCAACAATTGAAATTGAATTAATCACATAACTTGAGTATGACAAACGCAAAATCACTTCCTGGTGTCCTTAAAGACGAAAGAGAAACAATATTTGATGGCTATGTAACTAGGAGGAAAAATACCACACGCTCCACATTAATAATTCATACATCTTATGGTGGAGACAGAGGCAGTTTCTTATTAATTTATTAGGCTGTTGATTTGAACACATTGATTAAAGTGCTACCTCTCTAGTTCAATGCCAATCATCAACTTGCCTGCCCTCTGCCAGGATTCAATGCTAGGAGAATGAGTAACATTGACATGACACTGGCAATACTACAGAACGTTTACTACAGAACTTGTCCGGCAGGTGCACAGCTCACGTGGCCTTTGCACAATTATTTAGTTTTTCGTGTATGGATGGAGATGCTCATAGTGAAATACATGACAAAGAAAGAAGTGGGAGACTGTCAATTTCCAAAGAGACAATCGTAAGGGTTGAATAAATCATGCTTCAAGATCAGCAGATCACTCTCACTGAGCTCTGCATTGTTTGTTCCTGAGATTTCTCGAAGCTTGATTCACCGACTTTGAAGTGTTGAAAGTTTGGAAGATGTGTGCAAGATGGGTCCCAGAAATGCTAACAGAAGACCACCAAAAGCAAGGAGTTGAAACTTCTTGCCAATTTCTTCAATGCTATGCAGATGAAAAGGACAACCTTTTGGATTCAATAATCATGGGTGATCAAAGCTGGGCTTTCTACTTCACACCTTCACAACTATCACATGAGTGGTGGCATTCTGATTTATCCGAGCCACAAACATTTAAAGGAACACACTCTGCTAGTAAAGTCATGGCAACAGTGTTTTGAATTCGAAAGGGGATATTGTTAGTCGACTTCATGGATCCTGGGATAACAATAAATGCAGACAGGTATTGTCACACATTAAAAAAATTCAGATGGGTGATTCAGAACAGAAGAAGAGGAATGTTGAGCAAGGGCATAAGCCTTCTCCATGACAATGCTCACCCCCGCACCACTCGTCAAACCATGGATCTTCTGGGATGTCATCACCCATCCAACCTATAGTCCGGACTTAGTGCCCGCTTGTTTCCCAAGTTAAAAGAACACTTGGCTGAAAAGCACTTCAGTAACAATGATCAGGTGAAAGGTGAGGTACATTGCTTCTTCAATAGCATGGCGGTGGGCTGGTATGACATGGGCATACAAAAACTGCCACAGCATGTACAAAAATGCATCAATCGAAATGGTGATTATGTGGACAAATAGAAAAATGTTCAAGCTTCAAAACTATATATAATTTATTGTAAATAAATTTCCTTCATATTTTGAAAAAAGGAATTGGAGACCTTACTTTTGAGATCTTCATATTTAGAAATTGCCAAGCAATTTCTATACATTGCGTATTTTACTAGGTCTACATATTTTCTGCTGTAAGGTTTATCCATATTTTATATTTCTCCAAATATACAAAATGTATTGAGAATAAAAAGGATTCCATAGTCTGTTTACAGAGAATTCAACATATATACTTTATTTTTCTTATCAGTATCTCAAAATTGTTTCAGTCAAAATGATAAGCCATTCTTGAAGAAACTTAAAATTTGGAAAAGTTTGCTTGCCAGGGTTTTTTGGAGTGAAGGAAATTATATGAAAATCACCTTGCATGTTTCAAAACTAGCTGTCTTAATTTTGTATCTTTTTGTAAGCTAGTAACAGTGATGGGAGCAAGTTGGTCTCTTGAAACCGGTCAAGTTTAATTATATGTAAGTGATGTTTTGTGTTTCAATCCGACTCATTTTCCATTATAATAAATCATTTTGTATTTATCTTGCTTTTCACTTATGCTTATATCAAATTTTGAGTCAGTGCAGTACTTTCTCCCTAGATAAGAAGTAAAGTAACTAAATATTTTTCTTTTGTAATTTACACCTTTGACAGTTTTATTCCAACAGTTATATTGATAATGCATATTATTCATTTCTGGTTCCAGTTGTCAAGGAAGAAATCACTATTAAAACTGAAGAATTAGATTCAGAACCATTAATTTTAGAAATAAATAGTCCAGATATAGAAGCAGAATGCCTACATGTTCGAGAAACTGCTCGTGAGCTAGGTTTCACACTCGTGCCAGAGGAGATAATACCAGGAGCATTGTATGGTGCTGCAGAGAGAGTCATTGTAGAAGTAAGTTTAATTAAGATGTAGAAACTTAATATTAGGAATGTTTTGATAACAGTTCTTTTTAGCACAGATGTGGTGAAAGAGAGATAATAAACCTGTTTCTGAATAAAAAGAAAAAAGTAAAGCTATATAAATGAACAAATTATAGCAAATATTACTAGCAAAAACTTCACTTATCTTTAATAATTATATGTCCTACAGAACTAGTCTCGCAAATCACTCAGTTGCACCATCTTGTTGAATGTTTATTTCATTGTTACAGTTATTTTGAAAAAATAAGGATTGCATAATGAATTTTGAAATACCACCAATTGATTCTGCCATTAAATCTATTTTGCTTCCTGTAGTTGACAGTATTCACAATGACAAACAGTCCATCACCTAGTGGTAGTAACTCTAAAAACGAAACAAACATTCAACAAGCTTGAGAGGTAGAATCAGGACTGAAAAATTCAATGCCACAGCTGGGATTTGAAGCATGGTTCTTCTGCTTCACATGCTGCACACAGCGCGACACAGGGCTTGTGTGTTTAAAAAGAAATGGTAGTAAGTTGGTTGGCATAAACAGCAACCACATGTGAAGTGGAAGATCCGTGGTTCAAATCCTGTCTATGGCATTGACTTTTTCAGTTCTGGTTCTATCTCTCAAATGTTGCCCATAAATGGCTTGTATGTTTTAAAAATTAAAAAAAATAATAATTTGACATAAAAAATAACTATTACCATTCAACAAGTTGATGATGTAATCAAATGATTTGAATAACTAGTCCTAGAATATATAATTATAAAAAAAAGTGAAGTTTTTGGTTATATTTATTACAATTTGCTTCTCTGTTTATATTTATCTTCTAATTTGTTGTAGGCTGTGAGATCACTAGTTGATGACCTACTACGTCGATCGTTATGCAAAGCAATAAAGAGGAATACTAACAGGTATGAAAAAAATGTGATATGTTGCACTCACATGACTTTCTCTACTCTTGTACTAACTGTTCTTATTAACTCTTGTTCCTATTCTTCATGTTACTCAAGATAGACATTTGTAGAAATTAACTTATTGGTATAATTATTATTTATTTATGCCAACAAACTTACTGTTGGTGTTTTTAAACATACAAGCCGTGTGTGGGCAAAGTTTAAGAGGTAGAACTGGAACTTAAAAATTCAATGCCACAACTGGGATTTGAACCACAGACCTTCCGCTTGCCGGGCGGACGCTCTAACCACTGAGCTATTGTGACAAACTGGCTTGAGAATTTAATGCCATTCTGGCAGTTTGTCACAATAGCTCAGTGGTTAGAGCGTCCGCCCGGCAAGCAGAAGGTCTGTGGTTCAAATCCCAATTGTGGCATTGAATTTTTAAGTTCCAGTTCTACCTCTTAAACTTTGCCCACACACGGCTTGTGTGTTTAAAAACACCGACAGTAAGTTTGTTGGCATAAATAAATAATAATTACCATGTGAAGGTTAGTTAATCCTGGGATATAAAGTACTTGCAATAGTAAGTCACCATTGGGGTAATTGTCTCTGATGTGAGACTGCCTTTGTGGTTTACAAGGAGAAATACGAACTGGCTTGAGAATTTAATGCCATTCTGGCAGTTTGTCACAATAGCTCAGTGGTTAGAGCGTCTGCCCGGCAAGCGGAAGGTCTGTGGTTCAAATCCCAGTTGTGGCATTGAATTTTTAAGTTCCAGTTCTACCTCTTATTGGTATAATTTTCTTGTAGGTGCAAGGGAAATACAATAGGCTTTAACCAATAGTCAAATCTTTTAAATCTGGTTGCTAAATGAAGGCTTTGGAATTCTGTTCTCATTATACGGTCAGGAGACAAAAACGTGAATAACGACCTTTTATTTAAGAAAAGCATAAGTATTGCAGAACTCACGTAAACAACAAGGAATATCTCCGAAATGGTTTAGTCCACAAAAAAAAAAATGTATTTGGAGACATAAGTAGTGTGTTTTAATGATACCTGCATTTTTTGTATCTAATTGTATGTGAAATTTTTGCAAAGTCGAGAAGATCTAGTCTCTAAACATTGGGAGGCAAGAAGAAGGATTTTATCATCAAATTCTGAGCATTAGACACACACACACACACACACACACACGCACACACACACACGCACACACACACGCACAGGCACACACACACACACACACACACAATTTTTTGTATAGCAAGATTTGGTCTATCTCTGATGGTTTACCAGTTATACAAAAGTCATCAAGAGTAAACAGCACTACATGGTCTATAGTGAGATAATTCAAAATATACATTTCATTTGCCATAAAAATATCTCATATATTTGGCATTTTAATAAAAATGGTTACAAAATTTTCATAAAATTTTCCATGTTAAGGGAGTTTAGGGTGAAGGAATTTTCTTCAAATCTTTGTGTCGCATCCTTGAAGGATATTAAACTTAAATACCAACTTTGGTTTTTAACCAACATTTTGTTTTTGAGTTATATGGTGTTCACAGACACACACACAAGACACACACCTAGACCTTTTTCTAAAAATGCTTTATTGTATTCAGTAGGCCTTAAAACATACATTTACATTGAAATCATGACATATTTTTAGGTCGAATACAATGCTTCCCCTATTGCTATACGTAGTAGAGAAAGTAAAAATATGTGTTGTTTTCTAATGACTTTCTCTACTCACTGTCCTACAAACTTTCTTACATACATTGTATTTACTTGTTAATCAAGCTAAATGTTCATTATACATTTACACATTTCATTATAGATATATGAAGGATACAGCAGGTAAAGGATAGTCAAATTTTTATTATGTGCATCGCTAAATGATGGTTTTCAAATTCCATGCTCCTTGCACAACCATGAGAAAAAGCAAATAGTAACTTTCCACTGGAAAAAATTATAGGTACTTGAAAATTCAAACTACTACCTGGCAAAGCCATGAAGCATATCGGAAAGGATGTAAAACTGTCCAGCTGTTTACATGAGCTTATCTCACAAATATGGTGAGATAGCATATGTACACTCTGTTCAGATGGAATCATATCTTCAGGACAGCAATGTCTTGTATATCAGCAGGTGCGAGAGATCATCTCTTTGTGTTTTACTTTATTTAATTTAAAAGATGAGTCAATTAATAACACTAAACAACACTTACATTATAATTTTCTGGAACGCATTAGGGAGGAAAGTTAACCTCCCTAACGCATTCTGGAAAATTATAATATAAGTTAATTAACCTCTTGAGGGATATGGACGTGAAATCACGTCCATTTAAAATGATGGATGAGCGATATGGACGTGTATACACGTCCTGTGCATTTAAGCATTTAACCCTTATTTATCCCTTATCCAACTCAACTTATTTTAATTTTCCCTTTATGAAACATTTAAGTAAAGTCTATATACTTTATTGGCTTACCTTAATATGTTCTTTCTGCAGTGATTTACCTCAAAACAGGGATAAACACATAAGGGTAGGTACATCTCCACATTCGCAAATTCCCTTCTTGCGGCACACAAAACACTTTCGAGATGGGCGTGACTTCTTTGCTGTTGGTGGTATCCTTTTAGGATAATGTTTTCCTTGAAGTCTGAGGGGTGCAGGGGTTTTGGATTTTCAACCCCAACGTGGTATTGTTCAATTAGGCTGCGAGCTATTTATAGTCAGAAGTCAAGGTCGGTCATTGTCCTGTGTGGGTTTAGAGAGCTCTCCAAATTACCAAACAATTGTATATGTTTACATCCAGTTGGTGCAAAAACACCTTTTTATACCACTTCTCCTTTCAGCTACAAGCAGGAAAGTATACGTATGTGTTTCAACAAAGAAAGACACGGACTCTACTAAGTTACGAAACTCGCGTAAACAAAAGTTGCAATGTTGATCTATTCTGATGACTCAAGAGACCACGCATACAGTAGCGCTTTATTACACAGTATGCTGACACATAAGGCACACATACAATGGGTGTTTCTTTACTTTTTCTTTCCGAGAACTTATATTAGATGCGTTCGACAGAGCAAAGTTGACTTTTCACCACAGTGAAACAAAATTGTGCCATTTCAACATGTTGTAAATACAACTCAACTTTGCCCTGCCACTTCTAGTGCCCCATCCATCAGTGATGACTTCATTGTCAGAAATCCAGCATTAGCTAACAACAACAACAACATTTATACTGCAAATAACGAGTTTTATACCAGTTTTTGCTTCATTAAAATAACTTAATATTTACACAAAATACAGCTGTGTATATACGACGCACTTTAAATGCCCTGCACTAGATATTGGGTAGCAGTTCTCGGCTCGCAGACATTTTAAATTGGCCATCGCTCAAGAGGTTAAGGAAAATGAAGCTATTAACAGTGAAGTTTTTAGTTTCTAATTTGTTCTTACTTTAGTATAATGTGAGTGTTGTTTAGTGTTATTAATTAACTCACCTATTAAATTAAATTGATTATAACAACACTGTTTTCAACAAAATATTACTCAACATAAATTGTGTGGTAAGATTTTGTCTCCTTACCTCCTTTAAATTATTAATAATAAAGATGACATCACAGGCAATCCCGGAAAATTCAACATATGCTTTTTATGTGTCATGCAGTTATCTTAAAACCATGGTATTTTAATAAAATCATCATTGCATGTTTCAGATAATTAAAAGTATCAAAAATGTTGCATGTAAAGGATAGTTTGAGGTGGGGAAGTTTTCTTTAAAATCTTTGTCATATTCTTGGAACATGCTGGCTAGATTTAGATTGCACATTTGGTATTTAACCAAGTTTTTGTTTGTGGTTATACTATTCACAGACACATACAGATCTTTTCCTAAAAATAATTCTTTTGGGTTCAGTGGCGTCAAAACATGTTTTTCTGTTAAAATCTCAACATCAAATTCTTTTAGTGGAGTAGGATACTTCACCTGCCTACTAAACATATGTAGTAGAGAAGGTAATAAATTATTTCAGAGATTCATACATTAGTTCTATTTGCAGACTGAATACCTGTGATTTCAGACAAAATTATTTTGGTAACTTGTAATTCAAGGTTTTGAATTCCTCAGGCATAGAAGTGGGCACAGAAGAAAAGATTCCTGTGTGTTTCTTTTTCACATCTTCATTTGCTAGCTTTAATCGTGAAACTGTGTTCTAAGTTTACAGAGATAGTATTTTTTGGTCAATTAGGCTATCTTTTTTTATTTTCCCCATAGATTTTTCATTTTAGTAGCATATTTATATGCTTTCAACCTGCATAATAATGAATATTAAAACCAGAAGTACTATTAACAGTAACGAATTCATGTTTGAGTTCAATTTTTGAGTCACTTTTTTATACTCACCACTTCAAAATATTGAAAATACTGTAATATTTTCCGAGTCAGTTAACCTCAGATGTTGGGTGACAGTGAAGTGATATTTGATACTATTTGACAGCAATATGTATCTTCTGGTTCCACAGAACACAAAAACAGCAATCAAAGCATAAACATATACTGGCAATCGCAGCAGACTGTCAGAACGAAACACTGTTGTCTGCCATTTTGGAAATACTGCCCGTGGTCATGCGATAGAAGCTAATGATGTCCCAATGTGGTAACATGTGTAAATTCTGTAGAGTAGGATCCTGGAGTCATTTTGTTACATTATTAGAATTTGAATTTTGACAATGGGTTGCTCACAACTTTCCGTTTTGACCCTTGCACAGAAAGTGAATTTAGTAAAATATAAGGGTGTCATGAGCATTTAACGAGGTGATGCAGATTTTCTATACTCCGTCAATCCTGGGAACTCTGCTCCTATTTCCGGTCGACTATCGAAGTTCTTTCTGCACCCTTACCACGGCTGCTACAGTAGAACTAATGAGCTTTATCCTCAGGGTTTGCATGGGTTTATCGAAAAATGACACAGGAACAGGTATTTTCATGAGTTTTAATACTTGAAACAACTCAATGACATAAATGGATGTATGCCGACCGTTAGTTAACACAGAAACTTTAGCTTTTACACAGCACACTAATTGTTGACCTGGTCGGCGTCTTCCAGTCTAAACTTTAAAAGAAAACCGTTGATCTGAACGCGTCAGACTGCTGAAGTCAAATGAGTGCGTCGACCACAAGTGTCAAGTAAATTTCCGTATCAGAGGCCTTGACAGTTTCCCCTACTTTGTCTCTCTTTACCCCTCTCCAATGACAGCAGTATTCAAAATACTGGCCAGACACAGTTATAACCAATGACACGTCGGCATGAAAGAGAAGTATTGATTATTTCTGGCAGCTCAGTAAATCGTTACTCAAATGTTGCTTAATTCACAGCATGTTGTATACATCAGAAACTGCATGTGTCCAGGTTATTAGTCTAAGCCAAGCTGATAACACAGTTCAACAAATTTCAGAAACTGTACAAATTCACAGAAATGTATTTCAATTTTAATGCCACCTGAGAAAGGCAGTTTGTTGCATCAGTATTAGAAAAAACCTTTCATTCGAAAGCAGAAACTGTATTATAATGTAACGTAATAGATAAACATTTTTAAAGTTATTTCAATAGGAATTTTAATTCCAGTATAAATAAAGAAAGAATTTGTATAAGGATTAAACATTTTTATATTTTTCAGTAAAATATTGCATTATGTTTATTGTAAAGCTTTATGTGTTTTTGGTTCTAAGAACAAAGTTAAAGATTTTCTTATTACACAGAATCGTTTAACCCAATAAATGCTGCTTGGAGATAAATGTAATTAAAATTGAAACCGTGGCTTTTCTATGAGACCAGGTGTATCTACCCCCCTCCCCACCCCCACCCCCACCCCCACCCCCCGCATTTTCTTGTCCTCATTACAGTGCCACACCTCTAGCCCCATATTGTAACTGCCAAGCAGTGTCATTGGTTAGTAATCATCTACCCCTTGCGAGACTCTGTAAGACGATAAGAAACTAAGATATGATTTGGTGCATTTTACTACATTCGTTTTGTGTACAACTTTTGTGTTAGTTTCATCCTGCTTATTTCAGAGACTTGAAATCTGATGTACAAGTACTGTAATTTTCTGTTACTGATTTCAATAGCTTTTACATTAAGTATTTTAGCATTGCAGTTTGTTTTCCAAAAATTTGGGCTAAAATTGTTTTTAGCTGTGTAACAATTTTTACTTGGAATTGTGAGTTTTCTATTATGATATTCTCTTGCAGGTATTCATTAATAATCTGAAACTTATATTTTCAGATATCCTGAAACGTGCTGTGTGGAGGATGTAAAAGCTGCACTCCTAAGTCGTTCAGAATTTGATATCTTTACAAATAGTGGTTTAGGTGTACAAATGACAGACACCAGTTGATCAATGGAGTTGTTATAATGCAGGTAATATATCTATAATTTTCTTTATTGCTCCCTGAAAGAACACTAGTATTTCCTATAACACATACAGTGTGTGGCAAAACAAATGACACAAAATTATTGATCATATCCTGTTCAAGTTTGCGTAGGAATAAAGTATTTATTTATTGTGTATAATAGTTTCACTTACTGTGAATTGAGTTTTGTGTTGTTTTCTGCAATGATAGTTTCCACAACACAAAAGGTGTTTATTGTGGAAAATAATTTCAGGTCATATAGGGTAGGAAATCAGAATTGGCCAAGTTTGCATCACGTTAAAGAACAGTGAAAGAAGACATTTGATAAGGATAACAGTTACAGAACTAATGGAGACAGTAACTGATTAGGTACCTATTAACAGCTACAAAAATAAGTACTATGTAACTACTGAACTTACAAACTGCCTGCGCAATGTTTTGCCTGTCCGCATCCTTGGCACTTGTTGCCATCTGCCACCATCATAGAAAGACACAAATGAAACCATACAACATTTTTAAAATTACTTTTAACGGCTTTACTGACCAACTTTATGAAAAGAGATGCTGAAACTGGCCACCGTCGTCAATACATTTTTGGCATCTCTTTAGGAAACCATCCATCACTCAGCATAATTCACATTGAGAAAAGCTGGCAATTTCCTGGTGGATATTTTGTTTTAATTCTTCCAGGATGTGTGGGTTGTCTTGTATACTTTGTTTTAAGTTACCCCAGAGATAGAAATCGCTTGTTGGAGCTGAAAAAGTTTTCTCTGCTAATGGCACACCATACACCAATTTTTTCTTCATGAAGGAGTACTTTGTAAACAATATTAGGTTCTGAATTATAGGGCTAAATTTTTTTTCATTCTACAGTTGACGCCCGGACATATGTGAATACAATTTTGCCCGTTTTTGTAGAAAATTAATAGACAGAGAACATGATTTTGCCTTTTTTCAATAAGACTCTGCAACAGCTCATACAGCAAATCTTTCAATGAGAACAATTGAAAGTGTATTTCAGGACAGAATTATTAGTAAAAATTTGTGGCACCCTTGGTCACTCGACCTAACTCCTGCAATTTCTATCTGTGGGATAACTTAAAACATAGTCTACAAGACAAACCCACGTACTCTGAAAGAATTAAAACAAAATATCTGCCAGGGAATTACCAACATTTACCAGAGTGAACTACAGCGAGTGATGGATACTTTCCTTAAGAGGTGCCAAATATGTGTGAATAATAACAGTGGCCAGTTTCAGCATCTCCTTTCATAAAGTTGGTAAGTAAAGCCTTTAAAAGTAGTTTTAAAAATGTTGTATGATTTCATTTGTGCCTTTCTATGATAGTGGCAGACAGGCAAAACATCACACAGTCGGTTTGGAAGCTTTTTGTTATGCCGCAGTTAGCCAATAACAGTTAACTAATTAGAGATAGTAACTACATAGTTATCCTGTTAATGGTTGCAGAGTCTGAGTGACATCATTCATTTCATGTGCATTGATACCACTTATTGGGAACCCAAGTCATTACACAATATCTGTCTCCTCCGCAGTAGATCATGAATGGCGTTGTTGCAAGTGTATGTTTACTGTAGAGCATTCCTCATCGCTTGAAATGTAGGTCACAGGTGATAAGCCAATCATCATGTATCAAAGCTGCATGCATTGCATTACCTCATTCTTCATCTGATTACCCTGCTCGTATGGAAGAGTGACATCCCCTAGGACTTAAAAGCCTCTGCCTAGGGTCAGACACTGTTAGGGAGCAGAGGAACCTATGGACTGGATATAGTGAAGACCTGGAAGCGGGTGGTCAGCCCAGCAAGGTATGAGAATGTGGAAGAGGATGGTATGAAATACAGACAAAATGGATCAATGGAATGAGTGGCAGGGGAATCCTGAGAATCCGCTGCTTCAGCCGCACAAATCCTGCATATGGGTCCCTGGGATCAAATCTGGGCCACCTCGGTAAGAGGCAAGCAGTCTAACCGCTCAGCCATGGTGCCACCACATGACAATATTCACATATCATAATAGGTGCAGGAGTCTTTAAACATAACGGTATGTATAACGAACATTTCAGTGTCGTTTCTTTTGCCACATGCTGTACTCTATACAGATTCTCTCTAGTTGCATAGAGCTGTAAATAATTTATTACTAAAGTGATATTTGTATTTAAATATAACATTTTAAAATGTTTCGATTTAGATTTGTTGCCATCTTGGCAATGTTGGTGTTTTAAGTTTTATAATTGCAGTCTGTTAATGCTAGCCTAAGGATGTTAATATATTAAACATAATAACAATATTTCATAATTTTGTGTACCAGGTTTTAATGTTTAAAGTTTACATTTATGTTCTAAAATAAGAACAAATTAGAAACTAAAAACTTCACTTATCTTAGTATGTTGATATCCTTTTTCTATTTTCCTGACCCAGGGGTTTCAAGCTATATCCAGCTCATATGAGCTGGATATAGCTTGAAACCCCTGGGTCAGGAAAATAGAAAAAGGATATCAACATACTAAGATAAGTGAAGTTTTTAGTTTCTAATTTGTTCTTATTTTAGAATCTTGTTGCTTCACTGTTAATAGCTTCAATTTTTACTTAATTTACATTTATGTATTTAACACAATTTTATATGTACATAAGCATTTAGATCTTGGATGTTTCTCAAGTAAAATTAACGAAATTCACTCATTGTTGCTGAACTAAACAATTCAAATGCTATCTTTCATGTCAGCAATAATTTCAATGCATTTCATTTTTATAGTGATCAAATTGTATCAAATTTTATTCAGAATTCACATAACCTATTGAGCATCCCACATAATTAATTTTTATGACAATCTATTTATGTAAAACATTTTTATACATTTTAGCAAATTCAGAATTTTTGTATGCCATAAAAGCTTTTGAAGTTTTCATGATTGTAGTAAGAATAATTTATGAAATAAAGTACTTATATTTCTGGAATCATTCTCTCACACTGAGGTTTCCCAGCTTTTCCTCAGTCCTTATAACTGTCAAATATCGGTAAGGTACCCTAAAGCTTAGGCCTGGAGCATTTCCTTCCCAAATTTATTTTCCAAATGTAATTTAATTTTATGTATCAGGGCCCATCCACCACTGTAGTGCCACATGTAGTAAAATTCTGATGTGTTGCACTCACATGACTTTCTCTACTCTCGTACTAACTATTCTTACAAACTCTTATTCCTATATCTTCTTCGTGTTACTTGAGATAAACATCTGCAGAAATTATCTTATTGCTTATTTCCTTGTAGGTGAAAGGGGAATATGGGAATACATCAGGCTTTGAGTGATAGTCAAATCTTTTAAAGCTTTCAAATTCTGTTCTTTCAAGTTCTGTTCTCTTGTGCTTAATATACAAAAAAAAATGAACAACAATGTTCCATTTTACAGAAGCATAAGTTCTCCAAAACTTACACAAATAAGGAATATCTCCAAAATGGTTCACTCTACAAAAAAAATTTATTTTTACATAAATTGTGTGTTTTAGCAAGATCTAAATTTTTTTGTGTAGTAATATTTGGTCTATCTCTTATGGTTTACCAGTTATTCAAAAGTCATCCACAGTAAATAGGACTTCATGGGCAATAGCCAGAAAATTCAAGATATACATTTCGTTTGTCATAAAAATATCTCAAACATATGGCATTTTAATCAAAATCGTTAGAGCATTTTCAAGAAAATCAAAATATTTGAAACATTTTCCATGTAAAGGATAGTTTAGGGTGGAGCAATTTTCTTCAAAATCTTTGTGTCACATCCTTGAAAGACATTAAATTTAAATACCAACTTTGGTTTTAAGGCTTTTCGTTTTTGAGTTATGCTGTCCACAGACTGACAGACAGACTTACACACACACACAGACCTTTTTCTAGAAATGCTTTTTTTAATTCAGGGAGCCTCAAAACATATATTTCCTGTGAAATCTTGACATCAAATTTTTGGGTGGAATACAATACTTCCTGTACTGTACGCAGTATAAAAAGTAAAAATAGGCCAACACTACAAAAAAAAGAGTAAAACATCACTCTCCCTAATCCTACCATTTCTTGCAAATATGGCTGCTGGATTATTGGATGTCTGAAATGTAGTTCAAACACATAGGGACTATATTATTGTGAAATAATATTTAATCTTTTAAGAGGTAGAACTGGAACTTAAAAATTCAATGCCACAACTGGGATTTGAACCACAGACCTTCCGCTTTGCCCACACACGGCTTGTGTGTTTAAAAACACCAACAGTAAGTTTGTTGGCATAAATAAATAATAATTTAATCTTTTGTTTTTATGTCATAAATAGTTGCTTGTGCAACATCGTGCTCAGCAATAATGGCTTTCTGCAGAGAACCTCAGTTCAACTTATCTAAAATTTTCACTTTCTTCATGATGAGTTTCCTTTTAGAAGCCATGGTACTGTACTGTAAAAGAAGCCACAATTTCAAATATAATATCATAAGTAACTAACATTTTGTGCTTGATAACTTACATTGTTGCAGCTTGTCATTTCAGCTTGAGCAGCCAGAAATCAAATGTGTGCCTTTTTACTAAGGCTAGGATTTTTATGTGATATCAACATGTAGAATATGTAAATATTTATACTTTGTACATCAAGAGATTAAAGGAGACATAAACAAAGCCACGTGCATTTTGACCGCAGCCCACCTTCTTCATGTTTTTGCCATCTAAATAGTCCCTTGAAAAAATATTGATACTAAGGTTGGAAGTCTCACTTAATGTTTGCTAAAGCACAAACTTAAGTGTACTAAGCATAGTTGAAGTGTAGGAATACACAGTTAAGTGAATCTGTAACCAGCCTAACTCGTTCTGCGTGCATATTATTTAGTATGAAAGTAACATGGCGGAAGAAGTGAGTTTTGTGAAACATAAGCATATGAAACCATTGCAATGTGGTGAAAAGATGGTAATATTGAACGTGTTTAACAAGTTCTGCAAGAAATATCCTGAACTTGCTATAGATGATGTGATAAAATTAACATCCGAGTTTACCAGTGTGTCAGTTTCAAGTATTTACAGCGCACGCAAAGAAAAATCCTCAGTTGGTGAAGTTAGAACTCTCAGCAAGAAGAGAACGCTCGCCAGGCAAGTGTTGGATGTAGTTTGTGACAAATTTGTGAGATCTGCAATACGTCAAAAAGTTCACCAGTTCTTTGGGAACAAAGAACAACCTTAAACAAAATGCTGTAGGCAGTTAACTCTGATCCCGATCTTCCAGATTCAAAACAAACTTCCCTCTACAATGTCCTTCTGGAGATTGGTCTCGAGTTTGTGTGCAGGAAACGAAAAAGTTTTATTGTTGACAGAGATGACATAAGTAGCAGTTAATTTCCATGTGCTACATGTTATTTATATCCAGGAAATATATCTTTTTTAGTGGTGTAAAATTCATATTATACTTACGTGTAGCGATAACTGTTCTATTATTGCTAATGCACGTGGCCACGGAGTAATACAAACTGGTGCTTTATTTACGTCTCCTTTAATCTCTTGATGTACAGAGTATGTGTAATAATATTAGATAAAATATGTACTGTTAAATAAAAAGTTTTAAAATGTGTAATAACATTAATTTGATTCAATCTTCATATAAATGGTGTATTAAAGATTACTCATTTTATTGATTATATTTTTATACAAGAAATTGTGATATAGCAAATTTAAATAAATTCCACTGTTATGAAGGTCATATTTTGATAGAAAACACATAAAAGAGTTCCTGCCTTTAGTATGTATGGGAGCATCAGAATAAGGAACAAGAACTTTTCTTGAATGCCTTCAGGTCCATCATTCACATGGACAAGACTGGCAACATAGTCTTTTTACATTCGTAGTTTCATTGACAGCGGTCGATGTATAGTTGCTGCCTATATAACGTTACATGTATGTCAACGCTTCCCCAAAACTAAATGCAGGTAGTTTTTTCGGAGAGTATCTGCCTTTTGCAATACTTTTCTAAAAATCTGATGTGTTGCACTCACATGACTTTCTCTACTCTTGTACAAACCATTCTTACAATCCCTTATTCTTATATTTTCTTCGTGTTAGTTGAGATAAACATTTGCAGAAATTATCTGATTGCTTATTCCCTTGTAGGTGCAATAGGAATATGGGAATACAGTAGGCTTTGAGCAATAGTCAAATCTTTTAAAGCTTTGAGATTCTGTTCTCTTGTATAAAAAAATGAATAATGATGTTGCATTTGAAGAAAGTTTGTTTTCTGAAGCTGAAACAAATAACAAGAAATATCTCCGAAATGGTTCACTCTACAACAAAATTTGCTTGGACATAAATTGTGTGTTTTAGGGAGGTCTACATTTTTGTATAGTAAGATTTTGTCTATCTCTTATGGTTAATGAATTATTCAGAAGTCATCCAGAGAAATAGGACTACATAGGCTATAACCAGAAAATTCAAAATATACATTTCGTTTGTCATAAAAACATCTTAAACATATGTCATAGTAATCAAAATCATTAGGAGCCATTTTCAAGAAAACCAAAATTTTCGAAAAATTTTGCACGTAAAGGGTAGTTTAGGGTGGAGCAATTTTCTTCAAAATCTTCGTGTCACATCCTTGAAAGACTTGAATACCAGCTTTGGTTTTTAAGCAACTTTTCGTTTTTGAGTTATGCTGTCCACAGACCACACAAACACGCATGTGCACGCACACACACACACCTTTTCCAAAAAATGCTTTTTTTTTTGGATTCAGGGGCTTCAAAACATATATTTCCGGTGAAATCTCGACATCGAATTTTTCGGTGGAATACAATGCTTCCTCTACTTACAAGTAGAGAAAGTAAAAATATGCAATATTTAGGTACTTGGAGTTTGTATAATAGAATATTTGTGGCAACCATAGCAGTACACATATTATGGAAGAATACATTCCTGAATTTGAAGACTGTTGCTTTTGAGTCAGAAGGACTTGCTTTTTAGATGTTTGTAGTGCTCTATTCCTAGTAAGGAGAGAACAAGTTGGTCAAGTTGTGATTTCATTGAACATGTGATTATCTTATTACAAACCTGTCAGAGAATCACAATACCATCAGTAGTGAATGAATGATCTATTGTAATCCATGACTAACTTTGATGATAATTTTGATGCTACTGGAGGCATTGCAGGAGGAATTCAATTAAACACTTAATGTATGAACTCCAGAATAACTTGTGTCAGACCTTATGTACTGATTAACACAAGAAAAGTATGTTTTCATTTGTCATGGAACAGACCAGTCAACAACAACTGAAACTGTAATCTACTGTCATGCATTAGATCCTTTATTGCTATCTCCTAAAGATGCCTTTCTCAGTGACTCAAATGCAGAAAGCTTAGTTATCAAGTGGACAAAAAATTATGTACGTATATACTTTTATTTTGTTCTGTACATAGATGCTCAGGAGTCCACAAACCAGATAATCTGCACCCAAAAACTTGGGAGTTTACTGTATTTCACTTGCGAAAAAATACTTTTTTTACAGTAAGAGGCAGAATATGTTACTTTACATAAACGTGGTAAAAATATGTAAAAGAAAATGTCACTATGCTTGAATATGTAAAATATGTAACAATAACATTTCATTATATGACAGCTAAGATACTAATTCATGGACATTTATCATTTTTAATTATGTATAAGCAAAGCGAAAGAATATGTATTTACATACAAATCCTAGTTTTACTGATTACTGAGAGGCCAGACTACTGAGGAAATGCAAATTTTTTATTTATGAATGCTCTTTAACTACTGTGGTTCTGGCATCCTATTCTGAGTTTAATTTTGCTCTGAGGCCTCTTTAACAGGCTTGAGGTTGTGTATGTGCTGTAAATCTGGGACATAGCACCAATGGCTTTACTTCCCATCCAAAGGAGGCCATGTTAAGGATTTTTACACCTGAAAAAATCTTTTGCACACTGGATTTGAACCTGCAACCTCAGGAATCAGGAGGCTAGCATGTTACTCCTAGACCATAGAGGATGACTGGACTACTGAAGGCCGGAAAAGGGAGAGTTCGGTGTATTATGAAAATTGGATAATGGAAATGTGTGCTCTGTCAAACTAGCATAAAATTCAATATCTGTGGAGCAGAAATTGACTTCACTAGAGGTCTGCACATAGGCTCTTAGAGCCCTTTAGAGCAATTGCTCAAAGTCTGACAGTCCAGATAAAACAGACTACATCCTTAACATCTGCCCTTTTTATACCCTCAGGCTTCAGAAAGAAACAACCTAGGGATATATCTTCAAGTTTTATATACCTGAATTAAAATTAAAATTTTCTTTTATAAATTGTATAGCACTTGACAGAGTTTGAAACATTGCATGATGTCTATAAGTTATATTAAATTTAAAAAAAAGACATCTGTGCGAATGCTTCACACACACATACGAGGTGTATCCGAAAGTAAGCCCTGATCACATCCAGAGATGGCACCACCAGTCAGATAGGAATGTGCATGCACAGGGGCAGAGAGAAAGTATGCGGGAATAATGCAGTAAAAATTCAGTCTTGTGATGACAGGGTCACCACACTGCGCTAGAAGAAACTGGCTGCTCTGATATTGTTTCCGACGAACTGTGAGGTTTGTGCAGGCATCTGATTTTTGCACACTCAGAAGCAATGTCCAGCAGAGATCCATCACCAATTGTGTCACATGTATGGACATGGCATTATACCTGACAGTATGATAACACGATGGTGCAATTACTCCAATAAACATTTCTTACTTAGTGATGTTTTTGTTCTCCTTATCTGTCATCAGGACTTACTTTCTGGATGTACCTCATTATATATTGTGACAAAATGATAAGTCCAGCTACCTTCAACGTCACTTTATTTCCTCTAGAACG
The DNA here is from genome assembly GCA_030765045.1 of Tenodera sinensis. Lineage (NCBI taxonomy): Eukaryota > Metazoa > Arthropoda > Insecta > Mantodea > Mantidae > Tenodera > Tenodera sinensis. The sequence goes on along the minus strand of CM060968.1, from coordinate 104,540,800 downwards.
TTAGCAAAGAGCTGACCCTGTTACAAATGATTCACAATATACACTCTGTTGTATGTAATAGAATTTACACAAACTTCACAAACTGTTCAATTGTATACAACTCACTCTGATAATTTAGTACTGCTTACTTACTGACTCGGAGCTTATTATCTTATTGCTTATTATCGAGAATTAGAACAACTTTTCTGGAAGCTTCAAGAAACTATGTCGAACAGCATTTTTCCTAACCATCTGTCATTGTGTGTTGCATAGTGGCGTTGTAGTATAAGCTAGCTAACTTGGGTTCACCTTCGCCGCTGGCAGCTGTGACACTGCTACTTCCTCGCGACTGGTTGTCCTGACCAGCACCATTTTATTGGGCCATACAATCCAAGTATATCACCAGCACCTTCCTTCTGAACAACCTCTAGATGCAGTAGACTTGGTCTGGGTAGGACAATACAGCTATACCAAATCACCCTGGTGGACCTAGTCTGTTGGCTTGCCGGTCATACTGGGTCTTCATCCAGTCACTCGCTAATGGGATGTGCTGACGAGCCATCTCGTGTGCATCATGAAGACAGTCCACTAGGTTCTCCACGTAGTCAACTGCTGCCTGTCCTGACCTAGGGGTCTCCCAAGCATCAGGTCGCACAAAAGACGCAACTCTGCCAAACAGCAAACTAGCTAGCATCATCACAGTGATGCTTAGGATAGATGAGTAATAGGCCAGCAAGAAAAGTGGCACCCTGATATCCCAGTCCCTCTGGTGGCTGGCCATAGCTTTCCTCATATGCTCTTCAAGAGTCTTAATTATGCTCAACCATGTCATCCGCCTGTGGGTAGGCATCTTGCATTCTTGTGTACTCTGAGTTGCTCTAGCATTTTGCTTATCATATTCAGCTCAAACCTGATTGCTGTGTAGTTCTGATGGCTAAATAGTTCTTCCACTAGGCAGCCCACAATGCCTTGGCCTCCTGGTTAGGGACCAGGTACACCTCCAGCCACTTGATGAAATAGTCTACGGCCACTTAAATATATTTTTGCCCCTGTCAAAGACAGGGTACAGTCCAGCTATGTTCATGGTAATGCACTTGAAGAGTGCTTCCACATTATACTGCTGCATGTGACAACAGCTGTGTGCCACAATTTGACCAGCACACATGACAGCAGCACCACCTTTCAGAATCTGCCTCTAGCCTCAACCATTACCACTGTCACAGCTTGTTAGTCATACAGTTCAATCCAAAATGCCCTCCTGCATAACCCAAATGCACCTTCTCCAGGATCTCCATAATCTTATTCTGAGGAAGTACCAAGTGCTCTGTCTGGGTCTTTCCGTAGGAGGCTCCCAGATCCAGTACAACACTCCATTTTTGATCCCCAGCGAATCCTATTGTGTCCAGTAGGATTTACACTTGCTATTACTGGGTATGATATCCTCCCAGCCTGCCCTAATTCCTGCATCCACTTCTCGGAGAAGTGGTCCTAAGTGGGTGTCTGCCAGCTGCTCCCTCCCCAGGCCTGACTATTCTATCCAACTGCAGGCACCACCAAAACCACAAGGACAGCTGTGGCATTTCCCTTCTCCATCCTATTGCAGTGGCTGCACTCCTCCAGGTAAGATCTCAAAAAGACCCACATTGGAGCAGCTCTTTCCCTTCCAGTGTTCTGGGGTGAAGTTGTACTCCTGGAGCCTCTGGACCAAAGAGTACAGCCTGGAGAACCTCTGGCACTCTAGGTTATTGAAGCTTAACTGCCAGGTGAGAGTGGGGAATGGTCAATCCTCAGATGGAATGGCCCACCATTACAAGTACTTAAGAAAATGTTCCATGCTTTCGCAACTGCCAGAAGCTCACGCCATGTGATGCAGTAGTTCTTGGCCTTGGAGAGCATCTTGCTGTAGTGGGCTGTTACTCCTGTCCATCTTGGATCATGGAATAGTAAGCCTGCAATGCTGCTATCACTGGCATTAATGTCCTTGATGAAATCACTGTCAGGTGAGATAAACCTAAAACAGGCATACTGCAGAATACTGATTTAGTTTAGACTTTAGATTTTAAACTTTAATCTTGATTAAGGAAATAATGAAGCTATTAACAGTGAAACAACAAGAATCTAAAGTAAAAACAAATTAGAAACTAAAAACTTCACTTATCTTAGTAATATCCCAAGTTGTTTGGTGCTAACAAGTTTCGAATGAGTTGGAGTCAACTCGAAACTTGTTAGCACTAAACAACTTTGAATATTACTAAGATAAGTGAAGCTTTTAGTTTCTAATTTGTTTTCACTTTAGATTTAAGCTTGATATTATAATTTTGGGGTGGAATGACAATATTTCCTATTATTCTTCATAGGTAGCTGGTAGAGAAAGTAAAAGTCTAATTAAAATTAAGATTCTGCCATAGCACACAAAGTCATAGCTTTAAAGACAGTGTTTTCTAGCCCTCATAACTTAAAACCACACTGTAGGAAAAACTAGTTTTCCAACTCGCAAAGCTCATGATTGGAGACTCGGATACTCACTGTTTGCAAATTCCACAAAAAATTTGAACATGCAGGAAAGCTAGTAACAAGTGTTGGTAGATCATTATTAGGTCTGTAGAGTTGTTTTCCATTTGCTAAATTTTCAAACATTTGTGGCCACTTGTGTAATTCAATCATTGTGTCACATTTGAAGCATTTCACAGCAGAAAAGCTATCGTCATTGGTGTCATGTTTGGATAAATGCTCAAGATTTGTGACATTGTCCATCCCAAGAGATCCAAGCTCTCAACTGTTTCTGCTTTAGGAATCTTCTATTCCAAGACAGTTCCTGCAGTCGCCATTAGCTTCAGAGCACCTCTTGCTGCAAGCTGATACCAAGCTGTCCCCTTGAGACAGTTTCTTTTTTTTCTTTTTTTGTCAGTAGACTGGAATATACATTCTGACATTGTAAATGTATAATTCCTATGCCATCAACTTTCCCTTCATCCATTTTGCTTACATTTCATATCATCCTCTTCCTAAGTCTATATGTGGTGCTGGGCTGACGTGTGTGTGTGTGTGGGGGGGGGGGGGGTGCGGGTGTGCGTGTGTGTGTTGTTTAATAGCTGTTTTTACTACTAGGGCACCGCAGGCAGGGACACTGATAATGCATGGAAGGAAGATGGAGCATCGGTAGAATGAGATGGCGGGAGAAACCAGAGAACCCAGAGGGAACCTGCCCGAACAAGGAGGGTAATCAGATAAAGAAGAAGAAACCATTTTGCCTGCATTTCATATCATCCTCTTCCTCCCTCTGTACCTGGTGCTGGACTGATATCTATACTTCACATGAAGAAGAAGAAGAGGAGGAGGAAGAAGAAGAAGAAGGAGGAGAAGGAGGAAGAAGAAGAAGAAGAAGAAGAAGAAGAAGAAGAAGAAGAAGAAGAAGAAGAAGAAGAGGAGGAGGAGGAAGAGGAGGAGGAAGAGGAAGAAGAAGAGGAAGAGGAAGAAGAAGAGCTCATCAGGCTTCTTCTCTCCCTTTAACAGAACTTGAATATCAGTGATATACGAGTAGATGCAGATGTTGACAAATGTTATTAATTATTTAAACAAAAGTCCTTAACATTTACAAATATCAGGTAGCTTTCTCATCTGACCTGTGCAACTTTTACTCCAGAATATTTCAGCTTTATTCAGAAATTTGAAGGCAATCTGCACAAGAATTTTTTAAACCTAATAAAAGGTGGCCAAGTTTAAAATTTTGTAACAGAAATAAGCTGCATTTGCCCTTCTACTGGTAAATGATACATGGGAAGGAAATCTTGAGGTTTGGACTGTCATTGCCATAAACAGGATTAGTATGCAATATTGAACCACTCTTTTAATACACATACTGACATAAAATCTAACTAAATACTACAGTTATTTATTTTTATTTGTATGTAGCTAGTTGTTTTAGTCATAATTACACAAATACACTTATTTTAATTATATTAATGAATGTTTAATAACAGAATGGAGCAACTTGCGAGAACTCTACATATCAAATAAGCAGGTTTCTGTTAACAACAAATTATTAAAGTGTTTTATTAGTGCATCATGCATTAAAAAGCATTTTACAAACTTCTGAAGCTTAGACAAGTTTTCAGATACTTGAACAGATAGTTAAATTGACAGCAATGAAAACTATGCCATTAATTTCGTTCAAGATATGAACAGCAGCAGAAGATTCAGTGTATTCTTTTGCTAGTAAAATTTAAAGCACATTGAACTATTATTTATTTTTACTTCATTTTGATAGTTGCTTTTTAAACATATAGCACCATTATTATTATTATTATTATTATTATTATTATTATTATTATTATTATTATTATTATTATTATTATTATTATTATTATTATTATTATTATTATTATTATTATTATTATTATTATGATCATCATCATCATCATCATCATCATCATCATCATCATCATCATCATTGTTGTCATCGTTATCATTATTGTTATTATTTATGCTTAATTTTACATCATTATTTTAATGCTTAATTTTTATTCAGTGGCCCCTAACAATGAGAAAACATCAAAGAAAACTTAATGAATTGACTCACTGTTTCATATTAAATGTTTCCTTAGTTTTAAAACTGCACTATGGCTTTAGGAACACAGTATAAATAAATTTAGTTATTTATAAATAATTCTATGCCTGATTTACCTGATCCAGAATTTTATTTTCTGCAATAATGCAAAGTTATTGCACTCTTGGTTTACTTTGACATGTCCTTGCATACTGCTGAACTTCTGCATGCTCGAGTATAAATGGTCATTTTTTTATTTGCAAAATTATTTAATTGTTGCTTTTTAATGCATAATGTAAGCATTAAGTACATTGCAGCTAATAAGAATTAAATACACAGCAGAATGTTGCTAAAATAGTAGTGATAAAGGTCTTGCAATAACTTGATATATTGTCAGCAGATACGGTGTTCAACTGTAGTCTCAGGAAAGGCTAGTCCCAACCAACAGGAATATTATGTCGCTCCACTTCGCCAAGCAGCCAGTGATGAAGAGGTTGAAAGTACTGGAGCAATGGCGTAACATCAAGCTTGGTGGTTCCTGTGAGCTGAAATAGAGCTTCCTGCCAGGTGTGGCTGCTTCCTAAATGCATCATGGACCTGTAATAAACATGTTTTCATAAAAAACTGAAGCCTGTATTATTTAATACTAACATGAATGTCGATGGCCATAACAAAACACAGATGCATTGTTTGCGAAAGGGATGGGTTAAAGGAAAGCATTGAAATAAGAAAACAGAATGTTGCTGAACATGTATGCAGTGTATCAGTACAACTGTTATTTCATGCATGAAAGTAATTTTAAATTAAATTGTTTTAGAAAGCTATTTTGTCCATTTTTTTGTGTTCTAAGATAATCACAAGAGAAGTGTCTTATTAAATCCATATTCCTTAAAATCATGAAGCAAAGGCTCATGTAGCTATTGTAGTAATGAGTGTATGCATCTGAGTTCACTGCTCACGCCAAAAAGACCTCATTAACAGTGACTTAGACAAGACTTTATTTGAATATAAACACAGACATGCTAACTTTTAGGATTGTTTTGGTTGGTTCAAAGCGTTATAGATTTTCACCATAGACATAATAAAACATTAAGTTGTGTGGTGTTATATTGTAATTGTTTTTTTTTAATATCATAGTGATGAGTAAGGCCAGATGAGCATGACCGGTTTTTATGAACTTGCCTTACCTTGTGCTATAGAGTGTTTATGTTGAAGGAGAGAGGTTGAGTCTAGATGTAAACAACAGCCCCATGCCTGTAGTGCTCCTACAGGTTGTATCAAAAGAATGCATACACTCTGACAACTGTTAATGTTTTTATTTCATTATGCAACACTAGCTTTTACATATGTGTATAGTGAATGCTACATAGTCTGCTCATTGCAGTGCACAGTGCTTATCGAACATGAACGTTCTCCTCCTCTCACGTGTTATATTGTGAGAAACTCCTTTCAGCATTGCAAAAGATAGTAATATAATATATGGTATCACTCTCTGATATATTTCCTATACCTTTTGATGTGGAGGGCACAGTTGCTTTTTGCAGCAAGACATCTCAGATTATTGAAAAACAGTGTTTTTTTCTAACTCATTATGAAGTTTATTCACATTTTTCCTAACTTTCCAGTTTTGATTTCCTTAATTTTTACACATACAGTGAAACCTCATTTATCTGGACTAACAGGGACCAAAGGCAATCCGGAAAATTGAAAATTTGGATAAATGCTTAACCTTAAATAAGCAGGCTTGCTGTTTATGACAATAAAAGCGATGTCTTTTAGCAAAATTATGTACACTACATAGTATGTTTTGATTACAAGACAATAAAACATATAACAGTTTTAATCCCATAAAATCACATCATTTCTCAATAAAGAATTGATCCACAGTATCATGTTTTAAACACGTGTGGTGTTTGAACGAAGTATGGTCCTGCAAGCGCTTTCTCATTAATAGTTCCCCCGGAGTGGTGTCAGGCTGATGTTCCAAGTATGCTATGTTTCTCAGCTGGTGCACAGCAACTCCCAATTCAGCAGCTATTTTCTTCAATGTTTCTCCTTTATCAATTCAATTAATAGCATCCAACATTTTATCCATTGAAACCATGACCTTCTTTCTCTTTTGTCGTTTTGAACTTGTACACTGATTACGCTCTAAAACACTTTTTTTGTAGTGTTTAACGCCCACTTTTACTACTACAGCACCACAGGCAGTGACACTGAAGGTACATGGAGTGAAGATGGAAATAATGTTATGCTTGACCTTTAACCTCTGGTTACCAAGGTGGTTGTTTCAAACCCATAGAGGGTGATGGATATTTTTGGGCATAAAAATCCTTATGGTAACTTCCTTCAGAAGGGAAGAAATGCTGGTGATGCTGTCTCATAGATTTACAGCACATAAAAAAACCTCAAGCCAGATAAGGAGGCCTCTGAGCAAAATTATGTGGTCTTTCATACCTAATATAGATTGGGACACTTAGAACCACGGCAGTTAAAAGTGTGTCCATAAATAAAAACTCAGTTTTAGTTTCTCATCCTTTAAGAAGCCATCATCATAATCAACACACAAGGTATTATTGCTATGTCTTTTCTCATATAAGGCTGGAGGGTTACAAACCAATACTGACTTGAAGTTTTTGGTTGACTATCACACGTGAGGTCAGTAAGGACAATTTGAATCTATCAGTTAACCAGGTGGAATAAATCCACTCATCTTTGAACCAACCACTATGACTCACCAAAAGAGGCACTGAAAATGTGGTAGCATGATACGCAGTAGTAATAGTAGTAGCAGTAGTAGTATATGCAGATCTTTTGTGCTACCCTTATCTCCCAGACTTAAAAGCCCTATGCCTATGAGTGTTATCACAACGGGAACCAGACCTGCCACGTTTTAATCCACTGCACCATGGCAGACTACAAGATGCATATCTAGTCCTATAACATGAGGATACCCCTGTTTGGACACTAACACCACCATATGGTATGTTTGTTTCTTACTCAAGTCATAGGTAAGTGCTGTATTCTCCGATCTATACTCCAGCCGCTTTAAGTTTGCACTTGACAGCTAGCAGTTAAGTTGGTGCACTCGCAGATGAAGCTAAATAGCCGTTGTTCCCTTCTCGATGTATCGCCATTTGAAGCTGATAGCCGTTGTTCGGTTCTCGTTGTCGCCCGTTGATTTGGTTCTTTCCAGCTAGCTCAGCTTGAGATCTCTTTATTTTATCTTGGGTCTGCGTAGGTGTGTGATAGACAACCCAAGAAACCTTTTCATATTGTTTATTGCATCTTAGATATTTTCGGGAGCTATGCCGATTGTATATGTAGAGGAATCGCACTCACGTCTGCACAGCACAACCTGCAGTACTGGTCTGGGTAGTGACCAGACGCTTTCTCGCGTACCCACGCTAAGAAAACCGTCTCTCCACTTTTGAATGTCATGACGTCATCCAAGAAAGCCTCGTATCCAAAATGCTATTTCCTTTTCCCGCAATTTAGAAATGTCCCTTTCTATTATAACATGTTGTTTTATGAATTTCGAATATATAATTACCTTTTTAGGATTAAACGATGTTTACTTTATATTTTATTAAATATATCGCGCGACTTTTAAGGTTGGTGGACTTGACTTTCAAACGTGTATTTAAACTATGTAGTATGACGTCATGACTCGTTAATTTCAAACCAATAATGTGTTTATCCTACAAATTTAACGACTATTATTTACTCATATCTTGCCCACCTTACAACACTTCCTGCTCTATTATCTATGTATGTTATTACTCAACACTTATCGCAAATCTCACATCCGGCACTTAAATTAAAACATGTCTTTATCAAGCCCATTCGATGGAAATCTAAATTTCGGTATCAAATGCCCCCATTTATGTTATTTTATTATTTCATAATAAAATAATGTAAATGTCTTGCCCGAAAGAAAAATTAAAAATTACTCCTGTATTTTGAATAATCGGCAACACTCCCATTATATACAATTTTCAATTACACTGTTTTGAAATTGGTTATTAACACATTTTCTCATTAATCTTTTTAACACGACAAACAATTGTACACTTCACTAAACATTAATCCTTAAATACTAATTACAATATGTTATGGTTTCTTCTGTGAAGCTTTTATATAAAGGTTAAATTTCAAGAGTCTTTCTTTATACTTCCTTCTTTTAGTTCATGTTTACTCACTTCGCTCTCACTATCACTTGCACTGTGATTTTTCACTTTTGTTATTGTAACACGTATCTGTACTAGATCCTTTAAGCACTAAAATGTACATATATTTATATAAATCCATTACACTCTTCAGACAAGTTCTTTCTTTGTCTTGCTGTGATAACTATCTATACATCTAAATATTTTAACAAATGTTTACAAAGTAAATATTCTGTTTTCTCTCTATGCGGAGATGAACATTTTAACAATCTTTCTGAAGCTGTTATTGTGAGCTCTATACAATATATTTTTAAGCTCTTTGTAGTATATAGCAATTCACATTCTGCATTTTTCATGAATATGTAAGTACCTGACCAATATATGGTTTTCAAGTAAGCTAACATTTAAATTTTATCTCAAAGCTGATTGGGCGCCAATAGACAAATGACACTTCGAATTTTTTTTTTTTTTTTTTTTTACATTAAATCAAAGTTCCAAGGTACCACACGGTTTCTTGTATGGTCGAAGGAGTTGTTTATGCCATCTTCCCAGACATTTTTCATTTTTAACATCTTTTAATTCATAGGTATGATAACCAAATTTGGATATAATTTCTGCAGGACCTTTATATAACAATTCCATCCTTTTGTTCCTACCTCGCAACGCACTTGATAACTTATGGTCTTTAACTAGTACCCAATCGCCTATCTTAGGTTCCCATTTATGTTTTCTACTCTTTTTCTTTAATTTTCGCTTCTCTGCCTTTTTCTTGATTCGTTCAAAAGCAATTTTCGCTCTTTCTTCTTCACTTAACTGAATGTCATTAATTTTCAGTGTTTTTGGTACCCCGATCAATATTGGTTCTGGTTCAATTCCTAACATTAATTTTATTGGTGCAAACCCAGTAGTTACATTAATGGTGTGATTGATAATCTTTTCTATCAATGGACAATATTTCACCCAATCCTTGTGATTATGATGTGTAAGTACACGTAAATAAATTCCTATATCTCGGAGGACACGTTCTGTTGGATTCCCTGATGGAAAGTATAAGGAACAATAATTTAGTTTTCTCGCGTCTAATGTCACCCTAATCTTTCCATTGGCCTTATTTACAATACATAGGGGATTCACAAATTCTGAATTCGAAATCTCAATAACCTCATCTTCTAACATTGACTTTATAACTGCATCTACCTCTTCTCTTATTGTACTAGGGATAGCTCTCGCTTTATGTGTAAAAGGTTTGATGGGTATCATCTCAAACGAATGAGTATAAATATTACATTTACCAGGTTTCTCAGAGAATACTTCTTTATTTCAGATTAATATTTCAAACAGTTTATCCCTCTGTTGTTCATTTAGTTGATCAGCCTGAGTTACTTTTTCCCGCAATAATTCTTCTAAGTCTTCACTACTCTCCCTATCATAGTACCTAGTTGCATCAGAAAACCTCAAATTGTCTATGAAATCATTTTTATCCCATTCTACATTTTCTTTATTATCAATACTGTACTCTTTGACATTTACTTCAGTTAATTCCATAGCTCCTACTTTAACATATTCTACAAAGAATGTATCCCCTTGGATTTCTTCTTCCTCTTTTTCTCGTACAATAGTTTCTGAACTACTATCTTCCACAAAAGGCACTATAATGGTCTCATCTTCAACTTTCATTTCTAGAATCATGTTTTTAAAATTCACCACAGCTTCCCAGGCATAAAGACAATCACAACCTATTATAATATCTGTCACAAGTCTTCCTACAATCAGAAATAAAATTCCTAGTATTCTCCCATTTATTTCAATATTTATCATTGCTTGAAATTTTACTCTCTCTTTTCGTTTTCCCACAGCTAGCGAGCAATATATCCCATTAACTGGTAAAGACATTACTTTAAAACCACTACTTTGTAAATTATCATAAAAATTTTGTGAGCATACTGTGCTATTTGATCCCGTATCTATAATTGCATTGTATTGTTTTCCATTTACTCCAATTTTGATTTTAGGTGGATCTCCTACTTTTTCGTTTTCCTCGATTCTATTTTTACATTCTCTTTTCTTTTGTATCATCATTTGCCTTCCAGGACTATTCATTTCCGAGTACTTATCACAATCATTACTAGGATACCCAGTTCTCACTGAAGGTGCGTTTGACCGGGTCTGGCGTTTCCCTGATTTTTAGGTATTGCTCCTGTACTATTTCCCGAATTGTTACTTCTGTTTTCCTGCATTAAATCGGGGTTACTTCCTACCATGTTTTTGACCGTGTTAATGGCCTCAACCATTTCCGCATTTTCGGGGGAATTTCGTCCATTAGAATACCTTTCTCCCTGTCTTGGTGACCTCGGTCTAAACTCATTATCTCCGTTTGTCCAATACCCATCATTTGAATTTCTACTATGTCCAAAATAACGTCCCCGTCTACCTCGATCAAATCTATTTGTATTCATATAATTCACCCTTATATTTCTTCCCCTTTGATTACCATTTCTATTTTGGTGATGCCCTTCCTGGTTATATCTACCTTGATTTTCCCACCGGAATGATTCCATCCTTGGTACTGGTCCTTTATATCTTTCCCTAATCTCACTTCTATTCTGATAATACTGTGCCCCTTGCCCAAAAGAATTTACAGTTACTTTTTCTTCATATTTATTTCCAAATGCGTGTTTTGGCTTATTGACTTCTAAGGCTGATAATAATTCGATCATAGCTGCAACGCTATCGGGTCGGGCTATGATTAGGTAGTGTTGAAGCGTTTCCGGAAAATGTGGAGTAACTATATTTATTAGATCCTTTTCATCTAAGGGAGGATCCAACATCTTCGATTTTCTCGCTATTCTCATAAAATAGTTGACCATCGATTCCTCCGATCTAGGATTAAACTTTCCATTGCTTAATTCAACTCTAATATTAGCCTGCCTACTAGCTCCCCAATATCTGGTTAAAAAGATGTTCCTAAAGGTCCTGTAATCATTATTGTTACCCATAGAAAGGCCTAGCCAATTGGCAGCATTACCCTTTAGGCATTTTCTTACTATCACCATCTTGTACTCCTCTGGTATACGTTTCACCGTGAAGTACTCTTGTAACCCTTCTAAAAAGGCTTTAGGATCATCTGAGTCTTCATTTTCAAAAACTGGAGGTGTCATTTCATTTAAGACATGGTTAGGCCAATGTAAATTTGAATTGTCACCTATCCCTGAGCTATTTCCGAGATCAGAATGGGAATTACTGTTACCCCTATTTTGCATCGAAATGTCAGCTGATACACCTGGTATTGCCTCGTTTCTTGCAACTTCATTACTAAGATTGTTGTGATTACATGCATTTTCATTTAATTTCAAATTTTCTAAGGCCTCTTTTACCTGAGTAATTTCTGTTACTACTCCTTTTATTTGGTCTGTAACATCCTCCAAATTTCTAGCCTGCCTTTCACTTTCTACATCAGATCTTTCTATTCTAACTTTACACCCCTGTAACTCTTCTCTAATTTTTTCCCTTTCTTTATCTAATTTTTCACTCACTTGTTGACCTAATTTCTTTTCAGAATTCTTTACTTCTTGCCTTATTGTCTCTAATTCTCCCTTAACCTGTTCTCTATTTTCTTTTACTTCACTACTGACTTTATTAATTTCCCCCCTAACTTCTTCCCTAAAGGTTTCTAAAGCTCTCTTCTGATTTTCCAATTGCATTCCCAATTCCTGTTGTCCCTTCTCTAATTTCTGTCCTAACTCTGTTCTTAATTCTTTACTAGTTTCATCTATCTTTTCCATTATCTTTTGAAACATATTCTCTATTCCTGACATAATTGCTGGCCTTTCTGAATTACTACTAAACATTTCTGAACTACCTCTAGGTGTTTCTCTAACGTTCTGATCTTCTACTTCTTGGCATATTCTGCTACCAATTACATTCTGATTATATTCTTCCATCCTAACTACACTTTTCTCAATTTCCGGACTCTCAAAACCTAGAAAATCGCTATCACTGTCTTCCATTTCTAAGCTATTTACATGTGTTTTTCTACTCACCAATATTTAATAATTTTCACTGTTTCACTATTTTTTTTTTTTAACTGCACTTAAACTTGTTCACTACACGTTTCACAGATGTTGACACGCTGGGCACCTTCTTGTCTGCTGGCTCGATGCTGGCCTGGTCGTCTTGGGGTTGGTCCATTCTTTCGACGCCCCACGTTGGGCACCATTTGAAGCTAAATAGCCGTTGTTCCCTTCTCGATGTATCGCCATTTGAAGCTGATAGCCGTTGTTCGGTTCTCGTTGTCGCCCGTTGATTTGGTTCTTTCCAGCTAGCTCAGCTTGAGATCTCTTTATTTTATCTCGGGTCTGCGTAGGTGTGTGATAGACAACCCAAGAAACCTTTTCATATTGTTTATTGCATCTTAGATATTTTCGGGAGCTATGCCGATTGTATATGTAGAGGAATCGCACTCACGTCTGCACAGCACAACCTGCAGTACTGGTCTGGGTAGTGACCAGACGCTTTCTCGCGTACCCACGCTAAGAAAACCGTCTCTCCACTTTTGAATGTCATGACGTCATCCAAGAAAGCCTCGTATCCAAAATGCTATTTCCTTTTCCCGCAATTTAGAAATGTCCCTTTCTATTATAACATGTTGTTTTATGAATTTCGAATATATAATTACCTTTTTAGGATTAAACGATGTTTACTTTATATTTTATTAAATATATCGCGCGACTTTTAAGGTTGGTGGACTTGACTTTCAAACGTGTATTTAAACTATGTAGTATGACGTCATGACTCGTTAATTTCAAACCAATAATGTGTTTATCCTACAAATTTAACGACTATTATTTACTCATATCTTGCCCACCTTACAACACTTCCTGCTCTATCATCTATGTATGTTATTACTCAACACTTATCGCAAATCTCACATCCGGCACTTAAATTAAAACGTGTCTTTATCAAGCCCATTCGATTGGAAATCTAAATTTCGGTATCACAGAATAACAGATGAAAAGTGCTGTCTGTAAAACTTGCTCAGCCAATCACAGGGTGGCATTCCGGTCCGTTAGTCACAAAGCAGAAACGGGAGAGGGAGATGCTCTTTTGCCAGATATTATGAGAAATGAAGCCACGTGCTTCAGTTTGTGATTTGTGTCAGGTGCGTCTAGTTCTTCGCAAGTTGTTTATTATATTTGTTATTTTTATTGTTATTGTCGATAATGTTGCTGATGTTCATTTATTCGTATTTATCCTTTATTTTATATGATATTTATATAAATTATTTGTATTCTATACCCAAAATTTAATGTGCAAGATGATGCCTCAGAAGAGACGCTGTTTGCCGAGTGATTGACAAAGTGAAATTCCTATACGTCGAGGTGTACCACTGAATAGCAAAGCATTGGAGTTATTAAGAAGAATGAGGTAATTTGATGAAAAAGAGAAGGAATATCTATGAGCATCTCTGTATTCCTGCTGATAAAGTTATAGAGCTTACTGCAAGAACACTTGGATTAAGCAGAAGAACTGTAATCAGCAAGGGAGTAGTGCTTCAAGGAATGGAAGAGAAGTTTGCTGGACTGTCTGGAATGCAGCTAGTATTTTTGTCAAGTCCAGGGAAGAAAAGAAACTGCATTCATCCATTCACAGAGCTTGATGCTTTCGAAATGGACGCCATTTGAAGCCATATTTATGGTAGAAAGAAGTACCCATCTGTATGGAAATTACTTTTCACCAGAGGTAAAACATTGCAGAAAGTGGTTTTGAAAGAGATTGCCTTCCAATATAAAAAGGCAAATGGATGAAAAGTACTGCTGGAAAAACACAGTAGTGGCGCGAAATGTGTTTTTTGCATAAAATCCTAGTCACAGACCTCCACAAAATTGTGTGGTTGGACGAAACATGGGTCATTGCGGAGGCACCATGACAAAATACCTGTGCTTGCCTTCAGTTATTAGTAATAAAGTTTGAGAGGTAGAACTGGAACTTAAAAATTCAATGCCACAGCTGGGATTTGAGCCACAGACCTTCCACTTGTGGTTTACCAGGAGAAATGTGAACTGGTTTGAGAATTCAATGCCATTCTGGCAGTTTGTTACAGTAGCTCAATGGTTAGAGCAGCCACCTGGTAAGTGGAAGTTCTGTGGTTCAAATCCCAGCTGTGGCATTGAATTTTTAAGTTCCAGTTCTACCTCTCAAATATTGCCCACACATGGCTTGTGTGTTTAAAAACACCAACAGTAGGTTTGTTGGCATAAATAAATAATAACAAAGTTAATTAAGGAAAATTAAGCCATTAACAGTGAAGCAACAAGATTCTAAAGTAAAAACAAATTAGAAACTAAAAACTTTGCTTATCTTAGTAATGTTGCAAGTTATTTTTAAACACTGACTCGAGTTTCGAGTTGACTCCAACTCATTCTCAAAGTTGTTCATTGTCCTTCTACGTTCCTAGCTTACATGCATTGTTTATGTGGTTTTGTCACGTGGTAGAAAGCTACGTCATCTGCTATTGCGTATTAGCAACTTTGACAATGTCGCAAGCATAGAATAGCCAACTTAACGCAAATTCATGTGAGCTGTCAAGTGCATTACAGCAGCCAGGGTATAGTAACATTACTCACTCATTTCCTATTTGTCTTAAGCACACAACAACATGCCAGAATGGTTTACCAGGAGAAATACGAACTGGTTTGAGAATTAATGCCATTCTGGCAGTTTGTCACAATAGCTCAGTGGTAGAGCAGCCGCCCGGTAAGCGGAAGGTCTGTGGTTCAAATCCCAGTTGTGGCATTGAATTTTTAAGTTCCAGTTCTACCTCTCAAGTGGAATGAATAAGTTTAAAAAAAGAACCTAGCATAATATGAGATTTGAATCATGGGTCTTCTATTCCATCTTTTTTTTTTTCTGAACCGTAATTCACTGAACCATGTGGAAATATTGCTGAGATGCTCAAAATGGAGCAGTTTTTTTACTATTCTGCATTCAGATCTTCACCAAACTTGATTTTTAAGCTTTTTGCAGCTTGTTTGCACTTATGCAACATGCAATACTTAATGTTGATTTAAACACAAGAGGAAATTTACATGTAAAGAAGTGTGTGTGTGCAGGGAAAAAACAATGGATAAAAGGGGCAATGTTGTTCTTAGCTAAGACAAACGTGTGGGTTATGTAGTTTTGGAAAGATGATGTTCATCTTTCACCAGAAGTAATATTTTAAACTTTTACTTGCATATTTTCATAACCCTTCTTACATTTGTACATATAAAGCCATTACAGAGTATTTTAAGTAATTTTGCAATCTGACAGTACCTTAGTCTGGCTCCAGCCAATTTGGATCCATAGATATCACAACGATGTAATGGCATAGGTAGAGCATTACTTGTTCCAGTCTTGCCCAGGACAGCTAACTCGCACATTGCCTTGAAGATTTGAACTTGAAGCACACTACTGAGAAAATATCTGTCAACAAAGTAAATTATAGTTAGAAGAATTAATCTCTCTGAAATATCTGAATATTAAAGGGAAGGAGCAATAAGGTTAAATGGAAATATAACCTCTGGTAGCTCATTATTGCACTAACTGTAACTATACAGGGTGGAAGGGAAGTCATTACATTCCTTCTAACATGTGCCTTATAGAAGCATTACAAACAAAAAAGTTGAATGGCATTTTGTTCTTTGGTCAGCCGATTTCAAAAAAATTAATGATTTTGATCCAAATTGAATGTGTGTTTCCACAAGAATATACAAAGATAACAAATGTGCAAAGTAACTTTCTGAAATACCTTTGGTAGTAATTATGGGACATCACACAGGGTTTCAAAATAATTAATCACTTAAAAGACGTGAAGGAATACTACGTTCAGCTCCTTCAAATGTGTAACATGTTGACAACGTTGCACTGAGGTTGGTCAGGAAATTGACCTGGTTTGTGGATGTAAACACTTTCGCTTTCAGCTTATGCTTCGGAAGCTAATGTTTGTGATTGGCTTACACATGCACAGTAAACATAGAAAGACAAGGCACGGTAGGTGTTTATATTTTCAAGCTGCACCGTTAGGAAGTTTGTTTATATACTGAGCTAGGGAAAGTCCCACCTACATAATCTACTGTGTTGCCAGCTTGTTTTTGACAAAACTAAATTATCTCTGTAGGAAATGGTTAGAGATAAAAACGTAAGATACAAAGTGTGTTCCAAATACCGAGATCTACCACTGGTTTAAATGAATGTAATGACTTCCCTTCCACCTGGTATATTATGATGAATATAGAAAAAGCAATAATAAGCCTATTAATAATTTTACTTTGAAGATGGGTGTCTTGCCCAAAAGAAGGTCTAAACCTCTAAGGCAAAGTCATAATTAAAGCCACAATTTTTAGTACCGCATCGTGTGTAGGAGTGTCAGATATGCCGTGAGAGTGTTTGCTCAGACTAACAGCACTGAGCAAAACAGCCCCATGCACACAGTAATGTGACTAAGAATTGTGGCTTTAGTCATAAGTGAAACTATAATGGTTTGCCATTGTATTTTATTACATGGGAATGAAGAGATATTGCATACACTTAAGTCATGAAACCAGCTTCAAATTTTCCAACACTGAAAAATAACCAGTGAATACAACTCTCTAATATTTTACTTCATAAAGCAAACAATAAACTCTAAAGATTAAAGTTATTAATAAATGTTTTCCTTTAGAAGAAAATTAAAGAAAGTGTTTATAAAGAAAGTGTATTTATATCTAAAAGAAATACACTGTTTCATTGTAAAGTGAAATAACAAAGATTGATTTCACAATTAAAAGTATATATCTCCAGTGGTTTACTTGTCTCTAGGACCATAAAACTGAAAGGTCTCTTTCATCAAACCAGCTAGGGCAGGGGGTAGAAAAAATGTTTTGCATGCAGAAACACCTGAAGTCCATTCATACTTGCCTCTCCAGTCTAGCACTGATTGGACAGAAGTTGCTGAATTTTCAACATATCGCTTTGTCTTTCTTTAGGCCAGGGACAAGATAAACCGCACACGGTATAATGTGCAGCACTTTCCCCAAGGTATGCATTTTATTTTAGCTTTTAATTAGTAAGTATCTAAGAGGTAGAACTGGAACTTAAAAATTCAATGCCACAACTGGGATTTGAACCACAGACCTTGAACCACACATGGCTTGTGTGTTTAAAAACACCAACAGTAACTTTGTTGGCATAAATAAATAATAATTACCATGTGAAGGTTTTTTAATCCTGGGATATAAAGTACTTACAATAGTAAGTCACCATTGGGGTAATTGTTTCTGATGTGAGACTGCCTTTGTGGTTTACCAGGAGAAATACAAACTATCGGAAGGTCTGTGGTTCAAATCCCAGTTGTGGCATTGAATTTTTAAGTTCCAGTTCTACCTCTTAAACTTTGCCCACACACGGCTTGTGTGTTTAAAAACACCAACAGTAAGTTTGTTGGCATAAATAAGTAATAATTAGTAAGTATCTATTTGCAGCTATGATCAACCTTTCTGAAAATCATTATTTTGTCCTAATTTCTGGAGAAAGGCCCTTTTTATTCACATGTAACACATACTGAGCACAAATTATTACATATGTTTGCATTAATTCAAATGAAATACCGATAGTAACATCAAGAATTAGTAATCTGTAAGGTGCCTGTAGACCCTTTCACTCTTCAGTGGGTAGAAAACAGAATTCCTCTTAGACATATTTTGAATATGTTATGCCTCTTTCTGCCGTAAGTTAGATTAATTTATTAATATTGGTTATGCTGGGTATTTAAAGCCATACAATAAACCTAACCTAAAGCCAAGAAACATTCTACTCTCTAAATTTACAGAGAAAATTTAAGGGAGGTAAATGGTTCGTCATGTTGAGCTGTCCACAAGTAAAGCACTTAGAAGCCACTGCATTTCTTTCTCCTTGTGTGCATCCCATCATACAACAATGACCTATCTCACATTAACAAAACAAATAAGTCATTGGCTGGATGATATCTTAAACCCAGATATCTTAGATTCAGGTTGTACAAAAGTCAAAAAAGAGGAGCTTCACCAGGAAATTTATCTGCTGGTTGTTCACATAGTGAAAGGTTATGAATAAAGGACTCATACAATTTCCTCAATCCTATAATGATTACCTGATATATGGAGTATTATCAGGAATGTGAAACTTTGCAGCAGGATCAAAGTCATCATCTGCTCGTGGTATTGGAGGTTTTACTCCTTGATATTTGTATCTGAGGCTCCACCACGCTCTGTTATATTCTTCAGGGGTAATATCTCCACGGAATACATCCCATCGCCACTTGTCCATTATTAGCCCATATGAAAGTTGAGGTATTTTGTTAAGAGCTTGTCTGATCAAGATTACTAGATCCAAACCTGGGAAGAAACAGTTATAACAGCTTTGAAGAACATGCAAGGCATACACTTAAGAAAACTGGAAGGAAGGCACTGAAGTGTGTAATTTAAAAGTAACCAATTATGAAAAAACAATTTAAAGTATTGAATAGCAAAAGAAATATATTTTATTTCAAATCATTTCTGATATATACTGGATACTTAAAATGATCGTTGATATATACCCAGGAGGCCCTAATGACCAAGTTGTCGACAGGCCCTTAAACCCAACACACTCACTCAGGAACAGGAAACCATGACTTTGCTCTAACTTTATAACGTTTAGCTCATTTACCCTACACTATCATTTAATTAAGAAAGGTAGGTAAATTTTAAAATGAGTGGTTTGTTTACAGAACCACTATTTCACTTTTAGCTGTTTTTAAAATTGAGAGAAAATTACTGGTCTTAAAATATACTTCTAAATTTTAAAAATGTGGGTTTATTCTGGGTTTCCATTATGTTATCTCTATTCTAAAACACTAAAATATTTTATACTTTTCCAACAAATTTTAAATTTGAATATAAATTAGTAGGAGAAATTGTCTGTTGTATGAAAGATAAGAAATAAATTAATTAATGTCTTAAGTAATTTCTCCTATATGTGGGTGTGGGTACATGCGTGGTGCTTGTGTGTGATTTCTTTTCCTCTGGAATGTATTGAAATTGTTTGTTACTAGCTCAGTGGCACTGGGAAGAAGGACTCCCTTGTTTATTCGAAATGTTTAGTTCTTCCAGGCTTGTAGGCCGTGGTCTAGAAGGCATGGTAGATACCAACGTTTCGCCAAGTACTGCACTTGGCATCAAACTCTGACCAGGGGAGGCAGAGGATCGTGTTACCCTGATGATGCCAAACGCAGTACTTGGCGAAACGTTGGTATCTACCATGCCTTCTAGACCACGGCCTACAAGCTCGGAAGAACTAAACATTTCGAATAATCAAGACACCGGCCGTGAAAGCCTAAATACATATACTCCCTTGTTTGTTTGTTTTTGTTGTTTTTTTAAGTTGAACATCCTGTAACTGTTTAATCATATCAAATGATGAATGAAATATGTAAAATTATGCTCAACTGATCCTGGTGTCCATAAAGCTTAAAGTTACTCGACATTCATAAGGAAATCATGCTGCTGAATTGAGAAGTACATGTTTATTTATGACTGCAAAACCAGAGACTGAAAACTAATTAATATTAGACAATAATAGTCATAAGACAACTATAAATGATGAAGGTACCAATACTAATACTGCTGCCTCTGTGGGGTAGGGGTATTTTTTTTTTTTTTTGTAGTCTTTAACACCCGCTTTTACTACATACGGCACTACAGGCAGTGACACTGATGATACATTGAATAAAGATGGAGAACCGGTGGATTGAGATGGTGGGGGAAACCGGAGAACCCAGAGGAAACCCGCCCCAGTGCTGCTGGGGTAGGGATAGCATGGCTGCCTCACATAAGAGGTCTCAAGTTCAAATCTTAGTTAGAACAAGTTACCCGGATAAGTTTTTCTCTTATCCTGAAAAGACAGGGATGTTCTAAGCCCTATGGACCCCAGGAATATTTGAGTAGAGAAATCTATAGTTAATCTACCATTTTATGCAGCTAAAACATCAGTCAACTCTGAATACAAAAAAATTATTGAACAATATTACTATGAAAAATCAAAGAATAAAAGATGGGAACTACCAAACATTCAAACAGTAATTCCTGAGTATTCTTGAAAAACAGCAGTTGCAACCTTCAGGTTGATTACAGGACATGATTGTCTGGCAAAACATTTGAACAGAATTGGGATATATTCTTCACCACTCTGTCCTCTATGTGATCTGCAAGAGGAAATGGATCGAGACCACCTTCAAATATGCCCAGCCCCATCCATCAGTGAAAAATATTGGAGAGCAAGAGGATTAATGACTTCATTGTCAGAAATCCAGCATTAGCTAACAACATATTTGAGTATCTTTTCACACATTTCATTCACTCTTTGTTCAGTATAATCTAGCCAATTTGTGAACATTAAACGTAAAAACATGAGTTTCTCTACTCTTGTACTAACCATCCTTATAAACTCTTATTCTGCGTTAGTTGAGATAAACATTTACAGAAATTATCTTACTGTTTATTTTCTTGTAGGTACAAGGGGAATATGGGAATAGAGTGGGTTTTAGCAATAGTCAGATCTTTTAAAGCTTTGAGATTTCATTCTCTTTGCATGACCAAGATATAAAACAAATGAGTCACAATCTTCCATTTGACAAAAGATTTAGTTTTCCAAAACTCACACAAATAACAAGGAATATCTCCAAAGTGGTTCACTCTACAAAACATTTATTTGGACATAAATTGTGTATATTAGCAAGATCTACTCTTTTGTACAGTAAGATTTGGTCTATCTCTTACGGTTTACCACTTATGCGAAAGTCATCCAGAGTAAACAGGACTACATAGGCTATGGCCAGAAAATTCAAAATATACATTTTCTTTTGCCATAAAAATATGTCAAACATATGGCATTTTAATCAAAATCCTTACAGCCATTTTCAAGAAAATTAACTTTTCTAAAAATTTTCCATGTAAAGAGGGTAGTTTAGGGTGAAGGAATTTTCTTCAAAATCTTTGTGTTGCATGCTTAAAAGACACTAAACTTAAATACCAACTTTGGTTTTTAACCAACTTTACATTTTTGAGTAATGCTGTCCACGCACGCACGCACACACACACACACCTTTTTTCTAAAAATGCTTTTTCTGGATTCTGGGGGGCCTCAAAACATATATTTCCACTGAAATCTCAACATCAAATTTTTGGGTGGAATACAATACTTCCTCTACTTACTATCATAGTAGGGAAAGTAAAAAGAACAAAATATAATTTTTCTCAAAGCCACTAAGATGATAAAGCTCTGTTTTAATTTATTAATTCCCAGAAGGTAATAATAATTCCTCAAAAATGTTCAGTTTTATATGAATCATCGTGTGTAATACTAATGTTATATATGCAATGTACGAGACATATTTTTAAAGTAAGTACCAATAAGTTTTTTAAAATGTAGCAGAACATTATTTTCCAAATACTTTATCATTAATAACTTACACCTTTAACTACTACTACACTTAGTTACTGCCCTCATTTAGCCACTTATCGTACCATGGGAAACCTGTTTTTGTAAGTTTTCATACTTCTTTTTTAGGTATCATTGTTGAAATGTTTTCCACCAAGGAATTTCTTCAGATGAAGAAACAGATGAAAAGCCCTTGGTGCCAAATCGAACTGTAGAGAGGATGGTCAAATTTTTCCCAACCAAATGATGTGACCAGATGTAGAGTTTAGGCTGTGTGTGACTGGCATTGTCGCTCATTGTTTTCCCATAAACCTCACACAGTTGGGGATGAATGTTTACTAACATAACACTTCTTGTATTCAAAAATTTAATGACTTATCTAACTTCACAGTCGGTAGGTCATTCGATTGTTTTGAACATTTCAAAATACTCAAACAAAAGGAAAAAAACAAAGTGATGGTTATTCACACCTACTTCTGATTTCCTAATGAATGGAGTAAGAGCTTGTGATGCTCAAAATCTCGACTGCAGCGATGTAGCAGCAAAATATTTAAACATTACACGCCTCGTAGAAGAAACAATTTTTAGATGCATCAAAAGTATATTTTGGAATATGTTTTAGCAGACAAATACAATATAATTGCATAAATAGGTTATTGTTTAACATTTTTTATGAATTCTATTTTTAACAAGAGAGATATATATCAAGCTAACACTACATCTTAAAAACAGCTAGACATTTTATTAAATACTAAAGGTAAAGGGAAGGTTATTATTGGGCTATTGCTATTGCCACCACAACTGTAGATGCATCACAATGGTTTTATGGCATGTTCTGGTTTCCAAATAGCTTAGATTTCTTCTGCCATATTAAATTATTAGTTTTTACAATAATTAATTAATTATTAAGTATCTACTTAATATGAAGGACACATATAGCTTTAAATTAAAATGCAGTAACTCATCCTCAGTTTTCCAAATTAATTCTAATGGTAGAGGAGCCCAATGGGGGATTTTGGGATTTACCCAAGTTTAGTAGATTTACTAAGGGGGATACCTTCCATCCTGTTGAGTACCTTCCACATATATAAGCCCTCTATTGTATAAGTTGCACGTCTAGTGCAGCCGATCAGAATAGAAAAAAAAACAGTCAATAGTTAAAAATATGAGACTTAAACACATAAGATTAAGGTATTGTGGGTTAATTACACACCAAAAAGTGTGTCTTTCAATAATCTCATGATTTGAGCATGATGTAAGGAAGTAGGAGGGTCACCAACTTGCAAACAAAAAACGTCACCTTGACATTCTGTAGCGCAATCAAATTTTGTTTTATTTTGAAGCAAATAATTCAAGTATAACAGGAATAATAGAATTTGGTAATTTCCACAAGCCAAAGTAACAAAACTCGTTAATAAAGTTTAGAGCCTGCAGGTGCAGTGAGCATGTATGCCCCACTATGCACCTCGGCTCAGGTGACAATACTATGTGGGTCAGAATGTCATACTTTCTTCCGTAAGGTGAGTAATATACTATTTTTTATCCTCATGCTATTTTCTGTGTATTTTATTTGTCATATTCAGTGATTTAAAAAAATCATTCAAAAAATTTTTCAAGCCGCTATATTAAAAAAATCCCTCCAAATAATTATCAGATTATGGGTCAGCATGACTAGGACATCAAGCTGAATCATCTGTATAATAATCTGACACACTCAAGTATTTCAAAACAGCTAGTTTTTAAAACTTTCTTTTTTTTTTCTTTTTGTAAATTATTTTTGTGCTCCCCCTACTAGTGAAAGGGTATACATCATATAACCTTTTTTTTCTTTCTGCCATTTGATCTTCAAAATTGAATAAGTCCCCACGACGCTCAAATAAATCCCCAGTTAGCACCATGGGATCACCTACTATAAAGGAAGCAGACATAATATAAGTTTTCAAATTTTAAAAGCTATCAAACCTTCAGCTGTTAGAGAGTCATTGATGAGACCAAGCCTCTGTAGATGTTGTGGAGTCATCACACCATGCATTATTGCATCTCCAACAGATTCTTGAAAAGCAGAATTGGCTCCATCCTAAACAAAGCAAATTGTCATATTTTTGTGCAAAATAATTTTTCCTCTTTCAGTAGTTCTACTGTTTTTTTGTTTATGTACCTATGCCATGGATGTCTTTTAGCAAATTTTAACAAATAATGAGTCTACTTCAATAGAACTGTTAATTAAAAAAAAATTCTGGAAAATATGATGATGAAACTGTTGGAGGTATACTTTGAAGAATTAATTATTAAACAGAATTTCAGTATGGTTTCAAAAGTAAATCAGTTACTACCAAAGCAGTTCAGGAAATAAAGTATGGTGTAGTTGATGATTATGAAGCTAAAATTTGCATTAGTGCAATTTAAGCAAAGCTTTTGGTAATGCTTTGCATAAAATTGTTATTAAAAATTGAAGTAATATTGGCCATATATATTTAATAAAATTTGATGTCAGCCGACATACATCAGTGACCACAGGGGTCCTGAATCAAAGTAAACTAAATGAATGGAATAGACAGTAGGAATCAAATTAGAGATAAAACAATAATTAAATCAAACCAAAAAAAACTGATTTAGAGTTAAAATGTAAAAAATCTGATGTGTTGCACTCACATGACTTTCTCTACTCTTGTACTAACCATTCTTACAAACTCTTATTCCTATATCTTCTTCGTGTTAGTTAAAATAAACATT